>JAADJZ010000001.1:0-1488103 GCA_011032825.1 Massariosphaeria phaeospora | reverse complement strand
GTCCGAATCGCTAATCTACAGCCTCCTCGCGGCAATCCACGCCCGAACCCACGCCCGCTTCCCCGTCCTCAAAAAGCTCTCCTCCGTCGACGGCCAATGCCACGCGGGAATCTACCTCGTCGAAGACGCTTACCACCCGGGCACGCGCTACATCAAGAAGAAGTTCTCGCGCAAAGACGTCATGTCCGGCATGGCGCTGCGCGAGATCTCGGCCCTCGACCAGCTCGACCACGCCAACATCAACAAGCTCGTCGCGTACGACATCGACATGGCGAACCAAGTCGGTGCCGCTTTCCTAGAGCTCTGCGACCTGGGCAACCTGGCCGACCTGATCAAGCGGCACAGGAAGGCGAAGAGGCCGATTCCCGAGGGCTTCGTGTGGCATGTGTTCATTGCGCTGGTTGACGCGCTGCGGTATATGCAGAAAGGCCCGTTTGGCATGACGGATGTGGCGCTGTGGAACGAGATCTACCATCGCGATATCTCGCCGGAAAATGTCTTCCTGGCTACCGCGAGCTCCGAAGACGCATATCCGAGAGTCGTGCTAGGCGACTTTGGCTGCAGTGCGTCGCGCATCGACGTCGAGTGCAGACTGACGTCTGGCCGGAGGGTAGAGCGGCAGAATCCCGAATTTGAGCCCCCTGAGGCTCCATTTTATAATTCCCAAAGCGACATATATACGGTCGCGCTGATGGTAGTGTGCATGTGTAGATTGAAGCCGGACAGGTGGCCGATTCCAGAACGGGTGGACGAGCAGTGGGTGTTGGGCCAGGGCTATTCAGCAGAGCTCAATGCCTTGGTGAGGAGATGCTTGCAAGGACGCCTTGCGTCGAGGATCGGGATCCAGGATCTTTGGAACATGACAAACGCGAGCAGGTTGAAATCTACAGGAGACGGATCGCAGTTGATACTCACATAGGACATGGCCTTTTGTAGTGGTTTATAGCTTGCTTGCTTGCCATGCCCTGTACATACGGCGGACACTGATGAATCTTCTACAAAGTAAGTTCCAAACATGACAACAATGTGAAGGCATAATCGAGAGCACCGAGAACAGAGTGTCAGTGACAATAGGTCTTCTTGGATGCCGCGGAGAACCTGGAAATTTTGCCCAAATTTCTATACTGTCAGAAGAGTTGGGTAAAGACTGTCTTGATATCAAAGACTAGTGCCGAATCGGTCACGTGGGCTAGAACGTGCAGGTAATTTAATCCCCGAGGTTCACAGGCAGAATCAGGTCGAATGGAAACATGAGGAACGGTGGAAGATGTATCACGTGTCCTCATTCGGGTTCAATCGTCCGCAGTTAACCGACAATATGTGCTAATACGGCACTTTCGCACCCTGAGCCCTCCACCACGAACACCGCTCTCCGCGTCCGCCCTCCCAGCTCCTCCCCTCAGCCAAACTGAACCGATTCGTCACACCCGGCTCCAAATAATTGAAGTACTTCAGGTTCTCCGTGACATTAACGAACTTCGGCACTCCACCCGTCGCATTCAGATTCATAAACACAGGGTTCGCCTCCGACCATTGCGGCCAGTTGATGTTGCCACTTGCGCCAACCGGCACTGTCGCATTCGCCACTCCACCTCTTGCATCGTCGACGCTGATGACGGGTGTGTTTGCGGTGATGAATGTGCCCCAGATCTTCTGGAAGGCGTGCTTGAAGGCGTTGCCGGGGACGCGCGCGCCCTTGGACCAGTATGCTGTGAGGTCGAAGCCGTGGTAGCCGGGGGAGACGCTGTACTGGTAGCGCCAGGCTTCGGGGAAGGCGGATGCGGCCCAGTAGCTTGGGCACGCGAAGGTGGATTCTGCGAAGACGTTGAAGACGCGTTGTTGCTGGCCGGTGGCAAAGCTCGATTGGTTGACAGCGGTCAGGCAAGACGTTCCTGTCGTTTCGAAGAGAGAGGCCGAGGGGTCGGTGTCGCGGTCGTCGCCATCGTAGGCGTACTGCCCTTCGAGTGCGGCTTTGTCGGCGGAAGAAAAGCTCGGGAAGGTGGTAGAGACATAGGCGCGGAATGCAGATAGTGTTTTAGCAGTGGGCGGGCTGAGAGGAACACCTTCGTTTGCCATGTTTCCAGTGAGAATGCGCTTGCCTTTGAGGGACCCTGATAGGTTAAGTTGCTCGGTGGGTCTCTTTTGGACAAAGTCCTCGTCGGTGACAGGGAGGAAAGCAAAGGAGCCGAACGTACTGGCTTCGGAGACTTTTGCACTGGCCTTCTGAAGGACTGACGACTCGGCATCACGCAAGCACTGTAGAGTATCGTCCACATCACCGCAACCAGCTGCGTCGGCAAAGTCGTTGTACGCCTTGGTGGGGATGGTATCGTTGTAGCCGTGTTGATTTGGAAACCACGGACTCGCTGAAATGATCTGAAGATGTGTTAGCAGGTCAATGATGCGTCGAGAATGTATCCTCACTAAACATACATTATTGAACAAGGTCTTGTCCTGCTCCCCGCCATATGCCATCGCTTGGTACACGACAGCCGCTGCGCCCGCGGATTCACCACCAATAGTGACGCGCGCGGGATCACCGCCAAACTTGCCGATGTACTTTTGAACCCATTCAAGGGCAAAATTCATGTCCAGCAATCCGGCATTGAGCGCACCGCCTTCCCGGACATCGTCTCCGGACAGGAACCCGAACGCGCCCAGCCGATAGTTGATAATGACGGACACAAAGTTGTTGCCGTTCGTCTTCATGAACTCAGTTGGGTCGATTCCAGCTGCGCTGAACAGGCCATAACCGCCACCGTCTGCAGCGTTTTAACGATGAACACTTCGTATGGGGTTTTTGAGACTACTCACGGATCCAAACGAAGACAGGTAGATCCTTTGCAATCGCCGGCGCGAAAACGTTCAAGAACAAGCAGTCTTCGTTTCCAGGCGCAGAAACGAAGCCATATTTAGCGGGAGTCTCGGCACCGGCACCGGATTGCGGACATACTGGTACATCGGTGGTAGCTGGCGTTGTTGAAGTCCTGTTCGTCGCCGGAGCCTGTGGCGCAGCGAATCTGAGATTCCCTACTGGCGGTGCGGCATATCGAATTCTGCAGCGTTACGTCAATCCAACGCCCTAAAGTAGATACCAATTATAGACATACCCTTTAAAAGTGTTTACATCGAAGCCGGCGTCGTAGGCTCCTTCGTAGATGGCGTAACCCAAGTCAATGGTTGGCAACGCCCTCGCAGTTGGAATTGGCTCAGCGCCGACGCCCGTCTTCCCGTTAAGTGGCGACAGCAACGCAACAGCGCTCACGATGAGATTTGCGATGCGCTTCATTCTTGCCTTTCCAGGATCTGAGCCACTGGCATGCGTCTTCGGGTGAAGCGGGCTGAGGTCGTTGAGGCCAGACGAAGCATTTAAAGGCAGTCAGGTCCGCGGCGATCCCCAACTTCGGGCCTGCGCAACCCATGCGCCGGGCGTCTCCATGGGTAGGAGTGTTTGTTGGCTCCCTCGGGGGCAATTATCGATGGGGTTTGAATCGAACAGCGTCATGGCGCTTCTTGCACTTCCACGACGAGTGTTCAGAGAACTGTTACGTGCTATGACCGACTCACCATCAGTCCCAGCATCGACTGTCGACTCCCACCACGTCCGTTGTCGTGCGTCGCGGTCGCCAGAATTGAAAGAGGAGTGCCGTTGGATCCGCCAAACTTTTGCAGGCTAACGAAGCAGCGAGCAAAACAAGCTAATTGGTGGCTTCCACATGCAGCATAGCGTTTTCCCGATCCGCCCACATCCGGGAATTATGTCTCGCGCGGGAGAACCATCACATTAACCTCTCGTCATAGGGGTTTATGTATAACTCTATATAATGGCCAAAACACAAACTCAGTGTCAAAGCAAAGTGCGCGTTACCCATGCATGTTCATCGAAGACGTCAAAAGACCTAACGCGGGGTTTGTCCAACTTCCAAATCCAGGTCGTGTAACACTACACAAGACTCAATTTCTCAATTTCAACACGTCAGATCACAACAACAAATGTGCACCAGAACCATGATCAACACATCCATACGCCTACCTAGAAGCCCACCTCCGCTACCAGCAATGCCCCCCTTCCCCTCAGAATTGCCAGCTCCCAACAACAAACAAGCCGTCAAGAGCACGAAAACGTCCAGATTATCCACCGTGCAAACATACACTGTGTGCTAAGACGTTGCCAGAAGGACCTAGTAGCTCTTAGCTCTTACAAGAATCCTGCGAACGGGGCGAGCGATACCATCCACGAGCGTTCAATAAGCACGACAAACTCATGTGGTATAGATGGATAGGTAGCGAAGAACACCGACACGAGTCCAAAGTACAAGAGCTTCTCATAAGCAGCCCCGGGAGCGCGGCAAAATAACTACACTCTGGGCATTCGGTTTCCTCCTCCAATATTCAATCGGCAGACATCACATTGGCTCCAACTAACAGAACAGCACATGTATCACGCACGCGATATTCACTTCAATGATAAATGACTTTCTTCTTCTGGCTCGTTCCACTCCCATCTATTCACTCCATCCCCACGCTTACCACGCCGGAACTGGCACCCCTACCAAGCACGACTTCCCGCACGCCGAATGGATTGACCATATATTCGGCCGTTGCCTCGCAGGAGTGAAATAAATATCACTTGGTAAGAAGAAGAAATAAGGTTGGATAATGCCCCCACTCGCCTATATCATGTCGGCAGTAGACCGATAGGCCCCAAACAGCACACACCCTCCGTCCGTAGTCGTTGATTGAGGCCCAAAAGTCATGGTGCAGATCTCGCCCCAGTTTCAGTTCTTCCGAGCAAAGCCATAGATCCTGCCGAACTGCTCGAAGGTGAGGTCCAGGCCCGTCTCCTCCTGCTTCCACTCGGCGTAGCGCTTGATGAGATCGGTGTCGCCGGTGAAAGAGGTGGGTGCGAGCCTGATCTCGGTGAGGCCTGATTCAGTGTGGACGCGGGCGAAGAACTCGATTGTGCCGGGCGGGAGAGCCGCGCCGTTGGGCTTGATTGCAGACTTGTTGTCGCGAGAGGCTGACTGTGGGGTGGGCGACATGGTGTCCCGGACGCGGACGCCTTGATCAGTGTGAGGGGTGCGTTGAAGAGGAGATGTTTCGCTCGTACTCGGGGTGCTTTGAGGCGTTGTGGCAGCGGTGAGAGGCTTGGGTGCGGGGTGCTGTGCGGCTATAGGGGGAGAAAAGGCGGTGGCTGCAGGTTTTGTGGTAGTGGGGGGAGTGGAGGGAGTGGAGGAAAGAGCGATGGGCGCAGTGGCTCCGACCGTCCGACTAGCAGACTTCGGAGCAACTCCGGGCGGCTTTTCTTCCTTGGGTCCGACTACGCTATCCGGAGTGACAGACTTTATGCGATCTGCGTTTGTCTCTGGGGCGGCAACAGCGCGTGCAGGCCCAGGTGAAGCTCCCACGTCCGCACCTTCTGTAGCTGGGGTACCTCGCACAGATAATGACCCGCTTTCGATGCCGTTCGTATCGACAATCACCTCGTCTTGTGTGCCTGTATCGTCTTCGTTGTCTTCTTCGCTCTCAGGCTCGTTGCTAGTCGCCTGGCTCTCCAACGATGCCCTTGCTTTGGCTCGCGTGGTGCGAGGCTCTACGGCTGCCGGGCGACGCGTAGACCGACGCGATGCGATACTTCCGGGTGTCTCGACGTTGTCCTCAGCCGCGGGTGTCATCGGGTCCGAGTCTGTAGATCCAGCGTTCAGATCCCCCGCCGACTTCTTGTGTCTGCCCGCGCCTGCCCTCTTGCCGCCTCGTTGCCTCTTGTTCGTGGAGTTGCCCGGCTGGCCATTGCTCTTCCGCTTGTTCTGTCCTCCTGCCGGTAGCCGGTCGAGATTGGTAACGACCGGCTCTGCAGCCGCTGCTGTAATACTAGGATCGAGCAATACTGTTCGCATGTCAATCTCAAACCCATGGTCAGGGAAGTTGGGGCTTGAGGGGGTGGTCGCGTACGATCAGAGTCCGTGGCTCCAGCAGTAGACCTCCTAGTCTTCATTGAAGATATCTCCATTCCCATATCCAGGTCATCAGAGAAAGATGATACTTTGACTGATGGTGCTCCACGGTTTGAGCCAAGGTGGTTTGTCGGCCCTAAGATTCCCGGCACTGAAGAGAACCTCTCCGCAGATCGTGTGAGGTTGCCCGTGTGCGAGGCGGTGACGATAGGGGCGGGTGTTCCTTCCGAATTTGTTAGCAAGTCATAACTACTTCTGCTGAACGCAGTGAAGTAGCCCCACTAAGCGCACGTAGTTGGGGGATGTAGGAGGCAGGTTAGAGCATAATGGAAAAACGGTCATACCTGTCGGAATAAAGGACCCGTTCGGTGCCCGCGGCCTAAGCGTAGGCAGCTCACCCATAGCACATTGATGGACCGTCGTTGCGTTCATCTTCTTCCAGTTCTTGTCGAAAAACGGCCATTTCTCTTGTGCTTTGTTCGTCAAGTGACGCACACGCTTGTAAGCCGTTTCAAGTCGGAAGAAGCAGTCGGCAGTTTTGATGGGCCGCCCTTCGTCGATTGTCTGGGTAGGATACTCGTACAGGTAGTTTTGTTTTATCCATGCGGCGAGGTTGCCATCGTCTAGATCGACACTCTGACTGAGCGCTTCGTAGATTTTGCGCAGGGTTTCGAGGTCGATGAAGCCTACATAGTTCTCGCCTGTGATTTCGGAATTGGGAAGGCTTGGGAGAGTTTGCGCGCTGCCGCCTGCTGCGTTTTGCATTGGGCGTGCGATTGGTGTCGAGTGGTTGGGTTGAGAAGAGGTTCCCGAACTCATCTTACCTGAACCACCTGCAGTTGATGCCTGCGATGGTGGTAGTACAGTACTACAGAGCTTGAAGCCTTGGCTGAGTCAAAGCAGGCCCAGTCACAGATGTACCCTGGAACTCGGGCCGCAGTGTCGAGTTGGAGAGCTCAGCTTGTTTTGAAGCTGAATGGTAAGACGGCCTATTGTCGAAAAGGTCTTCCGTCAAAAGTGCTGGCACAGAAATCCGTCTGCACTAAGTGGGAGAGGCGGTCGACTCCGGGGCTTGCGATCGCGAGGTAGGCGGCGCCGCCGAGAAGCGCAAGGCTTGCACGATGTGAGGGGGCTAGCCTGCGCGATAGGAAGGTCTCTTGCACTCGTTAAGATTGGACTTGAGCGTAGAATAGTGAGGGCAAGATGGATTGTCGGGGGTTTGGTTGACGAAGATGATAGGCAGCTGGTGTAAAAGTGAGGGTGCACGGTGTAGCGGCGCTGTATCTTTCAGCACGGCTACACGTGCACTGGTTTGCCACATTAGTCACACCAACCAGTCAGAGGAGAGTCATGGCGTGACAGGCCTATTCATGGTATTAATTTCTGATGGGGCCATACGCAAACCATTACGTAGAAACAAATGACGTATCCAGAGGAGCTTCGTTCGTGCAGTATCCGAAAGCGGGGCTATTTTGTGGACTCGGCTCGCCTTACATATCTAGCAACAGGGAATATTCGGACATGACTGCCCCATCAACTTATGGTAGCTTGCGATGGAGTCGCACTCTGGTTCTCGTCTTCAAATTGACAGACGTTCATGTTCAGCCCTTCTGGACTCGTCTCCTGAGGCCTAACATCGGCCATCCGTCATCTCAATCATCTCATCTCCCTATCATGCCAACCCTTCCCCCCCTCCATCGCAAACTACCCACTCATTCCCCTACTATCTTTCCACCTTTAGCCCACCCCCACTCCCGACCATCAACCCCGCCTCAACCGCGCCCTCCCTCCCGGGCACCATCCCCCAAAAATACAACTCGGCCTCCATACCCCTCTTAAACTCCTTCTGCTTCAGCGCCCTCGCATTCCCATACGCGCAGACCAGTATGCTCAGATCCGAGCTGGACCGAATGCGGCGGCCGATAGGCTCGGCTTTGTGCTCGGATTTGTTGTTGTTGTTGTTGTTGTTGAGCGGTAAGATGGCTTCGAAGTAGTTGGCTTTGAGCCAGGTGTAAAGCTGTTTGTGGAGGGGTTGCGAAGAGCGTTGCAGGAGGACCATGCTTTCGGATACGGCGTGGAGGTTGACGACGCCGTGGGGGCAGATGGGCGAGGATGCGGATGGCATGGGGTGAGGGCTTGGTGCGGGGGCGTTGGGGAGTGGCCGGAGAGTTGGAATCGTGGTTGGTAGGGTTGGGCGGTATTGGTAGGTAGTATGCCGAGCAGGTGTTACGGGTTGCTATATCAGCTTGCGAAGGTTGGTGCGGTGTAGTATCTGTATGCTGTTACAAAGTTCTTTAAAAACAGCATGGCCTCAAGGGTAGACCTTCTTAAACTTGACTCTTAGCACTGGACTATGAATATGAAAGTAGAGCTGGCGGGAAACGCAATTAGTGACACAGAGTATCGAAATCTACAACAAGCCCTGCATTCACGATAGACGCCGCAGTCAACGTGAATATCGTACCAGAACAACGCAGCAGGCTCGCTGAGAAAAGGGTGTCTATAGTTTGTACAGGTCTTGACAATAAATAAATCGTTGTTTAATTATGATATCTTGTTAGATGAGGGGGAATAGGCAAAACCAAATTGACTGATTGATGAAGCAAAGCGCATGAGCAAGAGTTGTGAACTTATGACAGTGCGATCAAAGGAACGCTTACCCAATATTCACATCCTTCCCTATCCCATTCCCGCGAGCAATCGTAGTCCGCTTTGACCTGCCCTCTAAATCCCAGACACTCAGTCTAATCATGGACTTCTCTCAGCGCAACTTTCTCGTACATCTTTCCTTTCCTCCGTCTGCCCCACTTCGACATCCGATCACCCAAACAGCAAATCCACAACATCAACACAACAGAGGGTAGCACCCAAGCCGATGCAATAAAATTGTCGAAGAAGTCACTGTTGGTAAGGCCCATGACGAGAAGCACAATAGACGCACCGACCATGGCCGCCCTTACCATAAACGAAATCCACTTGAACCGTTCCCAAGAGAGCCCCTTGTCCGCGAGCAGAGCGGAGGTGGTCAGACAGACAAGGAGCACGACAATGGAAGTATAGTAATACGTATATACGAGTCTCCAGGAGCGCGCCGCGATATCGAGTCCGGTGATGTTTCCCTCGAGTGGTGGTAGGTCGAGCCCGAAAGCCTGGAAGAGGCTGCTTATCGTGCTTTCTAGAAACGGATAGAAATTCAGAGGCAGTGGATCTGGTTGATTGTCAAGAAGTGTGAGGTTTTCCGGTGAACAAATACCCGTTTCGTTTCCGATGATGTAGATTGAGTCAAAGACACTTTTCAGGGCAATCTTTCCCGATGAAGTTTCGTTGATTTTGAAGTAGTTGACGGCTTTGGTAAGGTTTTGGGCGAGAGGCTCGCCGTCGAGATGTGCAAAATAACAGCCGTAAACCGTGTCCACGATCAACTTCTCTGCGTTGTAGAAGATGTTGCGGGCGAGAGCAATTTGTTGTGAGCCTTCGACTACGCCGAGAATCGAGGCGTGAAAAGGGAGATGGAGAGCCATCCAGAACTGCTGCTTTACGATTCCGAACTTGTATCGTGGAAGGTTATCGAAGTATAGGATCCAAATGAAAAGCTGAAGAGTTTGTTAGACGGTGCGTACGACGGAGCAAATGTGTACGAGACGTACCAAGATCAGGACGAGACAGAATATCAGTGCGCATCCCTCAAAATATACCCCGTTTCTTCCCATAATGCGTGTGATTGTTTTTGTAGTCCCTATCACGCCCTCGCCAATGATGATCAAGCCTAGCAAGCCAAGACGCTCGCCGACGTGGGTAGAGCTAAAGGACAGCCTTTGCCATACGCAGGAGATACCGAGTGTGCCAACTAGTTCAACCAGAACAACAGCATACAGGCCGATGATGGTACCGGTAAGATTCGTGCTGACATTAGAAAAGCCTATGGAAAGACTTCCGTATACCACGGCAGCTGCAAGAAAGACCGCCGCGTTCAGCATCAATGGCAACTTGAGGCGCAAATGACGATTCTTGTGCGTAGAGCAGAAAATGGCGGTAACGAGGTATTGGAGACCGAGCCACAAGCGACTAGCGAATAACGCCCAGCAGAGCAGCCGATAAATCTGAAAGATTAGCAGTCGGTCCATCGAACCTCAGGAGATTAGAGTCGCCTTACCCAGTGTGGTGTAGCTGTCTGTACATTCTTTGCTACGGGGTTGAACTTGTACCCAACCAGGGCGAATCCAGCGAAGGTACAAAAGTGAACGAGCTTAGATGCGCGTTCAAAGACCGAGTCAGAGACGAATCTTACGTCAAAACAGACAACATGAAACCAGGTCGTCCATATAAGGATGAAGAACGCAATATAAGACCAGAAGTGATACCTGTTTGTAATGGCATGGTACTGAGTGAATGTCGCTAGATTTGCTGCGCGGATTTAGTATCGACCTGGAGGATCTGGGCTAGAGATAAATGAGGAGCGCCTGGGGTTTCGTACCTACGAAGAAGAGGTCAAAGAACAGTTCTAATGTGGATGCTTCGTGCCGTGGCGAGAATGAGTCGGATTCTTCGTTCCACGTTTCCATAGGAGACGTTATCCAAGGAATCGCTGCGTTTGCGTCTGCCATCTCCGACGAGCCGTATCTAGAATGATCAGCCCGAGATCGGGATAAAGGGACGTGGTCGTACCCTGTGTGATCATGATCTTTGTTGTCGCTATGCGATGCCATCTTGGTTTGTATCCTAGAGTATACAAATTCCTAGAGGGGATTAAACAAAGCCAGAAAATTGTCGACAACAAGCCTTGCACGCCAAGTTTGATGGGAATCAGACTATCCAGAAAGCAGTTGAGGTAGCTTGGCTGGCTTCTTCTTAAACTAAACTTATCAGGCGAGAGGTCAGGCAAGCCACGCATATCGTAACATTTTCTGTTCCAGTGCGGCTGCAGCTTGAGGCGAGCACAAGCTTTTCAGCCCCAGCCTTCTTCGCTGCCGCGGCAGCCTCTCTAAGCCCCGGCGTAGCCTTCGTGTAGCCAGATAACGAGATCCTAACGGGAGACGGACCAATCTACCGCTGCTTCCTACGTCCGGCGGAACGGTCAGTTTGTTATTCGTATTAATGCCTCTACGAAGCACAGAGGAGACCCAATCAACGCTATGCTAAAGAAACATATTATACCTTGATAGGCAGCATCAACACACGACTAGTGAACCTGGGAAGCAGCAATACCGTATAATTTAATGAGTACCGTCCAGCATCGACCACCTACAGGTCTGTGGGTGACAGCGCACGGGCTAGGGGTATGCCTGACTTCTGATACGCAGCTTAATCCCATCCGCAACAGGGGCGCGTCTGGAAGCTCCACATAGGTTGGATGGCCAGTAGATGAGTGGACAATATCGGGTGTCGATGCTGGACGGTAGGAGATTCTACAGTGGTGGTAGCGAGGTGACCAATTGTTTTCCACGGTACGAGTGGCGGCTGAGCTTTGCGCTGCGGCATATCGCGCGAAGCCGCCGAATCTGGCATAACGCAAGGCTGCGGGCTAGGTCGGAATTCCACCGACCACGACATGCCGCACGCGCCCGGAAATAAGTGTGAATGTTGGATGGCTGCTGCATGGACAGCGTTGATGAGCAGGGTGAAAGCTGAAGGCTGCCTGATGGAGATCGAAACAAGGCTACGGAGGTACAAAGCAGAGCTATAGCGCGAGTTTCGGAGTTGCAAGAGGTGGTGCGGCATTCAACACTTTCTGTATATAGTCAGGAGATAAGAGGGCGCGAGCTGAGCTGAGCCCCTGATGCTCGGTGCTGGAGATGCTGCGAAAATCTCCACAAGCCTATCGGGATAATACCTGTCTGTGCACAATCTCTCGCCTACGCTGGCTGGGCGCCTTGAGTCTGAATACGATATAAACCAGGTTACTCCGTACGGTAGGTCTATATTCCGGCTGACCTGACAAAACGGCGCTGAAGAAGGGCGCTGTGCAATGTGCATGGAGTTGGGGGCATTGAGCAAGGACTGAGGGTGGGTGGCTGTGCGAAAAGTGATGACGCATGAGCCAACTAGCTACATTCGGTTAGCGTAAGGCTCACTCCCATGCTGTCTCCCCGGGCCTTCTCCTGACTGACTGACCACAACAACGGCCTCGAGCAAACATAAACATCTTCAACGTCCATCGCTCAGCTATCCACAGGCATTTCCGTTACATGATATTTCGTTAAGGTACAACCTCGGAACGTGACAAAGGTGAATTGGAAGCCAGAAACGCAGAGATTTCGCGTGTCACTTTGGTCACATGGTGATTCCAAATCCCGCCTCCGTTTACACGTAGACACCTAGACACGGAGAACTCTTGCGAAAGCTCAAACTTTCTGCGGGGAGCCTTATTTGATTTCAGCGTAAGCTGAGTGTGTGCTTTGTTTTGTTGAGCTCTCAGAACTATGGTCTATCAAGATAACTCTGATAAAACCTGCGCTCCTTTCGTCATCTTTATCTCTTCACACACACACATACACACACGCAAATCCCATCATGGCTCCAACACTCGGATACTGCCCTCTTCTCGTCAGTCTGATACCTAGAC
This sequence comes from Massariosphaeria phaeospora, assembly GCA_011032825.1. Classification (NCBI taxonomy): domain Eukaryota; kingdom Fungi; phylum Ascomycota; class Dothideomycetes; order Pleosporales; genus Massariosphaeria; species Massariosphaeria phaeospora. The sequence goes on along the minus strand of JAADJZ010000001.1, from coordinate 1,475,587 downwards.
ACGCTGTCGGACTTCATCAACGTACGTACCATTCAAGACAGAGCACTCACTCAGCTCACGCTGAAATCAAATGAGGCTCCCTCGCTAAAGCTTTAAGTCCCCACCCCGGCAGTGCGATGCTTTCTCAATGTTTTTATGTCATGTTCCGTGTTGACGATTAAACGCGGCTCGTCGTGTCGCAGGAGGAGCACGCAAACACCTTGTATCTTTGAACTCCTGTATGGACACTCGCCTATATATGACGAGGATGGGATTGGTGGGTTATCTTTGTGTGCATGTGGAGTTGTGAGTACAAATCTGAATATCTCGTAGGTAAATGAATACGCACTTATATCTGCGTATCTGCAACTAACCGCATAAGTCCACACGTCAACGTACAAACACGTGTCTGAACGCGAAGATCCAGAAACAAAACACTGCTATGAATGCCGAAATGCCTCTGGAGTACGTACCAGTCGTGCAAGAAGACTTTCGCTGTTCGTTTGCCGACACCTCATCCAGAGGATACTGCAGGCGTGGAAATGGCTTTCGATACAGTAGAGTATAGTCTACATGAAATGACTGGCTACATCAACCCGTGCAAAGCCACACCATATCATCCAATCCTTCAGATGCCAGTGTCCAGTTTGGAGACTTCTTCAATGCCCGTACGCTGTCAACAACATCATCAGTAGCAGTAGTAGCAGTAGTAGCAGTACTACATACCACTACTACCCCAACATCCTCACCAAACCCCCCCATAATCATTCTCAAAGCCATAATCATAGTCGTCAAATTCCCGACTCCCACCATATCTTCTCGGCGGCGCCGGCAGCGGCGCCGGCCGTCGACCCCTTACATTCTGCCCTCCCACACCCCCAGCCCTGCTCTTAACAACATCATACGCGCTCCTCACCCTCGCCAGCAATTCCGGAGCCCCCGGCCTCTTCTCGAAATCGCGCTCCATGCTCCACCGCACCACGTCATGCAACTCGGCCGAAGCCTGCCTCCCAGCTGGAAACCGCATATCCGCACGTCTCCACATCTGCGTCCGCCAGCAGAGACACACCATGCAAGCGCCCAGTTGCCACACGTCACTGCGCCCCGTATACCGCGGCGCTTCCGGCGGGGCGAATTGCTCTGTTAGCATCGACTGCGAGTCCGCCGGGATCTCCATGTTCTGCACGAAATCCTTGGAGATGGAACACCCGAAGTCGGCGAGCATGGCCACGACGTCGCCGGCCTGCGGGCCGTGCTCGACGCGCGTGAGCAGGATGTTGGCGGGCTTGACGTCGCGGTGGATGATGGTGTTCCACGCGTGGACGCTGGCGGGGTCTTCTGGCGTCGGGCCGGAATGGCAGTACGTGAGCGCTCCGGCGATCTCGATGAACCACTGCCAGATGAGGTGACCGTTAACGCCTGTGCTGCGCGGGTCGGCTTTGCGGTCGATGAAGTCGGTGAGCGAGCCCATGTTGCAGTATTCGAGGTAGATGCTTGCGCGGTGGGGCGAGATGTGGTGGTCTACTATGTCGGTGATGTAGTCGTAGCTGCCGACTTGTTTGAGTGCGGCGACTTCGCGGTGTATGAGGCCGTGGGAGATGTCTGAGGGTTTGGCGCGTTTTTCGATGTATATCTTGCCTGAGGCTCTGTCCTGCACTTTTATAATTCCGCCGTTGAAGCCACCGCCTTGGGATCCGAGGTTTTGGATTATGCGCCATTGGCGCTGTGGGTGGGTTTGGAATTTCATATCGTGTGGGGGTTCGCCCGCGATGGAGCAAAGGGGTCTTTATATCTTGATGCAGATTTTCATTGGTGTCGAAAGTGTAGGGTAGCTGAAGTTGAGTTCTTTTTACTGGGGATTGAATCGTAGTTGTGATGCTCAATGCGTAGCGTGTACGCATAGTTCACTGAAGCTTGACAGGACGTTGGTGACGAGTCGGACGTGATGCATGGTTGCCACGAATCTTGGTCAATGTCTGGACAAGACAACCTGGTTCGTTACTTCACTCGTGACGACCAACCCCAAGATTCCTCAAGCTGCTGCAACGTCGTTGTCGGCGGGAACCCATGGGCTTTTTCACACGCATGCCACAGCTCGTGAAGTTGCCATTGATCTGCTCGGTCCGTGAACCGATCGCCAACTGTAAGATCACGTCAGCAATAAGATATCGTCTAGAAAAGTGATGTGAGTGATGTGTAAATTAAAAGCTCACCCAGTGCAATAGCAAAGCAAGCCACGAATTTGCCAGGAAAGACCTCTGAATTTGATTGGGCCACACCACATAGTGTCCGTACGTCTTCTTGGACCATTTCCTATGTTTGATGTGAATACGGTCACATTATTTGGCTTGGTGAACTCACGTCGATAACAGCGCGTGACTGTTTGTGGGATGGGCCCAGCTGTGGAGTTGTCGGGTCATGCACCACTAATAACATATGCGCGAGGGTACTGTATTGCTTCCCCATCACTGCAGAGTAAAGTTAAAGATGTTCGCGCTCTCCTTTTAAGTTGCTTACCATGCGTTTTCTCGTGGAACCGTATATCTGGAAAGTTTTGTCCACTACCATCGCGGTCTTGGCGGTAATAAAAAGCATCGAAGCTGTCGGGCCTACGTGTCTTCCAAGCTGTGTTCTCGTTCATCAACTGGCTGAAGCGTATGATGCTATGTCTTTCTTCTCCGAAGGCGAAATTGCACACATCTCCCAGATGAGCGATGGTCCGAGTTGCCCATATTGAGTCGTCAGCTGGGTCTAGCGACCGATCTGCTGGAAAAATATGCAACTGAAATGCACGCTGCGACATGAGAGACATGTACAGTTCTTGTCGAAACGCGGCCCAATTTATAGCCTGTCTGAAGTCGGTAGCTGTCGGCGAGGCGTAAGAATGTTCTGCTGCACGGATTATAGCCTGAGTCCCTAGGAGGTGGCCTTGGGGATCGGATCCGATGATCGAGACTGAGGGATGTCATTACAAACTACTTTAACATGGCGATGGGTAGCTTACTATTCATCTCCTCCATTAGGCGTAATATGATGGTCGCTGTCAGCAAAGACTCGTCGCGAATAGCAACACTGTCGTTGAGCGCAGGTATCAAAGTCTGGAAGCATCGCTGGTAATAAGCATCAGCTACATAGGGGTCAAACTTAGTAGTCCGACTGAGCTGTCTTGCGGATAGAGCAAGTATTGCGTTCATTAGAGTGCTGTTTTTCTTCGCTCTCTGTACCACATTCTTCCTAAAGTGACAGCGATCGTCCACCATGTCGAACTGCCCACTGTCAGTACCGAAGCACACAGAGTGAGCGCATACGTACAAAAGGGGCGACATTGGTAACGTAATGTTGTAAGAGCATGGCTTCTTGTTCATGCTCCAACGGCCACAAGACCGGAGCGCCAGGAGGCTGTTGGTACACATATCGGTTAAGTTCACTAGTTGAGAAAGAAGACTGTGGTAAACTGGTGTTGTGGGAAGCCAGTGGGTACGGTGGATGCTGTTGACGCTCGATTGGGGACTCAGAGTTTAGCAACGACAGAACCGTAAAGCCTTCAGTAGTGGGACTGATGATTGGAACTGGCGGTATTTCTACTTGATTAGATTCCTTCTTTGAAGAGCTGGAGTTCTGGGGGCAGTCCTGTGTAGAAGAGCCGGTGTAGATGTGCTCGGTTTCACCCGCATATTGGGAACGCACTTCGGTGGACTCGTCGAGGAATTGTACTGTATACAGAGTCAGCGAAGAAAGCAATCGAGAATGGCGCATTCTACTTTTCGGAGGCAGTGAAACCCAGGTTTGCGAATCGCTAAAAGCCTCCTGGATAGATGAGCGCCGGAAGCGTCGCCCCGTCTCGTAAACACAATCTTTCCCAGCTTGCTCACATCGGCTACACTGGGGTTGTTTTCCATTGCCTGTCGAGTGTCACTTAGCTTATGCAACTGGCTTAGGTCGTGTTGGGTCTTACAGCGGTAGTGACGCGTTCGACAACGAGTACTAGAGCCGGATTAGAGAGAACCCTGATAGCATAGTGTAGAGTAGGTACCAAGGCATTGCCTGAATCGGAAGGTTGGCGTTTAGACGACGGCGGTCGGAGTGAATTGCCTTTGTTGCTCGAGGAGGAGTCGGGCGCGGTAGACAGTTGCAATGCTACCATGGTTTTTGATTCCCCTGCCGTAGCTGCCCGTTGCTTCCTTATCAGGCCTAATTTATCGCCGGCTTGAACGGCACTCACCAACCAGAGAGCGAGTTCGGGCAGATTTATGGCGGCAAGACGTCGAAGCAGGAAGTCCAAAGCTCTCTAGCATGGTGCTGGTGCGGGGAGAATGCCCCGCCAACTACGGCCGATGGAAACCGTCCAAACAGGAAATTCTTGCCGTAAGAGCTTCAGTCCTATGTACTCTGAGGCACGAGATGCCAATTATACACGGCTGAATGAAAGTTTATGTCTGTTCCCGAGCACGTTTCGCTAGATCAGCAGTCATTCATCACTATCCTACATATATTAAAGATTATCTCGAGATGTATGTCTTTGATCGCCCGAGGGGCGATAGCATGCCATCCTACAAAACCCCCTGAATTTAATGAAGGCATGTCTTCGACCGTCCTTGCGGTAGGTAGCATGTCATCCGGAGTTACCACTGATCCCTAGATGCATGTCTTCGATCGACGAAGCGATAGCATGGCATCCGCAACCGAATAAATCTTTTTGACTTGGGCGCATGTCTTTGATCGACCAAGCGATAGCATCACGCCCGTTCCTTCCTTGTCTCCATTCCTATTGCCTGACGAAATGCACGTCTTCGATCGGAACCAAACGGCCTGATAGCGTCACATTCCCGACCGCTCTCTTTCTAATACCGTCCGTCTAATCTAATAGACGTACGGGATGATCCGCCACGGCACCAGCTCGCAGTACCGTTCCCAATCCTTGCCATACTTCCTCCTGCACTTATCCTCGTCTCTGCGCTCGCGGTGAACTAGCAGGACGGCAAAGTAGACAATGAAGAAGTACGTAAAAATTATGCCCCAGCCCTTGGCCTCGCCTGGGACAGCGTATTTTCCGTACGAGTTCTGATAGAAGACGGCGTCGGATGCAGTGGCGGAGACCGGATGCGCTGCCGCATTGTGGATAGTGAAGCCGGCGAGCGCGGTAGGCAGGACATAGGACCAGCTCATGAACCAGTCACCGAGGTAATTGATGTGGCGCGCCCTACCCCACCATCCAGAGATCAAAAGCTTAGATCCAGCAGCTGTCTCAATGTATTTGAGATGCTTGATGCGCGGGTCATCGGGATTCGTTCTGAAGCGGTTCTTCTCGTTGTTTACTGAGCGGAAAACATAGTATCCAATTCCTTGGACTGTGAGAACTGCGACGATTCCTTTCAAGCCAAGGTCCACGGGATACATGGAGAGATATCTAGCCTGTAGACTGTAGGTGAAAGGCACCCAAACTGCGTCCCCAAATGAAAGCATGATGCCAAGACCATCATTGATGATGTCAATGGTAGTCAAGATGGCTGGTTCCATATAGAATGCATCGAAGGTGTAAACGGTCTGCGCAATGGTCACAAGCAGAATGGAGTCGGTGACCCTGCCAAAGTTGCGATACTGCTGCATGATCCAGGAAACGTCGAGGATGACCCATAACAGCATGCCGGGACGTAGCTCCATCCAGGCCTTGATGTCCACCTCGCCGAAAATGGGCAGATCAACCCGTGGATTGAGTTCGCGGCCCATGAACCAGTCGTAGATGAGGTTTCCGGTGTGTGCTCCAGCTGCGAGTTCGCGCTGGTTGGGGTCCTTCGGATGCTTTACGCTAAAAGAACGCACGTAGCAGAAGGTGGCCAGTCCATAAGAGAGGAGAAGATTGGTAGTCAAGAGCTGGATGTAGTTATCAGAGAGGAACATCCAGACAGGAAATTCGGCACCCTCCACAACCGTTCCAGCAGCCAAAATGGCCATGACGAAGATTGCAGAGTAAAAGACTGCGTCTGGTTAGCGCATCCATAGAACATCAGCGAACGAGAGAAACATACTATTGAACCGGTACTTCAGTCTCCCGCCAGTTTTGAGCTCAGTACCCTCTGGCGTCTCAGCCGGAAGAAAAGCATAAAGCGTCAATAGAAGCAGATAGTAACCGAGCGTGCCAAGGACAGCCTGGGTGTTGATGAGGCCCGAAAAGCCTGGCCACCCAACCTCTTTCTTCAGCTGACCCCAGGAGAAGTTAGACGAGGGAAGAAGCGATGGGGCCGGGCAGCCAGAAATGTCGTTGCAAAGGAAGGTGAGCACATAGACAAGCGGAGGCAGCCCAAATGACAATATTGTCACGCCAGGACAAAGGGCGGATCAGCTGAGAGACAGTAGAGCGATGTGAAGGGGAACTTACGGGCCAAAGAACTCATAGCCGTGAGGCTCCTCAGCAGGGGAAGACTGCGAGATCTTGCGTTTGGGCGCCATGCTGACCAGGACCTAACGATGATTCTGGTGAAGAGTTTGACGGGCAGGGAAAGGGGCTACGCGTGGCGCGTCAAGGTGGTGTTGACTGTGTGCCCTGAACAACCGACTCTTGGCCACGCAACGCAATTCGCACCGGCTTTCACTGGTGGAGGGGAGGCCTGTTATATAACGTGGACAGCGCCGAGGACAGCAAGAAGTCGTGCGATGGGAAGACTGTCGGGTTGGCGGACTTCCGGCCATGACGCGCACAAGCCACCGGCGCCAAGACCGGCTCTTGCCTCTCCGGGCGCTAGCGGGAGGTTCCTGCAGCGGGAGGAAATGGGAAAGTCGAGGCGCGGCCCGAGTGGTGAACGGTGAACGTGTTACTGTCACTGCGAGTCCGTTGCGTCGCGATTGACGTGGTTGCCTTCACATCCCACATCACACACCTTTCGCACACCCCTTTTCGTCCCTCCAGGCGGCGCTCCCCTCCACGATGCGGCTTCCCTCCTGGTCCGCCCTGCTGCTGCTGCTGTCCGCCGCCGGCCCCGCCGCCGCCTCGCCCTCGACCAAGCCGCTGAAGCCGTGCACTGCGCGCTCGCCGACCTCCGAGCGCTTCTTCGATTTGAACCCCATCCACCGCACGCCCAAAGAAGAGGGCAAGGCAAAGAAGGAGGGCGAAGAGGGCAGCTGGCACGCCCGGGGCTACGACTATGGCGCCAACTTCACCATCAACTTCTGCGGGCCGGTCGTCGAGGAGCTGGACAAGGTGGCCGATCTGGACAAGGACATGTGGCGCAACGTGAGCGCCTTCTACGAGGACGGGGACAAGCAGTACGCGATAGGGTGAGTGGCCGCGAGCACGCAGAACCGGCCGCTATGAAAGCATCGATGGGGCTTGGGCTTCTTGAGGCTCCAACTAGCCAAAAGCCTATCCGCTGACACTGCTTTTCTACCACAGACTCGAAAACGACGAGCCCGTTTTCCGCGGCCGCAAACTCATCCTGAACTACACCGGCGGCTCCCTCTGTCCCTCCTCCCACTCCAAGCGCGACGCCCCCGGCCCCGTCGCCCTCTCCGCCCGCGCCATCATCGGCGACGATGACGATGACGATGACGATGACGACAAGGACAAGGACGACAAGAAACACAAGGACAAAGACGGCAAAGGCAAAGACAAGGACAAGGACGACGACGACGACGACGCGCCGCCCAAGAAGAAGCCCTCGGCCGACTCCAAGCGCCGCAAAACCACCATCATCTCGCTGCTCTGCGAGTCGGACCCGCTCGCCAAGACGTCCATCTCCTTCGTCGCCGCCGTCGACGACTGCGCCTACTTCTTCGAAGGCCGCTCGCCCCACGCGTGCGGTGGCGTCGAGGCCGAGAACCAAGCGCTCGGCCCCAGCGGCGTCTTCGGCGTCATCGCCCTGATCGCCGTCCTGGTGTACCTGGTCGGCGGCTGCGTGTACCAGCGCACCGTCATGCACCAGCGCGGGTGGAGACAGCTGCCCAACTACGCCATGTGGGCGGGCATCTGGGGGTTCTTGAGGGTAAGGAAGCTCCTCGGCCGCGTGTGACGCGCAGCAAGCTCAACCCCCAGCCCCGCAACGAAAGCTAACATGCGGCGCCAGGACATGTTCGTCATCCTAACCTCGTCGTGCGCGCGCTTTCTGCCCTCGCGCCGGGGCTACAGCCGCGTGTCGCTCGGCCAGGACGCGCGGCGCCGCGGCCGGCGCGACGAAGACGAAGACACGCTCATAGACAACCTAGACGAGGAATGGGACGATTAAGGTCCTGGAACGGGATCTACAGAAAGAGTTTCGGGCTGGCCTGGGCTGTGCGCGCTCCTTCGTATCGCGGTTTTCTGCATATAGATTGGTATTGGCGTTTGCTTGGATAGCTTGGGTGTTGGGCACATGGATATGGAGATGGCCAGGGACGCGCCGGAAGGCGTTCTGGGTTCGCGATATGGCATGGTATGACAAGGCGTGGATATAGGTCGGAAGGGGCATTGTATGAAGTGCCTGTGAACGAATTGCAATAGAAATGTTCCTACCCAGTATAACCCCAGTGATTTCGTGATTGACAACACGCAAACCCTTTGCTCTCGAGGAAGAAAGTAGATCTGCGCGAGTTTCTCGTCAGCCGGTTCCACTCGAGGAGATAGCGGTGCTGGTGAGTCGTGTCATGTCACTTCACACACTAGAGTTACTCACTGATTGATTGTACACGCCAAAGGCAAGGAAAAGAAAATCTTGAGCTTTTCAAACTATGTTCATCTCGCTCTGTGCCCTAAACGCACGCCGAGAAGCCAGTAACCAAATACTGAAAAGATGGCCCCTTGGCACCCAGTATTAAAAAAATGTGCAGGAAGAGATATCCGTAATCCTGCTCCTGCCAGATCATTCTCATATTGACAGTAAAGTCGAGTACGTACCTCCTGGTTCTCTTTCCGCGCAGGCAGTAAGATCAGATGCATGGCGGACAAGACAACCAACTCATTAGCCGGCCCTCCGCCTCTGGAGAATATCGAATTTTGTGAATGAATAGGAAAGGAAGACTCCTCGAGAACAAACACGCACCCAACTCCATCAAATCAGATCAACGCAGCAGCCGTGAAAGCCGCTCCGCAAAAGACCAGAACAAAGATCTCGTGTGTGGCGGAACACGGAGCTTTTTGACAAAGACTAATCTTCTAAACAACGCCGGACGCCGGGACGCCACCAAGGAAACCTGGGCCAATGTACTGGACGGGTATGGGTAGCGGAGACAAGAACATAAGGAATGAGTGAGTGAGCGCTGTGCGGCCTGCAGTCTTACAACTCGCTTTCGCTTTCGTCGTCTGTGACACACGTCGCCTTGTTACGGACGGGGCTGCGAACTTCGGTATCGTGCATGACGACATCGGGACTGGCGTTTCTGACGGGAGACGGTTCGGTGAGGGCGGTGTCGTCGTGGGCTTCGTGTATGGTGTCGTCGATAACTGACTGCTCTTTCACCGACTGTTCATCCTCATTGCCCTGCTCGATAGACATCTGATGTCAGTCATCCGAGGCCCCAGCTTCGACATCCATATCTTCATCTTCGTCCACGTCCTGGACCTGCTCCTCGATGCGGCCCTCAGCGATAGCTTCAAATTGGCCATCCACGGCTAGCAAAAGAGTCTTGATTTCAGCCCTCATGACCCGCTCTTCCTTAGACATCACAGCGTCCTGGTCGGTCTCCACGCCGCCGAGCACCGCCATGTAATCGCGCTTCATAAACACGTAAATCTCGTCGGCCTTGCTCGCCATTTCCTCTTCCAGATCCTTGCACATAGTGTGGAGATGGCCGGTGACGGTTTGGACGGCCTTTTCGAACATGCTGTGCCGATTTTGCTCGACGTGCTGGTTCATGCACGTTTTCATTCTTAGGTAGCTGCCTGTGCCACGTTCATTTACACAGAGCTCATATACTGAACGCATAATGTCCACTATGGCGGGTGTGAAGTCGCGGTTGGCGTCTCGCTGCAGTTCGGTCATGCGTGTTACCAGAGTGGTGTAGAGGTTTTGGAACTGCTGCTCGTAATTTTGTATCTGGGCTTTGAGCCCTGTAAGACTCGCAAGCCCAACCCCGTTTTCTCGAGCGCGTTCCTCAACCCTGCTGTGGAACTCGTGCAGGATTTGTCCTGAGTCCTTTGTATAGACTTGGAAAGCCTTGGGTAAACGGTGTTGGAAGGCACGCTCCCAGCCAGTCGCAAGGCGCTTCGTGATGGGGCTGACTCTAAACGTGTATTAGTACTTCATATTTTTCATAGAAGTTCGGCAATGAGAAATAGCACGGTTGCAGCTAGCCAATACTCCTGCATGCTCCATCTGCGTCAATCTATGAGAAATTGTTTTCACTCACAATTCAGCATTGAAATCGCGATGGCCGGCGCTGGCGGAAGTATAAATGCCGTCTCGTCGAACAAGAGCCTTGTAGGTCCCCCAGAAAAGGCCGCCCTCAGATCTGTGTGCACCCCAGCCACGCGCAGTGTCTGGAGCAGCTTGAGCGGCCTCTTCTATTATCTCGGGGTATTTTTCGAAGATCTGATCGGCCATCTCTTTCTTCATTACGCCGATACAATTTTGGATTGCTTTCTCAAGACCCTGAAGTGTATGTTAGAAAAGGACAAGTCGGGTGCGACAAAGTACATACCTTCTCCAGTTCGTTAAGTCGCTTCGTTAGATATTTGACCTGCTTGCGTTTCTCATCACCAGTCATTTGTAAACCAGTACCATCGTTCGATGCCCACAACGAGAATGTAGTCAGTTGCTGACAAATATGAAGGAGAAAAGTACGACAGGACTGAATCCTTCCAGCTTCAGTGAGCTTCTTACAGTGAGCCTGGAGCTGCGGAATCTGTTGTAGATTAGACAATGGACTGCGAAAATTCGGCCGTCAGTACCTACCTCTGTCTCCTCTATAGTTTCAAAGCAAGGAACATCATCATCTTTTCGCATGCGCCCGCACATCTTCTGGTAAGCCCGTGCACTTACGCAAAACACAGGCAGAGAGTTGGCAACTTCCTCGTAGTCGCGCAACTCCTCGTCCGGGTTGAAGTTCTCCTCATCATCTTCAATGGCGTTCTCCTGGTCCAGATCCTTAATACCGGCTGCGAAATCCTTCTGAATGGCAGTCTTAGAGTAATTATTCCGGCCTGAGATGCATATAGCGTTCATTTTAGCTCGAACTTCGGCCATCCTTGCTTTGGTTGGCCTTATCTTCGGCTTGATGTTCTTTTTAGACTGCTCAATTTCCGCACGTTCCCGTCTTGCTTTTTTCTTGGATTCTCTCAACTCGTTGATCTTGGCTTTGATCGCCTCTTCTGTGAGCGGCTTCTGCGGCGCCTGTATACCCTCCATGTCGGACTCAACTTCGGATTCAGCGTCTGATCCTTCAGAAGACTCATCATCTGAGGCAATGAACTCATCATCGGAATCATCATTGGAATCATTCCGTCGTCGCTTTCGAGATTTCTTGTTTGAAGACTGGCTCTTCCGCTTCTTTCCGTTCTTGACGGGCGCGTACACAGTCTGGTCGGCGTCAAAATCGTCCCGTAAAGCCTCCCAGGTATCGAGTTCCTTGTCAGCTTCTTTGAATGCAAGATCGTAAATCTCCTGGGATTCGGTGAGGTCTTCTATTTGCTCGTGAAGCTTCTTGACCTCATCCTTGTAGTGGTTTTCCTCGTCTTCAAGGGCTGAAATCTGATCGTTGAGGCCTAAACTATCCATGGCCTCAGTTATCGAGATGTCATCCGTCTTGGAGCAGATGAACGTGATACCAGAAAACCCTCCGTCGTACTTCAGTTGACGCTTGAATGAGTCACCGAGTAGGTTTTTGGCAGCTTTGTCGTCGACAGCACGCGTAATTGGTGCGACAATCCAAAGGCCTGTACATTGCTTCATGTACCCTTGAGCAACAGCGGCTCGAGCTGCGTTAGAATCGTGGACACCAGGCAAGTCGACGATAACAGCGCCCGTTGAGAGTGCAGGCGATTTGGTGTAGATCTTGACCACCTTGATCAGTGGCCAGTATTCCATCTGGTAGGGGATCCTGTTTTTGTCCTTCTCTTTATCTTTCTTTTTCCCTGTCACCTTCTCTTTACTGTCGATGTACCTCTTCAACTGTTCGTATAAACTGGCTGCCGTCCGGTGGTTTAACCGTTTGGTGGTTCCCAATACTTCCAAGACAGATCTCTCGGCCATGAGTTCAGCTAAAGTGCATTCAGATAACATTTCCTTTGTTTTCCTGGGGTAGACAGCGTGGAATTTGGCCCAAGCGATGCCGGCGTCCGTATCTTGATCCGTCGTTTCTTTAGCAACAGTTCCATTTTCAGTAAGGAACTCTTTCATGAGGATCCCGAGCTCCTTCTCCCAGTCTGTGCGGCTGATGAATTCAATCTCAGCCCGATACTTGCGAGTTAAATCGTTACTATCATTCCACGAGATCTCAGTTACCACCGCAGTACAGGCGCGCATGCAGTTGGTGGGGAGAAGCCGGTCCTCATCAAGCATAGCATTAATAACGCTACTTTTCCCAGCACCGGTATTGCCTACCACACCAACGACGGTACGTTTTCGTTCAGCTTGGGCACTGAGCTTCTCCATAGATTTTATCCAAGCGACAGCATCTTGACTGCTTGCGGCGTACTTCGAGAATGCCACCTTGAGCGTGTCGAGGATCTGCAGAGATTTCCTAACGCCAGCCTCAAGGAGTTCCGGGTTCTGATCGTTAATGACTTGTTGGATGAAGTGGTCAGTGGGTCTCGCTTCTATGTCCTGGTCAGCATCTGGAGTGACGTCTCTCCCGAACACGTCTTCTGGTCTGAAGGGTTCCACTTTCTCGCGCACAGGGCTCTGAGAGGAGCGCGGAGATCTCTGTTCTGCCTTCACGTCCCTTGCTTGAGCAGCTGCCATAGGCGAGAGGGACACGTGTTCCTTCTTCATTAATACAATTGTCTCATCCTTTACTCTAGCAGCCTCCTCCTTTGCTTCAGCCGCCTCCTTCTTGACCACGGCTGCCTTTGAGGGCGCTTGTATGGATGGCGCAGCAGGCGTTTCGGCTTTCGAACTCCCTCTGGAAGTTGTATCTTCCCCTTGCCCGCTAATCGGCAAGTTTCCTAATGGGCGCACCCTTTCGCGTAACGCATCCGACAGTGGGATTGGATTGTTCTCCTTGTTGGCGGATACCGGTGGCAATGGCATCAAGCTCGCGTGTCGAGATGTAGGGGCGGAAGAGCCACCGGTAACAGGGCTCGCTTGCAGCTCTGTCCAGGATGGTAAGGCTGGAGAAGGTAAGGGCGCAATCGGCGCAGGGTTCACATTATCGTGTGCGCGCGACTGTCGAGACTCAACTATCGACTGGCGATTAACAGGGTGCAAAGGGGTGCGCGACTTGTTCATCGCTCGGAACACAACAATATTGTCGTTGTAGTCGTTAAGGGATTTGACGCGCACATCCGGCGGGGGTGTGCGGTCTTCGAAAACAATGTCAATGTCTATATCTGGATGTCGCTTCACATACGTCTCATGGATTTTCGCGATGGAAATTTTCTAGTCGGCATTAGTCAATCAACACACAACCGCATCGTCTCTTGGGTATGTCTTTCTGCTCAAGGGCGACGGCAAAATTCGCTGAGGCGGGCAACAATGTAGGGAAGACATACCGCGTTTCCTGCCATCCACACGAAGTCGTGCTCTCCCAGAGGCTGCTCGGGCAAGGTATCGTGATGGAGAACTCCGAGCCAGTACCGCCTCTCAGGCAGCTCCCTGGGCGGCAGCGCTAATTTGGCCTTCTCATGGAAGGCGGACCAGTCCATAGCTGCAAACGCTGGAGATAGGGACCGAGCATGCAAGCTGTGCAGGCTGTAATCGCACAGAAAGGTAAAGACGGTGGGCCTCAGGTGCCCGCGTCCGAACCGTTCGCTTAGCAATGCTTCGGAAGGTGGAGAGATTGAGAGACGAGCAAAAGGAATGAGGAGGGAGGGGAGTGTGGGGAAAAGCCAATAGAGGAGCGGTGCTACAGTGGTGACGGACACGCGTCTCGCCAAACGCGACCCCGCGTGACGCGACAGGTTTGGGCTAGCTTTGCCAAGGCGGGCGCTATCGATCATGTGCGCCGCTCTCACTTCACTACCCTCACCCCGTCTCAATGTGCCTCAGACATCAACACGCCCTTGGCGATAGCATAAGCGCGGAATATGCTTCTCTTTGGAAGCTGTATGTTGGGCGACCAGACCCGCTACCTTTCACCCACCAAGACACGTTTCGGCCTCCTGCCTTCAACAAAAGGCATCACACATCCATTGCGATGGACTACGGTAGTTTCAAGACTGTCTTACTCACCATGCTTTGTTTCTTTCTCGGCTTGGCCTTGAATCTCAGAAACCAGCAAACAATGCATTGTGTAGTCTATTTCTATTCTTTGTTTCCCCGTAGTCGCTAGAAAGATCACCCTGATTGGCACAATGCCATTGTCACCCCCTATGTACTAACATAAGGGTGCCTACTTCATCTTCGTCTTCGCACTTCACAGCACGTCCAAAGCGGTTCACTTACACCAAAGCCATATTTACAATCATCACATTGTATCCAAGTCACAGACACGAATTACACGTCACAATGGCGCCACCATCACGAGCCACAAACACTCAGGAGAGAGACGCGATGGACGGCACTTTCTATAAACTCATGACTGCCGCTAATAGAAATGACCGATTTGACCTGATTGAGGATGACTCAGTCCTCGATTCAAACCTCAACAACCACATTCATCCGATTTTTCAGCGAACAAATTTTAAATCCTACCATCCCTACATGGCACAAGCTCTTCGGCTGGCATCTCTTTATCTCCATTTCGACAGTACACTCAAATGGTTTGTCCAACCGCTCCTCGGAAAGCTCCAGACTACAAAAGGGGCGAACGGTAACCGAAAATGTCTGACAAACCCGCTTGAGGGCAAGGATGGGCATGAACGGAAACTACTTATCGATGAGGTGCGGAAAGCACTCCATTGTTTCTCCCACTGTGTGTCATTCCAGTGGAAGGCTGACACAAAGTTAAAGATAACTTGGGGCAAAACCGAAATTTGTCACGATGAGCCTACCCACGCGTACGGCTGTTGTCGAATCTTCCAACACAAACAGTCAGTCTCCATTACACTCCGTAAGAACTATTATGACTATTACAAGGATAAGTCAGACGAGGGCTATGCGCGAGGTTCACGTTGCGATCGTTTCCGCCACGATTTCCATTTCGCTACTACCTTAGTCCACGAAATTGTGCATGCAGTTGGCGTAATGCGACGGGGTGACATGTACGAGCCGTACCTTCAATACGACTACCCAGAAACGGAATGGGGCTGGGCTTGGGAGAACTTCATGTTTGGTGGCATCCTCAACCCTCTTCAAAGGCATGGCAAAGGTACAGATTACCTTGTGAGAAAAATGTGGTCGCCTAGCGGCAGTCGGTTTAAGAATTACTTCGCTACTCCCGTCGCTTGGGTTGCGAAATGGTTCCGGCTAGAGACATGGGAGGACATTAAACACAATGGTCCTCTTGCCGTCGAAGAGCCCGAGTTTCACCTCAAAATGCACCGTGATGCTAAGCAGCGCTGGGCAGTATTCTCAGATCATCCTTCTGTCGGACAAGATCTCGTCGAGCTGAAACGGGAAATCATGGAACGCTACGCAGTCGACCTCCAGGCCGACTCAGGGCTGCCAAAGGTAAGAGGAGACACCGCGAGGATGGTGGTTGCGACCCGGTATCATTATTTACACAACGGCCGCGACATGGGTTGGACACTGACCGAACGCCCTGATCGTGTTACGTACCAAAATAGGCACTCCTACTCGGTTGCGGCGTTTCCAGTAGCATCAGCAACACCACCCGCTTCCTCTTCGTCTACACACTCTACTTCACCGCCATCGGCAAATTCAATCGATGGGAGGAGAACTACCAGTCGCCCGAGCTTGGCCGACGCTTGGTACTCTTCTCCTTCACCATCATCTGGCCCCTCCTCTACAGTCATTCAACGGAAGCGACGCAATGTTGACTACACAGATGACGAGTCGGAGCGCCCGAGTAAAGCTCCTAGACGATTCTAGTGCGCGAGCTGTGGTCGAGATTTTAAAGCCATTGTATAGGGTTAAGTAAGAGCATCTGACGGACGCCGTCACAGTAGGTCAGTCAGCAAACATTTTTGCATTCTCAACAGCATTTATTCAGGTAGTCTATTCCTATTAGCAGTATTTCTAAAATCCTGTCATTTACTGCGTGATCCATAAGCGTTGCATAAAATCTGATTGCACGTCAATACGTTTTTATTGAGATATCTCTAGTCTAACAATGCCCATTTCGAACCCATCATCCACAACTCATCTATTGATTTTGTACCTTCCCGCATTTATGTGTAAACGAGTTTGCAGGGGGCTTTGTACTTCTATCTTTTGGCTTTGGCGCTTTTTTTAAAAAAACCACAATACCTTCCCGCATGTTCATTTCCATCCCATACATTGTCGCCGTTCTAGGAGATTTCCCGCTTCGCCCCTCCGCACTACTAATATTTCTAACTCCCTTGCGCTAAATAGCTACACGCTTCCAGACTCGTTATGAAGATGACACTACACAGCCCAACCTCATCTGGCTCCGCTCGGCTACCTAATGTTACTATTTTGAGCGACTGCTGAGGCTAAGCCGTCCCGCCCCGTTGCGCGCGCATGCACAGCCTCCTTGTCTATTACCTCCCCCCACCTTGGCTAAAAAAAAGACTGCAAAGCTCATTCGAGGTGCTCAGCACTTTATTCTAGAGAATATCTTTGTAAAGAGTGAAGTATACTACCCATATGAACCGTTATCAATATGCTTTTCATGTACAGCTTGGCGGTCTTCACGCATTTGGATCGCACCCTTCAAAACGTACTTGCATTCGTCGCGGCCTAAAGTATTGCACTGCATTGTACTGTACTACACGCATGTAAATCCTTTCCACTAACGAGCCTCAACTTAACAATCTTCGAAGTCATCTCAGCCCGCATATCTCGCCCCATCCAATATCCCCTCTCCATGCATACATGCATACTAATACTTTGTACCTATATAAGCCACACCCGGCTCTCATTCAGGTAGTAGCCTCTCACACACACGCCTGTTCGGGAGTACGGCACTGTATACGCTTTGCGCCCCCCATCGTTCCCCGCACCGCAATCACCAGCCCAGCCCGCTCACCTCTCGACGCGAAGGAGGAGACTCGGCCGACTGTTGGTCCGACATGTGAGACACGCGGTTAGGCTGCATCGGGGAGAGTGAGATGTGTCCGGAGTTGTGGAACACAATCTTTGATGTGTGTGCAGTAGTATGTAAGTGAAAGCGAGGTGTGGGAAGCCATAGAAGTATTTCGCGTTGGGTCAAAAGTCTAGAAAGTAATGACTTAATGCGTTGCTGCCGTACTTTCTGTTCGTGTATCATAACCAGACTGGCGTACAACTAGAAGAAAGAAGTAAAGGGGTCCGGGCGCCTTAACAAACACACACAAATATTCCTCTATCTACTACCTATAGCACAAGGCGGACACCCCATTTACCTTTGTTCTCCACTTCCTCAAGGCACACTCGGTAACCCGCATATCGACCCCTCACCTCATATCCAATATAACCCCCTAATCGTACATCTGGACCGGACACACCTGTCTACCACTCCTCTCCTCTCCCATGCACCCCATCCCAACCAGCCAGAGGACTCATTTCCCTCACATCTCCATAGAGTCGACCACAAAGCGTAAATGGGCTAGCTACTAGGTACGATATCTAATTCCCCGTCTTGCATGCTGCAGTACGCTAGAATCATGCCCACATATCTAACCATGCACACATGCCCAGCTACCTTCCATATCTCTAGACATCGAAAACGGCCATCGACGCTTAGATAATATATCATCGGCAATAAGCTAAATTGGCTATGAGATGCAATTTCAAAGATATGCGCCAGCAAGGTAGTGTAACGCGGGGGCGAAGACGACTGTAGATGCCACATCAGCTACCTGCGGGCCTACGTGCATATGCGGCGCAACGGGTGTTGATTGTGCAACGTGCACATCGGCGGTTTGCTGCATATGTTCGCTCGCAGTTAGAATTGCGCTTTGTAGCTTGACGACATGTATCTGTCATGTTTGATGAGGGACACCTTTGAGAAATGTTGGGGGTGAAGGGTCTGTAGATAGTTTATGCGAATATTCAGCTATGGGTGGCTTCTATGCGCCTATGCCTTCACAACCAATCCAAAATCCGGAATATCTCCTTCCCAAGTTTTTCAAGTCCAATTCCAATGGTGTATCAAGCGAGGGTATCAATGCTGAGAAGCGAAGGTAAAGAGCTGAGTTGGCCACAATGGCTCAAAGCTCAAAGCTCAAAGCCCAAAACGGAAGAATCGAACGAGTGTAAAACGGTAAACCACGCAACTTCGCAATCGCCTACTCCAAGGGTACAACAATTGCTCATCGACCCCAGCCTCCACGTGAGTTGTTCCAACGCGCTTCTAGCTCCTTTGCTCGGTTAGTTGCCTCCTGTCGTCTCCTGGCGCTCATTTCCGCCTGGCTCTGCGCATAATTCGGTAACTCGTCTTCGGGCGGCGCCTCATCTTCCTCCAAGCCTAGTCTCTCCAACTCCAGGTTGATTGCGTTCATATGTGGCGACAGTTGGGATTGTTGGTATAAGTCTGGCTGTGGGAGCGCTGAGCTTGAGACCACGGGAGGCCGCCCGGGCACTTGGGGTACGGAGTCGTAACCGGTGTTTTGCCACTCGCTGACCGACTGGGACTGCGGGGGTTGCGATGCTGCTGATGGGTTCTGGAGGGGGAGGGGGATTCGGTCATTCTGACTTCCACGGGCAAACAACGATCCTTGGAGCTGGGGCGGGCTGTTCGGTGAAAATGGATCGAAGTCGCCAGGGAGCCCACTAGTAGCTGCTGCGAATAGATGAAACTGGGATGCATCCACAACCGGTTCGGTGGGAGATAGCCAAGTATGTGGCCGAGGTCTATCTGACATAGAGTCACGCGCTGTTGAACCTTGCGCCTCGGGAAAAGTACGACGGGCGCGAGGAGGTTCAGGTTCAAAGTCGTAGTTTGTCGAAATCGCGCTCGGCTGGTGATATGACTGCGGAGATGGTCGACCACTTTGAAAATGGTTTGATTCCGTGTAATGCGGAGCTGCAGAGTTGGCGCGTGTTAGGGCCGCGGTCTGGGAATAAGGGTTGGGATACAGTGCAGGCGAAGCGGGCATACTACGAGAGGACTGGTGTTGGTATTGATGTTGATAGGGATCGGGAGTTAAGCTGCGGTTTGACGATGGAGGTCGCTGTTGTTGGTATGATTCAGGTTGGAGATGGGCAGGATCGATCTGCTCAGAGGGACGGCGCCTAATTAAAGAGCGGAGTGATGCTGGCTTCTTCTTCCTTTCGGCTTCGGGAGAGGGTGGTAGAGGCTTATTATTATTGATGGCAGTAGTCGTGGATATCAATGGTACCATGGGATATCCACTTGGCGACGCCGAGTTGTGTGCGCTGTGACGGGCCGATGTAACTTGGTATACGGACCGCTCTCGGCCGCGTCTTTCCTCCTCGGCATGCCTTGACCCACTGGGCATAGAGAACCATAGATTGGAATTGTGGTTGTGGTTGTCGCCGGATCGACTCGACCTGGGTCGAGGCTGCGCCATCCGCTCCTTCTCTTGTGTCAGGTCGCTATCGACCTGCAGGAACAGATAGCCTGAAGATATTAGTGACCGCGCCGTTGACGATATATCTTCTGGCCTGCGGTTGGCAAGAGTCGTCGTGGCAGTCAGCAGCTGCGCGCCGGGTAGCATCCTACTAAATGCACTGCGGCTGGCGTTGCGTGCTCGGGTGCCTATTCGAGGCTGGAGCTGTGCTCTCGAGTACAGCCCGAGGTCGAGGATCCAGGCAAGCTGTATCCAGATGCACGATGCAGTGTAACGGACTGCGCTACTGCACGCCGGCGATATTCAATCAATTTAATATCCCTGAGTGGCCGATTTGAGAGGTTCCTTAGAATGGGTGCAGTCATGAACGGACGAGTATCCGTGGGGGCGGTAGGTAGGGACAGGAGGGGTGTGTACGGGCGGGATTCGTCGAGCAGAGGCAGTGGCATTGGCGCAGGGATTGCGGCGGGAATGCAGTGATAATATGTATTCGAAAAAGAAGAATGCTTAGATGTCATACAGGTTATGGGTTCGCTGTATCGTCCAACAAGGCGGAAACCGCGGGCACAGTTAGGGCACGTACAGGAGGCGTGTGCTCGGAAATTGGTGCCGAATAAGCCATTCTCTGGAGATTCGTATCGCTCGCCTGGTCGGGAAGGAATGGCCAGTGTTGGAAAGGTGTTGGGCCCTGCGCTATGAGGCTTGAATTGTTAGGAGATGTGTGAGAGGGCCCAGTGATGGCCTGTCCGGCGCCCCTTCGGGCGAGCCTGATACCCGACGGACACGCTCGACGCAGCGTCAATCGGCCGTCAGCGCGTCTCTGCTCAGCGATGCCAAAATAAGACGTCGCCAGAGGCTGCTGGCGGGCGAGCTGGCTACAGCAGGGCGCGGGGTGCTGAGTTCGGTGGCCTGGCGAGAGTGAATGGCTTACCTAGGTAGTGTGCCGATCGGTCGGGGGAGGTGCGTGCACAGCCTTCTTGCCGGCCTAATTTTAGTCACGCTAAGCCCAGTGCGGCATCGCGCATGCCCGTTTGCCGACGCCCTTACCTCCTCGACATCACCCTCACCCTCGCACCTGGACGAGCAGGTGGTACGGCAGCATTGTCAGTGTCTTCTTCCAGCACCTCGTGGCGATTCTTGGCCATGCTCGCAAACCTGCTGATCCGCTCCGGGCCGCCGCTCGCACGGAGAGAAGCGAGGAAGCAGGCAGTTCGCCGCACCGTGTTGCAACATGGCTTGAAACAAGAGCCTCTCATTGTCCGCCGCTCCCGCACGAAGGGTGTTCCCTCGAGGATCCACTGACGGGTTCGCATTGCCGCCGATACCAACTCGGTTGTTGATATCAGTCGGCTCGAGTCGACCATCCCCGCACCTTCCTTAACCCATGGGTACAATTGGCCGCTCGTGTGGTCTTCATCGGCCTCTCATCGAAGAACATCACGTACTACCTAGTCTGGGACGGTCAGCCTAGCAGGCCAACTTACCAGGCCTGCACTGACCTACTCATCCTGGCGTCAGCTCGTCTCGCGCACCGTGTTGAGATATTTCTCCGGTGCTCTACCATTTCCTAAATCGTCTCCCTCCGAAGACGCCCGAAGACACAATTCTGCAGGCAGGGAGTTGACATGCTCGACAGCAACGCCATCATGTGCAAGAAGTACTCCCTCCCCTACCTAATGCTATATTGAGCTGACAAGCAAGCATCTAAGCAGAGTTCCGTAGTTACAAAGACATGCCACCAAAAAAGCGGACTATCTAAAACAGATTTTCTTCTTTCCTCGTTTGCCACAACAAAGGAACAGCTACGAAAATAGGACCTTGCAACATCGTCCTGAAAGTGGGTACTGATAAGAAACCTTAGCTTTTGAAGACTTGGCTTTTGAGGACTTAGCTTTCGAGAACTCTACGAAGCGCTTCCGACAAACAGCCAACCTTACTGCAAATGCAATGATCGTCTCTCCAGATGAAGAACATGCTGCGCAGTCGTAGAACCCAGCAGCGCTCATATGTACGAACATTTACTCAATCCGATCTCTACGAGCAATCTCGGGGCCAATCCACAAGCAATCCACACGCAATCCGATGGAACCGTCGCCAGTTCTCCAACAAAAAAAACCCTCGGAAAGCCTCAGTATCATGTACGAAAAACAGACGTGAGCGCTTAACCTGTCAGTCGCGCTTGAAACGAAACATGCGGGCCCGAAAAGGCAGTCGGATCCTACGAGGCTGATTTCGTTGCGCGAGAAGCTTGACCATTACCAGTATTCGGCCGCCGCAAGTCCGCAGGCCCGCAAGCGAGCCTTTGGCAATCCCGTAAGGCTGAAGGAACTTCATACTGCATGAACTTTGCAATGATTTGTGAACGTCGTAATCATTTGCCAACCGTTCGCGGGGGATTGTAGTTACATGGTTGGCTAGGTAGCCGCAAGGCTAGCCATAGCAGGAGCTACATTGGAGCTTAGCATAGCTCTGCCTGCTAGCATTTGGTAAAATATTGTAAGTTTATGCGGTATGGCTGTTCTTTCATCATCATCTAAGTAGCCTTGAAACCCGCAGTCCAGCACAAGAGGGGTGTTGCGATGCTTATACACAGTGAGTACACAGTGTCTCTAAGTAGAATTTCCGGTACTTATCAATTTCCACACCAAGTCAGTCTGTCCTTTGGCCCGTTCTTCCAGTCTTCGTGACTTCCTTGTCTTCATACTCTATTTCATTCAGGTACTAATCACTTGCCTCTTCCGTGCCATCAACCTCACCTCGCACATGTTCCTCACAACCACAATCGCACCCCCATCAGGACCTGTGTAGCCTCCATCTTCCTAACCCTCCCTCCGCGCCGCTCGATCCCCAAAAACCACACGCAGCACCACCAACCTCAACTGCATAAACTACCACCATTCTCAACACCTGCACGTCTACCGCGAGTCTACAGCAGCGTATCCATCTCCCTCCCATAACTCCCAACCTCCCACACTCCTTCCCACAAACACCCGCATCGCCCCCCCAATCAGGCCCGGACATCGTCACCGTTTCACATCCTTCCACGCGTATGTAAGCCACCGGCCGGTCGCCGCTCACACGGTGCTCCCACGGTGCCTACTCCGTACCCTCGGAAATTAGAGCTGAGCTGGGGCCATTCGCTCGCGCCGCGGACGGCTTTCGACGTGCGGCCTAGGTAGTACCTACCTACTTACATGGGGTATTTGCGCTCATGGCGCAATGGGGCCAGGATTATTGTGCCTGCTTAAGAATGTGGGTAGGTAGATAGATCGCGGGAAGGAAGGAGGTCGCAACGTTGCGGGAGAGGGGGTTTTGCGGCGACGAAGTCGCGTGTTGCGATTCGCAACTCAACTCAACTCAACTCAAGCAACGGGGCACATAGGTCAGGTCGGAACACCAGATACGTGGTATTCTACGCGCGTAGACTATCTAACCTGGTTAGATATGGGGAACCGACAGGCGTAAACGCGACGTGATGTGTGCTAGCTATTAATAACCTTACAGGGTCTTTATATATGCATGCGGACAGCAGCGCAGTCACAACAACTACATGGACATGATACATGGTGGGTCCTGGCGGTAAGTACCTAGTAGACAAAATAAAAGCGCAATGAAACGAGCATCAAAGAAGCCAGTCCACTGCTCATTCAGACGTTGTGGCCCCCAAGGTAAGGTATTAATGGCCTCGAGTGAGACCGACCGATCCATGCTATCCCTACGCAAGAGCTACATCTTATTCCCGCGTCAAGTTAATCGAGCAGGCAATCCATGATACCTACTCCTCAATACACCCATAACGATTTGAAAAGTCAGAGCGCTGACCAGCAGAGAAACAACAGCAATCATCAGTGATAGCAGATGGTATGATCAGGATTTTTCTCTCTTTCAGAAACAACATACACTACACAAGTGTATACAAAACTGTATCTACCGCGAATCCAACTCTTTTGGCAAATCGAATCGGCTATAAGTACAGGTTTACTTTACCACGGACTTGCAACGAGCCGCTCAAACGCCTGGAAATGATGGTGAGGCTTGAGGGGAAGGGAAGGCCTTGGCTACTGCACAGAAGAAGATGAGACTGTCACAAGCATCGAGTCGTTCGCTCGCAAACAGCGGGAGGGAATTGTTGCTTTTGTCGGACAACTTATTGGGCAGCTTTGTCATCTTTCTTCGCAGCCGCGTCGTCGTGCTGCTCAGCTTTGTCTTCTTTCTTCCCAGCCTTATCCTCGTGCTGCTTCGCCTTATCGTCTTTCTTCGCAGCCTCGCCGTCATGCTGCTTCGCCTCTTTTGATTCCTTCTTTGCCGCCTCGCCCTCGTGCTGCTTTGACTTTGAGCTTTTCCTCGCAGCCTCGCCCTCATGATGCTTCGCACTCTCCGCTGCCTTTCGCGACGCAATCCTTTCTTCCTCAGCTTCGACCATTTCTGTGGTCTCGTTAGTGTGCTGTTCATGCAGAAGACAATATACGCCAGGCCCCCCCGCAGATGGGTGTAACGAAGCCTGACAAGAAGGTAGCGAGTACATACCTCTCCATTGATCCTCTCCCGCATACCGCTCATGATGAATTTTCTTCTCAATGAAATGCTTATGCGTCGGATCGTTCGGATCCAGAATCTTGATCGTCTCCCACCGGCCCACGCCATTTGTAGCATCGTTTGCCTCGACAGCAAAACTTGCCAGTAGAACCGCGAGCGTCGAGCCCTGTGCGTATATACGCGCCTGTACGATCTTCTGCGAGGCGGACAAGGGCTGCTTATTTACGATGGCAAAAGACCCCACCATGGACGCGATCCAGAAGCCAAAGATGATGGGGTATCGGTTCTGTTCGGCCCATTCGCGGGAGCGTTGCAACATGGTCTTGTTCGATTCGAGGAGTCGTTCACGCTCACGTTCGCGCTCGACCTCTTGTTTCTTTTGCGGGTTGTGCTCTATATCGTAGCTGTTGGAGGCGCGGTCGGCAGCGATAACGGCTAGGAGGGGAGCGTTAGCATAACGTGCCTCAAGCCTGGAGGGAACTTTGAATGGAACATACAAGCGAATGTCCCCGTGGACGCTACAAGAAAAGCTCGAAAGGGAATTGTGAGAGCGCGGAACCCATGAATCTGTCTGCTGGCGACTATCGCGCCAGCCGTGCCGAGAGCTGTGCCAATGACACCGCCAACGATTCCACCTTTGATCGTAGCACTGCGTGCAAAATCAGCCCGTTTCCTTTCTGAACCAAAAGCCTTGCGCCATTGCGTGCGTACTTGTAATGCAATTGCTCCTCCTCTTTGGTGAGGACCTTCATAGCTGCGGATTGAGACTTGCGAGTGGCGGGAGATGCGAGCGAGCGCTGGGTAGGTCTGCGGAGATCGGTGGGTGGAGGGTGGTCGGCAGCGGTGGTGCCCGGTGGAGAAAGCGGGCGATAGGATGGACTAGGTACTTCGTGATTCGAGGTACAGACTCAGTAGGTAGTGTCGCGCTGGGCTGTCCGGGAGAGGGGCGCAATTGACGACGAAGCGGGCAGGCAGACCGACCTTCTTTTAAAGATAACGCGAAGCTCGTCTGGCGGCAGCGCGGAAATACCCAATGGTGACGTCGGCGCATCCCCAGTGGCACCACCGGCCACCTGAGTAAGCATAGGCGGGTCCTGGATGCCGCATCGGCTTCTCCGCATGCCGCATACCCACATGCCGCTCGCCGCTCGTAATCCCACACCTTTAAATACTATATATATTTTTCCAACGAGCAAATACCCAACTAACAAAGCAGGTCTAAAAAAAGCAATGTGCCTGGGTGGGACTCATAGCAGATTTGGGCTGCACAAGCTATGAGGGCGGCTGCGGTGTGTTCGAGTTCAGTACTCGCCCGCTTAATAGGCCGTTGGTTGCAGTAGGGCATTGTTTTTTTGGAGCTTTTTTTTGCTCAGCGCTATGGACCTTAATTAGTCCAGTAATTATAGCGCAAATGCTCACGAGCATCTGCTTGAAAACAGTTGCGATATATCTCCCGTTGAATGTCCTAACACCGAACGTCGTCCGAACAACCTCCGAGCGCGGCCCGACCCACTTTTCAACATCGAAACTTCTCCGATTCATCACATGTCTTTGAATCAGATCTCTCGGGCCATCTACGAGGAGCTCGTTTTTAGTGAGGCATACATGTAAGCGAGAACTTGGCATTCCATCCGAACTCTGTTTTTATCAACACCACCTTTTCATCACGACACAACTTTGTCAATATAGCTCCAAAATACATGATTTATGGCTCGAATTAATCGCAGAAAGCCGTTAGAGTATTCTACCGTGAAACAACAGAACAATAAGACCCAACGGAGGGAGCTTGATCCAGTGCAGCGTGCCTTTGTTGCCAGCGCAGTACTCCACGGCAATGCCTCAGTCAATTCATGTGCCAAATTACTTGGTGTTGATCAAGGCAACCTATCAAGGATGCTCAAGAAGGTGAAGAGCAGGGCAGAAGAGTCAGGGCTTCCTGTTACAGACCCAATTCACTACCAAAATGAGGTTGGCCGTGGAAGGCCAGATCTCTTTACACTGGAACAGAAACAATCTATCATCTACATCGCCACCCAGGATCGTGAGCACCGTGAGAGAGAGCCCTGGCAGGCAATAAAAGACGGATATTTCAGCCATATACCGAAAATCTCTATTACTACGTTCGAAAACGTTATGTATGAAGCTGGGTACGCACGCAGAGCCCCCGGTTTTAGGCCTACGTTGAATGACGATCAACGTAAAACTCGCTATGAGTGGGCTCTGGCACACAATCCCGATAGATATGAGAGAGGAGATAGCAAGGGGTTCAACTTTCAGCGCGTAGTCTACACTGATGAGACCTCTGCTCGTATTGGTGAGCAGAGAGGCATAAAAAGAGCTTGGTGTAAACAAAGAGAAGAGTATCACAAGGACGTCAAGAGGCCAAAGCTTCGTAATACCTGTACTCTGCAGTTCTACGGCGCATTTACGTACGGAGAGAAAGGACCTTGCCATATATACGCCAAAGAGACCAAGGAGGAGAAAGCTGCGGCTGCTAAAGCTCTCCAAAAAGAGAACCAAGAGAACCAGGCTTAACGAGAGAAGCTAGTCCCACTTGCTCGGCGGGCATTACGCTCTATGAGAGACTCAGAAATCAACACCCGTAAACACGCCTAGATTAAAGATATAGAGTACAACCGCGGAGACTGTACACGAGGCGGGATAGATAGATATAGGCATCGAGAGAAAGTGCTCAAACTACTTTTAGTGCCTTAGATCAAACAGCTACAAAAGAAAGGCAAGGCTGACGTCGTACTCCTTGAAGACAGTGCCCTAGCCTACACCTCGAAGATAGCAGAGGAGTTTCTAGAGGTCTCTTACATCTCTAAGTTGCCTTGGCCTGGCCATTCACCTAACGTCAACGCCGAGGAGCATGCCTGGCCATGGATAAGGCTTCATATAACTAAAGATTACTCTCCGTCAACCTGCGAAAACGAGTGCCGTACTTAGTAGCAACAAGAGTGGCAAAATCTGCCTATAGAGGCAATCAACAAGTGGATTGATCACGTACCTAAAATTGTACGTCGAATCATCGATCATGGAGGCAACAACAACTTTCATGGATGAAGATAGGAGGGGGTAGTCAGGGGTAACTAGTATACAGCGGAGAGAGCTCCCAAAACACCAAAACTTGGCCTCATCTTTTCCCAATTAGGCCATATAACCCAGATCAACGAGATCTCGCAGAATTATTATGAATAAATGTGTATTTGACCGATTTTGTATGTAAATTTGTATGATGGGGGGGTTTTGGCTGCATTGCCAAGATCTCGCTTATGCCTCACTAAAAACGAGCTCCTCGTAGACTAAGCTCACATTGATAGGATTATAACAGG
Source organism: Massariosphaeria phaeospora (assembly GCA_011032825.1). Lineage (NCBI taxonomy): Eukaryota > Fungi > Ascomycota > Dothideomycetes > Pleosporales > Massariosphaeria > Massariosphaeria phaeospora. Next base: position 1,448,077 of record JAADJZ010000001.1, on the reverse strand, counting down.
AAGGACTCAAGCAAGCTGGTATACGAGTGACACATAATTTGCAGGAACATAAAGACCATGATTCAGGATGTGAATTGATTTTGAGAACAATATCTGCATCCCGACTGCTCTGTTAACCATGCGCCGTATTTTCTGCCTTTCTCCATAAGAAGGGTAACTATACAGAAAGAATCCAGATACCCTCGTTCCATCCGAACATTGTTAATTACTGCCGGTTTTGAATAACCAGTTCCCGATAAACATGCCTGATAGAACGTGGTGGTCCAAACATCCGGTAGCTTTTACCAGATCATTGCATCTGATCTGAATCCAATTCGTAAACATGAGAAGAGACATCTCCACTCAATGCTCGAAAAATTGTTGACAACGATCGAAGTACGGGAGATGTTCCGATAAACAAGAGGTAACATGAGGCAGTTGATTTTGGCGGCAGTCCAACCAAGCCTTTTGAACTCGTACTTTTTCTTCCCATTCCCAAGAAATCACGACATTTAGCGGAAAGGGGCGTACGACGCGGGTCGGTGCATGTCGTAGCGGCGGACCTGCATGCCAGCAGGAGGGCCGGGGCGAGTAGCCAAGGCTGGGTTGCAGCAAAGCATGGCCACTCGAGATCCGTACTTGGAGCCTCGCAGAGATACCATGTGCTTGCGGATATGAGTAGCAACCATTTCGCGGTGATGGGATCCACTGTTGGTAAGGACGTACTGGATCAGATAGTTTCCGAATTGATCACCCGCGACTGAGTTGCAAGGTCAGCATGTAGGCTCGAACAGTCGAGAGAGTTGACAATGTCAAGGCAGGACTTACTGTCAATCAAAGGCATGCGTGGACGATCCGGGCGGGCTTCACAGACACGTTCAAGGTAGCGCTCGAGAAACTCATTGCCGCCAATCTTGAGACACTTCTCGATGACCTTCGAGGCGTACTGGTCCATGCTGTATTCAGTGGCTAGACGAAGAATGTGGTCAATGGCCCTGCTGCGGTCGGCTGGCGCGCCATGCTCGCAAATATGCTGGATGCACCAATTGCCGAATTGGCCGTGCGAGATTATGTCAATGCTGGCGAGGACCTCGTTGATGCAAGGACGCTGTTGAAAGTCAGGATACGATCAGGCTCAACGATGGAACGAGAGAGGACAACAAAGGCCTGTCCGAAAAATAGAGAAACAGAGGAGCCCAAGACAAAGAACTCACCTTGTCTTCTTCCAGACAGTTCTCGAATATGTTCTGGACCACAAGACTGCCAGTCTCTCCCAGGGCGACTTCGTGCCACATGCCTCGCAAAGCCTCATTGACATAACGCATGATCTGAGGAGGCGAGCCGTTCCAACGCAACTCGAAGAGCTTCTGCCAGACATGGCAGGAATACCGATGAATGACGGTCTCGGGAATGCGGCGGAGCAGCTCATGGACCATCGTAGCTTTGTATTCTTCGGGAACGCAGTCGAAAGCCTTCTGAATCACATGGCATCCGAAAGCATCCATGCTGAGTGCGAGCGTGTTACCACGTATAGCTCCAGCGATAGCAATGATCTGCTCAGGCGTGCCGTGTTCGAAGCAGCGTTGGACCAGAAAGTTGCCGAACCGGTTGACCATGAGTGGATACGCCTGAGCGATAATGGCCTCCACAATGTCGTATTTCTGCTCTCCCGTTCCGACCTTGAGCTTCTGCTGAAGGAAGATCGAAGCTTGCTGATCGTTATTGAGGATGATCTTATCAACGATGTACTTCCAGTTGCAGCTCATATTGCGATCGAGTAGTTTGCGGTAATTCATGGGCTCGGCGGGGGCTATGTACTGAGCAGGTTCGTTCGGTGCCTAGACAACTATATCAGCTGTGTGACACACATCACGAAGTAGGAAATACATACCTGATTGTTCCATGGCGTTGGGCCCATGTCATGGGTCACGCTGAACTCAACAGCTTCTGGAGAGAGCCTCGTCATTGTACCGATTGGAGCAGGCTGCCAAGATGACGCTCCGCCGCCATACATGCCCATGGTTGGCATTTGCATCGGTGCAATAGTGGGGCTCATACCCGGGTTGGCATACTGGTTGTATCGAGGAGGATCGAAAGCAGACGGAGGACGGCTGGGAGGGTTGCTCATACTGTTGCCACGATAGCTCTGATCCAATGGGAAATGCGCGGGCTCATTCAGATAGCCATTGCGGCCACGGAATCCAGAGGATCCAGAAGACGGTCGGTGCTGAGGCTGAGACAGAGGCTGAGGTTGAGGCTGGATTGGCCCGAGACCTTGCTGGTTCATGTTTCTACCATAAAACGAGCGCGAGGCCTCGTTTCCCCAGGCATAGTTTGGGCGGGTTGACGCGTTGAATCTGTTCTGCAGCTGGGCAATGGTCTGCTCAGTGACATCATCAGCGTAGTTATAGTCGGCTTCAGAGGAAGGGCCGAGGCTGTCGAGCGTAGACTTGGTGAGGTGCGTAGTGTGGAGCTCTTGGTTCATGCGGGCAACCTCGTTGCGGGCCTCTAAGAGCTCGGCCTTGAGCTTGTGGAACTCGCTGGCGTCCACGACAGCCCCGTCAGGCTCGGTAATAGGAGTAATGTTGGCAAAGTCATCGGTAGCTGGTGTGATCGGGATCGAGCCATTGGAAGAATTGTACTGCTCGGTGGGCGAAGACCGCTCGTTGAGGCGTTGCAAGAGTGAATCGACAACGTTGGAGTCGCTCTGGGTTCCTGGCTCGACTTTGACCTTCTATGATGATCAGCATAATCCACACAGCAAGAAATTCGAGGATTGAGGAGTCAATAGCAGACATGTTGCTCATGCCCGCAGGAAAGAGGAGCCACTCACCTTGAAGCCGTCAAGATTGTTGTGTTGTGGGGGTAGCATAGACTGGTTGACATGAGCAGAAGAGCCAAGAGGCCGCTTCATACCCTGCATGGTCGAGGTCAACGATGGCTTGTTAGGGCGATAGAGGGCGAACGGGAGGCGAGAGCCTACCGCCATGCCCAATACCTCTGCGGAAGTATCAATTCTGAGGTCCTCGGAAAACCGACTCGGGCCCTTGCGGGGCGTCGGAGATCCGTCGGAGGTTATATTGAAGCTCATCGTGACAAGTGATCCGACGAGTAGGTAGATGCAAGAGATCCGAGAAATTCACACTGTGTGAGTTGGCTGGGCAGATACCGAAGGTAAAATGCAAGGCTCAGCGGCTCAGGAGAGTACGCTGCTCGATTTGGCTTCTGTTTGGCGGCGGTAAATGGGCCAAAGTAGATGAGGAAACAATCGCAAGGGAAGAGACGCGGGAGAGAGAAGAACAGATGGCAGATATATCGTCAGGCGCTCCCAGCTGAGCGGCAAGCACGAAGGAACGCAATGATTGCAGTGGCGGAGAGGGGAGCGGGTGGGGAAGAAGGAGGGTGTCGAGGAGCTGCAGGAGGTTGTAGTTGACGTTGACGTCGTGGGTGGGGCGACGTTCGAGCGTCACTACGATAACAGCAGTCGCGACGCGACGCGCGAAGAAGTCGCGGTCACTCCGGAAAAGCTCTGCTCACTTTGAGTGTCGAATAGCGGCCAGAGAAATCGTGCTGCATGTGTGTTAGTCCGTGTGGCTGCCAAAAGAGATCATCATTGGTTGTGTGTGCCCAGGTGGTCGGGTCGTGCTCGTTGGTCAAGATAGAAACCAAGTGAGAATTCGGTGCGCCAAGACCTCGTCATAGTTTTCGCCCACGTGGAAAGGGAAGGCTCTGGAGACTCAGGTGAGCATCGATGACGAGGGGGCCAGTATGGACTTCCAGGATCTGAGCACCTGCAGGGAGCTTACGGCTCAGTCCAGCAAGCATGGAGCTATGGGTCAATGGCAATAGCATGGCCGCCTTTTATCTCATCATCCGCTCAAGCAGAGCCCCGGAAGCGAAACTCTGTCCAACGGGACGCCCAGCACCTCGTTCTGTGTCTTGAGTACCATCGTAGAGATATGAAATGATGCGAGCCCAGCACCGGAGTGACGATGAGCTCTTGAAGAAAGTAAGACGACACGTAGGTACTTAAGGACGTGAAGGTACATTGGTCACAGAGATGGCTGACTACTAAAAGGCAGAAGCAAGAGAGTCAGACTAGAACTGAAGTTGAGGAAGAAACAACCTAGCTTGCGCAGCAGTGGGACACGTCCCTTGTCAATAGATCAACGTCTTACCAACAAGAGCAGGTGAAGTAAAATCAGTATACTCCACTACATCGAAACCCCTCTACGGCTCCAGCACAAACTTTACCATGACATCTACTTTATGACACAACCGAAGACGGCATCACCTTCCACTCACGGTCAAAGAAACCCAAAGCCAGCGCTCCTTCGACACCCCGCCACTTCGCACTCTCCCCGAGCACAACAAAGTCTGGCTGCCCGACACCAGTGAGCATGGGCACGAGCCGCGCTGCCTGGGCAAGACCCTGGGCGTCCGACCCCCAGAGTACAAGCTCTAGTCTCTCACCTTCCAGAGGGCGGAGGAAAGCTGCGCCGAGACGTTCATCTGCACTGTAGTCTCGTCGTTTGCCTTTATGATCGCGTACAGATACTCCGCTGGGTGCGACTTGGATAGGAAAATTCGGGTGAAGACCAGCTCGAACATTCTCTCCTATGGCGATGGATATTACGTTTCCAGTACCACGACCAGGACCGTCCCATGAGGTAGTGGTGTGGATGTTGGCGTCGGCTTGGAAATACTGATGTAGGTTACGCGAGACCTGGAGCGCGATGTGGGATGTATGGTTGCCCGGGTGCTGGATAATGAACGGGCCTTGGGTGCGCAGTATAGCAGTCATGGCACCGAGTTGTCTGCCACGACGATATGTGGCATCGTCGCTGCCAGTACCTGAAAAGGCGCCGACCTAACAGGTTAGTACAGTATTACCTGGGATAAAGACGACCTTACCTTCCAAGCCCCATCTGAGATGGAGATAGCTACTACCACAGCTGCGTTTGTGGGAGCTTGCCCCACGCTTATCTCCTGGCCGTCAATGGAAACGGCTGGTAGTTTCCAGATGCTAGGATTGAATTCGAGGCCGAGGACGTTTGATGTCCAAATGGTATGCCCTTTCACGTTTACCCTTCCATACTGCCCTGGGTCTTCTAGATGCGTTACACGGATCCCACCTTTGGAGCCCATATCACCGGGATCCGCGATCACGAAGCTAAACTCATCTAGTTCCCTCGGGATTGTGTCCTTACTGGAGGTTTGCTTATAATAAAAGTCTACTAGCTCTGGAGTTGTCATCACCGTCTCCCACCAGTGGTTCTGGCCGGCGACTTCATTATAGCTGGAATTGGTACCGGTGAGGAACAATTGTTGGGCTAGCAAGCGGGAGTTGTAAGCGGGCACGTTGTCGTCGATCTGGCCATGCTGCTGTTGAATAGGTACACCGCGTGCATTCTCCATGAGCATCTCGTGGCGATAGCTATTCAGAGAAGCGCTGATGATAGCTGTGCGTCTGGGGTCGGCAGGTTGCCAAAGTTCGTATGGAACGTATTCTAGATAGAATTAGTATGTTCATGCCTACAAATGATAAGAGACTTACTCTGGATGGACACATATCCGGAGACAGGAGCTGCCGCTAGTAACTTGTCTGGACGGTGAGTAAGTGCGTACCAAGTGCCCTGTCCACCGTTGGAATGGCCGGAGACGACCCATCGATTCACGTCCACGCCAGGACCTTTCCAGTTGACGTACTTGATCCAATCTGGGATGCTGAGCACCGCAGCTTCAACATCGGTAAAGCCCCAGTTATCTGTGCATAGTTCAGTCTCGCTCTGAGAATTGTACTTTCTTGCTTACGCCAGTCGTCGCCCGACCACGGAGTAACACCGGTGGGAAACAACACCCACGAGCAAAGGTCCGGAACTGAATCCAGAGCGTGTGCAACCATCCCGTTGTCTGCTTCTAGTCCAGCTCCGTGAAGCTGTAGAAGAATTGGTAAGCTCGAGGTAGGTCCACAGGTACATGTTGCATTTCTAGCCGGAGGCCGGAGCATAGCGTACGAAGCCATGCCCCCCGGATGAAGATACGTGATTTTATGTGGTTCGTAGACAGACAACCTGTTTAGTGACTGCGAGACTGCTAAAGTGGAGACTCGGCCATCGTTGTCTGCCCTGTAGGTTATAACATATTCAATAGAAGAAATATTACGAGTTGGCAAGGAGATATTGAACGCGACAGGCCTTGTTTGACCGGCCACAAGGACTATACTGGAGGCATTACTACCAAAAGCGGTGTTTGTCTGTGAAGGTGTTAACCCCGGCACAGTGTGTGCGAGAACCATCTGAGGACCCAACCCTGGCAAGGAAATGGGAAGTCTCACATCCGCGGACTGGATGCCAACTATTTCAATGTCATCTTCACCGCTGTTACGAAGAATGACAGAACCCGACGGAGTTGCTAGTCTACCGTCGACGACGTCTGACATGAGGATGCCTGGCTTTGCCAGCTCCAAAGTTCCGGACGCTTGCTTTACGTCGACTAAAACGTCTATAGTCGGTGCGAGAATCCCTCCAAAGGCCCTGACGTCTCGGACTAAACGCAGATCAAGCTTGTGGGTTCCAGGGGCCAGGTGGAGGACAGCCGGCGCTTTTCGAAATGTGAAGAAGTCACCGCCGAAGAAGTGGACATCGTCAACCCAGTACTCTAGGATTGCGTCCGTGTGAAGGATAACATGCTGTGTTTCATTCCCACGCACAACGAGCTCACCTCTAGCCCAGGCTTGGTATTGCACGGCAGCCCATCCGTAGACGACTTTGAGAAAGTCCCAGTCGACGTTGGAGTAGACGATGCTCAATGAAGCATTGGCCGACGTGGCACTGCTGGAAACCTGCGTTGCTTGGGTAATGTTCCATTTGGCTGCGCCGTTGCTGGGGAGTGAGCTCCTGAAGTGTGCATCCGGATCATACTGTAGCTGTTTGAACCCTCCAACATACTCGAGAGGGTCGGCTCCCCAGGTAGCCTCTGTAAAGCCGTTAGTATGGTCTGAAGTAACGAGTGCACTGGAAGATGCCCCTGCCTCGTGTTCCGATTTGGAACGGTCCCAACACTTGCCATGAGCTGCTGAGAGTGAAAGGCAAAGGCGGGTTCTCCTGACGTTGGCCAAGTGGGCCCATTACGCGTCCATGGCGGGCGGCGTCACAGAGCACTACGAACACGAGAAGACACCACAGCAACGAAGTGTGATAGGGAGCGACCGACATTGTGATCTCGGTGCGGCGCGGCGCGCAGATACGTAGTCCACCCACGCAAAGAGGGCGTGAATGGTGGCGCACGTGGGGCCAGACGGGTTCGGGGATCAAGGCTCAAGCACGGATATGCCGCTTAGTCACCGGCATTGGCCGTGAATGCCCCTGCTCCGAATCTATAAACAGCAAAGTGGCCCGCTTAGGGACGCGAATCGATGTCGCAGTCGCGCCGCCGATACGCCGGCGCTGAAGGCCCAAGAACTCTCTTCCACAGTATCAACGGAACATCTGCGAAGTTGCACGCGCACCCCTCTGCTTGGTGTGTAACCGTGGCTCTCGCTTTCCACAACGAGGGAGCAGCACTACCCACTCTGGCCACATCGGCCGATCGCAACGTCCAGTTCCCATGGCTTGACCACCGACGTCCAGCATTCCCTACAACCTGACCGCCGTCGCAATGGCATCCGCACCGCGCGACCCGAGTCCGCACTCTACCTTCAAGTTCCCGGCCTTCCAGCCTGACCTCCTCCCGACCCACGAAGAGGAGCCGTTCGGCCTCAGCTCGTCGCGGACAGCCAGCCCGAACGCAGCAGCACAACCGAACGGCAGCGTGCTCCCCTCGGACAGGTGGCAGCCGCGGAAGGACCAGCGATATGGACACATGAACAGTGCGGTGCATGCGCCGACTACCCGGCATGGAAGACAGAAGAGCCTGAGCGAAGCCATTAGGACTATCCGGACACGCAAGGCGAGCGTCAGCCAGAACGCACACGAACTGGCCGATGCGCTGAAGGCTCCGGTGTCGCCGCGGATCATAGTACGTGAGGCGGGCGGGTGTGCATGCATTGCGGAAGCTAACGGGCACAGTTGCTCTGCAGCATATGGTACATGACCTCCATCTTCTCCAATACGTCGTCGAAAGCTATCCTGACCGCGCTGCCCAAACCAATCACCCTCACCGTGGTGCAGTTCGCCTTTGTATCAGGCTGGTGCTTAGTCCTTGCCACCCTGGCTCGACGATATCCCCGGCTCAAGCAGACAATGCCCTTCCTCAAGTACGGCATTCGCCCTCCGACTCGGGAGCTGATCACGACGACGCTGCCCCTCACGCTCTTCCAGATCTGCGGTCACATCCTAACGTCGGATGCCATGTCGCGGATACCAGTATCGCTGGTGCACACGATCAAGGGTCTGTCGCCCCTTATGACAGTGCTAGCCTACCGCATCTTCTTCCGGATTGAATACTCGATTCCCACATACCTCTCCCTTATACCCCTGACGCTCGGCGTGGTCATGGCATGCTCCGCCGACTTCAATGCCAACTTTATGGGTCTTCTCATGGCGTTCACCAGTGCCATCCTCTTCGTAACGCAGAACATCGTGTCCAAGCAGATCTTCAATGATGCTGCGGCTTCTGAAAAGGACGGACTCCCGCCCTCGAAGTTCTCGAAACCCGATAAACTCAACCTACTCTACTATTCCTCAGGACTGGCCTTCCTGCTTACTCTGCCGCTGTGGGTTTGGTCTGAAGGACTTACTCTACTGAGCGACTTTCTGAACGATGCCTCGATTGATCTGTCGGACAGGCCTGGGGCGTATGACCACGGCAGGCTGTTCCTCGAGTTCGTGTTCAACGGCACCTTTCATTTCGGACAGAACATGGTGGCATTCATGTTGTTATCTATGGTGTCGCCGGTCACCTACTCGGTCGCCAGTCTGATCAAGCGGGTTTTTGTGATCGTATTTGCGATTGTGTGGTTCGGCAAGCCCATGACGAAACTGCAAGCTTTCGGCTTCTGTCTTACGTTCGCGGGTCTCTATCTCTACGACAGGACATCCGACGCTGCCAAAGCCGACAAGCGCGCCAAAGCGCTGCAGGCCCGAGGGCAAGGACCGTTGTTGCCTCTTACCACCGACAAGTTGCCCAATGGCATCTACAGTGCGAGTCCAGCCGCGCTATCCGCTGGTACGGGAGCGTATCCTGTACCCACTGCACCGCTGAGTGCAAGGGACGAGAAACGAAACGACGATACTGGGCCGGGACGGCCGGGGTCGGCTCAGCCGAGCTGGTTGCCGGCCGGGACGAAGCAAGAAGAGACGTGGAGGCCGAACGGAATGAATGGGCGGCCCGGGGGTGTTGGCGTTACCTACGGATAGTGAATTGCATTGTTTTTTTGTCTGTCTGTCATGTGTACTATGTGTATTCTTACTTGGTGATGATACGGACATATAGAAGAGATGATCAAGAAACGTTCAAGAGGCATTTATGGGGCTGGACCGGTGTTAATGAGCATGGTATACGGGGTTGGGGGCATGTGTCTGTAGGTTGAATCGATAGTGTCTAGCTGAGGGTGCCGATGGCTTTCCCGCACCCGTATCTGGACCAAAACATCGGGCTGAGCATGTATTCAGCGCGGGCGCTTCTATCCCAACCAGACTGCCGCAGATAAATGCTCATCGTGTTCTCTCCCGTTGCAGTCGGAATCGTGCAGCCTTGGCACGTAGTTAATGCCAAGACCAAGCTTGACCTGTGGAAGGTGCATGACCCGCCTGCTCAAACATGTGCTGTGAACCTCCAAATGCTCGGAGACACAACCTATGGGTGGTGGCAGCCCCGATCACTCTGGCTGCGGGCTGGGCATCGTGATGCAGTGCAGCCGTCATGGGCGCATCGCAGCAGGGCAACGGGCAGTCACCCCTGGCCGTTGATGTGCAGGCTAAGCGAGCCGCCGGCCGACGAATGAATGCCGCCGCTGCTCTGGAACGCCTCTCGCCGCGTGACATCAACGGACCGGCCTGCCTCCCTGACGTGACGCCAATTCTTCTATTTATCCCGCCTGGTCGGCTCCTGAACCATGGCCTCTACTACGCTCAGTGTTAACGGCAATGGCAGACCTAGCAACGTCAAACACCCCTCTGCGCCGTCCCTCATGACCAATAACCACTTCGTCTCCGTCGGCGAGGATGCCGACAAGGACGCCTACGAGCATGGCATCCAGGTCGTCGACGAGGACAAATTGTTCAAGTATGTACCGCGCGTGTCCGTCGCCAGTGCTGTGCTAACACGCCGTCGCAACACAGTGGTAATCTTTCTACCTATCTCCACCTCGAAAACATCATCCCGGCCGGCTTCAACTACCACCTCATATCCGTCTTCGGCTCGCAGTCCACCGGAAAGTCCACGCTCCTCAACTACCTCTTCGGCACCCAGTTCGGTGTCATGGCCGAGCAGGAGCGCCGCCAGACAACAAAGGGGATATGGATGAGCAAGAATAAGCGCGAAGACGCCAGCCGGAGCATGGCGGAAAACATCCTAGTCATGGACGTCGAAGGTACCGACGGGCGGGAACGGGGCGAGGACCAAGACTTCGAGCGGAAGAGCGCCCTGTTTGCGCTGGCCACCAGCGAAGTGCTTATCGTCAATATTTGGGAACACCAGGTCGGTTTGTACCAGGGCGCAAACATGGGCCTGCTCAAGACGGTGTTCGAGGTCAATTTGCAGTTGTTTGTCAAAGACAACAAGTATGTATCCTCAGCCTGTACCAGGAGTTCTTCCTAACATTGCCGCAGGAACACCCCGCGCTCTCTCCTCTTCTTCGTCATCCGCGACCATCTCGGCATTACTCCGCTCCGCAATCTCCAAAACACGCTCTCACAAGATATGTCGAAGCTGTGGGCGTCCATATCGAAGCCAAGCGGACTCGAAGATTCGAGGATAGAAGACTACTTCGATTTTGCGTTTGCGGCGCTTCCACACAAGGTCTTGCAACCGGAGAAATTCGAACAAGAAATAGAAAGGCTCGGCACCCGCTTCCGAGAGGGATACAACGAGCCGAAGAAGAGTGGCTTCTCTGACGAAGCGAACCTCCCCGTGTTGTTGCCGCAGTATCACCGGAGGATTCCCGCCGACGGCTTTTCTGTGTACGCTGAGAGCGTGTGGGATCAGATTGTCAACAACAAAGACCTGGATCTTCCCACGCAGCAGGAGCTCCTGGCTCAGTTCCGGTGCGACGAGATTTCTCGGGAAGTGTTGATCGCTTTCGACGAGAAGATCGCGCCCTTGGAGGACAGACAGGCCGAAGACGCCCGGGTGGGGAGGCCTTCTATCATTCCCGATCTTGGCGCGGCTATGAATTCCGCCCGATCAAAGGTCCTGAAAGACTTTGAGACCAGCGCCAGCCGTTACCACAAGGGGGTTTACACAAGGAAGAAGGCAGAGCTCGAAGGCAAGGTCGATTCGCGGCTCAAGGCGCTCTTTCAGAAACAGCTCAGCGCGGCTCACAAATCAGGTGTCGAGACGTTCACAGACGCCGTTAGCGCAGCTGTCAAGAGCGGACAAAAGAAGGGTGCCAGCTACGAGTTCGCGCAAATAGTCGATTCAGCAAAACAGACTGCCCTCTCCGAATTCGAGTCGAATGCCCAATCTATCCACGTAGAAGGAGCATCGTGGAGTAGCTATCAGCATGAGCTCACCCTCTATCGGAAGGATCTGGATGAAGTATCCGGCCGCCTACGCAAAGAAGAGATGCGGCGTCTGGCCACGAGAGTCGAGCGGTGGGTGCGATCACGCCTGGATGAATCGATTGGCTTGGAGTTCAACAAAATTGGCACCGGTCGAGGCGGTTCTGGCGCTCCAGAGCACGGCGAACGGCCTGCTTCTGAGAGGGATCTTTGGGATCGCATATGGACTATCTTTACGGAAACAGTCACAGATGCCGAGAAACGATTCACCGACCGAGCCCAAAGTTTCGACGCTAGCCCCGACGAGGTTGAGGTTGGGCTATGGAGGTTACGACGGAAATCCTGGGGTGTCCTCCGCGCAAAGATCGACGAGGAAGTCATGGAGGGGAACATTCTGCTAAAGCTGAGAGAAAACTTCGAGGATAAGTTCCGATACGACGAGCACGGTGTTCCTAGAATATGGCGACCCACCGACGACATCGAGGGCTTGTATACCAAAGCGCGCGAGTCGACTATTACCCTCATCCCCTTGCTTTCTCGTTTTAAGTTGACCAAGACCTCCGCTCCTCCGCCTCTCGATGCCTGGATTGGTGATGCGCCTGCATCCGTTTCCCCGGCAGACGAAGAAGACCTTGCGCCCATTGGTGGCGTGGACGACGACGAAGGAAAGAGTCTTGAGGAGGAAATGACGATTCTCAGCGACGCAAAGCAGGCCGATCTCCTGGTGCGCTTCAAGAAGACGGCCGACGGCGTTTACGTGGAAGCCAAGCGTAGTGCGATAGGCGGCATGACTCAAGTGCCTCTGTATTTCTACGGACTGCTGCTTGCGCTTGGCTGGAACGAGATAGTAGCCGGTAAGCCGCCTCAACTCCCCCCCTTCCTCGCCACGCACATACACATACTAACTCCCACAGTTCTGCGCAATCCCGTCTACTTCATCTTCCTCATCCTCCTCGGCGTCGGCGCCTACGTCACCTACACGCTCAATCTCTGGGGCCCCATGCTCCGCATGTCCAACGCCGCCAGCCAGCAGGCGCTCGACATCGGCAAAGAGCGCCTGCGCGAGTTCCTTGCGAGCTCGGATACCGGCCGGCAGGCTATGGCTATGTCGGGCCAGCAGCAGAGTGGGCGCCGACGCGACTATGATGGTGTTGGCTTGGATAGGCTGAATGGCGATGGCAAGAAGACGCTGGATGATGATGAGTTTGATGATATTTGATGGGTGCGTGCCGGGCTGCGGGGGGGGCTTGCATGGGCGACGCGCATGGAATTCATTGGTAGTGTAGGATAAAGATAGGCTAGGGATAGGGTAGGATTAGGGATTGGGATTAGTGTTTCTTCTCCTTGTCTTCGGACGGACTGGTTGTGTGTCGGTTGATTTTGGGTTACCTAGATTTGCGGTGCAGGGTCGAGTTTGGAGAAGCTGTATGAGACCCGCGCCGGGCGATCAGCGAGTGAATGAAATGGTATTGATAGAAAATCCTAGAAGACAATACCATTCCTCATACCTACCTATCTACTCCATGATCTGATACAAAGTCCGTCCGCTGCCTTATCTCGTCTTCTCTTATCTCACTCTTTCAAAATTCCCGCATCCCATTCCCCCTATGCACCTGCTCCTGCCCCATACGCCTTACATCATCCCCCGGCCGCACCCACGCCGACCGCGCGTCCAGCCACGTCCCATCCCCGAACTTCCGCACACACCACTCGAGTATGCGCTCCATTTCGCGGCGCGCGCGCGCTTCGAGGGCGTGTGCAACGCCGTCTCGCGTCTCGGCGCTGTGAGGGGTTTTGCGAAACTGCTCCACGGCGTCTAGCAGGCGCTCTGCTTCGCCGGTGTGCGCGTTCGATTGTGAGTTCAAGGGTGCGTTCGAGTTGGTGTTGGCATTCGCATCCGCATCCTCCTCATAAACCCACTCCAACAACCCCCTCCCCTCTATCCCCACGCCCTTCCCCATCCCCCTCTCCACAACCTCCCCCGCCAAATTCTCTTCCCCCCTCCTCTTCGGCACCCACCCCTCCCCCGCATCCCTTGCATCGCCCAGCCACGCGCGCGCATTGTCGAAATCGCCTTCCATGCGGTGCAGCAGCGCGTGCAGCAGCATGCCCTCCAGCGCGGGCGGCGCCTGCATGTGGCGGATCAGGAAGTGCGCGGAGGGCAGGTCGGCGTTGAGGAGGTGCAGCGCGGTTTCGAGGGTGGGGTGCAGGGCAAGGGCGGAGATGAGCGGGGTGAGAGGGGGGTGTAGGGTGGATGGGGGGGCGAAGAGGAGGGAGGGGAGGGGCGTGGATGGGGGGAGGAGTGTGGTGAGGAGGGTGGGGAGGGAGGGGGTTGTGGTGGGGGAGGAAGAGGAGGCGGAGGATAAGGGGAGTGGTGGTGGTGGTTTCGACGTTGGGGTGGCGGACGTTGTTGGGCGGGAGTTCGCGGGCGTGTTTTGCGGAACGGGGAAGGGGGGTGGAGACGTGGGCGGAGTAGGGGTGTGGCGCGGTTTCGGCGTGGTAGACATGCTCTTTCTCGAGAACGATTGGGTTGGTGAGGAGGGTAGAGGGTGCGATGTCCAATATCGGGAGAACGGTTGGTTGAGAAGTGGTTGGCGCCGGCTCTTGAAGTTTTTTGCTGGATGAGAAGATAGACGACAGGTTCGCATGCCGAACTCTAAAGCTGGGTTTAAGATGTCTGTGGAGAGAGGGATTATAGGGAAACAGGCGGTGAGGCAGGTAGAAGGTTGAGTATACCTGTGATAGGGCAGAGCCCAAGCTTCTTAGTTTCAGACAAAGCTGGAATGCAGACGTCATGAACCACGGCCGGCGAATCTGTTTCCGTATACCCGCTGTCAGAAAGCCCCACAGCTTGCTACATCCCAGGAACATGACGTCGGGCTCATTGGCAGAGACGTGTGGTTGTAACAAGGAGGTGACCAGGCACCCATTTACATACGCAACGCCTACACAAAACGTCATAATAAATATTTATAAAAGTCCATTGTATCTGACCATACAGCGGCTAAATCGCATTACCGCCACCGGAGAAAAAGGAAAACAGAGTGAACGTGAAACCCCCGCAGGCATGCAAAGAAAGCAAGCAAGCAACATACACAAGGCGCCTTCCCGAGCCAGAAGCGGACGTAAAAGGAGGGGAACACGAACCGGGTTGTTCTCCATGTACTTCTCAAACGCCGACAGACAATTCGCATGACACATGAGAGCTTGTTCGCATGACACAGTGAGCAGTTGTAGATGGGTGATTTGAGGGTAGGCTGATTATGCTGCGCTCAAACTCGTAGCCTGCAGGCCCCGATGGGCTCGTACCGAATACCGGAGCATCACGGGTCGTAGAAGAGCGAGTGGGATGTTGTCTAACAGCATCCCTTCTTCTCGGCTGTGCCGGCCTCCTTGCTGATTTCGAGTTTCGCTCGCTCGCCGCTGAGAACGTTCTGTCCGCCTTCGCCCTGGTCCAACGCTTTGCTCGAGACGATGCGGTAGATTTCTGGGCTGAGTCAGTAGCTGTGTCTGTGGTGATAGTGTCCATTCCTGGCTGTACAGGTGGGATGGGAAAGCGGAGAGTGTACCTGTCAGGATGTTCTGGAAAGCCAGCTCGACGTTGCTCGCGTCGAGGGCTGACGTCTCGATGAAGGAGAGGCTATTTTCACCTGGGGTGCGGGGGTTAGCTTTTGCAGGAGATGATATGCCATGGAGGGTGTGGACACGCACTGGCAAACTGCTTCGCCTCTTCTGTCGGCACTGCCCGCAGGTGCCGCAAATCGCTCTTGTTACCGACGAGCATGATGACGATGTTGGAGTCGGCATGGTCGCGCAGCTCTTTCAGCCACCGGGTCACGTTCTCGTACGTCTGGTGCTTGCTTATGTCGTAGACGAGCAGCGCTCCGACAGCGCCGCGGTAGTATGCGGAGGTGATGGCACGGTAGCGCTCCTGGCCGGCCGTGTCCCAGATCTGGGCCTTGATCGTTTTGGCATCGACCTGGATCGACCGCGTGGCGAACTCGACGCCTATCGTCGACTTCGAATCGAGGTTGAACTCGTTGCGGGTGAAGCGGCTCAGCAGGTTGGATTTGCCGACACCTGAGTCTCCGATGAGGACGACTGCTCGGGCGTTAGCGGGGCGGCGCCGTGGGGACAGCGACAGAACACACCCTTGAACAGGAACTGCACGCCGAGCGGTTAGCACAGGTTGCGGTCGCAGCGGGGGCGGCGTGGCCCGCGAGACTCACATCGTATTCGTCGTTTGCCATGGTTGCGGTGGGCGCAGTCGCAGGCGTGCAGCTCAAGCAGCAGCAGCAGCAGCAACAGCAGCAGCAGGACGGAGGGGGATTCGGCGGGCACAGGAAGCGTCTGGGGGGCAGAAGGTGGCAGGGCGAGGCAGGCGGCGGGCGGGCGGCGGGGGGACAGCAGTTGGGGCGTTGTTTGCGTGCTGCCTCGTCCTCGTCGTTGGGGACAAAGCAGCAGCACCTCTCGTGCTCGGCAGGCCATCCGAGCACGTGATCTGCGCTAGTGCGGGCGATGGCAATGGCGACGGCGACGGCGACACCACAGTAACACAGCACCACGACACAACACGCACTCCTCCCGCCCAACTTGCTGCACTCCCGCCGCTTGCACGCTGCCGCCACACTTACTTAACACAGAGGTGCGCACCGTGGCCTGCGCTGCTTCGTACCACCTGTCCGCCGGATGCTCACGTGTCGGCCAATCCCATTGGCCAGTCGCACACTACCAGTATAGGCCACAGCCTGCGTCGCCGACATGCAGTCTGCAGAGGCTGCCATACAGGCAGCCATTGAGCAGTGTGACAAGGACTACGATACGGACTCTGTCTCCATTACCTCCACCAGGTCCGACACCCAGACGGAAGACAAGGAATACGAGGTCGAAGAGATCTTGGCCGAGGCCTTGTTTGGCAATAATGAAGGCGAATTCACCAAATATCTAGTCAGATGGGCTGGCTACCCAATACTAGAGTAGGTGTGTTCCGGGGGTGCATTGGTTGCATTACTGACTACGTGAGGTGCACCTGGGAGCCAGAGGACAACTTCATCGATCCCAGACCTCTCCGTACTTGGAGACGGAAAAGAGAAGATATGGACCCAGATCTTTTCGCTCAACAGAACGGAAGGCTTGGTGATTTATTCGATGATCTGACAGGAAAATTCAGCCATGTTAAAGCCTGTATCAAACAGAAGCGTGCGAAGAAGCGGAAGAAGCTGGGTCTATCCGCAAAAGCTACGCATGACAGACGCAAGGACGTGAGTGAGGATAGTGAGGATAGTGAGGACGATAGACCTCTTATCAACCGACGGCCTCCGTTCGATCGATCTTCATCCTCTGAGTCGAAGACCAGCGCTGACTCTCTCCTCGAAGAGCTAAAGGAGAAGAGCAAGAAGAAGAGTGAGAAGAAGCAGCCACACAGTACTGGAAGCGCTCGAACGCGCAAAACAACTCCCTCAGATTCTTTTCATAGTGACGACTCTCTGTCCCAGGACTTGAAGCAAACAGACAACAAAGAAAGCGCACACATTGGGAAAGCTGCGACTCGGGGACTGCCGCCCGCCTCGAAGAACCCCAGCACTCAGAAACGCAAACCGTCCGCAGGCACGGCGACTACCTTGCCGAAACATCCAAGCCCACCAAAGCACATGCGAGAAGAACGACCTTTGAAGCCTTCTGTGAAAGAGCCGACAAAACAGCGAGAAAGCAAAGCAGCTGCAGGACCCCGCCGTGGATCGGCCCCACAAGTACAGTTAAATGACACCGCTAAGAGCACTGCAACGACCTTGGCCGGACGAAAAGCTAGCCATGCTGCGGTTGCTGATCCAACGTCCGCTATCTCAGCGAAAGCCGGGGTTCCAGTACGTCCGGGGGAAAACAAACCCATTACGGCTATAAGGTCATCGAAACCAAGACAGACAACAACCGTTAAACGAAGTGGTGCACAACCAGGGCGAGCAATAAACATCATCAATGATCCAAACGCCATCACGAGGAGGAGGTGGGAGAACAGCACCAAGGATCATTACTCTAAGCTGCATTTCCGACACAAAGCCGACGTGCACTCACGTTCTGAGGGAAAACCTGATCCTTCTGCTTTGGTCTATGTCAATGGGGATCCATCAGGAACCATTAGATCTCCTATCCAAGAACGGAGAGATGCGCCCCAAAACGGCGATGTTTACGGTCGGCGAGATGTAGGGCGCCCTCGACAGCAGCCTGACCCGGACTACTATACAGCTCAGTATACTTCCAAAGACACAGAAATGGACCTCCCCGAATGGGAAGCAGCCAAAATTCCATTGAGTTGCTTCGAGTGGAGAAATGGGCAATGCCAATACCACTCGCGACAATGCCGTTTTCTCCATCGAGATAAAGATCCGTCGGGTCACCCATATAAACCCTCTCCCGTATATGGTCATGTGCCAGGCAAGTACGCTCAACCACCATTGACCTGTTTATTTTGGTTTGAAAGAGCAAGTGGATGCAGCAAATCTACGGACGAATGTGACTATGCCCACAAGAATACTGGGCTATTGGCCCAGTCTAATGGTCCACCATTACCTATCGATCCGGCAAAGCAACCGAATCTCACAGTCAGCAAGACACTAGAGAAATTCAACTTCAAAGCTAATAGGGCTGTCCAGCAACCCAAATCCTCCGATCTACCATCTTCATCGTTGACTTGTTATTTCTGGTTGAGGACGCCCGTAGGATGTTTTCACCAACCGGAGGCATGCAAGTTTGCGCACCGAAATACTGGACTGTTGGCTTTTAAGGACGGATCAACGGAACAGATAGATCCCACGGAGGAGCCGCATTCTTCAGTCAATAAGGATCACTTGACTTGTTTTTTTTGGACTCAGGGAAAATGTAAGTTTAGCGCGACAGACTGTATATACCAACATCGGGACACTGGAGTTATGGGTCCGGGGCCTTCGAATTCGAAATGGTTTCCAAAGAAGAACATCCCTTTGGCCATTCGAATGCCCAAAGTTTCTACAGGTGAAAGTGCATCGTTAGCCATGGATCCACCCCTGGAAATCCCAGCTGCAGACGATGCTGAGTTCGTCCGACCACCTTCCCCAGACAACGAACCAGAAGGGGCTTTGAGCCTCGGCACGAATATTTTAGCACCGGCATTAACATGCGTGGACTTGAAGAGGAAAATCGAAGACATCTGCAAGCTTGACTTTAAAATCATTTTTCAATATAATGGAGATGGGCTGAAGGAGTCCGTGCTTGATCGAAGAGCCTTCCTTATATTCCATCCCGAAGATCACTCGGAAGAGCTCGAATTAATAACTCGATGGCTGGTAATGCATCATGTGAGTTCTTTTGCGCTGATTCCATTCGCTGGGCTAACATTGATATAGGTAGAAGTGTGTAGTTTTTGGTTTGAGGGTTCTTGGGATTACTTCAAAGGTCAAATATCTGATGGAGGCACAGGAGTCATTATTGTATGTTCATCGTTCTCTTTAACCATCACAAGTTAACTCTCTAGACTCACCCAGACTTCGATTGGTATTCGGAAATACCATATTTCGGTCAGGTCCTGAAACACAAAGTTTCCATATGGTCAGTTGGGAACCAAATTGGATCCGAATGGGATCCCTCAATCTCGACTTTTCTGCCTGCCTATCGATATGATAGCATCCCCATCTTTCCTCATGGAGGTTTCATCTACATCACCGATGACGTATTTACCAAGAAGCCAATGGAGGCGTTGAAGATCGTCGAGCTATTCATCGCCCGAATCGAGATGTGCAGGCAAGTCGCTGGGCCTATTGATCCTGTCAAGCGCGTCAACGACGGGTGTTTGATCTGGCGACTAGCCGTACGGCCTGATTTTATGAGGAACCTCTACGACACCTGTGAGAAACACGAAGCAGAGATCGAGGCGCTCGATCCCGTTCAATTAACGTGAGTAAAGTACTACAATATGAAGACATGCTTTTTAGTGACAAGTACCGCAGCCGTGTCAAGCTCTACGAGCTGCTGACACGAACCGAATACATCGAGCCAGACGATGATGCCCCCTTCGAAATACATCCGGACGACTACTGGCCGATCATCTCCGAGCGACAGGAGCTCATGCCCGACTATTTCGAAGCGCTGGCACGCAGCCAGGAAGCCGCCAACGCCCACATGATCAGACTGTACAGCGGCATGCTCATCGAGCATCGCCAGTCGTACCGACAGTACTTCGTCGTGCACACCGAGCCGGAAAAGGCAACCTGGCAAAACTCCATCACGAACATTGACGAAGTCATGACTCCGGAAAAGTGCATTGAGTACTTCGAGCAGCCCTCCAAGGGAAACCGATTTGAGTTTTACGACTGGGCGTTTCCTGAGATTAAGGTGAACGATGATGCTGCTGCGATGGACACGTCCTAGCTGTGATCTTTTCGGGTGGTAGATTTACGAGCGTCGAGCGCGTTCTTTATACCCTTGATATGTGTACATTACACAAAGGCACCGCCCTTTTATGTCTTTCGTTCGATGTTTCCATCACAGTCGATTCTTAGCGAAAAAACACTAGTAGGGGCAAGCCCTTCTGGTGTAAAAGTACGAGGGATTCCAGCGAGGGACCCGACAATCAAATCATTGATATTTCTGTTTCCACAGAATAACATATGCTCAAGCTGGTGGTCCAGAGTGATTTTGCTCTGCTCACCTTTATCAGTCCAGTTAGCAGAGCACGGAGTACCGAGGTACAACACAACACCTCGTCCGTCCCCTTATCTCTCCGCACCGATATCCAGACATCAATAGATACGCACGGTGCCACCACCCGTATGGCACACCCGCGACAATCACAAAGACCCCCGTATCCAGATGACGCACGCGGCTTCCTGCGCGCAGGCTACGATGGAACGGGAAGCTGGGCGCTATTCTGGCCGCGATAAGTAGCTGTCGGGCTAGGCTGGGCTGGACCGGGACTCTAGCTTAGCCTTGTACTTTCTTTTCTTGTTGTCTCTCTGCATCTTTCTCGTCGTGAGGGCTTTGCGCATTCAGTCGCGTTTCTGTCTATTGTGACATACCTTGGTAGTTCGAAGTAGGTACGTAGATGAGTTTGTTTCCGTCCCGCTGCCGCTGTCGAGAGTTACCTAGCTCCCGGCTTCCCCGCAATTTTTACCTAATGGGTAGCACGCGACAGCTATCTATCTATCTATCTATCTATAGCGGTGACGCGCCTTTGTATATCTTTATGTAGGTGCCTAGGCATGTAACTGACATGGTTCCAGCAACCTGGTAGCACTACATACACGTCACGTCGCACATAACCGCATCGCGAACTCCCGAACGAATCCACGATGAAGAGAAGCACATCCGGAGGGTCGGCCACCGCCGCCGGCGCTGCTGCCGCAGATCCCAGCGCGGATGTGGCGCTCGCGAAGATGGGGTATGCGTCTGAGCTGCCGCGGAACCTGTCGATGATGAGTGTGTTGGGGATGTGAGTTGAAGCATCTCAATCTCATAACTCTGCAATCCCAAACGGGAGTAGTGAATCAGAGCTGATGTATGTAATAGGAGTTTCGCTATTATGGCAGTCCCATTCGGGTTGAGCACAACGCTGTACATCACCCTCACGGACGGCCAGAGCGTGACAATTCTGTGGGGCTGGGTGCTGGTCAGTCTGATCTCGCTGAGCATCGCGGCGTCGCTCGCAGAGATCTGCGCCGTGTATCCGACGGCCGGCGGCGTCTACTACTGGTCTGCCATGCTGTCGACGCGCAAGTACGCGCCCGTGGCCTCGTGGGTGACGGGCTGGCTGACGCTCGTGGGGAACTGGACCGTGACGCTCTCGATCAACTTCTCGGGCGGTCAGCTCATCCTGTCGGCCATCACGCTGTGGAAAGAAGACTTTGTGCCGAACCAGTATCAGACCATCTTGATGTTTTGGGCGGTTATGATTGTGTGTATGCTGGTGAATGTGTTTGGCGCTAAGCATCTGGATCTGATCAACAAGGTCTGTATTTACTGGACCGCGGCGAGTGTGGTGGTGATTCTGGTCACGCTGTTGAGTATGGCGGATACGAGGAGGAGTGGCGAGTTTGTGTTTGCGCATTATGATGCTTCGGAGAGTGGCTGGTAAGTGGACAGACGGTATCTGCAAATTGGGAGGGAACTAAACTAATACGTGCTATTTAGGCCATCTGGCTGGGCGTTCTTCGTCGGATTGCTCCAGGCGGCGTATACTCTTACCGGCTACGGAATGGTCGCTTCCATGTGTGAGGAGGTCCAGAATCCGGAACGAGAAGTGCCCAAAGCAATTGTTCTGTCTGTTGCAGCAGCAGGCGTCACGGGTGTGATTTACCTCCTGGGCATCCTCTTCGTCCTGCCCGACGTCAAGATGCTCCTCGACGTCGCCAACGGCCAGCCCATCGGCCTCCTTTTCAAGACAGTCACCGGGTCCGCAGGCGGCGGCTTCGGTCTCCTCTTCCTGCTTCTGGGCATCCTCTTCTTCGCTGGCGTCGGAGCCCTAACCGCTGCCTCGCGCTGCACCTACGCTTTTGCGCGCGATGGTGCAATCCCCGGGTCCCGCATCTGGAAGAAAGTCGACAAGCGCTTCGACATCCCACTCATGGCCCTGCTTCTCTCCACCGCCGTCGACTGCCTCCTCGGCCTCATCTACTTCGGCTCCTCAGCAGCCTTCAACTCCTTCACCGGCGTAGCCACCATCTGCCTCTCAACCTCCTACGGCATGCCCATCCTGATCTCCGTGCTGCGCGGCCGCAAAGCCGTGCAGCACTCTAGCTTCTCGCTCGGGCGCTTCGGCTACGCCATCAACATCGCCATGATCTTCTGGATCGTACTCGCCGTGGTGCTGTTCTGCATGCCCGTCAGTCTGCCGGTTGAGGCGGCGAGCATGAACTATGCGAGTGTGGTGTTTGCGGGGTTTGCGCTGATTAGCCTGGCGTGGTATTTTGTGAGGGGCAGGAAGGATTTCACGGGGCCGCCGGTGCCGACGGATGTGAGGCCGGGGGAGCAGGTTGAGGTTGCGGGGTTGGCGGTGAGGGATTCGAGGGCGGAGAGGAATGGGGATGTGGAGGGGGTGGGGTCGCTGAAGAAGATTTGAGATGTTAAGTGATGGTGTTTTCAGATAGTGTTTTGGATATACCAGAAAGGCCTTTGATATATAGTAGACATTCAAAGCCATGATTTCAACTAAAAGCATGAGGAGTGGGAGGTCCTTTTACTTAGCTATCACGGTAGTTTAACTGCTAACACCATGACGCCTGACGCCACAGCCAATTGCGCCACGCACCAGCCATCGCCAAAGTCGGTCCCGCTTCCCCGGCCGCCAAGCAACGGAAACCACTCAACGCGACTCACCACTCGCGCAGTCACTCCCGAATGGACGCGCCCTCGCTGGCCAACGCAAATGGCGGTGACGTGAGGACACTTTCGCTCAACTCCCCGCCGCGCTTGCTCCGGTCTGACTTCTAACATTACCCCCCGACCAGTACGACCACCCTCGACACCACACGCGAAACAGTGTGCAGCAATCGGCATGGGGGACGCGATAGACCTTACCATGGACACCGACGACGATGACGGCGGACCGTTGCCAGGCTTAGCACCGCCTGCCAAACCACCCCGTGTTCCTCGCCCACTGTCATCAGCCAAGCCGCGACCGCGACCACGACCGCTTGCCATTGCTTCCTCGGCGTCGCGACCGCTGCCACCGCCTGTACCTCTCCCCGGCAGCAGCCAAACCCCAGCACCTAGTAGCAAACCCATACGTTCAGTATTGAAGCCGGCACCCCCAAGAAACGCGTCGAGTGTGCTCCCGGGGAACAGTCATGCTTCGCCTACACAGCTTGCAAGTTCAAGTCGCCCGGCGAGCGCGAATCCTCCACGGCCGGTCACAGGTGTGAATCAGAATAACGGTCGAGGAGGCCAATACGTGCCGGTTTTTGCTGGGCCGCTGAAGGGAACCTTTGGAGCCAGAGGCAATGATCAGGCCGAGAAACGGAGGAAGCTCTCGTCGACTACACCAGGTCATCAGATGCCAGCCTCGCGTATCTCTTCTTCAACATCGGCGAACAGTAGTCGTCGTGGGAGTTCAAATGGAGATGTTGCGTTGGGCGCGCCTCGCACCTCCCTCGGGAAAACGCCGAATGGCAACACTGGAGTGAAGCTCAATAACGGGCCAACGGTACACTCCCTCAATACGACGTTAAAGGCGAACGGGACCAAGATACCGTTTCTCAACGATGTTTCGAGCCAACCAAGAGCATTTCATATCGGGCGGTCTGCCGATGAGATCGACCAGGCTGGTTCTGGCTTGACCGCCGGTCCTATGAAGGGGTTTGGTTCTTCTTCGATGAAGGCCGTGGAAGAGAACATGCCTGCTCCTTCCAAAACAGCCAAGCCTACTGCAGCTTCAGCCGGACGGCCGACCTTTCCTTCAAGTAGTCAGAGTTTTCCTGTCCCAGCATCGAGACCAGGTCCGAAGGCACAACATCAAATAGTCCGGGGAACAATTACCTCTCCAGCCTATGGCAGCCGTGAAAGTATCTCAGAATCCCCCTTTCACGTGGTCGACGAGCATATGACAGCACGCATGACTATGGCTCCAAACATGGCCGGGACTTCAACTGCCACAAAAGCTCAGACTCCAACCGGGACTCCAGCCCCAGCTAACTTCTCTGCTATGCCTACTGCTCCAAAGATGGCGCCTACTATAACTGTTGCTCCGCTCACAGCCAACGATGCAGCTTCCGCTAATCTCGGTGCTACCAACAAGAAACATGGCAATCAGTTCTTAACCGAAGAAGATCATCTACTCATCTATCTGAAGGAGGTCAAAAAAGTGAAGTGGCGAGACATTGAAGCATATTTCCCTGGCCGCAAATGGCATGCTCTCCAAAGCAGATACTCTACCAAGCTGAACAAGAGGGATAGAGCACAAGATCCGCCTACTTTCACCCTCCCGGCACAGTTCGCGAATGAGGCTCTAACAGATGCAAATGCCGTTCAGCAAGACACTACAGGAGCAATACAGACCTTGACTATGGATGCGGCAACAGTCTTTCAAGCGCTGCCGCAGTCATTGCCACGGACTTCACGGGCTCTCCCAATTGCTACAGCTGCTCCTGAGCCTCCTCCCGTGGAAGACTCCTCCGCGAACGAATCTGGACCAGCGAGGAGGCGACCTCGCCGAGTCGAACATGCGCCAAACTTCTACACTTGGCCTCGTCGGAATGGACTGGCTCACGCGGTAGACGACATTGTAGGTGCAGAGATCGATTCTCCTGAGCCAGAGACTATGTCAGATGCTTCTGTGGAGACCCCACCCATTCCCGACAAAGCAATTCCGGTTGAAAATGATCCAATGGCCGTTGATTTTGACGAAGAGAATGCTGCTATTGCTTTGGCCACTGAGAGATGTAACAGGAGCACTGCCTCAGGTCAGAAATTACCGTACCTGTCTTCGTCGCAACGTTTGTTAAGCAAAAATACATCGAAAGATTGGGAATGGGAACAGTTAGACAGTCGGGAATGGCAGGGATATGTCGTACATGTCGATTTCAGTCCCACAGAGATGGTGCTCGTTGAACTAGTCATGGCCAAAGTACTCGGTGTTCGATCATTAGCGCGCAGTACCCAGCGGAGATTCCTGCAAAAGTCGTTGAAGACTTTGACAGAGCCCAAGCTTGTACAGTTATCTCATGAGATTCGACGACGACTACCGGCCCGAGACCAAAATGACGTCGACGCCTTCGTCGAGGACGCTAGGCAAGGAAAGCTTCACGAGAACCCCCGCGTGGAGAGGATAGGAGCCGCCAGGCCAGGCCGACATTTCAGCTCAGACCCAAAAACTTCGATATCTGCGCGGCTGCGACAGCGAGAAGTCGGACTGTGTTCGAGACGAGGCTGGGCAGCGTCGTCGAGACCCATCACTTACCAGTTACAGAACAACCTCCAGGACTCGTTGGGGCCAGCTTATTCCTACACTGGAGCATCCAGCGATGTTCATACGGTCGCATGGTCTCCCGATGGGCAGTGTTTTGCTGCGGGGGCAGTATGTGTGACTGATCCACATTCCATGCAATACAACCGTCGAAACAACCTCTTATATGGTGATATCTCCACCAACACCATGCACGAGCTAGGAGAGCACTACCTCGATCGCGAGAAAACTGAAACTGGACCGAATTCGACCCATGCGATGCACATCTCACAAGACCCAAAATTATACACTACAATATCATCCGTCGCTTTTTCGCCAGATGGGAGGTTCATGTTTTCAGCAGGCTACGACAGCACTGCTTGCGTCTGGAAAACATCGCCGGATGGTCAACCTGGATTCCTTCGGGCGCTTAAACATAAAGCTGAAGTGGATATGCTGACAGTCAGTTGCGAAGGGAAACTTGCAACCGCCGCCAAAAAGTGGACGACGAATGCAGTAAAAGTCCTTACAATGAACGAGGATGATCCCTCAAACGTGCAAAAGCAGAATTATACTTCACAAAAGGCTGGCCAACGACCTGACCTCAATATCTTGCCTACTGCCCTACAATTTGAGCCGCGCTACGGTCGATTATTGCTCGCCGGCTTTGGGGCTAATCAGTGTACAGACCGTCTTGATACAAACGGCGACATTTGCTTGTGGGACGTCGAAACCACACAGCAGCTAAGTGTGCATGGTTCAGGAAAAAATGTCTTCGATGTGGCGTGGAACCCGTATCAAAGAGTTCAGCCATTATTCATGATTGGTTGTGTGGCCGGTCAGAACGTCAATCGTGGTACCCGTTCGCTTCTTCGTTTTTACGATGGTTACGGCTTTGGCAAGTACAGTATGAACATGGAGATAGAGTGTAAGGCGCTCGACATGAACGACATTATCTTCTGTCCGCACGACGAAACGCTCGTAGCGGCCGGATGCACGAACGGTCGTGCGTACGTGTGGGACATCCGACGACCGGATCAGCTCCTGTGTGAGTTAGCGCACGGCAAGTCCTTGATGCCACTGGATGACTTCGTCGACCGTGAAATCACAGATACTGGCATTCGCTTCCTGTCCTGGGGAACTAACGCAACACGCCTGTACTC
Source organism: Massariosphaeria phaeospora (assembly GCA_011032825.1). Classification (NCBI taxonomy): domain Eukaryota; kingdom Fungi; phylum Ascomycota; class Dothideomycetes; order Pleosporales; genus Massariosphaeria; species Massariosphaeria phaeospora. The sequence continues at coordinate 1,421,366 of JAADJZ010000001.1, read as the reverse complement.
TGGTTCATCAGACGGTGTTGTCAAGGTCTGGGATGTCGTCCGATCGGAGAAGGACGTCTTCATCAAAGACCTCATTACGACAGACTCTGGGATCATGTCTGGTGCGTTTAGTCCTGACTATAGCAGACTTATCCTGGGAGAGGTCAACGGTTCCATCAACGTCCTGGAAGTTGGCCGAGAAGACTATTCGATCCGCGATATGAACAAGTTTAAATACTGCCCCTATCAGGACCCGGACGAAGACCAGACGGAGATAGAGGCGACCATCAGTGCTGACTCCGGGAAAGCGGCTGCTATCGCGCTGCTTGCCGACAGTAAGATGATGCAAGTCCCAATGGGCGGTCTGCCCATCTTTCAGGCCGTTCAAGGCCCCAACTACGATGGACCTTATGATCAGAGCGTCGATGCCCCCTTCCTGCGCGAACAGGCCCTTGAGTTCCAGCACAATCTTTCTGTGTCTTCTGGACCGCAATGCGACATTGCTGCCTGCAGAGACGTCGTCAAAGTCACTGCTGAAGAGATTGGAGATTCAGGGAGAAGTACTGACCGCATCCCTGACGAATTACGCAAACAGTTCATGGCGCTCGGTTCGGGTGTCGCTGTCCTGCCTCCAGGAAAGTCGAAGTGTACGCGCTGCGGCCGGCCAGCGCGACCCGCGTTCGACTCGGTTGCAACCATGCTTTGTGAACGTTGCTCATTCACCTGCTTCCGATGTGGAGCCAGCAATCCAGTCATGCCAGACACCGCGATATTCGCCTGTCAGTCGTGCGAGCGGATCTGGGATATCGGCGTACTGGGCTACGAGTGCGTCCAAGAGTCTCGAAAACCTATGGACATTGCGACGGACGTGCCTTCGCTGAGGGCTCCGAGTAAAAAGAAAAATGCACTGGACGATAACGTTTCGTTTGGAGACGAGTTGAATGCGTTCACGGACTATTATTTCTCGTTGGCGATCGACAGGCCGCTTTCTCCGCCGCTTTGATTTTGTGCGAGATTGAGCTTTTGGGGCTGCGGCTGAGTGAGCTGTACAATAGCATATTTGGTATCTGCGTGGTTGGTGATTCGCGGACTCTCTGGCCGTTGATGGGGATATGGCATTCATCGGGGCATAGCATAGCGTTCACAAGGCGTGAGTTGGCATGGCTTGAAATGGAAGCATTAGCATTCTCGACTTGACTTGACTTTGAGGCGTGGTACCATGGTAATGCAGTGGATGAAGATGGCGGGTTTGCGAACGATACCCTATTATGATTGTCTTCAGAATGCCTCCTCATTCGAGTAATGCCGTAATGCCTTTTACAATCCATGGATTCTGGCAGTGACTCTAACTTGCTCACACTTGGGCCTTCGAGTATCGTTTCGACTCGTGTCACACAGTCAGTAAGAAGCAATCACTGCTATACTAGAACGTTTCACAAGCCGCTATGTGCAGACCCTCTCTATCCTCCCCGAGGAAAGCGAAGTGTCAAAAGGGGAGGCTCGGCATAACGCTCCCTCCCAGGCTTTTCGCTGCGCGTTTTTCTCTATCGCAGCATCGGGTAATTTCGGCCTGCGCGGCGCCCGCTGGGGCCAATCACAGGAGATTCTGACATATCCAAGGGCTACATTCGAAGCTTCTGGCCGCGGGCAGAGGCTCAATGATGGTTGTGTTCATGAGTAGTGAGCTGGCGTTGGCGGTAGAATGGGATGTGTGCCCTATAAAATGTTTACGGTGCTGGTACGGTCACTCCGGTGGTGTACGGGGCACGGCTTGGGGTTGATTGAGAGTGAGACGGCCAGAGGAGTTTCGGAATATAGCAAAAGTTTGCGTAGTTCGGTCGCCGTGTCCTGGTGAAGATAGAGAAGGGCATATCTATCTATAGTAAAAAGACAGAATAACAGATGACACATGTTATATCGGGTGCCGTTCTGTGCGTCCCCGAGGCAACTGAACGAAGAAGTTTCGGAGCGCGGCCTTAGTAACTAGCGGCTTGGCATCTGCGATCAACTTTTCTCTTGCGCCAGCTTTTTAAGGAGCCGTCTCCGCCTTCATCCTCACCCCAACCCACCACATCCCTCTCCACTCTTATCTGTCGCGCCTTGGAGCAACCAGTCGATACGATGGCCGCACAACAGGATAAGTCCTTCATGGGCATGCCCGTAAGTCTTCCCGAGCCCGCGGCGCCTCAGCAACCTGTCCAGTTCCAATGTCCGCCGGGCATGAAGCAACAGCAAACCATCTCAATGCAAGCGAGCAATCAATTCCCACGGAAAAGATAGCTAGCGTGGGATGTCATTGCTGTCGCTGGAATGCCGACAAGGCGCTGACGTCCACAATACGTACCTTTTGCGGCAATTAGCGCATCACAAGCTAACATGATCGCAGGGCTTCATGGTGGACTTCTTGAGTACGTAATTGGCTCCCAACCCTTTCATCAACAGAATCGATCGCAATTGAACCCCAAGATCTGCGTCGATGCGATAAGCAATTTTTTCTGCTTGGAACAGCCACTGACTGCTTATCTACAGTGGGTGGTGTCTCCGCCGCCGTCTCGAAGACCGCCGCTGCTCCCATCGAGCGTGTCAAGCTCCTCATCCAAAACCAGGTACGTTCGTTCGATCACACTGCACCCGCGAACATGGCACTAACAGCGTTGTTTTACAGGATGAGATGCTCAAGTCCGGTCGTCTCGACCGCAAGTACGACGGCATCGCCGAGTGCTTCAGGCGAACCTCGCAGGCCGAGGGTGTTCTCTCGCTCTGGCGTGGTAACACGGCCAACGTCATCCGTTACTTCCCTACGCAGGCCCTGAACTTCGCTTTCCGTGATACCTACAAGTCCATGTTCGCTTACAAGAAGGAGCGTGATGGATACGGCAAGTGGATGATGGGTAACTTGGCCTCCGGTGGTGTAAGTACCCTTGATAAGTTCGGCCATCTTCGCATTCTAACTGAGCCAGGCTGCCGGTGCCACTTCGCTCCTCTTCGTCTACTCCCTCGACTACGCCCGTACCCGTCTCGCCAACGACGCCAAGAACGCGAAGAAGGGTGGTGACCGCCAGTTCAACGGCCTGGTGGATGTGTACAAGAAGACGCTCGCCTCTGACGGTATTGGCGGTCTCTACCGTGGTTTCATGCCCTCCGTTGCCGGTATCGTTGTCTACCGTGGTCTCTACTTCGGAATGTACGACTCGCTCAAGCCTGTCGTCCTTGTCGGTTCCCTTGAGGGCAACTTCTTGGCCTCTTTCTTGCTCGGCTGGACTGTCACCACTGGTGCCGGTATCGCTTCGTACCCTCTCGACACCATTCGTCGTCGTATGATGATGACTTCCGGAGAGGTATGTTACTTGCCTATCTCACCGATTCAGCTATATAGTTGATCGCTAACCCCATCTAGGCCGTCAAATACAAGGGAACCATGGATGCCGCCCGCCAGATTGTCGCCGCCGAGGGTGTCAGGTCTCTCTTCAAGGGTGCTGGTGCCAACATTCTCCGTGGTGTTGCCGGTGCCGGTGTGCTGTCCATCTACGACCAGGCTCAGCTCATCATGTTCGGCAAGAAGTTCAAGTGAACGACTCTCCCTACCTTCCGATACCCAATCTAGGCCGATATGATGGAAGGAGATTATAGTGTGGCTTGAGGAGACGAAGCGCCTAGTGGTAGTAGACTGGGAAGAGCAATAATCTGTCCCCTTGGGCAAAGAATTGTTTGGGTAACGAAAAGCACGACGGCGGTGGTAACACACCTTGTACTTTACTTTGCCGAAATCTCTTTTCCTCATAGCACCCTGTATTACATGTCATCTGCTCGATCGGTTTACGCCTTTCTTTAGCTGTATTCCTCTTCACGTCGCTCTGGTGAACTGGGGAAAACAGTGGTTTATAGAACATTTGTGGGTTTCTTCGACTGGCTATTTGCTACATTCTTGATACTGGTGATGTTGTATAATCATTGGATCCTCCGCGGACTACAGTGTGAGGCCTCCCGCGAACCTTCCGAACTAATACTACCCACCCAACCAAGAAGTGCTACAGATGGGCCGAAGGATCGAAATGTTTGTTGAGCCGCCTCACGCATCACTTGTTTCGCACAGCCTTCCACGCCGCCTCCTCCCCTTTCTTCAAAGCCTCCCCAGCTTTCGTCAACATATTCCACGCAGCTCCCCCCACACCCGCATCCGCGCTCGTATTCCCTTGCTGTGCACCCAATCCTCCTCCCGCGTATGGCGCATTATCCGGCGCCTGCGCGTACCCCGGCGGATGCTCCAGACTCTTCCTCATGTCCTCCTGAACAGCACCCGTCGCCGTCGCCGTCTGCACGCCCCCACCTGAATGCTCGCTCTGGAACTGCGACGCCGCCACAGGTCCCATGTTCAGAGTGGTGGGTCCGGGCTGTCTAGCCGTCGTAGCCGTCGTGCCCGTCGCCGTCGCTGTCGATCGCCCCGCTAGCTGCGAGTCTGACGGCGGCGGAATGCTGAACTGCGCGGGCGGGGCGGCGAGCCGTGTCTCGGTCGTGGTGTGCGTGGCCGTGTAGCCGTAGCCACTACCTCCGCCGTTGGCTCGCGGCGCGGGTGGTGAAGTTGCTGCGGCGGGCGTGTAGGCGGAGGTGCCTGTTGGAGGCAGTGGTCGCGCGCCGGGCTGTGGTGCGGGAGGGTCTGAGGCAAGTGCTGTTGTCGTTGCGGGGACGGAGGTCGCAGGCGTGGTGCGGGTGGGGGGTGGGTTGGCGGTTTGCGGGGTTAGGGCTGTGGGGGCGAAGGCGGTGATGGGTGTGGGTGTGATGGGGGCGTCTTTGTGGATGGGGATGGGCGGCATGTTGGGGGTGGGTTGCTGGGTGGGTTGCTGGGTGTTGGGGACGAGGTGAGGGTTTGGAGGGTTTGTTAGAGGGTGAGGGCGAGGGCGAGGTTGATGTTGACGTGAGGTAAGTTCAACGTAGTGGGTTTGTAGAGTAAAAGGGTAGGGGGGAGTGACTAGCGGTATGGTGTCGTTGTTGCCTTGTGTAATTGTTGTTCTGGCCTCTTCGCTTTCATTTGTTGTCGGATGCGGTTGCGGTTGCGGTTCAGGCCGGTGATGTCATCGGCTCTAACTAGCTCTGCTCTTTCACTCACTCAAACGTCCACCTCAAATACCCCCCTTCGCAGCTGCACCAACTCACCATTTAGTTTTATCTATCTACCAATGCATCTGCCGGCGCGAAAAATACCACACATGCGTACCTATATCGCCGTTGCCCCCACGATCTACACTCCTTGCATGCATTGGAAGTAAGCTAGGGCAAGATATATACATACATATATACAATTACGCGTTTTCTCTGTTTCTCAGACAGGAAATGTCTCCATTTCCAAATACGAAAAAGTGAAAGAGAAGACGCGGATGCTGAGACTATATGTATTTGTGCTACAAGAAAGCGTTTACATGGGCTTCACGGACACTGCCGTGTGGCTAAGACAGGATTTTCTTCATGATTTGACGAATAGATATAGGAATGTAGACTCAAAGGGGTGTTTAGCTAAGTGTATATGAATATTTTCTCTTCAGGACTCGCTGTCTAAACGTTTAACATAGCATTTCTAGTATTTGATGAACCTGTGAGCTGATGTCCAATTAGTCTACGTGGTGCGTACGCATGTCAACAACCTTCTTATATTAGCAACTATCTTCCCCCCTACACCGCGCCTACACCATCCTTCTCCCTCGCAATATCCTCCCTATCCACCACTCCCCCCTCTACCACCTTCTCCCCCTCCTCCCTCGCACCAACCCCACCCCCCGCACTATACACCCCCTTCCCCCTCCCACACCGCTCATCCCACAACACATTATCGCCCCTACACATACTCCCATACAACTCCACCACCAGCACCACCCCCACCAACCCCGTCGTCGCGCCCACCAACCTCAAACTATCCAGCCTTGCAAACGGCAAACAGATAATCGCAACCGCGACGCCGAAGCGCAGCAGCACGCGCGGCGGCTTGCGTAAGCGCTGGTTCGGGATCTTTTTGTGCGTGTGGCACAGCGTGAGGATGCCCATGCAGATGAGCGACAGGCCGAGGCCGGAGCAGTAGAAGTGCGATAGTGCGGGCGAGATGTGCGCGTGGGAGCGGGGGACGGAGGAGGCGTGTAGCGAGGAGACCGGGGTGAGGGACGGGGGGAGGTCGTGGGCGCGGACGAGGATGGAGAGGGCGGAGGCGCTGAGGACGAAGGAGAGGGTGAAGGGGAGGTGCGTGGCGGACCAGATCATCGCTGCAGAAAGGGAATTAGTGGGTAGAGGGATATGTTTGGGAGGATGGAGTAGGATAGCATGGGCATGGGAATAGGAAGGGGAATCGACGTACCGGAGACGACATGCCGCCGTATAGCGTGCGTGTGCAAGTTAAACGAGTCGATTTCAAAGTACAACCAGTTGAAAATAAACGCCTGCACGAGCCCCAGCACGGCCTTCCCGAAAAACGCATTGATGCCGAAGGCGCCGCCGCTCTGATACAGCAAGCCCAGCACACACGAGCCAAACACCAGCGTGACGAAGGCGCCGGTGCGCTCGATGCGATGCTCGATGTTCATGGCGGGGAAGAACTCAAACGTCTTCTTGGACCATGCATCGAAGCGCGCGCCCAGGGAGCCGCCGGGCCGCTGCAGCCCGATCATGAGCGTCTGGCCGCAGAGGTCGAGCGCCATGGCGGGCCAGATGAGGGCCTGGCGCGCGGGCTCGGCGACGTAGATGCTGGCGATCCACAGCGGCGCGGCGAGGACGACGAGCGCGCCGTTGCCGAGCATGGCGCCGCGCACCATGGGGATCAGCCAGGCGTAGCAGAACAGCGAGGCGGCGATGAAGAGCCGCGCGGCGAGGTAGAAGGCCACTAGCGGCGTGTACGTGTGCTCGAACGCGGCGGCCATGTTCGTCGTGAAGCCGAGCAGACACGTCAGGATGAACAGCACCGACACGCGGCGCAGCACGTCGTCGGCGTCGATCCACGCGATCAGCAGAGAGATGTCGGACCAGAACTTCCACCCCATGATGAAGGTGATGGAGAAGCGCAGCAGCGACTGCCCCGTCGGGTGCTCGGCCGCCGCGTCGCCCGTGATGGCGATGATGCCCACGTAGAACAGGTCGACGAACAGCTCGTAGCTGGCCACTTCGTGGGCTTCGCGCGCGCGCCACAGCAGGCCCTTGTGGAAGTACTGCCGCACAATGGGCTTCTGGAAGAAGCGCATGGCTTCGCCGAGTTTGCGCTCCGCGGCCCATTGGTCTTTGTCGAAGGTGTTGGACGAGTCGCCGCCGCCGTGAAGATATGGGTCTTGCGAGTCGTCTTCTCTAGTTCGGAGATGGGCCGAGTATCCGTATTTCGAGAAGTTGGCATCCAGTTTGACGGCGTGTTCGGAGATCATGTGGATCTCGCTGGAAAGCGCGTCCAGCTCGCGGATGACCCTCTCGAACTCGGTAGCCAGGTCTCCGTGCTCTTCTTTCAATCGTCGGTGTTTGTCTTCATGATGCTGGTGCGTGTGGCGGAGTGCGTCGACCTGTCGTTGTCAGTTCATTCGCAAGCCCACAATTCAAGGGTGGTTTGCGTTGGTGTTGACCCACATGTTCTGGAGACCCATGAATTACCAGATCGAAGTCATTCTCTTTTTCTGTTGTCGACAGCGTCTTCCGGAGAAGGTTGGCTTCCTCAGGAGACCCCGCAATATGCACCTTCCTGCCATCAGGACGGAGGAAATGGCGAAGCCGCCGTCCTGTGCGATGGAGGTGGGGGTGATGGCCAGCATGTGTGTTCGTATTTGGGCTCACTGGGGTGGCTGTTTCACTCTCGCCGACGAGAGTATGTGGAGTCGAAGCCATCATTCAAGCTGCCAGAATCTAGAATAAGAACGCGACCGGTCGCGTTATATACAAATGACAGTAGTGCCCAACACTGAAGGTCGTTCATCCTCACCCTATTCCTATAAAAGCAGATAGTGTAGGATCTGCATCCATGAATGGTTAGCTAGCCCCGCTATTCTACTTTGAGAAGATGACTTGTCTCGACTCGTCTTGGCGTGACTGTTAATTGGACGATAGCGCTATATCTAAGATGAATCAGCCCTGTAAGCAGTTACGGAAAAGCTTGAGACGAGGACTAAGCTGCTGGCAGGACCAAGCCTTTCAGGGTCCTGGGTGGAACACAGCCTCGAGTCTACGCCAGCCGTTGCATACTCATCTTGCCATTTGGTTTACAATGCTAAGACTCGGATTCGGAGACATCTTCGTACGAGAGGTGTAACTAATGTCATCAAAAAGGTATGGTCTAGTGAAAAGACAAAACAATGCGTCCTAGTCACCTGGTAGAGCAAGGGACCACTCACTGCGAGGCAAACGAACGCCAAGTTATATTCGACGAGATTGGTTATTGATAAAACACTGAGTATAGATTGTTGTAGAGGCGTAGCAGCAGAGTCGCGATGTCGCTATCGGAGTGATTGGACTTAAGCCATACCACGATGTCTGAAAGAGTGGAAAATTCGAGGACAGATAGGTACAAGTAATGATAGGCATGAATGCTGTGCCCCTGGACATGTTCGTCACCAGTGCCAGTCGAGATCACCCACTCTCATATTTACTGACTTTGTTTGAAGCACTGCCTCGTGTGTGGAATTCGGCAGGGCTTGTAGAGATAATGTTTATCCTCCCAAGGGTGATATTGCTGTCGGACTAGTATAGCAGTGGCCGAGCAGTCAAGGAAAAGAAACGGTACGAGGAACGACTAGCAAATAACATGTTAAGAAAAGGAAACCATACCAATCGAGATTATTACGCAGGAATAGATGTTCGATTTCGTTTCTTCAACCCGTGTCTACATCAATCTTTGACACGTTTGATGTAGTAGGAGGAAGTTGACCAGTGGAGTCACTAGATGGATGCGCCTCATCTGGAAACCGTATAGTTCGCTGAACCATAGCCGCTGGCTGTGTGGCCTGAGAGGGTTCAGTGGCTGAAGTCATCTCTACATCTTCTTGAGAGTTTCGGGTCGTCGACAGTCCAGCTTTGCTACCAGAGTGAGGAGTCTGCGATGGTGTCTGGGGCAGCGACACTGAAACTTGAGAGTTCGCTTTCGAGTCGTGTGCACGGATGATGGTCCGTCCAATCCGGCGAACGTTTGGAAGGATAGAAATCGATGTACTATTGGATATCACATTACCAGACGCAGTTCGAGGTAGCTGTTCGTTGTCGCGTGGGTTCTCGGTGTCTTCAACGTGAAATGCATCCCGGTCGTCTCGAGCTGTTGAGATAACCCCTGAGATAGTCCGCGGCAGATACACTCCAAGTTTCGTCATAGGTATGGTGAGCCCATGGATCACCTGGGCTATTAGTAGCCAACACGCATGCTGTGGGGTATAGAACTTACTATGGAGCAAATACAGAGGAACCAAACCACGACGTTAGTCACCTCCATGAGGTATTCTGCGTCGGGTCTGACCTCCCCATCGACCTTGATCTGTTCGAGGAACTCTAAGGTGATGTAAAGATAAAAAATCGAACTGACTCCAATTGGGCCAAAAAACCCAACATAGATAGCTTGCCGTTTCTGCTCGATCTGATGTATGCGCTTGTGCATTGCAAAGATAATCGGAGGTCGGCGCAGGAGAAGGACTAAAATGCCGAGGAATATCAACCGGTAGATGGGAATAACCTTGTTGTGGACAAATTCGACCCAGGGGCAGACAGCACCAAACCAGATGAAGATTGATACATTGAGAAGCATATCGATCGTTGGTTGGAAACTGTCGTCCATCGTTTCAAGCCGAAACCAGTCACTGGAGCAGGTTAACGATTGAGTCCAACTGCGAGTGTATACTATAATTGTTCACTTACTCCCAGGTGAAGACATTGCCAGCGATGAAGCATGCAAGTACATCGTCGGAACCTATCATCCCTACAGTCCCCACAATGAACAACTAGGCAAGCGTCAGTAAGTACATCTTCTCGATATCGATGAAGGCTTACCGCTAGGGTGATAGCGAAGACCAAGAAGCTCTCCTTGTCAACGTATTTCCGCCCCTCGGCCCAGTGGAGAAGCTCCTTAGCAAGCCAACCTACAGCCGCACCATAAATGATAGAGAGGATAATAACGTAACCCCAAGTCTCGCCGAACCACAATCCAATGGCAGTACGAACGTTACCATCTGCGCTCAAGCCACCATGGCCGGTGTACTTGATGAGATACAACGGTAGGAAAAGGAACGGATAACCCAGCCCATCATTAGCCCCAGATTCGGCAACGATGATTTTTTGTAGTTCTCGAGGAATGTTTTTGTCTGCAAACTTTCCCTTGACAATGGAATTGGATAGCACTGGATCAGTTGGAGTTACACATGCTCCAACCGCAAGCGCGTGCAGAAAGCTGATATGGGGCACGAACGCAAACACCAAAAGGCTTGTGCACATCCACATGGCTACCATACCTGGACCCAGAAGGTAAGCCAGACTCTTCCATTCTTTCAGCAGATACTTGGACGGTAGTTGTATGCCTGCAATGACAAGCTGTACACCAAGGACTAGTCGCGAGAAGAACAGAGTGATTGTACCGAGTGTATGGGCGTCACCCAGAGCATACTCCTCAGGTCTGATCAAATTGGCGGCATGAGGAGAGAAAATAAGCCCAGATATCAGAGATATCACTGCTACCAGTCAGTAACGCAGCACCCCTTAGTACTGCTTCCATGCTTACATGCTTCAGACAAGTAAAATCTCTCCTTTATGAGGTAGGATATAAGCCCAAAAAGAGTGATGAACCCCCCAAGTGTTGCGCATACGATGTCTAAAGTGATCAGATGATTAGTACAAACACATGAAATATAGAAATCATCACACTAGATAGGACGCGTATAGAGTCTTCAGTATGCGCTTATCAGGATGTATGTTATGGAGAACTCAGGTAGTAAGAGAATCTGGTGTCTGGCATTTGCAGGACAGTGTTACATACTGAAGTTGTTAACCGCTAGGGTCGGCATGACGGGTTGAATAACTGGACGTCAAAGATGGTTTTTTGTTGATCGCTGAGGAGCAAAATCGCAAACGCCTCGCACAACCGAGGTCAATGTTAGGGAATTTTTGGGACGGTTTTTGGACAGGCGAGGTGTGATTCCACAAGTGTTATTGCATTATCGAACGATAGGCGTAGACTAGTTGATATGGGAGCCGCCACCTTGAACAATGGAGCAGTGTTGTGATAGACTGGAGTCCTGCAGAGGAGGTTGTGTGATGTGTAAAAGGTCGAAAGGTAGAGTTGAAGCGATGATGGCACCGCGCATCGATTGTGGTGCGCTGGGCATGGTCTTGGCGCCACACTACTGTAAGCGTTGATTGGCCCGCATCAGATAAGCTGCCCTACGTTGGAGGAAGCATCCTGGATCGCCGCAAGATCCCAAGCAGATGCAGGTGGAAAGTGGAAAATTGGCACTGGAAAGCGGTCACTGGATTGAAGTAGGGCACAACGTTGAAACTGAACACTTCTTGCTGGATGCGCCTTGTTAATGCGTACTGAAAGTCGTGGGCACATGAAGTAGTGTCTTGTCTTGGCACAATATATCCCTCAACAATCAAGTGTTCATAGACTTCCGTTGAACAACGGCATATCCGCTGAGGGCTAGCAGGGTGCATCATTTCAGACTCCAATAACAGTTTTACAATCACCTCTGTCTGCGCTACGAGTATCTTGCCAAAAGGGGAACAGAAAATCAGTACCAGCCTTCAGCAGTTATACGGTATCAGGGGTGCCAGCAAGCTCATCTCGTCGGCCGCAAGAACATAAGTATTGTCCAACCGGAATAGTCTATTTACGCTGGACAGGTTGCTGCCGTTGAGCGAGAGAACCAGGGTCTCCAGCGCTGGCTGGATAGCGATAGCTCGGAACGCAGCCAGCGAATGACTGCATGTGGCGCAGGTGCACCAATCAGCTAACCGCGGCCGTGAGGGACGATGCGCGGTCCCTGCAGGAGCCCAGATCTTCATCCCCGAATTTTCGCCTGCAACAGAACAGAACAGAATGCACCCACAACGGCGCTGTCTGCGCCTGCGTGCCGTCGTCTGTTGACAGCAACGCACAGCCAAGCGTGCCCTTGTCTCGTATTTATCGCAGAGTCGCAACGGGCCCGGCGTCATGGGTGCCAATGCCTCAGGCAAGAACTCGAGCAGCCGGCGGCTGGTAGAGGGAAAGACGACACTTGCAAAATGGCGGTGACCTTCGCTGGTCAACACTTCCAGACTGCAGTAGCTGCGCCAAGGGCAGCGGACGTGGGATCTGCACCGATGCAAGTGCCTTGAAGTGGCCCCAGGTGGAGAGGGCGGAATCGGGAGAGGCAGGACGGAGGACTCCAGGCCTTTGCACCCACCACCCGCTCGCGGCGCGTCGCACAGTGCCCACGGCGGTGGCAATTGAGCGGTAGTGAACCTGAATTGCGACGCAGCCGGCCTGCTCGATGTCCCGTGTCGATGTAGCTGGTGCGCGGTGCCTGGCATCTTCTGCATTACCCGTGGCGCGCCCCTGGGCATCCATTTCCATTCTCGCCTGTCGCTAGGCCTAGCGCCAGGGTCTTAGATTTTTCTAGACACCGCCTTGGATTTCCGCCGGTGCTTTTAAGCTGCCACCTCCCCGCCGCTCTTCCTCTCAATTGCCCTCCCCTCCACCCTCGCACCCCCTCAATCGTGCACTCGAGCGTCTCGTGGGTCTTATCGGTCGCTGTGTCAACGTGGGAACTTCTTTCACCCTTGTCCGCTCGCGTTCTCAACAAACGACCCCCTCCTCAACAACTGCCTCTTTGACGACTCCTCCAGCCGACCCCGTCGGTCGCTCCTACCCACCCCGTGTGCCTTGGCTGGTTGGCTGCCGATATCTACATAGCTTCCATCTGCCATCGCTATCCCATCGCCGTTTCACTCCGTGTCAGAATGGCTGCCACTACCGCTCGACCGCAAAACACCATGTTAAGACGGGTTACCGCCGAGTCGACGCCGTCGTCTTTGGCGAACTCGGCGACCGTGTCTCCCACGGACTCTCCCACGCAATCAGCGTCTTCCACCTCATTGTCCTCGCTCGGCTCGGTCGACGAGGCCGATGGCAAGAACGTCCGCGGTACCCTCCGCGACACGTACGGGAACGAATTCGAAATCCCAGACTACACCATCAAGCAGATCCGGGATGCCATCCCCGCCCACTGCTTTGAGCGCTCTGCCCTCCACGGCCTCTATTACGTTGCCCGCGACATTGCTTCGCTCGCGGCCACCTTCTACGTCTGTCACAAGTACGTGACCCCGGAGAATATTCCCTCAACTGCGGTCAGGGCTGGTCTCTGGGCCGTATACACGATCCTGCAAGGATTCTTCGGCACTGGTCTCTGGGTCATGGCTCACGAGTGTGGCCATCAGTCATTTTCGGACTCCAAGGTGCTCAATGACACCGTGGGATGGGTCTGCCACTCTGCCTTGCTCGTCCCGTACTTCTCCTGGAAGATCTCGCATGGCAAGCACCACAAGGCTACTGGCCACATGGACCGTGACATGGTGTTTATCCCGAAGACGAAGGAGACGTACGCCACTCGTGTGGGCAAGATGGCCCATCAACTCTCCGAATTGGCCGAGGAGACGCCGATTGCTACCGTTATTCACATGCTCGGGCAACAGCTCGGAGGCTGGCAGATGTATCTTTTCTGCAACGTAACCGGGCACACCCACCACGACAAGCAGCCGGAAGGCAAGGGTGTCGGAAAGTTCAACGGGTTTTTCGGCGGCGTCAACCACTTCAACCCCGCCAGCCCTCTGTATGAAAAGAAGGATGAGCACCTGATTCTGCTCAGCGATCTTGGCCTCGCTATCACTCTCGGTGCGCTCTACTTTGTGGGGAAGAACTTCGGATTCAACAGCGTGTTGGTCTGGTACATCATCCCTTACTTCTGGGTGCATCACTGGCTTAGTAAGTATCCATGAGTGTGTCAACAGACGTAGTACTAACTGTGTTCAGTCGCCATCACCTTCCTGCAACACACTGATCCGTCTCTTCCTCACTACGATGCAACCGCTTGGACATATACTCGCGGAGCTGCTGCCACCATCGACCGTGAATTCGGCTTCATTGGGCGCACGCTGCTCCATGGCATCATCGAGACCCACGTTCTACACCACTACGTGTCTACCATCCCGTTCTACCGAGCTGATGAGGCATCTGAAGCCATCAAGAAGGTCATGGGCAAGCACTATCGCTCGGACACCGAGGGCGGCTCGCTTGGGTTCCTTCGCGCGATTTGGAAGAGCGCTCGCATGTGCCAATGGGTTGAGCCCAGCGAGGGAGCTAAGGGCGAGGGCGAGGGCGTGTACTTCTTCCGCAACCACAACGGCCTCGGCATGCCGGCCCAGAAGCTTTCTGCCTCAGCCGCCAAGTCGACTGCTGGCAAGGGCGCGAAGATGGAGATCGGGACCGCGAGCGACACCGAGTAAGCTACGATACGATGTTGCTATGCGGCCACAGCCCACACACATGCGAAACGTTCCGGACTGCATCCGGCGGGGAGTTTTGGGGCAGCACTTTGCGGCTTAATGTCTCGCCTTGGTGATTTCCCTCCTGCGTTGTCCAGTGTAGCGTTTGTTATAGACCAGCTTCCATGCTCAGATAGAGAGACTAGGTATACTCAGCAGGCCAGCAGCGGCTGTGACGCTGCAGAAGCAATAATGGGAGGGCTGTTGTCCAGCCGACCGAATAGATTTAAAAGTCATGTTCTCTTCAATCAATCGAAAAGTTCAAACACAAACTGCAAACGTGCAAAATTGTGATTTACGAGTGGCCGTGGCTATGGGCATGTGTGGGTGCATATATGCGTATATACGTCGAAGGTCCCACGTTCGTTCCGAACGCTCCGCTGCGGGGAAACCAAACCTATCCCATGCTTCCCACCCCTTCAGCCAGTCGTTGCCCTCTGAGCTAAAACTCTTAGGCCTGCTGCTATTCTGGCTATTGTCTATTGTGTGGTGGTGTGGGTGTGGCCTTGCAGAGGGGGCAACTTGATTGGTGGGAAGGAGGCCGAAGGAGGGGAAGGGTTGTGCAACGGATGCACACGTTTCGCTGACATGTGCTAGAGGGTGGGATGGGTACGAGGGAAGTGGGATGGGCCCTGGGGTGGGATGGCATGGGATGGAGAGGGAGTTTTGGGCAGATTGAGGCTGGTGCTAGTGTTGGTCATGTGCGAGATACATACTGTAACGGGATTGCAGGGAGCTACGAGAGGGTGGTCTGGTCTAAATTGTATTGGGACACTATAGGTCTGGTATGGCTACTTGAGTGATGGATTGCGTGTATCGTATCGGGGGTACCTATGGTTTTTTGTGGCTTTGTTACGGGAGTGGTTGATGGGGAGGTGCATAGGTGGTGCTGTGCCCGGCTTGATGCCCGCTGGCCTACGTAGTAGATACGAACTCCCAGATGGCGGTTGGCGCGGTTCAGGAGCCTGGCTTGATCTCTGTTCACTCGTCTTAGCCATTTCATCCATTGATCGACCTTGCCAACTGGTCCCTCTAGGCCGCGACATATTGGCTAGACACCACATGAATCCCATTCAGAGGCCATCAGTTCAACAGGAACAATCGCATACTAGGAGAGACAAAGCAAGCAAGCAAGCGAAAAGACACGAAGTCGAACTTCAAAAGGTATGTAGCGACGTTGGTAAGGAACAAGATATCATCAGAAAACCTCATCAGCTCCAGCTACGGCGCCCGGCAGTCGTGCTCTTGGACAGGTAATAGAGGATGGTCTGATCAGACGCATGCTGCCCTTTGACAGGCCGCACGCGCAAACCGCCCTACAATAAATTCTGTCCTGAATGAGTTGAAGAAGAGAAGCTGCACGGCCGCCGCGAGAGAATTTTGTAGTGGCAGCGGCCGGCCAATCGCGGCGTCCGGATTATCCTTAGCGCTAGACCGCAAGTGGCGGGCGTCCTCGAAACTCCACGACAATGACGGGCCGCTGACACCACGCCCTCGTCCCATTGCACTCGCTCCAACATGCTGCGGCAACAGCTGATCCGGTCGCTGAAGAGGCCTGCGCTGCGTGTGGGCCACCATGGCTGCCGGGCCTTTACTGCGTCGGCGAACCGGCCGGCAGAGGTGGAGCTCACAATCGGTTTGTGCCACTCCCTCGTTGCGGGCGGCCATGTGTGCTAACGAACTTTGCAGATGGCAAGAAGATTTCGATTGAAGGTACGCCTGCCCTGCGCACGCCCCACATCTATAAACACGCCTCTAATTGCCCCTCGCAGCCGGCTCCGCGCTCATCCAGGCCTGCGAGAAAGCGGGCTCGACCGTGCCCCGATACTGCTACCACGAGAAGCTGATGATTGCCGGAAACTGCCGCATGTGTCTGGTGGAGGTGGAGCGGGCTCCGAAACCTGTGGCATCCTGCGCCTGGCCGGTACAGCCTGGGATGGTAGTCAAGACGGACTCGCCGCTCGTGCACAAGGCGCGCGAGGGCGTCATGGAGTTCCTGCTCGCCAACCACCCTCTCGACTGCCCTATTTGCGACCAGGGAGGCGAGTGTGACCTCCAGGACCAGTCAATGCGGTACGGCGCGGATCGAGGCCGGTTCCACGAGCTTGGAGGAAAACGTGCGGTCGAGGACAAGAATATGGGGCCGTTGGTCAAGGTGGGTGCGTCTTTGGTATCGTGGGACGACTGCTGACAGAAACAGACGTCGATGAACCGGTGCATTCACTGCACACGGTGCATTCGCTTCGCGACCGATGTTGCAGGCGCTCCTGAACTCGGCTCAACAGGACGTGGCAACGACCTTCAAATTGGGACCTACCTAGAGACGGCCCTCGACAGCGAACTCTCCGCGAACGTGATCGACCTCTGCCCTGTTGGTGCCCTACTATCGAAGCCGTACGCCTTCAAAGCACGACCGTGGGAACTATACAAATCTGAATCGATAGATGTTCTCGATGGCTTATGCTCGAACATCCGTGTAGATTCTCGTGGTATCCAGGTTATGAGGGTCCTACCCCGCCTGAACGACGATATCAACGAGGAGTGGATTAGCGACAAGACCCGTTTCGCCATCGATGCGCTCACCACACAACGCCTAGTCAACCCGCTCATTCGTGTAGAGGACGAATTCAAACCAGCCTCATGGGAACAGGCTCTCGTCGAACTTGGCAACGCTTTCCAGAGGATAGCGCCCAAGGGCAACGAGTTCAAGGTCATTGCTGGTCATCTAATTGAGACCGAGTCTTTAGTAGCTATGAAGGATCTAGCGAACAGACTTGGGTCTGAAAACTTAGCTCTGGATCAACCTGGAGGTAGTGAACCGGTTGCGCATGGTATTGATGTTCGGTCAAACTACGCCTTCAACTCTAGAATATACGGAGTCGAGGCAGCAGACGCAATCCTTCTGGTTGGTACCAACCCGCGACACGAAGCTGCCGTTCTGAACGCCCGCATCAGGAAGCAGTGGATAAGGTCTGATCTAGAGATTGGCCTTGTGGGTGAAGACTTTGATAGTACGTTCGAGTACGAGAAACTCGGGTCATCTGCCACCGACCTGAAGAGCGCGCTTTCCGGACCCTTCGGAAAGAAACTGCAAGCTGCGAAGAGGCCGATGATCATTGTTGGTAGCGGTGTTACGGAACACGCGGATGCGAAGTCCATCTATGAGCAGGTCGGCGCCTTCGTCGAGAAGTCGAAGGCCAACTTCCAAACTGAGGAGTGGAATGGCTACAACATCTTGCAGCGAACCGCATCCCGGACTGGCGCGTATGAAGTCGGTTTCACAGTACCCTCATCCACAGTCGCAAACACGAAGTCTAAATTCATTTGGCTGCTAGGCGCCGACGAGGTTAACGAGGCCGAGATTCCCAAAGACGCCTTTGTGGTCTATCAAGGCCACCATGGCGACCGAGGGGCCCAGCTTGCCGACATTGTTCTCCCTGGCGCTGCTTACACCGAGAAGTCGGTGACCTACGTCAACACCGAAGGACGAGTGCAAATGACGCGTGCTGCCGTCGGTCTCCCTGGCGCATCAAGAGAAGACTGGAAGATCATCCGCGCAGCATCAGAGTACCTTGGCGCCGAGCTACCGTACGACGACGTCGAGGCCCTACGAGACCGCATGGTGGAGATCTCGCCTGCGCTGCGGAGTTACGACCTCGTTGAGCCCGTGGCACTACCAGCCTTGAGCAAAGTGCAGTTGGTAGATCACAACAAGGGCGCTAAACCGACTGGTCAGCCACTCACACTGCCGATCAAGAACTGGTTCTTCACAGATGCGATTTCGAGAAAGTAAGTCATGACACGATATTCACAGGAGCATGTTCAGGACCCCATAGCTAACCAGTGTCTACCAGTTCACCGACAATGGCCCGCTGCTCGGCCGCAAAGGCAAACAAAATCGCCGATAACAACTACATGGCGCCCGGAGAGCCGAACCCGCAGGTCCACTATGGGCCGGGGCCCGGCGAGGCTGTCGCTACGGCTTAGGCGGACTCGTATATATATTTTGCTGGAGAGCATGCAAGCTAAAGAAAGTCAAAGAAAGTCAAAATCAAAGTTATCGTTGGTGAAGTTCCATGGTCTTGCCGACTCTGTACATAGACTCGTTGCGCGGAGGGTGGGTGTTTCTTTCCGCTTTTCGCTTTGTGGGTATCGGTATTAGGGCTAGAGAAGTAGTAGAGTGTACGACAATACCAGACCAGTTCAGTTCAATTGTATAGACAAGCTTGTAGGGCAATGCCTTTTTCATTTATACTATGAGGTGTCTGTATTCTCTGTTCAAACCAAAAGGGGGAAAACAAGGCTGTTGACGATCGGCCTGTCCTGTCCTGTCCCCCTTTCATTGCTACCGACCTAGTCGCTCTTTTCCAGGCCCATAGCCGAAGCTTAACTCGATGGAAGCTACGTCCAGCTCAGCTCAGGGCAGCTCAGCTCGACCACGCTTAGTCCAGCTTCCTCCACCCGCCCTCAGCCTCAGGCACAACGACGCGGAGCGCGCCGGCATCTGCGTCTCCTGCCGTCGGGACCACTCCGGCGGCCGACCCGATCCTCCAAGGCGGTATTTTCTTTCCGCCTCGCGGCTTCCCGTTCTCTCCAACAATGTAGCTGTGGTCCTCGGGCGCGGCGGGCTTGGGGAAACCGCGGTGCTTAGGTAGGCCGTGGACCTTGGGGAGTCCGTGGTGCTTGGGTTGTCCGTCGACCTTGGGTTGTCCGTCGACCTTGGATTTTTGTCCGTCGACCTTGGGTTGGCCGTGGTGAGCGGGTTGTCCGTGGTGCTTGGGTTGTTCGTCGACCTTGGGTTGGCCGTAGACCTTGGGTAGTGGTCGTCCGTGGTTCACGGGTCCGTCGTGGTTCACGAGGGGCTTGGGTTGTCCGTGGTGCTTGGGTTGTTCGTCGACCTTGGGTTGGCCGTGGTGCTTGGGTTGGCCGTGGACCTTGGGGAGTCCGTGGTGCTTGGGTTGTCCGTCGACCTTGGGTTGTCCGTCGACCTTGGGTTGTTGTCCGTCGACCTTGGGTTGGCCGTGGTGAGCGGGTTGTCCGTGGTGCTTGGGTTGTTCGTCGACCTTGGGTTGGCCGTAGACCTTGGGTAGTGGTCGTCCGTGGTTCGCGGGGGGCTTGGGGGGTCCGTGTTGAGCGGGTTGGCCGTGGGGCTTGGGCTGTCCGTGGTGCTTGGGTCGGCCGTGGTCCTTGGGTAGTTCGATGACCTTGGGTTGTTCGTCGACCTTGGGTAGGCCGTGGACCTTGGGTAGTCCGTGGTTCTTCCCGGGCACCGTGTGCCTGTTGCTGGCATCCGCGGGCGTGGGGTCGACGGGCTCGCTCACAGACGGGCCGGGCACCATCTGCCTGCGGACGCGGCGGGCGTCGCTGGGGTCTGCGGGCGTGGGGTCGACGGGCTCGCTCACAGATGGGCCGGGCACCGTCTGGCGGTGCGAAATCGTGATGGGGTTTGCCGGGCCGGGCACCATCTGCCTGCGGACGCGGTGTGCGTCGCTGGGGCCTGCGGGCGTTGGATCAACGATGCCGGGGAAGGTTTGGGGGTTGGTGATGGGCTCATTCAGGACCAAGCCGTGCCTGGGGAGGGCGGCTGGCGCTGCGGCGCTGAGCGTGCTGTGGTGTGGTGAGTAGGTGGGTTTGTGGGGAGGGGCTGAGAGGAGGGAAGGTTGCTTGGACGTACGTGAGGGCGGCTATGGCCGCGAGGGAGACGGAGCGCATTTTGGGTGCTGAGGGGCTTTTGAAGAAGGGGGGTGTTTGGTGAGGAAAGGAGGAAAAGGGCGGGCGAAGGTACTCATTATATCCATCTCGTTGGGGGGTGTTGACGAGAGAGTTGCATCATTGTGGAGGTAAGTTGAGATGAATGTGCAGTTGGAAGACTGGTGAGTAACAGTGTATGGTTTGGAAAGATCTGAATATCATTGGTCAACTTGTCCTGTGTACTTGGGTGCAAATAATACAGATCCATGGCGAGCCGAGACATGTTTGACGGGGCACATATGGCCTCCCAATGCCAAAGCCCCACACGGCCATGGTGATATAACTCTTACGCTGGACCAAAGCAAGCCTGCCATCCAATATTGGATATTCGCGGGGTCCGTCTTCAACTCCGCTTCTTCGATTGCGGTGCGGGGCTTTGTCCTCTGCTGGAGACCCCTGTTTCAGTCTTGCCGGCCATCCAGGACGCGAGGTCAAAGTTCTGGAGTTGCTGGGCCGGGTTCGTTCCAGAGGAGAGCGGGCTCTTCTTCTGCATCTCCTCGAACTCGGCTTTGGTTTCCGGATCCACTGCGTGACGTCAGTGTTACTGCTCTGCGTAATCATGCTTGCATGAGAGGCTTACTGTTCTCCATCAGATACGGCATTCCAAAAATAAGCACCATTGAGAATAGCGCCATGAGAATCATGGGGCTCTTCAGGAAAGACAATGGAGCAACTGTATACGTCAGTAACTGGTCTATGCCACATCATCGACAGCAGATCGCACTCACATCCACTTCGTTCGTTGTAGTAGTATTTCGGCGCCAAGGGCTTGACCTCAATGACCAGCCCGTTGCTCCCTTCCCCTCTCGACTCGCCCTTGTTGTCCCACTCATTGCCCACAAATGTCTGCCAGGCGCGCACCACCTCTTTCAGCTCCCCGCTGCCCTCCACGGTCTCCTCCATGCTTACGTCGATCCTCAGCGGCTCGAAGACGTAGTCGCGGCAGTGTACGGTGGCCAGGTAGCTCCCGGCAGATACATTGTTGAAGTTGAACGAGTTCGAGCGCGTGAGATGTGCGTCTACCGGTGCGCCGGAGGCTTGGAGCGTTGCGTGGGTAGTGGACAGCAGCGTCGACGGGTTCAGAAGTTGCGTCGCGGGCATGTGCAGCATGAAGCGGGCGGCGGACGAGCCCGAGGCCATACAGGCCGCGCTGAATATTGAATATCGCATCGTATGTTTCGCGAAGCAGAGGGTGGAAGCTTGGTGATGGTGAGGGTCGTGATGGTGGTCGGGGGCCGTCGCTCGTGGTTGGTAGTGGAAGCTGCGGCAGGGCACTTCCTGCACATGACGGAATCGGAGAAACATTTAACCGACCAACTAAATCCCAACTTTCTAGCAGCTTTGCCGCATTAATGCCAATGGTGGCTTCTCTAGCAATCGTCTCATGCCGCAGAGCTGCTGAACTAATGCCATCTTTGCGGCCCTTCTGCGCGACAGAGCACACATCCGTCAGCGGTCACGATAGACACCGAAGCGGCCCGACATGGGTTCGCACAATTCAAGGAATCCATGTATACAACTCCTGTTTACACTCTATCATCACTAGACTGGAGGGCTTCCACACGATTGTATGAATCTATGGCAGATCCTCAAGTGTTGCAACGATCCTGTAATTCTGTAAAGCGGGGTTGATGCCTAGTTGGTCTCAGCCTCAGCCTTCCTCCTCGTAAACCTATCTTCTGTCTATCACGCTCTCGAACTGTTTGGCTCTTGTCCATTATCTCTTCATTTTATTGACATCATCCCATCATGGCCGAGTTGGCTGGCAGCATCATTGGCATCGTGTCAGCCGGCACGAAGGTCACGCTTGTTTTATCCCAGCTCGCTGCTGATGTTGGTTCGGCAGGAAAAGAGGCTAGGATGATCAGAAGTGAGATCAGATCGTTCTGTGCAGTTGTAAAAACACTAGGAGATACTCTGAAGAAGATTCAGGATTCGCCTTACTATGCTCACTGTGCAGAACTGATCAAGGATATGACCGACACTAGCTTGGAAATGTTCACTGAGATCCTTGACGCTGCCGAGAGCTTGAGCAAGATTACCAAAGGAAAGGATGGGAAAGATGGCAAGTTCAGTATCGTTGATCGCGTTCAATGGGCTGTCTTCCAGAAGCCAAAGATCATGATCCTGAGGGCGGCTATTGAGGCATACAAATCAAATCTAGCGCTCATGTTAGGGACCTTGAATACGGCACAGAAGGTTGCACGACGCACGTAAGTTGGCTTGCTACCTTCTGATATTTCGCTAATTCTCGTCGTAGGCTTGAGAAAGATACTCTAGACGTTATAGAAGAAGACGAGCAGGACCGATCGCTCCTTCAAAATCTCGAGCTCGAGCAACGAGCGTCTTTGATTAATCTCGAAGCAGCTCAACGGAAATATCATGAGGATGCATCTGACAGACCAATGGAGAGTTCTGAGTGGGCTAGAATCTTAGATGCCGAACGAAACGATACTCTGTCGCCTTCAACCGAGGGTCTTGTGGTTTCTGCACGAAGAGAGATCGCATCAATACGTTCTAGCCTGTCTCGATCTTCCAGCTTCGACCCTATAGAGGTGCAGGAGATGGTTTCCCGACACAGTCAGCGACTGTCGATACTAGTAACTGAGGACAACCGTAGACTAAGCCAGCGCTGGTCTACCGTGCTGTCTCCAGTGATCAGCAGAGAGCACACTCCGAACCTCAGCTTACCACCTTCTGTACCCTTTGGATTAAAGAGCTCACTAAGTACCGCCGAGGCTAGACTTCTACCATCATATAGACAACTTCGTGGATTGCTACTAGGGGAATGCCATGAAGACCGGAGTGTCATTCTGAGAGCACTGACGCTCGAATTTTCGGAAAACTCTCCGGATCATATATCTCCAACAGCGTCTAGTATTCCGTCGCAGAGGACCATAGATTTTGAAAACAGGGGCCTCACACCGAAATCTTCGGAGGAATACCCTCTTGAGAGCGACTACATACGAGGAGTAAGTATTGTAATCATGTCTTCCCAAGGGATTACGCGTTATACGTATCTGACATCTCCAGAATGCGAACGAAATCAACAACCCACTTATAGAAGGAATGTGAACGGCGATAGAAACCACGGGCAATCCATTCATATCATATGCGACAGATGGTATCACTCTCGACCTGAGCCGTCAGAAACTCGAGCATGTTCCCGAACGCATCCTCAAGGGGTTGTGCACCACTCTTGAGAGACTGGCACTATCCCACAATTGCCTAACCAACGTTCCCCAGAGCATGACACTCTGTCTGAAGCTCCGTTATCTCGCGTTGCAAAGCAATAAACTAGATCACATCCCAGACGCAGTATTGCAGCTACCATCCCTGGATATTCTCGATCTGAGCAAAAACAGACTACGAGCTATTCCGGATGCCGTATCCAGCTTGAAGCAGCTCAAAGTATTATCGGTAGAGAAAAACAAGATTAGAATACTTCCGGATGCCTTAGGGGCCATGGAGAGCTTGCAGATGTTCAAATATGGAGGAAACCAGGTTATCTTTCCTTCGGACACGGTGCTCGATGTCCCGCATGGGCACCCGGCCCATCAATCTGATTCTCTACCACCCAGACACCAGAATGAGATAGACATTTTGCGAACTGGCAGGTTGAAGTTCTTCTTGAGAAACTATCGATCCATGTTCAGCAAAAATGGTGAGTCAACTTTACTGCAGTGTCATATACATATTACAGTCAGCGCCTCTCGCTTTGCAGTGCACAAATCTGGTCTCAAAGATTTTCTTCATGTTTTCGTTGCAGGGTACACCTCTTGCCTTCTTTTGAAATGGATCCGCTGACAAGGAATTCAACCAGCAATATTAGTGCTCAACCCCCCTCCCACCAAGCAAAACACCATCCCCGGAGCAGGTCCATCCCCGTCTCCCAGCCAAGTCCAGATACCAGTGGCTCCATCCCCAGTCTTATCCAAGACCGTATCCGCCAAGACATCCGCCTCCTCCCTCAGCGGCTCCTCAGAGGACCTGAACTTAGCCGGCCTCCACGTGCAGCCGAACAACGACCGCCCTCCCATCTGGACCTGGAGCGACGGGTCGCGCACCAAACTGCTCGACCGCATGGACGGCCTAGCAACCGCGTCTGCGCACGATGCGAGCCCCACAACCGTGACGAAAACGACGCCAGAGAGCCCAGTCATTATCGTTCCCGCCTCAACGCGCGATCACCGACGCTCCAAATCGCAGGAACCGGAAGCGAAGAGCGATGCGGACCTGCTGGCACCCGCTGGTGCGCTTGGGCGGCGACGCTCGCATCTGGACGGCTTGACGACGAAGGAGAAACGATATTCTACGCTTCTTGCCGCGGCGGATGGGCCTGCGTTGGACGGCAGTGATGCGTTTGCGTGGCTGCAGTTCGATGCCACCTTGGGGCAGCCTAGTGCAAATGCAAATGCAGCCCCCACGCAGAAAGAACCTACCAATCCGTCCAGCCGCTAAACCCATCGCCAACACAACATCCCATATTCTCGCGAAGCAAAGCAAGCGGATAACCTTGACACAGAGCCGACAAACTACAGGCTTGGTTTGCTACATCACATCATTGCTGTTTCCCTCATCTGCGCTACGCCAACTGTACCCCCCCCCTAGAAGAGTCGGCGCAGCGTAACTTTACTTCGCACATATTCACGGCATCAGTCTCGCCAACGGGGGAACTCTAGAGCTGTCTACATCGATCGTATCCTGAACTGGACCGCTGCACTGAGGCCGTATTACGACACAAGCATGCCATTTACGCTCCCCAGGCCGAACTCCTCTAAGCATCTAGACTGGCATCGTACTTGGTATGCACTTATAGGCGATGTGCAACACGTCTCGCGGAGAAGGAGGGGGTGGGTGGAATGGAAGTGGTGGATTGGTGAAGTGCGTACACACCGTGTAGGCGAATTCAACGTCAACTCATAGGTTGGATACATATTGCAAATGTCATGTTGAATGTTTAGACAGCGAGCCCTGAAGAGAAAATATCTAAATCACCCGTCCAAATACCCCTTTTAGTCCAAAGCCCCATATCCATCCATCATTCCGCATCAATCATGAAAAAGATCCCATCCTAACCACCCTCACCACCTCAATGATGAAACAGCCTAAGATGCTGCTCCACAAACGTCAAGCCCAACTTCTCCGCCGTCTCAAACACCACCCCATCATTCTGACTACCCGTCGGCGCCGCCACAAACTTGGCCCCACTCCTCGCCGCGCGAAACACATTATCGATGAATGGGAAGAACGCATCCGAGCTAACCGCCACGCCCTCGAGCTTCGCCAGCCACGCCTTGCGCTCGTCGGCGGAGAAGACGGGCGGGACGTGGCCGGGCTCAAAGTGCGCCTCGAAGTCGTCGCGCTCGATGCCCGAGTCGGGCACTAGGCCGCTGCAGAGCAGGTCGATGGCGTTTGATTTGGAGGGCCGCTTAGTGCCTTTTTTCCACTGCAGCGAGAGGGTGCGGGCGTGGAAGCGCATCCACCAGTTGTCGGCTTTGTCGCCGGCGAGGCGGGTGCAGTGGATGCGGGCTGGGGGAGTTGTTAGTCTGGAATGCATCTGATAGTAGGGGGCGTGGGTGGACGTACATTGCTGGCCTGCGCCAAGGCCTATTATCTGGCCGTTGAGCGCGTAGCAGACGCTGTTGGATTGCGTGTACTTTAGAGCGATGGTTGCCACCGTCAGATCTCGCAGGGCCGATTCTGGAAGCGGACTTGAGCTCTTGGGAACGATGACCGTGTTGAATGTGTCCGCGGGCGAGATCTTGGCGTCGTTACGGTGCTGCTGTAGCTTGATACCGAACACTGTCCTCGTCTCCTCGTTCGAGGGGACATAGTCGGGATCCATCTGGAGGACGAGGTACTTGCCCCCTTTCTTCTTCTTCAGGATCTCCAGAGCTTCGTCACTGTAGCCTGGCGCAATAACTCCATCAGACACCTCGCGGCTGATGATCTTCGCTGTGGGGAGCTAGCTCTGGTTAGCATTCATGACCACCGCTGCGGACTGTGCGGAAACTTACGTCGACTTCTTGTGAGAGGGCGATCATGTCTCCAAAACTCGACATGCGATCCGCACCACGTGCCCTAGCGTAGGCCTGCGCAAGCCCCGAGTTCTCGATGCCCTCGACATCATCCACCATGTACACCTTCCTCTCCACCTCGGTGAGCGGGACTCCGATAGCGGCGCCAGCTGGAGAGACGTGCTTGAAGCTTGCCGCAGCCGGATAATTCAACGCCTGGCTTAGCTCCTGCACCAGCGGCCACGCATTCAGTGCATCCAGCAGGTTGATGTATCCGGGCGCGCCACACAGCACCTTGAACGGCAACTGGCTGTCCTGCATGAAGACGGTCGCGGGCTTCTGGTGTGGGTTCGCTCCGTACCGCAGAGGCAGCTGCTGCTCGCCCTCGCCGGCGTACTTCTTGCGGAAGAAGTCCGAGATGGCGCTGTCGTACGACGACGTCTGCTCGAACGCCTTCAACGCGTACCGCTGTCTGCTCTTCTCCGACACCTCGCCGTCCTGCTTCAGCTCGGTCAGGAAGTCGTGGTAGTCCTTCGGGTCGCTGATGATCGTCACCCGCGCGTGGTTCTTCGCCGCCGCGCGCAGCAACGTGACGCCGCCGATATCGATCTCCTCGACCGCCTCGGGAATCGTCACGTTGATGCGCGCAACCGTCTCCGAGAAGGGGTACAGATTGCAGACGACAAAGTCGATCTTGTCGATGCTATTCGCCGACAGGTCCGAGTCGTCGGAGTCCAGGTTCCGCGCCAGTATTCCGCCGTGCACGGCTGGGTGGAGCGTCTTGACCCGCCCGCCTAGCATCTCGGGGGCTTTGGTGATGGCGGAGACGTCGTCGACGGGGAAGTTGGCTTGCCGGATCATCTTCGCCGTGCCGCCCGAGGCGAGCAGCCGCACGTTTTGGTCATGGAGGCCTTTGGCAAGGTCCAGCAGCCCTGTTTTGTCGTACACGGACAGTATCGCTGCGCAGTGTCAGCCAGTTCAGATGCAGTGATGGGACGGGCCGTGCATACCAGTCTTGCGTGAAGACATGGTGTTGGCAGCAGCTCCAGATGCGATTCGACTGAAGTAATGGGACTGAGGAACTGGCAATCTCAGGTACAGATAGTGAATACGGAAGAAGTGGCCGACTGAGAGACTGTGGGTTGCTAATTAAATATTAAATATTTTCGAGAGTTTGCCCCGCCTGACGTCGGCCGGCGGAACGAGGCGACGTGCCCCTCATCCGATTGCGGGCAAGGCTGGCAGCCAAGCCTGAGGCCTGTGAACGGTGAGCCCCGTTGGATCCTCCCCCGTCTGCCCCCAGGCGTAAATGGTACCAGCAAGTCGGGCGTGTGCAAGCAACGCCCTGGGTGAAACCAGCTGACACCTTGCAACCGCCTGTCGCTGGGCTCTCCAAGCCCCCGTTGCAGCTTAGCCGTTACTGCGTGGAGCAACTAGCGGAGCCTGTGAGCGCGGCGCACGTGTACCGGCGCTGCTTATGCAATATAATGCCGCCAGGCTTCCCTGTGTGCCTGTGTGCCTGTGCGCTGGGATCCAGGCTGAATTTAAGAGACGTCGACGATGCTGTCAGGTACAGACTCCGGAGCCAGCGTGTTTGCCCGCCGCGAGCAGCCTCCAGAGTCGCCAGTCGCCGCCCGCGAGGCCGCGCCATGGCGTCACGGCCGCGCAGCCTCCAGCCCGCCAGCAGCTCCTTCGTCGCAGCCATGCCTTCACAACAACAACAACAACAACAACAACAGCCAAGCGCCGCCTCGGGCCTCGTTCTCTCGCCTGGGCCCTCGCCGTGACCGTGACCGTCTGCTCCCCGACCTTGCACCACTACCGAAGTACTAGTCGGCTGGCGCATGCCTTGAGGCTTGCACACACCACCTCGTCCCTTAGTTGGATCTCTGGCTACACGAAATACCATGGATCGCCCCAGCGACGCCGCGGAGCTGGTCGCCCACCTCCAGCGCGTGCTGCTCGACCTCCACGCCAACCCCTATCCCGACGTCGCGAACCCGCCCAGCACGCCCAAACGCGCCGCCGTGGCCGTCATCCTACGCATCCAGCCCAATTACGCGTGGCCGCCGCCCGCCGCACAACGTCGGCGCTCCTCAGACGCTGCAGCCTCACCCTCAGCCTCACCCTCGCCGCATGCGCCGCACGAGCTGCCCTTCGACGAGGCCATCGACACCTTCTTCGCCCAGGACTGGGTGCAGCACGGCGACCCCGAGGTGCTCTTCATCAAGCGCGCGACCCGCGAAGGCGACAAGTGGAACGGCCATGTTGCGCTGCCCGGCGGCAAGCGCGACCCCGAAGATGAAGACGACCAGAGCACCGCGGTGCGCGAGGCCATGGAGGAAGTCGGCATTGGCCTGACGCACCCCAACGCCATCGCCATCGGCAACCTGCCCGCGCGCCTGGTGACGATCAGCTGGGGCCGAGTGCCGCTGCTGGTGCTGTGCCCCTTCGTCTACCTCCTCACGTCGCCAGAGTACCCGGCCCAGCGTCTGCAGCCCACCGAAATCGCGGCCTCGCACTGGGTGTCGCTGCGCGCGCTGCTCTCGCCCGCGCTGCGCACTCACGAATTCGCCGAAGTCCACAGCCGGCTCGCGAGCTCCGAATTCGGCATCAACATCCTGCGCCTCATGCTCAGCAAGATGATGTTCGCTGCGATCCGCCTGGTCCCCTCGCACAGCACCTACTGCACCTCGATACCGGGCTTCGTGCCGACGGGGCCCCCGCCCAACAGCTCGCTGTCCGGCAAACTGAAGGAAGTCGTGCTGGGCAACGAGAGCAGCCAGGCGACGCGACAGCCGCCGCTTCTGCTGTGGGGCATCACCCTGGGCATGGTCTCCGACTTCCTCGAGCACCTGCCTCCGCACAACGCGCTGGAGCTGTGGACGTACCCGACCTTCTCCAACTGGGACGTGCGCTTCACCCTGTGGGCCATGGCGTACCGCTTCCGCAAGCAGATGGCCCTGAAAATCAGCTCGACCGCGCTGCCCGCCAGCAACGGCGTCGCCGTAGGAGACATGGCCGTAGAAGGCGTTGACGCTGCCGCGCAGATCCCCGGCTCGCTCTCTGGCGTCAAGGAACAATCTGCGGACGTGGGAACCGCTGGACCGCGAGCAGGCGGCTATTGGAACAAGACGGGCAGAGCCAGCATGATCTCGCGAGTCGCAGCCGTCAACGCCATGCTGGAGGGCTACTACCCCATCGTGCGCAAAGCCGTCGCAACCGCCCTGGCCGGAAGGCTTGCCCTCCTCACCTTGGTCGGCGCGTGCCTCTGGCGCAAATATGCGGCTAGAGCCTAATGTCTTGCTTGCAAGTCCTCCCTGCACGCAGCAGCATAACCTTTAGCTACCTACCTACCTACGTCCTTGGGGCATCTTGCTTACCACTCGACTCGCCTGAACATTGAAATGCTCCGGCAAGGGAGTGGGAAGAAAGGTCACGAAACTGCGTGGCTGGTTTGGTCTGGTTTGGTTTTTGCATGTGCGGCTCTTTCTGCTTTGGATACTGGCGGTTCGGTCCGGTTCCACGAGTGCTCTGACTGACAACGAGCGGGGATGCTTACGAATGCTCCGATAAGGAGTGGGCGATTTTCACGAAATGCTCCCGACAAAGGAGGGGTGGGGATTTTTACAAATGCTTGCTCGCGACACGGAGTGAGAATTTCACGAAATGTGTAAATAGATAGAACGGATGAAAATATACAGGAGCCATGCCATGACCCGAATCAATGTGATCAAAGATTTGCATACCATACTATAGTCTGATTCTTTTTTCTCACTAAAACTATCAATCGTCCTCGACGCACGCCGAGCAATCTGATTTTTCTTTCAATATGCTCGGCCCCTCCTCCCGATTCCCTCCACATGACGGAAGGTATCATCATATTGCTATCAATTGTGTAGGAAGAAAGGGGGTTACAATGACCATCCCATTGCACGAGCACCCGAGCTACCAACCAAGGAAAGCAGTTCCGATGGGCATTGTCGTCAAGAGATGGAAGAAATGATCGTGGGATATCGTTGGCTTGGTGCATGATGTCATGACATGGGTCGCGTGGAATGGAGCCAATCCATGCTCAGCGCAGCTGAATCACTGCTCGTCCAGGTCCTCTGGCTGGTCGAAGAGGAAATTTGCGGCCAGTTCCTCGTTCTTGTCGCACGCGAAGTAGGCCTGGATGACGATGTCACGCTCGAAGCCGAGACGGCACAACTGCGCTGGTTAGCATCAGTCAGTATATACGATAGAACCGGAATCTTACCCTCTCGATAGCTTCACGCTCCTCCTCGGTGACGCTGATTGACTGGGCGCCTGGTGGCAGCGGTGCG
Organism: Massariosphaeria phaeospora; assembly: GCA_011032825.1. Lineage (NCBI taxonomy): Eukaryota > Fungi > Ascomycota > Dothideomycetes > Pleosporales > Massariosphaeria > Massariosphaeria phaeospora. Next base: position 1,390,786 of record JAADJZ010000001.1, on the reverse strand, counting down.
TCCTCGTCGGCATCTTCGGCAAGAAGTTGTAAGAACTGCTCCGGGTGACTGGCGATCAGTTGAGCCAGTTCTGGATTTCCAGCACCAACTTGTTGGAGGATAGGCTCGAGCATCTGCGGCTGTTGTTGTACGACCTGCCGCAATTGCTGGAACTGTGGGTTGTTGCGCAAGAACTCCAGGCTGTTGCCCCCCAGAGCAGTCGCTGCACCTCCAGCTCCGGCACCAGCGCCAGCACCGCCCGAACGAGCCCCAGCGCCACCGCCCCGGCCTCCTTGTCCAGCCTGCGCAGCCGCTTCGAAGAGATTTATCGGCTCATCGCCTCCAGCAGCAGCAGCAGCAGCAGGTGCAGCCGTGTTGCCGCCAATGGCAGGCGCGGGCGAAGTTGGGCCACCTGCTTGCCGAGGCGATGCTTGAGGCTCCTGCGCGGACTCGGGAATACCCTATTATGAATCAGTACATTAATACATAAGAGGTCATGCATGTCTCACCGAGAGCAGGTACTCGACCGCCCGGTCGGGATTGAAGAACGCAGCACGCATAGCTCGGTCGATATCCGCCCTGGCGAAACCCATACTCTCCATATTGGCTATGGCAGCATCTCGCTCGCTGCCCATGGTCAACGCTGACGGATCATTGAACTGAGTTGAACCCGACGATTGTTGTGCCTGTGCTGGGGCAGGTGACGGGGTACTGGGGACGTTCGTGGTATTCGATGCGGCCGGTGCAGGAGCAGCGGGGGCAGCAGGCGTCTTAGCTGCGGCTGGGGCAGGCGTCGAGGGGGCGGCTTTACTTGATGAAGCAGCGGAAGGCTTTGGCTGTTCCGATTGTTAGCGAACCGCGATGCGGTGGCAAACGGATTTACGAACCTTGTTCATGCACACGATGAAGCCCTTCTCCTCGATATGGTACGACTCGACTGTATTGGCATCTTGCAGAATCTTGCCTAGATCGCAACGTTAGAGCCTGTACCTGCAGATGTCTCAGAGCAACCTTGTTGGACAACACACCGGAATAGATCAACTTCTGTCCTGTAACCTCCCATCCTTTCTCCGTCTCGATTTTGGCCTTGAGGGCACCGATCTATCAGCAGTATTAGTCATCTACCATAGAGAGACAGCATCCGGGATATGCGTACAGTGTCCGATGGCTCGGCGTCGATGACGAACTTGTTCTGCTTGAGGTCCTACGGTAGACATGAGCATTACATCAGCCAAGACACGACAGGAAAAGCTACCTTGACGGTGATCTTCATTTTGGCGGTGGTTGAGGAGTAGGTCGAGTAAAAGCGAGCTTCCGGTGGTGGTGAGCGGGCGAGGTGGGGGGATGGTGCGTTGCTTTGAGCCTGGACAGGCTTATAAAGTAGTGGGAGATGCAGCCAGGCACGGTGGGTTTTAGGCTGCAGGTGAAGGAAGGGGCGGTATTGCTGCGTTTGCTCCTGGGAGCTGGGGGAAGGCGATGGAAAGAAGGGCTCAGGTCCAGGTCCGCCAGGCAGACTCTCTTTCGTCACCCACGCACTCCAGCGGCTCGGCCTGCTCAACGCGGGTGCGGGACACTCCGCCAAGTCCCGGGGCGATGTTCCACCGTCGCCGTGGTGCGCCGCCACACTGTGGCGACGCGGGACAGAGAGCCATGCCACTTGGAGCGTAGTGCCTCGGGCGCCGGCGCCGGGCCCCGGGGTGCCAATTTCGCGTGCGAGCCTAGCGCGTCCGTTATTCACTCCCATCGAACTGCAAACCACCCCACCGCCCACCGCTGTGTGCCCGAGGCCGCCCTGCCGCCTCCGCGCGCCGAGCTTTGTTTGTTGTTCTCCTGTTCGTTTCGGCCACATGACTCGCCCATCAACACCGCTCGACAGACGTGAGGGGCGTGTTTCGCCCTCCGCTCATGGCTTCTCTGACACTGGTTGCAGCGCAGCGACCTTGGACACGCAGCCTGTGTGACTACATACCACCCATTGGCACCTACGTACTCCGTGCATGCTGTGTAATTCGGGCACTGCAGGTAATAGCTGGCTAGACAGCGAGCCGGTTGCAGCAATTGTATCGCCCTCGCAGCAGCAGCGCTTCGCCGAGCGTCTACGCCGCTTCCTGCCATCAAATTTGTCAAGATTGTCGTTTGGTGTTTTGGTAAAAGCAAACGCCCAAACAACGCGCTGGGAAATGAAGGAACTTGGCCGCGACGACTGCTTTCCACAGACCTGGACAGGCCTCCCAGTCGCGTAGTCAAACCGCATATGCGGTCGACCCGCCGCCTGGCCGTTGCTATTGGCCTATAGCTGCCATCTCCGAGAGTTTGTCGTCTTCCCCCTCGTTTTCGTAGCCGTCACCGCAACTAGTGCTTCGCGGTCGCATGGCAGACGATGCTCTCGAGCACGACACGCAACTGGCGGGCCACTTAGTCCATAATACGGCGCCAATGTTCCTCTCTGTGCCTCAAACCAGCTGCGACTCGGTAAGCGTGCATCGTTGGTGGTGCAGAATATGGCCGGTTTTCGAGGTCTCACTTCCGAGTTACATGGATCTGAGCCTACACATCCCAGTCACGCTCCACCGTGTTCAACGCGTGCTGCAGGCTCAAACCCACAACACACTCGCCTAGCTCAGCCTTCTATTCTCTTCTAAATTAATAATACTCTCGTGGTTCCCCACTCTCACTGCGTTTTTCTGCTCTGTCTGTCGTTCAGTACTCCATTCGTTCTTTCTCTAACGGTCGCTCGTTTCTATGCCTGTCACAACTGTCAATTGCTTTCCATACCCGACGACCCGCACTTTGGTTATCAAGTTACATCCTCGTCTTGGGACCTCCGCACAAGCCACAATTCGATCGACTTCAAACTCTTTGACCACGCCTCTCACCCGGCTCCTATACTACCTGGATTTATGACTGGCACCCTCACCTCATAGGGGATCCTTCTACTGTGCGGCTCGATCCACTGTCGTTCATGCTTGCGGAACAACAACACTCGTTTGGTCCTTGCGTTGGCCCCCAGTACGCCTTACACGCAGCTGTCTTTCGATAACCAAATTCGACTCCACAGCCCCCTGCCAGCGTAGTGGTCTCAGCTAGCTGTGCCCCTCCGAGCCTCCTTTCGATTGCTAAACTCCCTCGTCGACGTTCCGGACTGCAAACAGCAGCATGTTTCGATCTCGCCGATTCTACCTTTCTTTACTTGCGGTCGTGACGTGCTGTACGACTGCCGTCAACGCCGTCTTATCTATCGTTGACGCAGCTTCATTAAGTGCTGCTGGCATTTCTTTAGCTGTTTTGGCAACTGCTGCGAGCATATTGGACGTCGTTGGTCTCTGTTGCGTAGCAGTGTTTTCGCTCCAGTGTGCTTGGAGAAAAGATGGCATTGTCAAGGGGCCGGCGCCTGTAAGACTGATCTTGTGTGTATCCTGCGCTATTCTTTCAGCGGTCGCGTTGAGCGTATCATTCGCATCTGCCCTCACCATCAAGTTCCACATGGAAAAGTCCTCTTCCGCAACTCCCAGAACAGCAATCAGCAATTGGGAAAACCACCTCGTCGCCCAGATCGCCATCTGGACATTGACCTGCATCAGTCAAATTCTACTATATTCTTCACAGCTATGGGGCAGGCGTGTGGAAGAACCCAAACATCCCGTTAATGCTGATCCCCGCGACTCTGTAATGTCAGAAGTTCAACATTCGAACCGAACTACGAACCTCTTCGTATTGGAACCAACCCAACCAATCTCCCCACTAGGAGCTCTCCCATCTCCCACGTTTTCAGAACGCTCTTCTCGATCAATCATTTCCTGGAGGGATTCTCTGCAGCATGTTGTTCGGCCAATCACATCACGGACGAAACTCATCAGCCGACCCTCTCTCACCAGGGATACCCGTAGCCTCCACTCCGCGCGTCCATCTATTGACACCGTCTCTCACTCGGATGGCTTCGATGCCTGGGAGGTAGATGCCCAGGCCCGAAACGCCGTCCTACAATTGGTGCCCTCTCGAGGAATAGCGATGGAGTCAATACCTGGAAGCCGACCAGCATCGCCTGTTCGCGCATCGGACGGTTCATATCCCATGGAGGCCGATGAGAGAACCCCGCCGCCCCTGGTACAACCCCCTAAGATGATCCCAGATACATCTCGGCCTCCTAGTCCAGTTGTTAGCGAAGCACACATCCATCCACTCTTCCGATCAGAGAGCCCCACACCGCCTCCAACGACGTTCGGCACGAACATACTAGCGAGTCCTCTGTCTAACCAGATGATTGCCGTCGCGGCAAGACCTTACAGTCGCATGCGATCGAACAGCCGAACAGCGAGTCCAAGCCCGCTGGTACACTCCCGTAGCTTGCACGACCGCACCATCAGCCCGCAAGGATCCGATCGCAGTCGGAGTTCGTCGCCGCCGAGCAGGGAGATGACGCCTCCGATTCCGGAATTTGTGCTCAACTCTTCGCCGCGGAGCAGTATGAGCGGGTCGCAGAGCAGACGGAAAGTCAATCTGCAGGTCGACGCGTTCCGGTGACTTGGGTTCTTACGGCAGGCGGGCGATGCCTCTATCGGGCTTGATGTCCAGCCATTTTCTCACGCCTGATGATACTCGAGCCAAACGAATCTCTTTTGTCTAATCTTCTACGGTTTTCACTAACCTAGACACGGGATTGCTGAGCCTGGCTACCGCTATAGGACTTTGTGAAGAGGGGTCGGCATGACGCTACCCATCGAGCCACAGTACATGGGCTAATACACGGAAGGCAGGCGCCCCTTGACCGTGTATCGCCTCCAAACCATCCAATGCATCGCCGGGCCACAGCAATACAGCACAGCTGTGCAATAGACTTTCTAGTGTCCACACGACCGCTTCGCATTATTTTTCTGAGCGTTCTTGTTCGGCGTTCAGGGCACATAGTTTCTTCTCTCGGCTGCTTTCTTTTCGTTAGAGACGGAAATATCATCACGATTGGTCGTCGCAGTAGTACTTAATCACGCTCATGAACGGCGGTGGGTGTGGAGGGGTGGAGCGTCGCATTGCATTGTACCTGGCTAGATGGAGAAACCCACCCGCGCTGGCGGCTCGGCTGGCTCGGTGCGGTAGCAGTTCAATGAAGCAATTCAATGAAGCCTTTCGATGACGGTGAAATGTCCAGTTGCAGTCGCTCGTCTCTGTTTGTGCTGTGAGCGTCGTGTTGCAAATATATTGCGGATATATTGGACGTTGGTCGGTCGTGGGCGGGCGGGGCTTGGTTGCGTGATGTAAGGGGGTGGGTGAGTTTGTTTGTGGGACGTACTGACTGTATTAGGGCTCGAGGCTTGCCGCGCCGCTCGCGTGTCTGCCTGTGGCGATATCTTCATTACTTGTACATGCTCATGCCATGCCATGCTCCAGCTCAGCTCAACTCCAGCTCCAGCTCCAGCTCCAGCTCCAGCTCCAGGTACCGGACGGATCTCTAGTACCCGTTCTGGATTGATTGCTTCTGCGTAAAATGAGATGAGATGCAAAACCGCACACTGGAATAGCTATTAGCACAATGGATGGTCTGGCGGAAAATATAGTAAAGGTAGAGGTATAGTCCGTCTGTCGAACAGCCTTGTCTTATCCGTGCCGCGTCGTCTCCTGCACAGTAACACAACCCTACAATCTCTATCTGTCTGTCTTGTTCCGCACCACCTTCTCCTCTCACTATATGTATGTATCTTTGCAGGAAATGAAAGAGCCGCTTTGCGCCAACTGCGGCATAACAAATGTGGGCGTTGGAAACGACAGGGCACTGACCGGTACGCTATAGGACGGTGACAGAGACGGGGTTCTATGGATGGTGGGAAGAATACTTGGGTGGGTGGTGTGCACTGCGGAAGGGAAGATTGAGAGATGAGTGTAGAGCGGAAAAGGTAGAGAGAGGGGGTTTGATGGGCTTCAGTGGCGCTCTGTTTCGACTTTCTCTGTCTGTGGTGATATAGGTTGTGTTGCTCTGCAAGGCCGGGCAGCCACAGCACATCGTGATGTCTGCTTAACTGGCTTTCTCTCTCTCTCTCTCTCTCTTTCTGTCTGCAGACTATACACTAAGACCAACTCTCAACATATGTACGGATAAACACAAAACATTGTCCTAGTGCACAGATCAGATAAAAAAGCACGCTCGACCCTCCCATCACTACAGCCTTCTACACTCAGTCTAGTCTTCAGTACCGCGCAATTTGCGTAAACATACGACGAGACGCTGCTGCCTAGAGTTGAGATGCAGAGGGGAAACACTACACCGGTTCGCTCGTTTCTTCCTTCCTCGCACGTGGGAGACGGGGCCCGTATAGACAAGGGGTAAGGTTGGGTAATCCACCCGTCTAGGCGCCGCGCAGTAAGGAGTAGGAGATGGCATGGCGTGATAGGTCGTGTGGCTGTTTTTCGGGGCCAGCCTCATAGACGGTTTGGGGGCCAGGTACGGGTTTCTGGGGTGAGGCTGAGGGCCAGGGCGTCTATCGTGGTGTGGTTGTATGTGGGGGCCGAGTCTATCGACGACGTGTTTGCGGGAGGGGGCCAGGTACTTAAAGTCGTGGAGGGTCGTCGATAATTGGGTTTGGTTGCAATTGCCAGAGATCTTTATCGTCCTGATTGATTGATTCTCGTCCTGTCGCTTCTATTAATAGTCTGTGTTTTTACATCGTTACACTCTTTTTAAGTTTTCGCATTGCTTTTACTCCCGCGAGAATAATAATGCCGTTTTCGAAAACTATGTGGGGGGGCGCGCTGGTGGTGTTGCTGGGAGTTGTGGGCGCGGCGCCCGTGGGCGATGTGGAGAAGCGAGGTATGAACTGTATTATCTTTTTGGCTGCGCTGTTCTCGCCTTCTCTTCTCTTCCTACATGCAGCTTGGTCTAAGGCTGTGTGGGAGCAGATTTCAAGGCATCCCCAGCCTACTTTTGGAACGTTCGTACAAGCACCCGTTGGTACTCTCCAGCTAATACAAAATGTAGGTATCTCCGCCGTCAGATACCATGACTTGGCGATTATGTCTCAGTACGCGGCGGCGGCGTATTGTGCTGGCAACAACAACAGCCCCGGGACGGTCCTCACGTGTCCGCAGGGCAACTGTCCGTATGTCGAGGTTGCGGATACGGAGACATTGACCGAGTTTGAGAAGTAGGTGCAGCTCCTCGTTACATGTTCGCTATACAGTAGTATCCGTTGTTAACAGTGCGTTCAACAGCTCCCTAGACACCGACGTAACCGGCTTCATCGCCCTCGATTACACACACAACATCATCGTGCTCTCCTTCCGCGGCTCCGTCTCCGGCGACAACTGGGCTGCCAATCTCAACTTCTCCACCACAGAAACCACCATCTGCCCGACCTGCGACGCATGGGAGGGCTTCTGGGAGTCCTGGCTCGAAGCACAATCCGTAGTTCTTACGACCATCGCGCGAGCCCTCGAGGCATACCCCAAGTACAAAGTCATCGCTACGGGCCACTCGCTCGGCGGCGCAGTCGCGAGCCTTGCAGCCGGTGTGTTGCGGAGCCAGGGCGTCCCCGCCGACCTGTATACGTTCGGCTCCCCAAAGCTGGGCAACTTCGGACTCGTCGAGTACCTGTCGAGTAGGGCGAACGGCACACGGACAATCCGCGTGACGCACAAGGACGACATCGTGCCGCAGCTTCCCCCTGGCTACTGGCATACCGGGCCGGAGTACTACATCAACGCCGACGACGGCGTCATGCCCAGCACTGACGAGGTCGAAGTGTATAATCAGTATCTGAGCTTGAAGGGCAATGAGGGCGATATCTTCCAGTCGGATTTTGATGCCCATGCTTGGTACTTCGGTAATATCACTGGGTGCCAGAGCAGTGACTAGACTCAGGTCGACTGGGCGCTGGAAGACGTAAGCGTGTGCGAGGTGGAATTGTGAGTAGAAGACGAATAAGATGAGGGCAATGACGAGGGTGATGGGCATTAATTTTTTCTTCTCTACTTAATCTTGTATCTGCTTTACCTTAGAAAATACTTCTGATGCGCCATATACTTGTCCTGTTTATTGACGTGCGAGAAGTGCGCGGCGTCGTTGAGGGCAGTCAGATGTAATCTGCGCCTTCTTCTTCTTATACATCCGTTGTGTGTTGGGCCAACTACTGCGCATGTCCAGAGGTGGAAGCCCTGGCCACGTCTTGTTGTCTTTGATGAATCGTGGGACTGAAACTGAGGTGCACAGCCGGATCTGCGCCGGAGAGATCTGTCTAGCGCCCGCGTCATGACGTGCGTGGACTGAAACATGGATGAGGCGAAGACCAGGAGAAGTTCTGCAGTATCCAGAGCAGGACCCGAAGGAACAACAAACGAAACGGGAAATAGTATGAGAGAGTGATGAGGGTTGTCTTGTTCATCTTGTGCCGGGTAGTGTCGTTGTTGCTGGCAGCCAACCGTCAGAACTATGGTTCGTCTGCCGGCTACCATGGTGCGTCGATCGAGGGTACTCCGCAAGCCACATGCACACAAAGTCTCTTCACGGCAGATAGCAGACCAGACGAGAATCACAGCTGAGCAGTCGCTGGAGTTTTTGCAGCAAGTTACTTGTGGCATGTGGAATGAGTGCGTATTGAGCATTATTTCCTTCTTGGGTTAATCTAAGACGTTTGCGCTGGCCCAGTACGCTTGTGGGTTGGCGTGGCAAGTGAGTGACCGGCGCCCCCGGCCAGCATTGACAGCTGCCGTCGGATATGCACGATAGAGCAGCTCAGCTCAACAGCATCAATAGCAAGACGTGTCTTATTGTGAGCGAGCCCACTGCGATTGTTCGTCGCGACGGCCATCGGCAACAGTCTCTCGTCCAGCGGGTCAAGGCCTGATCCCTGGTCGACACCACGGCTAGCGGCTAGCCCGATCGGGCCTGGTGGAGCCCGTTCAGCGAATTCGACAACACCTTGACCATTTGCCATCCCCAACTTCAACTTGCAACTACACTGGCCTGCGACCGTTCCGACACGCCTCACGATACTGCTCTTGGGAGCTCCCTCTTTGGCCGCCTCGCACGCCTGCCAGCGCTCGTCTCTCCACCCCGGCACGGGTCCGCTGACGAGCATTTCCTTTTGGACGTTTCCCCCAGCTGCAGCATCCGCGACAGCCATCCCGAATCCCACGACGAGCAAACCCAGCGTGCCGCCAAGTGGGAAACTCGGGGTGCATCGTCGCTTGCTGGACTATGAGTCCCGTCTAGCCAAGTCACTTGCCGCAGCCTTCTGCTTTCCGCAGTCATCGTGCTACGGAGCCCAACGGACTCGCGCTCTCACGGTAAGCATATTCACTTTCACCATTCACCACGCACTTCTCGCTCCTTGGAGAACCCCCGCTATCCGCTCTTCTGGCTTAGCCTGGGCTTCCTGTGTCTTTTCCTGTTTTGCATTTCGCACCTCCCCCAGCGCCTCCGTCCTCGATCCGAGGCTGATGCGCAGTCAGTGGCCAGCAGCCCGCACCATTCTCTCTACTACACGGTCTCTGCCCGAGCATTCTAGCCCGGACCGGCGCTGGCTGCCTCCGGTACGTATCTCGGCCATTGCACTTCTCCTCTTCGGCCTCGCGATTCTGCAGCGTTGCATGCGCGGCGCACCATGTTCACGGGCTAATGTGTGCATGCAGGCCGGTCTCGCCAACAATGCCGCCCAAGCGCAAGATCAAGAAGACAAAGGCGGCGCCCGCAGACACGCCGCCCGCGCCCAAGCCGTCGCGTAAGTACTATGTATCCCGTCCTCTGCTCGCCGCTGCTTTGATCTGGGCCCGAGCATATTGTAACGGTGCTAACATGGCCCTTGGCAGCGGGTGGCCCGGCGCGGACTAGCACCACGGCTAAGCGACGGAATAGCCTGCTGCACCAGGGAGCAGCAGCAGCAGCACGAAGCTCGCGTCTGCAGCCGTCCGAACCTCTACACATGACGACCAGAGGCGCTGCGAAAGCATCGAACAACTCCAGTTCGACGCCGCCCTCGATCACCGACTCCAGTCGCCGCAGCTCGCTGGCTGCCCTGTCGCACTCGGGCCTTGCAGGCGGCCACTCCGACCTCGAGCCCAGTCGCCCGGTGTCTGCTGAACCCGCTTCGTCGCCTGAGCCGCTGCCCGTGACTGAAGCGCAATCCCCAAAGGTACTGTCTGGCCCTGCCTCAGATGCATCGAGCACAGCAGAAAAACGCCGGCGACGCGCATCCGGCGGTTCCACCGGATCCAGCAAAACGCTCAGCGCGCATCCCAATGGTGTTGCCGTCCGGAGCGACAGCGACCTTTCAGAACAACAGCCGCGTCGCAAGAAGCGCAGAACTACCGCCACGCCAGCGGAACCCACTGAAGGCCCTCCAGACTTGACCGATGGCTCTAGTGCCCCAAACTCGCCAGAGCAGATGCTCGAGGGCAACAGCACCCAGGACCTGCAGCATGTCTTTCCCACCACCAATGGGGATGCGCCTGCAAAGTCCACGAGGCGCCTCCCTGGTCGCCGCCGCCAACCGCATTCGGACGTCAATGTTGAAACTGATTTGCGCCGCCAACTCAACCTTAAAATGAATTATCGCACCCTGGCCAAAATCCAGAAGTCCATGCTGGAAGAGCTCTCGGGCCGTGCCACTGGAAATCTGCACAACAATCCAGAATACTACAAGCAATGCCCCGAGTACGCGCCTTTGATGACTTCGCTGGAGCAGCATCGCCAGCAGCGTCTGAACCAGGTCGAGGCCGAGCGCCGGCTCAAACTCGAACAGCTCGAGCGTATTCGTGTAGCTCAAGAGCACATTGAAAACCAGCAATACATAGTAAGTTTCTCTTCCCAACCCTGTCCTACCACGACTAACCCACGTAGAACCGGTTCCAAGATCTCCAGGAAGATCTTCTTCTGCAGTGTTTTCACCGGGCAAAGCAGATTGAGAGGCACATGAAAGCTGAGGATGGCGCAGCGACTGAAGATGAGGTAAGTCCATTGCGGCCCAAGTATGACTGAATACTAATCTTCCCTTAGGAGAATGTCGTGCAGCCAACTTATGCAGAGTTTCCTACGATTACTCCTGATGACCGCTTGGGCTCGAATTACGCTTCGCGCAGCCGGGCGTACGTAGAGACCGAACGGGTGCTCGACGAGGAACTCGACCGGACGCATCTCAAGGAGCAACGAGAAGCTTTCATGGCGAAGAACGCCGACCTGGACGACTCCATCGAAAACATGCCGGGCGGCTTTGGCCGATTTATTGGCCCGGATCGAGACGAAGCAATCAGGAATTTCAACGTTAATAGCATGATCGACGCTGCCGTTGTACTAGAAAGGTCTCCACCACAGCCAGCACCACCCAAACTCATTCCCAACGAAAATGCAGATGCGTTGTTGATGCTTGCGTCGCTCTCGGCAGAGAGGCCTCGGGAAACGTTTACGCAAGCCGTACTGCAGGAGCAGCAGCCAACTCGGCCAAACCAAGCCGCGACCCCGATCGAGCGGCAGGAACCCCCACCCCTTTCGCCAGCCCAAGTGGCCACTCCCGTTCAACAGGAAGACCTCCAGAATCTTGTATTAGATGTCGGCTATCTTCCTGACGCTCCGAGCCACGTGTCCTGGGACGCCGCAAAAAGTAGCCCTATCAAAGCCCAGCGTGAGGTTGACGAGGCCCGGCCAGCTACCCCACCCCTACAGCTTGACGACGTTCAGATGGACCAGTCACCAGTTCTCCACAAGAAATCAACACCGGTCAAAATCTCAAGTCACCGGATCATGGATCTCTTAACACACGACCAAGAAGTCCTTCTCCCCAGGTCACGCGAGTCGCAGCTAATGGCACGAGAGTCCATGCACTCGAATAGCCCTGCACGCCCAGCAAGCAATAGTCACCACCCAGCGCCGTCCCAGAACGGCACGTTCCAAGCAAATCCCAGTGCAGGAAGTACAGAGACACCTCGAACACCAATCGAACAGCGTCCATCAGAATCTGATGAGACACTGAGGCGGCGAGATCCGCTCATTCGAATCCGCAAAATGCTAGACATGAAAGCACGTGCGGAAGGACGGGTTCCTCCTGGCGAGAGCTCACACAGTTCTCGGAACATCTCTGCGGAGAAGGAGAAGGAACGCGAACAGAAAGAGCGAGAGCAGCGTCAAAAAGAAGACCGAGAGCGAGCTGACCGTTCTCACCATTCTAGGCTGCATCTATCCCAAGCCCCTTACAATTCGCATGACAGGCCTGAAGCTTCCGGAATGGAGCCTAGAAGACCTTCCGTTGGCGGATACAACGCCTCTCCTAGGACTGGCTCGATGTCTTACACTCAGTCACCGCACACCCCTCATTCACAACCTCCTCCTCGGCCTAGCGGCCACGACCATGGTCCTCCATACACCGATCAGAATAGACGTCTTAGCGGTTCGCATACATCCCAACACCCAGGGCAGCCACAACCTTACAAGCCCAATTATCATGCATCGGGCCCCACTCCAACGACACATCAGAGCCCCTATCCGTCGTCGAATGCTCCACATCTACCATCGTTCAGTCAATCGCTCCCACCAAAGCCGCCTGGCCCACCACCCAGCGCTCCCATCAACTTCCGCTTTGCGCATTACGACCCGGTGCCTCCCCGAGCCTCTTACCCACCTCCTGCGCCAGCTGGGTATCTACCCACATCACACCCACCACCCCACGCCGGACCGCCGCCCCCTCAGCAACACTATGCTCCCCCGTATCCAGGACCTCCCGTAGTCTACCAAGGCTATGTCCCACCACCTGGCAGCTTCCAAGCGCCGCCCCCGCCGCCACCCCAACAACAACAACAACAACAGGCCATGGCGCCTTACCCCCAACCTCTCAAGATCCAACAATACGGCGGCCAGCCCATCCTCCCCGCGAACATGGCGCCCCCACCTCCTCACTCTCAGCCTCCAATGGCATATAGCGGTCCTCCCGCCTACCCACCACCGGCCTATGCGCCGCACCCAGGCCCACAGGGCCCGCCACACGCACCGCAGTACGAACAGCCGCAGCCGCCGCACCATGCCCCGCACGACGCTCCGCCGCACGACCGCAATGCCGATCCCCAGGCAAGGCCGCGGCGCCCGTATCGCTCGTACCATGCGCCCGGCACGCAGTTCCGCACGTACCAGGGCCCGGACTCGGGACGTCGACGCGGTGGGTAGATGGACGTTTCTCTCTGCCTTTTATCTATCGATCGACCTAGTGTCTACTTCTCTCTCTCGGTGTTATTGTACTATACCGCCACCCACACCCAGCGCGATGTCGGTATACCGCGCAGGTTGGGTATCTGCATGCATAGACGGCACGCCCACGCTGCGTACACCTCCAGCGCATCTCATTCCATTTTCCCCTTTGGCTTGGATCATTTCGGTTCGGTTCAGTCCACTTCGCTGTACATTCATCATCATAGCACGGCGTTGAGACCAGTTCGGTCGAGTTGAGTTTGACGTTTGCATATCTGCATGGCACGGGCCGTCTCGACGATGCGTATCTATCTATTCTGGGAATCGTATCTTTTCCTCCCTATCCATTTGCACGTTGCTTGCACTTTTGCGTTGCGCGGTACGGCGTGGTATAGTGTGGCGTGGTGTGGTGTGATGTTCGTTTCTTTTGGTTGATACCACTGGCGAACAAACGGCGATGGCGGGTTGGGTTGGGTTGGGGCTGGGTTCTTACTACACAGTAAAACGACCGGCGGGTTTTGGGGTTTACTGTGTTCTTCTTGGATCTCTGTAGTATACTGGGAGTCGGATCGGATTGGATCGAATCGAACTGCATTGCCTTACATTACATTGACTTACATCCATGAGAGAGAGAGAAAGAGTTCCTTGATTATGCGTATACTAATCAACTAATCAACAATACTACCTACTGGACCAGAAATCAAATAATCCATCACCCACCCAAACCAGACGCTCATAACCACGATCGCGCCATTACATAATTCACAAACAAAAACATGGCGTGGTCATCGAGGCATGAAGGAAGGGAGGCAGGCAGGGAGAAATCATTGGACGTGAACAAGCGCCTGCCATAGTACCAAAGGCCATTTTGATAAACATGCCATTTCGACTTTGGTAATCCAGCTGACTGACTGACTGACTGGGGGTCATCTATCTATCCATCATATCGCCCATCCATCCGTCCGTTCCAAAAAACTAGCAGCCTAAAAAAAGAAGAAGAAGAAACAAACAACCCGCTCGAGCACTTCGGCAGAGTCGCACAGAAAATATAGCTAGTCGTTAAACACATTCCCATCCGCATCCCCTAATCCTCGTCCTAGTCCCCATGCCATGCCATCTCATCCTATATCTCAAAGGTGTTGTAGACGCTCTGATCTGATCTTCACGCCTCAGGGGTGTTGTCCACCCTCTGATCTAATCCTCACGCCCTCCTCCGCACCCTCGCCGTAGTAGGCGTCCACTCCCTGCTCAACCCACTCCCGCTAGCAAACCCGCCCGCCCCACTCCCCCTCGGCGTCTTTCCCAACCCCCCTAACAGCTTCTGCGCCGCCGGCGTCAAACTGCCCACATGCTTCCGCCCCGGCGTCGTGCCTCCGGCCAGCAGGCGCGCGGGCGTCGGCGCCGACAAGAACTTCGGAGTCTCGCCGGCGAAAATGCCCAATCCGGTGCCGACTCCGCGGACGCTGCTGCCAGTTGTTTTCTTCGCGCCGATGCGCTCGACCATCTTGTTGTGCAGTTTCTCGCGCCGTTGCGCTTCGTGGATGATGAAGGGTGTGGCGTGGCTGGCTTTTGCGCCGTATCGCTCGAGGAGATCGGTGGGCGCGGCGGCTTCGTCTGAGTCTTCGGGGGAGGGAGGTAGGGCGTCGACGAAGGCGTAGCCGTTCACGCGTGGGGTCTCGGAGCCGGAGTAGCCGACTTCGCTTTTGGTGAGGCGCGGATTTCCGGCGATGGCGTCGCGGACGGCGGATAGAGTGGGTGAGGGCGGACGAGCTGGTTCGGAGGATTCTAGGGGCATGCGGGTGTTGTTGTATAACACTTGCTTTGGGGGTGCAAGGGATGTATCTTCGGCGATTTGTGCGCGCGTTGGGGCCCAGGGTTCGATGGATTCGGGTCCGAACATCAGGGTATTAAAGCCGGCGTGCTTGTGTATCGTGGGTCCAGCTTGTCGCTCATCGAGGTTTTGGGAAGGACGTAAGGCAGCTTCACTTGGTTCGGATGTTGATTTTGAAGCTTCGATGACCTTTTGCTGTGCGACGCGCTGTTTGGACGGGTAGCGATTCCCGTTGCGCACCCAGTCGTTTTTTTCGAACCTTTTGGCGTTCTGCATGTCGATTATCTGGGAAAAGCTTTCTTGATCCTCGGAGATGTATTTGGCTTGAAAGGCATTAATGCCGAGATCCAGGTTGACTTCTGGCTGCTTTTCTTCTTCTCCAACTTCGGTCCCGGCGAGTGTCAAAGGTGTATCTCCCCCCCAGACACTCGGTGTCTGCCCAGCTCGTCCTAGCGGCGTCTTGTCTAACTCTGCCTGCGAACTTGAACTTTGCCTCCACCGCTTTCCTCCAGGCACAGGCGTCATAGCTTGCGTAAGCTTATTCCCTGTATCTCTGATCCAGGCATTGTTCTTGCTTCCCAAAGCGTTGAGGTAGTCTCGCTGGGCTTCTATTTCTGCGAGACCAGGGTAGAAGTCGCGTCGGATAATGTGCGAAATAGCGGACACATAGGTGTCTTCGTCCAGAACAACACGTGGTCGCTTTATACGTTTTGGTGCAGCAGGCGGCGGCATAAGAGCGTCCGAGGCGGAGCGCTTTGTGAGCGCGGTTGACTTCTGGGAAGCTGCCATGGGGGGTGGTCGATGTGTGGGGAGTGGCGTGCGTCGAAGGTAGCTTAAGCAAGCGGGTGTTGAGCGCTAGTGAAAAAGACTGGTTGGAGCGGGGTGTTGTGGTGTTGTGAAGCAGAACAAGTGAACGTAGGTCAAGGAAACAGAGGGCGGGAAATTATTTAGCGCGGACTTGGCGGACCTCACCGCCTTCAGCTGTGGGGCAACCCACTGGCAGAAATTATTTATTGTCGATAAAGAAGTCTTCAGGCAGTCCTCTTGACAGCCTAGGAGTTTGCAGCAACTAGTAGATAGTCCGCCTCTATCTTTACAAAGCCCTATCGTATCTAGTATAGTAGGCACTGTACTACAAGTGGTAGAGGTAAGAGCGCACGTCCGGAATGATTTATGCCAGCGCGGTGTGGGTGCCACTTTGCAGGGATGGGCGATGACCATGTTCACTAACGACAATACAAGATTTACAAATTTATTGCATAATATAGAGCAATGAAGAATACCTCGTATCATTCGTGTTTTTGTATCAAAAGAGCCTAGAAATGCCAGCGTCTTTCTCCAGACGCCATGCGCCGGGCCTCTCTCAACCTGCCGCTCTAATGGCAGAAAGCCTTGGAAAGACCGTGTACTGAATACACGGAGAGCTGGTTTAGTAAAAGGATTCCACCATAGCATCCTTATGTGTCGTGTTGATCGCACTGGGACCGTTGCCTTCACCTAACCTGAAAACGGACTCGATGACTGAGAGCTCAGTCGCAGTTGTGTCCAGGCCTGGATTTGAAGATTAGCAAATATGAGACTTGAGATTGAGATGAACGCACCCGTGACCGCCATCCAGTCGTTGACAACCATACCTGCGCCGACGACAGCACTTCCGCGATTCACGCTTCCGGCAACCAGCGGCACTTGCAGTAGGCTGGAAAGTTCGTCCTGGTCCTGGATAGAAGTCTTCGGGTGGACAATGCCACCCTGGTTGCTGAGAGACATGTACGAGCCTGTCAGAACGTTGTCTGCAATCGTCTGTCGGAACACCTCCACGCCGAGAACATCTGCTATTATTTCCTCCGTCTCCCGCTCGATATCGGGGTGGACAAGCGCGACGTGGTCATTGCAGCATATGACATTCCCGAGCGCCGACAACCGTTCTTCTATCCGCTGGATCTTGACTGCGTCTGGTATCGAGTTGCGCAAGTGCTGGAGTTCTTGGTCTGTTGTGGTGGTGGGTACGAGAAGGCCTTTGCGGTTACTGTAGAAAATGTCAGGGCCTAGATCATAGACGAAGTCGACTGCGGAACATTCGCAGAACAGCAGTTGTAACTTACCCAGCGGTCAGTCGACCTACTATTCTAGTGCCTGCGATGGTAGCATGGCAGATGGGTATGACGTCTTGGAGTTCCGCTTCGAAGATACTGTCGCGCACAGTGTCAGTCCCATATCGTCACCGGACGGGTGTCGCGTGCCACCCAGAGACACGGCAAGGAGTGCGTACCTATAAAAGTTCTCTGAAGCTCCTACTGCGACAATCGCATACGCATTTGTGAGGGTTGAGAAGACACCGACTCTACAAATTCCGCGTGTTAGTTTTCCGATCGCATGAAAGTGCCGCCCGAAAGCGGGGCAATTCTTACTCGTTCGAGTTCTCGAATTGTGCGCGGACAGCCATGATGAGAGAATCTGCTAGAATCGGTTTGGGGTGCTGTGGTTTGGAAGAGAGTCAAAGCTTTGGAGAGAAGAGAGCGGGAGGTCAACTGTCGAGGGCGTTGTCGTTTGCGGAGAGAACGTTCGTGGTGGGGGAGCTTTTAAAGGTAGGGCCGACCAGAGACTAGCGTTCAGCCGCTCTTGGCCGTTCGACTCATTCTGACGCTCTACCGCCCTCCGCCTCTTTAGAGTAATGTTACCACGGGCGCATTTCATGATGACTGGTGAGTGGCTATTCTCTACTATGACTGTTCCCATATCCAGTCATAGGTTTGTGGCGCAGTACGTACCCACTCACTGTCACCACTATGACTACGCCACTAGGGCACCTACCGAATCAGGCAATCTCAAGCTACACCGACAATTTAGGGGAATTCCAACTGACCGTCGGTCCTGACGTCGTTAGTTTAGTACTACCCAGCTGCCCGAAATTTCGACGCATCGTCAGGGTCCAGGGATGCCAGGCGTTTCTGCTTCCCTGCATGAGTGAACGAGCCTCATGACGCCTCACGTCTCGCGCACCGAGTGTATCAGCCTCAACAGCAAAATCCAAGGCTAAGAAGGCAACAATTTTATTTAGCGCCCCCTCATATGACTCGTAGTCGTGGGTTGGCATCTCTACAATTACAAGGTCATATAGTCTTCGAAACTACATTAAAATGTATATGCACAACTTAGTGCAGTGCTATCAGCAATCGCCCTCTTTCGGGCGAAGCTGGCAAATGGTATAAAGGAAGAGTGACGTGGCAAAGAAAAAGATGCTGGTGGTCTGTCTGTCTGTCTGTCTGTCTGTCTGTCCTGTACAAAGGTAGAGATCTTAACGCCCGCTAAGCTATGCGATGCAATACGCTCGAACATGGGGTAGTAAATGGAAATGTGTACAACAGCTGCGCGCCATGGAGACTCGAGACGATAAGATATCGTGCAGAGTGTCATGTCTTGATACGTAGCATAAAAAACATGATTAAATAAAACATAGAGGATGGCGTAAATGGGGGGTCATAAATGGTAATCGTAAGAAGGAAATCTCGTGTGTGAGCGTAGTATTTGAGAGGATCAAGGACGTCGGGTGATAGTATGAGAAGGGAGATTCGAGATGAGGTCGAGTCTTGTTGGTGAGTTATGTGAGCCGAGAGGCAAGAGTATAAAGGGATGGCTATGCCATCCTTGATGCAAAGATGGCTAACGCGATCTAGACAACACAATCAGTATTGGCTGGTAGGATTTCGAGCAGCGCCGACTCACAATAGCTCCAACGAGGAGTGTCCCAATCGCAGACATTATTCGATTAAGATTGCGCCACCACGAGGCCTTCTGAAAAGATCGATCGTCTATAGGCCCTAGCCGAGTTGCGAACTGTCGCTCGAGGTCTATTTGGCTTGGGGTTGCGTGTTCCACCATCTCGGGGCTAGGTGGTAGAGGCAGGAAAGATGCGATCATCCATGCTGATATGCGGGTCAGTATGATGTGCGAAGACTAGGTTCATGCGCAGGTACCCGGCTGTACGACTTACCAAATGGAAAAATGAAACCTAAGCAGAACATCCATATCTGCCTGTTTTGACGACTGAAGAATAGGGTGCCAAGGGAATCGTCAAAAGAAGGTGCCTTCCACGCACTAAGTCGCGCTGTGCTACGACGGTCTTGTCGCAATCGAGGGGTAAATGGTTCTGTCATCGGACGCCTATGAGGTCCAATCACGTATATTTCTTGTTCCACTGGCCCACTGTATATCGAGACCATGTCTGGTTGTGACGTTCGCTCATGCGGTCGGTTCCGAGGTCGATAGATGCTCAATGGAAAGTTGAAATCCGAAGGCGTATTCGTCCGGCCGCTATGTGCTGTTGGCACTCGTAAACTGTCGGAAGATTCTGTCGCAGAATCTGGGGCTCCCATCGATGAGCGTTCGCC
The DNA here is from genome assembly GCA_011032825.1 of Massariosphaeria phaeospora. Taxonomy (NCBI): domain Eukaryota; kingdom Fungi; phylum Ascomycota; class Dothideomycetes; order Pleosporales; genus Massariosphaeria; species Massariosphaeria phaeospora. The sequence continues at coordinate 1,371,435 of JAADJZ010000001.1, read as the reverse complement.
ACGGCGGTAGTAGACCCTATATGGAGTTAGATATATTCCAGTATTATCCTCGGGAATGTTTATCTTACCTTGCCCATGCAGGGATCGTGCTGGCGACAAAAGTCGACAAGTCAGATTGCGCAGATCCCGGTCGTGACGAATTCGACCTTGAGTCGCTATCATGTCTTCTCAAAAATCCAGATCTCTTCAACCTGAGAGGTGGCGACTGGAGTGGAGATATCGTGTCGTGGTGTTCATCCGACTCTCTGCCCTTGTCCGACGGTCGCGTTATGGGGGAAAATAGAGGTAGAGGTACGGCCGAAGACTCTGTGACTGCTGACGACACATTGTCGGAAGAGGAAATACTGCTAATCGTTTGTCGCCTTTTTGGTACATATTCCCGCCCATTACCAGCATGGTCGTCGTGCGAACGTGGTTGCGACCCCGAAGCTCCTTCCGAGAACTGCGAGCGACGCTCAATTGAATGGGAGCCACGCTCCGACTCCGAGGGTATCGTCGAAAGCTGTGAGCTCCACTGATGCACTTGCGCGCGGTTGGTCATTCGGGACGAGATGGACGGGATCTCTTGCGATTCGGCCCATAAGCTACTGGCTGAGGGCGCTCGGACGACAGGAAAATGGACTTGTACTCCGCTCGCGATAGTAGCGTGACGCGCTTCATGGATAGTCGGCGATGGCTGGGACGAAGATCTCGGGCGCTCGCCGACAATACTGATAATGGAACTTTCAGAATACGTAAACGACTCTGTAGATGCCCTAAGAATAGGTTGTCGCGGTGCTATATTAATATTAGACGAAGCCTGCTTCTTCTTGTCCGATCCTGACGATAGTGTGTGTGTGTGACCTTTCGGTATGTGCTGACTGAGGCTAGAAGAATCTCTCTTGTGATCGGTCTTGCGCTGGGTAGGGGAATCAGCAGATACGGTCGAGGCAAGCGATGCGGCAGATGCCCTGGGTGTTAATGCGTGGCCCTCGGGAGAATCTGCACCGGGCGGTGACGAAGGAATGACAGCCCGGATAGTTGACTTTTGTGGTGGCGAAGGGATCTCTTCCAGTACTGCTAATCCCTTTTCTTTGTTGAAGATTTCTGTGGGGGGCGACGACGGGGGTGTGCTGCTCTGAGAAAATCTACTGGACGACGGTGAGAACGAAGAGGCCACAAGGGTGTCCGCATCCGAGGTGCTAGTTGACGTGGAGTGTCTCGCTCTCTTCGGCTGTAAGGATTTGGGGACCAGGCTGTGGTGTGCTTCAATCTTCGCGACCGCATTGGCGACAGGACTCCGATCTGAAACACGAGACCCCCTGCGCTCGAATGCATACCCTGGTGCATTACGAGGTGGTAATATTTGCGAAGGCTGGCTCGGAAATGGTGTCTTGGAATATACATCGACTCCGGGATCCTCGACTATGCGGATAGTTGGGCCGGAATACTGGTTGGTTTGCGAATTTGTCCGTTCGTGAAGAGGTTTTCGGGCAGGAGACGTACTCCTCGACGTCGGTGGAGAGAATTTGGGTGCGCGCGCAAGTAGGGATGTCGTAGGTGACTTGGATCGAGATGCAGTCTGGACCGAGGACATGCTGGAGTGTGAAATCGTAGAGTGAACTCAAATCCGTGAGTTCGTGGACGCGTTCCGCAGTTATGAGCTGGTTCATTAAGATAACCTGAAGGAAATACGATAAAACAAGGAAATAAGGAATGTGGAGAAACGTCCGTTGTAAAGAGTGACTAGAAGGTCTATACAGACATGTCAAAAGAGTGACAAATGGAGCGCAAAGGCATTAAAAGGTTTGAAGTTTTGAAAAAGAGCGGCTGGGGAGTGGGCAGCGGCTGTTAATACTCTCAGGAGAGCGGTGACCCAGGCAGCGCCGAAAAAGGTTCGTAGCTGATGCACGCTGCAGGTCGTCTGCAGGTGCTGTCCAATGTCAACCCACGTTGCTAGTGCGCGGATAAGCACGAGCCTCAGGTCGCCGTGAGTCCCGGTTTGTGCAGAGGTATCCTATGGATATAATTTGGGTTCTCAGCGTGTTCGTACTGGCATCTGCGATTGAATTGCACGGCGGTCTGACCACCAGTGGGCTTCACGATGCGACCAAGGTCCTTCCCCTCAATCCCAAAGATCGCCCCTTATCGAATATCGATAACGAGTCGCGACGCGTGTGGGCGGAGGTGGAAATGAATGATTAATTTTAGGACCAGGCGTTGGACAAATGACGTTCGACGACGGCCCGTTGGTCGCGTTCACTGGGTGCGCGCTGGCCTCTGCGGGCGAGATGGCGCGAATTGACGGACGCAGGGGTATCGTTGCCAGTTGTCGTCCAGGCGTGGCTTGGGGCCGCGGTCCCTAGCTCAAACGGGGCTGCTCGGGAATTTGCAGGTGGAGGTTCAAGTTGGTGTTGCGTCACGTGTGAGGTGACTAATCTCCTTGGAATGGTTTGCAATGTTTGCACACCGGGCGGTTATCGATATGGAGCGGAGGAAGCTGCGAATAATTTAACAAGTTGCTCGAGCAAGAGGGAAAAGAGCTATAAGCACTCGAAAGAATGCTCGATCCACTACATACACCCTCCTCTTTCATAGTAGTGCTGCTGCTGCCCACATGGTATGACACACTAGCAACCAGCGCTTCCCGAGCCTGCCTTTGACGCACAAATGCCACCGCCTATCAAAGACTGGTCGACCCGTTTCAACGCGTTGGGGAAGCTGTACGAAAAAGGCTTCAAAAGCGGTGAGACGCGATCCATTGGCCTGGGCGTTTCCCCTCGTCCAAACGCCCTTCGCACGCCGAACTGCACCGTCTGCAGGCTAGATTTCACAGTTTTGGTTGACCGCTGCGATGAAGTCTAACGTGTCGCCAGTCTCGAAAGCGCCCGCGATTTCTTCCACCACAGCGGCTCTTCTATCAGTGCGTCCCGCCCATCCCCCGTTTCATGGCCCCACCCCTCAATGGGCCTGCCTATCCAGGACTGACAACTGGCCCTGCAGGTGCTCTTTACGATCATCTATGTCCTCCCATTCTATCTGTCCCCGGCAACTCGGCCCTCCCGGCGGCTCACCCGCGACGCGCCCTCCTCGATACGCGCCCGAGTGCGATCGGTTACGTTTTCCAGCGCCATATGCTTCTGTCTGACCATCTACGTCTTGCACCAGTATGGCAATGCATCGCCCAAAGAAATTCTCCGACTGCTTGGCTTCTGGCCGATCTCCCTTTTCGACACTGCAAGAACTGTCCTGCTCGTAGCCATCCTATTCGCCGGCCCGCTATTCGAATACGGCATTGTAGAAGGGTGCTGGAAGCGCTGGATCAGAGGCAGAGAAGCTTATGAGATCCTTAGCAGTTGGATTGGATACAGAAACTTTGTCGTGGTATGCCAGTTCTCTTAGGCATGATGGAACGCACTGCTAACAGCGGCAGGGACCTGTTAGTGAGGAGTTGATCTGGCGGTCTTTGGTTATTCCACTGCATGTGCTCGCTCACTTTTCTGAGAAACAGATCGTCTTCCTGACCCCGCTGTACTTTGGTATTGCCCACGTCCACCACCTGTACGAGTTCCGCTTAACACATCCGCGTGTTCCAGTGTCCGTGGCTATCTTCCGGTCTCTCTTCCAGTTCACCTACACCTCTCTCTTCGGCTTCTTCGCGGCATTTGTCTTCCTCCGCACCGGGAACGTTCTCTCGGTCACCTTGGTTCACGCACTTTGTAATTCGTTAGGATTACCTCGTTTCTGGGGCCGTGTTGGAGTGGAGGCTGGTGAGCCTATCGGGCCGCCAGACACTGGGAAGAATTATGAGGATGGTGGCTTTTATGACACGTCTAAAGGAGTTATGTGGACAGTGGCGTACTATATCATCCTTATCGCTGGCGCCATAGGGTTCTATCTCCAGCTATTCTCATTGACTGAGAGTAGTCATGCCTTACCCGTTGTATTAGTTAAAGCGTGAACAACAAAGGTAGACTTGGTGCATCGGTGTAGCAAGAGAGGGACATAAATATTAGTAGCACAACAGTACGTACTATAGACTAGTCAAAAGATGTAAGGTAGTTAAATGGAGGGTCATGGTGAAGAGCAAACCAGGTCCTTTCTGTATGGTATAGGAACCCGCCAGGGAGCAGCACCACCATCCTGCATCCTTAATCGGATCCTTGTAGAGTAGCGATTGCCCACCAATTATCTTTCTCATATCCAGACTCAACGACCTTACCCCCAGCTTCTCCAACATCACGTTCAAGTTCGCCCCTTCTATACAAATGATAATACCGGAGGAAAGTCTTGCTCTCAGACTGTGGCACGCTCGTCTGCGCAGCCACCTCTGCACCATGATCTTCGCCTTTCCGCCTCTTCTGGCTCTTTTCTTTCTTCGAGTGCCTCACCCACGGAACCATGACATCTTGCTCATGGCCCTCGTCCCATCCTCTTCGACTCTCTTTCTGCTCTAGTGCCCACACGTAGATCAGTGCTTTACCCCCTGTTTGCCCTTGAGCGCTTGATGGAGGTCTCAGGAGATCCAGGACAGCTTTAACAGCTTCCATCCTTCGCTCTGGCGTGGAGAGGTGGTGAATGACTGCTATTGATATGGCGAAGTCAAAGGTATGTGTTGGATGTGGGAGACCGAGGTTATCTGCTACAATGGTGGCGTGGGGTTGGTATTGTTGGGCTATTTTGACCAGGTTTGTTGAACTGGTCTGATCAGTATGATGGAAACACACTTTAGGTCCGTAATCGAGGGTAGCAATTATAGAGAGTATCTGCATACCGGTCCGATCCCACAATGAACACTTTTGGATTCACGGCTAGATATTTTCCGTTGCCACATCCAACATCAGCGCCTACAGATCCATCAGGTAATTCCTTAAGGAACCGTTCAACGATCGGCCAAGGCTGTTGCGCGTTAGTCGTAGGGAGTTGGGGATTCCTATGGCGAGATGACGCACACCTTGTATCGTGTCGAGGAGAAATGCGAGGCTATCTCCTCGTAGACGGAATGCACATGTTGAGCTTCGTACTCTTCGCCTCGAGGCTCCGATTCAGCCATAATCTGATATCGATGCTTCTGTTTCTCTTTTGAGGAGTGCTAGAGCTCGTGTTAGTCTACCGTGGGCGAAGACCAATGACGGTAAGTGCCAAGGCGCTACGTGGGGGAGGGGTGAACTTCTTCTTTCCTCCACGGCTCTTATTGTTCCTACTCTACTGCATCACATTTCTCACTTTGAGTACCATCAGTTATTTTAGCATGGAGTTAGGTCTGATACCAAGAAGAAGTCCTTCTTCAATCCTCCACGCGAAAGATGCTACTGTCCCGCAAGAAATCCGGACACTCACTTCAAAAGCGTACCGGAACACTACAACCTTCACTTCGAAATGAAACTAAGCACCCAACGAAAAGACGAGTTAAACGGCTTGGGCACGTTCACTCAGGCTCTTTTGGTGTCTTCTACTGGATATGAAGTTACAATCCTGTCCTCTGCGTGCTATTGTTCTATTCAACAATCAACAAATTTAGACCAACAATAGTATTGTTCAGTTTATTGTCTAGAATAATAGAACAATAGGCCCATGATGTCTATTATTCTCAGGCGTCTGTTCTCGAGTACTTCCACTGCCGTATCTACTTTTCGTCTTAACGCTTTCCTGCGCTTTTCTACACTTCAAACAAACTCTCAGTCTGCGGGACGGACATCTAATTTTTCAGTTCATATTCAGCACATTTAATATTACGCATTACTCAACATGGTTCAAACTAGGGAGAGGGCTAGGTTAGCTAGGTTGGCTGCGATACCAGCGAGCTTCGCTCTCAAGTCACCTTTACAGATAAAGTATGATCAGGTAGTAAGATGCAGTAACCCAAATCAACAACGATTCCACTAACGTTTTGCAGGTATCTCGAATTGGCAAGAAATGGCCAAGAGGATTTGGCAGCTCCAGAAGCAGGGGCATCCGCGGCAACGGATTCAATTGCTACCAGAACTCAGCACTGCAGGCGTTCATGCACCAGCCCGCATTTCTTAACTGGATCATGACCCACAACAAGCCAATACCTAACAGCAGAAGCAACGGTGTAATCAATCCTTGTAGTGCGAACCCTCCTGCATACTTCCTTAGCGCCGTCCCGCCAACATGCGCTGCATGTGCTTTCAAAGTTCTTATCAATACCTACTGGAACCTCAACCCTCCGAGCGACCCAATCCCATGCACTGCTCCAGGAGTTGTAGGTCTTGTCCAAATCGGGTACGATAGTGGCGAGTTCCAGCGAGGTTTACAGCTCGACGCCAACGACTTCTACAACCTGCTGCAGATTCGTACAGCGGTAGCCACTGCCTCCCCTCAAAACCAAGCTGTTCAAAACCAAGCTGTTCAAAACCAACCTCCTCCAAACCAACCTCCTCCAAAACAACCTCCTCCAAACCAAGCGCCTCCAAACCAACCTCCTCAAAACCCACCTATAACATGGGAAGGTCAGTACAAAGCTCTATACCACATAAGGGCCCCATCAACCTTCGTATGCCACCTATGCAGCCACTCACGGAGCGGGCCGATCCTGGACGAGCCTAGCCTGATTCTACACACGCGTCAGAACTCAACGTCGCTGCTGAACGAGCTCCTCGCCTTGTTCGACGACGATCTCGTGGTTGCCTGCACAAACTGCAACGTCAACCTCGCACGACAGCATATGGCCTACCGCATCGAAGCGGCGCCCCACATCCTCAAGATCAACCTGAACATCATGAACGGCGGCAACGCCACCGGCAGCATCCAGTGGAAGATCAGAGCGGGCATCAACGTTCTAAACACGCTAGATCTCACGCACCTACAAACCCACAACAGTCTCCCGCTCACATACAAGCTGTCGAGCGTCATCGCGCACGAAGGTTCGGGCCGTACGGGCCACTATCTCGCGACATGCCGCGGCCCCAAGGACGTCATCTCGTCTCTGGCGGATGCCCAGCGCGAGGTGGTAACCCAGGCCCACCTCACACGCAATCCACAGCGGATCGGGACCTGGAGTGGAGATTTCAACGTCCATACAGCTACGTACATCAGGGACGAGAGCCAGTGGACTGCGGCGCAGCGGAGGCTGGCGCAGATGGTAGTCACGGACCTAAGTTACAGTATGTAATTCTGGATGTTTGTCCTGCAGCGGTTGTGTTAAGTGGACAGTCAAAGTGGGTGTTGGTATATAGCAAACAATAGTAGGCAGATACTTTGGATACACCTATTGCCATGCATATTTAAAGGTACAACTATCAACTTAAGAAAACTCCCTTTAGTTCACAAGGTCCTCTTCAAATGCCAAACTTATGCGACCTTATAGTGCCTTTTATACAACTAAATCTTATATCTAGTCTAAGTAAAGAGGACTGATATACTACAGCCAACGTTCTGTGAGTACTAGACATCTATACTTGATTTGGCAAAGCGCTGGAACATTCTCAAGTCTCTACTAAGATCAATTTAAGCCTGTCCCCCAAAACCCATTGTATGCACCAACTACTATAATGACCAACTCCTTCGCACGTACACCCAAGCGCACTGTAACACCCCAAACAAATCAACGTGCAGCTACTCTGCGTTCACTAAAGCCATTATATCCACCAAAGACACCAATGCTCTAAGGGAGCTCGTAGCGAGCGCCCACGTCCAAAACACTTGCAAGAGACAAAGGACAAGCATTACAGCCCTATTTCCACCGTACATATACCATCTAGCAAGACAGGCTACTGATTCCAGCAACTGGTCAAGAGAATCGAATAGACTGTACGAAGAGCTGCTGTAACGAGCAGGCAGAGTGATGCGTCGTCCAAGATGCTTGGGCAAAGCTTCATGTAGCTACATTATCATTTTCTAACGTATACACTATGTGTTACTGATATACACTATCGTGCCAGCACACCGGCTCCTCTCACACCCACTCCCGCGGACTCCGTAGCACCTCCAGCAACCTCTCTTCCCTACTCCCCTTCTCCGGCACATGCATATACTGCCACCTCGCCGTGAGCGGTAAACTCATCAAAATGCTCTCCACCCTCGCGCCCGGCGTATTCAGCCCAAACGCCGTCCCGCGATCATGCACGAGGTTGAACTCGACGTATCTGCCTCTGCGTATCTGCTGCCACTGCTTCTGGGCCTCTGTAAACGGCATGTCTTTGCGCTTATTGATGATAGGCAGATACGACGGCAGGAACGCAGCCAGGCAGTCCTGCACGAAGGAGAACAGCTGCTCTTGGTCCTTTTCCGTCTCGTCCAGGTCGTCGAAGAAAATGCCGCCGACGCCGCGCGTCTCGCCCCGGTGCCGGTTGTTGAAGTAGTCGTCGCACCACTGCTTGAAGCGCGGGTAGTAGCCCTTGTCGTGCTTGTCGCAGGCGCCTTTGATCGCGTGGTGGAAGTGGATAGCGTCTTCGTCGAAGAGGTAGCAGGGCGTCAGGTCGCAGCCGCCGCCGTACCACCAGGCCGTCGTGTTGCCCAGTTCGTCGGCCGTCTCGAAGTAGCGATAGTTGAGGTGCACGGTCGGCGCGTTGGGGTTGTGCGGGTGCAGCACCAGACTAAGGCCTGCGGCGAAGAATTCCAGAGAGTCGACGTCTGGGTCGAGCGCTTTGTGATTGACCCGCATCTTTTGAATCGCAGCGCGAGGGAGCCGCCCGTAGACGACTGAGGTATTCACGCCGCCCTTTTCGAACACGTCGCCGTCCTGAAGTACGCAGGTGATGCCGCCGCCGCCTTCGGGCCGCTGCCATGTGTCTACTTGAAACTTGTTGCCATCCACCTTCTCCAACTCCGAGACGATCTGCTTCTGGTGCTGCTGTACGAAGGCTTCCATGCGTAGGCGCATGGGCGACTGCTCGGTAACGCCGTTTTCGCGCTTGGTGAGGGCGTCTTTCTCTGCGATGGTGGGGCTTTCAGCCTTGACACTGTCGTCGGTGACCTAACGCTGGATTAGCTAGATTCCCAAGTGTACAGACACGTCTAAAACCTACCATAGAATAGATTATGGCCCCTATGAATGGTAACATCAGTAGACGGAACCTGTTGGGCCATTTACTCGGCTTCGGTTCCCGCCACTCTTTTAAGGGATCTACTTTTTGTTTTGGCAGAGGGCCACCCCACATGCATCGTCTTGTAGAAGAGCGCAATATTGTGCGTGGCGCATAGCTTTGGGGAAGCTCCAGTGCTCGGACGACGCGATATGAGGGGCGAAATGGTGGCATAGCGAGTCAATTGCTAGCCGATGCAGAGTAATTGCTACGAGAGGGGCATTTGAGCGAGCTAGAGAAAACTAGAATGCGGGTTTGGTCTTCTAGAAGGATAATTGAACGGTGTGCCGTTGCGAAAGTTGTCGGAACATCACCCGGAGAACAGTTTGCCGACCTCGGGAGGCTCCGGACCGTTCAACCCTGGCACGTGATGAGCGCTTCACTTGCACCCCGCCACCTTTGAACTAATCTACAGAGAATGCCATCGCAACGCACTTTTTCAGAATAATATGAGCTCCGAACTTAACGCACAGTCACAGTATGAATCAACCTGCACTATTCTTGTTGTGTCTGTGGTGTCCGTTCACGCTGCAAACTTGCTTGCACCGTTCACCGTTGGACTGTCGATAGCGGAGCTCTTCAAGAGTGTTGCTGCCAGTGCACTACCCAGTGTAGAAGCGCGGCATACGTGGCTGCCACTATCCATAAATCAGTCAGTGCACAGGTGCGGCTAACTTCTATATGAGACGTCGCTGTTGCCAAACGGCATGTTTAAGATGTAGAGAATACAGAGCGCTGCACCAAAGCCACACCAAAGCTGCGGCCTAGGTACTTCAGCCTGATGAGTCAGGAGGTGGGCATGCATGATCAGGCGGAGCGGCGCGAGTGACTTTGGGGAGGCTTAGAGCGCAGGTCAGCACCGCCATAGCACAGACAAAGAGGAGTCATGCCAGGCCGGTCGAGACAAAGAAGGGCGGTGCTGAGCATGACGCACGCTCGGTCCGTGACTGTGTTCTACTGTTAATGAACGAGCGGCTGTCTGGTGGGTGGTGAATGAACAGTGCTGTCGCTGAGCGAGTGGTAAGTGTGACCGGGGTCCGCCTTACCTAAGCGGAGATTCGCACGCGCCCCGCCTCTTGCTGCCTACTTAACTCCCTCTCACCGCTGCAAACCCTCGCACCTACACACCATATCCTCCGCTACGCCCACCACCACCACCACAACCTGCACTCGCTGCATCTTCACACCCACCAGCACTACCGCCGCACACATCTCGCCACGATGCGATCCAAGTTCAAGGACGAGCACCCGTTCGAGAAGCGCAAGGCCGAAGCAGAGCGCATCCGCCAGAAGTACAACGACCGCATCCCGGTACGTCTGCCCGCACACATTCACGCGTCTTTCCACAGCCTCCGCTAACAGAGCTCCAGGTCATCTGCGAGAAGGTCGAGAAGTCGGACATCGCGACCATCGACAAGAAGAAGTACCTCGTGCCCGCCGACCTGACCGTCGGCCAGTTCGTCTACGTGATCAGGAAGCGGATCAAGCTGTCGCCCGAGAAGGCCATCTTCATCTTCGTCGACGAGGTTCTGCCGCCCACAGCCGCTCTGATGAGCTCAATATACGAGGAGCACAAGGACGAGGACGGCTTCTTGTACATCACGTACGTTATCCCCCGTGCAGCACTCATGATTAGATTGTACTAACGCAATGACAGCTACTCCGGCGAGAACACCTTCGGCGAGGAGATCTAAGAACGTCGCCTCCTTCTCCCCCGCGGCTTCCCTGTCGCGCTTTCATTCGGGTCTCGAGGGCGCGGTGGACTGGTGGGCGTTCTGGTCTTTCTGCGGGATTCTCACGATAGCTTCAATAAATGGCTTGGAACGACACAGGCATTATGCGTTATACGACTGAGGTGCTTGGCCGCTTGTCCTTCCGAAGACTTTAGCAAATGACAAAGGGTGTCTAGGTCTGAGGAAGAATGTCCGAACTGCATGAACTGCTGCTGCTTTTGGGAGATGAGAGACTCGTAGACAAGCAGCAGGCTTATCTCCGGTCGAAGCTGTTGACTTTCTCCGCTTTCATTCTTCCAAGTCTATTGTCCTTTGATCGCTTGCCCTAGCTCAAATAAACCGGACGTGATCCGAGAAACCATGCTTCCCATGTGCTCAGTGAGGTACCTTTCTAGTGACCTGCCTGCGTGACTGAGACTGAATGACGACATGGGGCATGACCACGGCATCACCCGCGTAGCTAGCTGGACGCACTGTGACTAAAGGGCAGAGACCACGATTAGTCTGTGATACCTTGATCGAGCTCACACGGCTCACGCGGCTCCTCCGCCTGGCTCAGCGCCGCACTGCGTACCTGCGTATCCTGCGTATCCATCCATCTCGTCGTGGGGCACACTGCAAGATTAGCTCCAGCCTTATCGCCATCGCCCGCCCGCCACGGACCACGCCCGGGCCCCAGCCTCGGCTGAGGGTGCAGGTGCGGGAGCTTGCCGCCGATCGGAGGAGCGAGCTTGAACTTTCAGCTTTGCGAAGTTAACACTTTTGAACTCCAGCGAAACGAACGTCAACGAACGGTTGCGCACCTCCCTAACTATACCACGACGACGCTCGCACGCATCGCAGACGGCCTATTCGGCGGCGCACACAACACAACCACGCGGTACACCCACGCATCCTCACACGCACAACCCATAATCCACACACACACACCAACCAACCCACCATGTCCTACCAACACATCATCTCCAAGTACGCCTCCCCTCTTTCCTTCCTTCCCTCTCTACCCCCCTCTTCTCTCCTTCCCTCTACTCCCTCCCCCACCCCCTACCCAACTAACCCCCTCTAGACGTCTCGACCCGCTCTTCGCCCTCTCCATCGGCCTCGCCGCAGCCCTGACGCGCATCAACCGCGAAGAAAAGGAAAAAGGGCGGAGTACCGCGCAGACTGTGGATGTGTTGAAGAGCAGGGTGGGGTTGGCGTGGGCGGGCGGGTGGAAGGGCGTGTGATATGGAGGACGGGTATGGAGAGGGGAGAGGGGGGATACGAGACCAAGAATGAGAATAAGATACCCAAGTTCTGACTACGACTGTTGATGCTTTGCTTTGCTTTGCTCTGTCTGTCCGCCCGTTCGTCTCTGCTATGCCTGGGGTTCTTTGGAAAGCACATGTCAAGTCAGGCAGGCTGTCTAGAGGGGCAAAGAGGCACTTGAGCGCACTACCCCCAAGGCGGCGCTGCAAGAGCTCTGCGCGTTTCGATCGCCATGTTCTGGAGGCCCAAAACAACAACAAGCCAAGCCGTGGAGTCTGGTGAAGTCGCCGCTCCAAGGAGCAGTCACGCCAATGACATACTTCGTTTGCAATGCGCATCTAGGTACTATTAGCCTACCCTCTTCCTTCTACAAAGCCTACATGAACAACATCTAGTATACTAGATACGATAGGGCCTTTTATAGATAGAGGTATACATATCTATTTGTTACTGAGTACCTCTAGTCTGTCAAGAGGATCGTCTACAGTCTTCTTTATCGGCAAAAAATTCTGCCAGGGGGGGGGGGGGGGGGGGGGGGGTAGAGGCACCTATAATTGCGCTACCTTCCCACTCATAATCTAGCCCCCAGTCACTGTATATACTCATTCGCCTTGAGCCACTCTCTCACAACCGCCTCATCCCTACTCCTGTATTTCGCGTGACTCTTTATCGTATCATCAATAACATCCAGCCCCTTATTATACCCGCGGTTATCCTTGTCCTTGAAGAACGCCGCAATATCATCCGCGACCGCAACGTCAGCAAACTTGTTCAGCCCGAAGCGCAGGAAGCGCTCCAGCACGACCAGGTTGCCCGAAAGCGTGGGATGGATCTTGGAGTCCCAGTTGTCGCGGATGAACTTCCAGACTTCGGGGCGCACCGTGGAGTTGTTGGCAAGGGAGAAGGTGCCGGAGTGCTTGTCTTGCATGGCTACTTTGTCGGAGAAGATGAAGGAGAGGAACTCCTGGGCAAGCTCGGGTGTCTGAACGCGGCCAAGAGACTGGAGGCAGATCTCTTTGCCGTCGATGGTTGTCGTGTTCAGGTATTCGTTTTGAATAGCCTTGAAGGCAGACTCGCCGCGTTCCTTGACAGCGATGGAAAACACCGCACGGCGGAGAGACGGGTTGATGGCAGATTTATCTTCTCCGGATATGTAGAGATCGAAGCGGCGTAATGCTTCTTCCACAGTTCCATTGTGCCCACTGAGGCCAGCAGACAGTATGAGGGCGGAGCGGAGTTGGCCGATCAAGAAGCCTTCACTTTTGTTGAACTCCCAACCGACCTTCTCAGCCGCGGGGGTAACTAGCTTCAGGCTGTACTTCTTCAAGCCCACGCTGATATCCTCGATACTGGAGAAGATACTTCTCGCGTTCCCTATGTTCGTGAGAACTTGCGACCAAACACTAAGGCTATTAGTATTGCGCGCACAGGTCATACGGAACACTCACAGGTAATCCGACTCGTCTTGGAAACGCTCTACAAGAGCGAGTAAACCAGGTGTGGCACCGTACCCGGCAACGGCATTCGCGTATGCATCGCCGACAAGGCCGATCTTGTCCTGAACTGACAGATGGTGTCGAGCTTCTCCTAGCTTCCTTAGTCGCTCAGGTGGGTAGTTGGTTCTGTAGAATCCGGTAAGATTCTTATTGATCTGATAGAATGAATCGTCGACATCGCGAATGGTGTCTTCCTTTTGAGTCAGAGCATTAGTCTTATGCAGTGATGCAGTGGAAGCGGAAGATCCGGTATGCAGTCCCAGCGGAACCCACCAAACGGTCTGGTCCTCTTCGGGTTTGGCATCACCGGAAAGGAGGAAACGCTGTTGACGAAGACTGATCTGTCCAGGCTCTTCCGCTACGGTAACGACCGGGAAGCCGATCTTGCGGATCCAGAGGTCCATGAAGCTATTAACGTCCTGACCAGAGGCCTTGCTCAGCGCTGACCACAGATCGTTGGTGGTCGCATTAGAGTACTGGTGGGCCTTGAGATAATCCGCGACACCTTGCAGGAACACTTTCTCTCCCAGATGAGAACTCAGCATGCGGATGACCGAACTTCCCTTCATATAGCTGATATGATCAAAGATCTGATCAACTTCAAGCCCATCATAGACGGGCACCTCGATTGGATGAGAGAAGCGAAGGGCGTCGGCTGTGAAGGCTGATTGGACAGAGTCGGTCTAGATTAGTAGTCAGTCGTCAGTATTTGAGGGAGGACATATACCTCTAGCTCTTGAACGTACAACAAACTGTCCCCACACATTCCATTCTGCAACTATGTTAGTGTTATCTCTATCGGTGTGGCCAGGAGACGACATACCTGGATATAGGTGATCGATAGCGAACCATCCGACCCAAGTTGCAAATCCCTCGTTTAGCCACAGCTCACTCCACCAGTCCATCGTGACAAGGTTACCGAACCATTGGTGAGCAAGTTCATGTGCCACAACATAGGCGACTCTGTTTCGATAGCTGTCTGCTGAGGTCTTCTCGTCGAAGAGTACCGCGGTGGTTCTGCTTAGTGTTAGCTACTGTCTTAGAAGGATGTCAGAGAATCAACACACCGATAGGTGATCAAGCCCCAATTCTCCATAGCACCGTGTGACTAGAGTTCAATGGTTAGCTATGATATATTCAGTATTGAGAAAGATTATACGTATAATTGGCAAAAAAATCAGCGCAGTTTCTTAGTGCGTATGATGGAAAGCTAGGCGTTACTCACAAATTCATGAACAGCCAACAGATCGACCTTAGGTAGAGGATAGTCGAATTGGAAAACCTATTGGATAAGATTAGCCCCACTAGTGTATTCATTTGGAGCATCATACTAACCTCTGAGAAATAGTCAACGACTTGATGGCAGTTCTCCAGCGCAAAGCGTCCTTGCTCCTTGAGTCCACGGGTGGTGTAGACCCTTACAGGTATACTCTTGCCATTGTATTTGCGCTTCGTCAAAGCCTCCACGTATTCGAAGTCGCCAATGGCCCAAGCCAGTAGGTAAGTGGACATGACCGGAGTACGTTCAAAGACAACTGTATGGAAGCCTTCTCTCTTACTCCCCTTCAGCTCTTTTACCGGCATATTGCTGAGCGCGGTTTGGTCCTGTGGAATCTCCAGCTCAACATCGAATGAACTTTTGAGATTCGGCTCGTCAAAACAGGGGATGGCTCGGCGGGCATCGCAAGACTCGAATTGGGTTGAGTACATATAATGAAACTCATCGTCCTTTGGAACAGACGGCGCCACATATCCCTCCTTGGGCTTGTACTTGGAACGATAGAAACCGGCCATGATCTGTGCATTAATTCAGCATCTGTCCTTACCCACGATTGTCGTAAACCTACGTTGTTGATGGTACCCTCGAAATTGATTTTCAGCGTCGCCTCTCCAGTGTATTTGATTTTCTCGCCCAGATGTACAGTAACGCGCTGACGCTTCTCATCGTATGCGAAGTCCTTCGCTTTCCGTGTAGCATCTCCAGTCTGCAGCTGGGCGCTGTGGACTTTGATCTGATAAGAATTGAGAACAAGGTTGTCAAACTCTTCCGCATTCTTGATGTCGATCTTGATGGTAACTGTTCCCTGATAGCTGAACTTTCCGCCGAACTCGATGTCGTAGAGGGACACAGTGTAGTGCGAGGGCTTAGCCCTATGCGCGGAGGTTAGCTCACGGTCTTCAGGAAGAAATCTGAGGCCCAGTACTGCCACCAAAATTGTCAAGCGAATCATGAATCTAGTCTACGGCGCTGGTGCATAGAGGGGCATTGACTGACCAGCTAGGGAGAATATCACGGTCTGAAGCCATGGCTACGAACGTACTGCCCGCCTCCGAGGAACAGAATCTGGGACGAGTTCCAAAGGCTGAGGATGTGGCGCGGACAGGCTGCAGGATGGAAGGAGCGCGTGCGAGGAGCTATCTTGGTCGTACGGAGTAGCTTTGTTTGTTTGCAAAGCTCGATGTCGACAGGTAGCAGGAGGACAATGGTCTGGCGAGAAGCTTGGTCCAGAGTTGCCGAAAGCCGCGTCTCGGGGAAAGGAAAGGGTGGCCAGCTTCGGAGAGGGAGGACGGAGTACTTTGCGGAGTGAGACCCAACTGCGTGGTAAGAGGTGCGGGTGACGTGACTTCGGCGTTGCCCCACTCCCCCGCCTTACCTTGTAGCTGAGCAGCCAAAGTAGATTGAGCACAATATGCAATAACAGGTGTAAGCCATGCGATATGAGGCGCTTGAAAAGCGTAATTTTGCCTATTTCGCTAATACTGATCGAAGAAGATGGAAAGGCCCAATGTACTGCTGGACGAGAATCGCTGCCTGTGAACTGGCGTAGACAACGACAGCCAGTAGAGGAATCATATTCTGCTCGTGACTAACGATTCTGCGCAAGCTGTTATATGAAAGCAGCTTCTAAACATCCAAAGAGCAATCGTTAAATTTCATGTACACTGATCGCAATTTACCCCCAGTCCACTCCTTACGTGAAGGACCGAAGAGCTCTGGTATCGAAGAAACCCATTAGTAGAGAAAATACGCTCGCAAAGCGGAATTTCCACATCAACGCCATTGACATGCTCCAGATCCATGCGGTCGTAATGTAGTTGAGTGTCCTATCCCATATCCTATGACTCCGGTCCCAACGCCGCTCTCCGCACACCACAGAATATAGTGTATGTATGTTATTATTCGATATTTACTCGTAGAACGCCTCCTCAGCCGACTTATAATCGCACTAGAACATCTAGGCAATTGATGCGCCACTCTTTCTTGCCCAACAACAGGCCTTTGACCCAGTCGTTGCTGGCCCCGTCAATTGCTTGCGACACACCAGTAGTCTTCTCGCGCAGTCCGTCAATAGCACTCTTGATCAATGCTTGGGCCGTGCTGTTCGCGGCTTGCACGAAGATCCCAGCAGTCTCGAACATGGTGTCTCGGAAGGGCGTGGTTCCGTTGAGCGCGAACTCGGTCGTATCGGAGGCAAGCGGGGGTTCAAACCAGGGCGTCTGGAAGTCGAAGAGCGCCACAACCAGTATGAAGAGGAGGAGCGAGCAATATACACATGGCCGGTTGAGGAAGTAGGTTGCGGAGATGAAGAGGATGAGGTAAACCGGGGATGCGCTTGTCCTTAGTCTGTTTAGATTAGTACTGGATTATACAGGTCGCTTTCTCTGAACTCACAGGAAGAAGAGAATCGGTATCCAGCTCCGCAGGCAGAACATGGTGCCGTCGCGTGAGTCGAGACGCTGAAGCGGGAATGAAGCGGAGAGGCGGCTGGGGTGGGTGTGTCGCGAGCCTGTTGCTACGTACGCAGGCAAGAATTTCACCAAAAGGCGAGTTGTAGGATTTATAAATACATGAGGCAGGGAAGGTGATGGAGTGATCAGGCAGGCGTACCGGGGAAATCAAGATCTCGAGTTACCCATGGTGGTGTGGCGCGGCACAGCCCTGGAGGACTCGGTATCACGTGGCTACTAGCCACTAT
This sequence comes from Massariosphaeria phaeospora, assembly GCA_011032825.1. NCBI lineage: Eukaryota > Fungi > Ascomycota > Dothideomycetes > Pleosporales > Massariosphaeria > Massariosphaeria phaeospora. The sequence continues at coordinate 1,353,955 of JAADJZ010000001.1, read as the reverse complement.
TTCGAAGATTAGCAAGAATAAGAATAGGCTGTTTAAGTAGCTTTTATAAGTAATAGAAAATTAATAACGTAAAGTACTAGCGAACTCAACAAACTAGTAGTTAAACCTAACAAAATATCTTAGCACAACCAACTTATTTTAAAGAACATTAAATTAATTGCTATTAAACAAGAAACCTGCGTACGTCGTGCTAGCTTTAAATTTAAAAGCTTTTTTTGTATTTTTTTAGCAGGTTTAGGCATTGTGTTTTGTATTACTATAGTTTTTACAGCGCCGTAGAGCTAGTTATGCTCTTTTTTAATACTTTTTACTACGCGCTTTTTTTAATAGCTAAAGTGCTGTAAACGCTTTAGCAGCTACTTGCACTAATCTATTACTATACTCTATTGTGCTACTTGTTTAAATCTACTTTTGTTTTTGTTTGCTTCTTTAATAGTTTTTTTTAAAGCTAGAGATTCAATTGCGCATTAGCTTAATCTAATAGACTATCTAGTAAAACTCTTTAACAAGCTAATTAACTTTATTCTTTAGAAATAATAGAGAGAAACTAAGTTTAGTAGTAATAAGCTTTAATTGCGATTCAAATTCAAGCGTATTGCTTAGAGTTATTAACTGCTACGGCGTTTTTAGTGCAAAAGTTAGTAGCAAAGTACATAGCTATACTTTAAAACAATTAAAAACTACTTACGCGTTAATAGAAACTAGTTTTAAAGCTTTAAAAGCTTTCTTGCAGTTTTTTGTTGTAAATACTTTAAAAAACGCGTTTCTAAAAGGTAGTAGAAAGCTTTTTTTATTAATATAGAAAACGCGCTAGCGCGCTAAGTCTTAAACGCGTTAAAAGTACTTTAGCTTTAGCAGCAAAAAGCAAACTACATCTAGCAGCTAAAGAATATAAAATAAATAAGCTAGCATGCAAAGCGTAAAAATCTTGTACTTAAAGCAATAGTTTTTAAAATTCTAAAATTAGTAGCTCTTATAGCTATTTAAAATAAGTAGCTAATACTTTTCTACTTAACGCGCTTTTGTATGCGCGTTAAAATGCTTTAACTATTTAAAACTAAAATTGTTGTTTGTCTAGCTGTTTTTAGAAACTAAAAGCTTTTAATTGCTAGGTATAAAGTTTTTCTCGTACTATGCTAAAATGTAAACGCGCTTTTTGTAGATAATAAATAGCAAAATTGCGTATCTTGCAGCGCAAATGCTTTAAATAATTATTACCTACTTTCAATTGCCTAGCTAGATAAAATTAAGTTGAGTACGTTTTTAAAAGCTTGTAACGTACTTTACGAGTTCGTGCATTACTTTTGCTAAGCTTTTACTAAACTCTACTTTCTACGTAATGCTTTAACAACAATACTAGATAGAACTTTCTAAAGAACGTTAGATACAGCTTGAAAGGAGATCGCCTAGAAAAGCAAGTTCTAGATAAAAAATGTAATGAATTCGATAGAGTCTATCTACAGCGCGGACAAAAGAGCTCTATATACTTTATAGTTAGTTAGCTTTCAGAGCACCTGCAGAGCGCTCTCGAAGGCTATGTAAAAACCCAATACCGCAAGGCCTTCGTTAACCGGAAACTAGCGAAGCTTTTTTAGGTATCGTCGAAGCTGTTACGTACAGCGTCAATAGCTACTAAAGTCCTACGACCGAGGCAATCTATAGGCTAGCGAGGCTTTTTTAGGTATCGTCGAAGCTGTTACGTACAGCGTTAATAGCTACTAAAGTCTTACGACTAAGGCAATTTATAGAGCTTTTAGCCTATTACATAAGCTCTCTCTCTAATCTGTAGCAATTTACTTACTTCGTTAGCGTCCTAGCGTCCTTTCTAAAGGCGTGCCGTTTTGAAAGTTTTTTAGCAATTTTCCATCGGCGTTCTAGTAGGCTGCCGAAAATTCTTGCTAGGTAGATAAAGCTTTTGTGTTTTCGAGTTCTAGCGCTAGTTCCTATGTAGGCTAGTTATAGCTAGTTTATTTAACCTAATATTCTAGCTTTCGGCTTTTTCTAACTTTCTTCTAGCGCTCGCTCGTAATGCGCTCGACTAGCTATTCTTGCTCGCTTTCTACGGTAACGCTTTCTAGGCGCTAATTAGACACTGTCTAGCCTTCCAAAGAATTGTCTGCCGCAAGTCTAAGCCTATTTATTGAAAATGTTAGATTTATCTTAGAAAGTGTGTTTAAAACTACGTTGCTTAAAAACTTAACTTGTAAAACTGTATATTTGCTATTTTTCTAGTCTAGTTTCTTGCTTAGGCGCTTATTAGAGATGTGTTTTTTGTATTGCAACTACACTTTATCTTCTACTCGAAGCAGCAGCGCTTCTTTTCTATGTTGATTTGCTTATTTTTCTTGCTCTTGTTAGGCCTCCGCCATAGCAGCTTGCGCGAAGTTAATAACTTTTTTTATCTTTTTAGCTATTTCCGCTGCGCTTCGCTAAGAGTCTAGAGTTGCCTAGTAGAGCGTATCCGCTCTCTCCTCTGCTTGGAGCTAAATTAAGTCCATCTCGTAACCATGCTAGAGAAAGAAAGAGCTTACTTTTGTTAACACTGCTTCTTGCCTTTGGATTGCGATTTGTACAATAGAGCATAGCCGCGCTTAGTTCTTCTAGTCCTAATTTACAAACAGCCTTAAAACAGTTTCAATTGTTAAATTTGCTTTTTCTGTAGCTTTGTTGGTTTCCGAGTGAAAAGCTGTAGATAGCTGCTTTACAATCCCAAGCTCTCTGCAAAGCGTTTTTTAGAATTCACTTACAAATTGTGCTTCTCGGTCGAAAACGATAGCGTTAAAGAGCTAGTAGTAAGCTACTACTCTCTCGATAAATACCTTTGCTACAGTTGCTGCGTTAATTTTTGCTATAGAGATTAAGATTATATTCTTGCTCAATTAGTCTGTAATAACTAGTAGATTCGTGCACTTTCGCTTTCCGGCAGGTTAGTAATAAAGTCTATAAAAAGTTCTTTCTAGATCCTGTCCAAAACGAGAAGCGAGCGAAGAAAACTACTTTTTATTTTCTGCTATAGTTTTGCTCGTCTACATGCATCGCAGTTGGCAATGTACTATCAAATGTCTAAGCTTATTCCTAGCTAGAAGAAATTTTTTTGAAATATTGTAGGTATTCTCTTTGCTAGAGTGCCTTGCGATAAGCGAGTCGTAAGCTCTAAAATTAATCTAGTGCGCAGTTAATACGTTTTCAGCACCTATTTCTTTCTTCGATAAAGAAGCGCGTCGTTTTTAACAGCGCAATCTGCTAAAGACGCTTTTAATTAAAAGCTTAAAAGAAACTTCCTACGGGTACTTTCTTTAGTTTAGCTTTCTTTTACGGCCTCTAAGGCTTTCTAGTACAAATCGTCTTTTTAGACTCTTCTATTCTAAAGTTTATCTAAAAACAGCTTTTTTGCATTATCTTAGAATTGTTTTCGTGCTAGCATTTTTTTCTGTCTAACAGCATTCTGTTTAAACCTGCAGCATTCTGCTCTTCGAAGCTTGCACTTTTAATTAAAGAAAAACATTCTACTTTAAAGCTTCTGCTACATTTGCTCTATAGAAAGCATCAAGCTTACTAGCGAGTACATTTAGCGTTGGTATTAAAGTGCCATAGAGCAGAAACGCGCGGATTACGCCTAAAGTTTTTTTTGTAATGTCATTCTCGTTTAACACACTAGTCGGTTTAAAAGTTAGAATTTACAGCTTTTTAGCCGAACATCGTTTTGGTTTTAAAAAAGATCTTGCTTTTTCGTAAGAAAGCGTTTGCTTTTTTATTAGCCGCCCTAAGCAGTACACAAACTCTAGGTTGTATTTAAAAAAAATATTTGCCTAGCGAACATGTTGCTTCGTTAGTAACTTTGCTGTAGTAAAGTACAAAAGGTTTTTGTAATTAGTGTAAACCGTAATCTTTGGCACTACTTTAAGCTTCGCTTTTTATTTAGTAATGCATTTAATTACTGCTAATAATTTTTTGTTGTGAATAGTGTAGTTGGAACTTTGCAAGTAACATTTTGGCAAAGTAGTAAGCTACTGCTGCTACAAGTTGTTTTTGCTTTTTAAAAAAGCGCTTTTTCGGTAGCTATCCCAAGGCGTTCGCTTTAATAGCGGTTTCCTAAATCAGGTTAAAATAGGCTAATAACGGCCTAGATATGAACTTTTTTTTAAGCGTGTCAAACGCTTCTTGTTGTTTAGGCTTTCAACGAAATTCAACGCTTTTTCTTTTAACTTGTTAGTAAAAAACGATTGCAAAAAAAGCGCAATAAACTGCTAGTAAAAGTTTGCAAAACTAACGAAGCTTGCACTTCTTTAACTAAGGCTAAAGCCTTTTATTCAAAAATCGCGCGGACTTTTTTTAGATCCATGCTAATTTCCTTGCCTACCTTGATAATAAAACTAAAGTATTTAGTTTTAGTTACTTTAAACTTGCATTTCTTAATATTAAGTTGTAACCTTGCTTTTTTTAACTTGTTAACAACTTTTAACACGTTGCCGGTAGTCTTTTTAAGAACTTTTAAAGTAGATAAGTACATTATCTAAGTATGCAAAAGCGTTAACGTTAATGTAATTACGCAAAGTGTAGTTAATAAACTGCTAAAACGTACTCAAAGCGTTAGCAAGGCGAATAGGCAAACTATTTATTCGTACAATCTAAATCTTGTACGGAAAGCTATTTTCTACTTGTTTCTTTAGCAATCTAAACTTTGTAAAGGCCTAAATAACGTTAGCTTAGTAAACTATTTAGCCTTAGCTAATTTAATTTAGAGTTTCGTAATAAAGGCAGCGAGTATTAGTTTTTTTCGTAATAGCATTAAGCGCTCCGATAGTCTACGCAAAAGCGTAGCTTTCTACTAAGTTTCTTCGCAAACAACACTAGCGCTTAGCCTAAAAGCAACTTACTTTAATAAACTCGCAATTTAAATGCGCAGTAAGCTGCTTCTGCAAGACTAATAGTTTGTTTTTAAACATATTATACAAAGTCTCTATAAAACCTCTACTTCTTTTGTTCTTTTTAATTAGTTTAATGCCGTAGTCTATTAGGCTTTGGTAAAGAAATAATTTGTTAGCTTCAAACTGCATAAACGCTGTATACTAATTTTTATTTAGTTAAGCAGCGTTAAGCGTAGGTTGAACTACTACTTAGTCTAAAAAGCTTTCTAAATGTCTACTATAAACGCAGCGAAGATTTTAACGCTAAAGTTTTTTTCTTAAACTACTGCATTATTATTTTGAACGCGGTTGCGAACACTTGCTAGAGCTTCTGTTTAGGCTTTTTTCTTTCTAGCTTCGCACGCGTGTTTCGGTTGAATAATGAAAATCGATTTTTTGCTAGAGCTAGCGTTACCTAGCTTCCGTTATTTATAAGCGCTTTAGAATAATATCGTATTCGTTATTTTAGTTATAACGTACGCTTAAACTGTTTGTTCGTGCCCGTTTAAGTTTAATGTAAATTAAATAGCTTTCGTAACTTTAACAACTTGTTCGCTAATGCCTACTACAGGCTTTTCTTTTATTAGAATACGCAGAAAACAGTTTTTTTTACAAAACTTTTTGCTAACAAAACTATAGGTAGTGCACCTAGAGTTAAGCATTGCTAAAGCGAAAATAGATTAATTAATAATTGCGTGTACTGTAAGTAGTTTCTCGTTTAGCTAGCGCTAGCAGAACTTTAGAAACTTATTTAATAAAGAAACTGTGTTCTTTTTCTACTACTTTTAACTGCGTTTTTAGTTAGAAGTGTCTAGTTTTCTAAGTTTTAACTCGAAAACTTTCTCAACTTTTGCTATCGTCTTAACTAGTTTAGAAGTTGCTTTTTAAGTTATAGCGAGCTTCTTTAAAGCTGCAAGCTTACATTTATTAAACATGTAAGTTGCTAAACTACATTAAAAGTAAAAGTAATTTTCTTGTTGTTTCGTTATTTCTACGTTGTTTACTTATTTGGCTCGCTTTTTTTTCTTGTTGTTAGTAGCCGCGCGGACTGCCTAGGTAGCAGCTTTAGTTGCTAGCTCTTAGTCTATAGCCTTTGTATTGCTTATTAATTAATTTGGTACTATTCGCTACTAGTTGTTTGCTTTCGCGCGGTTTAGGTTCTTTTTAATTTAAGTAACTCGTTTTATTAGGTCCTAAAGTTGCTATGCTAGAAAAACAATAACGCTAACTATTTTGTTTTATAAATTAGCGCGAAGCTTTGCTTTGTACTAGTTCTTTAATGTAGCTACGTTGCTTGTTATTTTTGCGTTGTACGCAAAGCGTATGAATTCTTTATTATACTTTTAAAAGAACATTTTCTTCTGCCTAAAAGCGAAAAGTTGGTTAAGCGCTTTCTGCGCTCGCATGTAGTTTTAGTAGTACTTATTAAAGTACTTCTAGAACTTCTTTGCCGTTTCGTTATAGTGTTTCTAATACTAGGCGAGTTTAGTAGTAGCTACTTGCTCTATTAAGCGGTTGTAAATATAGCCGCATAAGTTTCTAATTAGATTTTTGTTATTAAGCATTTTGTTCTCTACTTAAACTTTAAACTGTCCGTAGTCTAATCTTGTTTCGTTGAACTAGGCTAGGTTAAGCATTTTGTTGCGTTTTGTAATTAGCGTAGAAGCTTTTAAAATAGTAAAAAAAGTTAGCGGTGTTGCTAGCGCAGCTTTTTTTCTTTCTAGAGAATTCGAACCTAATTTTGTAGTATTTTAATAAGTGCCTAAACTTTCGCACTTTTGTTATTAACTAGCTGCTTAGAATTTGAAAGTTCTGCGAGAACTAGCTTCGCTGCTAGTAGCTAATTGTTTGTTACTTTTCTAGGTAGTTTTATTACGAGTTTTGCAACGAATATTTTTATATATGTAGCTTTCGCCGCATTAAAACAAATTTCTTAAGTTTCTACATTAATTCTGTTGTTGTTTATTAGCTTTTGTAGAGCTTTTTTAATTGCTTCGCTGCTTTAGCTTTCGCTTTCTAGCCTGCGAGCTTCTACAACTAGCATCTAAATATACTTATTCTAGGTGCTGTCTATCGTAGCAATTTAGTTTTAAAAACTTTTTTTGCTGCGTCGTAGAGTTTCTTAGAAGTTGCTTTTAACTTTCGAAAGTATTGTACTCTTTAAAAATCTCACGATCTTTACTGCGTAGAAATTAATCGAATTTAAATAAAAAAAAATCGCCAAAGATAGCAGGTTTTAGATAAAGAATGTAATAAATTCGATAGAGTCTATTTACAGCGCGGATAAAAGAGCTCTATATACTTTATAGTTAGTTAGCTTTCGAAGCACCTACGAAGCGCTTTCGAAAGCTATGTAAAAACTCAATACCGCAAAGCTTTCGTTAATTGAAAACTAGCAAGGCTTTTTTAGGTATCGTCGAAGCTATTACGTACAGCGTTAATAGCTACTAAAGTTCTACGACTAAGGCAATTTATAGAGCTTTTAGCTTATTACAACTATGCCTGCGCATCGGCAAAGTTTAATAGCAAATAAAAAAACAATTAACGTAATTGCATTAACAAAAAATAGTTTTAAAATACAAAAGTCTAACTTAACAAATACTAACTTAAAGCTTTTAGATTAACAAGTTAAAGTAAAAAAAGAAATTAGCGCACTTTTAGAAATGCTCTACGAGTACAAAAAGTTTAGACATTTCTTTTAAAAAGTAGTAGATGCAAAAGTATTACTAAAATACAAATTTTAAAACTACAAAATCGTTCTACAGAAATGAAAGCAACTAACTTTTAGCTTAATTTACGAACTATTAAAAAAGAAGTTAAGCACACTTTGCGATTACATTAAAAATAACTTTAAAAAAAGTTATATACAACTATTACAGTTACTTGCAAAATACCTAATTATTTTCGTACTAAAGAAAAACAGCGTACTACGACTATACGTTAACTATCAAAAACTCAACAATATTACAGTTAAAAATCGATACTTTCTACCGAATATTATAGAATTACGGAATTAATTATTTTACGCAAAAGTTTTTACAGCGCTTAACCTACGAGATAGTTACTACTTTATTAAAATCAAAAAAAGTAAAAAATAGAAAACAGCGTTCTAAACGAGATACAAACATTACGAATATACTATTATACTATTTAAGCTTACAAATGCCTTAGCAACTTTTTAAGAGTTTATTAACAACGTGTTAAGAATGCACTTAGATATCTTTGTCGTTGCCTACTTAAACGACATTTTTATCTATTTTAAAACTTAAAAGAACTATGTTAAACATGTTAAAATAGTGCTAAAGTGCTTTAACAAGTTTAACTTTTAATTTAAACTAAAAAAGTGCGAATTCTACAAGCGCGAAGTTGCATTTTTTAGATATATAGTAAAAGCAAACGAAGTACGCATAAGCAAAAAAAAATTAAAGTAGTTAAAAAATAGCTACAACTTAAGAACGTTAAGGAAATACAATTTTTCTTAAAGTTTCTAAACTTTAACTAACAGTTTATTAAGAATTACTTGAAAATTGCTATACTTTTGACAAAGCTTACGCGAAAGAATACAGCCTTCGCATAAAGCAAAAAAGCAAAAGTAGCTTTTTAACAACTCAAAAACGCAAGCATTAGTTTACTATGCTTTTGAATATTTTAAGCAAAACAACTTTTACGCTTTAAAACCAACGCGTTGAATTTTGCGCTAGAAAAATGTGCTAGTTAATTGCACAAAGGCAAATAGCACTCTATTGCTTACTACTTACGCAAGTTTTAAAATTTAAAAAACAATACAACGTATACGATAAGAAGCTGCTAGCTATTGTTGCATGCTTACAGCATTAAAGAGTATACGCAAAAAGCTACTTAGAACTTACAATATTTACGAATTACAAAAACTTAGTTAATTTTACAACTACTAAAGTACTTAACTGAAAATAAGTTAGATAGTTAGAAATGCTAGGCTAGTACAAGTTCAAAATCGTGTATACACTAGAAAAAAATAACGGCAAAGCTAACGCTCTTAGCTAACAACATAATATTGCTAAAACAAAAAAAATAATCGACACCGCAATACTTAAAGTTAACTAAAACAAATTACTAGAACTAGCTAGAACGCTGAATGTACTCTTAAAAACCGCAATTATAGTTTTAAAAAAATTGCAAAAAGCAATTATACAACAACATTACAATAACCTAGTTCACAGTTACCTTAGAATTACACGAACAATAGAATTTATTAAGCAAAACTACGAGTTTAGCAGAATAAAAAACAAAGTTACTGCAATTGTTAAGAAATGTGCAAACTATTAGAAAAACAAACATAGTACCTACGCACAATACAAAGAAATGCAAGCTTTAGAGCTACTAGATAAGCTTTAGACTAATATCTCTATAAATTTCGTAACAGAATTGCTTTTGTTAAAAAATTTTGCTATAGAAATAGCTTACAACGCTATTATAGTTATAGTCAACCGATTTACTAAGTACGTAGAAATAGTACTTTTCAAGAATACGTATACTACGCAACAACTACAATTTATTTTTTTAAATCAACTTATTTGATACTATAAAATACTTAAATTAATTATTAGTAACAAAAATAAGCTCTTTATGTTAAACTATTAAACGACTTTGTTAGCTGCAATTAAAACAAAACGCAAGCTATTAACAGCGTATTATCTACAAACAAATAGATAAACAAAAAAAACAAATTGAACTATAAAGACATATCTAAGAATATACAGCAATAAACGACAAACTAATTAAGTAAAGCTTTTACTAATAGCATAGTTAGCGTATAACAACAAATTGTCTAAGTTTATAAAACAAATACTTTACTACGCGAACTACAAAAAGCACTTACATTTCTTTAAAAGAACATTTTTTAGCGCGAAAGTTAAAACTGCTACAAGAATAGTAGAGAAACTTAGAAAAATACATAAGTTACTACAAAGTAAACTTAAAATAGCGCAACGCTAAAGCATTTTATATATTAACTAAAAACAAAAAATTGTACTTTAGCTAAAGAGAAAGAATAGAGTTTATCTCTTTACAAAGAATTTGCGCACTAAACAACTAAGCAAAAGTCTAGACAACGTTAAAGTTAAACTATTTTTAATATCAAAGCAACGAGGTTTAGTTAATTATAAGTTAAACTTGCTTAAAAACGCAAAAGTTTACTTAGTATTCTACATAGCCTTGTTGAAACTAGCTAACCTACAAATGCTACTCTAGCGAACTTTTCGCTACGAAACTAAAAAAGAAAACGAATTTAAAGCTAAGAAAATTATTACACACCAAGTTGTAGACAACTAGAAAGAGTACTTAGTTAAATAGTTAAGCTACCTAGATAGCAAGAATATATAGAAACTAAACACGAACTTTACAAACTACTACTAGCTTCTAGCTCAACACTATAACTAGCAATAGAAAAATTAATTAAGCTTATTGTAGCTTACATCGCAAGCGAAAACTCTATTTCAATTAACGTCGTAGAATAGTTAATTTTCTCTGCTAGCTTGGTTTTGCCTAACGCTTTTATTTTCAACGCAAAACACTAAGTTTTCTTGCGCGCTCGCTTTTCTGCTTGCTTTAAAATCTTTTTATTTTGCAGCAAACAATTTATTACCTTTGCTAACAACTTTTTATTTTTATCTACTTTTTTTCTATACTTTTTACAAGTACAATTTAACAACTTTTACGACATGTTAACACATGCCTAACCTAAACGCGTGCACTTAGCGCACTTTAAACAAGAATCTAGTATAACAAAACAATTTAGGCTTTGCAAAAAACAATAGTTACAAGCAATTTTAGCAAGTATATTAGCTTAACAGATTTTAGAGCTAAAACAAAAGCAACGATAAGTTAACGAAAACATCGCAAGTTGCTACTAGCTAGATGCGAGGTAACTTTGGCTACTTGTACAAAATAAACAGCTTCTACAATTTAAAAACAAATTATTAAAAAAAAAAATAATGTTACGATCTAGTATTACGACTAGGCTTAGCGCGAAGCGCTTAGGTTATAAAGCTACTAATAGAGTTACATAGCAAGCTAACTAAACTTTAGTTACGTAACCGCTTATTAGTAAGCGCTTAAGAATAAGCGCGCTTAATAGTAAGCGCTTGGCAATAAGCACTACTTAGTAGTAAGCGCTTAAGAATAAGCAAGAACACTTTCTAAGTATATAAACCTAAGAAAACAACGCACTTTTACAGTTGTTGTTTTTAATTTTACAATTTACAAGTTAACTTTTACTTTAACTTTTCTACTTTTTGCAAAACGAAACTTGCTACTGCCTTAGTATCGAACGCTATACAACTCTTTTTAGTCTATTAAACTTACTTATTTCTCAAGAACTAACCTAAGCTTAATAAACAACTTTTTTAAGTTCGCTTAGCTTTTACATTAGCTTGCCTTTTCTGCTTATAATAGCTAACAATTTCAAAGCTTTCAACGCGCTGCTAAGGCATTTGAGGTACTTTTTACAATACTTTTTTGCTAACGCAAAAAAGTTACGTATTGCTTTAAAACTTGCTACGCTTAACATAAGCTTACTGCAACTAAAAAGCAAACAATTGTTTAATATATTCTTAACTTCGATTCGCGAGAATTTGCGCTTCGGCTATGCGAGATATTAAATATAGCTAATAAACTACTAGCTGTACGCAGTAGCAAGCTAGTTAGCAAGTACTAAGCTAAGCGCTTCGTAACGCGTTTAGCTAAGCTTAAAATAGCTTTTAATTGAGCAAAGAATAAGTAGAGAATACTGCAAAAAGATTTTGCGATTATTAGCGCGTAGTTTAAGCTAGTAGAGAAAACTAAAGCTAAGTACAGCGTTTATAACAACGACGTGCACAACTTTAATAAAACTAGTTTTTAAATAAGCGTTATTAGCTCTATAAAAGTTGTTGTAGGTTTAAAAAAACGCGCTCGTTTTAAGCTAGTCTAGCTAGGTAATCGCAAGTAGGTTATAGTAATCTAAAGCATTTGCGCTACTAAGTACGCAATTTCGCTTTTTATTATCTACAAAAAACGCGTTTATATTTTACCGTAGTACGAGAAAGCTTTAACACTACGCAATTAAAAGCTTTTAGTTTTTAAAAACAGCTAGACTAACAACGCGCTTGGTTTAAAGTAGTTAAAGCACTTTAACGCGTATACAAAAGCGCGCTAAGTAGAAGTATACAAGCTGCTTATACTTAACAAGCACAAAAGCTACTTTAACTAGAAGTTTAAAAACTTTTGCTTTAAAAACAAGATTTTTACTTTTTGCATGCTACTTTACTCGTTGCACATTTTCTAGCTACTTAACGTAGTTTGCTTTTTGCTATTAAAACGCAAGTACTTTTAGCGTGTTAGAAACTTAGCACGCTAGCGCGTTTTTTATATTAACAAAAAAAGCTTTCTGCTAGCTTTTAGAAACGCGTTTTTTAAAGTATTTACAATAAAAAACTGCAAAAAAGCTTTTAAAGCTTTAGAGCTAGTTTCTATTAACGCGCAAGTAGTTTTTAATCGTTTTAAAGTATAGCTGTGTACTTTGCTACTACTTTTTGCACTAGAAACGCTGTAGCAGTTAAAAACACTAAGCAATACGCACGACTTTAGATTTTAGTCAAAACTTGTACGCAAGTTTTTTACTTAATTACTTATTATAGCTTAGGCAAGTTTTTTCTAGCTTATAAAAAGTAGTAAGCTAATGCTGTACTAAAACGCGCTTTTTGCTACTTACAACAAAAAGCTTAAAAAGCAACTAGCAAAAATAACTAAACAAAAATTGCGCAAAAGAAAGCAAATTTAGTAAAGTAGTACTATAGAGTATAGAAGTGCTGCAGCGCAAGTAGCTACTAAAACGTTTGCAAAGCTTTAGCAATTAAAGAAAACTTGTAGTAGTAGTAATTAAAAACGAGCTTAACTAGCTCTACGGCGCTGTAGAAACTGCGGCGAAACTAAGCACAATGCGCAAACGTACAAAAAAAATACAAAAGTATTTTTTTAATTAAATGCTAGCACAACGTACGTAAGCTTTTTGTTTAATAGCAATAAAATTAAAAATGCGTAACATAAGTTGGTTATGCTAAAGCTTTTTGTTTTACTTAGTAAAGTATTTTACTTAGTAGTAGATTACGTTACTAGAAAGTATTACTATTTATTATAGTAGTTTAGTACTAGAAGTAGAGTTTAGAAGCTAAGCGAGTTTTTTTATACTTAACTTTTAATAACTCTAACGTACTTTACGAGTTCGTGCATTACACAAATTCGTACATTACTTTTACTAAACTTTTACTAAACTTTTACTAAACTCTACTTTCTACGTAATGCTTTAACAACAATACTAAATAGAACTTTCTAAAAAACATTAGATACAGCTTGCTCTTTAAGCTTTTAAACAAAATGCAATACTTTTTTAGCAACGCGCTGTAGCTATTTACAACGTTGATTAATTAACACTAAGCTACTAACGCGTAGAACAAACTTTACAAGCAAATTACTAGCTTAAATTAAAGAATCTAACAAAAACTAAAAAAAGCGTAGTTGTTAAGTATATACTTAAGCTTATATCGCGCGGATTTTTTTTTAAGCTCGCAGCTGTAGCTAATATAGCTAATTTTTTACGCGCAAAGTGCAATCTAAGCTAGATTAGCTTAAACTAGCTTAGTACGTAAGTTATGCACTACTTTAAGTTTACAATAAAATTTAATTGCAAGTACAATTACAAAAAAGCGCTTTGCAAAATTTTTAAAGTTATTTAAAGCTAGTTTCGCCTAGTAGCTAATATAAAAGCTAAGTATAGTATCTAGAATATAAATACGTACAACTTTAACAAAACAAGCTTTATAATAAGCTAAATATTAACTAAAGCAATTGTTACTGCTTTAGAGAAATAAGAATAGCTAAAAGCAATACAGCACAACAATAGAAAGTAAACAATAGTTATTCAAAGCATTAACGCAACAAAGTAAGCTATTCTACTTTTTATTATTTTTAAAAGCTACTATTACTTCTTTGCTTAGTACAAGAAAAAGAATCTAATTTAAAACTAGGTTATTGCAGTTTCTAAGAAAAGCTAAACAATAAATAAACTTAAGCTATAGTAGTTAAAGCACTTTAATAAGCATACAAAGAAAAAAGTAGTTAGTAGCTACTAACTACTTGCAATTAATAGCTATAAAAGCTATAACTCGCTTGCATTTTAGCAATACTACAAAAAAAACAAAATTATTACTATTTGCATGCTTTTGCACTTATCGCACTTTTTGCAGCTTTTTAATGTAAGTTGTTTTGCTTTTTTAAAAAAAGCGTACAAGCGCTAAGCTAAAGATTTTATACGCAACTAAATTACTTATATTACAAAACTTAAGTTTTTACTATACTTTATACGCGCTTATAATGCAGCAATTACTTTTAGTAATATTCAAAAAAAGTTTTAAAGCGCTAGATTAGTTTTATTTAACTTAAAACAAGTTATAACAGCTTTTAACGTTTGGCTACGTACTTTATTACTACTACTGCTTATTAACAACAAACCTTAGCAGTTGCAAACTCTAAGCAATACTTTTAAACTAAAGTCGCAATAAACGCTTGTAAAAGCAAGAATTTAAAAGCATATAGATAGCTTACCAACATCTATAGTAAAAGCCTTTAAAAAAGTTTTAAAAAAAGTAGCTATTATTGCGCTGCTGCTTATCTCTGGCTTGACAGTAATCCCTTCTGGCTCTTCGTGTTGAAACAACTTTCTGATTGCGCTTCCGGTTGGACTGAACAGCAGTCCAGATGCGTATAACTGGAGGGGGTAGCTCTCAATTGACCCTTTGTGGTACATGATAAATCGGCGGGCATCTTGGAGGAGCTTAGTAAGCTCATCGCCACCCTGCATATCCTAACTGTGTTAGCATCTACCCAAGTACAACAGGCAGACGAAGTGCCTGTGCAAGCCGTACCTGGTTCAGCGAGCAAAGCCTTGCCATTGAAACCACACCTTTTGCTATGCCCTTACACAGACTGAGCCCTTCTAGCCAGTACAGATACTTCTTTTTTACGAATTCACTAACGATGCCTGTAGCTTGCACATAGTTGACCTCGTTTGTCTGGGACTTGAGTTTCGAGTCACATAGATGATCGATCCAGTAGATGCACGGGTAGCACGACGCTGCTAGTGGGTTTGGGGTAGGCGGTTCCATATCGTCGACAGAGACCCCTGGCGCTTTCAGGCTGTACATGTCCCTGTGCAATGTCCTCGACAGGATGGCGAGCGACCTTGAAAAGATGACATGATGAGCGGCTTCGATCCCATGCGGAAAGACCTCGTCGGACGCTTTTGCGAGGAGAAAGTCTTGTGCGGACTGATGGACAAAGTAGACCGTGCCTTCCCGCAGGGTGAGAAACGACCCGCAGAGGCCGATGACCTCTTGTACCTCCGCTTCGTCAGTAATATCGTCGAGTAACTCAGTGAGGACCACCAGCTCCGCTAGCGTGATTGGCCGATACACAAGCGCGATGGAAGCCAACACCTGTTTGCAGAGTTCAGCGTCGTCCGAAGCGCCGATATGCTGCATCATCCGCTCGTACAGCGCGTTCAGGCCTGGCGGGAAAGAGTCCAGCTTCTTCAGAATGTTCCGTTTCGCTGTCTTCTCGAGGTCCTGACACACCAACGCTACCCACAGAAAGGTATCATTCGCATTCGAGGTCAGGCGCTTGAATACCGCGTCCTGGGTTTGCTTGTCGTATTTTCTTCTTTGCGCTAATTCCGATACTTTGTGCTCAATGAAGACGTTAACAGCCCCCGAGACAGACACTGCGTTTAGCTCGAGACTCAACCTAACCTTATGCCCTGCTTTCTCGAGCTCTTCCTCAATGTCTGGCCAATTCCGGCTAGACATTATCCATTTCACGCGGGAACACGCAGACGACTGCTCTGCGACAAAGTGAAGCAGCTTCGGCAGGCCAGTGACACACTCGTCAAGCGCGTCGATGACTATCCATGTTTTGCCCAAGCTTGGGTCCTGCAGCACTTGCGCAAAGATCTCTATCAAAGCCACCCATGTGTTTGCATCCTCGAACATGTTTTTGCCCGCCTCGTCGTAACTCTTGCGAACGTGCGCGATGAGCGCGGGCTGCTAACTTACAAGTAAGTACAGCAGTCCGCGCAGCACAGCCGTGGCGCTGTTAATGCGTAAGTCGGTGGCTTGGCAGAAGAAGTAGGACACAGACGCGGTTCTAGCGAGCGTCTTCTGTAGCTCGTCGATGATGCCGCAGAGCAGCATCGTCTTGCCCTTGCCGGGATCGCCTTTGATCCACAGCAGCTGGCTCTGCGGGTCGTTGTGCCATTGCTAGAAGCTGCTGTTCTCGAGCACCCAGTGGTACGAGCCCTCCAACAAGCCGCCCTTGGTATCTTCGATGCGCTTTTTATCATCACGGGGATCAGTAGGACGCAAATCACGAAGGCACTCCTCTCGCTTGCGAATGCTCTCTGCATGGCTTCGAATCTTGTCCTGAAGCCGTCTGAACGCTTCCTTTGTGCCTTCGCCGTAGATCGGTGCAATGTCGACGTCGAAAATGCCGGACAAACAGTAGGCTGCGTCCTCCTCAAGCTTAGTCTGCCGATTTTGTCTCCAGCGGAACCGCTCGTCGACGCTAAACTGAGAAAGAGGGGCCCCTTCGAGGACGTTGTGTGGGATAGACGTCACCTCGTGAATCTAGGTCTTGAGCGATATCCTGTCACCGAGCCTGTGCCATTTGCGGGAGAAGAATTCGACGACGCCAGGCGCAAGAAGCTCCTGCAGCGTCCACCCACGCGTGAACCACTTGCATTGTCGAAATTCCAAGTCCCATATCGGCGGCATGGCTTCTTCCCCAGTTTCAAGAGGCGATGCAGGTATATCGGAAAGGTACACGTAGCATCGTGATGCATTGCGGTACCAGCGAAACATGGACCGGATGGCCAGCGAAAGCTCAGCCTTGTTCGCCTTATCGATGCAGCAAGTGTCGATCCAGAAGTGCTGCAAGCCGTCGCGCTTTGCATGATCTCCATACAGCAGAATCTTTTTGTATCCAGGTCTGTCTCTGCCGACGTTCTTTGCGAGGTCTTCGAAGGTCACCTCTTCCTCGTCCGCACCCCAAGTATGAGACAGGATCGCGTAAGGAGGTATTGCGTCTTCGTCGACCAAATCGGCAGTGACGCTGAGCTGCCCATGTTCTCCGTGGTATAAGAGCCGCATCGTTACGTGTGGACATGTGGACGGTGCGTGCGATAGCAGCGAGGCTCGAGAGACTTGACGTGGAGCCTTAGTAGTGAGAGCCTGCAGTGGCGGCCTGTTGCTCTATTGCATTCGGATGTCAGCGAGCCCAGGGTGACGCGCAAAAAGCTGCATGATCTTTGGGATACCTGCTAGGCAACAGCAAACCGCGGCGTTGTTGCAAGCTGAGTCTGGCGGTTCGGGCCATGTCGTTGGCTTGCGAGGCTGAAATGGCAGACCTGAGGCGGGGCAGACGCGGTTGAGAGCACGCGCGCCAGGGAGTCAGGAGTTAGGCGCCAGGCTGACAGCGGTTGGACTAGCGGCTGCCCACACCTCAACGTCCGGGTTTGATTTAATGGGGCAGAAGAGGGCCGACCCGGTGCGATCAGTGGAGCAATGGAGACATGGTCACCGAGCAATCAACTATAATAGCATTGTACCTTGCAGCGACGCCTGGCTAGCCCTGTCGTCAACGTCTGCGCAACTAGTTACTTCTGTAATTTGGAACGACCCCTGCCACTGGATCTCAACTTGGGCGTCAAGGCCAATTTGCTGCAACAATCCGCGCTACTGGCGCCTTCCACGCTTTTGACGCATAGCTGCTCGCTTCTGGCGCACCTCCCCCTAACGAAGCACTCTTGCGTTTGCGCCTGTGCTTCGCTTTGTTTGCTGCAGCTTCTGCTGTCGCAGCACGCTTCGCTCGCACGAGCTGTTCGTAGGTCATCACCATCGCCTTGCCCAGCACCAACGACTTGGTCGATTGCCGCGCTTTGACTTCGCCGTTGATCTTCGACAGGAACCGGTTGTGGTCCTGCAGAAGAGATCGCTCGGCAAAAGCTACTCTCGTAGCTTTCGCCATCATCTGCGTATGTCTGAGTAGCTCCCGCTTGCTTGGCTTGTCAAGCGTCTTAGCATCCTGCTTGATTCTGTGAACAGCGATTGCACATCTTCTGTGGTCACTGGCGTGACAGGCGTTGCAGGTGTTTGCACAACATCGGCTTGTGCGATAGCTCCCGCCGGCCCGACAACTTCTGGAATAGCGAGTTGCGCCGGAGGCTTCGGTATGCCTCTGAATACGCGGTCAGGGTTGAAGGGGAACAGACCTGTTGCAGCCCAAGCAGAGGTGATGTTCCTCTTCGTAAAGGCCCGCGCTCTTGCGGGACTGTAGAGAGAAGTGAAATACTCCTTGCCGATCGTGTCAACACCTCCTCGACCGAGTCGGTCCACTTCATCGCGATAGGCTGCCTTCAGCGCAGCAAACACTGCGACGTCACAAGGCTGCAGTTTGTGCGAGGTATGAGAAGGAAGGCGACACAAGATGATGTTGTTAGCGAGGCAGAACTCGAGGACTTCCAGCGTCTCATGACTTCCGAAGCCGTCACAGATTAGTACACGTGGTTTTCCGTTAGCTCTCTCTTTGGTCTGTGGATCGAACACGCGCGTGAGCCACTCTAAGCTGATCTTGGAGTCGTTGTATCCGTTCTCAGAGTGCGCATAGTGCCACCCAGGGGTGGGATAGGTCGTCCAGTTGCTCCGATGTGTCGAAGCAGGCCAGATGATCAGAGGCAGTAGTACCCTGCCATCGGTGCTGATACATTCAATGGCCGGAACCATAGTTCGCTTGACGCCCGCGCCTCTGTAGTCGCGCGGGTCGTCCTTACCTACTAGCACTTTAACACAACTTAGCATGCTCAGCATCACGCCTGTCTCGTCCATGTTGTAGACATTTTCTGGTACAACAGCCGGGTCCTGAAGCACCTTCTCAATGACTTCGAACCAGTGTGTCATCTTTCCGTACGTGTACTTCTCATGGCGGTGCCAGTCGACCGGCTTAACGGTCCTCGCCTTGATCTCTAGGTGTCGCTTGTAAAGTCTAGGCCCCAGCGCACGTTCCCGCAGATAGTGTCATTCTGCTCGCCCACACGAATCGTCCCATAGTGATAGTATCTCGCCACATTGACCACGTCCTTCTTGGTTGACTCACGCAGCAACTCACCCTCCTTCTCGCGCTCTGGGTACTGCCACGAGTCTTTAATAACGAGGGGTGCCAGCGACTTATCCCCTTCACGATGGGCACTCTAACAGGTTGTGGCTCAACCGGCAACACAAGGCACGCGTTTTATGACCTTATTAAGAATAAGGCGCTCTATGTGGTCGTCTCGTTCGATCTTGATGTACCGCTTGCTCCCAGCTATGATAATTGTTGGGTCGAATCCAAGCTGTTCCTCGTTCAGCCATAGGAACCCAAGCACAGCGGAAACAAACTGTAGCCCGTCTTCATTGATGTCGAACTGCGAGGAGGCGATCCCTCCAAGTCAGTCGAAGTTCCACAGCCGCATGCGGGTCGACGTGCGTCGACCCTTCATCCGTGCGCGATGCAGCTGACTAATTGATTAGTAACATTGATTAGAAGGCAGTGGGGCAGCACCACGTCCTTGTCCTTATCCTTACCCTCACCCTCGCCCTGTTTACGACTGTACGACGCAGATGGGTTGCTTCTGTCTGCTGGACCCCAAGGAGCAAACATACGAAGACGTGGCCCAATTCCAAATGCCACGTCAAGCAATGCGCGTAGCAGCGAGATTACAGGCGTATGTGGCTTCCAATGCAGAAGCTTTGCGATAAAGGACCACCGCAATCCTTACGTCCACCGGCCGCCTGTCATGCTCGACACCAAGCTCGGCACCAAGCTTGACACCAAGCTTAAGGACCTCAGTAAAACCTAATCGCGGTGCCGGAAACTTGCAACTATCAGATAGTGGGACGGCTGCGACATGCAACGATTACCAGAGAAGACAATTCCTGTGCGCAACACTGTTCTCGATCGGACAATCCGCTTCATTCATCAATAATAGTCTTGGCAAAGTCGTCGAACATGTCGAAGCCACAGTAGCTGTTCGCCTACCTGTACAATATCCATAGGTAGATGTCAGACCAGGGCATGACGCGGTAATCCTCGGAAATTTTCGTCATAATGATACCCAGCTGGCGAAGTTCAAGCAGGTTAAGCGCGCGGCCTAGCATAAGGTGTACAAAACGCACGGAGAGGCACGCCATAATTCTCCGGTTATCTTTTGGCCGCAAATCAGGCAAAAAGATCATAAAGCTTTTTAGATAACCAAGCCAGCCACCCTGCTCTTCTAGACGTTTACTCTGTTGCTCCTTAATCCCTTTGTTGGACACTGGCGCTTCATCGTCGTCATCCTCTCCGTTGGTTGTTATTGGTTCCACAGACTCATATCCAGGGGCATTGCTGTTCTGTGTTGTTGATCCATTTGCTTGCGCGCCGAGGGACTCTAGCGAAGCCCATTCCTTCGCTATCTGTTGGCGATGAAGGAAATGAGGCGTGGCCATCGCCTGAAGTACAATCACATGAAGTACCTCCGACTCCGACCACACCGGTTTCGTCAGAGGCTCTCTCGTCCCTTCTTACCCTGATCAGAGAGCATCCTCATGATGAGCCAAGCAGACGGCGACATCAGAAGCTCGTTCGCCCAGACCTCCCTTGCTCGGCAGCCACTCGACCAGGACCATATCGAGTTCCTATCGAACATGAACAACGAAGCCAAAACTCGACGAAAGACCAAGTCAGAAATACTCGGCAAGGCGAGGGTGATGACCTACGAGGATATCGAAATCGCGCGAGCGAAGCGCGCCGAGCAGAAAACTACTGCACAAGCTACAGTAGTTGTCGGGGATTGTGGGCAACGCGCATGTGCGGAATGTTGAAGGATTGAACTGAGGTTGTATTGTGTGTCGCTACGAACGGTAGATATACATGAAGGGCTGTAAACAGCGCTAGTGCAGGATGGGTAGTCGCACCTCAGCGTAGGTGAGGCGCCACTACACGTGAGGCAGGAGAGACTCCAAACCGTGACAGTATCGCGCGAAAGCGTCTTCGACCATCATCGAGCTGAACGTCTTAGTAATGTTACAATCAGTGATGGACATACCAAATACTCACACAAGTTTGCTCTTGCCAGAGCCGGGAATGCCATGGAGCCATAAGATAGACGATGCGCTATCACTCTTCCATTGTTTGAAGATGGGATCGGACAGCAGCCATTGTCCAGTTCCCGCCAACGTGTCCCATTTTGTCTGCTTGTGATGTTGAATATATGGTACGGGCGAAAGCCACCGAACGATTTCCGCACGCTTCGACGCTTGAGATAGTAAGTCGTGGCTTCCCTGACTTACAGAACAATTCACCTTGAAGATCGTCGCATACGTTCTTCAGATTGTCATCCATCCTTCGAAGTGGTGCATCAATACGTGTCAGGAGGTCCGTCAGCGCCATGTAGTTGTTGATACTTTCTGCAACAGTTATTTGGCGCTATAGAAGGGCTCGTCAGCGGAATACTGACCATTTCTTTCCATTAGAGTCATGCATCGACCAGCATCCATCTCTGCCGTTTGAATCTCGTCCAAGCCCGAATCAACACTTAGATAGAGCTCGGCTGTCTACCTGTTCCTCGTTTGTAGTCAACGATTAGATCATGCTGCGGCGCGTTCGTGTAAATGAATGAATAGTCTCTTAAAGCCGCTGGCGTGTGATTCCTCCAAGGCCCCCTCCCATATATGTTATATATGTTCGTCAGGTAGCGCGCACCGCAAGCTACATCAGATAGTGAAATAATCAAAGTACATTGAAGTAGGAACACCTACACATAACCGTACCGTCATCCGCCGTGGGGGAAGGTTTCAGTGGGTTGCTCTCCGACTCTTCGTTAGCCGCTTCTGCTTCTTCCACCGCAAACGCCGTACATCTTGAACCGTTCATCGCTACGCCGACGAAGCAGTTTGACAAGCTCCTGCCTAGCACATCATCGCAGTTGCGACAAGCGTGAGGTACATGGACCACGCATTTCTCCCAGTAGGCTCCGCCCATGCTCCAGCATTTCTTGCACCTCCTTTACTTCCCTTACCTTCCATGTCTCCATTGTGCGGTGAGCCCGCTTATGGGTTGTCGCGTTAGCGGAAGGGGACCGGGTTCCCTTCTGAGCTGGAGGTGAAACCGATGCGCCGAATGGCAAGACGTAATCCTTGGGTCCATGCCTGCACTCGATCAGCAAATTCATGAGCATGTCGCTCCACGTCCTCGTTATCATTGCTATCTAACCCTTTGAAGACGATGTTAAAGAGCTGTCTAATAATCTCCTTGTTAGCTAGACAATCTTTTCGTATATATAGAGAAAGTTTTTACAACAGGTTTAATTCCTAATATGCTAAAGGAAAATCATGCCACTAGACTACAAGCCCTGTTTTCTGATTGATGAAGGTAACTTCGGGTAAAAATATATATAACCTACATAACTAATGAAGGCGATGAGGCAGAGGACGCACCTGCAGCGTGGAGTGAGGCTTTTTGCGTTGGTGGGGGCCCGTGGTAGAGTGGGGCGGTCTATGCTGCATGCGGCTTGGAGTGGGGAATCAATCATGTGAGCGCGGGGAAAACTTGCGCCGTTTGTGGGCGTGCCGCGCTGCCGCGGTCCTATCTACAGCTTAGATTTCATCTTGCATTCTGTAACATGAAGCCACCGCTACATACACGACTGTAGCTTTCTATCGTTATATCGCTACATCAGATAATCCTTCTGGAGGCGTACAGATTCGTCTCCTTGGTTCTAGAGATTCTGGTTCTGTAAGAGGGGGTTGTGCTGCGGTGCCGCGCAATGGTATAGGGATGGGGGGTAAACTTTACGCAACGAGTTTGTGGAAGGGGTTCGCGGGTTAGAAACATACTGTACTGGATATAGCTCTTTATGCGTTGCAGGGTTGTTGGTTTATCTTCTCGGAACTATGCAGAGCGCGGCTTGCGCATTTGTGGGGACTGAACTACAGAAGCGCATGCGCAACGATGCACAAGTACAAATCTGTCGATTGCCAGGAGAGTGTGATTTGCACTTCGTGACGGGGCTATGGTGGAAGGGCGATGAATCCATGCACAGTTGTAACTGAACTGAGTACGAAGCTATGCCACGCTCAAGAAGACAGACGCTGCAACGCCATCTATCTACCTGCCCGCATCCATTCCTCAACCCCAAGATCGAAACCCGAAACGGTCATCTCAACCGTCCCCAGCATCTCCATAGATCTGTCTCAGTTCCTCCTCCCTCTCCATCAACTGAGAAGACTCGAACTCCTCAAACACTCTCTCCACCAAAATCTGATCATCAAGCGCATGGTACACTTCCTTCTGCGTCTCCCAGGTCTGGTCATTTTCAGACTCTTCGCGCGTCCGCATCGCTAACGCAGCGGCCTGCCTTTTCTCATCCCACCGCGGCGGGCCAAGCGCCTTGTCCGGTCCCTGCGACACGTAGTCCGCAGCTTGCGAGCAGCGCACGCGATTGCGAGTTTCTTCCGCGACCTTGGCTTTCCAGGCCGGCGTGAGTTTGCCCCAGTAGAGATCCCGGAGCTGGGGAAGATATCGCAAGTCGCCTACACAGTAAGATATGATTTCAGGGGATAGGGGGCGCGCATTAAAGACTTCGAAGGACCCGCCGTGCCTTGGGTTCCACAGTCGGTCCCCCTCCTCTTTGGCCAGCTCCCATTTTTTCCGGCTCAGAATGTTGAGGAACGGCGCGCTGTCGAATTCGATGCACTTGGCTAGGCCACTCAGACGCTCTCTGGATCTATTTACGCGCGACGCGTTCTCCATGAGCTGCACATCCTCGACGCCTTGCAGCGCGACGTTGAAATGGGCGTATAGCGCGTCAGAGTCGTTGCGTAGATCGAACAGAACTTTGGGGATGGCGGGGGACTCGAGGATATGTTTCAGGGTCCGATCACTCTTTCCCGGGGTATTGAACGCAAGTCTTCCCATGTTGTAAACGTCCACAAGATATACGCGTTTTTGGGCCGGCGAAGGTTGCACTAAGAGCGTGAGGATGGAAATAGAGCCATCGCGACAGAGATTGACTCCCTCGAGATCAAGAAACAGACAAGGATGGTCGGTTTCGAGTGAGTCTATTCGGTCTACGAGGGCGGCTATTGCGGTAGGCGAGTCGGCAATAGTCTCGAGTAGTTCTAGTGTATGGTTAGAAAAATGAACAGAACGTCTACCACTCCACTACTCAGACTTACTAGATGCCATGTTCCCAGCTTATCAGACTAAACGGAACCAAGTCTCAGCAGGCAGAAGTTGATTGCGGGGACGACTATTATACATACTTATACTGCGAGGTCAGCTTGATTAGTGTGCCAGGGCTAAAGGTGGTACAAGGCGCCCTGCCGTGTTTGCCTTGCAGGTGAGCAAACTAGAGCGGTGCTTTGATGTTAGATTGATCGACGTTGACACTCTTTTGCGCTAGAACAGTGGCTGACGCACACTACACTAGAGCTGTGAGGGAGAATTGAGCGTGATCGGAAAAAATCTTGGGTATTCTTTAGCGCAAATAGATTGAGTGCGGATATGGTATCATAGCCCTCTCGTGCAGAAAGGGCTGATACTGGTTGAGTCATTTGCGGTGTATTCGCGATTTGCCCCGCACTATCCACCAACCGGTCAACCCATACCGAAATGTAAGTGGCTTCTTATCGATGTCTGCTGTTGACTAGGTAGTTGGCTCGAAGTTCAATAAAGCATAATCGCCCGGTTCCGTCGTGAGTTAAACTCTTCACTAAACGCGCACTCTGTAAATGTTCTTGAATCTGGAAGTCCTCAACCCCCATGCATTTGTCTTCAGACAGCGCCGCCGAAGAGCCATGACGCCGGCCAGGTTGACGCATTGATGATCTGGGTATCTCATAATTGTTTTGACCATGCGTCCCCGCCGCGTCGCTAATAATCCAGAATATTAGCGCTTAGTCCAACAGGACCGATCACTTGAAACTCCGTCAAATGCTACCCAAATATGTCCCTTCAAACCCAAAACTCCACAAATGCTACCCCGCTTTTGCCCATGTGCTCACATAGGCTCCATCATATCCGCATCTAACTCTTTAGGCTCTTTCGGCTCCTGAGACTCGTGGTATTGGATTGCATCGTCAATGTAGCTCAACACTGCGCCGACGCTATCTTCGTCCTGCGCATCGAGTTTCAAAAACGACACCATACTGAAGTCGTCGATAAGCTGCGCTACAGCTTTGTTCAGCTTGTGGAAGGAGGAACCGTCCATGAGATTCTTCGAAGATGCCGGATCAGGATCTCTCCCGCTGAGGGGGTCTTCCTCGTCCTCTTCTTCCTCTACTATCCGTGAAGTATCCTCGTCTACCAAGTCAGCGTCCGGGTTGACGAACCGCTTCAGGTCCCGCTTCGCAACCTTCCCCTTAATGAGATCCATCTTGCTCAGGATGTTGACGTGTGGCATCTCGAGCATTAGCATGGCACTCATGGCAGATAGAGTGCCGGAGAAGAACTTGGCGCGGTCGATAATGAAGGTGGACTCGAGGAGGTAGGCGGCGCACATGTTGATGTTCAGAGAGCCGCGCATGAGATGCTTGACGAGGTCGGGGAGGATCGGCACGTGCGTGTACAGCTCAATCTGCCCCGGCATGTCGAACAGGATCAGGTACTCGTCGGTGATGTCCTCGAGCGGGTCCGTGAGGAAGTCGAGGTTCTCCATGAGGAATTCGAAGCAGTATATCAGCCCGCCGTTCGGCCCCAGGCTCATCTCCTCCATGACATCTTCAAGGCTGATCAGGTCCTTAATGTCGAGATCCGGCTCGAATGCGAACTCTTCGGCGGCAGGGTCGAGGTTCACGTAGAAGCACGGGCGCTTGTTATTCTGGAGGTGTTGGATCAGAGCGGTGCAGAAGGTGGACTTGCCCGCGCCGGCGGGCCCCTGCAAGCTGTCAGCGCCTGGCAAGAGAGCGGCGGTACTTTCTTTTCATCTTACCATGATCAAAGCCCCGAATTTGCTCATGTTTGTCGCGCTCAAGCAATCGCAGTGTTCACCCAGCGCCGGTCACCTTTGCCTGCAAACTCGACGGGCGCAAGCGGCGGAGGGCGTTTTTCTGCCCCGGCGGGCGGTGAAGCAGCGGGAGCAGCGGGACCGAGTGGGGCGCGCGCTGAGTGGCTGGGGCGCGCAGGCGGTGAGGGGCAGTGGCAGATGGCGTGCTCCCAACGACGCGCCCGCTGGTCGGTGTCTTTCGGCGGGTTCCTTTGAGCGCCAATTGCCGAAGTGAACGTGCGTGGGGTCTGTCCGAAGAAATCTCTCCGTCTTAAACCTGCCTCTGCCTCTGCCTCTGCCCCTGCCCCCCATCCGTCCTCCCCCCTCGCCCGCGCTTACCTTTCCTCTGCACCTTCCGAACGGTCGCAAGTCCTATACTACTCGTGCTTCGTGACCCCAGCCCTCCTCGCCATAATGACTGCTTCCAACGGCACCAACGGCACCAACGGCGTCCATGCCGCCTCCAAGGTACCTTGCGCAATGCCCCAAGCGACCCCGCTCTGATCTTAATGCTGTCCAGGGCTCTTTCCTCTTCACCTCCGAGTCCGTTGGTGAGGGACATCCCGACAAGATCTGGTAAGCCCCCACCCACGCAAAGCTCTCCGCCGAGACAGATCAGTTCATTACACACCAGCCTTCCATGTGCTAATACTCAATCAGCGACCAGGTCTCGGACGCTGTTCTCGATGCCTGCCTCAGAGAGGACCCTCTTTCCAAGGTCGCCTGTGAAACCGCCGCCAAGACCGGTATGATCATGATCTTCGGCGAGATCACCACCAAGGCACATCTCGACTACCAGAAGATCGTCCGCGACGCAATCAAGGACATCGGCTATGATTCGTCGGACAAGGGCTTCGACTACAAGACGTGCAACGTCCTCGTTGCGATTGAGCAGCAATCGCCCGATATCGCTCAGGGTCTCCACTACGACGAAGCGCTCGAGAAGCTTGGTGCCGGTGACCAGGGTATCATGTTTGGATATGCTACCGATGAGACGCCAGAGCTGCTACCGTTGACTCTCCTGCTTTCCCACAGGCTGAACTCTGCCATGAAGGAGGCCCGGAACGACGGAAGCCTGCCGTGGCTCCGACCTGACACCAAGACCCAAGTCACTGTCGAGTACAAACATGACGGCGGTGCTGTCATTCCTATCCGCGTGGATACCGTTGTCGTCTCTGCTCAGCATAGCGAGGCCATCACCACCGAAGAACTCCGAAAGGAGATCAAGGAGAAGATCATCAAGAAGGTCATTCCGGCTAAGTACCTCGACGACAAGACAGTGTACCACGTATGTTCCTCAGCGCAGTAAAGTACCTAACCAACTAATGCGTTCTAGATCCAACCTTCAGGCCTCTTCATCATTGGCGGTCCTCAGGGCGATGCTGGTCTTACCGGCCGCAAGATCATCGTTGACACATACGGAGGCTGGGGAGCTCACGGTGGTGGCGCCTTCTCCGGCAAGGACTACTCCAAGGTCGATCGTTCCGCAGCCTACCTCGCGCGCTGGATCGCCAAGTCGCTTGTCACAGCAAAATTGGCCCGTCGTGCCCTGGTCCAGCTTTCCTACGCCATCGGTGTTTCTGAGCCGCTATCTCTGTTCGTCGAGACTTACGGCACTTCCGAAAAGTCCTCTGATGAGCTCGTTGAGATCATTAACAAGAACTTTGATCTGCGACCGGGTGTCATCGTCAAGGAATTGAACCTGACGAACCCAATCTACTTCCAGACTGCGAAGAATGGTCATTTCACCGACCAAAACTTCACCTGGGAGCAGCCCAAGGAGCTTAAGCTCTAATTGTACAATTGTGTGTGCGGCATGAGTGGTTGAATCAACTTCAACTACAAAACCAGGATTTACGATGATATGACATGCATATCTTTGGCGGGTAAATTCATCTTTCAACAAGCTTGGCGTCGGGAAGGGATACCCCTTGATACCTTTAAAAGTTTTTCTGCATTCATCTGACGGAAAGGCTTCTCCCGAGTCATTCAACATAGAGCTCCCCTGTGAGCATGGCGTTACTGTTCGCTGGAGTTTGAGCCAATTGTGCACGCACGCAGCTCAAGGTTGGTCTACAGGCAACGATGCATTCGTTGGGGCAGGATAGAGTTGACCTCGCGGTGGCCGGACTTCAATAGAACGTTTCATCGTTGCCTATGCATTTTGGTCTTTTTGATTTCTTTAATGCACTAACTCGAACCACTGTGACAGTGGTGTGTTGGCGACATCCTTATCCTTTTATATGATTGTGCTTTAGTCCACTATTTAGTTCAACATTAGTGCTTCTTCTGAGGTTGTGCACCCGAGGGTAGGCGCGTGACGTCACTATGTGTCTATCGATATTTCAACATCACGATCCAGCAGACTAGCTCCACCGTACCACCTACCTTCCATTTTACAACAACCTACTCACCTTCTCAAACACAACAACCATCCACATTCCATTCGACACAGTAACCCTCAGGACTATCCAGTTTTGACCTCTCACTATCGAAAGCTTCCCCAGAGATGTCGATGCTGCATCCAGATGATGCTCCTCCCTCGTACGAAGCTGCTACCAGCTCCACGGCAGCCCAAGGGCGCGTTTCGACGGACGGTCCAGCTGCGCGGACCTCCCGCAGTGGCATTCCCCCAGAACATCGGCGGTCTATGGAAGATGAGACTCGGCCTCTGCCTCCAGGATGGATCCGTCAATTTG
Source organism: Massariosphaeria phaeospora (assembly GCA_011032825.1). Taxonomy (NCBI): domain Eukaryota; kingdom Fungi; phylum Ascomycota; class Dothideomycetes; order Pleosporales; genus Massariosphaeria; species Massariosphaeria phaeospora. The sequence continues at coordinate 1,325,225 of JAADJZ010000001.1, read as the reverse complement.
ACGCAGACGAGCAGCACCAATTCTTCGTAGACACAAACGCCAACCCACCACGCTCAATATGGACTCATCCGTACGATGACCCAGACTTTCTCGCGACTCTATCTCCCGAGGAGAGAAAGAAGCATAGTCGCTTGCACCGGACAATGACCTTGGAAGATCTCGCAGCCGAAAGCTCTGACGACGAGGATCGACTTCCACCACGCCCCAAACCCGCGGCCTCGGGAGCGGGACGTGGCAGCCGCTCTAGTTCCCCTCAACCACAGGGTCTCCACAAGTTCGGCCGCAAAATGAAAGACAAGATTACTCAGACTACACACGAACAGCGCGAAGCAGACCGCCGTCGACGCGAGGAACAAGAACGGCGTGCCTATCAGACACATCTGCAAGCTCGACAAGCCATGATTCGTGCCCTACAGACCGGGGAACCGCAACTCCTAGGCAAAGACAGGCAAGGAAGAGATCTATATGTTATGCCACCCGGCGGCGGTTCTGGTGTGCCAAGGGGTGCCTTTGGGTACAATCCATATGCACAGGGACCCTACGCGCTCCAGAATGCGAGGTATAGGAGACCTATCGGCCCCTACGGTAGGCCATATGGGTATGGCTATGGTGGTGGACTAGGTGCGCCGGTTGCTGCCGGGCTCTTGGGGGGCACGCTTCTAGGTGGTCTGATGTTCTAGGATTAGCGATGTGTGGTCAAGAATTGGCGCAAGCACTTACGACTGAGGTTGGTTGACGTCTACTTCCAACTCAGCTCCCAGGAGGATTGTGTTCCTGGCTACCTACATACTCAACTATACCACAATCCGACTATATGATCAGTTCTTACAACTCTGAGCCTGTTTCTGTCTCTAGGCGAGATGACTCTGAGTTGCCGGTAAATGATGCGCTCCTAGGGTTACTGACCGCGCGCAGTTGCAGCTGACGTAGGCTCTCCGAAAATGGTACATCCATACAAAGCATACTCTTTGTACGGAGTAGTAAGCCTAGAATCTCTACTTCTGACGTGAGCCCACCACCCTGTTATAATCCGTTTCCGATCGGTGCGCACCTACCTAGGTATCCTCTCACCCACAAGTCATACCTATACAATACCTAGTATACTATATACAATAGGGCTTTGTAAAGACGGAAGTAGACTATTTACCTCTTGCTAAAACCTCCTAGGCTGTCAAAAGGATCACGAAGTCTTCTATAATGTCGGCAATGAATTCGGACAGGGAGGTGAGCCTGTCGGTCCCAGTTCTAGCCAAGCAGATCCGCTGCATGAACTTGCCTGCCCTCGGCAAATTCGGTGCGAAATCTATACACGTCGTGGTTCCTACCCCTGCTACGCAGAGTCATCGAGCTTACCTTTACTTTGGACCACTTTTGCGCATTTGCGCACAGTACTGCAACAGTATCACTCCGTATCCTCAGCATGTCATCGGCTCTCGAGAATCCATGAGCCTAGTCTCGAAGAGGCAAGGTCATTTGGGGTTTGCTTAGCTCCTGTAGGTGGCTTGGAGGTTGCTGCTAGACTACAACACGACTAAGAACATACCGCTGCTGCTTACTGTTTGGTCGCCTTGATTTTCTCGGAAGGGTAATTTACGAGGCTGACATACGTTGATGCGGGAGAGTAGCTATTCGATGCAGGTGTAGCAACACGCATGGTTTGATGATTAGGGCGCCAGCGGAAGGACCGGAGGACCTGGGGAAGCGACAGCAACTTGCTCCCATAACTACTGACCCACGCCAGATGACTTAGCGCAACACGAGTTTAGATCAAACTCGGACGATGGAGTTCGACGAGTTGAATGCCGTTTTCGGCGAGGGTCTAGCATCTGACTGGACTTCGACCGCTCAGTTCACTGATGATGCGTGGTCTGGCGATGGGAATGCAAGTTACTTATTGTAAGTTCCCATCATCTTTTACGTAGCATTCGTATGTGATAGTTCTACGTGTGCATCATAAGGCGTTTGGTAACAGGATGATTCTGGCTTCCGGCAAGATCATCTAATGGTTATTGTTGCGCCCTCTTCATCACTACGATCCTCTGGAGTCTATTGGAGGCTACATGCTGACTACGATTATAGACCATCCACAACCGGACCTGGGGGCACGCTACTACAAGCATGGAATTTCCACGTGGACCAGAACGGAGAACCGAACGGTGTCAATCTTCCCATCGATGAACTTTCCTTCGACAACACAGAGATTCCTCTCCCAGATGTCTTGTGGCCCAGTTTCATAGATGCACCTTTCGATCCTGATCTCTGGAATGCTTCTCTGGCGCCTAATCAATCCTCCATCCTACCTCTACCACCTGACACAGTCGTCTCGGCTATTGCTTCCACAGATGCTCTGGAAGATGGTGGAAGTAGCGATAATAGCAGGAAGAGGCGAAAAAGAATACCAACCGACGCAAAGAAGCTGCTCGAGGACTGTTTCGAGCGCCACAGAGACGATCCGTACGTTCCCCAGCACGAAATCAGCGAATTGATAGCGCAGACTGGTCTCTCAGCAAGACAGGTCCGCACCTTCTTCGCAAATGCTCGAGCCAGGAAGTTGCCCCGGGCGCCTGGCTCTCAATCCAGGAATCGGACTAAACCGCTGGATATCCCGGCATCAACCACCATGCAGCCAGATCCTATGACCCGCTTCCTGTCCATCTCCCCCGAAGAAGAAGGCCTCTCCGAAGCCGCCGTGCGCAAAGCCGCCGAGTCCACCAACCACCCCGCCGCGCCCTCAGCTTGGCCCCGCCAGACCAGCTTCACCGACGCCCTGTCTGTCTCCGAGGGCGCAGACAGCAGCCAGTCCGGCGGCTCCAGCTCTTCCATCGCCAGCCTCGACTCAGCCAACATGCGCGGCCCCCGTCGCGGCCGCAAACGCCAACGCGAACGCACGCAGCAAGCCTCCGACTCCATGCTGCGGCGCCCAAGCAACCCCCTGAAGAAGTTCCAGTGCACCTTCTGCCCGACCGACTTCGCGCAGAAGTACGACTGGCGCCGCCACGAGGAATCGGTGCATTTCCCGCAGAAGGAGTGGGTGTGTATGCCTGATGGGCCGACGTGGTATCACGGCGCGAACGATGATGAGGGCGAGCCGCGCTGTGTGTTCTGCGAGCAGCACGCCCCCGATGAAGAACACCTCCAAACGCACAACTCCGCAGCCTGCATCACGGCGCCACGCCCCCAGCGCACCTTCCTGCGCAAAGACAAGCTCATCCAGCACTTAACGCAAGTCCACATCTGCCACCGGCCCCCGCCCGCCATCACCGACTGGTGCCGGCCCATCGAGCGCAGCGTGACGCTCATCTGCGGGTTCTGTGCCGCGGTACTGCCGGACTGGGCGGCGAGGGCGGATCACATCGCGCAGCACTTCGGGAACGGGGGTGTGGGCATGGATATGTGGGTTCTGGGGGAGCCGGGCGGTGTTGTGCCGAATGGGAATGGGGTGAGCGCTGCGGAGACGGCTGCAAGGAAATATGGTGCGGAGGAAGACAAGGACGGCAAGATTCATTGCGGGGCGTGTGCGAGCCGGTTTGCGAGTTTGGCGGCGGCGGTGATGCATCAGCGGAAAGTGCATGATACGTATGCGTCTAGGGACAAGTTCTGTAAGCCCTCTCCGTCCAACATAACTGACTGTCTGGTGAGGGCAGTACGAGCATCCTTCGGCTCTGCTGGCTACACACACTACCCAAGACGTCCTCAAGCACGGCTATGTCACTTTTTTTCTTACCACCAAGCCAAGCTAACTCCCCTCCCCCCAGTCATCCACTTCAGCGACGCCTCCCTCGACTTCGCATCCACCAGCCTCTCGGCATTCAAAACGCTGCTGCACACCAGACTGGGCCTCCCCCTCCCCGTCCCCGTCCCCGGGCAAAGCAATACCACCACCGCGTTCGACACCATGGTCACCATGCGCTTAGAAATGCTGCGCCGCATCGAGAGCGCTGAAAAAGTGGTTGTTACGGGTGACGCGACCGGGCGCGTCAAAGTCTGCTCGGCTGGCTCCGGAGACGGAGACATGTTGATGACAGACGAAGCCGACCCCTTGAGCTACGACATCGACGACGCCTCTACGTGGACGCCTATCACGTCTTCCTCCATTCCAGCCTCAGCCTCAGTTCCGGCCTCCTCCTCCTACCCCGGCATCCGTTTCCCGCGCCGCGCCATCGACACCGCACAACAGCAGAGTAGTAGTAACATATCGCCAGCCCAAGAAACCCCCGGCCCAACGACGCCCTACAGCCCCATCTCGCGCGTTGCCTCGGGCCGCAGCCTCGTATCCAACCCGCACGCCGACTGGTCCCGCGTCATGGCCCAACCAAACTCAAACTCGCCCTCACCCATCCAATCCCGCCACTTCGAGCAGGCGCTGAGATTGCGGCGTAACGGAAGCAGTGGGCTCGCGCCCGCGCAGGGAATGCTGCATTCGCTGGAGCAGATGGCGGCGTCTGCTGATGCGGCGCCGTGGCCGGATGCGAATGCTGCGGTACTGCTGCAGCACAATCAACAGCAACACCAGCAACAGGAACAACAACCAGAACAAGACCCCCTGTCGACGAACAGACTTGCCGCGCGCCGCACGACGCGCTTGTCGAATATGCACGTTCCGCCCCCGGAGGCCATCGCGTGGCCGGATCCGTCGGAGCCGTTTGGAAAGCCGGTGAAGGACCGTTCGGGAAGGCCGCTGGGGCCGTGTATGTTGTTTGGGAGGGGGGCTACCACGCAGGGCTTGAGTGCGGGGCGGGTGGCGGCCGCGACGTTGGATGCCAGGGCGACGTGGAGTTCGGAGAGTGCGGAGGGGGTGGACCGCCTCAGATGATGGGGGGGTGGAGGTGAGTGCGTGGGCGCGGCATGGTATGGTATGCGACTTGTGGGGTGTTTGGTGTGGTTGGTGATGTGTAGTCAATCGGTTGACGATTGGAAGGTACTGCGTTGTCTTCGATGGAATAGGGGTTCGGCTTCAAGCAGCCATGCACCTATCTTGCAACAGGGCATGGAAAACCGGCGTCTCACTTCGAGGTAGAACAGATAACATCGTTTGCCCTTGTATCTGTCTACGGAGCAGGGTGAGAAGACGGCCGCAGCATCCGATAACACTCGCGCAGGAACCGCTGCTCCCAGAACAACACGTGCACCACAAACACGCCCGCCACAGCGCCCACGCTCACCAGCTCGCCCAGCACGCCATACCGCGCGAGGTACGCGCCCGCGGGCCTCAGTTTCATCAGCGCGGGCATCAGCACCGCGGCCGCCGTGCCTGGAACCGAGGGCACGACACTCCCCCACGCGACGCCCACGCCCCTACTTCCGAAGAACCGCCGGATGAACCACGTGTTCCACACGATGCGCAAGCCCATATTCACCGCGTTCGCAGCGACGACGCCGCTGCCGCCCCAGCGCAGCTGCCCGATGAAGACCCACACGCTGCCCGCGAACACGGCGAAGAAGAGGCCCATGGCGAGCGATTGCCGGTGCAGGTCTGCGGTGGTGGCGACGGCCGCGACGAAGGCTTCGGTTACGCCGTTGAGGGCCAGGAACGGGATGTAGTAGCAGTACGTGGCCAGCACGGCGGAGGCGGATGTGGCGGACCAGGATTTGCCGGCGACGAGGGAGAGCAGGAGGGGCGCGAGCGGGGGGCCGAGGGTGATGGCGAAGAGCGAGATGAGGGCATAGAGGTGCAGGACTGTGGTTAGGATCTTGGAGGCTTGGGCGAGGTTTTGCTTTTGCTTGCGGTCTTGGTCTTCTGGGGAGGGGGTGGGGTTGGGGTTGTCGGCGCAGAGTTTGGCGAACAGGTTGCGGCTGCTTTCTTCGATGGGCTGGAAGAGCATGCGTGCGATCAGGCCGCCGTAGTTGGCGGCTAGCGCGTAGGCGCCCTGGTCGGACAGCGAGGCCAGCGCTGTGATGAGGATGGAGTCGCCTTGCGTGAGCAGGTACTTGAGGCTGGATTGCAGGGTCAGGGAGGCGGTGAGGCGCAGCAGCGGGATGGAGAAGTAGCGATAGAGGGTTGGGTGCGCTGCTGTTGGGGGGATGCGTTTCAGGGAGAGCGAGAAGTCGTTGGTCTTGGTCAGGGGTCGTGTTTTGTACGTGTAGACGGCGAGCAGCGTGATGGCGTAGGCGAGCTGGCCGACGGCGAAGGGGAGCACGCCGGCGTTGACGTTCGTTTTACTGGCCCAGATTGCAGAGCCGCAGGTTCCCAGGCAGCGGAGCAGCGTCGCAGAGCTTTCAGCGGAGGCGCGGATCCTGTAGAGCAGTTTCTGCTGCACGGCGGCGAAGGCGGGCTCGGTGAGCAGCTCGATGAAGGTCGCGAAGCAATATATGCCCAGCGCGTCCACACAGTACGGCACATCTGGCGTGCCGGAGCCGAGCCACAAGATAGCAAGGCCATACGTCAACGGTATGCCGAACAGTGACGCGAGGTAGGAGAGGTTGACGACGGTCTGCACGCTGGGGGCTTGCCGCTGCAGCGCGACGCGCAGGCTCTCGCGCGCGAAATACAGAACGGAGATGGAGAAGAGCTCGAGCTGGGCGGAGATGCCGAGCAGCGAGGGAGAGAGAAAGCGGAGGAGCACTTGGTTGACGGCGAAGGTGAGGGCCCGCGAGCCTACCTGCAGCAGGATGAGAAAGGTGGCGCCTTGGGCGGAGGCGGAGAGAAGGGAGTTGGACTTGGACTTGGAATTGGACATTGCGGGTGCTGAGCTGCTGGGTCAATGCGAGCAGTGTTGACCTTGGGTTTTCGCCAATCCGCCATTGTTATCCTGGCGGCTGAGGTTGGTGATGCATGGCCAGTCGTGGTTGAAGGTCGGAAAGCGGTGTCGAAAGCGGCTAGCCGGGTTCTGGACCTCGAGGTTGTTCTGGCTGAGCGAACATGACTCTTTTGTGCAGACGCACTACTTAACGGCTGTGCATCACCCCGCAAGAAGAAGATGGATTCCCTCTTCAATTCTCCTTGCAAGGCTGGCAGAGATGGTTGTCGTCGACCCGGACATCACAGTGCAGACTGAACGGCTGCGTTTGCGGCCTCTGGCCATGGCCGACGCCGAAGACGTTGCGCTGATGCGCGCGCATCCCGAAGTCATGAAGCACACGTGAAGTCTCCTGCTGCATGCGTGCACCCCTTTTGTCGACCCAGGCCTAACGCTGCTTGTATAGATCCCTCCGTCCCACCGACGACATGGAGAAAACCAAAGACTGGATCCGCGGCTGCCACGCCCGCCCCGAGAACTGGAACTTCAGCATCGAGCTTCTCCCCTCCGCCTCCGCCTCCGCCTCCGCTCGCACCACCACCGGCCCCCGCGTCATCGGCATGATAGGCGCGGTGCGAGCCCCAGAAATCGGCTACATGTTCAACCACGCCTACTGGGGCCGCGGCTACGCGACCGAGGCCCTGCGCGCCTTCATGCCGCTCTTCTTCGCCCACTATGCGGGCGGCGGCAGCGAGCAACCCAGATACGAGTATGCAGAGGCGCATACGGATCCGGAGCTCGTGGCTAGTCAGAACGTGCTGGCGAAGGCTGGGTTCAGGTTGTATGAGCGCAGGGAAAAAGACTTTGAGAATTTGGTGCTGGGGTGGAGGGATACGCTGGTGTATCGCTTGGGGCGGCCGGATGCGGACGGAGTCGCGGCAGCGCTTTCTACGATATGAGCGTGGTCATAAGGATCTTGCGAAGGGTCTTGACACCATCTCGATTCTTATGGGAGTGACTGACCGATCAATGGTACACCGCGTCAATATATCGAGCCTTACATGTGCTACACACCCATCGTGGAGAGCGGTTCACGCAGTATCGAAACCAGGGCCTGGTGGACAGAAGTCTATCATCCGTAGCTCACTGATTCTAGATTGCATGCGCGCCTGACGTCTCAGTCCTCATCAGTGTAGGTATTTCTTCCAACAGTGGTTCCACCGCGGCTCTCCGTCCACTTCCAATACGACTCCTGCGCGCGGCAATAAGCCATTCACTCCCTCGATTTTGCGATCTCGTGCTCACCAGTTGGATCGTTTATACTTGTTGAAACACGGCATGTTAGAATCATCCAGATTTAGGTGAGCTTCGCACATCAGTATGTACGGAACGGGGACAGCAGCACCTTGTCAGCAGTTCGCTTCATCCTGTGCACTTATGTTTGAGTTATTCCAATGTGTTTGTGCTGTACCAGTCCTGTCGCACTTTGTCAACGTTTGTCTATTCTGTGACACATGGGTCACAGCTGTTACAATAAACTTGTGAATAAAGTGACAGTCTTCTGGCCCCCACGCCACGGCTCAAGCGACTCCACTGGTTCACGTCCACAAAACACCTCGAGTACTTTCTTCAACCATCCTCATTTACCAAGATCCAGATCTACCATCAGGATGACTCCGGATTCACGGCTTAACGGACTGTCTCGCCTTATACCACAGTCGCACGTGGGTTTTGAGCCTCACTGCGGGACTTTGGGGCTTACAGCTCGAGGCTGAAATCCGCTGACCTCCATCTTCCAAAGGTGGCAAGGCGCAGCACACATCACAGGGCACTACTGCCGGGGCCACGACGAGTACCGCCCCCAATCAATAAAACGGCTGTTGCAATGCAATCAGTCGGAAGTCGGCTTCGCGCTTCTACCTGTGAGGCGCTTAGTATGGTGGGTGTGGTTTCTAATTCGATTGATGTAGTACCTACTGTGCCTCCTTCAGTGCTAGAGCGCCACTTTCCTCGGTTGGTTCTGGCGGCAACCTGAAGTGTGCAGAGGTGACCGCAAGGCTGCGTATTAGTCGCCAGGATCGGTATAAAGGCAACTGGCCTTGCCACAGACGGTGGCAGCTGCCTTCTATATCCTTGAAACGTCATCCGACGACCTATCTGCTAAACTTCTAGGCAACCTCCTCATCGTAAAGTCACCTTAAGAGGGCGATGGCTTGCTGTTTTGGTTGATCAAAAGGACCCCACGACCTCGTGCACTACTTGACATTCGCCTTTTTCAGCCGCAGTTTCATACTGCTCGATCTGGAAGAGACTTCTCCGGTCGCTTATATACGAAAGCCGAGCAGCTGCATCCATTGCTTCACATTAGCAGACACCAGCGAAGAGATACACTCCATCGTCCGACTGTATAGGTAGTTCTACCACCACACCTCGGCGCCACGCACGGCCACGAGCTGCAGCGCTCTGCAAAGTTCAGCGCCACGCCTACACAATGGAGCTATCGGGCCCCGAAACTAATCCTCATGCGCCGCTGCGCTTACTGTCGCTTGACGGTGGCGGCGTGCGAGGCCTATCGTCCTTGATGGTACTCGACGACTTGATGGAGAATATCGCCCGGGAAGAAAAGAGATTGGGACGGCGGGCAGTGAACGACCACACGCCCCTGAAACCATGTGACTACTTTGACTTGTAAGGTCGTTTAACTCTAGCAGTAATTTTCGCTTGCTAATTCCTATTTAGAATTGGGGGAACCAGTACCGGTGGCATCATTGCCATTTTGCTCTCACGCTTACGACTGGATTGCAAACAGTGCATCGGCATATACACCAAACTTGCTGAAGAGATCTTCAAACACGACAAGTCCATCAAGGTTTTCGGTGCAAAAATCCCTATTGGTACGACGAGATTTTCCGGCGCCGTGCTAGAACGCTCTATCAAGACGGCTCTGACGGACCTTGGCTACGACGAGAACGAGCTCATGTGGGATGATTCCCTATTCGAAGAGGTGCCTGACTTCAATGAACTTCCCCGGGACAGCATCTGGTCAGATGCAGTGCCCGATTTGCTTTCCGAGAGCCCCGTAGCAGCGCTGAAAGGCATCGACAGCACACTGTTCCAGGGATATCTCGATACGACAGCGGCCCCTAAGAGCCATATCGCTGATGAGCAGGACCCGGTTCCATATACGGACGATCCTTTCGCTGATCCACGGTTACTGCGGTCTAACACATGGAAACTCCACCCTCGCCATTCAGTGCACAAGAAAGCCGACCAGAAAGGCTGTCGCGGCTTCGTCCTCACGTCGCTCAAGAACGCCCTGGGCTTACCTCGACTCCTCTCAACATATGACCCCAATGACCGCACCACTCGCATCTGGGAGGCACTTCGTGCAACTTCCGCCGCGCCTACGTTCTTCGAGGAAATGCAATTCGGCACGCCCAAAGTCACCTATCTCGACGGCGGCGTGGGCTTCAACAACCCCTGCGCGGAAGTCGACTACGCCGCCAAAGCGCTCTGGGAAGGCCGCTCCATCGGCGTCATCGTCTCCGTAGGCACCGGCCTGCAATCCATCCCATCCATAAAGAAAATCGCGTCATGGCTGCCCTTCGGCCTGGGCACCGACATCGCCATCGCGTCGGCCCTCGTCGGCATGGCGTCCAGCACCGCGCGCGTCGACAACGAAATGAAGCGCATGTACTACGACTCCAGCACGCGCTACTACCGCTTCGACGTCGACCGCGGCCTCGCCAACGTGTCGCTCGAGCAGTGGATGAAGGAGGACGAAATGGCCGCCCTGACCGAGCAGTACATGCGCGACCCCAAGCAGCTGCGCACGGCGCGCCAGCTCGGCGCCCTCATGGCGAAGCTGTCGGCCCTGCCCCCGACCTTCGACATCGCCGCCACGCACTTCCGCGTCGGCATGGACGGCCGCGGCCTCGTCGACCAGAGCTTCCAGATCGTGCAGGTCGACTTCAAGACGGGCCTGCCGCTCGGCGTCGTCTCGCACCTCGCCGACGTGCCGCACATGTCGCGCTTCCGCAGCGCGTCGCCCTCGGGCGAAGGCGGCCTGGCCGTCGCGGCTGATGGGTCACTGCGTAAGGTGTACCCCGTGGCCGCGGACCTCGACCACGACGGCCGCCGCGAAGAGGCCGCTGTGTATCAGTGCCGCGGCGCGCGCGACGTGTGTCTGCGCGCGCTGAAGACGGGCATCCCGCAGGGCCGGTACCGCGTGCGCTTCGTCGTCGCCTTCCACGACGTCGCGAGCGAGACGGCGAGCGAGAACGAGAACGAGAACGAGAACGAAATCGAGACTGAGCCCAAGACTGAGACCAAGACCGCGCACACGCCGCCCGCCGACGTCGTCTTTAGCGTCGGCAAGCCCTTCGACGCCACGACATTCACGCAGCGCTACGTCGACGTGCGCATCACGCCGGACGTGGTGGGCGTGCTGCTGCATCCGGACGCGGTGCGCGTGCGCGTCGGGCGCGAGCGGTATGAGGAGCAGAAGGCGAGGGGCTGGGTTGAGATTGAGGGGGATGTCGAGGTGCGTGTTGGGTTGGATGGCGCATTGGGGTTTGTGGTTAGTAGGCGGTGGGAGGAGGGGTGTGTGGTGGATGGGTGGAGTTTTGGGGGCGTGAGGTTGGAGCCGGTGTTTGGGGGTGGGGGGGTAAGGGAGGGGAGGGCGAGGGAGTGAGTCGAGGGGATCCTGCCAGGGGTTTCAGCTAGCTTTGTGTTGTGCTGTATGTGCTGTTAGCGGGTACTCAGTGTATTGCATCTACATAGGCGCACAGTCCAGTTTAGTCTAGTTCAGCTCAGCTCATCCTGAATTATATCATATCTCCATCCCCCCCTCTTTCCACCCCCCTCTTCCTCCCTCCCTAAAAAGAATCCTCCCACCCTCCCCCACCCCCCTACAAAAACCAAAAAAAAACCAGCGAAAAGTATAGCTTCGCTGTCCCGACGACAGGCCAATCCGACATACTACCTCCGCGGGAGTCGAACTGAAGCCATGTCGCCCGCCTGGTCAATGACAGCCCAATTCTTCCGAATCAGGACCAGGCGCCCTCCCAGCTACACTTTCGTGTTTTGTTTGGACCTGTGTTTGTTAGTTGAGGGATTTGCGGAGGAAGAGGGTTATATAGTAGGGGAAATAAGAAGTGGGTCCGAGAGGGGTGACTAAGTGGGGGTTGGTAGTTAGGTAGCACGTACGTCACGCGCGCACGCTCAATGCGACGTCACAGATAAAAAAAGAGGAGACGAGCACTAGGTGGGACTTACGCTGGCGGGCAAATCAATCAATCATTAGTCCTATCTACTCTTCTAACGAAGGCATAGAAGCCGTGCTCTTCCGGGAACCTCAAGGTCGATACGCTGACTACCTACCTACCTACCTACCTACACATGCCCTATTATGATTCTACTCCACTCACCCACTCACAAACCTGTGCAGAAACCCTCTCTTCCCCCCCACACCCCGCTCTACAGCACCCCATTCACCATGCCCGCGCCCCCCGCCAGCGGCACACTCAACCTGCCCCTCGCACCACCACTCCCCCCACTCCCCCCACTCTCCCTCTCATCCGCACTCCCCCCATCCTCGCTCTTCTCGTCGACCATAACGCCGCTCGCCCGACTGCTGCCCGGCCGCCCGTCGTCGCTGCGCGTCGGGCTCAAGCTAGGGTACCGGCGCTGCAAGCGGCTCGCGGCCGTGGGATCCGCGTCCGCCAGCGCGATGGGTGTGGCGAGCGTGAGGAGGGCGCCCACAGCGCCGAGATCGTCTTTCACGTCGAAGGCGGAGTCTGAGTGGGGTGGAGCCGTGGCGGCGGTGGTAGCGGTATTGGTGAGGGCGGCGGTGCTAGGCATGACGGGCAGGGTGTCGAGCCAGCGCGTCGCGAGGTAGCGCTTCGCGCGGCTCCAGGTGCTGAGTTCCTCGTCGGCAGCAGCAGCGTCATACGCCTTGCCCAGGCTTGTGCGGTCCGCGGTGAACCACGCCGTGATGAGGCGCCACTTGACGCCGCTCCACCAGCCGACAGGTACAACGCCCGCGCGGGCCCCGCGCCTTGTCCACAGCGCCGGGTGTCTGGCAGCGAGGTCATGGTACAGCGTCTCGTAGACGCCGCGGCGCAGCGGGTTCTGGCGCTGCGCGGCGAGCGTGTGCTTGACGAGCAGCCAGGAGACGATGACGAGGGCGAACAGTGGGACCACGGCGATGAACCACCATTTGATGCTGGGGTTGCCCGCGAAGGTGTCGACGTTCATGCCGAAGAAGCCCGAGACGAAGGTTAGTGGCAGGAAGATGAAGGTGATCCAGCTGAGGCGCCACATGCTGAGGCTGAGCTGCAGCGAGTGCCGGGCGTCGCGGATGCCGACGGATTTATACATCAGGTCGGAGAGGTTGTCGGTGGGCTTGAGGACGCCTTCTTGGAATTGGACGATCAGCTTGTCGAGGTCGTCGCTCGCAGAGCCGAGCCACGGCGCCGGGTCTTGGGAACTGGAGTTGGGGTGGTCTGGCGTTTCCTGTGCGACTTCCTTGAGGTAGTCGCGCATTTCCCTAGCAACGTCCGAGTGCATGTACATGAGCCGCTCGACCTTCAGCCACAAAGACGAGTTCGTCCAGAGTTCGGGGGCGCGGCTTTCGTCCGCAGGATTCTCGTAGATCTTGTCTTCGAGGATCCCGACATGGGTCTCGCAGATGTTGATGTACTTCTCCCAGTTGTAACTCAGCGCCTTGAAAATGTCGCGGAGAATCAAGTCCATGCATTCCAGCACCAGTTTATCCTCATGCTCTATTTCCTCTTTCCGAAGGTAAAATGTTAGGCGTCTCCAGCGTTGTTCAATCTCTTGCCGCGCCTGTATCAGCACATCTTTAACAGACCCCGACTCTGCATTCTCAAATAGAATAATCGTGCTGCCATTGTCCAAAGTCTTCAATTTGGGTATGTATGTCTCGTTTCCATTGGCATCGACTCCAGCATACTGTTTCTTGAGCTTCTCGTATTGCTCGTATTGCTCTTCGTCGTACGGGTTCCTGACGTCCTCATCGACGGGCTCTCCAGGCACGCCATCGCTCAACTGAATATAGACGGACAAGCGCTGGAGGTACACATCGAACGCATATGATGGCTGGTCTTCGTCGTCATAGTGATTCAACTCCATCATCCTAAACGACCTATCAAACCCCGCGGCCCTGTCTTTATCATAGTGGCGTAGGTAATCGCATCCAAACGCTGTCCTACTGATGCCCCGCCATGGATCACGCTGTGCACGGAAAGACTTGCCGTTGAACACCGGCTTCCCTCCTCTTTGCTGTGGTTTCTCGTATGCGGCCCATTTTCCGAAATTTGTTCCCACGAGGTCATCTTGCGCGTCGATGTTGAATTTCCGCAGCAGAAAGCGAGTAGCCCATTTCGCATTCTGCACATGGATCACCCGGAGCAGGGACTGTTGAGAGAGGTCCTGGTTCTTGTAGAATCTTCTCAAGCTATCGATGTCTCCGAACTCCTGTGCCACGATCTTGCGTTTACCGCCTTGGATGTACTCTTTTGCTACATAGTCGATCAGGAGGACGCGCCCTTGCTTCCAACTATCCTTGGTCCATTTATCATGCCACTCTACTCCTGGGCTATTTTTGCGCCTGTGTCCCCAGGTGGTGTTGCGGCGCTGGAGGCGGCGGGGGCGGGGATCCTGATGTAAATGCTGCGGGTTCGCATCGTAGGCGCTGAATGACCGGGCTTCCCCTACGTCACTTAGATATTAGCTTTCGTTGCACGATAGGTCAAGCTGCTTACCTGCCGTGTGTGTCGGAGATGGGGACGGTCGAGGTTCTGTGCCATTAGCCGTGTCTTCGACCGTTATTGGCGGTAGAGGATCCGACATCGAGCGCTGGTGATTTGAAGCCGCCATAGCACTAGAAAGAAGCTATGGATTATTCGAGATGCTTGAGGAAGCTTGTCAAATGTTTACTCAAGGCAGGGGAGGAGCAAACAAGGGCGTGGTATTGTGGCAGCAAACAAGAGGATATTGATCGCAAGTGCAACGACTGCGCATGCTGCCTAGCCATGATGTATAATAAGCCGCACGACCAGATGCGGGCAATTGAGGGAGCCATAAGCGTGGAGTCATCTGTCAGGGCGCCTTGCAGCAAAAGGAAGGCGCCTTGGGGCGGGAATTGAAGTAGTTGAAGTTTAGAGGAAGAAGATGGTCATCTGCCACTCGTAATCGGCACACCGGTGCCGAACCCTGCGGATCATCACATAAGCTTGGCCGAGGCTCACTACAGTCCAACGAACAGCAAATAGATTTATTTAACGCCGTCGCTGTATCCGCAGATGTGATTCCGCCCAGTCCGATCGAACGTCGGGGCTAATAAAATACAAAGACGCCTGATTGTGATCGATCCTGGTTTTCCAAACCACAAAAGCTGGAGCCAAACCCAACCCCCGTTCCTGATGCCGGTCCCAATGCATAGTTTAGTGGACAAATGGAAAAGAAAAGGCGAGGAGCCCAGGTAGACGAGGAAAGAAGGCGGTTTGGTTGTACAGGAGAGTTCTGGTCGGACTGGGGCTGATACAAGTCTGTTCGAGTAAGGGATCAGGGGATGCTTGAAGAAAGCATATCGTATCCTCAGACTGTCCGTGGGATGTGTACGATGCAAGAATTGAGGGGACCGCCGCGGTATATCCAGAACGCCATGTGATCGAGAGCTATCTTGCCGGTATATCGAAAGAAGTACTCATAACACATGCGTTTTTTATGGTGCATTGCGGGGTCGCTGCTCGTAGATGTGGGAAATGGATGAATGGGGGATGATGTTGGGGTATCTGTCTATAAGAAACTGGACTTGCGCTTGCCCATGACCATATCTCGGGTGACTTCGAAGCTGAGCCAACTGCTGGCCATGCTGGGCGCGACTTTGAGCAGATTCGGCACGATGCCTTTGTACAGGCCGCGGATGCCCTCGGTGCGGACGATGGACCGGATGGCGTCACCGATGCCGGCGTACTGGAAGCCCATGCCGGACATGGTGTTGATCTGGAAACGGCGGCGGAGCACGTCAAAGGGGTATGTGCAGGTTTGGGCCACGGCTCCGGAGACAGCTCCCGCTCCTAGCTTGCCCACCGCGGTCGGGTCTTTGGAGCCCTCGGGCGTGAATTTGGTGCGCATGATCTCGTACGTCATAAAGTTGAGTCCCACGTAGGGTGCTACGCCGGCGATAGTGGGGACAATGCCGCGATAGAGCGCAAAGAAGCCGCCCTCGTTTTTGTACATGGTGACTAGCACTTTCCACATGCCGGGGAGCTTCTCGTCGGGGCCCTTCTTGATTCCCTCGAACGAGGCGGATTGGATGGATAAGCGTGTGCGGACGATGTCGAGCGGGTACGTAAACGTGACAGACGTGATGCCGGCAAGGCCTCCGCAGAGCAGCCTCTGGTATGCGTCCAACGGGCCCCCTGGCTCTTTTTCGAAGAACTATGCTTGTCAGCATACGCATCTAGGACGAGCTTCCCAAACCTGAGGTTTCCCGCGATGCTTGCCCCAGCCGGCCGTTGCCCAAAGCCCCGTCCAAACACCACTCCCCAGCCCATCTGATGTGCCAGAACCGTCCGTACCAGCGCATCAAGCAATTGAATCAACCCCAGCTCTACTCCTTCCAGGCCCCCACAATACCAGTAACAGAAATGCGACTTACCCTCTTGTAGACGTTGTAAGCGCCGAACTGCACCGCCGAATAAGGAACAATCCGTATGCAATTGGTGCCGTTACCCGCCATGAAGCCGCGCCATCCCTCGTCCCGCCACATCTTAGCCAGGGCCTTGTGGACCGGCATGTTGTACTCGTTGCGGCCCGCGCTCTGCACCTGGAACAGGATCTTCAGCCGCTCGAGGGGCGACACCACGGTGCGCGAGACGGCGCCGGCCACGCCGCCGGCAATGAAGGAGGCGAGGACGGGCTGGGCGACGATTTCGCGGAAGCGCTCGAGTTTCGAGTCATCGGGCGGCGCAAGGGCTGCGGGCTGCCAGACAGGTCAATTGCGGGCTGTTGGCCACGGCGGATGCGCACACGTACACTGGGGCTCTTGCCCGGCTCCGAGCTCAGCGCGACCATGTTGCTCAGTTGCGCCTATCTCTCGTTCGCTGAGCCAAAGTTTTTCGACGAGCTCCTCCCCACGCCGGGCAGACCACCAGGCGACACAGAGAACGGGCAGCTCGAGCGCTCGCTTTTTCAAGCCAATCGAAGCAGCGAGGAACGGGATGCGAAATCGTGTAGGCAGGGCATCGGTCGTGCGGCGGTGCGGCTACGGGGGATGTGGATGTGACGTCGCGGGCACTGGAGCGGAAAGACAGACGGTGGTTGAGCGTGCCATACACAGGACGAGGCGCAAAAGCAGCGGTGAGGAGGCGCCGGCGAGCGTGAATTGCTGTTAATGTGAATGTTTGAGCGTGTGCGTGTGCGTGCGCGGTGTGGAGACGCGATCCCGGAACTGGGGAAAAGTGCTCGAGATGAGAGAAAGATTTAGCGCGGACCGACAAAGATCCGCGCGGCCAGATATATCCATCGGTCGAACAGCGTGGCCTGCAACTCTTATTAAGAACACCTTTGGCCGCCTGGGAGCCCGTTACTGCGACACGCTTCTCCCGCTAGCCCCCGACTCGGTCCCAAAGGGCGCTCAGGTGGGAGCGAGGCATGTCTGATGAGCTCCCCTGAACTCACGATAGTTTCACCCCGGTGCGAATCACAGCCGGCGCCCTCCTTCTGGCCCTCTGCGCATGCACGATTTGCGGCACCAGACGCTGTCTGTGGTTATCTAGACCGCGCTCCTGGATGATGAGCCTCACTGTCAGCTGCAGTCAGTGGTGTGCACCACCCTCCTTTCCTAGCCTGACTGTGACCCTTTTATCACGGGGCCAGAACCTCACCGCCTCGCAGTCACCTTTTGCCTTGTCATCTTCTCCGCTCGAGCTCGCGGCTTATGGTCGTGCAAATGCCCTGCATGTTCGAACATCCAGGCGGCGGTTCTGTACTACGGGTAACCAGACTAGGGTGCGGAATTGGTCCGCAGTTGCCAGCATCTGTCACCACTCCATCCAAGTGGTGTCAAGCCTCGACAGCGTTTTCTCCGAGTACAGCAACAAACATAGTCTGACCCCTTTCAGAGCGCCATCTATGATGTACCTATGTCGGGTAGATACGTGTGCCGGCTGTCGAAGACATCGGAACGAAGAGACCGAGGCCGAAGGCCGAAGGCGAAAATTACTCGGATGGCTACCAAACTACGTCCATGGCAACTAACCGTATCGACAATAGTGTCGTAGACTCGGAAATGACCGCTCAATACATGCAGCTTTGTCTCTCAGCTTTCCCAGAAGACATGGACGGATGGATATAGGCAGTACAAGTGCCAAGACTACATATCCAATCCCAATTCCAAGTTCACTTCGAACCCCAACTGACTTCAATAAGGATACCCCCTAACCTCGTCCTCCTTCGTCAAATCCAACCCATTTTCTACCTGCTCTTGATGCTTGCGGTCCAGATACTCCAACAGCACATCGCCGTACCGCTCCTTCCCTTTATACCGGCTGACATCGTCGCCCCAGCTGCGCACCGCGCTCGCCAATCGTCCTGGCACATACGGCTCCTCGCACACGTCTGTGATGCGGTGGAAGTAGGTCCGGATTGTAAACACTACGCCACCTGATCGCGGCAGTCTACCATGTGAGTCGAGTTAGCGGAAACGGTTCCCAACTAAAGCGGTGGGCATATCATCAAAAAAATGCCTACGAACGAGATTACACATACCTCCGCAAACTCTGCCTCTCGCTCCGGAACCAATGCTTCTCCACCACAATGTCCTTCTCGGCACTATACCAGCCAATGCCCTCCTCGCCGGCGTCCTCGCTCCCGATGCTGCGGCTCCACGCCAGATCGTCGTCGACCTGGATGAAGTAGTTGTTGCGCAGCACGGCCTTGTCAGGCTGCACGCGGCGGAAGAAGTTCATCATGCCCTTCTCGAGCTTCTCGCGGAACTGCGGCACGTCGCCGCTAGTGTGGATTTCCGACAGCGGCATGCCGAACTTGTCGGCCAGCCGCCAGAAGCCCGCCAGCAGGATCGACCCGGCCAGCAGGTAGTACTGGCCGTCAGGCCGCTCGAACATGATGGCCAGGTCGTCCTGCACGAGCCGGCCCGCCATCTGCATGGGGTCCTCGGCGAGCGGCCGCGCGACGATGTCGAAGGTCTCGCCCGTGGCGATGTTATCCATGCCGACGGCGGTTTTGCGGTATAGGCTCGGGTAGCGCTGCGGCAGGTAAGCGCACAGCTCCTCGAGCAGCTCGCACGCGCCGTCGAAGGCTTCGGGCGCCGTGCGGCTGCACTTGGCGCCGCGCTCGCGGATGCGCTGCGCTTTCTGCCCGTGGAACGACAGATACTGGTTGTCGAGCTCGATCCACTCGTCCCAGTGCATGGTGCGCAGGCCCATGGTGACGTTGTACTTGGGGCCGTAGCGGAACGGGCGGTAGGGTAGTGGTTTGGTTTCTGTGAGCGACCAGTTCGGGTAGGGGGGTGCGGCTGGCCGCTTGAAGGCGTGGGGAGGCCAGACTGTGGGTGGGCGGGTGAGTGAGTGAGTGATGGGCGAAGAGGGAGGGGGAGGGGGAGGGCAGGGTAGGGCAGAGGGTTTGTTGGCACGTTACGTACCTCCTGGTTCGCGGGCTGGCGGCTTCGAGGACGCCTGTTTCTCAAGGTTGGGCGTACTTGGTCGCGAGACGAGGGTGCGGCTGCGCAGGCGGCGGGTGAGTAGGGAGATTGACCATAGCAGTATAGCTGCGATGAGCACGCCGTAGAGAAACGACCTTGAGCTGATATCCATCTGGCGCAGTTTGGCGTCGAGATGCGTAGGGTTGCATATGTGCCGTACCCATAACTTCGCTTCTGATATCTTCTCGGCTGCCCTGCTGCTGTGGGTAATTGTGAACATTGCTAAGTTTCGTTTGTGGATGAGAGGGAGATGCGAGATCAGTTAACAACAGCGTAAAAGAAAGGCGGTACTCTGTACTTAATAGTTCATCAGGTTACGTCTAAGTAGTACGAGTAGAGCACGCAACAGGTGGAGTGCAGTGACGGGGCCAAAGATTCATGCTCATGAAGTAAAAAGAAAGAAGAAGGGCATATTGAGGACATGATTGAATTAACCTATGACCATGAGCATATCCAGTGTTGCGTGCGATAACGTACTCCAGGGATCGCAAGTGTGGGGTTTCATCGCTGCATGTCGTCAACCTGTTCACCAGGATACGTTTGCCACAAGCGGACTAGCGTCGCCTGCGCAGATGCAACGTTCTCCACCCTGGAGAGGATCCGCTCTAGACAAGGATCGAAATAGAGATGTAAACAGGTTATTTTGTGTACTGGCGGAGTGAGCATCCTTCAGAGGTATGTACCCGAGATGTTGCGGTTTTGCGCCTAGTGGGGAATGAGCGTAGTGGTGAGGGCGGCTTGAGATTTGGGCCGTGTCAACCATCAATTGGATAATTGATGCGGTCGGCTGTAGGAAGTTCTGGATAGCTACAGCTCCGGCCTTCCTATTTGGTGCGTGCGACGCAAAAGGCAGTACTCGCCCCACTTTCGGCGGAATCGCTCTGGGATAAAGGGCCACTCTGGAATCCAGAGCAAGCGGCCCAGAAACGGAGTTTGGCTGGCATCGAGGAAGCTTCTACAGGTCAGTTTCTCCCAGTTCTCCGTGTCGGATATATAGTCCGGCTCGAGGACTGTTGGCGGAGCGCCTGGCAGGCGCGAGTCGACCAGGAACTTGCAGTGTTCGATATCGATCTAGGAAATGTTAGTGTGTGCTATATTTGAAGTAACATGTTGACAGATACTGACGTGTTTACCAAGGTCCTCGCGGTTCTCATTGTTCATGCCAGAGGGCACAAGCCAAGCGCCTGGGTACAAGCCAAAGCCGTCTTTGGCTTCACTGAACTCGCCGGGAAGTAGACCGTAAAATTCGCTCTTGATGAACTTCGCTCGAACTTGATCAGGGAGCAGGTACGATGACGGGAACCGGTACCATTCCTTGCCAAGACAAACATTGTCGCCAGGACTAGTAATCCCCTGTTGCTGCAGTGGTGCGTATACGTTGAGAGGGGCCGAGTATGCGCTGATGATGCCGATGGTTCGGAGAGCACCTAGGTTGAAGGTCCCGAGGATGAAGACGCTGACTAGGGCCAGCTTTACCTGCGCAGGTATCTTGCTTGCCAGGTCCTGCGGTTGAGTGGATCCAAGGTTTGCAAGCAATATGTGCAGCGAGGTGGCTGCATTGAGTGCAAGAGCGGGATATGCTGGGTACATGAACCTTTCTTCCTTGTGTGGTTGGAGGGAAAAGATTGCCAGCCACAGATAGAAGGGGCTGACAAAGACAAGACCGCGGAGAAGAGTTTGTTTAGAGACGGCTTTCTGGCGAATCACATGCTGGAATAGAAGCAGAGGAAAAGCGGCAAGGGCTAGGAAGAACCACAAGTTGAAGTTCAAGGCGAGATTACGGATGTAGAAATGCCATGGCTCTACGCCATATATGTTCGGGCCCTTGCTCCCACCGCTGAACACGTTATATAGGACAATGTTTAGCGGCACAGAGACTAGCTTTTTGTAAAAGAAGGTGTCGATGCCTGTTTGAACAATCTAAATCGAGATAAGCTTCGTCGTGGTGTAGTCACATGGGTTACATACCAACAGAATCGTGGATCTCAATGCTCCGTCTAGCAGTCGTCTGAAACCGGCGTAGACTTCTCCGGTAGTATAGGCTAGTATAGTCTCTTCAACAATAAACGGAAGGACGAGAGCAGCCGCAAAAGGCCACCCAAGTAGACTCCCGATGGCAAACCAAAGTATACCTTGCGCAGTACGCATACCTCCTTGCCAGTCCATGAAGGCGGAAAAGCCTAACATGATCGTATACATAGCAAAGCTAGAAGGTAGGTAGGCAGGAGACGCATGGTACATGCCAGGACTGAGCACCAAAGCCATTAAGAAAAATATGGCTACGCGTGGATTCATAGTCTTCGAGATGACAGAGTATAGGCGGGTCTCGCATATAGCGCATACTGTCGTCAAGACGAGTCGAAGAAAGTAGAACTGAAAGACTTTGGAGCTGGACAAAAGTCGGCTCATCCCTATCACTGTCGCATGCAAGCCAGTATATGCCCAGCTTCGGATTGCATAGTCTGGGGAGTATTCCCACGTCTGCAACCCGTATCCATGGGTAATGTAGTGCGTAGGCTCCCAATAATTGAACACTTCATCACAGTCCTGTATCGGCGAAAACACCGCAGCAAAAGCGTTGGCACCGAGGAAGATATAGAATGCAGTGATTGGTTCAAGCTGTGGGGGTTTTGGTGGCTCAGGACGCGATTTCCTGGGTCCGCCGTCAGCGAGATGAAGGCAGTAGATCCGGCATCTTACTGTGATATCTTCCGTGATACGGACTTCATAGCCACAGTCTCTGAAGCTGGGTTGGGCGCCATTATGCAAAGCTGATGGCGCTGAAATACTAAGATGATATCTTGGACGACGAGGATGTCGAGTCAAATGAGTGAACACTCAAGTCTGGGAGCACGAGACGAGTCACGATACCACTATAGAAGTAGCTGCACTAGAACAGTACAGTATAATGGTCGCCACCGACAGCATGTCGCTCATGAGTGGGAAGGCATCAATATGCACCGGCTTGTCTGGCCCCTGGGGTTGAGAAGTTGAGGACAGGATCGCTCTTGCCAAGGCGTAGGGCTGACAGCAGAGATGCAATGGGCATTAGCGCGCCAAGTGCGCACGGACACCTCATTACTGGAAGCAGCCCTTGAGCGAAAGATTCTCTTTCGCGACGTAACCACGACGACCTCTAGCAAAGTCGTGAAAGCTACGGACCCATCACTGCACAGACGCTTGCCTGCACAGTCGCAGAAAGGGACCATGTCAAACTCTGTCGAACCTCCCACAAAGAGGGCGCGGCTCGACCTCGATGGCCGCAGTAACGGCACATCGACTCTCGACGTGCCGAGTTCGCCCATCGATGATTTGGACGATGACTTCTACGACACGGCCCCTACCAAGCCTGCATCAGGCTCTGTAGACGCTGAAGATCTCTCAGCGTCCGCCGAAGCCGCCTCTGCTTCTGCGAGCTTCTCCGCGTCGCCCATCCCGGGACTTGGGTTCCTCGGTCATCCACCCCCTGTCGAGCGAAGTTCCCTGCAGAATGGCTCGCATACTGTTGTTGACGGCGACGAAGCCGATGAAGGCGAGATATCAGACTCGGAAGCTTTCTACAGTGACGTAAAAACAGCCGTGCCAGCCACGGCTGAGCAGCAGACGGGTTGGGTCGCTCCAAATGGTAAGCCTTCGCTTGAGAAATGTCGTCTCCTGCGTCTAATGGACCCACCCAGATGATGCCTTTGCCAACCCTACTGCGACCGATCCCGACATGTGCGCGCCCAAAGCACAGGAAGATAGCTCAGTTGTCCTATACGCTGCCAACCAAGATTCGACAAACGTAGTCGATTCCAAGGCCGATTTTCTGCGTGTCGGCGAAGTCAACAAAGGGAACAACGAGGCCGAGTGGCAGATAGACTCTGAGAATTCGGACTTGTCTTCCGATGCATCCAGTGACGACAGCAGTTCTGACGAGGATGATGACGACAAGTCTGAAGAAGGCGAACTGTTGGGTCCTGAGGAGCAGATCCGCAGGCTCATGGAGGAGTCGGCCAACGAACCAGTCACTTCTGAAAAGGCCAAAGTTCGAACGCTGAACGAGGTGGTTGAAGAATATAAGAAACCAGACATCACGGTAACTGACGAAACAAGGATAACGGAGCTCGGCCATGTCGAATCGATAGTAGACAATCTGGTATTGATAAAGGCAAAGGTGTCTGGGGATTATCAAGTGCTCGAGTCCGAATCCGCCTTATGTCTAGGTAACCGCACAGTCATTGGGCAAGTCTCTGAAACTATTGGTCGCGTCCAAGAACCAAGGTATACCTTGGGCTTTTCTGACCCAGCGGAAATTGCAGCATTGGGAATATCAAAAGACACGTCTATATTCTACGTCAACGAACACTCAACGTTCGTGTTCACCGAACCTCTCAGGGCGCAAAAGCACACGGACGCATCGGACCTACACGACGAAGAAACTCATGATGTCGAGTTCTCGGACGACGAGAAAGAGGCAGAACACAAGAAAAGCAAAAAGGATGCGAAGAAGAGAGCATGGAATGAGGCCAACCGTGATCCGCAGGAAGAGGCCCTGGCAACGGCGTATGCCGACAGACCTAGTACCAGTTACACAACCATGTACCAAGGCGGCGGTCTAAATTACAGTGACGATGACGAAGAAGGCATGTATAGGCCCCTGACTAGACCAGACCGTTTCGAAGAGATTGTCGGCGCAGGTGCTCCCCTCGAAGATAGGAGTCATGTACGCAGAGGCATGTTGCGCGGCGGTAGAGGAGGTTGGCCTGATCGCGGGCGCGGCTTTCGAGGAAGAGGTGGTGGCGGCGGTGGAGCACGTGGTGACCGCGGCGGTGGGGGTGGAGCGCGAGGCGATCGTGGTCGTGGGGGAGCACGAGGTGATCGTGGTGGCGGTGGGGCTCGAGCTGATCGCGGTGCCAATGGAGGCCGCGGAAGCGATCGTAATTCCAGCGGAGGGCGAGGCGACCGCAGTCGAAACGACCGTGGTGGTGGAGCCCCTGGAGGGCGAGGAGATCGGGGTGGGGGAGCTCGAGGAGATCGCGGTCGTTTCGCCAGGGGCCAATCAGACAGGCATGGAAAAGGACATGAGCAGCACCGCCAAAGGGATGTTCGACAACAAGAGAACCGATCTGTCTCATCCTCTTCGCCTGGACGGCAGAACCGCGGCCGGTCCTCACATCGTTCTCCGCCAGGGGGCAATGCGTCTGGCAACAGCAGAAGGCGATCTCAACAGGCCTCCCCAGCACCTGCTTCTCGTCCTCCAGCGTCCACCAATGCCAGTGCGTACGCATACAATAATGAGGTCAACCCTGCTGGATATGCTGCGCCGTACTCGAATTCGGCTCAATCATCAACTACATACTCGACAGCAACCGGCACAGCAGGCTACACTGGTATATCGGCTGGCGCTTATGCCAGTCAATACGCGCAGCAAGCCCCAGCTCAAGCCCCAGCGCAACCCTCAGCACAAGCTCCGGCACAGGCTCCGGCACAGGACCCGCAGCAGCTGGCGGCGCAATGGGCACAGTGGTTCCAGTACGCAGCGGCGATGCAGAACCAAGGCCAAGCCCAGCCCCAGCCCCAATCCCAACCTCAAGCAGCTCCGCAACAGAGCACCCCGCAGGCCAACTCGACTCCCAATTGGCAAGAAATCCTCAGAGCCGCACTGGGCCGCGGCTCAACGTCGTGACGGGCGAGTGAGGTTTGTATCAGTTTCCTAACTTTGCGCTGATGCGCACAGCAATATTACGCTCCTATGTATACCGACGGTCAGTATCTCGGCGCCGATACGAACGGCGCTGTCATGATCCGGACGTGTTTTGATCCCTCCTGCAGTCGGCCCCGGTGGAACGCGCGCTGCGGTCTTTCTGAAAACACGTTGCTTGCTTTTGATTTTCGAAGAGGGCCGTTCAGCTTCTCATTGTTTCATACGTTTATCAGTACAAGTTTATACCCCGTTTCCGTGTCATGGGGCTGCGTAGACTTGTTCAGGGGACATTTGCTGCTGCAGTGCGATGCAACGAGGCCTAATTAAGTAGCTGTTCCACGTGTACTCCGTATGCAGCGCAGTAATGCCCCGCGTCAGTGCTCTGCATAGTCCCGAGGTTGCGCCTCGAGGTTGTTCGGTGGGTGATAGATAACAAAGGACGGCGGCGTTGGCCAACAGGCACCCTAGACATGCAGCGCAGTGTCCGAGAACATGCACTTGCACCCCCCAAACACGCCCTCTCTCTCGCTCGAGAAGGCAGCTCGGCACTTGGGGAGCTGTTGTGGGACTGCGGGAGAGCAGTAATTTATCTATAGGGTATGTATGTATTGTGTATATGTATCATCGGTGATAACGGCTGGGTTGTCTGGTCGTCGTCGTCCGATGCAGCCAGTGTGGACTGTGGGTAGTGCCAGGCGGGAGCGGAGGTTTAAGCGGCGGTCCCAGCGCCACCGTATTGTGGCTTGGGGCACCGCGAGCGGGGGTGTCTCTGGTGCCGCTGGTGCTGGTGCTGGTGCTGGTGCTGGTGTCAGTGTTGCGCCAGATACCGCGGCAGGGTGCGCCCCCCCGGACGCGGGTCAAAGACCGCACGCCTGGCAGAGGGTCGCGGCCGCAGGTGGCGAGCAGCAGAGCGGCGTCGTGGTCCGGCCGAGGACGGTGCTGGTGCTGGTGCTGGTGCTGGTGCTGCTTGCAAGTGAGTCGCCCGGGGCCAGCGCCAGAAACAGTCCGGGGCGCTTCCTTTTGTTGTGCTGGTCTAGGCTCGAACGGCAGCGTGGCTGCTTGGGCGCGGCCGGAGTGCAGGTGGCGGCTTTGGGCCCGAGGGTGTGAGCATGAGCATTGGCGTCCGCTCCCAGGCCTGGGTAGTGTGGAGTCCATCGTCAGGACTCAGCTCCCCCATCAACGTCCATCGCGAACCGCTCTTCCGTCCCCGCTGTGCGCCTGTGAATTGATCCACGCGTGCTGCGCTTCTGCCTGCCCAACGACTGCTCCTCTGCCCCGTCTGCCCTCGCACCGCCCGCCCATGTGCCCGCCGGCCGTTCGTCCCCAGCCTCGATGAAGCAGCCGTCCTAGGACGTGTGGCAGCAGCCCTCGAATCCAGCAGCCGTCCGCGCCGACGCCGACGCCCGTCCTCCGACCCTCGCGGGCGCATCGTCCCCCGCGAACATGACGAGGAGGGAGAATGTAGGCCGCCATGGGTCCATCGAGAGCTCGCAGAGCTGGGCGTCCAGTGACACGGTGCGGGCCTTTGCCAACCGTTCTCGCGGCATGCCCGTGACTGTGAAGACGGCCAAGGACCACAACCTCCAGTACGTCCTCTCTTGGCCTTCTTTGGTGCTTCTCTTTCCAGAATCGTAGAATAAGAATAATTGCGTGACGCGCTGTGGCATTTGCGCAAGCTGTGCGCCTGGGCCTCGGTGGCGGTGGCCTCTGGGGCTTGTCGTCTCGTGTTGTCGCAGAGCTTCGACGAACCTACGCCCCACATGGCCCTTGGTGGTGCCCTTGATCTTCACGCATGTTCTTTTTCCTGTTCTTAGCCAGTCAGTCAAGTGGATGCAAATCGCAGGCTTGGACAATGCGCCAGTCGCGTTCCCTCACCTGTCTCAGTGCTAGATATGCCCCGGGCCGCATCCTCAGAGGGTCAGAGCCAGCTAACGCCACGATGCAGGGTCGAAAAGGAGTCGGAAATCTCGCCGGGAACTGTTCCTCCACTGCCTCCCCCCAAGGATCCAATCCATAAACCCAGGAAAAACTCGAATTGGGACAGTCCGCAGGTGGCGGACTTCAGAGATTACCGGAAACAACTGGCTGTCCTGGAAACCTCGGGAGGACGGATACCATCCATCTCGCGCAATCCGCCCACCGCAAGCGCAGCCTCACCGACCCCGCCGTGGGCCTTGTCAGGCACGAATGGGAGCGCGATGCCACCGAGTGTGTTTGGCAGCTTCTTCAATGACTCCAACGAGGACGTGCAACTATCCCCAGCATTTGCGCGGCCAGGTAGCGGTAAAGATGATGCCGTAGTATATCCTGTCGACGATAGGCGACCATCAGTGGCGAGCGCTACCACGGTCAGCAGCACAGGATCGAACAGCATCAGCAGGGGTTTTCACAAGAAACTGCAGGGCTTCTTTGGCGAGGACTTTCCCGGGGATTCTCGTCAGAATTCGGACAGCAGCCTGGCCACACCGTATGCTACCGAGCAGCCGACGCGCGGAGCGCGCAACCGCACCAACTCAGTGAACAACACGATCCGAAGTAGTCTCAATAGCAGACCGGGCTCGCCTGAAGGCTCTCGGCCTAGAACGCCGCTGCCGTCTTCGGAAGTGACGCCGTGGGAATTTCAGGAGCTCAAGGTGAGTTCAACCAAGCTGCAGTTGGCGGGGCAACACTGCAACGGCGACCATGTCTAAACTTCCTTGTGAACCCTTCTTTCCTCCACACACTAGTTCTCTTGCCAATTGAGCAGCTGCCTGGAGCTGCAGAAGGGGACACACTAACACAACACAGGACACACCCGCGCAGGGTCAAACTGAAAATGGCCGCATGTCTTCCGATCATCAATCCAACAAGTCTGGCAAGGGCCCGCATAAGCTGAGACTGCCCCACCATCGCCATAACAGAAGCAAGGACGACATCAAGGTCCCCGAAGGCCGATCTGAGATCAGCCAGCCCTACCCGTTGCGCCCCGTTACTAGTCGAGAAGACTCATCTTGGAGCATTCGTCGAGACCAGCAATACCCCTCAGCGCTGAGCTTTGCCTTGGCCTCGAAGACCAATCTTTCGGTGCGACCCTCGAGCCCTACTCCCAGCGCTTTCAGCGAAATGTCGCGGGATCCGTCAGCGCAAAGGTCGCCGAGCACAGCTAAAGGGCCACGTTCCATTTTCGACCGCCTGAAAGGGAAGAAGGACAAGGGCGACCGATCCGGTCCAGACACTCTGAGAGATCTTCCCGGTTCCACCGTTTCCCTACAACCGTCCATCAAGTCTGCAAAGTTCCCTCGGACAGAGGCCTTTAGCTCCAGGAAGAAGAGTGATCTTGATATAGGGTCCAAGGAAAAGCAACATAATTATGGAAAGGAAGGTGGTCGAAGGGAGCATGGTCTGCGTCCCTTCAAACGTGACAAACGCACAGCGGCGGCCTATGATCAACCGCGTGCAAGGGACCCCAATGAAGCGACTACGGATGTGCAGAACGAGGCCTTGTGGCAACTCGATACTGATCTTGAACATATGGAGGGCATCGTCAACGTACAACAACCGCCAATGACCCCACCTACAGGTGACTTGCCCGTTATTGCCTGGCCAACTGAAGAGCTTGGTGGTATAGAGACCAAAGATCAAGACGGGAACACTGTTGTCTGGGACGCACCAGATTCTTGGGCTGTGCGACCCGTCGGTTCCGACAGTATGCCCCGCAACGGCGAGTACGATGAGACGGGCGCGACGTCGAAAGAGGAAGATATCTCGAAGACGTACTGCGTACGCATTTTCCGAGTTGATTCAACCTTTGCGACGTTATCAGCAACCCTCAACACTACTGTAGCCGAGATCATTCAAATTCTGGGGAAGAAGACTCTGCTACAGGACGAATTAGACAACTACCATATTGTCATGCGGAAACACGATACTTCCCGACAACTCGACTCAACAGAGCGCCCTCTGTTAATGCAGAAACGCCTTTTGGAACAGGCCGGCTACACTGATCTCGATCGCCTGGAGGAAGTTGGACGAGAAGATAACAGCTACCTGTGCCGGTTCACTTTTATCCCTGCGAAAATGAGTGGATATTCCAGTTTAGAGAAAGACCCCGGTTTCAGCAAGATGCAGAAATTCAGCCACATCGATTTGCAAGGACGGAATCTTATCACCATACCCATCATCTTATATCAAAAAGCTACCGAGATCATCTCGCTCACCCTCTCGCGCAACTTGGCCCTAAACGTACCCAAAGACTTTATACAGGCATGCACGAACCTCAGAGAAATCAAGTACACCAGCAACGAGGCTCGACAGTTACCCCCTAGTCTAAGCTTGGCAACCCGTTTGACCATGCTGGATATATCGAACAACCGCTTGCAAGAGCTGGAACATGCTAAGCTCAACAGGCTTCAGAGCTTACAGGGTCTTCGTCTCTCGAACAACAGATTGACGAAGCTACCTGCATACTTTGGCCACTATCGCGCCCTTAGGAGTCTCAACTTGAGTTCGAATTCCCTCACTGAGTTCCCGGACTTTCTGTGTGACGTCGTAACGCTTGTGGACCTGGACATCAGCTTCAATTCCATCTCTAGCCTACCAGAGATCGGAAAACTTACTTGTTTGGAAAGACTGTGGGCCACGAATAACAAACTCTCTGGTAGCTTTCCGCCGTCGCTTAGCAATCTGGTGAACCTGCGAGAGATCGATGTTCGGTTCAATGCGCTCAACAGCATGGACGTCATGTCCCAATTACCCCGGTTGGAGTATCTGATGATCGGTCACAACTCCATATCCGCCTTCGAAGGTTTTTTCCCGAGAATTCGGGTACTCCACATGAACCACAATCCAGTCACGCGCTTTGGCATGAGCCAGTCAGTGCCATCACTGACCATGCTGAATCTTGCCTCCGCAAAGCTCGCTCAGCTACCCGAGGATCTGTTCCAAAAGATTTCCGGCTTGACGAAATTGATACTAGACAAGAATCATTTTACGTCGATTTCAACAAATATCGGTAAGTTGTACAGATTAGAGCATTTGAGCGTTGCGCGGAATTCTCTCGATGAGCTCCCTGCCGAGATTGGCCGACTAGCGGAGCTTAGGTACCTCGACGTGCGCGAAAACAATCTAGGCCGCTTGCCTCCAGAGTTATGGTATGCTCGACGGTTGGAAACACTCAATGTGTCTTCGAATATCCTGGTCGGATTCCCAAAGCCCAGCGCTGCCCCACCCTTGCCGACCGCTAATGGCGACGTTCCGAACCTTGATGGCGCTACGCCTCTTCCGACTCCTGGGCTAGGACCAAGCCCAAGTTATGAGGAGCTAGGAAAACTAGAGGACTTCGTTAACCGGCGCCCGAGCCAGGCCTCTGCCGGGTATCTAAGTTCAGGTACTTCACCTGCCACATCTCAACGCAAAGGTTCCATGGCTTCGTATAGCACTACAGGCACCACCGCTACGGCACGAAAACAATCCGTGGCTTCGCGCGCTCCGACAGAAGGAACCCTGACGCCGGTCTCGCGCAAAGATTCTAGCCTCTCTAACAGAATGGTTACGACCTTTGCCGGATCACTGCGACACTTGTTCCTTGCTGACAACAGGTTGGGTGACGATGTTTTTGACGAATTGTGTTTACTCCCAGAACTCAGGATTGTCAATCTCGCCTATAACCTTATCTATGACGTACCACCTCGTACCATCCGGAGATGGCAGCATCTTGCAGAACTGTACCTCTCGGGCAATGATTTGACCTCTTTGCCCGCTGAGGACTTGGAAGAAGTATCATCCCTCAAAGTGCTCCATATTAATAGCAACAAGTTCCAGGTCCTCCCTGCCGAATTGGGCAAAGTTGCGAAACTCGCCATCCTCGATGTTGCCAGTAACTCCCTCAAGTACAATGTCTCCAACTGGCCATACGATTGGAACTGGAACTGGAACCACAATCTGAAGTATCTCAATTTGTCGGGAAACAAACGACTAGAGATCAAACCGAGTGGCCCGTATAGCGGTGGGGCGGCTGCCATGCGGGAGGGTCGAGACTTGACAGACTTTACATCACTCATCAACCTGAGGGTGCTGGGTCTGATGGATGTAACAATGATGGTCCCTTCGGTTCCAGAACAAACCGAGGACAGAAGAGTCAGGACTTCCGGCTCGACAGTCGGTACCATGGCGTACGGGATGGCGGACAGCCTAGGCCGGAATGAACATATCTCAACTATGGACATGGTAGTCCCTCGCTTTCGAAGTCATGACGATGAGCAAATCTTGGGACTCTTCGATGGCCAACCTCTTGCTGGTAGCGGCTCCAAGATAGCGAAGTACCTGTACGACAACTTCAATAATCGTTTTGCAGACGAGCTGGATCGTCTTCGACCTCAAGAATCTCCTGTCGATGCCCTGCGACGAACATTTCTCGGTCTCAACAAAGAGCTCGCTACAGCTGCCAACCAGGCGTTGGATAAGAGCAATTCAGCGGTTCCTGCTCCCCAACGCGGGTCACTCCCTGATCTCGGCGATGACGATCTTAACTCAGGTAGTGTGGCTACAGTGTTGTATCTCAAAGAGATGGAGCTGTACATATCGAATGTCGGCGATGCTCAAGCCCTGCTCATCCGCTCAGAAGGAGGACACAAGATTCTGACAAGGAAACATGACCCTGCGGAGCCCAGTGAACGGGCCAGA
Source organism: Massariosphaeria phaeospora (assembly GCA_011032825.1). NCBI lineage: Eukaryota > Fungi > Ascomycota > Dothideomycetes > Pleosporales > Massariosphaeria > Massariosphaeria phaeospora. The sequence continues at coordinate 1,293,451 of JAADJZ010000001.1, read as the reverse complement.
ATCCGGGAAGCAGGGGGGTTTGTTTCTCGACAAGGAAAACTGAACGACGTTCTCGAAGTATCACGGGCGTTTGGCTATGTACAAATGTCGCCGTCTGTCATCGCCTCCCCCCACATCCTCAGTCTTACACTCGGCGACACCGACGAAATGATTCTGATAGCCTCTCGCGAACTATGGGAATATTTGACTCCTGCTTTTGCTGTTGACGTCGCGCGGTCCGAGCGAAACGATCTCATGCGAGCAGCTCAGAAGCTTCGCGATCTTGCGATAGCGTTCGGCGCAACGAACAAGATCATGGTAATGCTTATTGGTGTCAGCGATATCAAGAGCAGGCAGCGAGCCCGCTTCCGATCGCACGACACGCCGATGGGACCCTCTGGGTCACCTGACGACTTTTTCTCGAGCCGTAGGATCGCAAAACGTTCTCGGAATCAGGTTGGCGATTCGAAGCTTGCCAGACTCGACAACGAAGTGGAAGCTCCGACCGGCGATGTTAGTTTGATATTTACTGATATCAAGAATTCGACCATGCTCTGGGAGACCTATCCTATCGCAATGAGATCCGCGATCAAGATGCACAACGAGTTAATGCGTCGGCAGCTGCGTATCATTGGTGGTTACGAAGTCAAGACGGAAGGAGATGCATTCATGGTAGCGTTCCCAACGGTCACATCGGCTTTGCTATGGTGTTTCACGATCCAAAGCCAGCTACTCGAGGTTCAATGGCCACAGGAAATTCTCAACAGTGTCAACGGACAGGAGGTTGTTGACCCTGATGGCAATGTAATATTCCGAGGACTTTCGGTTCGCATGGGTATCCACTGGGGAACCCCGGTGTGCGAAACTGACCCCGTCACTAAACGCATGGACTACTTCGGACCCATGGTCAATCGAGCGTCACGTATATCGTCTGTCGCCGACGGAGGACAGATCACTGTATCGTCCGACTTCATTGCTGAGATTCAACGTCTTCTGGAAACGCACATCGAAGGCGATAGAAGCAATTCGACAGGCTCGGAAGAGGGGCTGGGTGATGATTACATGAGCCAGGCTATCCGACAGGAACTACGATCGCTCAGCAGCCAAGGCTTCGAAGTGAAGGATCTGGGTGAACGCCGTTTGAAGGGTTTGGAGAATCCGGAGTACATCTACCTGATGTATCCTCACTCACTGGCGAGCCGTCTCGTTGTACAGCGACAAATGGAGGAGAAGCCAGCACCACAGGCCAACAATCCTCAGGCTGGACAGAAAATGCGGGATAGCCAGCTCACAATAGACACCGACCATGTATGGGACCTCTGGAATGTCAGTCTGCGTTTAGAGATGCTTTGCAGCACATTGGAAAGTCCAGGCTCGGCCGAACTGAAGCCTCCTGAAACGGCTCTGCTCGAACGGATGAAAAACAGGGGCGGCGAAATCACAGACCGATTCTTGATCAACTTCGTCGAGCACCAGATCTCGCGCATAGAGGTATGTATCGCGTGTCCCTTTTGCAATTCCCACCCCCGCTAACCACACCTCCAGACATGCACCACCACCCTCGCCCTCCGCCACATGGTCCGCCCGTTTGGCTCTGCGCCCTTGCTCCAGCAAGCCTGCCCGATGGGCGACATCATCAGCGAACTGCAAGCATCGATGCAGGAGCTGCAGCAGTACAAAGACGAAGCGTCGTCGCAACTCGTGTCCGCCTGAACCCGTATCTCATGACGATTCCAAGACTTTACGAACTTGAACCTCCTTTTAATTACTTAGCTTGGCACCGCGAGTCGGCTTCCCACCCCCTTCGATGACGTCTACGATAACAGCTGCTATCCAATGCTCAATACCCCGGCCTGGCCTGGCTTACCTAATATCTATCTTGTCGCCGGTTTTCGCTCGAGCGAAATGCGTACGTACTGAGTGAGGAAGGGTTGGGGCTAATGACTCTCACCCGCACACGCAAGCAATGTTTATACGCGGCGTTTCCGACGATCTGGCTCCCCTTCTGTACTATACCCTTTTGCCCTGACGGTCCCCCTGCCCTTCCACATCTACATTGATTGTTTGCCATACCAAGTTTCCCCCCGGGCTCCATCCATCCAGGCTACGAAAAGCATATGGGCACGCGCTCAACCCAGGTTCACCTCGCTACCCATCGCCCACCGCTAGCGACCGACGCCCCGTGCTCGCTCCCGACATGCTCGCTCGCGCACGTCCCGTTTTTTCCAACACCCAGCCAACCAGCAGTCCTGTCTATCTATCTATCTACGCCTTTTTCCTTCTTCCTGGTTCTTTTTGAGCTGCTATGCTGCTACTCTTCTGAGTCGTTTTTCTCTTTAGACCTGCAAGTTGGGGTTTTCCAGAGTATGCACGTTTTTGCTTGCTTGCTTGCTTGGTGTTTATGCGTTTTTGGGGGGGGGGGGGGGGTAACTGATTGGTTGGATGAGAGTTTTGAGGCGCGCAACTATTGGGTTTCGGCGGTTCTTGAGCGCAATGTGCTTCGCTGCGATTGGGATTGGGAGTGCGAGTGCGCGATTTGGGGGGTTTTTATGTTATGTTCTATGGGCTTGTTTTTGAGTTGGCTTGGCTTGGGCCCTTGTCTGCCTGAGTCTTGTTTTGGCTGAGCTGAGCTGCGGGTACAGTACGATGAGAGGACGGTAGTGTTAGTGGGTGTATTACTCGTTCTGTTCTGTTTGGTCTTCTTTCTTGGGACTCTTCTTAGGACTCTACTTTTTACTTGCTTGCTTGCTTGCTATCAATTGAATGGAATGGAATTGATGATGATGAATCAGAATGATGATGTGTGTGTGTGTTTGTTTGCTTGTTTGCGACGTCGATGCTGGGATTGAGGGTGGGAGGTGTGAGGTGTGAGGTGTGAGGTGTGAGGTTTGGGATTTGGGATTTTGGGGGTGTGACTCCATGTGTTGAGAGGAGACTCATACGGACTCACACTTGAGTGACTTGACTGTTGCTGACTCTTAGCTTAGCCAAAAAGGTCTGATACCGATACCATCGACGCACGGGTGCTTATGACCATGTCTATGATCATGACTACAACTACAACGACAACTACACACGGCAACTACAACTTCGAACAAACAGATACATCGCACGACATTTCATACATTTACAATTTTAAGGCTTTCAGCGACTTGGATCAGAAATCTGGCGACACGGCATTATATTCTGCACATTCGGTCGGCAGCGTGGCTCTCCCACCTCTCTGGAACTCGTTACTACACTGGTTATTTTACTTGCTACAAACGAACCATCGTACGGCTCACACAACTTCCTACTACTATTACCACTATCCGCGCCCTCTCTCTTCCCCTCTACCCCTATCTATCTACCTTCCCCTCTACATCTCCTATCTATCCACCCCTTCCCCTCCACCTCCCCAAAATGGCCCTCCCCCTCCTCCCCATCTTCAAAGGCCTCAAATTCCTTCTCAACGTGGGGCTCCAAACGCAGCACGCCCGCACCCACGTCCCCACCACCTGCCCCGTATGCGCCGCACCCCTCGTACGCCGCCCACACGAGTCAACCAAGCAATTTCGCGCGCGCAAAGAGGAGATTGAGCAGAAAGGCGTGTTTTTGCCCGTCGTGGAGGGCGCGTTGAAGGTGAAGGGGTGGAGTGTGCGGTGGGGTGTGTGGGGGGGTGTGTGAGGGGGGGAGGAGGGGGTGTGGGTGGTGTTGCGGGGTTTGCGGGTGTGGGAGGGGGAAGGGAGGGGAGGATGGGGATGGGGAGGGGGATAAGGGGGATAAGGGGGAAGAGGGCGTGAGGGTTGTGGTGGGAGAGGGAGGTGAGAAAGAGCGCGGTGGGCTGGTTGCGACGGCTGCGGTTGTGCCTAGACGGGTCGACGACTTCGATGGGAAGGTGAAGGAGCTGTCGAAGCTTCCTATACACCCGCCCCCTCCTCCTCCACCTCCTCCGCCTCCGCCTGCTCCGCCGCCACCGCCTCCTCAAGCCAGTCCACACAGCCAGAGCAAGCCGCGCAGCCCAGCTGTGCCTTCCCGAGCGCCCGGCAGCGGTAGAGCGAGAGCCGCAGAGGGGCGACCAGTGGAGCCCGTAAAACCTGTAAAACGCGACGTGAAAGTCGAGGGCCCCAAGCAAAGACGGCCACCCGCTGTGGTGGACCCATCAGTGGCTGCAGCGCAGCCAGAGGCATCTGCAAAAGAGCATGTATCCGCCACGGCTACGGCTAGACAGAGACGGCCACCGGGAAAGACAGCCGCGCAGGCTGGGCAGGTGTCTGGGCCGGCGACCGCGCAAGGCGCTGAGAAGAAAGCGGTGGACGGCAGGAACATCAGGGATAGAGTGATCGAGAATGGGGCTGTGGCGGAGCTGAGGCAGAAGGGGATTGCGTACGGGAAAGCGGCTGTTAGAGAGGGGAGGGAGTTGTATGAGAAGAGGAAAAGGGGGTGAGGGCGGGGGATGGATGGATGTGCATCTTGATCTGTGATGGGAGTATGGGGTCCTTTTATTGTGCCGGGTATTGCGTGTTTGTGAGGTCTGTGTCCTGGATGCGTTTCTTGTGGTCTTTCCTTTGTAATCTTTCCTATGTTTGATGGTTTTAGCTGATGATGTCGCGCTTCGAGGCGAATGCGATGCATGGAGGTAGGCAAGGTAGTGAAGAACCGAAGGCCTCTCGAATTAGAGATGAACCTTCTTGCTGCGAGTTTCGTTGTGACTGAGCCTCTAGCCATTCATCACCAGAGTGTTGAATTCCTCCATATAGCAGTGCCATCACCATAGCAGGTATACCACCATAGCATACTAAGGATTCTCAACATCCTAGAGGCCCGCGGTGCAGTGATAACGTTGGTTGTCCAATAGCGAGACTGATGGTGAGTGTTGTACATGACTCGCTAATAGCGCCGACGATGTACATATATAGCCCGCTGTCCATATAGCAGTATAGTAGGCCTGCCCCGGAATACGATTATGCAGACAACTGCGCATATAGATCGGGTCCATGAAAGCCGCGCGGAAGCTATCGGGGGCGACACAGCATGACGGTTTCTCAGGCGCGCACCCACGGCTTCGATGATGCTCCTAGTGGTAGTCTAGCTTTGGCGCGGATGGACTGATGTCATGCAGTGGGTAGTGCCGAGTGAATCCGAGCTCGCCTCCTCGGGTGACATGGGTGATATGTCTTTGCAAAGACATTGTTGATATCTGGAAGCTAGATATGGCATCCAGCACGAACAGAGTAAGAAATTCGGAAACTGTAATTCATATCGAGGGAAGATGCCTGGATGGTGGGCGCGCATTGGCGAAACTTATCCTCCGTTGAATGCTGCATGACTCCTGCTCGGTCAAACTTCTCCAGTTGGACTCGGGTGCTGTAGTAGAGCAGTGCGGCGGACGAGGAGGCCTGAGGTCTGGGGTGTTAATAGTGATGGTGAGGCAAACGCGTTTGTTTTCCAATATACTCAGGGTTGGTAGGTGATATACCTTCTCGATCAGTGCGCTTACGCGGCAGAAACTTTGTTTTTGACATGGACAGGTCATGTTGGGCGCCCAAGAACAAAGCAGCGTGTCTATACCAGATACATACATATGAGACAGTAGTGGGGGTTGGATATGTGTGCTGCGATGCAATGGGCAAACGACTAGGAGAGGGCGAGAGTGTGCTGCGAGCGGCTGCTGGATGAACAATCGCAAAGCAAATGGTTCCTTGCCGTGAGGCCCCAGTCGCCACGAGGGATGAAGGTTTGGGCTCCATGTGGATGGCTACCGACGTCTGGACTCTGGAGCATGGTGGACGGGCCGAACGGGTGTTGAACGCTGGCGGCGACGCCGCACCTAGCAGGTAAATAGAGTTCTGTAGCACGAGGCCCGGCTGGTAGGGGAGTGGTCTCTGCCGGGCAGCGGTCGACAGGAATTGGAGAGGGATGGTCCTTGATGGAGGACGACGGCCACCAGCTCCGGCGCAGCACCAGCACCAGCACCAGAACCACGGCGCCGACGAGGCGGCGTCGGCCTGGGATCCGCGTCCGCGTGCACGTCGCAGTGCGAAAAGGCGCGCCTCGTAGCGATACCGAAGGCATGGGCCATGGCGTTTTGATGCCTGTTGAATCGGCGTCGGCGACTCGGCAGGGCGCCCGTCTGGCCCAAGGCGGCCGCTGACTGGCCTGGCTCCTCGGCGGCGACCTGCTGGGCTAGAGGGCGATGGCCTGGTGGTATTGCTTTGCGCGACCTCGCTCGCCCGGCCTCTCCTCTCTGTCCACGACTTTCGACAGAGCTCCCGTATCCAAGCCCGACGGCCATGTCTGCGGCCTGCCCATCGCCCATCGCCCACGCACCGCCGCGCTGAGAGCTCCGCTGCGAGCCAGTAGCCGCCGCTTGCTGCGCGCGGAGATGGGGTCAGGCGCCCCGGCGGGCCATTCGTCAGATGTCGGCCAACAGCACGTCGTGGCAGCAGCATCACCACCGCCAGCAGCAACACCACACCCAGTGCGCCGCCGCCCCGACGAGCCCCGACGACCAGCTGCACCGCGCCGCCAGTCGCTGCGCCGGGTCAAGGACTCGAAAGAAGAGCTGCGCCGGAGCAGAAGCAGGGCACGCGGCCTCAGCAGCGCGACCGTCGAAGCCGCCATCGCCAGCACCAGCACCAGCTCGCCCTCGGCCGGCCGCTCCTTCACCGTCGCCAACATCAACCACGGCATCATCTACCTCAGGTACGTGCTGTGCTTGTCGTGTGCTTCTTCGCAGTTGTCCTGCGCGTGCTGCTCTGAGGGGGGGCTGGGTCAGCATGCGGGCGTGTTCCAGCACGACAGAGGACGAACAAGTGGCTGGCTCGCACGAATGCCCTCTCGCCCGCGCACCCTCAGGCCCAGACCCCACACAGCATACCGCGTCCTGGCTGTCGATGCGTGCTGTCCACTTGCGAACTCCCGTGTTTGCTGATTGAACCTCTTTCCGCTGACCACCGCTCCCCGCAGGCCTGTTGTACGCACCGGCAACCAGCGCAGTCGCCCGTCGCCCGGCCCCTTCGTCTTTCCCCCACAGGCACCGCAGACTCCACAGACACCGCCGGACAGCGCCACGCTCGACGCCGACGCGCAGCGCCCGTCGAGCAATGACTGGGAGCAGAGCTTGTACGGCTCGCCGACACCTCTCCACACTCCCGCGCCTCCACTGCCGCGCCACGTGACCTTGGACCATGCAGCTACGCAGCAACGGCCAGCCGACTCCGCTTCACCCCCACGCCCCGTTGCACACGCGCGCTCGCGCTCTTTCTCGACCGCCGACGGACACACGCTGAACTCGCACAGCACCGAGCCGGGCACCTTCAAGGTGGTGATTGAACGGTCCCCTTTCCGACGTCCGAAGACCGCGGATACTGGGTCGCTTCCCATTCTAGAGGTCCCCATTCCTCATTACCGTCTGGGCACTCCCCGCTTCTCTGATCGCGGCACTGCAATCCTCCGGAGTTCAGTGTATACGCGCGCTTCGGGCGCAGAAGAGTTCAGAGCATCGTCCTTCCTGACTCCGCAGCGAGCCACGCACTCGTGCCTTTCGTCACGGCCCAGATCCGACGTCTACTCGCCCATGCCCGTCAACTACCGCTCCACCATGGACCGAATTCCTCTGCAACCGTCTTCGGCGCCGTCCTCGGCACGTGTGTCCAGGGTCCCTATTGGACCCCAGCTTTATGACGCCCTTACGACCAATCCAGACGACCGAGCTGTCGTGCGCTTCTCTCCCTCTGGCGACATCCTTGCCGCGACCCCTTCACGGCTAGTTGCTCATATTACGTCTCCCAGCTTCCTTGACTACGAACTTCTTTCCGACTTCTTCCTTACCTTCCGCTCGTTTCTATCCGGACGCGATCTAGTAGCATACCTCATCTCCCGGCTGCGATGGGCCGTCGACAGGCAAGATGATTTCGGCCGGATTGTACGCGTTCGAACTTTCGTTGCTCTCCGACACTGGATCTTGAACTACTTCGTCGACGATTTCGTGCCATTTCAACCACTGCGTGCTTATTTCTGCGAACTAGTCAATGGCCTTCATCGGGATCTCAAGGCTCGTGCCGATGGTGGAGGAGGCGACGCTAAGATCGTGGGCGAGCTGAAAAAATGCTGGAGGCGTACATGTGCGTTGTATTGGGATAGCGACGAAGGGATTGGTAGAGACATGGCGGATGAGGATCTTCTCCCGGGAGGCCAAGTCGAACCGCGAGCTTCTTTCGAGGAACCTCTACTGAATCCGCCCCTGCCTTCCACACCGACACAACAGACTGACCGTAGTATAAAAGTCGAAACCATAGGATCCAATCCGAGCGATCAATTTGCGAGCAGACACATGGATTGGGCTATCCAACGACACACTCCTCGGAACTCGTTCAGTTCGCCATACATACCGTCTCAGGAGTACGAAGGCGGTCAAGTACCTTTATCGCCAGCCAGTGAGCAAAGTATGCAAGTCCTTTCATGTTCCATTCCAATGCGGGGCCTGAACAGAACAGAACCAGCCACCGAGACGCCGCTCTATCCACATCCCGTGCCGCATCCAGTTCCTACCCGCTTTGCGGCTAGCCCACAACAGCCGGCTTCGATCAAGAGGCCGAACCAACCTTCTCATGCACACAAACGAAGTGGGAGCTTTTCTGACGCTCTGAGAGACCACAGAGCACCATTGCCAATTCCGAAGAATCCTGCTCCCGCCTCAACTGTTTCCGATATATCTAACATGCCGGGTAGTCTCATACGAGGTGGAGTCTTTCAACCCGGTTCTCCATATATCGATATAAGAAACGGTGGGCTTCGTCATACTAGATCACATCTAGAGCTAGAGCCCGTGGAAGTACCAGGAAACAATCTCGAGGTGAAACATGGTCACGTTACCAGCCCGGGAATGAAGAAACTCTTCGGCAGCGTCCGCCGCGCGTTAAGCACGAGAGTACCTGTTCATTCTAATTCTCATGTGCCTGGTACTGGACACCAACCGCACGGAACACCGTCTACACGATCTTCGAATCCTGCGACGATCTCTTCGGCTTCTGGGGGTGTTCATAAACGCCGGTATGCACGTACTCGACCTCAGGTTCGCATTGACCTTTTGGCATCAAGTGTAAGCGAAAGCTTCAAAGAAGCTGTCAAGGAGCAGATGCAGAACGAACAACAACGAGACACTGTGCCCAATCTCAGTGGATTTGAATTCGAGTTCAACGCAGAAAATCCTTCCAACGCAGAAGCTCAACCAAAACCACGCACGAGTCCAGACCGCAGAATGTATAGTAACATCACCAACGGAAGCAAGTCTATTGTCATAATGGACGACACGGGTCCACCGGCGCTTCCCCTCATGCCAGAGGCGCCGCCTACACCGGAAATTAAGGGCGACCCAGTCGACAACGCTATAATGGTCATGATTGAAGGCGATGCGTCGGTTGATGGACGACTTACTGAGGGAGCTTCGTCGATCCTTCGGCGTTCCAATCTCTTCGAAGAGACCGATGCTGTGGCACCCGTAGATGTTATTCAAACGTCCCGGAGCTCGATTCAGCCCTCAATTGTACCTCGGAGGCGGTCACTCTCAGAGGGGCGAGAACAACTGCACTCATTTCGCCGCCGTGGCTCAACTAAGACTTCGTTGGCGCGTTCCGCATCTCTTAGGAGACATGCGTCTTACAACAGCGGACTGAGCAGACATCGCACCGCAGCAAGTATCGCTACTTTCCAAACTGTGTCATCGGACAATGATCCTTTCTTCCTGGACCGTCATACAGTCAGCCCACCAGGGCCGCCACGCCAACTTCGGCGTCGTCCGGGTGGCGATTTGCGTGCCGTGGACAATGTGCACGATCTTGAGCACGTGCAGCGACCACACTCGACTGGGTCCGTTTCGAATCGTACACATTCCATTGCGAATTCAGTCATATTACATTCTGATAGATATGTTGAGCAAGCAAGCGAAGTAGTGGAGCATGGACGAGACGAACACGACACGGAAGTGCATAAGAAGAAGTCGATCTCTTTGGTGGCCACTCACTCCTCACAACCTAACTTGAGACCTTCTTTCGAAGTCGAGGTGGCCAAGCTGGCTGCTCTACCTGACGATATAGACGATGATGGCGGGATCGAGTGTGCATTAATGAAGTTAGAGGGCCGTTACGAAAAGAAATCGCCTGAGCCATCCCCACCTATACTAGCTGCGCCGGATGTCTACGAACCTACAGGGGCCCCTCCTGTCTCCTCGCAACCTTCTTACATTGCCTCAGATTTCGACTCACCGCTTTCTCAAAGTTACGCCAAGGCGGATGACGTCTTCCATAGACCTTTGGCTCCGCCTGAAACGGAAGGCCAGGGCATGTATCGTCTTTCGGGAGAGAATTTCACTAGTCGGACGCATGCGGCCACCTCGGCTATTGAATCCGAAGATTCTTACTCTTCACTCCCGTTGCTTGACCGTGGGCTCAGCGATATCACAAGTTCCCCACGGTCTCGCATTTTGGAGAGTATGAGATCTTCGGCCAAACCTGCCCCTCTGAACCCCAACAATGTTTTGGCAAGAAGCGACGATCTCGTGATAGCCAAGGTCACATCAGCAAACTCCTCCATTGAACTGGTCATCGAAACCGATAGCATGAAGAGAATCCCTAGGGATGGCACTCTTCCAAGATCATCGATTACACGCGAATCATTCCTACTGGACGATGATGAAGAACTTAGTGACTTGGACTCTGCGTCAGGTGCAGCATCGGACAGGACTAGTCATGGGGTGAGGAGCTTCTTCGATGATGAGCCCGCGACGATCGAGGTGGAGCAACATATTCTACCTACACATCCTATGCGGCACCCTCCAACACCTCCTCTTACAGCAAATCGGCTGAAGGATACATTGTCGCAAGTCAATACCAACGTCTTCGAACGCGAATTGCCGACACCTGGCCTTACGCCGACTTCTCGACTCAATAATCAGCCATTTGGGCAAGCCGGCCAGACAATGGAGCCGGCCATTGAACTGCAAGAACTCAAAAAGATTGAGAGTCCTTCGCCACCGGCACATTTGCCCTTTGTCCTCGCCTATGATTCCGAGACGCTTGCTCAACAATTTACCATCATCGAAAAAGATGCACTGGATGAGATTGACTGGAAGGAGCTTATCGAACTTCGATGGAAGCAGTCTTCTCCTCAGATCCGAGACTGGGTCGAATATCTGCGTACGCAGGACGCAAGGGGTGTAGATGTGGTGATAGCCCGCTTCAACATCGTCGTGAAGTGGGTCGTATCAGAATGTGTTCTCACTGAGGCAACGGAGGAAAGGGCTCGCTGCATCGTGAAGTACATTCATATTGCTTCCCATGCTCGGCGTCTCCGCAACTACGCGACAATGTATCAAATCACCATCGCTCTCCTTTCTAGTGATCTCTCTCGGCTGAAGAAAACATGGGCTCTTATTCCGGGAGCCGAGCTACAGACTATGCGAGATCTGGAAGCCCTAGTGCAGCCGCTACGCAACTTCCACAATCTCCGTGTAGAGATGGAGACTGCGACAGTGGAGGAAGGCTGTATCCCCTTCATCGGTAAGTGATCCTGTTCAAAAATGGCGCTCACACCACTAACACGACGAAAGGTGTTTACACGCGTGATCTCATCTACAACGCCCAAAAACCCGCCTTCATCGACGCCCCTCCTGCCGACGGAGAACGACTCGTCAACTTTGAACGACACCACACGGCCGCCATGATTGTCAAAAGTCTTCTGCGCCTCCTCGAGGCCAGCTCCAAATACGCATTCAAAGCCGAACCGCACATCGTCAGCAAATGTCTGTGGATGGCAGCGCTGAGCGATGAAGAGATCACCGCACGCAGCCGCCAGATCCAATGATGCGATGTCCCGTCAGAGGCCTTTTCCCACCGCTACATTGGCTGACCCAACAGTCACCACCCGCCGCCATCCTGGCACTTCTTTCTTGTCACCCATTTCCACACATATCATATTTTTGTTAATAAAGGACCCGAACCAGCCAGCCGCATTTAGCCTCGCATCACCCCGACACGACTTTACGACCCACGCCTGACATTTCCTTTTGCCGTCTATACAAATACGCTCATCCTGATATCCCCCGGCCTACTTACTAGCCACCGTTCTGTTCCGTTTCCAATCATAGATTTAATCGCTCACGCTCATAGCAAGTTTTTCGGTTTTTTTGGTTCTCGTGGCCTATTATTGTTTATCTGATCGCGCGATGTTATCTTTCAGCGCTGATCTACCCTTTGAATGGTGGGGCGCTCATTGCACTCTTTTATACGGGTTTACTGTTTGCACGATATTGTTTTTTGGGGGCTGGGAAATGTGTCCGATAGAAGAAGTGAGGGTTGTTTTAGGGGTATGATAGGATAGGGACCGGACAGGACAGGAGAGGTGGTGTACATACCGCGGGGTTGGTGTGTCATATGTATCATACATATCTGATGCATGCATGCAGACGATGGGAGTGGAGTCTAGTCTATAGATAAGATGGATGTGGAATGAATGTACAGACGTCTTGACTACTACTGCTGAGTACTGATTGTGAACGTCTTGCTGTGCCCGTGAATGACACGAAACTGATGTTCAATGGTGTAGTTTTCATTATACCTGTCAGGATAGCGCGAGCCAGCGAGCAGCTATTCATCTGCTCAACCATTGCATTGCATTACATGGAACGAAATAAAACGGAAAAAGTTGCTCTTTGCTGAACATCCATCCACGGCGTTTCTGCTGCTGGAGTTGCTGGGGTTTGCGTTTGCGTTTGTGTTGTGCGGAGAAAAGGGGGCGGTGGTTGGTGGTGAGCATAGTAGTAGTGAGCTTGATAGTTGGTAAGGGACAAGCAGGAGGCTGAGAATAACGGATGAGCCGGGTAGAAGTGGAAGTGGAAGTAGGAGTAGGAGTAGATGTAGAAGCAGATGGAGAAGGGGTAGTACAAGTGTGCTACCTGTAGAGCACGGCCTGCGCGGCATGTGATATATGTATGTACCCGCGTGTGAAAAGCAAGTTGAGTTGAGTTACGTTGGGCAGTGAAGAAGTAAAGAAGTAAGTAAAATGTGTATGTAGAGAAGAAGAGGAAGAAGAACAAGAAGAACAAGACGAAGAAGAAGAACAAGAAAAAGAAGAACAAGAAGAAGAAGAAGGAGAAAAGTCATCTATCCACACACATACACATCCACACATCTACTAATCTCCCTCGTACATTACATTTATCCCTTGATGATCCATCCATCTATCTGTAATGAATGGCCGGTCCTCTTCCTCTTCCCGTCCCGTTCCGTTCAGTTTCCGTTCAGTTTAACTTACTTTCCCTGTTAGACACCCTCCCCTCCCCTCCCCTCCAGGCTTCTACTCTACTCTCCCCAATCCCCCCAACAAAGTGTAAAATCCCTGCATCCGCTAACAAAAAAGACAGGAAAGGAATCTTCAACATGAGATATATGCTGCAGGCAACTCAACTCAACTCAACTCAACTCGTTTCGTTGGAAGGGGGACGGGACGCGCCTGGGCCTTGGCGGTAGGGAGGGAGGAGCTGGTTACTTTACTTTACTGGCCAGGCGAGCTGAGGAGCTGAGCTGGGCGACGTCGAGTGGTGGGCAAAGGCCAGTTCGGTCTAAACTGCATATGCCAAGTCGGCGGAACAGCAGGACTGCAGCCAGAGACGTACAAGCAAGGTACGTAGAAAACATGTCCTTCTTTTTCTCTGGGATGCTTTTGGTGGGGTGGGTCGGATTTGGAGAAGCCAAGAGGAGACTGGGAACTAGAAACGCAAAAGACACACGCAAAGACGCACGCAAAGGACGAGAAGTCATGTGTACATGTGTTGTCATTGTCAGGGTATTATTCTAAAAGTAGTAGACCAGGTTGTATCCGCTGCATGATGGGTCGAATCAATCAGTTCACGCCAATAAAGAAACCAAGGTAGAGCAGACTATTGTAGGAGAAGGGGAGGGGGGCAAGGTGATCTAAATATCCGTCTTCCCACCCATAACCTTCGCCGCCTGCACCGCGTTCATCTTCTGCGTCCACCCCGGAGCCGGAATCAGCTTGCGCACCGTCCGCACCTCGTCCGACGCGTAGCCCGGGATGCGGATGTTGTAGTTGCGCTCGAGCACCATCTGGATGTCGCGGATGTCCAGCTGCGGCGACTCGCGCAGCTTGGAGAGCTTGCAGGCCGAGCCGATGACGGTGTCGACGAAGTCGTCTGCGAGTTGGAGAATGGCCTGTGAGGTGTTAGACACGTTATCGTGTGATATTTCGAAGAACTTGGGGGCTTACCTCCTCGACCTCGGACGTCAGAGCCTCTTCGGAACCGCCCGTGACCTGGCGCACCAGCTCGTCGAGCTTGCGCTTGCTGAGGACCCGATCACCCTCACCTTCGAGCTGGAAGGGGGGGAACTTGGCGATGACGGGCTGTCCCATGGGACCGGGAGCGCCGTTCGTGGGGCCGCTCATTGTAGGACGTGCCTGGCCCATTCCGACGGGGCTGGGCTGCGAGACCTGCAGAGTGCGTGGAATAGGCATTTTGGGGTTGTTTAGTTGCTCTCTTTCTCGGCTGCCGGGAGCGTGGAAGTTGCCTTGACCGCCGGCTTGCATGGGGGTAGAGGTACGCGGGGGCTCCTGGTTGGAGTACGACCGCTGCGCTGCACTCACCGCAGCTTGGTGGGAAAGCGCTACGGGCGGGCCGCCGGCGTTGGAGGTCGCCGATTGTGGATGCGGTGAGTTGTTTTGCTGGAACTGCATCGCGTTCGCTTGGTGGGGATTTATTTGCGGGCGTGGAGGCTGTTGCTGTTGCTGTGCGTGCGGTTGCGGTTGTTGTTGAGGCTGCTGAGGTTGCGTGAATTGTGGGAGAGAGTTTTGCACCGTATTTTGCTGTGAAATGGGAGCTGGCGGTTGTCGCAAAGGTTGTACCTGTCCACTCTGTGAAGAGTGGGTTTGCGGGGCTCCAGCAAACGCCGACCGGGACGTCTGCTCCCCTTCAACCTTGATATGTGGTTCTTCTTTCACTATTGGTTGGGATGGGCGGTGTTGCTCCTGCACAGCGGGTTGTTGCGGGGCTGGCGGTGAATGTCCTTGAGCCTGTTGTTGCTGCGCTCGCCGCTGCTCGTGCTGGGTCTTCCACTGCGCTTGGTTCCTTCTAAATGCGTCGACGAATTCTTTAGCCCGTATAAACTCTTTCTCCGCCTGTGCCAGTGTCGCGAGAAATTCCGATGGAACTTCCAGTGACTTGGCCTGTTGCCCCTCCACCTTGACCTGGAACTCCTTTACACGATGCGCGGCCTTCTCCTGCCTGGACAAGGCCATGAGATATGTGTTTTTGTATTCCTTGAGCTTGGCTTCGCCTTCGGGCGTTCCTCTCTGGGGGCCTTGGGGAGGCAAGTGGAAGGGGAAGGTGTGGACATGCTTGACGATGTCAGGATTCATCGGGCTTTGACTCGTGCTCGCCGATTTCGACTGCTGGCTCACGTCTGAAGCCTGGGACTGAGATGGTTGCTGCTGCTGTAACCCGCTGCTAGTCTGTTGGTTCGACTGCGCCGGCTGGTTTTGCTGGCTTGACTGGCCCTGCTGGACTTGATTCCCCGGCTGCGGCCTGCCCTTCGCTCGGAACTGCCGCTCTTGCTGGATGAGTCTTCCCGACCACTCCTCCAGCTTTTGGCGCGCCTGCAGCCATTCTGGACTGTTCGGTGGCTTGCTATTTATCATGTGCCAGAAGTTCTGCAACACCGGCCGGTACTTTTGCTTCGAGTCATCGCTCAAATGCAAAAGCTTGGCGATATCCTCAGCTTTCAGCACCTGCGGCGGTGCTGGTCGCGCAGCGCCCTGCGAGCCTTGCGGCTGTGGATTGCTCATTGTCGCAGCTGTCCGGGGAGCTCTGGCTGCGAGCTACTAGTTTCGAAGACGCGTCGCCGGTTCACTCGGGTTTAGCTTGATACTGTAGATTAAAGTTTCTTGATGGAAAGAGCGTTGATTTGAGGTGTGATGTGTGAGGTGTGAGGTGTAAGCCGTGCTGCTGGTGCGGGGTTGCGAGAAGATGGGATGGAAGCACGAGCAGCGACGTGAACCATTGTTTGAGGTGTGAGCGCATGCTTGGCACGTCGATTCGCAAGCCATCGGAGACGAGAAGCATTATTTATTGAGCTTATCGTGTTTGCATCTATCAATATATTATGCCGTTTAGTACAGTCACATCTTAGTACAGTCACATCATTCAGCCTCAACATCCAGTGCAGACTTCCCTGAAGTTGCCAAAGCCCTCTCCCTCGTAGTCCTAACCTCCCACTCGAACTCATTTAGAGCTCTCAACTCACTCCCAACAAACAGTCCGCCCATAAGGCCCTCTAGAACCCCAAGACTTAGGCCCAGTGAGCTGATCAACATCAGGATGAAGGAGACATAGTTGTGTGGAGACCACCAGACTCCAACAAGACATCCCACCGAGAGGAATAGCTGGTATCCGAAATGACCTAGTCGTAATTTTCGCTGGATACGCTCTCGAGCATCGTACTTGGCTACGTTGGCGAGGATCTCGTCGTACGTCTCAATAGGCAGAAACCTCTCCTGTGCCGTTGACAAACTATGTGAGGCGGCTGATAGTGGCTCCGAGGCGTTACGTATGAAGGTTGCCTCGACAGAGAAATGGTCGCTGAGAGAGCAGTGCAACGTAGGATGTCGCATGGTCATGCCCACATTAGCTTCTTGAAGTGTCCAGTCGGCAGATTGCTCGCCAGTAGAGGCGTCATGACGTGTCTCGCTGCTAAAGAAGATATAGTCGAGTCGCTTCGCATTCGGATCTGGCACAGTCGGGTCGATGTGCACATTTTCGCCTTTGGCGAGACGCCTCTTGTGGGCTTCGTTCCATCGCCATGAATTTAACTCACTGTCGCAGGTGGCGCCGTTGTTTGTGATGTTGAACTCTGCGTTAGGCATGGGCACGCCCCTGAGCTGTTCTACTTTGTCTCTCGCTGCACCGACTGAAGAGTCGGGGTGAAGTATCCGCCATACATCTCGCACAGGTGAGTGTGTTTCTATTATACGGTGTGCCAATGACAACGGGATCATGTTGAAGTCGCCTAGGCCAATAACCAGATGGCCGCGCTCGGCAGCGCCGCGCATGAGCTTCGTAATCTCCCAAGCTTGGGCTGTCCGGTGGCAGAGGTAGGAATCGTGCGGTTCGCTCTCGTAGGGGGCGTGTAGCTGGCAAACGTCAACTCAGGGAACCTTGCCAAACCGCATTATCAAGGGCCATTACATGTGTGCAGAACACCTCTGCAATATCTCTCCGAGTCGGTCCCATGCGTATCCGCGCACAAGCTACGCCCTTTCCCACGAACCAATCTCCTCGATAGAAGGCCGCGGGCCGTCCATTGAGCGGATAGCGCAGCATGCTGCTCTCTTCAATCGGCCATCGTGACAAAATCACAAGCCCACCACCGAATATCCCGCTGTGGTAGAACTTTCCATAAGGGAGAAAGTGCCTTGTCTTGTCCCGAATGACATTGTAGTCTTGTTGTGTCCAGCACTCCTGAAGACCAACGATGTCTGGCAGCGGGGTGGCGGCAGCAATCTGGTCGCCGATTTCCGCCAGACGCTCGTTTCGAAGCTTCGCGATGTACTTGAGGCCCCAGCAATTGAGCGAGAGAACTCGAAGGCTCAAGGGCGGATTGTTCGGTTGTTCGGCCATGGAGGTGAATTTGGAGCGTCATGCATCGACAGAGGCCGCGAGTTCAAGAAACGCAGCCGGAGGTCAGCGCGGAGGAGCTGTGACAGGGATTTGGGCCCACGTCTTGGGCAGAATGTCACCGCCTTGACTTGCCCAGGCGCGATCGGCGCGGAATTATTTACGGGCAGCGTGCTGCCCTTCCGAACACAAACACCTGCCTGAACCATGAACGACGACCGCAACGCCTCGCCCAAGCGCCGCAGAGAAGACGAAGATGGATACAACGACTTCCCACCCCGGAAATGCTCAGCATCGCGCAGTCCACCGGCCAATGCCTCTCCGCAGTACAGGATAGCAGAGCGGCCGGCGCGCCGGTACAGCAGAGAAGACAGCGACGACGAAAGGAGATACTACCGAGACCGAAGAACCTCTCGCTCGCCATCACGGTCACGCTCAAGATCCAGGACTCCATCGCGATCTCGCTCAGGCTCTATATCGCACCGGCGCGCCCGCTCGCGCGATGCCACCCCTCCCCCGCCCAAGCCCACCGCCCTCCACTACAAGCCGACCATGATCCTGCGCGGCCACAAAAAAGCCATAGCCAGCGTGAAGTTCTCGCCAGACGGGCGCTGGATAGCGAGCTGCTCAGCCGACTGCACCATCAAGCTCTGGGACGCCTCGACAGGGACGCTCGAACACACGCTGGAAGGCCACCTCGCGGGCATCTCGACCATCGCCTGGTCGCCGGACTCCAAGATCCTGGCGTCTGGCTCCGACGACAAGTCGATCCGGCTGTGGCACGTGGCAACGGGCATGGCGCACCCGACGTCCTTCATCGGCCACCACAACTACGTGTACTCAGTGGCCTTCTCGCCCAAGGGCAACATGCTGGTCAGCGGCTCCTACGACGAAGCGCTGTATCTGTGGGACGTGCGCGCTGCGCGCGTCATGCGCTCGCTGCCCGCGCACTCGGACCCCGTCGGCGGCGTCGACTTCGTGCGCGACGGCACCCTGATCGTGAGCTGCGCCAACGACGGCCTGATCCGCGTGTGGGACACGGCCACGGGCCAGTGCCTGCGCACGCTCGTGCACGAGGACAACGCGCCCGTGACGTCGGTGCGCTTCTCGCCCAACGGCAAATACGTGCTGGCCTGGACGCTGGACTCGTGCATCCGCCTGTGGAACTACATCGACGGCAAGGGCAAGTGCGTCAAGACGTACCAGGGCCACGCGAATAAGCAGTACAGTCTGCAAGGCGCGTTTGGCACGTACGGCGGTCCGGCGCCGTACGAGTATGCGTTTATTGCGTCGGGCAGCGAGGAGGGCGATATTGTGCTGTGGGACGTCAGCTCGAAGAATGTGCTGCAGAGGCTGGAGGGTCACAACGACGCGGTACTGTCCGTCGACACGCATCCGACGGAGCCGCTCATTGCCAGTGGGGGCTTGGACAGGACAGTGCGCATCTGGAAGGTCGGGGAACCGCCTGTTCTAGCAGACGAGACGACGGCGACAACGGAGACTGATGGATTCGATCCGGAGACTCTACCTCCCAACCCCTTCGCCGAGAGCTGAGGGCCCGTTCGGATTAGCAGAGTTTTTGCACTTTCCCCTTGTTTAGATACCCATTATATGCAAAACATCATGCTTCTCAGTATGCCCGCCGAAAGTGATTCATTTAGTCCATAAAGTAGTGTTAAACCCTCAACACCCTACAAGTGAATATGCACACCCCCTAAAACCAAGTATGTAATACAGATGCTGTTGTTCCAGCGCATCTGCAAAAGATCTATGGATATCATCCAGAGAAAGCCGCCCTCCACCAACCAGCACACATGGTTTTTTTATCTACTCGTACACCCAGAGATTGTATCCAGGACATGGAGAGGATGTCAGTAGCTCACTTCCGCCTCTTCATGACCTTGGTACACATTTCGATCAGCCCGGTCTTTGCCTCGCTGTCAGGGAACGGCGAAATGGCCTCGATGGCCTTGTCAACGTATTCTTGGGCCAGGGCGCGCGTCTGCTCGAGGCCAGTGCTCTCGGAGACAATTTCGCGGGCCTGCGCGGCGTATTAGCTAACTCGGGCCTTGTACGAACTTATCTTCAGGGTTGCCGAGAGACTTACCGTTTGGACATCGCCCTCGCCTGAGAACTTCCTCCCGACGAGTTTGCCCAGCGACTTGTTGTCCTTCCAGGCGAAAAGCAGAGGCGCGGTCGCAAGGCCGAGTTCCAAGTCTGCGCCTGCGGGCTTGCCGAGCTCCGCGCCGCTGATGGTATAGTCGAGCATGTCGTCGACGAGCTGGAACGCGAGGCCCAGGTTCTTGCCGTAGAGGTACGCCGCTTCTACCACCTCGGGCGTGCTTTGGCCTAGGATAGCGGCCGCGCGACAACTTTTACTAATCAGGCTGGCGCTTTTCAGGTATGTCTTCTGGAGGTAGTAGGACACGGTATCTTCAGTCCAGGCAGGGTTCTTCTCGTCGCGGGCGGTGTTCTTCAGTTGCATGAATTCGCCTTCGACGAGGTTGGCGATGACGGTCGCGAGGAGCTCGGTGACTTCGGGATCGCGGAGTCGAGCGAGCGCAACAGAGGCTCGTCCCAGGAGAAAATCTCCAGCCAGGACGGCCATCTTGTTGCCAAACTCTATGTTGGCAGAAGGCGCGGAGCGGCGTGATATCGAGTGGTCGATTACATCGTCGTGTAGGAGAGAGGCGGTATGAATCAACTCGGTGATTTCAGCCAGTCTTCGTTGAGAGGGTAAGATATCTGAATCCTCTGGCCTGTACGCCGCATCATGGCCAATTGAGCTTAACCGTGTAAGATCCCCGTCTGGTGCGGAGGGATTGCCATCGGACAGTATTCCTGGCCTCGTGAGAGGGCTATTGACCGAGTAGGGACTTATGTCTCTCGGTAGCTTTGGAGCGAGTGCCGTTGCCCTGCTCATGAGTAGCACTAGCATCGGCCGCACATATTTCCCCTCGCTTTGCGTGTAGTATTTCGACACAGTATCTAACGTCGGGTGACCTGAGCCTATCAATTGCCGTATATTGCTGGTCAGAAACTTCATCTCTTTCGCGACGGTTCGGAACGGGTCCAGTGATATGGGCGCATTCGGATCGGGTGCGGGAGCATTGAAGATGTGTTGTGCGGCCGAAACTGCGGCTGCCCAGTTCGATTGACTGCGCCGTCGAGGCGGGTGGTGGAGGGTAGTAGCATGGTGTGTGGAGGAGAGAGGTGCGGCGTGGAAGGAAGATTGTGGGAGGCGGGAGGGTGTATGATGTCGTCCGATGCTCGTTGCGAGCCGGCAAGATCGGCTCGTCATTGAGGGAAAAGCTTCGAAACCAAATTTTTACAGGTCCAATTGAATTCGGGAACCTGCAACGAGGGAAATCAGATTGTTTAATCGGTCGCTACAGGACCCGACCTAGAGATCGGAAAGTTTTGGAACCAGGGAATCCAGAAATCATGACGCTAGCGAGCGCAGCGCCAAGCTGACGTCCACCAGGAACAGGCGAGCTTCGGCCGCCGGATCCCTCATCAGCCAACGCCAACATGGTTCTTCTTACGATGACGCCTGCGGCAGCGCGGGCGATTGCGGAAGCTGCAAGAATAGCAGAGCCCGAACTATTAAAGTTACAGCTGGCCTCTGAGCCCTCGCTCGACGCGCCGAAGCCTGGAAACCCGATCTCACATGGCCAACTGATCGACGTATCGAGGCTATTGAAGAAGCATGCGAACAAGCTCGAATCGCACGACGGGGACGCATCCGTGGACTATCGTTTAGACACTCTTCTCAAAGGATCACAGGTCTATAATCCGCCGCCTCCGCAAAAGAAGGAGCCGGTTAGTTGCTCGCCTTCCGACACCAAACTCCCGACTAACTATGCTAGACGGCTGGATATAAAGCCCTCATGGCCCGTCTGCGCGCCGAAGAAGAAGCCCGAGAATACGACCGCATGACAAACCCTCGACCAGCCGCAGAAACCTTCTCGCAGCGATTCCCAAGCTCTTCGTTTGATCAACCCATCTCTATCGGCGCAGACTATACAGTAGAAGAAGATGACGTCACCTACGCCGAGGTCCATCGCCAGATAATCCTCATTATCAACGTCCTTGTGTCCATAATAGCTTGCTCTGTTTTCTTCTGGGTGGCCGCACGGCATTGGAGTGTGCCCAAGCGCTTGGGACTAAGTATGGGCGGAAGCGGCATTGTCGCAATTGCGGAAGTGGTTGTGTATAGTGGATATGTACGACGAATCAGGGAGGCAAAAGCTATGGAGAGGAAAAGGCCAGAGGTCAAAGAGGTCATCGAAAGTTGGATTATTAATGGGGGTTACAAACAGGAGAAGAAGCAGGAGTCGTTATCGTCTATATCAAAGGACAAGACGGACGACGGTATCAGATACAGAAAGGGAAAGCATCGCTGAGAGCTCGACAGCAATCCCCCGGCCCTGAGAGTACCAGAACTCCAACTCGCAGGATGCCCAATGCTCAATATGTTCTACATCAGCAATAACCTCAAACCATAGCAATAACCTTAAACCATGCCAGCAAACTGCGAGTCACCATAGGTCACTCACTTCTTTTTCCTCCCCGCAACACCTCCAGCGAATCTCCCAAGATTGCTCAAGCTGGACTTCGATTTGTGGCCCTGGCTTTGATTCCCTGCTGGTAGAGGTAACGGTCTGTTGACACTAGCCGCCGAATTGGGACGTAGGCCGGGATTCTTGGGCGGGGCGTCCGGAATCAGCTTCTCCTTCTCTTGGATTGGGCTCATGCCACCATCTTCATCCAAGTTTGCCGGCCTCTGAGATCGCCTTGCTCTTTCCTGTATGGTTTTGAATTTATCGAGCAGCTCGGTCCATTTGACTCCTCCTTCGTCTCTTGCCTTCAACCGATTGGGACGCTCGAAGCTGGACACCGGTGGGCCCTGCTGGCTACTGGGAGAACCGGTCTCTGAGCTCTTCTGTCTTAAATGGTTTATATTGGAAGAGGGAACGTACGTGCGTGGCGCAATATGAAGATAGCCAATCGCCGAAACGCTGTTCAGACGATTTTTCAGTGCAGCGAAGGCAGATGATTGAGGAAGAAGCATAAGCAGGCCGTATAGACATTTATACAAATGAGGATATCTCTCGGGCTCGAGTAGCTGCATGCGCAGATCTATGTATTGGTCAGACCCGAAACGCCAGATAGGTGGAACTCCTTACATGTAAAGACCGGGGATTCAAGGAGTTGCACTAGCTTGTCGATTTGGATTAGCATAATGACTGTCATCTCGAGGTCGGCACTATTGCAGTCAGTATTCTTCAGTTAATTAAGCCTGATTCGGATGCCATACAATATCTGAAGTAGATGATATGCTTGCTCGTATGCTTGAGCTAAAAGGCAAAGCGAAAATGTAGCCACCGCGTTATGACACCAAGACTTGAAAAGAGATACGAAGAATGATTGACCATCCTGGAACTGTGAGCTTGGTACATGGGTATAACGCACGGGGCCATTCTATACCTTAGAATCAAGATTCCGGAGTCGCCTACGAAGATCTGCAAGTTCTGGCGCTGTGATCAGGTTATTGTTGAGGTTCTGGACCATGATACTAGCAAACTCGACGTCCTGGGCGCATTAGTATACACAATGAGAGTATTACAACGATCTTACTTCATCTTTCTCGAGACAGTCCGCCATGGTACGATATATCCGCTCCGCGCTCAAAGTCATGCATAATTGTCGAATGATCAGATTTCCACGAGTTTCTAGGAGCCGGCGATCAGTACAGAATAACTTCAGGAGATTAACCATGAATGAAGTAAAGTAAGAGTCGTCACTATTCCTGGAAATCTGGGAAAGGAGTAGGAGGTCGCGAGTGACGACAGCTTCTGAGGGGTCTGAGAGTGTCTTAAGAAGTGCTGGAAACGTTCCGTCTTCTACCGAGAGTATCTGGGTATAATTAGACATGAAACGTCTATCAGCATGTGTAGTCTATACCTTTCCTGGTGCCATTCTATGGAGCATGATAAGCCACGCTATGGCTGCAACTCGAGTGGCTTCGTGTTCGTTCAAGAATTGAAGGGTCAGCGCATTGACTGCTGCTTGGTAGTCAAGCTCAGGGACGGGACGTGGTGAAGGGGCGCGGTCTTCCGCTGGTGTCGGAGTCCTGCTGCCCTTACTATCCACCGACGTTACATCTTGTGCCTGCTCTCGAACTGGTTTGAGGAGTCGATTGGATATATTCGACTCTCGCCTTTCGACGCCAGCCTGGTCTTTACTGAGCGTTGCAAGTGGGTTCGATAGTTGAGTTTGCGCTCCTGTTGTGCCATCCACGTTTCGATTGTCATCGGACAGTGCTTCTATATACCTCATCAAGGACACGTTGACCCTATTCGCCGCCTGTCGAACAGAGTCAACGTCGTGGGACATGGTAGGGAGAACATGCGATAATAATCGTGGTACAAAGGGCATTATCTCTTCAGGGCAGATCTCGAAAAAGCTATCGATCCATCGCAGGGCCGTGAGCTGCAATTCGTTTTCCGCTTCTTTGTCTGCCAATTGTTAGATCAAATGAGTGAGGGATACAGCCAATAGCTTACCTGACGGGCCACTCAAAAACTTCACTAGGATATCCAAGATCTGGGCATGGTCGACCTGCACATCCTGACCAGGTATCCAGTCTCCATCTCCACTGGCAGATTTCGCGTCCTCGTTGGATCCACTATGCACGCTTTCGTCGTCCCTACGCTCCTTCCCGTCTATCGATTCGCCGGGATCCCGAGGCACGCTGTCAACGTCACTCTCTCCTCCGGGGTCGCTTTGAAGACTGGAGCCGGAATGCTTTAAGCCCTCTTCCCCTTGGCTTTTCTTGCTCTCCGCAATGCCTCGCTTCACCCGCGAGATCTTCTTGATCTCGTTGAGAAACTTTTCTAGCGCAGTTTGGGTTGCGGTATGTACGTCCTGAGTTTCGTCGCTGAGAAACCTGAAGAGGCCGCCGAGGAAACGAGGTAGATAGGTGACGAGCTCGAGATCGGGTATAGAGTCTAGTAATGTTATCCAACCTACGAGGAATGTGCGAGTATACGCGTTCGTGACGTTGACTCTTTCTTCGAGGAGCGGGAGGAAACGCTCGAGCGAAAAGGCGGTGGATACAGTCTCGACAGGCACTTGCCGACCCTCTGGAACCTCTTTGCTCTCGAAATCCGAGCCTGTGTGTAGCACGGACACGTATGAAGCTGCCGACTCGGCTACAATATCTTTGACGAGGCGATCGAGGAGTTCTGCTCCGTTTTTCACTGATAGCTCCGCGTCGGCGGCGAGCTGGTACGTGTCAGTCGCGTCAAGTAAGCAGCAGAAAGCGGCCCTACTACCTTGCACAAGGCGTCGAAGACCTGGTTGAAGTAGACCAGGATTTCTCCCTTTGCGACTTTGGCTATGTTGTACATGCTCTCGCATGCATAGTACCGGACGCGGGCGTCATGGTCGGAGAAGCATGCTAACACCGGGGGAACGATTTCTTCGAGATGGCGGGCGACTTCCTGCGGGACAAGTTAACTCCTGTCAGTATCAATGCTGGACGTAGCGCTCATACTGGACCCAGGGCTATCGAAGCTGCTGCCAGGCCGATGAGGCCGCCGTTTCTGGCGTGGGGCTGGTGCACAGCGTAGGCATAGTCGTGGCAGAGCTGGTGCACAATCCGCGCTATCCTGTCGTGGTCCTGGGCGGCGAGACAGTCGCGGATGAGGCCTTCGAGCTCGAGGGCGCCGCTCTTGCGCTTGTCGTAGAGCTTGTCGTTCAACGCTTTAGTGATGTTGATGTCCATGTTGAATTTGCTGCGCAGCAGCTTCTACATGGCGCGGCCAAGGATATTGGGCTTGGCTGGAGCAAGCGTGGGCGTGGGGACGTTTTGCGGTGCTGTCGAAACCATCGGCATCGGTCGACAGCCGTTTGGTGTGGTGTTTGGCCGGCCCGCCATGTGAGGTGAGGGCTCCCGAGGTCGATGCACGTCATCGTGCCGAGGCGACGAGAGCAACTGCCCAGATTCACGCGCCAGGCACGCATCCTTGTGACACGCCATCCCACCAGGCCACCTGGAGCCCCAAAGGAACCGTCCCTTGCGGATACCCATCCCAGGCGACGGCCAGCACCACCAGCACCATCAACCAGCTTGATATCGCGACCGACCTCGATGACGACCAGCAGCCACCCTCGATGCCCAAAGCAGGCAAGCTCCAGTGTAGCAACGGGTCCTACGCCGCCCACGTCTGAAGCCTCCAGCTATATAAACTGAACCTCGAAGCTAGCCCAGTCTGGTGCCCTTCTTCCTTCCTCCTACTCCTAAAGCACAGCTAGTACGTACCCGCGGCCATGGAGAAGCTCAAGAACAAGGTCCTGCATCCGCACAGGCGCTCGCGGCAGCCGGAAGCAACTACGGCGACGACTACAGCGACGAGCCCGACCACGACAACGACACAAGCATCCGTCGGCTTCCAGCACTGGGCTGTTGCCTTGTAAATATACACACGCTCTGACTAATCCACTCGAGCTCACATCAGACAGCATCGTCTGCAATTTCAATGTTGATATAGGTAGGTGAACGTTCAGGCCCCAGCTATTGGACAAGTAATTAAGTAGTACGCCCTTAGGTCCAGAGGTTGAATTCATATATCCGCCGAACGTTCCCTTCTCCACGACAGATCTGACATCAATCTGCTTCAATAGGTATTGCATCCGCAGTTATTTAACGTGCGGCCAACTCTAAGACCTACGTAGCTTTCCTGAGCAGCAAAGCACAGAAACAGCCGAGGACCTTACATTCAACTTCGCTATCAGCAACAACTCACCTGACATCAATCTGAGCTCCCCGCAAGCTCCCCATGGCAGTCCCGACACTTTCTACAACTGCTGCGTCTTCCGCCAAGAGTTCGATGATACCATGAAGAGAAGTTTCAATCAGAGGACCCTGTGCCTGGTATCACATCACAGCTTCTTATCTTTTTACAGGGAACTACTACACCGGATGACCGAGTCGGGTGTCATCAGCGACCCTACCGCGCTAGAAGCCGCATATTCTCAAATCATGACTTGGCCGCCTCCATCGCTAGGAAGACACGAACTCCCTTTCCTAGGTTCCCTGGTTACTTTGGACATCGCACCCTATCATGACTTTCCACTACAGGGCCTAGGTACAAATTCTCTGGTCTCGGATAAGCAGACTTCAATCACCGCCTACGAACCTATCGGGTCTTGGGATACCATAATGCAGTTCATGCCTTGTATTACCGATTTGTACGTGGTTTACGAGAAGCTTTTGCTATGTGAAAGCGTCATCGTCATCGCCCAATCTCCTCAACTGTCCAGTGAAGCTATTTCAAGCCTAGTAGACCTGATCCGGCCAGTTCCTTACGCCGGAGTCATCAGGCCATATATGACCATGCAGAGTGAATTCCGCAGCATTGGTATTGATGGAGGTACTCCGCGTCCATTTCTCGTCGGCATCACAAATCCATTTCTACTGAAACGCATACTCGCTGCAGCAGAACACACGGACCGCTCACGGCCGCATATTCTCTATCTTCAACACTACGACGGTCCTGTTCCAACAAAAAGACATCATTCGCTCCATCATAAGTCAAGTCGAAACGCGCTTCTCGATCTTCCTGGTGGTGGAATCGAAGTTCACAGTCCATCTAAGCGCTTTCTTAAATCCGAGTCCTCCATAATATCTCAAATCGAATCCCTTCTCAAGGTCGGTGACCCAAATCGCGAACTCGGTCCCTTAATTCGTCGACACTTTGCAGAGCTCACGGCGCAAGTCCTCTCCCCAATCAATCGGTATCTAGCCACATCCAATGTAGTCACTCCAGGTGGCAACCATCACTATGCGAGCTTTTCTCTACCAGACTTTCTGCACGATCTATCCAAGCACGGAACTGCGGTGAAAATTCGAGGACAGGGCCCTATCCAGAGACACCGCGCGAGGGATGGCATCTACGAGAGTTTCTGCCACTGCCCTAACTTCTACGCATGGCTGGAAATGAAAATCAACTTGGAGAAAGAGGCCAGTGCAGGCTTACTTGGATCCGCGAGTTGAGATTTACTAGTGTACAAGAGTGGCCAGCGAAACGCCTAGTCCAGCACCCGTCCGCGTAAGCTCCGTCCGTTTAGCAGCCGTCCTGAATACGGCGAACCGTGTCACCAATCTGTTGTATACGAGGCTGTCCTTCTAAGGATTCAACAAAGTCAGGGGCAGAAGGCAGAAGGTTGAAGGCAGAACAATAGAACGGTCGCACTTACCGCGCAGTGCTTATCCGCATGGCCGAAGGAGACCCAAGTACCACTTAAAGGACGCTTGGTTTGCATTACTAGACGAGGACTAAGATCAAGACTGGCCATACTACTACTGCCAATATATAGTCAAAAACTGGACTAAGAAGGGCTTAAGGAAGAGAATATATATATATATATAATGATAATGAAAACATACTTTCACGTGTCCGTACGTTCATATACTTTTTCCTTAATCGCAACTATCCCAACTCGTATTCGTCTCTGTACTTAAAAAAAAGTAGCGAATCTTCAAGGTACAGTACTAGGAAATAGAGCAGCGAATACTACCGCGGTGCGAGAACTAAAACGACACCACCATTTTAGAATATTATTACCTTTCATGACCCAGTTACTACATGCGTCGCGTCCACGGTTATACCGTGCCCTCGAGCTTGACTGCAACCGAAGAGTACATAGCCCTACTTAGGTCCAGCTTGTAGCATACAGCGCACATGCAGCATACAGCATACAGCTAGCATTGAGTTGTATCTGTATGCTGCGTAATGCGCTCAAAGGCACTAAGAAAAGGCAAGAGGGTGCGTCAAGGCTAACTAGAGCACTGGCAACAGGAGCAGATAGTCGGGGTGAAGGTTTCAGGGTACATAGGTAGATGTGGGCTTCCATATACCGCTACATAGGTATCACTTACTGAAGCATGGCACCTGCACACGCCATACGGCCTCTACCTAGCTTTCCAGGACAGTCAGTCCGTTGACATGCCGACCCAGAGCCATGGACGTGAACGCATAATAGTGGCTCGGGTTTCGGTCTGGGGTGATCTGATCTTGTCCTTGTCCCTGAAACCATGAACACTACCGCTGCGCCAGCACGCCGCTGACAGGATGCCCGGGTTGGGTTCGGTGACGCTGCATCGCAGACCCTGATTGTATGTTGTATGTAGGTAGCCAGGTGGCCAGGCACGGGCGGGAAGGCGCACGCGCTGAGCGGCATCATGCTTGCTGCTTGGATTTTCCACGTGGATGGCAAGCGATCTGCATGACGTCGGAGGGACGGTTTCGCAGCGCGGATCGGAGCAGAAGAAAGTCTAGGAGACGGGATGATAGTGTGGTTGTCGGGAGTAGCCGTGTATGGGGTAGGATAGGATAGTTGATGCGCAGTTTGACTAAAGGAAGCATGGAGTCCTCAGAGACGTTTTCGCGAGCTCAGAAGAGCGAGGGAGCATCATTTTGTCATAGAGTCCTTTGTACTATAGAGCCGAGCAGAACGTCTAGCAATACTTTCAATCAGCGTAAATTGTAGTTTGTATGGAGGAAACAGAAACTCGTTCAGGTACCCAAAATAGCAGCCGATAGTTGCCAGATTGAGGTTTGGAGCGGCTTACGACCAAGCCACCGGAAAACTTGTTTCTACGCATTTCCTGGGGACACTGTGGAGCTGGCCAAGATAAAACAGGCGAATTTCAAGACAAGCCACGTTGAGGCATCGTGAGAGTGGCACATCCATCCTGATGTGACATCGAATGCTAGAGCCATACGGGGAGCGGCGCTGACAGTCGACACTGTGTTCAGGACTGATGAGGGCTCAGCAAGGGTGGGTGAGAAATGTTTCTGGCTGGCGTCATCGAGTCGGGTGAGCCACCTTGCTGACGCCTCCTCAGCCTGGCATGGCATTCTCAACAATCCGATCCTAATCCAGAGTCCGATGAAGAGAGCCGCCGAGAAACATGGGGAATGCAGCAAAACCTGCTCCGCGGCAGCAGACGGATGCCGGGCCTGCAGGGACCGTACTGCCGCGTCTCCATGCAACAATTTTCGAGACCCGGGATTCGTGGACCGCGCAAAGTCACACTGTCCGACTCAATTTTCGATCGCGATGACTGTGACGTATCCCGGACTTGGCGTGTGGCCGCTATCCGATTCATCAAAGGGGGCGCATCACGGCCAATCAAGCGCCGCGCCGCCACTACTGGCCTCGTCGGACGCTGCCGCCACAGGGGTTGCGCAGACGACGCCCACGGCACAGAGGTGCTTGAGCGTTGAGACGTTGGTGCCCGAGCTGTTGGAACTTGGGACCCCAGCGCGGTATCAGCCCCAGGGAGACTTGCGCAGGTGTAAACTTCACGTCATGGCTGCCGCATGGACCACAACGAGGAATCCCAATTTAAGACCCCTAAAGAGCATCCCTCGCGCCCTCTTGAAAGGCTGCTTATCTTCTTCGACGCCCCGTATAACGCAATCACCGTCGCTCGCACAACATCTTGAGACTTCCTTTGATCTTATCACACCACGACCCGGCTGATATCACCCTACCGCTCAGCCCACCATCCACACGAACCACCCTACCCAGAAACAGCTTGGCTAAACTTTCTTGGGAGCCCAGACGCTTTAGCAGTTGTTACTTCGCTTTAAATAAAGGCAACCCCGCGCTATCAAATTCTTTCTCTCACCTCCAACTTGGATTCCCATCTTGAACATTTCAATCAATCGCCTGCAAATCATACGAAGCTACCATGTCGCGCTTAACCAGACCTTCAATGAGCAGGGTGAGTCTTCTCCCATAACTCCAAGACAGTGCATACCATCCATACTAACACCACACCAGAACGAGTCAATGCAGAGGTACATGCTCTTGTCATCACAGCAAGAGGTCCTACGCCGCCGTCTGTCACTGCACGTTCCGTCAGCCTCTCCAATGACGGCCTCATCACCTGAACTTCAATCTCTCTCTTCCTCGCCAACTTCACGAACACCCGAACTAGAGTTCACCTCAGCATATCCAAGTGCTGTCGCCGCGTTCCCAGCGCACGCTCGAGGCAACCTCGACGATTGTGACGACGCCCACAGGCTCCGCGAACTGAACGAGCAAATCAAGGCCACGCTCACTGAGCTCCTAAACACCGACTCGGTTCGCTCAGACGACAAGTACCGCGCCTGGGTTCAAGGACGCCTCATGGACGCCGAGCAGCAGATCCGCAAACAGAGGCGTCGTCGCTCGAGCGGCTCAGACCGGGAGTTCGCATCATCCATCGCAGAGCACTTCGACTACAGCCTGGCGCCTCCCAAAACTTTCGGTTGAACAACAGACAATCAGCTTTGCATCACATATCACACGTTTGTCGGACTGTCTCGCACCACACACACCACATCGAAACACCACTACGACACTTCGAGCTCCTTCACCTCTCTGGCGGAACAACGAACCACATCTCACGAGCCACCTAGCCGACACCGGTTAAGCAAAAGTCTGCATCATTGTATCATGCTTGGTTGGAGTTGGAGTTGGAACCGGATTTGGCGCAGCCACGCAATCCTGAAGTGAAGTGCTCTCAACCCAGAAAAACAATGCCCAGACTGCATGCAGCGACCCCAAGGGCGCCGTGCATGTCAATAGTTATTAGCTAGCCTATCAATCCTACCAATCACGTATCTTCCATCCTTATCTTTCTTTGTCGCACCGAACTGAACTGTGGTTGTTGTTCCCCGCTTTCTCAAACTAGCGCTCGGTTCGACTTACCCTAGTCAACCTTTCCTGTTCTTTGGTCTTTGATGCATATCGGGACCCCGCGTTTTGACCCTAAAATCATAGACTACTAACTTTGTCCTAGCAACACTTGTTAACTCTCTATGTTTTTTATATTAGCGCCAACGTAGCGTATTTACGGCAAGGTCGGTCGCAGGCTTCCACCGTCATTCTACAGGACGCAAACTGCCGCCTCAAATGGCTGTCAACTAGTCAGCACCCATATGTATCGCCCAGTGTAGCTAACAGGCTCCGAGTAGGGTGGACTATCCACTTCGCCGTATTACCGCTCGCCGCATCCACACTAGCAGACTACAGTATAGGGAGCTTCCCAAACAGCGTGTCGCCTCCAACGTGGAACAACGGCCCCAACATCGCCTTTTATCAAACACCAACCGCCTCCTGTTATATACCTTATTTTTTAAGTACAATGTGTGAATGGGCTTGTAGGACCTACGCATCTTGTCAACGTAATCCCAAACACGAAATCCGCTACCATATCAATCGTTGTCAAACTGCAACTCAGAACAACATGCCCTGCATCCCGGCAAGTGGACATCAGAGGGATTTACCACTTGCCCGCGACACTCAGGATACGAACATAGCTGGAGAGTGTCCTGTTTGTGGGGGGAACACGCCAGCTAATTCGTCGGACTGATACCGGTACGTTTGTCTGTCCCCCAACGTGTATCTAGAGATCGCGGTTGAGCCTGCTTACGGCCTGCATCTCCAAGATCCCTGAATGTACTAAATTAAAGTTGAATTAGTTGACGTAATAGTTTGGCTTAAGAGAATCCGAACGTACAACGGCTCGTTTTTGGAAACTTGAAAAATTTGAAGTTCCAGCTGGCTGAGATTGATATCTGGGATTGTTTTGCAGTGGAGATCGATGACGAAGAACAAATGTGAAGGTGAAGACGGCTCAAACAATATATGTATATAGAGATCCTTGGCTAGAAGTTCGAGTTCGAGACCTTGTGAATCAAGGAAGGCTTCGAGCATCTCATTCTGGGTCTTCCAATGTCGCTCGGGACATTTGAGAACGATGCGTTTCGGAACGACCTGGGTCATTGTAGGGGACACAATTTGCCGCTGCAATCGCAGGTGTGATGAATCTGATGAAATGTTGAGCCAGGGAGGCTGGTCGCTGCTTTGAGCTCATTGTTGCCTCATATATGAGCTATGACTAATCATACTGACATAAGCGTACGAGTCCTTTCTCCACTAAGGCGCCGATCATGTAGCTGTGCTGCTCTAACCGCATTCAGAACTCGCCGCAACGCTGCTATGTACCTGGTAAGATACGTTGTCAAATGTTGAGGCTTCGACAAGCAAACGGTTGACTGCTTTGGCATCGCGTTCGTAACAGATCAAGGAGTTGCTAGATTCCCCAAGCCGACCGAAAAGCACTTTCCCCTGTATAGAACTAGCATGGACAGGGACAGACTCGATAAGATGTTTCTCTGCCGATTTTAGCAGCGCATGCTATCATGCTTTACAAGAAGCGGACTTAATTCAGTAGAAAGATAGTCACGAACATGTAATATAGACGAAGCTAGCCTCTGCGTCTCGTCCCACTGGGTCGATCGATGCCCGCAACAATGAGCATGGTGCGGCCGCAGTCGGCGAAACGGAGCAGACCATGGCAGTTAAAAAGGACAGTAAACACCAACACCAGCCGAACGAAAATCAGACCTTGCGATTCACGTGGAGGGTAGCCGATCCGGGAAAAACATGACCGACACTATCGCAGGCATCGGCCAGGCTCCGTGGCCCTATCGATAAGGTGCGGCACAGCAGGATGCAGACCGCATGCCGCTGTTTGTTCAGCCTTGCTGCGGCTGCGTCTCCCCAACTGGGACGCTCTCCCTTAACTCTCTACCTCCAATATCCCAACAAATGCCGCATCTCTGCATCGCTGGATGCGGGGATGAAGGATCGGAGCTCGTGTATGCAGATAGAGAGGTAGTGGTGGTGTGCATTCAACAAACGGTCGTTCCCGCACGATAAGATAAGCTAGACTACGCTGCGCTAACATAAGAGACTCGCGGTCTAGAACAATAGTATCCAGGGGGGGTTGTTTGGTGGTGGTGGTTGAGCGCGAAGGTCTATGGGTGTCTGTTGAGTTGAGTTGAGTTGAGTGGATGGAATGGATAGAGAGAGGCGTGTGTGTGTGTGTGTGTGTGTGCGGAGGGAAGTAATTGTTGCATCATCTATAATAAAGATAATAGATCAAAAAGATTGATGGGTGGAGAGTAGAGTTGGAGTTGGAGTCGGAATACCTAGGTACGTACGGTACGTAGAGACTATAACCATGAACCCCAAGAAACCAAACTAGACTGTAGAGCGAGATACAGTACGTACTCTGTACATACACATAGTACATACATACCCTTATATAACGGCAACATGACAAGACGTTGACGAGCCCGCATGGTTTTCTCCCCCAACGGCATCGGCATCTAGGTATAGTCTCGGTCTGTCTGTCTCCACTCGCTTCATGCGCCGAAATCCAAATCTAATTCGAGACTCTAACTTACTATAATCTTCACCACACGGCGATCGGTGCCGATAAGCAGATCTGACCTGCGGTTATATGTATATATGCGTATGTATGCACCGTACCTACCACTCAGTTGGTTCTGTCCATGCCTGTACACGTCTGCCTACAATGCACGTCGAGAGTCTCCGTACACGGTAAAGCCAAAAGTCGATGGTGATGGTGATGGTGATGTCGATATCTGCGTCGATGTCGATGTCGATGGTGATGTAAACAGACGTACATAAGCAGAACCACGGTTTTGGGTTGACCCCGTACCATACAACAAGCATCGACCAATGAATCCATCCCTGGGCCGCGTGTACTTGTCGAAAGGCGTGACGTGACGTCTACTATCCATCTATCTCTCCACCCCGAGCATGCTTTGGCAAACTCACTCTCGCAATGACGAATTGCTCCCAAACAGATAGACTGATCTACCGATACACTTTCTTCGTCGCCCTTCGGCACCGTCTACCGCCCTCATTCACATCGCGACGACCAAAATCACACTCACTCTCTATGCATGCATGCATTTTTCAATATACCTTTGTATGCTATACATAAAATACCTGTACACCACGACCCCGTCTCGCGCAAACCCCGGCCACGACCGCGAACGAAAAGGTCCAACGCAGACAACTCAAGCGGCAAAATACATACAGGCAAGTCATCAAAAAAAGTCGCGAAGAAAGGCTCTCCGGCAAGGAAGAGAAGAAGCAGAACAAGAAGAAGAAGAGAAAACATGGCATTCCCACGCAGGCAAATGTATATCCGCAGCTTCCGTATGCAAACGCCCGCGGCGCCCCAAAATGCTGTCCCCTGTAGGCTGTAGCGAAAATCCGAGGCTGCTTTATCTATGCACACTCAACCTCAGCCTCAGCCCGTCTTGATGCCGCCACCACACCAGCAGCGACCCTCGCCCTCTTTCTCGACATGCACCACGACATCCAGGCCGCGGCCCTTGAGGAACTGCACAGTTCGTTCTCGTACGTCTTCGAGATCTGCCGCTTGAGACGCGATGATGTGGATGACGCCTAGGACTTTTTGCTGGCGGGGGCCATGGCTATGGTCATGGTCTGAATGATCGTGCTGATGCGAATGCGAATGGGCGTGGGTATGGGCGTGTGAATGTGAGTGTGAATCAGGTGAGCTGTCGTAGTTCGAGTTGTCGGGCCCAGAGTGAGTGTGGTCATGGTCATGGTCACATTCTTTGGCCTCTTTAGCATGTACTTCTGCGTGTGCAGCGCCCTCATCCTCCATCCAGAACTTGGGCACGGCGTAGCCGACTACACCTCTCAAAGAGCTTAGTTCTTGAAGTGTGTTGCGAAGTCCGTACTCGACGTCGGCGGGCAGAGACAGAAGAAGGCGCATCCCGGAGCTCTTGACAAGAGGAATTGCCGACGCGAAAATGAGGATGGCAATGGCGCACGACGCGATAGGGTCCCATCCTGACCACCCGTAGTATTTCGTAAGGAGAGTTGAAATGATAACGGCCACAGACCCGAGTGCATCAGCAAGGATATGGAGAAAGATGCCTTGCATGTTCTCATTGTCGTGGGAATGGGCATGGCCATGCGAGTGGTCATGCGAATGCTCGTCTCCATGGTCGCTGACTGTGTTAGAAAGTAGATTCCAAAGGTGGGAACGTGGGGCTTACTGGTCATGCGAGTGCCCGTGGCCATGATGGGCATGCCCAAAGGCTGTAAGACCTACGATATTTACAACGAAGCCCAAAACACTAACTATGAGGAGCTCATTGAGTCGCTGTAGCTCGTGTCCCTCCCATAGTCGCTCAAATGCATCGAAGATGATCTCCACACTGACCAGCCTAGAAACAACGTTAAACCAGCTCAAAGTGCTTTTGAAGCAACAAAGACTCACAGTAGAAAGACGCCATTGGCAAAGCCGGACAAAGTGTCGACTTTGCCGTAGCCATAGGGAAACCGGGCGTTTGGCCGCCACTTGCTCATCACTGCAGCAGCTAGACCAACTGCAAGTCCAGCACAGTCAAACAGCATGTGGATACTGTCTGTGAGTAAACCGAGAGAACCGCTGACAAAACCGTAGAAGAACTGGATGAACATGAACACGAGATTGAGCCTGTAAAACTGATTAGTGCTTTGCCTCAACCGCAAGTCTTTTCATGAAGCTTAACTTACACTCCGAAGTAAGCGATGCGGCGTGAGTCTTTCTCTATCATGATGCTATGTAAGATAGAACCATGTGTACAGCGCGCGATCAAGAAAGCTGACAACCTCGAATGATTGCCATGAAGATGATGATCATGTTGATCGTGGGAATCATGAGAGTGTTGGTGGCCAGCATGCGAACGACTGTGAGAAGAACTCGGCCTAGTCATCATAGCATGCGTGTCAAGTGTGATTGCGCCCACCACCATCGCACAAGTCATTGGAAAGAGCCCCCAAGCCTGCCATGGATTGGAGTGTTCCCAGACTCCGAAGATAGCAATCAAAAGACTGCCCATTGCTAGGCCCACTTTTTTCTGAGTTCTCAAAGCAGAAGGAAGAGAAAGGTATACAAGTGCCGTTGCTGATGCAATTGACAATGCTGAAAACAGAACTGTGTGGTTGGTGACAGACATAGAAGACGAAGAGAAGGCCCAGAACAGAGCTGTTATCGTGGTGAGAAGAACGCCGGATCCAAGAGTGAGGAGTGTGTCCTCGGGGGTACTTATAAGTGGTGAAGACGGCTTGGGTAGAGCAACTCGAGTAGAAGCTTGCGTGTTCCAGGAACCACTTTGGCCTTTGGTCCCAGTCGCAAGTGACCATCCTGTCGCTGGAAGTGGTGGAGGTATGGCGACGGTGGCGGCTAGCATGAGTAGATAACCCAACAAAGTCCGATGCATATCCACAGACGTAAAAACATCAAGCATCATGCTTAATGTGAGTACCGCGCATGTTATTTTGCGTGTTCGGATAGTCCTCTTCAGGCCATCCCATAGTGTTTGTTTCCCTGGCTTGTGGCTCAGGCTGCCTAAACCCGCGCTTGTTGCGGCCAGCAAGATCAGGGCGGTCTTTGTACCTCCCAGATGCATTGATGCATAGAAAGGTAACAGGATGCCGAGCACGTTGATAGACATGCGCCAGATCGAGCTGGCGTCAAGCAATGCACCACCTGAGGGTTCTGTATTGCCAAAAGACTTCCGCCGGTCGAGGGGCTGGTCTACGCTTGAGCGGATCTTTGCTATTGTGCCCACGAGGAGTAGTGTGATGGAAGACAATGTACAGGCGTGTAGCAAGTAGGCGCCGTCTTGGGGGAGTTCCAAATTGGCATTGTCCGCAGCTTCAGCGACAGCTTCCAACAACGACGGAGAGAAAGCTCGAGTCTGAGCAATGACCTGCGGGTATGCGATCGACGCGAAGATGTATGGGAGCGGGACGAGGAGCGCGGTGAGGGCTTCGGGAAGTTCGAGCCATGGCCTGCGGGACGTCAGTATCATGTTCTGTAGCACGGGTCCGCTACTCTTACGACGACGCAGGCGGCGGCACAGGAGCAATGGCGGCCTCTTGGATCGGAGAGAAGCCAAACTTGCCAGCCGCGCCGCTCTTGCGAGAGGGCGGGCGTCCCAAGTCGGACTCGCCGCGAGGCCTGCCCTTCGGTCGTCCACTCATGAGCGGCGTGATGGTGTGGGCGGTCGAGCTGGTCGACAGCGAGCGCTCGTGGGCGTGGTCATGGTCGTGCGCGCGGTCGTCGCTGCCGGCAAGACGTGGAGCTGGTCCTGGAGCGCCCGCCTGCCCGTTCATCTCGGACCGGTGATGGCGGTGACTGCCCGCCGAGTGAGCGTGCCCCCTCCCGGGCGATGCGCCATTGACGGCGCCATTCCACGGCTGCGACGGACGGTCGGCGAGGTAGTGCGATCGCGAATGGCCGTGGCTGTGGGCCTGTGTCGTCGAGTTCAGTGGCAGCGCATATGTCGAGGCCATGGACGCCGCGGTGGATGAATGCGCTCGGGGGTCGCAATGCATCCACGCAAGGGAGGTGCGCCGTGCTCTACAACAGGTACTTCGGGGCCCAATGCAACAGGATGTGTTCGAGCAGGACACAGCGGTGCGCGCAACGGGAGAGCGGGCGAACTGCGGGGTGGAGCAGGGCAAGATGAGGCAACGGGGGCTTTGTGACGATGGTCTCGACAACATCCGCGTTCAGGGGTCTCGATGCAGTTCCGCGTTTCGGTGTCGGCGGCGTCGGCGAAATCTCCGCCACCGCCGTGGCTGGCCTTGACGCTACGTCTGCACGCTGCACCTTTCACCTTTCACCTTTCACCTCCAGCGAGCCGCACTGCCGCACACTCCCCTCGACGTCAGTCCTTCTCATCCTGCCACAATTGGGTTGAAGAGGCCATGTCCAAGGACGACTCTAGTCAGACTGTCGGCATAGTACTGTTGGTGGTCCTGGCCATTTCGACTCTCTTCACATTATGTCTACTTACTTTGCCATCGGAATATAACCCGTACAAGGACAGACCGAGAGACGGGACCGATGAATCTGGATGGAAGCATGGGAAGACCGTCCAGGTGGTTGTGCTAGGAGACATTGGTCGATCCCCTCGGATGCAGTACCATGCCATTAGCATCGCAAAGCACGGCGGCAGAGTCTATCTTGTTGGGTACAGAGGTCTGTTCAGACTAGATTGTGTCCCGTTCCACCAATGTTGATGGCTATCAGAATCTGAACTACACCCGGATATCGTGTCAAATCCACTGATCAAGATCATTCCATTGGTACCCGCGCCATCAGTCCTTCGTTCGAGCAGCAAGTTGATGTTCCCCATCTTGGCTCCCTTGAAAGCATTGTGGCAAGCGCAGAGCTTATACCGTGCCTTGTGTTATGGAAGCGAGCCAGGGAGATGGATGCTAGTTCAAGTAAGCTGCTCATGATGCATTTCTCACGTCCTCTCTAACCTTCCAGAATCCTCCCTCAATCCCGACGCTCGCTATTGCTGCATTTGTATGTTTCGTTCGCAGCACGAGCTTTGTCATTGACTGGCACAACTTTGGCTACTCGATCTTAGCCTTGAAGCTAGGGTCCAACCACCCACTTGTCAAAATTTCAGCAGTATACGAGAGCTTTTTCTCACGATTAGCATCTGATCATTTCACCGTCACTGATGCAATGGCTCGCGTGTTGAAAAACAAGTACGGAGTCACAGCGCGTACACTTCATGACCGACCTGCTGCCTTGTTCCGGCCGGTCACTACACAAGAAAGGGCAAAGTTCCTTACACGGCTACCCGAAACATCACAGTACGCCCGAGACCTTACATCTTCTTCCAAGAACCCCTGGAGACTGGTAGTGAGCTCGACCTCATGGACCGCGGATGAAGACTTTTCTATTCTTTTAGATGCACTCAGTGCATACTCTGCAGAAGCCGTCACGAATACAAAGCTCCCTAAGATAATCGCAATCATTACGGGCAAAGGTCCCTTGAAGCGACACTATCTCTCCAAGGTCGAGGCTTTGAACCAGGAAAGGAAGCTTCTGAACGTGATAGTTCGGACCGCGTGGCTTACTCCCGAGGACTATGCGCTCCTCTTAGCATCGGCAGACCTTGGAGTTTCGCTGCATACATCATCATCAGGTGTAGACCTGCCCATGAAAGTAGTAGACATGTTCGGCGCCGGCCTTCCAGTGGTAGGCTGGGGCAAATTCGAGGCTTGGCCGGAGCTTGTAAAGGAAGGCATTAATGGCAAAGGATTCGACAGTTCACA
Organism: Massariosphaeria phaeospora; assembly: GCA_011032825.1. Classification (NCBI taxonomy): domain Eukaryota; kingdom Fungi; phylum Ascomycota; class Dothideomycetes; order Pleosporales; genus Massariosphaeria; species Massariosphaeria phaeospora. The sequence goes on along the minus strand of JAADJZ010000001.1, from coordinate 1,253,760 downwards.
ACAACTCGTGCAGCAGTTTGTAGACCTCTTCGGAACGACCGACAACGGCCTGCTCCCAAACCTAAAGCAGGGAGCACTGAAAGAGAGCGAGCACCGATGGGACGATGAGTGGGATCGAGTGGGCGGAAAGCTGTTCAAGCTTGTCTGAAGTCAAAACTCCATTGTTGCCAAAGGGTGTTGCATTGACTATCCAAAAGCCAATCGAAGGCGACAGACTCGATGACAGCCTCAGTTATGAGTGTATCCGTATAATCTCAACGGTGTGATCAACGCTAGTAAGGTTTAAAGTGGGGCAACCTAATCCTTGCTAGCGTTCTACCAGTATAAAAGTTTAAACTCAAAAGCGAGCATCAACAAATTCTCCACCACACATCCACGCAAACTATGATATTCAGATTCCTAACAGCACATTGCTCAACAACCTTGAAAATACTACCATGTCGGACGTGACGACCTTGCTACTCTGGCCATCGGGTGAGGATGCCTTGCACTGGTCCCAGGATGGAATTATGGCGCTAGCGTCTGACGAACAGGTTGAGTTACTTGTAAGGTCGCGCTCAATATACAATGTATCACTCCATGATAATAGTTCTAGTTTCCAAATAACGAGAGTGAAGATTCGGACAATGAACTCTCAAAATGGCAACACATTACTCTCCAGATGCCCTGGTTCAGTCATAAAGAACTTCCAGTAAAACAGCCGGCGCCACGACAAACTTTCTCGGTCGGTGAGGAGATATCATCAAGCTGTACGATAGACATTGCTTGGTCACCAGCCGGTATTGCAAAGCATAGGAAGTGTGCTCTTGCTGCTTTGACCTCGAACTTGGTCCTTTCTATCTGGTCGTCGGATGGAAACTTGGAAGAGGTACTCCACTGGAAGCGGAGACTGATCATTAACGACGCCTTGAAAGAATACTGCAAAACAAATCCCGCAGCAGAAGAGAGCCACATCACAGATAACGAAGCAGAACAGCAGCGTCTGCAGAAACGTATCCGAGCATTTGCATGGGCTCCTACAATGTATGCGACTCCATTGTCGAGCACCTGCGGCACAAGGCTTGCGTACGGTCAACAACTGCTAGCTGTCTCGGACGATGACAACCGTGTTGTGTTCCTGATTGTAGAATCACCTACTTCAACGCTAGGTGTGGAGAAGCGGTGGGTTGCAGAAGTGCTAAGCTCCTTCTCCACTACACCCGAAATCGAGACTGTCTTCTCAGATCCCATCCTTTTCGATGATCTATTACGGCAGCAGCGACATGTTAGTCACCTTGCATGGAGTCCCTGGACTATTCGTGGAGAATGGTACCATTCCGTAATAGCGTATACTACAAATGACGACGTCCGGGCAAGGGTTATAACTTATTGGCGAGATACGATCGGGTTTGGTCCAGAAATCGTATACCCAGATATCGACTCGGTACGGTTTGCAGGACCAATCAAGTGGTCGCCGGAGGTTGAAGACAATGATACCTTGAGACTGGCTGTGTTCACGAGGACGCAACTCATATGCCTCTCTATATCAGCCTCAGATGGTTCAATCCTCAGCCGGTATCCTCATGATCTAGAGGACCGGTGCTGGGACCCGGTCTCTGGCGTTGTTTGGGACAGGGCGTCTCAGTCCCTAAGACTTCAGTTCTCTCTAGTGGATTCCACGACTGAGTGTTCGACTACCGCCGTGGAACTTTCTCCAACGGGTCTCGAAGTTCTTCCCTCACAAAACTGGAAGGAACAGATCGGTAACAACGAAACCTTGTTCAGTGCACAGTATGAACTCAAGGGCAACTCTACCGCAAAGGTATGGGGCCTAGCCACATCTCCCATGGGAGACTTTATCGCATCCTGTCATACCTTACACCCTACGGACATGCTCGAATATGGTGCTCCTCAAAATCGACAGACCACAATTACCGTTAATACCCTACGCCCGTTCCGAAGCTATCAACTCAGTAGTGAAGCCAGGGCCCCGAACCAACTAAGCTTCTCGAAGGGAGAAGTAACCGCAGAGGGACTCGTCTTCACCATAAGAAAGTGGCTGGACAACATAGTTGAGGAAACGGGTCATATTCCGGCTTTCCAAAAAGAGCTATTGGCAACGCTGCTGCAGACGTACGTTTCAACGCCCAATACTTCCAGTACGACTGGTACCCTGGCTTCAACATCCCTGTCGCAAGATTTAGAGTCTCTTGTTGTGGCTTTCAAGCATCAGGCTTTTCTGGACCCGCACTCCCTTCGGGACCGTTTCGAGATTATGATCTCCACAGTCTGTGACCCCCAGGCATCATGGGCGCTCCCACGAGCTCTCATCGCCTTCCGCCTAGCCCAGCACATCCAGAACCTCCCAGCCATCCTCTCGCAAGCTGGAGATTTCAGCAGCGATATCTTGTCTCAAAGTCACCAAGTCACCAACCTCATCTTCCAAATCATCAACCAGACGAGCCCAGCTACGGAAGTCGCACCCGGCACAGAAGTCACCACACAACCACTCCCCACCAGCCCGATCTCCTACCAAGAAACATGCGACTTCTGCGCCGCCGACATCCCCTTCACCGACGTCGAAACCGCAACCTGCGCACGCGGCCACCAGTTCGTGCGCTGCGGCCTCTCGTTCCTGGCCATCCAGGCCCCGCGCATCACCAAGTACTGCGGGATCTGCAACACGCCGTTCCTTAGTGAGGATTTTGTCGCGGCGCAAGAAGGCGAGACGGACAGCGAGACGGCGGCACAAGAACCAGCCACGAAGAACCAGGCGCACGGCTCGGGACACGGAGAGGACACTGAGATGCCGGATCGGCCAGACGAGAACGGAACGGGCGGTGCGAAAGCACCTGCAGAGAAGGACGGGCCGAATGGACAAGTGGAAATCCGGAATGGAACGTTCCGTGGGGTAGTGCAAGGAGAGAGTATGGACTGGGCGACGCCGAAGGTCGATGGTCCGCCTGAAGATGTGGCTGTGAACGGCGAGGGCGACGGCGAGGAAGATGGCGGGAGGATAGAGGTGCCGCTTACGTTGGCGCGAGTGCTGTTCTTGGGGTGTGATGCGTGCGTCTATTGCGGGGGGAAGTTTACGGGCTGATTTGAGGCTTGGAGTTTGATTGCTGCGTGTTCCTCACCTGCGAGGGCTGCTATGGCGGGCTATGTCGATCGGGAAAAGGTGGGAGTCTATAACCAACTCCAGTGGAAGAGCAGTGGAATGATCTACTTCATGACGGTTCGTTCGTGAGAGACGTCTCGAGTTTCGAGGTCTCTAGCCATATGTCTTTCCCAGTAGTTCTGCCTCGATCTCTTCCTCAAATCGGGCTTGCTGATGCGTGTGATCTTTCCCGGTCTCCACGACCACGGATACACGTGGCACAACTCACCATAGCGCGGAGTAGACAATACCTCCACAGTTCTGGATCCGATCTACCACCTAGGTATCTGCTTCCTTCGCATTGCGCTCCGTCCAGAAGCCCTTCCCATAGCTAACCAATATCTCCTGCCCCTTCCCAATCCCCTTCGCCCTCTTCCCACTCTTCCCCTCACTCAACACAAACACGCCCACCCTCTTCTCCACCTCCCCGCCCCCAGCCTCCACCCAGACATCCCTAAACTCCGCATTCGGCCTCTCCGCCACCCCGCGGTAATCATTGATGAACCGCGCCTCGTTGCCGCATCGCGCAGCGTCCACGCTCACGCCGAACTCGCGGTCGAGCGACAGGTCGTAGTCGGACGCCTCGTCCGTGTCGCGCTGGTCGTGCACGTAGCCCAGGTACGGCAGGATGAAGGCCGAGGGCGCGAGGTGCTGCGTTGCGGTGAGGCCGTGCTGGTTGTGGGCGGGGTGCGAGGGAGAGGTGATGCGTGTGATGCGCACGTTGGGGTACCGAGGATGTGCGTGTAATGCTCGTGTTCGCGTAATGCTCACCCTAACTACATTACTGCGATAGCAAGTATGAGGCTGCGCAACCACCCACAATAGCTATTATTAAAAGATAACTTAGTGTATTGTTCTATAGAGGTAGCTCTACAACTTTGGCTATCTAAGTTTTGCCGGAAGATTAACGGCCCGGCCGCGCCGGGTGAGGGTTGGTGGAAGCGCTGGTGCAGGCACCTCCTCAGCAGCACCCCTAACAGCACCACCTACGCGTCGTTCTTTTACCTGAGGCTTACAGGTACGGGGCTTTAATACCTTGCAATTACGATCCTGGTGTTGTTGTTGCAATTTTTTGGCGTCGTTGGCTCGTTTTTGAGCATCGCGCTCGGCCGCCTTTACAGCCCTCTCCTCCTCCCGCGCCTTCTTGAGTCTTTCACGCTCAACCCGCCTAATCCGAGCCTGCTCTTTCTGAATACGTTTAGCCTCGGCCTTCATATCCTTCGTCCTAAGTCGCTCAAGTCGCTCCTTCTCCTCCTCCTCCTCTCTCTGTACCCTCCGATCAGTGGCATGGCGGATTGTCCTTGGTGATAGAAGTTGAGCCCTCCAATGAGCCTCCCTATTCATCTGAAGATCTAGAGCGTTAATAGGGGTCTCATAGTCTCTCTGCTTTCGTCCCAAGGCGAACCTAAGGCCGTTGTTTTCGTATTCCACAATAGCTTGCTGCGCTTGTAGTGAAAGAAGCGTTTCCTTCACTATCTCAGCCTCACGGCTACCAGGGGTGATAGGCTTACTCATAAGCGACCGGATCGAAGCCCTATTAACCGTATCAATCGTAGTAGGGTACTCAGGGGACTCTGGCGTTGTATTGCGGAACTTTTTAAGCACTTGCTCAGCGTCAAATGGAGCAATACCAGTGGTCGAAAATGAGCTTCGGACGTTGGCGACAGTGAAGGAAGCATCCTAGGCATCTTTGAATAGGTGGTAGAAGTCGCCTTTCTTAAGGGATAGTAGCCCTTGTGTCTTCTCTAGGTAATCTTCCAAAGCTGTGCCATACGCTCTGCTAAGGGGGGAGAAGAGGCCTACATCTAGCGGCTGCAACGTATGAGTACTATAAGGAGGTAGCAACAAGGGTAGGATCCTCCGGGGACGACAGTAGTCCATAAACTCCTGTGTATAATGGGATGAGTGGCCATCTAGAAGGAGTAATCGGTGACGTAGAGGGTTCTTGTCCTTGGTATACCTATCAAACACGTCCCTCAGCCAAGCTACCCCCATGTCGTTGTTGCTCCATCCCGTCTGGGTTGTGCCTACTATTACCTCATCGTCCTCGTACTCTATATCCTTCGTCCAGCGTTCTTGAATGTTACTAGAAGTTGAGCTATACAGTACGCTTGGTGGCAGCGCGCTTCCATCAGCACAAACGGCTGCTATCACCGTCAACCACTCCCTTGACCCATCTTGAATAGGTTGACGACGTCCTTCTCGCTCCCATGAGTCTCTACTAAAGACTCTGTGGCTACCTTCACCTCTACCAAGGTGGAAGCCCTTCTCATCCATATTGTATATATCAGACGGTCGGCAGTGGTATTTGCGAAGGATTTTGTCGAGATCGCGAAACCACCACTCGTATTTGTATAGAGAATCTGCCCTATGGCGGAGACGGTCCTTCCCCTTGCCGTGATGCGATTTCAGCTCATCTTTGTGACGGGCGAGGAAGCGCGTCACCCAAGTTTCTGAGGCAGGCTTCCTGGCAATTGAGGCGCATAAATTCCGCAGCATCCGCCTGCTAGGTGGCAAGCCCTCCTCAGTCAACCGTCTGATATGTCCTATGAGATCCAACTCTTGTTGTGGGCTGAGGTGTCGCTGGTTGATTGATTTGGTGGCATACGCGTCACATTTGCCTTGATGTCGGCGGGCGAGCGTGTGGCGTGATACACCAAAGTGGAGGGCAACTTTTGTATACGAGGATCGTGCATTCGATGGCTGCGATTCTAAAAATTCAATCGCTGCATTGATCGGATCCATATTGGGTGGGATATCGCGTGTGGAAGTTATAGGTAAAACGGTGTTGTTGTGTTGGGGTGAGCATTACGCGAACACGAGCATTACGCGCACATCCTCGGTAGGGGCCGGAGGGCGCGAGCACTGCTTCACTGGGGGGTAAGGAGGATTTGGGGAGTACTATGGTTTGGAGCGCTGCGCTGGGGAGCTTCTTGGAGTAGCGCGGCGCGTGCAGATATACGACGTCGGGGGGCCAGTCTTTGGGTGTGCTGGTTCTGGGCTGGTGGGACTTCGCTTTTGGCGGCATTGTTGCGATGGTCGCGTGCTTTGGTGGGGGAGGAAGGGAGCGACTGGGAATCAATCAGTAGCTCATGTTTGGATGTCAGGACCTCGAGAGTCGTCTGACGTTTACTATAGTTTGGGTGATAAGTTATGTAGGCGACAGAACGAAGATTATGTCTGAAAAAGATTTAGAGTGGATAGCTCCTTCCCCACCAGCTTCTCGCTTCCAGCCGCATGACAATTCTTCCACTTCACCCTCAACAACGACTCTACTCATCAGCTATCAAGTCAGTTGAAAAGCCCTAGAGTATGCACTCTGAGCAGAGGTCAGTCAACACAGACAACTCTGAATGGGCTGTTGCTAACTGCCCGCAAACAGCCCCGTAGAGACACGCTGAGTTGTGTGCGCGACGCGTTGTTGGCCAAGTACATGTTCGGGCAAGCCAGCCGAAGCCATCGCATGTAAGATGAAAGAATTAATATCGCCATACGAGGGGCGGCTCACCTCCCTGATACCGACCTTACCGCCGGCGTTGATGTCTCCGTGGATATTGGCCGTCGAGGGGGTTCAGCCAGGTCACACGTCGAATCACAGCGAGGCCCCGAGTATTCGGTAACAGAGTAATTGCTGCTCCTTTTTTCCAGAGAGCCAAAGTGTATGTGCGTCAAATCGAACGATGCCTCTAACGCGCAACGGTTACGCTCAACTGTTCCTCGAGTGACAAGGTTGGACCTGGACCGTCAGAGGCCCCGATGCAGGAACCCGCACCAGTCCTCACCGGCCTCGCCCACTACAGTATCGCTGTGCTCAGCGGATATTTCCTGAAATCGGTATGTCGTGTTCGTTATCGGCGGAGAGGCGTAGCTATTTTTGCTTGGATCCCCGGCTGCCAGCTGCTCTCGAGCCTTCCGATCTTGTAAATTGGTCTCGGCGCCGGTCGCATCGCCCAGGTCTCAGCCCACACGACCCCAGATGCTCTCTACGGACCGGTTACTGCACTGTGGCGAGCACCAATGATCGGCAAATGCAGCAGAGTACCTAGTCGCTCCTTGCTGCGCAGCGCGCTGACAGCTGAGGCTTAACGGACATAGCCATGGAAGCTCTGGTCGCACGCGACGTCTTCCCTTTCATGCGGCCCTCGCAACGGCTCTGGAGTGGTGGACTGGCTGGTGTTCGCTGTTCCTGCAGAGAGCGCTAAACCAGAGAGGTATGACAAGAGGCTAGCGTCCTGTTGAGGCTGCATGGTCTCGGCAGGGGATATTGGCTTGTTAATTTTGATTTCTCTCCACTATGCCCGATTCGATGGCCAGCGGCAGCTTCGCTCGATAAACAGCTCGGCAAACAGGCCTTGGATTGGCTGCTTTGCAGTTCTATCAGCGCGGGCCCCCTTTACCGTATCGTCAGACTCACCCACAGCCAGCGCCACACCAAGGCCAATCTACCCAAGAGCTGGCAGACGAATGCAACCGTCAAAAAACGCCCCTGTCACTGCATCTGATAGTCTTGGTTAGCCAAGGGAGAGCACAACTCATATAAAGCACTCTGCCAGTTCCTGCCATGTCCTTCTTTCTTTCCTCACCACACACTCTTTGTACTTACTTAATACTCCGGTCTATTCGCCGATTTCACTCGTTTTCAACGCCCTCTACACCTTATACTTAATTACCAACGTAAATACCCCCCAAACAATCAACATGCATTCCGCTGTTATCTTCGCTGGCCTTGTTGCCGCTGCCAACGGTATGTATTCTACTCTAGAACTCCAAGATGCAGCTTGTTGATATCAATCCAGCCTATGCGTACAACACCACCATCCCTGAGGCGCCAGTTTACACCACCAAGGTCGTAGTCGACTACACCACGGTGTGCCCCGGCCCCACTGAGATCCCCATCAACGGCATCACCTACACCGTCACCACCTCCACCACTCTCGTGGTCACTGACTGCCACTGCACCATCACTGAGGTCGTGCCCCCTCCCCCGGCTGAGACCCCGATCTACTCGTCTGGCGTTGAGATCCCAGTCGAGACCCCAGTCGTCCCCTCCGTCCCGGCTCACGAGACTCCTGCCGTCCCGTCTCCCCCGGCCCCGGTCTACCCCTCCGGCAACGGCACCGTCCCAACTGCCCCGGCTGCCCCCACCGGCACTGCTCCAGGTGCTCCCGGTGCCTCTCCCACCGCTCCCCCAGAGTTCGAGGGCGCCGCTGCTGCCACCAAGGCTGGCCTCGGCCTCATCGGTCTTGCCGGTGCTCTCGTCGCTTTCTTGTAAGCGGCTCTCACTTGAGTGACTCAGCGGTTCTTCATCGGTACCGCTGGGTCTCTTGAGACGGATCAAACGGGGGATGCTTGGTTTCTCTGATGGCTAATGACTTCGGGCTCTGCATCACGCTGCTGCATTGCGAGGGAGAGTCCGGAGTCATTAGACAGTCCCGCGCGCATGCCGCCAGCCGCGTTTCGATTGTACACTTTAATATCTACGCTTGGTCGAAAGGCAACTGCCAAAACAAGTTCGAGGAGGAACCAAACCATGTGTGTGGTCTGGTGGATTTCATGTTCATAGATTCGTCACGCGATTGGGAAGAGTCGGCAAGATTAATTGACATGGTGTTCACTTCTATCTCTCTCGACTTCCTCCTGTGTGCCTTGGGCTTCTCGCAGCGTACTTGGCACGATTAGACGTTTGGGGAAATGATACCACATCGGAGGAGTTTTAATGCTATCCCTTTTTAAATACTGAGCTCTGTTTTGCTGCTATTGAGTGACTTGATATTCAACATGATTCTCTTTGGTAACCGCCAACTGTACCTGCTTTTCCAACCTAAAAAGCCACCTGGTACGTCGTTTGAACAACAAGAGACTCTCCGCACGCCAACCTAATCGCAGACGCGCTCCAGCAAAGCCAGCCAGTCCCTCTCCTCTGGGGGCCCCCATTTACCCCCGAACCCGGGAAATTGCACTTCCCCAACGCCACTCTACAGCGTCTGTTTGTGCCTCTCTCTCTCTTATCACTCACACACTTTAATCCACCGCAGCGGCGCCGGCTATCTACCTACCTACCTATCCAATCTCGTGTCTTGCCGGTCCAATTACTTTGGGGCTTCTTCAATATTCAACAGTGCGCGCGCCCGCCCGCCCTCGCATGTATTTGCGGGTGCACAAGTTACGTGCATATGCAGATGCACAGGCACAGGCGTGTGTTTTTCCTTACGCGCGACTTTTATGAAAGGATCCCTACCTACTGGTCTGATCTGATCTGCGGAGTACAGCTGCGTACCTAGCGTTGAGTGAGGTTACTTTTTCCTATGTACACTTTCCGGGGGCGCATCGTCCGTAAGCACTTGGTGAGCCAGCTTCTTCTCGAGGACGCCAAATGGGGGTACGGAGTATGGAGGCAGGTACCAAGATACGCCATATCAGCGCTTCTCTTAACGCCCATGTCTTTTCTTATCCCATGGCGCGGTGCGTCAGCCGTTGATATCTGTCATCTCAGCTCAGCTCACCTTACAGCTCACCTCCCGCGCTACTTCCCTTTCGAGGAATCTATCGAGATGGGACCTTGTCGAGCTGAGTACATGTTTACAAACTACGACGCCCCTACTCCGTACAAGTCGAGTTGTTGTTTCCGTGAGACGGAGCTTGGAAAAAAGGATGCTAGCTGCCATGCTGCATGCACATGACGGCGATACAGCATCTCCGATGTCTCGTCCAACAATGACGGGACGGGGCTTTGTGCTAGGTTGCACGTCGTTACGGAGCACAGATGGACGGGCAGGCGCATGCTGCTGGTGTTGAGCTGTCTTGCGCGCGAGCACGGGGACAAAGAGACCACGCCGGCCCACGCCGTTGTACAACTGCGGCGTTGCGTGGCTGGTTTTACATTTGCGTCTCTTTTCTACGCCGGATTCTGGCGGTTCTGGCATCTGAGCTTTTGGAGTCTGAGAGAACCTCGGATGCGTTTTGGGAGTTGGAGAACAGGGGGATACGAAGGGAGGGTCCCTGCCACTGCATGCGGCTCCCTGGCGTACCGCAGTGGAAGCATCGGCACTGCATGCTGCTTGGCTTGCCTGGGTTTCACAGGCTGTGGCTACGGGAAAGTAGTACCACAAGTTGTCGGGCTTGTGGTACCTCAAGACCTCAAGCCCGAGACTCAGCAACCACCTGACAGCGCCTGGGGCCTTAACACACTAAGAGATTTTGCGCATTCACTGTCATACGCCCTCAACTGCTCCATCTTCATCTCAACGAAGGGTTCTAAGCCCGCACGTGCCTCTTCATCCAGTGTCTCAACACCGACACTACCCTCCTTCATGCAACTGTCAAAGAGAATGTCGACATCGAACGGTTTACGAGTCGCATAATTGAACCAGAAACGTTTTGTGGCCCACGATTCACGCATAAGACAAGACAGCGGCTTTCCACCATCTAAACCCTCTCTTGCCTTCTCAGCTCGCTCCATCGCTTTCAAAAATTGCTCCAAGCGAGGTTCATAGGCCTCCACGAATTTTTCAATGGTCCGATCTCGAAGAAGATAGGAGTCAGGCCCAACCAGTAGCAACCACCAGGGCGGTTCGGAAGCATACTGGCTAGGCATGGCGTTGGTAAATTCGAGATCAAGAACAGCCTTGATACGGAGGGTAGTTGGATCCACAAGAATGTTTTGAGGGCGGAAATCGTCACAAAATATTTTGAAAGGACCGCGGTCGTCAGTACAATGCCTGTCTACTAACTGCGCAAACAGATGGCGGGAGATATATCGATTATGAGCCTCTATCGAACTGCCACAGAGGTTACGCTGGGTCCAGAGATGCGTTTTTTGTTCAGAGACGAGAGACCGGAAGTATTCGCTTGCGGATTCAAACGGTGCCGTGGGGAACTTGTCTACGGGATAAAATGCTGTAGTTGCCAGCTCATTCATGCTGTACGTGAGGGGTCGACCTGTAACAGACCAAGAGCCCGTAGAAGAGGCCTTTGAGATGGCTCCGATGTGGTCGAAATTGAATTCGTAGAGCTGAAGCAGGATATCTGCGATTTGAGAGAACACATTGTCTAATATTTCTCCGTCAATCTGAGGATTTAAGTAGAGTCGCTTCGCATCCAGAGGATCCCTGAGGATATCAGAGAGGTGAACTCCTTCCACGAAGTCTGAGATTATGAACGGTCCAAAACGCTGTGGGCTGTCTTCCGTCAGACCCCAGCTGATCAAGCGCGGAACTGGGATGGTGGTATTCTGCTGGAGGAATTGAATCACCTGGACCTCGTTCCAGATCTTTTCGTCCCGGAACGTCGTGTGTCCTGGGCCTGGGAAGCGGATTATGGCATCTGGGGTTCCGTCGTTGTACATAATCTGGAGGCAGAAGTTGAAAGAGCCCTGGAACCAATCCAGGACTTCGGCTCCGCGTCCTGGCCGGCGACTGGCGACAAATGCCGCAATCTCTTCCTTTGCGTTGAGTATTCGTTCTTTCCACTCGTTCCACTGATCATCCCCAATCTTCTCGGCAAGCTCATCAAACAACGTCATGTCGGCAGGTTGCGTTGGATAAATCTTGGACGCTGCGGGACTGCACCGAGAAGTTTTCGCGAGCTCAAAGCGAGGGAGTCTCATTTGATTTCAGCGTGAGCTGAGTCGATGGTTCGGTTTGTGTGCGGAACTGCACATAGGCAGAAGAGGTGGAGAAGACGAGACTGTAAACGAGACAATGTGCAGCGAAAAACCGACAAATGTTCTGCAACAGCACCGAAGCCGTTTGCTCAAGAGCTGTTACAGTCAGCAAGGAAGCCAGTACTTTGCTATTGATGAAGGAGACATGGCAAGGCCTGTGGATGGTAGATATATATATCAAATGCGGTAGCTGTGCCCCTCATGGACGTCTCAAGTGAAAGCGCCACAGCGCATGCGCCCCTCACCCTTCACAGCGCTTCACCGCCAGAAGTGGCACTTCGCTCGCGCGCGCGAGTGCAGAAGTACTCGAGAATGACTGACTGTTAATTGCGCAGGTCGGGGGCGCGGCAGACTCAAGACTCAAGATGGTGAAACGACGTCCAAAGGATGGGTTGCGGAACAGTTCCGTGGAATGCTTTCCGATGGCGGAATCACTACCCCACTCCATCCACTACATCAACGCATATCCATATGAGTTTTGTTAGCCCTCAAGGCTGATAACGTCTGTATATACTGTCCTCTTGTTCCCAATTGCCATCATGTCAGTCCAGAAAGTCGCCCTCATCACCGCAAGCTCCGCAGGCCTAGGAGCGCAAATCGCCCGTGTCTTCGCGCCAGACTTCCGGATAGTAAGTGCGCCGCATAGCAAATTGCAATACTCGTTATCACTAACTATCCCATAGGTAATAAACTACGCGTCAAACCATTCCCGAGCACAACAGCTCCTCGACGAGCTATCCTCCATCCCATGCACGCACTCCTCCCCATCCACCCCCCGCTTCCACCTCCTCCAAGCCGACGTGTCCTCCAAACCCTCTGTCGAGACCCTCGTGACCGCCACGCTGCAAACCATGGGCCGCCTCGACGTGGTCGTGTCCAACGCAGGCTGGACGCGCATGACCGACTTCCACGACATCGAGCAAGGCGTCGTCGACGACGACTGGGACCGCTGCTTCACCATGAACGTGAAAACGCACCTGTGGCTCGCGTACGCGGCCAAAGACGCGCTCGCCGCATCCGACGGCACCTTCATCAGCACGGCCAGCGTCGCGGGCGTGAAACCCTCGGGCTCGAGTCTGGCGTACTCGGTCACGAAGGCGGCGCAGATACACCTGGTCAAGGGTCTGGCTGTCATCCTAGCGCCGCAGATACGTGTCAATTGCGTGAGCCCTGGGCTGATGTTGACGGAGTGGGGCATGCAGTTTCCGGAGGCGAAGAGGGAGAATGCGAAGAATAATACTAAGCTGAAGAGGTTGGCGACAGTAGAGGATGTGGCGGAGCAGGTGAGGACGCTGGCGCTGAGTCGGAGCGCTACGGGGCAGAATCTGTGTATTGATGGGGGTTCGTCGTTGTAGGCGTAGGTGTGGATGAAGGGGTGACGGGAGAGTTGCTCGTGTGATGTTTTAAGTATATACAGTAAGTTCTAACGTGTGTATAGGTATACTAGTTACTTCAAAAAGTTAAGGGGGTAAGCCGTTGTAACAGTTTCATACTTCCAGACGATACCATACTTAGATACTTTTAATTGCCAGAATTATTCGCAAACATCTCAAGTCCCTTAGTCGCTGATATCACAGCGATTTACTAAACACTAACTCTTCTTAGTCTCTACACCGGATTGAGAGAGAGAGATCTGATAATATACTAGCATGTGTTTGTGCATCATAACTATCTTGACATCTCTCGACGAGACGAAAAGGAGTTAGTAGGTAGTCATTAGGTGGGTTTCTAGACTACATGTCTATCCAAAGAGCCAAGTAAGCTCTAGGATCCCTCCTACACCACTATCTAGATTTACACATGCATTCTCAAAATTCGTCAATAGTAACTAAAACGAAAGACTAAAAAGGTACAATGTAGACCTAGCATCACATTCCAGCGCCAATATATTAAGCTGCATAAAGAGTACTTTCCTAGAATAGCCAATCACTCACCCCATGCTATCAAGTTCGGAGCCAGGACTTTCAGTGGTCTGTTAACGTAGTTAGGCTAATTGCAAGCAGTGTCAAAGAAGTGTGTAAGGATATTTACAATAAGTGTTGACATACAACAATTTCTCCCAGCTAAACTGAATCACAATGTTATAAACCAAAGGACACAGATGGCTATCATAGATCACCTTGACGTGCCATCGACCCAGTGTTCGACTTTGCAAGACTCAAAACAAACACCACCGCTGGGCTGCATGGAAAAGCGTTGCTCCATCCGTCTGCGGTGTTGGGTATTGACTTTCATTTCCCGTCCGTCTACAGACATATCTATACATGGCGTGATTATAGATCGTACAATCGGACATATGGCTCCATAGCCCGACATTTCCTCCTCTGAAAGTTCTAGGCTCAAAACTCCATGCCATGCAAATAGTCTTCCACACGCACACTCCGAACCCTCGTCCCAGATATCCCAGCCCGCCCACCCATCTCAATCCCCCATCCCCCCCACCCCTACGGCACAACCACAACCCCCAAACTCCCCGCCTGCCCCACCACACTCCTGGCAATCCCCTCCAACGCCAACCCACTCAACCTCGTCTCCCCATGCTTAATCCGCGCAATCTCAAACACATGCTTCAAGCTGACGGTGCCAACCGTCCCCTTCGTCGCGTTGCCGTTAGTGGGGCTGCTGGCGCCGCTCTTGCCGCGGGCGCCGTCGTGGTTGTTCAGCGGGCCGGGCACGTTGCCCGCGCCGCGGATCTTGTTCTTGGTGAGCGGCGCGCCGGCCGCGGTGAGGAGGAGCGTCGCGGTCGGCGGCGTGCGGATGTCGAAGGTGAAGGAGCGGTCCGGGCGCACGGTGATGAGTGCGGGGATGGGCGTGCCGGGGGTGTAGTGGGCGGTGCGGGCGTTGAATTCCTGGAGGGGGACGGGCGGTTAGTTAGGAGGCAGTGCGGTGGAGGGGAGCAGATACGGAAAGGTTGACGCACTTTGCAGAAATCCATGCTCTTTACTCCTTTGCTGCCCAGCGCAGGGCCGACGGGCGGCGACGGCGAGGCCTGGCCCGCGCCAACGATTAATTTGACTATTTGGTCTCTGGCTATGGCGCGTTTTGCCATGGTGTGGGTTTGGGGGCGTGGAGGATGGGGGGAGGCTTCGGAGGTGCTTGCGGAGGGTGAGATAGTTAGTGTGGCTGGTGGGGAGTGGAGTGTGGCGGTGCTTGTGCAGGTAAAGTGTACTGGATCCACTCCCCCTTTCCTCCTTGGTTGTTATATGTATAGTAGATCTTGGAACAATCGTCAATTAACAGTTCTTCATGTCAAGATATCAGCAGAGCCACATTTTGAAGAGCAACGGTTCAATTACTACATAACCGTACCTTAACCAACCCATCCGCTACTGCTAAAATAATACGCATGCAGTACATACAAACAATCTAGAAAATAGTCTCATCGACATGCTACATAGCAAACACACAACATCTACAACCATCAAAAGCCACATCACCAAAGTGCAATCCACACACCAACGATACCTAACCACGCTCCAACATAGCGAGTAGGTAGACACTTCATATAGAAGACCAAAAGGCCATACTATTCTCTGATCCGCTAGAGACGAATCTCGCCATGTAGTTCCTCTCATCTCATCTACAAGCATCATCTATCGAAAAGCGGCGTGGCGACCCGAAAGCACACCGACATACGCGCCTCTATATCTACCTTACTCGCCCGAAAAATCCTCTAACCGGTAGATTCCTGCGTGCCAGCGAGCGATTTCTTGGTACTTCCCGAGGACAGACCCTAGCCATGCCGTAGATCGAGACCGAGTGTCCGCTGTATCCGCAACCCGGCTTCGCCATTGTAAACTTTTTCTCTATTCCCTTTTTGCCCCCACTTTCAAGAAAAGCCGTAAATGCCGCCCTGCTCCTGGAACTTCAACTGGTACTCTCTCAAATCCGCCCACATCCTCAACGCGCCCTCTTCATCCACCGGGCCGTCACTCGGATCCGACCCATCGGGACTCACCCGCGACAGCTTGCTCAAGATATCCAAAAACTTGTACAGGTACTCCTGGTGCTGCAGCGCGACAGACCCTTTGCGCTCTTTGGGCACGTCGAGCAGCGTGCTTGCGATCTGTCGGATCTTTTGCGTCTGTTGCAGCAGCCGTAAGCCTACGATGGGGGTGAAGGGGTTCTGGGAGAGAAAGCGGGTCGGACACGTGTAGTGGATGTACGGGTCGACTGGATAGATGATGTACTCGGCGAGGAGATGGGAGTGGAGACTTACGAAGCTGTCGCCATTCGGCTCCATGTTTATCATGTCGATGCTTCCGAGAACGACGAGGAGGTCTTTGATGACTTGCTCGCGTTCGGCTGACATGACCTTCTCAAGGGCTTCGGCATCGACGGGTGAGCTGGGCAGTAGCTTGTCGAATCCTGCAGCTATAGAACTGGACGCGCTTTGCAGCGCTTGCTGGGTTTTTGCGTTGTTGGACTTTTCCAGCAGCGCAAAGTACTTCTCAACGATTGACGATCGAATGCTTAGGTGACTGGCGTAGATGTTCGCTTTCTGGATCTCGTACTGGCTAGCTCGGCGTGCTGCCTGAGACTCAGCCCCAAAGATGTTTAAGCTAGGATCCCGAGCAGTGACATACTCCTCCATAAGGGGATAATAGGTCTGTTTACGCTGGGCGAACCGCCCATTCTGGCCGTCCTTTGGGTGGACGGTAAGAACATCTGGTATGCTGTCCAGTGTCTGTTTGCATCGCTGTAAACTATGCTCGAGTATTTTCTGCTGCTGATCCCAGTCGAATAACTCGTCGACCCCAAACGCCATTTCTGCTGTCGATAGCATGGAGTAGGAGAGATAGATTCGCACGTTCGTGTTGAATCCTGATATGAGCGGGACAATATCCGCTGGTTGTGCGTGAATCTCTTGCGGGTAAATGCATGCATCATCGATCTCAAGTGGCAGCGGAGGAAGCGGCTCTCTTGTGGTCCCTGATAGAACCGTAAGTTCGCCAAAGGAAGCGCCCAGCTGTTGCATAGTCCTATAGACGTGTTAGTGTTGCGACAGCCAAGGTAGTGTAACGGAAGAGGAAGCTTACCGTGCGCCTACAAACACGGTCCAAAACAGCCTCCTGCCGATTTGCTCCGTGATCTTATCGAGCTTGAAGTCGTTGGAGCCTTCGAAATTTGGCGCAAATTCACCCATTGGCTCTGGCACGTAGCCCTGCTCCTGAGCTTTGTGCAAGCCCATAGTCCGAAGGATCGTCAAACACTCTCCAAAGTAGAGCCTCAGGAAGCGCCATTGGAAGATATACGCGCCCGTCAATCCCAGAAAGTAGCTCGTGCATGCATCGTACACACCGAGGCCGCGGCGATCGAGATAGCCTGGCCCACGTGCCGTGGCACACACCTCCCGGCACTTCTCCACGAGCGCCAGATGCGAGGAATAGTGAGCCTGGGTTTGTGATCGTATGTGCTGGCGCGGCTTCCGCGGAAACGAGGCTACCAGACAGGCTACCATGGACGCGAGCAGGGCGAGGAAGGACGTGTTGGAGTAGTCTTCTCTGCGGTCCCACGCCTCCCGGAACGACGGCTCGTGCGGGAACGGACACAGCGGGTGGATGTAGGTGAAGAAGTCGTCGATCAGGGCGTTCATGGTCGGGATGGGGCAGATGGTCTCGGCGGAGAGCTGGGGCGGGTGCGACGACAGCTGGGCGAGGGCGTGGGCAGCACCCGTGGGCGAGTCTGGCGTCGACGGTGCTGGGCTGGGCCCGCCGTCGGTCCGCCGTCTCTTGACTGCCTCCGCATGCTTGTTGGGCGGGCCTCGCCGGCGACTTGGGCGGTTGAAGGTACACGGGATGTCGAGGTTCTTGCAGGCTTTGCACGGCGGCCCGGATTCATCGCACTGGACCGTCAGCTTCCTCTCCCCCAAGCCCGGGGGCAATGCCTACCTTGACCTTGCGGATGCTGCACGAGTCGCAGGCTTTGCGCAGTCGATTCGGCTTGGGGGACTCCAGCGCCGGGGCATGCGTCGGCGCATGCGTGCGCGGGTCGCTCAGCTGGTTCGCATGCTGCGCCTGCTGCTGTAGCACCTCGTTCAGGTCCTCGATCTTAGGATAGTTGCTCGGGTTGTACGGGAGCTGCTGCTGATGTTGGTGCGGGTGCGGGTGCGAATGGGGATGGGGATGCGGCGGGCTGTCGAGGAGCTGCGCGCCCGACGGCGATGGGTAGATTTGCGTGTACTGCTCGTCGGTCGGGGGCGGCGGATACTGCGACATGTTGCGCGCGGGTGGGTTCCGGTGTTTTCCCGGTGACGGTTCGCGGTGGAGGAGCTGCTGTCGTGTTAGCCTCAGGCCACTAGCTAGACGACCTCAATTCGCCCCTCGCAAGCTACTCCAGAGCATTGAGGCCGCCTCGACTGCCTGAAACACGCGACAGAAACCAACCCAGACTCACTCACCAATAGAAGCGGGGGATTGTTTACGCTGCGCTTGTTATGGGACGTCAAGAATGAGAACCGGGAAAGAGCTGCTGGCTATGTGTTGCCGTCATAGCAGCTGTGGCTGGGAGTGCAGTGATGCGGATCTATAGGCTGGACCTGGTGTTGTTGAGGTCGCCGTTTGACCTAAGACTCGAAAGGTACGTCACGCCGCTGGGTGGAGTAACGAAAACCCTGAGACAGACAAGCTTTCACTGTTCATCTCCACGCCCAACACCCACCTGTGAACATCTGCCCGCTCGATTTGGCTTGAACACTGTCTCAATAGTTGCTATAGTACAATCTACGGTACCATGGCTACAGCATGGTCCCCCTCCCACCCGCGCCACCAATGAAAGCCCACACGACGCCGTTGACCATCCCGATGTTGAGCACGACTTCTATTGTCATTTCTAGAGCTGGTCGTGTTCACCCTGAGATACGTACTCTTATATAGAACCGTAGCCTGATAGCGCCCGCTAACAATGCAAAGTGAAGAGTATGCCCCTACCAGTCTTAAAACTACCTTTCATCTCGGCCCTGTCCAGATGTCTACCAAGTCAAGATAACATCCTGGCCCGGTAATTGTCAATCTGAATCATCGCTGCTAGGCGGCTCCCTCGCCGGCGGGGGTGTCGACCTACACAGCGAGAAGTCAAGGATATCGCTCTTGGGGCCCGCGTCGACATATTTACGCAAGCACCAGCCCATCTGAATTGCTGTACACGACTCGGTGCCTAGCGGATCCACCTGCTTGCCCTTGACGAAGATGATTTGGTTGATGCTGTCTTCCCGATCGTATACCTTGTCGGAAATGCCGAACGCAATAATGGCGAGCTTGGATGTATAAATCTTCTTCTCTGTCGATTTACGAGTCTTCGTCGCCGCGTAGGTGATGCTTCGCTCGAATCCTTGCTGCGCCAGGCCTTGAAGCAAGTGTTCGTAGATTTTCCTGGGGAGCGTAGTGCCCGAGGGGCTGTTGGTTGGCCATGTAGTGATGTTCAGGGTCACCAAGTGATCAAGGGCGCCTAAGCAGTTCTGTCGACGTCTGAATTAGCTTCCGAAGTGAATCCAGGCGAACAGAGCCGCATGTGGGGGAGCGGACGGATTTCGGAAATAGGAGAATAATCAGACATACCTCGAAATTTATAAACGTCTCTTGTTTGTCCCGGATGAGGCTCACCGGTGGAAATCCTGCAGAGATCTGTTCTAGTCCAGGGCAGCCTTCGCATATGTCCTTGAAAGCAGCATAGTCGAAGATATGCTCATCGCCGCTCTGGCTGGCATGTACGTTCAATGATTTCAAAGTCTTCCCGTGTCGAATGATCCCGGCGGCTGCTGGCACTATCAAACAGGAATCAGCTCTTGTCAAATCTCGTAGTCCTACCGTATGAGCTTCCAGTGTTTGCCAACCGCTCGCAGGGCAGATGATTAGGGGATAGGCGAATGTAGCACTGATGAGACTGACAGCTGAAGCTGATAAAAGCCCAGGATAACCTGCCCTGCCAGTCTTTGGCAAATATTGCAAGCTCATACGGGTAGTCTTCGAATGATATGTTGCGGACTGACTTACAGGTCTTTGTATTGGTTATATCAATCGTCAGAACCTTGATACCAGACACCAAACACATAAAACCATCCAGAGTGTTCAGCCCGTCATTTTCCTCGTTATCTTTGTGCTTGAACTCCAACGTCTCTAACTTGTCGGGCAGGTGCGTACTCTTGCAAAGCTCCGCAAGCAGGGCATCCGCGCCCGCACAATTGAAGAGTCGAAGTGAGCGGACAGTACTGAATTTGATCAGATGGCAGTAAGTCGTTGCCGCATATCTTAGGTTGATCTTTTGGAGAGTGATATCTTTCAAGACCATCGGAGTACACTTCTCAAAGGGCATGAAATCACTGAAGATTACTGAAGTAATCAGACCAGGTCCCGTAACAGAGTCGTTCAGTTCACGCTCCGACAGCGAATGGTCACCCCCATCGAAGCTCGCATGTAGAGTCAGTTTCTCGATCTTGGGAGAGTTCTTCAGCAGAAAGTGGCAGTAATCCAGGACCTCCCTGCTATCAGGATACAATCCTAGTTTCTTTACGTTCTCGAAGACCTTGTCGAAATTTGGGATCTGTTGCAGCTGGTCCAGCACAACATCGTCAACCGCGATACCCTCCATCCACTTCATGCGTTTCTGCTTCTTATACAGCAGCACCAGATTATCTCCCGAAAACGGCGACCATGGATGCCACGAGAATTTTTCCAGTATATCTTCGGGGAGGAGCTCGAGGATCATGCGCATCGCGAACGAGGCTTGCTGCAGCTGGTGGGTGCACTTGTCCATCATATCCGCCAGGTATAGGTCCAGCTTTCGCACATGCTGGAGACCAGCGTTCTTTGGGTTTAAGAATGCGCCTAGCCTACTGTCGCCAGGGCTACCGATATCGAGCGTGACCTCGTGGTAGAGCTGGCGGACGGTGATCTCGTGCAGCTGTTTGCACACCAGGCAGAGCGTCTTCAGATCGGTAGGACGAATGACCTGCCAAAGCAATTAGCATACTGTAGTACCAGAGGAACGGCATTTATGTCGGCCCGCAGAAGCCTCCGCCATCCCGGACGCCTCGTTGTACAAAGCTCATGTAGTTTTGCCAGTATTTCGCGTGATTCCACTTACATGCTGCACAATCAGAGTCTTGATATCGACCGACAGGTCCATGAAGCTGAGTCGAGGAGCCATCCTGAGCGTAGTCTGGGTTGTGGTTGTGGTTCCGGAGAGGATATGCGGTAGGTGCGGGTAACAATGAAGTTGTCGAGGTACCAAGCTCGGAAACCACCGCACGCCGCTCGAACAGAAGAAAGAGAGTCAAGCGCTGACTTGCAACTGAAATAAGAGACGCGGCCGCCCACTGCTGCCTAAGCCCAGGTCTTGAAAGCTTCAGCTGGTGAGGTAAAAGTCGATCGGTCGACCGGTGTAGAGCGCGGAGGGAAGCTGCTGGCTGAGTGAGAGAGATTGACACCCTTCAGCCTCACATTTTCCGTATTTCCCGTGAGACCCCACACTTTCACCATCATGTTCCGTGCTCATCGTCGAATCGAATGCTGGGACTCTTCACCGTCTCCAGCCGTTTCTGGTGCAGCACGGTGCAGAACACTGCAGATGCATGCTGCACGCCCGGTCAGCCGTCAAGCGCCGACATCCAATCTCCATGTGCACCGCCACATGGCGGGCGCGGAAAAGGTGGGGCCCACCCACTTACCTCTACAAGTTTTATTTGACTTTACCTAGTATGCTATTGTAGAAACATAGAGCTTTGTAGAGATAAGAGTAGACTATCTACCTACTACTAGAAACTTCTATACAGTCAAGAGGATCGTCTCAAGTACGTTAATGAGCAATTATCCGTGCCAGAGGAGTGGGGGCAGCTTTCAGCTCCAGCTTCATGGTATATAGCCCTTTACCGGTATGCGGCAAACAACATGCAAATCGCGAGTCAGCACCAGCAGCAGGAAAATCACACGCAGCGTTCACGGGCAAGAGTATTCATATACGACACGGCCATGTCCAAGGTGCCATATACCAAGCAACTACAGGCAACCACCATATATCAATGAAGGTACCCACTGCATCAGCATACCCAAAACCTGACCCGAATCCAGCCCTTGTGCCAAAGGACTCACTGTGAAGCTGGTATCCCCAGAACTGTGCTGTGCGCCTATGGACTCCGTAATGCAAGCAAACTCCTCGCTATGCAGCCGTACAAAGACACGGAAGAAAATGCCCCCTAGACGTTGTCTTCGCCTTCACTACTCTCGAACCCTGCTCTGAATTGCGCCTCGAGGCCATCATCGTCATCGTTGTCAACCGCGGCCGGGGCCGCGGCAGGGCCAGTTGCTTCCGCATCCATCTCCTCCTCGCCTTGTCCCTCTTCAGGCCCTGTGGTCTCTGGACTAGGTAAACCAGAAGATTTATCCGCTGACACAACGTTGGTCAAAGACGTCACCCGTTCTATGGTACGTTTCTTTCGTTTTTGTAGCTTGGATGTGCTGTCAACGCTGGCGTCACTGTCTTCCGTTTCGCTGACGTCCGTGGATCGCGTGGCTCGCTTTCTTTTCCGTTTATTTTGTTTCCCATCCGCCCGTGCACTGGTCTCTGAGCCAACACTCTCCGTCTCGGAAGCACTTGGGTCTTCCTCATCGTCGGATTCATCCATGAACGCCTGAAGCTCGTCGTCAAGGGCCTGCCACTTCTGTGCTGACAGATCCAATACGGGTGATTCGGCTTCGTCATCGTCGCCCGAAACGGCGAGACTATCATCCTCGAGGTCGCCTAGTGGTGAACCCCCTCGATCCGCAGCGTCAACTTCGATGAGGTATGGTTGCTCGTTGACACGCTCCCATCGCGTACAGCATTGAAACATCCATTCAGCGTTTACAATCTTGATCTGGGGATAGCGAGCGGCTTTCTTGACCTTAGTAGTCTTGCGATCTGGATTCGCAATGACATGAGTTGTGTTCTTATTGATGTTGAGAGAAATCTGCGCTCCAAAGCTCCTGATCCAGAGGGCGAAATCAGAACTGCAAAGATTAGTCCGGAACTCCAAGGGATTCATTTATAAACTTACTTCTCCACGTCCATCCCTAGTGGTATGATACCCGAGAAGACTATGACGGTGCCTTCCAGGACTTCTTCCTTAATCTGAGGCATCAAAGCTGTCACGCTAGGAACGTGCTCGCTCAAGTTGCGCTTTTTAGGACTCTTTCCGCCTTTCAGCTCTGCAACTCGACCGCCCGGAGGTACTGGTTTCGCGCGATGATATTCATCGTAAAACGCGTCATGCACACGGCGGAGATTTGCTTCGACGATATCTAGGCCCCTATCATCATCGTGCAATAGACTGTGCCGGTGTTTGTGATGTTCGGTGGATTGCGAATCACCATTCTCGACCTCGGGTGAGTCTTCATTTAATTCTACCTCCTTGTCCTCTTTGTCCAGTTCGAGTTGCTTCTGTAGAAGAGGTCGTTCAGTCAGTTGCGATATTATCACTTTTTCCTGCTCTTTTACCTGTTCCTCTAGAACCTCTGGTTTGTCTCCGGTGACCATGGATATTAATTGTTGTCCCAGTTCCGGTAAGTCACCGTTGGCGGTTTCTGCAGGTGTCGTCTCAGTGGGCTTTCCTGCAATGGAGACAATCTGGGCATCTTCACCTTCGCTCTCTGCTGTGTCTTTTACAGCTGGCTTTTCTGGCGCTTTGCTTTTCCCGGAGGTCGTGACGAGTTCTTGCTGCTTTGGCAAGAAGCTGGCGTTGATGTCGCCTGCGCCAGGAAAGAAGTTGAAGACCGGGACCCGAATCAGGTTCTCGCTGTAGTGCCAGATATCCGCTCGGTCGTCGATGATAACGGCCATGTCGGTGTTATTGGGGAATAATCTGTGTAAGCTCTTCAGCTTATCCGTGTAGTTCTCGTCGCGACTCAGTATCCGGTCCCCGAAGTATTTCCTCTCCGGGTCGATGATCCTTGCGACTTCTTGTGCATACGCTCTTGTAGCCATAGTGTAGATGTGCATTTCGTACATCTTCGAGACCCTGTCGAAGAAGTCTTTGAGGCCTGGGCGCATCTTAACGTAATACCAGTTGGCAGCGACGTTCGCAACGTTGTCGTCCGCAAGCTGGAAGCACTCTACGTCCTTCACAGCTTCATAGTTCGGGTTCTCGGGGTCCGCTTTCCATTCGGCAATTGTC
Organism: Massariosphaeria phaeospora; assembly: GCA_011032825.1. Lineage (NCBI taxonomy): Eukaryota > Fungi > Ascomycota > Dothideomycetes > Pleosporales > Massariosphaeria > Massariosphaeria phaeospora. The sequence continues at coordinate 1,229,817 of JAADJZ010000001.1, read as the reverse complement.
CGTTCGCAGGTGGTGTGGATGACAGTCTGATCGAGATCGACAATGAGGGAGAGCTTCTTCGCGGTAAGGAGTCGCCGTTTCGAGTCCTCTTCAGCGCGGAAAGCTTCTCTGTGGCTGACCAGGAGGGCCGTGTTGTCATGCGTCATGTTGACCTGCGCGCGATCGCTATCCCGGTCCTTAGTGAGGTAGTCGACGGCGGTCATGTCCTTGCCACATTCGACACACAACCCGCCAAATTGGGTCTCATGGGTGCAAGGCTCGCTGATCTCGAGGAGTGCGACGCTGCGAACGGTCAGTTGTAGCTATGAAGGCGCGCGCAAACACTTACCCAGGGCGCTGGATGACGGAGCCAGCTTTGATGAACCATGCAGTGACGGTGCCCTCGTTGGAGGCATTGAAGCGAGCAGGAAACTTCTTCTTGACTTCCTTTTCGTCCCCCCACTTGTCGCCTTCGGTCACGGTGGACTCGTAGTAATAAGAGAACAGTACCGAGGAGCGCTGGACCGCATCGTCGCGCTTCTTAGCGACCTCGGTGACGGTGATGGGGTAGTGCAAACCCTGGGGCGATAAGATCTTCATGCCTCGATGCGCAAGCCCATGCGACTCGCAGCGTGGTGTTTGGTGTGGTCGCGTCGCGATTTGTGTCGGCGCATCCGTGCCGGCACCTTCTGGGGGGGTGGAGCTCGGGCGCAGAAGCTTGGACTTCGCGTCAGCCCAGCAGGAGCAAGCGACGACAGCTGCACTACCGCGGCCGTGGTTGACGGCGGGGTGAATGCGCGACTGGGTGAATGGAGGCGCTGCGGGCGGGTGTGAGGTGGTGCAGCGTGACGAGGGTAATAGTTTGCGCAGTTAAGGTTGCAGGGAGTGGTTTTTGGCGTTGCGGCTCGAACCGTTTTCAAAGGCGCTTGAGCGACAGACGAGGGCACTATATATTGACAGTGCTGAGCTGACGCTAGGCCGAACGCGTACAGTTCGTGTCACGTGAGATGAGAGATCCATGGATACAGACAAAGACGGCCTGGGGAAGCCTGCTTTTGTTGAGTGCAGCACTACTGACAGGAAGGGTGTCGCGAGTGAATCCCAGTCGCCTCAAGTACCTACCCACGTTTCCTTAACCTCACTCAGCCTCAGCACCTGCAGCACCTGCAGCAGCAGGCAGCCACTACGGCATCGTTGCCTGCGGTAGTGCGTAGACACCATTGTTAGATGACTCACTTCCAGATCCACCGACGTCTTGTCGCATGACCAGATGGCGCGACCGCTATTGAGACGTCTGAACAATAGAGAGTTATGGTTGTCGGGGAATTTTGAACATGCAAGAAGCCCTATTATAGTACTTCGCTCCAACTACACTACACAATCCGCTTAAATCGAACACCACTATTAGTACTTTAATGCTAGGAGATCTTGATACACCTGTCGACCGTAACTGACGCCTTCCAAATATAGCCCCCAGCCTCTACGCCAACGCTCAATTTATCCATGCAAACTCCACTTATGTCCCACAGTGTCTCTAGTGCTGGGTCAGATGAACAACGGTGCGTCAGGCCGAGAAATATCTGAACGCCTTCAGTCCCTACTCGCTGACTCCGAGTTGCGCTTCTTCGACGTGCTTGCCCCTCTCAACACCATGCTGCCCAGTGCCAAAGAGCTGGGACCAATGCGCGATATATCCGTGGACGCGCGGTTCATCCCAGCAATCGGCTGCTGGATCTCGAAAGGGTGGGCGATGTCCACCTCTTCATCGTCCTCGACGAGTGTCCAATCTTCTTCAAACTCGTCGGCGTGGCCAACGCCCGGCTTCACGTGCTGCTGCTTCACGAGGGCTCGAGCTCGATCCATTTCTCGATAGATCGTCTGGATGGCAACTTGGGTCCCGTTATCCTGCTTTTGTTAGTAAGAGTCATAATACAATACAGTAATCGGAAGAACCAACCTTGCGAATTTTCTGGCCAAGGACCTTCGCTTTCACAATCATCCGCTGACTGTTAGTCGCCTCCCACAGGGTTCGACTGAAGACACTGGTGTTGACCTTCTTCAACCAGATGCCGACTCCGAGGTCCTCGACACGCTGCGCAAAGAAGAACTGGTCTCCAAAGAAGGGCTTGATGATGGTGGGAATGCCTGCTCGGAGGCTTGCGCCGGTAGTACCGGACCCGCCGTGATGGCAGGCTGCATCAATCTGCTTGAAAAGCCAGTCATGAGGCGCATGTTGAATCTGAAAGATCTCTCGCGGAAGAGGTATCTCAGGTTTGGTAGCGTCTTTCGTCTCAAGTCTGTCAGACCAGCCCTTGGAAAGGATGCAGCGCACATCAGCCTTCAGAACAGAATCCACGACGGTCTTGGTGAGCGCGGCCGGGTCGTCAATGACAATAGAGCCGAAGCCCACGTAGACGAGCTTCTTGCCGTCCTTGCGCGCCTGGCTAATGAACGCGAGCAAGTCAGCTGGAGGCTGGTAGTCGTCTGCCTCATCCAAGAACCAGTAACCGGTTACACGGATCCAATCCGGCCAGTCGAGTGGCGGTGGTACGACCGAGGGGCTAAAATTGTACAAGAATGGGCGAAGGTTGGCCTGCATTTTAGCCTGCGTGGTACTTTGCAGCCCCAACTCTTTTCGGCGCCACCTGTTGATTTGACCACAGATGGCCGACCAAAAGATGGTGTCGAAGGTGATGTACGTGATACTGTTGTAGGCTCCGCCCATCTTCTTTTCCAACACCGAGAACGCATGCGGATAGGTTCGAGTACGCGTCCATGGCATTGTAAATGCGCGGAAGTAGGGTATCTGAAGAGCTTCAGCGATATGGATGCCGGCCATGGTACTTGGACTCTCGATCAAGACGTCGGCACCTTGACAAGCCGTCCAGGAGGAGCTGCACACGTCATCTAGCCATCCACGAAACTTGGAATTGGCCTCCTTTAGAAAGCTGAACGTGAACATGCCGTTATCGACACAGATCTTCATCAGCTCTGCGGGGTTTCCAGAAACTGGTGCAAAGTCGATACCATGCTTCCTGACCCAATCCTCAAATTCGGCGTGCGACGCTATCCGCGGTTTGTGGCCTTCCTTGAGCAGTTCCTTGCAGAGCGCGATGTATGGTTGTACATCCCCTCGAGAACCAATCGTGAGGCAGACAATGTTCAACGACTCTTTTGGCTTGAAGTCGATGATGGACGCTAAGGGATCGTCGAATATGAGCGGGATCCTATCGTGCTCAGCGTTGCGGACAATCTCCGATACATTAAGTGGTGCTTCGGGCTCGTTGCCCTGACGGGCTTCTTGGAGGAAGTCGTGCTCTGCTTTGGCCGCCTCATCGTCGCTGTCCACGCCGGATGACACAGAGTCTTCGTCTTCAATATACTTCGTACTCTCAAGGATACGAAGAATCGTGATGGCGCATTCGTCGCGGAACTCAGCTTTGCCGAACTCAAAGAACAGCTCTTCATGTCCGCGAATAACAACAGCGAGACCGTGGTAGCCCAACCGGAAGCCTTTCTCTTTGTTGACGTTTTCGATGTCGCGCAACGGTAAGATGATCTGTTTCGGCTCAGTATGATTGTCTGGGTGATGTTAAACATTGTGAGCATACCTTAGTCTTTGATGTAGGCATCAGGCTGCGAAAGCAGAGGAATCGGCCGCTGATGTAGATCTTCCCATAATTGGGAAGTATTCGCTGCAATGAGGCGAAGAAAGAAGACTGCAGCTGTTCGGTTTCAGGAAACGCGAAGTGTTCCCGGAAGTGTTCCGCCGCCTTAGTCGCGTCCTCATCTTCTTCGAAGCCTTGGACCTGATCGCTAGGTTCTAGACCCTCCGCAGTGTTGTAATGTTTTCTGCCACCGGCTAGCATGCCAGAGACTTTCTCGTAGTATCCCATTGCATCGGTTGCGATTAAGCTACCCATCTTCTTCGATCGTGTTTTTAGGAAGCCCGCTAGACCGGTTGCTTTTTGTAGTGGGTAGGAAGCGATATCTTGCAGGGCCGAGGAAGAACCTGATAAGCGGGCGCCTGTTTGTTGGGTGTCGGGGTCGTCATCTGGGTCGGTGAAACCAAGAGGTGACAATTGGTTGCCAGGGTGTCCGCCCTGTGGGTGTGAAGGTCGCGGTGATTTGCGGTGGCTCTTCCCGGCCCCGGAAGAACGCGTAGTATCTTGTGAATGCCTCATAGAGAGGTGCGATTGCTCTGATGCGGAAATACCCGGTGAATGGATTGCGGGTGCTCGGAACACATCGGAACGACCCAAGATCTGGCTCGCAGATACACTGCTTTCATCGATAGATTGTACAGCGGCGGAGGACTCTGTGCCTGTGTCGAAGCAATTGGTAGCAGACTCGGAAGAGTCCTGTGGTTTAGCAGATAGCGGAGAGCGGTCACCAATTCGGCTTCTTGATGATTGATCTCGATTGCCACTGAAGCTGCGTCGCATCTCGTAGCTCGGACGTCGGAAACTGCGGGATGCGTCCATACTTCGACGAACGTCAAGACTGCTTTTGCGATTCACGTCAAAGCTTGAACGACGCGATTCTGCGCTCAGACTCGGTCGGCCAACATGCGGCCCGGGCAGCGGAGAAAGAGTCGCTCGTACGTTTTCTTGTATTTGAGGTTGATCGGTACTGTCGCGATATCCGCTGGGACTGCGAGGACTTGATACGCCTAAGGCCATCGGAGTAGTCGCGCTGTGTGCAGCTTGCGTCTGCGAATGGTGATCGTTATCATTGATCATAATGCGTATAACGTTGAGTGCGTCCTGTCCCTTGTTGAAAAAAGAGAAAAAGTACTACAAACGTTAATATTGGTTTTTGGTACCCTAGACAGGTGTCAAACCTCATCAATGGCGAATGTCTCGTCATTATCAATCACGCGAACTTTGACCGTGTCCGCGAAATCGAGAATAGTGCTTTCCTCAATCTCCAATACATTCTGGATAGGTAATGAGATCTTAACACTGTTGCCTTCGTTGTGTGTTCGAAATATCACTTTCTGAATCGACCTCACCCATTCCTTCGCACTTACAGCACTGTCGGCTTTGAATTGATACGTTTTCTCATCAGTTGTGACGATAAAAGTTGTCTCGTCTTTGTTCTTGTCCTTACTTTCAAGGACCTCTGCCGATATCGCGTATTGTAGGTTGAGGCGATTTCGCGGGAAGTAAAGTTCTGCGGGATTTGTGTAGTAGGCTAGAACGTCTCCTCGTAAGATGAACCAATACCGGTTGTACTTGGACCGGCCACGTTTGAATATATAACCTGTCTTGCTCACATCATGCTACAGAATATAAGCTATGTTTAGACAAGAAATACCGATACACTTACATGCTTCTTTGGTATATACGCGTAGAAACAAATGTGCTTTTGAGTGATATACATGTACCCTTGCAGCAGAATGCTCTGTAGCAACCAGCAGGGATATTCTAGCTACATTAGACAGTGCCCCGTGTGCTCTATTAGAGGACATACCTGATATAACTTCCTCAAGGTTTTCGAAGTCGAATATCTGTTGCAGTCGATTCGCAAGAGTGACAGATGCTGTAGCCTTGGGTATACCTGTACTACTCTCGTGCCTAGTCCTACGATCTGAAGTTCGCTGCTTCTGGACATGTAATTCCTGACCAGGCGTCACTTTGGATTTGTGCATGAGCGCAGGTTCCCTCGGCGAGGCTACGATAGGTTCGTCTTTAGGGGGTCGAGGTGGTAGAAACTGTGAAGAAGACATCTGCTCTGTTGGCTGGCTGTCAGATTTGGCTTCCTTCCTGCTGGATATCTTCAGCTTGGGCAATGATCGTAACAGCTTGTGCTCCGAAATGCCCCTCTTATGCTTGCTCGGCGGCGCTTTGCTCTCATCTTGATCTGGCGGCGCCTGAAAATCATTTGCAGAGCTCAGGCGACTCAACCGCGCCGCACCATCTAAGCTGTGGAAAGGTATAGGTCTCTTGCCTTCCTCGTCACTGTCCCCAGAGTCCACCTCCTGCATTGCTACCAAATCCGTTTGTGATTGCTGTCCAGCCCGAGCAATCATGGAGAAGATAGACTGGTTCATTGACACGGTGTTGTTCCGCTTCGGCGCTGTCACATCCTCGTGGGCATCCTCGCCATCTTTAAAGCGCTCAGGTATGTCCAGGGACACCCTGCGCGACTCCCGGCGCTTCTTTGTCAGTTTCCGACTGCTCTTGCTCCTCCCTCTCTCTTCGGACGCCATATTTGCTGCAGACGGGCGGCTGTTTGTTCGTCGTCTTGGGGGGCGCAACCGGTGAGCTGTTGTACTCGGGAGTGAGCGCTATTAGGCGGGAGTGCCGCGGTGCTCAAAGGATACGACGTGGGGGTAATGGCGCGACGGCGGAAGCTATTTTCGACGATAGAATCAATCACACTGCTAGTAGGCAGTCGGGGGAATGTACGGTTACATGTTGAAGCAAGTGAGTCGATGGAGGGACTGACCACCTGGGCACGAATTCAGGTCCACGGGTCGCACTGAGGCACTAGCGGCTGTCACGAATCCACTGTCCACCTAGGCAAGAGCCACCTGCATGCTTGAGGGATTGCTGCCGCCTGCCACCCGTGAACCGCAGCACCTGATAAGCGGCTAGGCACCAACCACGCCCAGCTCGTGTCTCAACGACTGATGAGCATGCATGCGGCGCCTCGCTCTGCTCAGCCTTCACAGACTTCACGGCACACTTCCACTTCTGTTGGGATGAGACGGATTGCACTAGCCACACAGCAAAGCCACGCATGAAGACGTCAGTGTCTCGGACGGCAGCTGGTTATCGATAAAGCTCTCCGAACCGGACCACCGAGATGGACATGGCGCTCTTGCGGAAACAGGATCTCCGGAACTGAGGCTAAACACGCTATGTCTTGTAGAATTAAGTAAACGCTGTGTATAGAATTGTAGCTTTCTATAGTTATATTGCTGCGTTAGATAATCCTTTTGGAGGCGTGCAGATTTATCCCTTTAGTTCTGGAGATTCCGTTTCCGTGAGAGATGGCGGAAGGCTGAGCGCACACGGACTCGTCACTCAACGTGTGCGAAAAGAATCAGTGATCATAGCATGGTTTCATTCAGAAATTCGCATGTAGAGACATCGATAGTGGTGGGAGGAATAGTTTGGCTACTGTACAGTGCCCTTGATAACCATAAACGAACATGAGAGCACCAGGACCATTACTACAATTTGCGCGGGCGTTGTCACAAGAAAAACAACCCTCTCAACGCACTGCGCTTTCCCCATAGCCAACTTACGCGTAATTATCAACCTTTAACTGCGTTTATTTGGCCTTCGCAAGACCCACGGCCGAGTTACCGAGGTCATATACAGAGTACCACCTCCTCAGGAAAGCATCGCCGAGGATGGCAAGGGGGCCTATTGGCTCAGGGAAATCCATACCCATGAAGGCAGAAATGCAGGATCCCTGAACCTCAAGGATGTAGTCGAAGGCGCCGATGGTGAAGTTGTGGCCGGTTAGGGTAAACGTCAGGTCGGGGAGCGAATCACGCTTGTCGCACTCAACAGTGTATTGACCGTTGAACGACTTCTTAGCACCGATTTCCTTGTTCCTAGCGAACTGTCAACACGATGTAAGGGACGATTAGACTATGTCAAGAGACTTACAAGAGCTCAGCAATGGTGGAGGGAAGAGCGATGAGCGAAGTGCCAGTGTCGAGAATGACACCCGTGTCATCGAGCTCAGCAGTCTCCGTGCCGAAGGTGATCGCGTCGAGATCGACCTCCCAGTAAGCCTTGCGCCTCAAAGGAATCTTGGTGAGCTTTCCAGTGTAGTGGCTCTCATCGATACCGCCGAAGGTGGCAACGGACTCCTGGCCCTCGTTGGTGTCGCCGAGGTAGAAAGCGAAGACAGGCTCGTCCAACAGTCCCTGGTCGAGCATGTTGTAGAACGGCGGGACAATCTTGTTAACGCTGATGGTATCGAAGCCCAAGCCCATGATGCCGTCGAACCTGCCGAAGGCGAATGCAAGACCTGGCTCCGATGTGGCCTCGGCGAAGTCCTGCTTCTTCACCTTCAGGTCTCCGATCGTGAACGTGTCCTGCGAGACATAGCCGCTGAGCGAGCCGGAGCCGTAGCGGATCTCGAATTCGGAGCCATTCTTCTTGTACGTCGACGAAGACGACGCGTCGTACTTTGTGTGCAGGTAGCAGGCGATTGAACTGCATTCCGACCCCGGAACCCAGAGGTTGGAGCTTCCAGTGTCAAGGATAACCTTGAAGTCTTGTGGCGGAGTTCCGAGCGAGATTTCGGAGAAGTCTGGAGTAGCTCCATCAGCAGCCGTTCACGGGTGGGACAACAGAGCGTAGCCTACATTGAGCGTTTAGGAAGTTGGTCACCGGGACCGGGTGGGTACCGTCGGCGATGTAAGGCGCCTTGAATACTTCCTCCATGTGAGTCTTGGGCTTGTCGCCCATGTACTTCTGGCCATACTTCTGACCAAGTGCATGGACCTGCTCCTCGATGTTTGCGTGTTTCTACAACTGTTAGGTTAGGTTGAACGTCGAACGCCACGACCGGCAGGAGGGTACATACAAGCTGGTCAGACAGCGGCACCTTCTGCAGCTTCATCTCGTGGAAGGCGGCTTGGGCAGAGCCCAGCAGCGAGAGCGCGATCGCCGTTTTCATGATGATTGTTCGGAAACTGATGGAGATGGGGTGGTGATGGAGGATGGGGGATGGGGGATGGAGCTTGCAGCTAAGCTCTTATACGGAAGAGAGGCTGGGGAATGGCGGAGGAGGCGGAGCAGCTCGCACCCGCCCTGAACGGATTCGCGTCATTGCCGCCTGGACAGGGGCACGTGCGCATTAGTGTGACCAAAGGATGGTTTCAGACTAGTGAGGCTGGGCTAGCCGGATATAGAAGGATGGTTGGATTAAGAGTCAAGTCACACTACTAGTCTATCTACGACGATTCTACGTGTACCTAGGAGAGTATGACAGCATGGGAAGAGTTATTATCCATAGAGTCCACAACCCCTTTCGTATCCAATACACTATGCAATGTTCTATAAATGGAATGCACAGAGGTTGAGACGATGAATATATCTAGGTACGCAACGACAGCGAACAACTATTTATGCAGCTTCTTGCGGGTCGTCTGCATAGTCTGGCACCTGGACAGCCGTCGCTTCATGTGCCCGCCGCTGCGTCTCCAGATCCGCAGCCCACAACGCCGAACTCGCAGCAGCAGTGAGCAGGAACAGCATGCTTAGCACTGGCACCAACTGCAATAGTAGATATATCGCGCCATACCATGTGTACTGAAACCTGCGCTTTCTCGCGAACGCGTTCCGCTGCTTCTTGTCGAAGCCCCTCATCTTGAAGTACCGCCAGTGCTGCAAGGGCCCCGCCCGGTAGCCCGTCAGCAGCAAGAACAGTGGCACGCCCGCGTACGGCACGAAGTTCAGCGGCAGCAGTATGACAAACTCGGCGATCTGGCGGAAGGAGAAGGGCCCGTAGACGGAGGCCTGCGTGGGTTTGCCGAGGCGGCGGACGGGGTTGTTCAGCGAGTCTTCGGAGACGGGGCGGAACTGGCGGACGAGATCTTCGTAGCCGCGGTCAACGAGGACGGCGTCGAAGATGTCTACTTGGGATTCGTCCTGTCGTACGCTTAGCAGCTTAATTCAAGATGGCTCTGGAGTAGACAGGTGTGCTTACCACTAAGAACGCTTCAAACAAAAGAGCCACGATTGCCGCCCCTTCACCTAACACCAGAAACGTTCCATTGACCCAGGCGCTTCCGGCTTTGTGGAATATGGCCAGGAAGGCAACTTGAGGCAGAAATGTCCAGAAGAAGAGGTTCAGGAGTACGAAGGAGCTTAGTAGGACGGCAGGCAGTAGTCGAGCTCTGAGGAGAGGGTAGAGATATGGGTGTCTTAAGAAGTAGAATACGCCCTACGGCCAGTTAGCTTGCGCCACTATGCTACTTGAAAGTCGAATGGATTACCTTGAACGGGTAGAAGCTGGCAACGGCAGTGTCGCGTGTCGGGTAGACGACGACCTGCGGAATGTTTCTGAGCGGATGCTCCGACATGGCAACGTGGGTGTTGATGGTAGACAAGCTTTTGGAGATTCAGTCTTGCATGCACACATGCTCGGATTGAAGCCTAAGAGATGACGCATGCGCAACTAGCGTGGGAAGGGGCTTGGGCCACCAAATCTATCCAGGTAGATCATCCGAGGCTGCCCCTCTATTCAAGCAACCATCCATCTCATACTCTATTAGATGATTTCAAAGGACATTCAAAACGCACAAGAATTACAGTAGAATGCAGCAAGGTCAAATACAAGAAACCGAAATCGTACTCGTAGCAGTCACATCATAACCTGCTTTACTAAACCTCTATCTCTAGTTATCCAGCTCATTACAATCCGCATCTTACGCTCCACCTTCTTCCACCCTTCCAATCCCACACCCCCCGAAATGTACCACAACCCCTCCGCCTCAACCTACACCCACACCCCCTCCCCCACCAGCACCCCCACCTCCCTCATCACCGCCTTCCACGCCTCCCTCCCCTCCTACGCCCCCACACCCCTACACTCCCTCCCCACCCTCGCCTCCACCCTCTCCCTCTCCTCCCTCCACCTCAAAGACGAATCCTCGCGCCTCACGCTCCCCGCGTTCAAAATCCTCGGCGCCTCCTGGGCCATCCAGCGCGCCCTCTGCTCTCGCTGCGCCCTCCCGCTCACGACCCCCCTCGCTGATCTCGGCCTCGCTGCGCGCAAGAGGGGTACCAGGCTGGTGGCGTGCACGGAAGGGAACTGGGGCCGTGCGGTTGCGAAGATGGGCGGGTATTTGCGGGTGGCGACGACGGTGGTCGTGCCGGCGCATATGGATGCGGGGACGAGGGAGAGGATTGCGGGGGAGGGCGCGGAGGTGGTGGTCGTGGAGGGGGATTACGATGGTGCTGTTGAGGTGGCGAGGAGGGAGGGGGGGAAAGAGAATGTGCTGCTGGTGATGGATACGTCGTGGGAAGGGTACGAGGAGATTCCACAGGTATGAGGGGGCTAGACTTCACGACCACCCACCAAATCCCAGATCCGTACTGACATCCCCCTCAGTGGGTAGTCGAAGGTTACACCACCCTCCTGGCCGAAACCACCTCCCAGCTCTCCGCCCTCTCCCTCCCGCCCGCAACCCACGTCATCGCCTCCGTAGGCGTGGGATCCTGGGCCCAAGCCGTAGTCCAGCACTACAAGTCGACACCTCCACCCCTATCCACCTCATCCTCCACCACCGCCATCTCCCCCGCACCCCAAATCCTCACCGTCGAACCCCTAACCGCCCCCTCCCTCCACACCTCCCTCCTCCGCAGTCCCCAAACCCTTACGCCCATCCGCACCACCCCCACCATAATGTGCGGCCTAAACTGCGGCACCGTCTCGCACACCGCCTGGCCCGTCCTGCGCGACGGCGTCGACGCCGCGCTCACCGTGTCCGACGCCGAAGTGCACCGCGACGTTTTGTACCTGCAGAGTCAGGGGCTGGATATTGGGCCGTGTGGGGCGGCGACGCTGAGTGCGGTGAGGCGGGTTTGTGGGGATGCGGGGATGCGGGAGAGATTGGGGATTGGGGGGGAGAGTGTGGTGGTGGTGTTTGGGACGGAGGGGGGAGGCGGTATGAGGTGCCGGATGGGGAGGAGGAAAGAGATAGGGAATTGAATATGTAGGCGAATGTATAGGGGTAGATAGCGAGGATGAGGATTGGGCTGGTGAAAGCATTGTCTTCGTACATATTGCACCAGGAGGACAGCCGTACACCCATACAACATATAAACATCCATCCCCCAGCCATCACCTTATCCTCTACTTCAATCACCCACTCCCCACTCCACATCCACGCAATCACACACACACACACACACACACACACACAAACGCTCCCTCTCTTTAATCAATCAATCAATCAACCAACCCATCAAACAAATCATCCCGTAGGACGCACCATAAGATATACTATACTACGAACCGCAACGCGCCCAATCAATCCATCATCAATCAGCAACGTCTTTCGTCTTTCCGGAGGGTGGGGGGGGATATCTTCAAAAACCAAATAAACACGAAACCACGCAACGTACGTAGAGAAGACGATAACCAAAGAAAAAGACCCCTCGAACCAAAAACACGCACATACACACTCTCCGAGAGAGAGAGAGACACACACAGACGTACATAGGGGGGCTTGAGACATAACACTCATGAACCGAAAGAAGAAGAAGAGAGAAGAGAGAAGAGAGAAAAGACCTCAGAGCCGAACCATGGCAGCCAAGTCGAGCCAGCCGCCGAAGAAAGGAAAAAGGAGGTAATATAGTGGATCCAATCCAGCCCAGAACCAGAGCCAAAAGCCGGGCTACGCCATGCCACGCTGCGGCAAGGCCATGGCCCTCGATGTAGTAGAACTGAAAACGGAGCTGCTAAGATACTGCGTGTAGTGGGCGCGTAAGACGTATGGTATAGTGCAGCAAGCGAAAGCGGTATCCACGCGTGAAAGCAAAGCCCTCAATAGATAAAACACTGCTTGCATCAATACACCGAAGCCGTACACTACAAACGAAGCGACGGTACGGTACGGTACGGTACGTAGACCATCAGAACGAGCTTCGAGCGCGTACCCGTGACGATGACGATGATCACACGAGCACCCACTCACTGCCCCTCTTGATGAACTTATCCAGCATGAGCGTCACGTCCGTCAGCACGAAGCGACAAATGTAGAAGCCGAAGAACTCAGCGGCGTGGCGCGCCGAGAGCTCGAGGCCGACGTGCGTGGGCGACGAGTGCTTGAGGCCTGGGTCCTCGACTTGGCGAGCGATTTGGTCTGCGGGGGGGCCACCGGTCAGCATGGGTATGAACACTCATTTAGATATATCCGCGCCCTCAAGGCGCGAGATGAGATGAAGAAACAACGTACCCAAGATCTGGACCGCATCGAACAGTCTCGCCAAGCTGCCCATGTAGCCCGCGTTCGGGCCCTCGAAGACGACATTCGAGATCTCGCGCTTCGCAAACCGTATGTTTGGGAGACTTGTCATTGGCAGCGTGGCCATGGTCAAAGACTCCTTGGGGACTTCGTGGTGACCGGTAGTCTTTGCTGATGCCATCTTGTCGAGGCCTACTGCCGAGTTCTTCGATCGTAGTTTCCGCCACGAGGTGAGGTACGACTTGCTTTGAGCAACTGCACCCTTCGGCGCATGATCCTGCGACCCGTGGGAGCCTTTCTCTGAACTATCCCCAGGTGCTGATCCGCCACCGACAGAATGAGCGTCCTTGAACAATGTCGAAACACCTTGAACACCGACTTCGTTGCCAAGCTTCTTCGTTAGTTGCATTTGCACTTGGTCAAGGACAGCCTCTAGTGATTGCATCTCCTCTAGCACTGAATCAGCATCCAGAGTATCCACCGAGGCTAATTTCTGGAGAGCAGCAGTCAAGAGATCGCAGTTGGCGATCTTGTCGTCGAGGTACTTTAATTTGACGCCCTTTACACGCCATACATCGCGCGGCACGAAAAGCTTTGTTGATAGGTAGCCGCCGCGAGGGTGTGCAATCGTTTGGTAGAAGCACCGCATAAGCCAGAAAGGCCGGAGGAGATACGAGTCTGGACAGGGTTCGAGGGGTATCGGCGCGTTAGTTACGGCTGCGCTCGGGGAGCCTGGTGAATAAGGCGAATGTATGTCGTGTTCAAAAAGGTGCATTCCTCCACTAGGCAGCCCATCAACATTGAAGGTCGGAACACTAGGTGTAGGCAGTGGTGCCAATACTATACTTTGCTTCCGACCGTTAGTGAACGAAAACGTGGTACTGAGAGGGGTCCCAGGCGACACATCGGATCCGTCTGGGCTTGATATTGAAAGAGTTCGTTGCTTCAAACTAAGTGATGACTTGTTCTTCCTGATCCCCATCGTCGGACCCTTCGCATTTTTAGGGGATCCCGGAGCGAAAGGAGTATCCATAGTCTGGCTAAGAGCAGGAGTGGCAGGTGAGATTGTGAAGGTGGTCTCTGTTGGGTTCGGCCCGAGCGTTTGTGGTGACGACGCCGCGGGACCACCCGGCTGGTGAAGATGCGGCAAAGCTGGTACTTTGAAGGTTGTATCAATCTGCATACTGCCGAATGTCGCAGCACCGGCAGATTTAGGTAGCGGCGGTACATCAGGACGTGACTCTTTGTCGGGCACGAGCGGCTTCTCGGTGTGTGGACCTGGGGGAACCGGCGGTAAAGTGGTTTCGATCTTCAAGTTTCTGGCGTTCTGTCCAGACAGTCTCCTACTTCTGACTGAGGCAGCGTCCTTCGCTAGAACAGGAGGTTTCGGAGTCGTCTGAGAAGTGTCGTCTGACCGAGAGGTTTCTGATACCGAAGGCAGTGGGGCAGCAGCTGTAGGTATTGGTGGTGGCGAATACAATGGCGCTTTCTGCTTGGACTGATATATCACTTCCGCAACCGTTGAAAGTGAAGTTCCACCTGTGGTCCTGTGCGAAGACACGGAACTGTTGTACGTACTTCCAGAGAAGCCACTAGAATCTGATTGTCGTGGCAGCGAGGACTTCGATTGGAGTTCAAAGTCGAAATCTTCCAGCATGTACTCTCTCGATATTTCATCCAACAAACGCTCCTCCTCAGCGGCCTCATCATTGTCGTGGAAATTGAATTCAGTACTTTCTCGTACGTGCGGTAATGCTTCGTTGCGAAGCTGTGTCTCTTTATAGCGATATTTCGCTGCAGAAATCGCCTCTTCCCGCTCTGCTTCCCGGACCCGCTCTTTCGCTATTTCCACATTTCTTAATCTTTGTGCAATTAATCCAGCAGATGAAGGCATATCCTCGTCCTCGAATGGTTCGTATCCTTCGTCGTAAGCAGCCTCGATGGCTGCATCTAGCGCGGCATCAAATTCCGCTTCCGTTCCGCCACTTGGGTTCCGGATGTGTTTTCGTCGTAGTCCTCCGGTGGAAAGTGAATGTACAGACGACGAACAAGAAGAGCCTCCAGATTCGTCAATGGTGTCAAGCCAGGATATCGACTCGCTACTATTCTGTCTTTGGTGACCTCGTTGTGAAGATTGTTCTGGTTGGAGAAGATTCGTGTGCGTGTTAGATTCAGGAAGCTTCTTCGCTGAAGGTAATGGTGATATTGGCCGCCTTGGGGATAGAGGTGGTGGCATATAACTCCGGTCCATGGGCGATTCTAGGCCAGCGGGTATGGGTGTAGCCCCTGCGAGCCGTCCAGGGGGAGGTTGTAAGAGGAAGGGCGATGCATTCGGTATATTTTCCTGTACGTCCCGTATTGCTGTTGATATTACAGATTCTCGCAGCCCAGGCTGGATTATACGGAGCGGTAATGAGGGAGGTTCGGCACTGATGGGTTGTTCGGGGGGATTCGGGTCACGCATAATGCTAACCATGACAGCAGTTTGTTTAGCAGCAGGTTCCTCGTTAGCCGCTCTTAATATTGACCTATGCTCATCCAGAGACTCGTTGCTCATGGGACGAGCCGGCAATGACTTGCCAGCTGTTGATGCGGAATAGCCCGGGTCCAGACGTTGGAGCTCTTCAATGCGATTCGTGTATGTTACTTTCTACGGGCCATTATTAGTCATGTCACGTATGCAAAACCTGAGGACAGCAATCAGGAACTTACAATTGCATCCAGTTTGCGCCTGTCGTCTTCACTTGAGCTCCGTATCATGACCTGTTGTAACAGCTTGCAAGCGTCCCCGTACGCCTCCATGGCGCCCTCGAAATTCTGCGCATTGTCCAGCAAGACGGCAGTGTTCGCCTTCTGCAGCGCTCTCGAAAGCATAGTCTTCTTGTCCTTTTCCCTCCGATCCCGGCTGCTGCGGGGGGTGCCCTGGTAGTCGTCGTCCGGTTTACTACTGGCGTTGCTTTCGCTCCTGATTCTAGTGTCCTGCTCTTTCGACGCCGCCCGGCTGTGCCCCGCACTCTGTGCTGGCTTCTGCACCGGCTCCCTTGTGCTCGCACTGGGTGGTCGGCTAGCAGTCGGGGGCCGGGCACTGGTCGCACCCGCTTTGTACCTTGCTTCGGCCTCCAGAACTTCAATTGGCGGCGTGCCGAGCGGGGACCGCCCCAGGACTCGCTCGGCCTTGGATCGTGATGGCGGGCGCTGGCCGCCGTTGGGCGCAGCGGGAGGGCCTCGGGTTCGCGAACTAAAGTAGTCGGTTGATGTGATGATGGGCGTGTAGGTGTTCGGCGTAAACAAGCCGGACGTCGAGGGCGACCCGTTCGACGACGCGGTATTGGGCGAGCTGGGATCGTAGACAGTCGCGGGCAGGAACGAGAGCGAGGGCATCTGGGGGGGCGGTGCGGTCATCGAAGGCGGCGGGTCGTATGCGGGCGAGCGTGGTCGGGCACGGCGCTGGGGACTCGAAGCCGGCGAGCGGAGGACAGGGTGCGCGGGATGCTTTCGCGGCGGGGACAGAGTGAGCTGCGAGGGCGAGAGCGAGGGCGAGAGCGGATACGCAGCGGCGCCATTGAGCGCGGGCAGCGCGGACGAGGTGTTGCTGGTGCTGGTGCTCAGACGGCGCGCGAAGCTGGGGGGCGCCTTCTCCTTCTCTTTAGCCGACGAGGCCTTGCTGCTGGCCGTCGACTGCGACCAGCGGTTCAGATTGCCAATGCCCTCGCGGAAGCCGCCAATGCCAATGCCATCGGCGGTGCTGGTGGCCGCGCTGGAGCGCCGTCGGGACGGGGGCGGTGAGGCCCTCCTGTGGGGGTGGTGCGGCTCGGGGAGCGTGTCCTTGAGCGAGAGCGAGGCTGACCGCTTGACCGTGACGACCGACGACGACGACGTCGAGTTGCTGCGCGAGTCCTGGCGGCGGTGGTGCGGCGGGCTGGCCAAGTCGGCCGTCTTGTACAGGTCCATGCTGCTGCTGCTGGTGCTGCGTCGTGTGGCCTGCGGTTGCGTCGAGACCTCGTGTCTCAGGCGCTGCGTTTAATGCATGAACGCAACTGATGCCGCGAACGGGCTGGTGCAGGGACGAATGCGCGCTCAGCGGCGGGCGGTGCGGGACGTGGTGCTGTGCGGCCAAACGGGGAGCTGCCGTGTCGCGCGGGCGTGTGCAGGCAGCATGGAGCGGCCGCGATGAAGCGCGTGGAGCTGGTGGTGGACTGGCTGGCGATGCGGTCGGGAGGGGGCAGACAGACAGACAGGACCACAGACGAGTGCTGCCGTGATAGTATCTACCTAGCCCTGGAACGTCTCTGCCCAGGTGGAGTCTGGCGACAGAAGGCCGAGCCGTGCAGCGCTGAGCCAGTCGAGCCCAGGTGGTGCGCACCTGCCGCGAAGGGGGCCGCGTTCCGAAGCCGCCAACCCCAGCCCCTAATCCTCACCCACGCAGTCTTGCAGACATCTGCCTAGCCCAGGAGAGCCAGCCCAAAGCCTCACGCCTCAAGCCTCACAGCGACGACAACGCTTCCTGCATTGCGCGCAGGCGGCCTCCAGCCCAGACACGGCATTCCCAGTACATACATACTTGCACCCACCTACTACCACACAACAACACAACCCGACCTCCACCATCACTCCTGCCTGTCCTTCTCCTTCTCTCCGCAGCCGGGAACCAAACCGCTCTCACGCGCAGGCAACCCGTCCTGCGGAACCCAAACCCAAACCCACCACCACAAACGCGGTTCGGTGCAACAACGCGGCCACAACGCGGCTCCGTGGATACCCACCGCAGGTGCGCAGATCGAACGCGAGCCAAGAACCCACACGGACAGATGAGGTGACACCACGCGACGCCAGGACCCCGGGTGCCCGGGCAAAACCCTCCGAACCAGTTCAGTTCAGTTTCTTCGACGAAACCATGACTACACACAACAACCGCCACCACCTTGGAAGTAAGTTGAGCAAATACCTGACTGACAGCATGTACTTGTTTATCTAGAGTCTTGTGCTGGTGCGCAGGAGAGACAGACGAGGCTTCCGCTTCCTCAACCTTCCACCCACCGGCCCCTCTCTCTAGCCCGTCTCTCCTCAACCCACCACCATCCACGGACTTGTTCTGTTTTTGTTTTCTTCTTTCCTGGTCCAAAAGGGGTGGGTGCTCAGACGAGAGCCAGCGGTACAGTACCTAGTATCTGGCTAGGCCATACTAGCTGAGCGTCAAGTGAGTCGTGGACGTAGTTCGCGGCCCCTCTACTTGTTAGGGCCCTGCACTGCGTCCAAAACAAAGTTGTTGAAGTGCAGAAAATGTCACTGACGCTGAGTCGGAGTCGTCTGGTCTCCGTACTAGAACAACAGACTTTGCTGCCCACCCGCCTGCACAGTGCACGCACGAACAGATACCACCGCTAATGAGAGACCCCGCAGTCAGTCAGTCATGTTCACCTTCCATCATTTCCACGGACTACCACACGATTAATTTCCGGGACCGCACATGTTCTAGAATATATTTTTTTCATTCCATGTCCGTGTAGTCTAGTCTGCAGACCATCGCCTACCTAGCTAGTCCGTCCGGGGTCCGCCGTAGCCACACCCACCATGGGGCAACCATGCTGGAGGCTGTTATAATTAACATTAAAGCCATGCCACCACGTTTCATGCAGCACCGTTACCTATTGCGTCATGCATCGCGTCGTTCCGTCTGATAGCGCTTATCGACCACCCAGGGCTCCCTCCGGAAGCCTGCATGAGTGGTAGGTCCGCAGGGTCCAACGCAAATCCCACGAAGCGGCACGGCCACAGCTGCCATGCTCCCGTGCTCCCGTGCTCACGCCCTCACCACTACCTAGACTTGCTCATGCCATGATGTCCTCCTCAGCGTCCACCTCGTCCCAACTGACATCCATGGCGTCGCTCCCGCCACCACCCGCTGTCTTTTTGTTCAGTCGCTTGAGGTGCTCAATGTACTCCTTGGTCAAGCTCAAACGGTAGTCTGCGTTCTTCACCTGCTCAGCGAGCATGTTGGTTCGTTCCGTCTGCTCAAAGAGCGCCTGCTGCTGCTGTTTTTCCGTCTTGGCCAGGGGTCCATGGGTGGGGTCGAGGAAGAAACGTAGAATAACCTTATCTGTGCGCTCGATGCGGGCGTTCAGGTGCCCCTCCGTGATGAGTGACTCCAGATACGCTGTGACTTCTTTGTTGGATCCGCCTACGTTGCTTGCAATTTTTGAGACAGGAATGGCGGAGAACGTCTGTGACAGGCGAGAAATATAGAACCTGTGATGGTGGTCCAACAGCTCGTGGACCAGGCCCGTGTTGCCATCCTACACATCGCGTTAGCGCTCGACGAAGAAACTAAGGTTTCAGGTGAAGTAGTGGGCACTGACCTCTTTCCATAGATCCTTGCCTGCGTTGATCTG
This sequence comes from Massariosphaeria phaeospora, assembly GCA_011032825.1. Classification (NCBI taxonomy): domain Eukaryota; kingdom Fungi; phylum Ascomycota; class Dothideomycetes; order Pleosporales; genus Massariosphaeria; species Massariosphaeria phaeospora. The sequence goes on along the minus strand of JAADJZ010000001.1, from coordinate 1,210,503 downwards.
AGCCCTTAGTTTCGGGAGGTTGTTTAACGGAGCAAAAGCATCGGCCAGAGCATCATAAGCTTTCGACGCGGCTTTCACCTGCTTAAACGCCGTGCCATTTACGGTTCGAGGTGCTGTAGTAACTCTGGACTGTTTCTGTCAGAAGATGAAAACTAGGAAGAGAGCTGTTATACTTACTGCTCCTCGCACCAAGCAGCTCACCAAGACCCATTTCTTATAGGCTTCTAGCATCAAGCCGCTCGCTACATTGCTGGAAGGAACTACCAGGACGTGCTCCAAAAACAGCATAGCCTTCTTGAACTGACGCACTCCAATGTACGCCATGGCTCCTAGAACATAGTACTCTTGCACATCCGCGATCGCCATCCTCTCTGAGAATCCCGAGTGTATGTGTATATACTCTGCACTGTTTGCAGTGTCTGCACAAGGTACAGAGTACTCCAGATTCTCACGGAACTGGGCTGGAGTTCGTGAGGGCTGGCTATGGATGTAATTGTCGAGGATCGGAAGCGCTTCAGCATATGCCCGCTCCTCCATACACAGCCGTATGAAGTAAAGATGTGTAGAGGTAAAGGTGCCGGTTGTCGGATCCAGACGAAGCATGGTTGAACGCATCGTGGCGATGGCATCGCCAGGCTACAACAAACATCAGCATCCGCTTACTACCGCGAACCAAGTATATCTGGACTTACCGTTCCCACTTGTCGCGCTATTTGCTCGAAGAAGTCGACAAGCCTCCTCCAGTCAGATCCCACGTACCGTACCTGCACCGGATCGAACGTCTCGAGGAACTGCAGCAGCCGGTTCCATAACGCCCCTCCTGGCTGTAGCTGATCGGGTATGCTCTTTTGCTTGTCGAGGGCTGCGGAAATGCGGAGTCTTAGAGAAATGGCGTACGCTATTGTATTGACGGCGGGATTGAGTATCTAGCCTAGTCAGAAGATTCTTGGCCAATTGAACAGGGACTCATACTGAGAGAACATCCTGCGGCGTATCTGCGCCCTTCAGGAAATAGTGTTGTTGTACGTTGTAAAGCTGAATGACAAACTGACGGGCCGCATGGTCGTAATCGCGTTTCTGTTGAAGCTCGGGCGCATCAGGCTGGAAACTCAGAAGAAGGCTCAGTAGGTCGGAAGACATCCTTGCAGTCAACAACCAACGGAGGTGGTGTGCGGGGTGTGAGAGGAGGCGCGGTGGAGGTAGCAGTAGGCGTTGTGGGGTATCGAGTGGTGTTTGGCGATGCCTACGCCGGCGTGGCGCGAAGTTTCCTGAGAGACTTGTGGAGGTGGTAAAGCTACTCCAAGGTATTCTGCACAGAACCACCCAGAATCAGTTGGCCGTGCAAGAGGAACTCGTGGAAGGGTGGTAAAGCTCCCCCGAAGCTCAAGGCTGCCACCGGTGCACGGTTCAGCCCCACCAAACGTGGCGGTGCGCTGCTTACGAAATGACGAATGCGAATGAACATAGCATTGACGTCGTAGCTACTCATTAACCTTCCTCCCGCGGAATTCAGACTCCTACAATGCGTACATCCCAGCGCCGAGCAATGCTTATAGAGATAATCACAATCACAACCAAAATCACCGCTTCTTTACCGCCTCCTCCATACGGCGAACCAGAGCTTTCAACCCCACCCCCTTCTCACAATTCCCCTCCAAATGACTCTCCATCTTCTCGCGCACCGCCTTCATACCCTTCAGCACCGGCAATTTCTTGCCTTCCTCACCCTCAAGATGCATGAGCGGATTCAGCAGGAGATCGAGCACCTCTGTCCAGATCTCCGTTTGCCAGTATCTCTTCAGGCTCTCTTTGATACGGTAGGTCTTGGTAGCCCCGGCGCCCAGCGTGGCACCTCGCTCGGCGATGGTGGAGATGTACTTGCCAAAGAGTAGGTTATGTACGATTCCGGCAAGTCCGTGGTAGTCGATTTGATACGTCCATGGCCGGAGCTCGCGCATCTCGGCGCAGTCTGCTTCGGTGGTGTTCCAATCGGCAATGAACTGGACGTCCGGCTTGAATGCCTTCATGTCTATGCCGCGGCCAAAGTCAATCAGTGCGACTCCTTTGGTTTCCCAGCCTTCCCGACCGTCTCGCTGGTATTGGGGATTCCAGTAGCCATCCCGCTGCACAGCGTCAAATCGCACGAGAACGTTATCAGATTTCAAGTCGCCGTGAATCAGTCCCTTGGAGTGAAGTGCCTCGACCGTGCGGAAAAGTTCAACTGTGAAGAACATCGCCAGTTGCTCTTCCATGACACCGTTATCCGCTCGAGCTGTGTTGACTAGATCGAGCAAAGTGCCTTGATCTCGGAACTCTTCTACCAGATAGCACTCGTCCTTGAACATATGCATCTCGTACGCCTGGACCACGGAATCTACAGCACGAGAGACACCCAGACGTCTCTTTGCTTGCCGCATAATGTAGAACTCCCATGGCGATGGCGGTTCTTCCATCTTGATTGCTTCAAGTGGCTGACGCTTGAGTCCAAACTCCCCTTTACCCATTTGTACAGGTCTCTCTTCGCCTGTATCGTCTTCTGCGGCCGTGCTTTCCACTAGGTACACTGGGGCAAATGCACCCTTACCAAGCTCCTTTTTAACTGTGTAAGTCCTGTCAGTACCGTCAAACTTGAGAACAGGAGGTATCGCCAAGCTAGTGGTCGTCTTGTCACTGGAGGGTTTGCTAGCCTTCGACACTGACTTCACAAATTTCCGAATCTCCGCACCCTTGCCATAGCTGCTCTGGGTATCAGCCATATATCCGTCATACGATGACAGAGGCGGCTGGATCTCCCTTAGGACCATTTCTCGAATAGCTTCGTCGACGGGATTACATTGTGCATCTTGGATGATTGGGCCCTTGGGTTTGGTATATTTGGGCTGGACATCCTTCTTGGGTAAGAGTTTTGGCTTGGGTGCCACAGGTTCTTCCATGCGTGGCTTGGTTTCTGTAAGTGCTAGCTTTGCGACTTTTCCTGGACCGTCAATGGCTTTCTCGAGAACATCATGGAAGGGACTACTCCAAGGTTCACCGTCGTCTTCAAAGATAGTAGGTGCACCCTTTGAGCGCGACGGAGTCTTGGCCGCGAAGTATTCCTTTTGAGAATGAGCGGTTGCAATGCCAATGGAAGACTCGGTCTTCTCCACGATAGGTGTCATGAAAGGAAGGCGGCTGTTGGCAGTCTGGACAGGATCGCGGTATGGCCGTGTCGGAATTTCATACTCCTCGAGCGGAACAGGAACAAAACGTGTCGGCAATGACATCTCGGATCCTTCGGGTGAGGTTGGTGTGACTAGATCAGACTCTGGTCTATCGCGCTGCTTCTCAGGCAAGGCGATTTCCTCAAATGAGTCTCCTTCTGAGTGCTCGGACTCGTCCCCTGATTCGTCGCGGCGATGCTCTTTCGGTACGTGCTTACTCTCTGTGAATTCAGACCAAGCGGAAACACTCTTAGTGTCAGTACTGTCGGCTTCACTCTCATCTTCATCGTCATCATCATCATCGATCGTAGTCCGAACGGTGAAGTCGGCAGCTGTGGTCTCGTCTCCAAACTCACTAGTAGCACCTGATATTCGACCGGTGCCAGTGCTCTCTCCTCCGCTCGTGTAATCATCGTCGTCGTCGCCGCTGTCTTCCCCGCTCTCTACCTCCGCGGCACCGTCCTCGGGATTCTTCAGGGGTTGGTTGAAAATGTCGTATATCTCGTCCATGGCTTCTTTCGTATGTAATGTCATCGTCGGCTGCTCTCCGTTCTTCTTTTTTCTGATCTTTGGACCGGTGGGAGAGTCGAGATTCGTTTGAACTAGAAATGTCAGTCTCGATTCTTTTATTTGTAAGAACTCTTGTGCCTACTAGTCTGTGTCTCTGCTCGAATCTCTTTGACTTCCATCACCTTGATCTTTCTTGTTCGATTAGCGCGCTCTTCTCGCCGTGCTTTTTTTGCAATCTTCGCCTTTGCAACCTCGGCCTGAGAGGGTGGTGAGTTCTCGTCGTTCACGATTACTTCATCCTCTATGCTTCCTTTTAAAGGTACTGTCCGAGGCTTAGGAGAGGGCCCTTTCGGTGCTAGGGCGACTGGTTTCGTCTTCGGTGGCTTAGTAACTATAGCTTCAGCCAGTTTGGCAGCTTTGCGCTCCTCGTCACGGCGAATGGCTGCCCAGTCATAGTCTAACCACCCGCGATGCGCCGCGCGGAGTTCTTCAAAAGAAAACTCCACTGCCATCGGATCTTCATGGTTAGGATACACCTTCTGCAGGTCTACGAAAACGATCTCGAGCCGCCCAGTTTTTGGGTTGATAGCCTGTTGGTGTTCACGCAATGGATGTGGTTGGACATGTTCGTTATTAGGATCTGATGAAGTCTGAAATACATAAAGCAAACGCCAATCAATTAGTCCTGTGATCGTAAATATGTGAAGGGGCTTCTGCGGGCAGTAGACTCACCTCGTCTTTGAATATCATCATCTTCTGGACGCCTGTATTCTTCTTCCCGACTTTCAATGTTTCCCCCACCCATGGGCGTGCCTCCGTGGTGTTCTCCTTCTTCCGGTCTGCAAGAGATCCGATACTATCCCAGCCCTGGATGCTACCACTCGGACCCGATTGCGCGCTCTCATCTCCGTCTGAGAATATGGCAAGCTTGTTCTTCCCTGCTTTGGACGCGCCTCCACCCATTTGAGCTCGACTTTGCGCTTGAGGATCGAGAGTAGGACTGGATGCATGGGCGAATGGGTCGATCTTGGCCGCCAGAGCTGGGCGGATGGCGGGCAAAGCGGGACTACTGGGCTCCTCGGGTACCAGTGTTCGGCTTTCGAACCGATGTTGGAACTCTCCGTACTTTCGCACAAGGCGCTCTACCGGGCGGGCCTCCTTGTCAATGCCCATGTTGTACACTTCCTCTGCCTGCGTCCAGCGCCCCGCAGTCTCCAGCCACGCCGCAAATTCCTCGTAGAAGAGCGCCAATCCGTCTCCGATGTTGTGTCGTGCGAGATAGGCAAAGGTCTCCCGGGGCGCATCTGAGAAGAGTCGGATATAATGTAGCCACAGCTTAAGATAGCGCGGGTCGTTCTTGTAGTGGGTCGAGGTCTGGAACGCCTTGGTCGCGCGCTCGAGCAGCGGGCAAAGCTGCGACTGTGGTGTGTTTTGTGCAGACGGGTATGCGTCTAGGGTCCATTTGACGTAGCGATCGTAAACATCGAGGGGGTCGTCCGATTCGTCAATGGCCTGCAGCTCCTTCTCGAACTGCTGTCGCGTCACATTGTGCTGGTCTTGTGTCTGCGCCGGCGATGGCGTCTTCCCTGTGCCCGCGCTGAGTGGCGGAGTGTAGAGCTGGGCGAGCGCTTTGGCAGAGCGACCGCTAGGGAGCGACTGGATGTTCTCCTTCTGGTTCTCGATGATCTCGAAGTCGATCAGGTCGTCGGAACCCATGGCAACGGTAGGGTATCAGGATAAAAGAAGAAGAGACCTGGCTCCGACAAAGATAAAATCAACCGACCCGTACCTGTGCGGTGTGTTGCGTTGGGTGCGTTGAGGTCAGCGGGGCTCGCCGTGTAAACGAGATCGATGCGCATCATCCCGCAACTAAACTCCGGTTGTCACGACAACGCATTGACTATCCACACAGCCCTATCATCCATTTATCTAGCGCATGCGCATCTCGACGGAATATCAGACGAAAAAACCAATAACGTATTCCACTACTAAGCGGGTCAACCTACTGAGTGGATTAAAAATGCTTGGCAGCACCAACTCATGCTACGCATCTTTAATTTTATTGCTATTAAACAAAGAGCCTACGTACGTCGTGCTTAACGTAATTCACTACCAAGCGGCCCAAACCACCGAGCAGCCCAAAATCTCTTGGCACAACCAATACATGTTACGAATTTTTAATTTCATTGCTATTAAACAAGGAGCTAGCGTACGTCGTGCTTACATCTAATTTAAAAGATACTGCTGTATCTTTCTAGCACGTTTGCGCGTTGTGCCTAGTTTTACTACAGTTGCTGCAGCGCCGTAGAGCTAGTTAGGCTCTTTCTTAATTACTACTACTACGAGCTTTCTTAGACCGCCTAGCAGCTACAAAGGCCTTTGCGGCTACCTAGCCTGCTGCTTTACTATACTCTATAGTACCACCGTGCTAGATCTGCTTGCGTTTGCGCGTTTTTCTTTTAGTTATTACTACTAATTGCTTTTTAAGCTTAGCAATTTAGGCTGCTTAAAGCGCGTTCTAATGCAGCATACCTTTAGCACTTTTTACAAGCTAAAAAAAGCTAGCTTAAGCTGTAATAGGTAATCGAGTTAAAAAATTGCGTACTAGCTTTAACTGCGATTCAAACTCGTGCGTATTGCTTAGTGTTTTTAATTGCTATAGTGTTTCTTGTAGTAGAGGTAGTAATAAAGTACGCAGCTATACTTTAAAACGATTAAAAACTACTTGCGCGTTGATAAAAACTAGCTCTAAAGCTTTAAAAGCTTTTTTGTAGTTCTTTGTTATAAACACTTTAAAAAACGCGTTTTTAAAAGCTAGCAAAAAGCTTTTTTTGTTAATATAGAAAACGCGCTAGCGCGCTAAGTTCTAAACGCGTTGAAAGTACTTTAACTTTAGCAGCAAGAAGCAGACTACATTTAGTAGCTAGAGAATATAGAATAAATAAGCTAGCATGCAAAGCGTAAAAATTTTGTTTTTAAAACAATAGTTTTTAAAATTCTAAGATTAGTAGCTCTTATAGCTGTTTAGAATAAGCAGCTAATACTTCTCTACTTAACGCGCTTTTGTATGCGCGTTAAAATGCTTTAACTATTTAAAACTAAAAGCGTTGTTTGTCTAGCTGTTCTTAGAAACTAAAAGCTTTTAATTGCTAAGTATAAAGTTTTTTTCGTACTATGCTAAAATGTAAACGCGCTTTTTGTAGATAATATAAAACTACGTCTAATCGTAGGTTTGATAACACTTAAAATAGATTAATAGTATAGTAATAAAAATAGTATATTCGTGTAAAAGAAACGAATTGCTGTTTTAGTAGCAATTCGGTGCGAGGTACTTTTAAAGGCTTTGCAAGAAACTAGTCTAGCCTATTATAGCCTACAGTAGCTATTAATTAGAAAAAAACAAATACGTAAAGCTACTTGGCTTTACATTAACTTTTTTCTAAGAGCTTAAACGTTTCGTAAGCTAACTTTGTTTAAAAATCTCTAATAGAAGCTTATATAGGCTATTGTAAAGCAGAATAGCTTTCTAGAGCTTTATACTAATACCTCGAACTAGTACGAACACAAGTAAAGTTAAAGTAAAAAAGTAGTAAAATTTTTCTTAGTAAAGCTAGCGGTAAAGTGTACTGCTAGCAGAATTTAGCGAATTTTCGGCCTAGCAGCGGGTGCTGCCTAGGCTAGCGAATAAGTATAGGTTAAGTTAAAGTTGAGTTAGATCCGCACGGACTAGAAAACGAAAATCAAAATCTTTACTTTTTAATATCTTACCTAATACTAGGCTGGTAAATGGGTAGAGGTTGGGTTAGGGTTGGGTTAGCTTACGTTAGACCTCAACCCAACCCTAGCCTTAACCCGCGCTAGTTACTAAGCAGCTTGGGTAGAGGTTGAGTTAGAGTGGTCAAAGCTTAGGGTTGTGGTTGGGTCTTACATAATATTTACAACTTATATTAATATTAAGTTTTCTATGTATATTTATCACATTTACTTATCACAGTTTCTTAACTATTTAGGTAACCCTAACCTAACCCCCAACCCAGAGCTTTGACCACCCTAACTCAACCTCTACCCACGCTAGGTTAACTCTAACTCAACTTTAACCCAAGGTCTGTGCGACCCATAACCCAACCTATACCCATCGATAGGTACCCTCTACTCATTCGCCAGCGTACCTAATACTATAGATATACTAATGCAAATTTAACACGTGCTGCAGATATATAAACACAATTATATATAAAATTATTAGAGAATTCTAGCTAGTCTAGCTTCTTTAATATAGCTTTTTATTTATTAAATCTATAAAAGATAAATGAAATATACTCTAGACTAGGTAGAATTCTCTAATAATTTTACATATAATTGTGTTTATATATCTGCAGCACGTGTTAAATTTGCATTAGTATATCTATAGTATTAGGTAAGATATTAAAAAGTAAAGATTTTGATTTTCGTTTTCTAGTCCGTGCGAATCTGACTCAACTTTAACTCAACCTATACTTATTCGCTAGCTTAGTACTGCCTATAGTTTTCTTATAGCTTGTACTAGCTCTTTTTAACTTTTATTCTTACATCAACCTCGCTAAATTCTTGGATTTGAAAATTAGTTGAAGTTAGGATAAGTAAGTTGATCTAGGTTATAATAAGCTACTGTAGAGTGTTTAGTAGCTAACGGTGTAACTATTAGTTCTTTTTCTGCATATTAGCTCGCGTTAGCTTTTCTTTAGCTACTTTAATTTTTTACTAGCTAACATAAACATTACTAGAGTTAGCAATGACATTCTAGATAATAGCAACTTTATAGTGCACTTCTACGCGCGTTGCGTTGCGTTCTAAAGCAATAGAAAGTACTATTACTTAGGCTAAGTAGAATGCTGCATGCTTGTTGTTAACAACTTTAACAAGCGTTTGTACTAAAAGTAAATTGTTAAAAACAACAAAAGCAAAAAGCATAGGTATCTAAAATGCTTCTAGTGTTTTAATACAAACTAAAACTGCTGTTTGATGCGTATCTAAACTAGTTAAAAGCGTTATAAGCTATTTTAATTCTATATAAAGTACTAGAAAAGCTTCGAAATAAGTTGAAAAAAGTCGTGCTCGCTTTAAAAAGAGTTCGCGACAAGAGTTATTTTGTAGTTGTTTTTAACTTTGCTTACAAGCTTTTGTTCCCTAGCGCGCCTAAAACTAAAAAAGTTTTTAAAACTCTTCGCTAGTTTAAAGCGTATACTAACGATAAAGTAAAGCTTGCTATAATAAAAATAAGCAGAACTTGCAAGAACATTTTTAAAACGCTTAATAGGTATGTGTTATAACTTCTTAGAGTGTAGCAAAGCGCTAATTTAGTTTCTAGTTGCTAATATGCTTTCTACAGCGCGCACTTCTACTTTTACAATAAATCTACTAACTTTAATAAAAATTCTAATACTAAAGTTAAGCTAAATAGTTGCGTTTGTACTGTTAAAGCTGCTGCTTCTTAGCAGAAGTATCTTAAGCAGTTGTTTAACTAGTTAGTAGCAGCGAAGCTTTAAAAAAACGTTAAGCAAGCTAATACTTTGCGTAAAAAAGTATGTTAGCCTATTATAGGCTACTATAACTCGTATTAACATATTCTAGTTTAAGAAAGCTCGCGTTGTTATCGATCTAGTAGCTAAAATAAATTGCAAGCGCGCTTAGCTTTTTGCGGACTTTGCCAACGCAACTGCAAAGCGTGCAGTTAAAAAAAACAAAGTGCAAAAAAGTATGCTTACAAAGAAAGTTAAGTTACTTACAGCAAAGTTTATAAACTTCGGCTAAGAAATTGTAAGTAGCTTAGTAGTTTCTAGCGTTAAATTGCAGCCTTTTGAGCTATTGTAGCGTCAAAAGTAGTTTTTTTGCTTAAATTAGTTTTCAAGCACGGCGTTAGCGTCTTAGAACTTTATTTTAACGTAACAAGAGCTAATACCTAGTAGTTAGTGTAAAAGCAGTTTGCTTAAAAGTAGCATAGTTATGCATACATTTTTAAAACTTACTTTGTTTTTTTTTGCTGTAAAGTGTGCTACACTAGCTTATAATAGCACAAAGTAGCTTTCTTAACGCTATGCCTTGCGATAGTGAAATAATATATTATTTTTTTCAAAAAAGTTCGTAACTTAGAAAATCTCAAATTTTTTGAAAATCTTAATGCCGACTATGCGTTAAGTAGCAAAGTAAAACGTGTTAACTATTTTCTTTCTAAAAGCACATTGCCTAAAGTGCGTCTTTTATTTCTTTTGCTACAAATATTCTTTTTTTTTTTTAAATCGTTAAGTGCATTTGCACTTATATTCGGTTTAAGTTTTTAAAAGTTTTTATTGTCTAAGTATTCTTTTTATTTAACGAGGTACTTCTAGGTGCTAACTAAATTTTTTTTTTATTAAGCACTTTTTTAACGTAGTACACGTTGTTTTTAAAAATGCGCAAAGTATCTACTAAAAGCGTGCTTTAAAAGAGTATTAACTTTTTCTAGTTGTAAAGTTCTAACAGGAATACGTAAAAAACTAGATAAACACTTTTTAGTTTAAGAAAGTTTACTTAGTACGCGTTAGTGCTAAGTTAAGTCTACAATAGTGCCTAGCTCTACGTACTTTTAGTTAAGCTTTTTCTTTAGCCTAGTAGATTTTATGTAGCAGTTTAAAATTAGCACTTAGTTACTTTGCTTTAGCAAAATGTACTTTCTACGCTTGTTAAAATACTTCTTCTAATAAGCGTTTGCAGCTTTAATTTTGCGCTAGCATTTAGCTTAAAGAGCAATTGTGTAAGCTGCTATGCTTGTTTTTATAAACAACTGTTCGTTACTAAAAAGCATTTTAGACTAATCTAAAGCTTTTAGAAACGCTTTGTAGTATGCTACAAAAAAAGTAATTTTTTGTAGTTGCGTATTAGCTATTGTTGTACGCGAACTTCGCTACTAGCAGCTACACAGTTCAATTGTTCTATTTAAAGCAACAGTAACATTGAAAGTACTATTCTAGCGTTTAATTCTGTTTTTTAGTTTAACTATTCGTTTGAGAGTAATAAGCAGAAGAGAGAACGCTTATTAAGCTAAAATAGTAGCAGAAGCTGTTCTAGAACTTTAAGTTTATAATAAAACTTTAGTTTAAAATAACGTTCTTCGAAACGCTGTAAAGTTTTACAATTTCTTTTATTTAAACTATTGCAAAGTTTTTTGCTGTCTAGTTAGCGCAAGCTAAGATGTAGTAAGCTATTTTAGTTAAGTAGTTTACTACAACGAGAATAGAATTGTATACTTGCTTTATATACTTTAATAGTAAAAGTTTTGTAATAAAGTCTATTGTAACATTACACTACGAGCTATTAAGCGCTAGCAAAAGTATAAAAAGTTCGTAAAAGCTATGTTTAGCTACTACTAATTTGCAACACTTTAGATAGTTGTTGTAGTACTTCTTAACATCTTTTTTTATGCTTTTTTACTCGTATTAGCGTTTAACTTTCTCTAAAGTTTTTTTAACGCTGAAGTAACTAGCTATCGAGCTGTTATAACATTTTTAGAAAGCTTTTGCCTTTTCTTTTGTTGTATTAAAGTAGATTTTATTTAACTGCTTTGTTATAGCTAGTCTTAGTTTATTTTAGACTACTATAAGCTCTACTAGTCTAAACTTGTTTTTTAAGTTAAAGTTTAAGTTTAACGTGTTTCATTAGTAAGTCGGCTACTTTAGTAAGTTAGCTACTAAACCTTAGCGTCGCGCACGCGCAGCGACGTAGTGCAACACTACAACAAATTACTATACTATACGCAATAAAATAATATTATTTAAAAGCAGTACTACTATCTACATTCTCTATTTCTACTTTATAGGTGCAGGAATTATGCTCAATTTCGCTGCAACGGCCGCAGCGCTTCTCTGCGCGCACTCTTTTCGCAGGCGTCTCGCCGTTTTCACGACTACTACTTTCTTTTGCAGCAATTAGGTTAGATACTTTACTAACTATTAGAGTCTTTTTAACCTATACGTATTGCCTTTTACAAGTCTTGCGCTTTGTAAGCTTTTTAATTGCACTTTGCATACGCGCCTGTTTCTCTTGCAGCAACACTATATTATGCGCTATCTGCTGCGCGCCTTTACTTAGCTGTTGTACCTGCTCGTTAAGAGAGCTCGCTAAGAAACCTAAGCGCCTTTGCATTCTCTGTCGAATAAGCGTAGTCTAAGCTTCTAGCTCTTTTGCGTTGCGCAGCGTCTTCGCTTTCTATGCAGCGTCGTCGCGCTGTAGCGAAGTTAGCGTGCGCAACTTTACATCAAGCTTCGATAACACTGCATCTAGGTTAAATAGAACTAATCTAGCGCTTTTAAACCTTGCGCGAGCGTTTTTCTTAGTAAATGTATGCTCGTAGGCAGCTTTAAAGGCTAGTAGAAAAGTTTCTTTGCTAATGTAGTAAATGTAGTTGCGCGCTAAAGCTAAGATACTATCGCTATAAAAGCGCTTTAGCGGCGCGAAGCAGGCAACGTCAAGAAGCTGCAGCAAGTGCGATAAGTAAGATAGCATGCAAAAAGCAATAATTTTGTTCTCTTTGCAGTAGTTTTAGAAAGCAAGCGAGCAATAGCTTTTGTAGCTGTTAATAATAAGTAGCCTGTACGCTTCTACAGACTTTGCATGCGTATTAAAGTGTTTAAGCTAGTTAACCCTAAGATCGTTGCTCGTCTAGCTATTTAGACTAACTTGAATAACCTAGTTGCGTAGTATTCCTAGCTCAAACTAGGTAGAGATTAAGACCTTGCTAGCGAAGATAATAAAAAGTAAAATGCGCTTTCTCGTCGCGCTAACAGCTTGTATTAGAGTAGTCTATTTGCAATCGCTAAGCTGTAGTTTCTTTGCTTTTTTAAGCTTATCTAAGCTTGTTACTACGAGCTAAGACGTAATCTTGCCTATTAAGAAGCCTAATTTATCAAAGTTCTAGGTATTCTCATTAAGGATACCGTACTTCGCTTTCACCAATTGAACTAGGCTGAACTAGGGCTTAATAACTGCTAGGTCTTTGCAGGCAGCTCGCTAGCGATTGTACAAACGGCTCCATCGCGTTCGCAGCTTAGAAGTACGCTTGATAAACTTATTAACTTAGCACTTGCTAGTAGAGTTGCATCTGCGCTCTTTTAGTAGTCTATCTGCTATATCTTGTATGTGTGCCTTCGAAAGCAGTAGACCTCGTAGAGATTCGTTAAGTATACGCTGCACAATCGCCTTCTCCTCTAGTTTTGTAAAGCGCTTTGATTTCGGCTCGCAGTTGCGTCGAGAGCGTCTTTTAGCGCGTTGGTTTTAGATTGTTGATCGAAAGACTTTGTAGACTGCAGCAGCGCGCCTTTTGCTTTAAATCTACTTAGATTGAATATTAGAGATAGCGATATATATATCGCTTTTAGTATAGGTACTTTGCGCGTTGTGTTGTTGAGACATTACGTGTTGTTGCCGCGCAGTTGCCGCGCCGGTGTTTAGTAGCCGACTCACTAAAGTAGCCGACTTACTAATGAAACACGTTAAGTCTAAAGAGTTTGCAAAATTGCTTGCTAAATTACTTAAAAGAACTTTATTTTCTAAGAGCTTAAGCTAAGGTGCTTAAGTTAGTTCTTTTCTAATGTATATTTTTAAGTTCGAAGCTTTTATCTTTTTTAGAAAAGTTAGTAGGCTTAGTTCTTTTGCAAGTTAGCTAGCTATTTTTATAATTACTGCTACTAAAGCGGGCTTACTATAAACACTACAAGTTATTAAAGCTCGTAATAAATCTACGTAGATTTTATTACTTTTTTGCGCAAAAGCATAACGTAATCCACTACCGAGAGCGACAAACTACCAAGAGCGACAAAAAGGCTTGGCAGCACCAACTTATGTTACGCATCTTTAATTTCATCGCTATCAAACAAGGAGCCTGCGTACGTCGTGCTAGCATCTAATTTAAAAGCTTCTTCTGTATTCTTTTGGCAGGTTCGGGCATTGTGCCTTGTATTACTACAATTTCTACAGCGCCGTAGAGCTAGTTGTGCCCTTTCTTAACCCTCTCTACTACGCGCTTTCTTTGATAGCTAAAGCGCTGTAGACGCTTTAGCAGCTACCTGCGCTAATCCGTTACTGTACTCTATCGTACCACCTGTCTGAATTCGCTTCCGTTTGCGCGATTTCCGCTTGGTTGTCTCTGCTAATTGATCTTTAAGCTCTTTGATACGGTAGTCCTTGAGCGCGTTCTAATGCAGCATTAATTCAGCTCCTTTTACAAGCTGGGAGAAGCCGCTCTGCGCTAAAGTTGGCGATCTAGTAATAGAATCGCGTACTAGCTTTGATTGCGATCCAAATTCAAGCGTATTGCTTGGAGTCTTTGACTGCCACGGCGTTTCTAGTGCGGGGGGTGGTAGTAGGGTACACAGTCGTACTTTAAGACGATCAAGGACTACCTGCGCGTTGATAGGGACTAGCCCTAAGGCCTTGAAGGCCTTCTTGCAGTTCTCTGTTGTAAACACCTCGAAAAACGCGCCTCTGAAGGCTGGCAGGAAGCCTTCTTTGTTGATATGGAAGACGCGCCGGCGCGCCAAGTCCCGAATGCGTTGGGAGTACTTCAGCTTCAGCGGCGAAAAGCAGACCACATCCAGCGGCTGAAGGATATGGAATGAATGGGCCGGCATGCAAAGCGTGAGGATCTTGTTCTCAAGGCAATAGTCTTTGAAATCCTGAGATTGGTGGCTCTTATGGCTGTCCAAAATGAGCAGCTGATACCTCCCTACCTGACGCGCCTTTGTATGCGCGTCAAAGTGCTTCAACTACTCAAGACCAAGAGCGTTGTTTGTCCAGCCGTTCTTAGAGACTGAGAGCTTCTAATTGCCAGGTATAGAGTCCTCCTCGTACCATGCTAAGATGTAAACGCGCCCTTTGTAGATAATAAACGGCGGGATCGCGTACCCTGCGGCGCAAATGCTCTGGATGACTGTTACCCACTCTTGATCGCCTGGCTGGATAAGATTAGGTCGAGTACGTCTTTGAGAGCCTGTAACGACCTTTATAGAGCCAATTACGCCCATCTAGAAGCTAGTCTCGTCAAAGTTGTGCACGTCGTCGTCGTGGACGCCGTACTTAGCTTTGGTGTCCTCCACCAGCTTGAACCACGCGCCAATTATCTCTGGATCCTCTTGGAGTATTCTCTGCCTATCCTTGGCTCGATTGAACGCCATCTTAAGCTGATCTGAACGCGTTACGAATCTCTCAGCCTAGTGTTTGCCAACTGGCTCCCCACCGCGCACACCTAGCACTTTATCAGCCATATCTGCCACCTTACACAGCCGGGGCGCGAATCCTCGCGAATCGAGGTCAAGTATATATCGGACGATTGTTTGCTCTTCAGTTGCTGTAAGCTTATAGCCGTTGGCAGGTGATTCAAGGCAAAATAGGGTTCCTTTGGCGCGTTTAGAGAGAGTATGGTGATTGACGTTAAAGGCAGTAGCAGCAGCTCGATAGCTTCGGAATTGGCCGGCTTGAAAGGCTGCAAGGGCAATCTAAAGCCTCCCTTCGTTTTGCTGTAATAACGCGTTGTTTAGTTGAGGCATAACAAGATAATGAGAGGAGTAGCAGCCTTGGCAGATTTTGTCGCTTTCGGTAGTTTGTCGCTCTCGGTAGTAGATTACGTTAAGCTTACTTTATATAGTCTAGTCGTTAAAAGAAGCTATTAGCTAGATTTGTTTTTTTAGGTTGATAAATTATAACGAAGTTGTACTCTGTTAACCTTTTGTAAGCGCAAACTTGATAATAATTTAAAGTTTTTGTTTTTATAAACTATCGTAGGTTATTGTAGTTTGTATAGAGATTAAACGAGATACTTAAAAAAAAATAGCAAAAGTATAACAAACTTTTGTTAATTGCTAACAACTTTTTATTATAAGTATTGTAATTATACTTCGCCTTGTCTATTTTTTGCAAAAAGAAACTAATTAAGCGCTAATGCGCACTTTTTTTGCTATTTTTACCGTTAAAAACTTTTTAGCTTAGAATTCTACTAATAGTGCTTTTAGAAGCGTTAGTTTCGAGCTTTGTAAACTATTTTGCTTTATAATAAGCTAGAATAGAAATATTAAAAAAGCACTCTTAAGCTTTCTAAACGCTTTCTTAGCTTTAGTCTCAAAGTTAATTCGCTAGTTTTTTTTCTTTTTTTGAGCGTGCTCGCTTCGAGCTGCTTTTAGCTTTTTCTAAGTTAGTTTGGTTAATAGTAGAGCAAGCTTAGAGAACTTAGTAATAAAGCGCCGATAATAGTTTATAAAGCTTATAAATACTTGAATATTTCAAATCGTATTCGGCATTAGCTACTTCTAATTCGTTCTAATTTGTTTTAGGTTTATTTTAACTTTTTCTAAGCATACAATGTAATTTAAGTACTCTATTTGCCGTGTGTGCTACTCGCACTTGCTAAGCTTTAAATATAGCTTTGCTTTACGCAAACGTTAGAAAATTTCTTTAACCTAGCTTACATAAGCTTCTTTTGTATTAGAAAATACTAAAATATTGTTAAAGTACATAATGCAAGTTACGTTAACTAACTTAGCAAAAGCTTAGTTAATGTAGGCTTAGAATGCTGCAAAAGCATTTGTAAAACCAAATAGCATAACAAAGTACTCAAAATAACTATATCAATTTCTAAAAGCTATTTTTTATTTGTTTCTTTTTTTAATCTAGATTTTGTAATAGGCTTTACGAATGTTAAGCTTAGTGTAAACTTTTGCTTTAGCTAATTTTTTTAAGAACTTTGCAATAAAGAGCAGAGAATAACAATTCTTAATTGTAATTTTGTTAAGGCTTTGATAGTTAACGCAAAGCTTTAAAGTGCTATTTTTTTTCTTTGCAAAAAGAATTAGCGCACTAGCTAAAAACTTTAAGCGTTTTATTTATTTTCTATTAAAGTACTTGTCTACGTATTTGCAAAAATGCTTTAATTTTGCTATTAACATGTTGTACAGAAGTTGATGCGAGAAAGTTGTACTAAGCTAAAGTTTAATCGCGAAATTCTGCTCTTTATAAGACGCTAATACTAACGAGCTATTAGAGCTTGCTACGTCTTAGTACTTTTAATATTTAAATTGCAAACTAGAGCTTTGCTTTTTTTAGTCGCTTGCTTTAGAAAGTGCACTAATCAAACAGACATAAAGCTTTGCATTAAAACTATTTAAAGTTTAAGCAAATTCTGCTGCGTTTTCTATAGCTACTTTAGTATAGTTTAGTTTATTTAGGTTCTTTATGCTTCTAAAGAGTAGGCTGGTAAATGAGTAGAAGTTGAGTTAGAGTTGGGTTAGCTTACGTCAGACCTCAACTCAACTCTAGCCTTAACCCGCGCTAGTTACTAAGCAGCTTGGGTAGAGGTTGGGTTAGAGTGGTCAAAGCTTAGAGTTGTGGTTAGGTCTTACATAATATTTACAACCTATATTAATATTAAGTTTTCTATGTATATTTATCACATTTACTTATCACAGTTTTTTAACTATTTAGGTAACCCTAACCTAACTCCCAACCTAGAGCTTTGACTACTCTAACCCAACCTCTACCCACGCTAGGTTAACTCTAACCCAACTTTAACCCAAGGTCTGTGCGACCCATAACCCAACCTATACCCATCGATAGGTACCCTCTACCTATTCGCCAGCGTACTAAAGAGCATGCAGCAACGCGAATAGTTTAACTTCGGCTAAAACTAATCTATTCAAAAGAGTTCGAGATACATCGAAAGCTTTTTAAAATTAGCTACTACAAAGAAAATTCTATAAGTTTGTACTTTGCTTTTAGAGTTTGTAATGCAAACTTTTACTACAGTACAACTATAAATAGTGTAACTTAATCTACTTAGCAATATAAAAAAAATAATTAGAAATTAATTTAAGTACTAGATTCTGTTCTTTTGCTACGATAGCTAAAAGAATATTAAAATAAGCTCTACTATCTACAATTGCTTTTAAGTTTCTTAAACTTTTAATTTTCGCTAACGCAGTAAGAAACGTTGAGTTCTTGCTCGTTAGCATTTTACAAAAAGTGCTTACTTTCTTTAACTATAACAAGTTAATATAGGCTACAAAGTAAAAAGCTATTTTAAGCTTTTGCTTTTTCTTTTTTTCTTCTCGAAGTAAGCGTTTTTTTTTGCTTTGTTAAAGTAAGTAGAAACGAAATAGCCTAGTTTGTTACATGCGTAGCAAACTAGCTCGTTAGAGCTTTTATTTTTTTTGTTATTACTTTTCTTAAGCTTAAAGCGGCCGTTGCGTTTCTTTTTGTGCTGTTTGGCATTAGAATAAGTTAATTTATGTTCTGTTAGCAACGCAGCTTGCTTTTTGTTTTTTTTAGTTTTTCTTTAGATTTTGCTATTCTATTGAAAGTTACAATAGATCTAATTAGCTTTTTGCTCTACTTAGTAGAAAGTAGTGCAACTTTGTAGCGAAAAGTAACGTAGTTGCTTTTTTACTTCTTTAAAAAGTGCTGCGGTAAAGTTCGCTGCTATGCTAAATAAACTTGTTTAGTCAATCTTAGTCTAAAAAAGTTGAAAAAGTAAAAGTAAGTTAAAAGAAGTTTGAGATAGCTTTTAACGTAAAGCTTTAATAGAATTGTATACTTGCTGCTTACGTTTTTTAAAAGTACTTAAAGCACTTAACATTTGTTTTTTAAGCAATGCCTAAGTAGAGAACTATAAAGAGAATTGCATTTTTTTATAAATTTTATAGGTTTTTTAGAGCGTACAAAAGTTTTTAGTAACGTACGTTAACTTAAAAAAAACTTTTTAAAGTTTGCTAAAGAAGTCGAAGCTTTTTGTGTAGTAGCTTTTGCAATCGCAAACCTATTAGTTGTAGTTTGCGCAATTTTTTTTCAAATAGCAGTGTAGTAGCTTAGAACGAGGCAAATTAACTTAGTTAAAAACAGTTTAAGTAAGTGCTAGCACAACTAGTTGCTTAATAGCTTTAGTAAGCGCCGTTTTGTTTTCGTTTTAGTATAAAGCTTTTAACGCTTTAAAGCGAATAAGTTCTGTACAGTTTTACTTATTCTGCTACTAAGTTTTTAGCTTGTCAAAAGCTCGCTTCGTAGAGAAGTTTAATAGTGCGTTGTTATTTTTATCGTTTAAAAGTAAAGTGTTAGAATTCTTTTTAAAGCGAACTAGGTTATTCTAGCTTAGTTTAGCGCTAAAAGCGCAACTACGCTCTAGAACGTTAGCACTATTACTAATTTAAACTTTTTTATTAGCATTCTTATTCTATTTGTATTTATCTACGACTAGAAGTTAAGAAGTGCTTAGTTGCACAATAGAACTTTTATCTAGGTGTTCTAAAAGCAACGTAGCTTAATTGTTAAATAAACTAAACATTGTAGACGAGGTAATCGATTTATTGAAAGTATTTTAATAAAGCAATTTGAATGTAAGACTGCGTTTAATCATAGGTTTAATAACACTTAAAATAGATTAATAGTATAGTAATAAAGATAGTATATTCGTGTAAAAGAAACGAATTACTATCTTAGTAGCAATTTAGTGCGAGGTACTTTTAAAAGCTTTGCAAAAAACTAGTCTAGCTCGTTATAGCCTATAGTAGCTATTAATCAAAAGAAAACAAATACGTAAAGCTACTTGGTTTTACACTTTCTTTGTTAATATAAAAAACGCGCTAGCGCGCTAAGTTTCAAACGCGTTAAAAGTACTTTAACTTTAGCAGCAAAAAGCAAACTACATCTAGCAGCTAGAAAATACAAAATAAATAAGCTAGCATGCAAAGCGTAAAAGATTTGTTTTTAAAGCAATAGTTTTTAAAATTCTAAAATTAGTAGCTCTTATAGCTGTTTAGAATAAGTAGCTAATACTTTTTTACTTAACGCGCTTTTGTATGCGCGTTAAAATGTTTTAACTATTTAAAACTAAAAGCGTTGTTTGTCTAGCTGTTCTTAGAAACTAAAAGCTTTTAATTGCTAGATATAAAGTTCTTTTTGTACTAATGCTAAAATATAAACGCGTTTTTTGTAGATAATAAATAGCGAAATCGCATATCTTGCAGCGTAAATGCTTTGAATAACTATTACCTACTTTCAATTGCCTAGCTAGATAAAATTAAGTTGAGTACGTTTTTAAAAGCTTGTAACAACTTTTATAAACCTAATTACGCTTATTTAAAAACTAGTTTTGTTAAAGTTGTACACGTTATTGTTGTAAATGCTGTACTTAGCTTTAGTATTTCTAATAAAAGAAAATTGCCAATAATAGCAGGTTCTAGATAAAAAATGTAATAAATTTGATAAAGTTTATTTATAGCAAAAGCAAAGCAACTCTATATACTTTTTGCTAAGTAGCTACTAGCGCTTTACTAAAAGCTCGCAGCATTTGTAGCCGTAGTAATACATTGTTAATATACTAAGCTAGCGAGCTTGTAGAGCTTACCTAGGTGCTATATATTAGCTTCGAAATCTACTAAAATTCTACAACTAAGGCAATTTATAGAGCTTTTAGCTTATTACATCTAATAAGCTTAGACTACGCGCTAATAACTTTAAAATCTTTTTATTGTATTCTTTGCTAGTTCTTTGCTTAATTAAAAGCTATTTTAAGCTCGCTTAAACGCGTTACAAATTTCTTAATCTAGTTTTTGCCTACTAGCTCTTTACTTTGCGTAGCTACTAGTTTATTTTTTATATTTTCTATTTCAAACAGCTAAAGCGCAAATTCTTGCGAATTAAAGTTAAGAATATATAAAACAATTGTTTGCTTTTTAGTTGTATTAAGTTTCTAGCTGTTTAAAGTACAATTGCGTTGTGCAGCTATTTCTTTAACGCGTTAGCTAAAGATTAATTAGCAAATATTAAACGCAAAGCTAGCAGCGCAATAGCTTTAGAATTAACTAAATTAAAAAGCGTATAGAGCAAGCTTAAGCGCTTTTTTGTAATAAATTAAAAATATTGTAGTACGTAGAGTTATATAATTCAAAAAGTTAATAGTTAATACTAAAAGAATTTTAGCGCACTTAGTAGTGTTTTACGTTACTCTATTGTACTACTATGCTAGATATACTTGCGTTTAAGCAATTTTCGCTTAGTTATTACTACTAATTACTTTTTGTGCTTTTTGTTGCGAGCAGCAAGAAGCGCGTTTTAGTACAGCATTAGCTTACTACTTTTTATAAGCTAATAAAAGCTAGTTTAGGCTATAATAAGCAAGTAAGTAAAAAACTCTTGTATAAGCTTTAACTAAAATCTAAACTTGTAAGTATTACTTAGTGTTTTTAACTACTATAGCGTTTCTTGTAGTAAAAGTGCTAATAAAGTACATACTTGTACTTTAAAGCAATTTAATACAACTTACGCGTTAATAGAAACTAGCTCTAATGCTTTAAAAGCTTTTTAATAGTTTTTTTTGTAAACACGTCAAAAAACGCGTTTTTAAAAGTAAAAAAAAAAGCTTTTTTTGTTAATGTAGAAAACGCGTTACTGTGCTAAGTTTTTAACGCGCTAAAAGTACTTGCGCTTTAGTAGCAAAAAGTAAACTACGTTAAGTAGCTAAAGAATATGCAATAACGTACTTTACGAGTTCGCTACTTACACGAGTTCGCCGCCTACTAAATTTTACTAAGGAAAATTAATAATCTAGAGCTTAATAACTCTTAACCTACTTGATAAAATTCTCTAAATTTTTTACTACTAAGCTGCATCTATATAAACTTTTAGATTTCTAGATTACTAAGCTACAACTTTAGTATTTAGAAAGTTATTAAAGAAAAGCTTAAATTGTTCGTGCGCTCTAAGCTATCTACTTTTCTAGACTAGCTAAAGCTTAGTAATCTTAGAACTAGAAAGTTTATATATACAGAAATAATATATTAAATTTTTAGAGAATTTTATCAAGTAGGTTAAGAGTTATTAAGCTCTAGATTATTGATTTTCCTTAGTAAAATTCGGTAGGCGGCGAACTCGTGTAGGCAGCGAACTCGTAAAGTACGTTAAGTAAAAAAGTATACAAAAAGTAAAAATTTTGTATTCAAAGTAGTAGTTTTTAAAATTCTAGTTAAAGTAGCTTTTATAGCTGTTTAGAATAAGTAGCTAGTATACTTTTACTTAGCGCGTTTTTGTATACGCGTTAAAGTACTTTAACTACTTTAAACTTAAAGCGTTGTTTGTCTAGCTGTTTTTTAATACTAAAAGCTTTTAATTGCGTAGTATTAAAGCTTTTTTGTACTACGCTAAAATATAAACGCGTTTTTTGTAAATAATAAAAAGTAGAATTGCGTATTTAGTAGCGTAGATGCTTTAGATCTTTGTAACCTACTTGCAATTGCCTAGCTAAACTAGCTTACAACAAGCGCGTTTTTTTGCGCTTGTAACAACTTTTATAAAGCTAATTACGCTTATTTAGAAGCTAGTTTTGTTAAAGTTGTGCACATCGTCGTCGTAGACGCTGTACTTAGCTTTAGTTTTTTTTACTAGCTTAAACTACGCGCTAATTATTTCTAGATTTTCTTAGAGTATTCTTTGCCTATTCTTTGCTTAATTAAAAGCTATTTTAAGCTTATCTAAGTGCGTTACAAAGCTTTTAGCCTAGCGTTTGCTAACTAGCTCGCTACGGCGCATACCTAGCACTTTATTAGCTATATCTACTACCTCGCACAGCTGAAGCGCGAATTTTCGCAAATTAAAGTTAGTTAAGTATGTATTAGACAATTGTTTGCTTTTTAGTAGTAGTAAGTTTATGTTAAGCGTAGCGAGTTTTAGAGCAATGCGTAATTTTGTAGTATTAACAAGTTAAAGTTGTAAAAAGTACGTTAAACGCCTGAGCAGCGCGCTAGAGGCTTCGAAATTAGTGTGTATTATAAGCAGAAAGAGCAAGCTAAATTCTACCTTTGCTGTTAGACAATTGCGCGTTTTGTTGTTAAGCCATGTTACGTTGATAAGGGAGTAGGTAGTCTTGGCGGAAACTGATCCACTTAGTGGGTTGACCCGCTCAGTGGTGGAATACGTTATAGGAAACATCATAACGACTCAATTGAAAGCAGGTAATCAGCAAGACGAATCTAAGCTACGAAGACACGAGCAGCACTTCCGGAACGCTTCTCCTCCGCTCCAACAACGACAACCCCACCCCCATACGCACTCGCCGTATCATCGCGAACCTGTCTTGAGCCCCACAAGCGAGCCCGAAGGCCTTTGTGCTTGTAGTGCATTCCTTTAGCCTGCACAGGCCTACGACCACCCTTATCAACAAACGACCTCTTCGCAGCAGGAGGTGAGCCGGGAAGATTCAACAGCCGGCCCCAAGCCTGCTGAGCACTCTCCAGGCTGCTTGACGCGCGTATAGTCCGAATCACGGCCGGGGCGTTGATGAGATTGGCTTCTAGCATCGACGTAGAGAACGTAGACACGGTCCGCTGCAGCGCGTCGATGGCTTCTCGGACGGGTAGGTTCATTTCGCGATGCCAGGTCCGGCCAAGGGCTGTGAGTGCGGTGGCAAGATTGGGGATGGCGTTCACATAGTCGATATAGGGACTGTCGAAAGAGGTTCCGTTGAGGGTGGTGGTGACCACAGTGCCGTTGGTATTGCTCGGGGGAGTGACGCTGGGGGGAGAGGTGGTGTTGACTGCGTTTGTGGCATTGACCCAGCCAATCTAGAGGAGAATCATTAGTCCGTGAGAAGAGCTTAGTCGAAGCACAAAATACCTGGTTCGTGTCTAACTGGTACTTCGCCCTGAGGATTGTGCTAGTGATGTTGCTCACTAGGTCTGCGGTGCCCTGATAATTTGGTCAGCCACTGTTGAACCATCTGGATGACACTGCGGACCAGCTGAGCCGGAGCCGTATTGGGCGACAAGATGCCCCAGTTCCTGCTGGAGTTGGTGGGAGCTCCGATAGTATTCGCTGCTGAATCGATGATTGCCCTCAGATCTCGAAGGTCACTGAAGGCATCGCCGCTGACAGTAGAGCCTAGGATGATTCCGGTGAGGAGCATGGTGGAAAAGATGCCCTGTAGGATCGATGAAGACATGCTACGGGAGGAATGGATCCCTAGGCAAGATCGTGGTCAGAAGGGTGCGAGGTAGAGTGTGTGGAGTAAAGGTGTTGCAGGATGTTGGTGCACAGAAAGCAGATTGGGTGTTATATGTCCGCATGCTTCAGCAGCAAGGAAGGCGCCACCGGAGTAAATAAGACAGATCGATGCACATGGCGTACTACAAAGAAGTCAAGGAGGAAGCTGTAATGCGACTAGTCATCTGGTCACAGCTACCTGGTTTGGAAGACATTCCGGAGAACATGGCTCAGCAAAGTACAGATTAGAAGACTTGTTGTTGTCCGAATCTTCATTAACTTAACTCATCTCAGGCCGCGAGGACGGTCTATAATGCTAGAGCAACGCCCCCACGTTCCGAGGTCAAAGGCTCCGAGAAGTCCGAAAATGTATCGTACAGTGATGCTCCAAAATTTTGCCCTCAAACGATCATCTCCAACTCCCTCGCGTAACCCAACGTGTTCTCGATGACCTGATCGCTCGCGACAAGGAAGTCCTGCCTCTGCAGTTCTTCGTCCTGCTGAGGAAAGTATATCCTGCCGTCCTTGACAACCCAGCCAGACTCCTGCGCGAACTTGACGACACTGCCTTCTGAGTCGAGGAAGAGGAGCGATTTGGCGTCGGAGATAGGGATGGAGGGGTACGCTTTCTCGCTGCACGAGGCAATCTCTTTGCGGATGGTGCCAATAAGGACCTAGACAAGTCAGTACTATGACGGTGACGGGGAAGGAGTACGCCTTACCTCGGTGAACATGCCAAACTCCTCACTGGGCACCCTCTCTCCCTTCGTCTCGCCCCAAACACGATCGTAGCTCCCCTCCATCAGCGCGCGCTCCAGCCTGATGGGATACTGCACGAAGACATCCTCCTCAAGTCCCTTCCCGGTCTGCGCAGCCGCCACCTCCAGCGTCTCGAGCAGCGTGTGGAACCCCGCATAGTCACCGTCACTCAACAGTAACAGCAGATACAGCCCCGTGATCTTGCTCGAGTTCCCGCCTTCCTTCGGTAGTCGGTCCTCTGGTAACGAGTAGAAGGGCTGCAGCTGCTGGAAGTAGCGCGTGAACGAGACGGGGTCTTTGAGCCGGATCGAGATGACGGCGCCGAGCTCGAGCGTCGTGCGGGCGAGTCCGAGATGTTGCTTGGGGGTGTTCTCGGCAGGCACAAGTACTTTGAGGTTTAGGAGAGCCACTTTGGCGCGCGAGAGCAGGGACGTCGATTGCTGGTAATTTCGTGATTGCAGTGATTGATGAAGCTGCTTGTGGAGCTCTTGGAGCTCTTTCACAGCGTTGTCGGCCATGTTGGAGGACGGAGTATAGGTTAGGGCAGTGGGGGCAGACACGGTTCTGGTTGTGGAAGCGGGTCGAGTAGTCGTTGTTGTTCTTGGATGTGGATGCGGAGGTAGCGGCGGAGGTGTGGTGCCGGGGCGGAATTGACGTGAGGTTGCGTGCACTTTCGGAGCAGCCTGCTTAGTCACGTAAGGCTGTGGCGCCGACCACGCTCCTTCAAACGTCCTGTACGGGAGGTAGTAAGCCATGCTCTTCATCTCAAGATTTACAGGACCATTGGGGCCTTTGCACGTCTTTAAAAGCATTTATAGAGGCCGGCCCTTGAACCAGGCGCCATGAGCGGCTGACCGTGAATGGTCACACTGTCTCAAAGGCAACAATATTAAGCCCGCAACAATGAAGGTGCACGGGCTGGAGTGTCGGTCTGTGAACACGCCTACACGATGCTTACATAGACCTGCACCATATTACGAGCACAGATCGACCAGGAGTATAATGCACCTCGCTCTACAGTTTAAACGGGCCGAGCCTTGTACAACGTAAACCACCCATCTATTGGCCTATCGTCGTCGTCCAAACCGACCCTTACCGCCATTTCCTCCATTGCCCTTGATCTTAAGCCTACGGTAGTTCGCATGTGCTGTAGCCTTAACCTTACGTGCAGCTGCCTTCACCGGTCCCACGTTACTCGCCTTATCTTTGGCCGGCAATGCAGAAGGGTCCTCCGGTTTCTTGTGGTGGACCTTACGTTTCTTCGGGGTGTGAGAGGCGTCACTAGCGGATTCAGAGTCATCATCTGACAGATCGTGATCGCTTGCAGCAGTGTCTTGGTTTGCCTGGGTTTCCGCAACAGCATCCTGTTCTTCAGGATTATCGTCGTATGTCTGTGTTGGCTGAGGTTTGGGTTTTGAGAAATGTGGCCGCACTGGTCGGGGTTAGCAGAGAAGAGAACTTGTTATGTTGAAACTTACTATTAGTACGCCGGGTCTGTCTTTTCTGGCCCCTCTTCTTCCAGATCTTCGTAGGCCTGCCATTTACATCCCCTGTTTCTTTTGTTTCCTCGTCATCGTCTGACTCTGAACCCCGGTCCGGCCCGAGAGGCATCGGAGCCTGACTATCCTCAACCAAAACCTCCGGAACATTACGTTTCTTGGGGACAGGAATGCCCTCGGCCTCCATTTCTAGCTCACGCATGATGTCCGCCTCTTCGTCCAGCCGATCCTCTTCCACTTTCTTCATCGACTGAATCATACTGCTGAGGCTCCGCCCAAGCCCTCGGCGCTTCCATGGCGCCGGCCGAAGGGTTGCTTCGTCGTCCTCATCTATGATGTCGAGCACGTTATTCCGGCGCAGAAACGCCGGCGTAGATAACCCTTTGAACATAGAAGTTGGCGTCCCCTCCTCTTCCACCTTCCTTTTCTTCGGCGTGACAAATTTGTCCAACAAGAACCTCTTGCCAGCTGATTGTGGAGTTTTATCCCCTCTTGTTCGTGACTCTTGTGACGCCTCGCTTTGCGCCTTCCCAGTACTCTTACTTGGCGTCCTTAGGACGTTCGCCTCGACGATACCAAGTATTGGTCTTCTCTTGCTTGGTGTCTCCGCTGGGAGAAAATCGAACAAGCCCAACACTATGCCATTACGTTGTGGGGTAGGGCCGATCACGGTAGGGCCTTGAGGAGAGAGAAGCTCGACAGGACCGATCTCATCCACAACGGACACATCTTCTTCACGCTTCCTTTTCGACGGGGTGAGGGTGATGGCGAGAAACTTCGGTGGTGCTTGGGGTGTTCGATCGCCAACGTGCTGTGTGTCACGGCGACTTGCGCGTTTCGATGGTGTCTGTGGAGCCGCTTTGCCGGAGAGACTTTCTCTAAGTTTACTGTATTCTTTGTATTTCTGTGCTGGTCAAGGTCAGCTCAGATTCACGAACAAATTCCCGGTTGCGTGCGTACAAATCGTGGCATTCGCCTTGATGTCGTCGCGTCCAGCCTTTCGACCATTGTGCTGCAAGGCGAACTTCTTCTCCCAGGCCTTCAAATCAAGACGGAGAGAATTGCAGCGTTGCTCCATTTCGGTATTGTCCATTGTGGAGTGTGGTGTATTTGATGAGGGGAGGCCAAGTGACGGTTGGCGGGATTGAAGATCAGGGAAAACGCGCCATGCAAACGCGACCCACGGCGCGCTTCACGCCACGCGAGCACGAGCCAACCGCAAGGATATCAGCCTTATCGGCTCCACATCGGAGAAAACCGAGACATGCTCCAAAGGTCCCCAAACATCAACCTGTAATTCTTGTACGCGTATTGAGATATATTACAGATACTATTCACAAACTCCCGCTTGAGGCTCCACATCATGCACTGTGCCAGAAAAACACCGATAACCAAAAAACCTAATAGTGAATAGCCTTGTCATATGTCGCCATTGCAGCCTCCTTGAAGGCCTCCGAGAGCGTGGGGTGAGCATGGGATGTCCGTGCAATATCTGACCGAGTTAGCATGTGATCACAGAGCGAGTCATAGATCAAACGTACCCTCTGAGCTAGCCCCGTATTCTATTGCGAGAGTTCCCTCGGCAATCATCTCACCAGCATTAGGACCGACAATGTGGATACCCAATATCCGGTCAGTCTTTGCGTCAGAAAGAAACTTGACAAGGCCTTCAGTGTCTAAGTTCGTCTTCGCTCTTGAGTTGGCGGAGAAGGGGAAGCTTCCAACGTTGTATTTGACGTTCGCAGCCTTCAGCTCATGTTCGTTCTGACCGACCCAGGCGACTTCGGGGTGTGTGTACATGACCGATGGAATTGCACCGTAGTTGACGTGGCCAGTTCCCTTTGTGAGATACTCAACGGCTGCAACACCCTCCTCTTCGGCCTTGTGAGCGAGCATAGGACCGAAAGTGACGTCTCCAATGGAGCGGATGTGAGGGATTTTCGTGCGGTATTCATTGTCGATCTCGATACGGCCCCGGTTATCGGTTTCAAGACCAATGTTGTCAAGACCCAATCCGTAAGTATAAGGTCTGCGGCCGATGGCTACAAGGACCACATCTGCGTCGAGCTGTACATATTAGCTAATCAGTCCACTTCACATAAGTAGCCACTTACGGTTTCCTCTTTTCCACCCTTTGCCGCCTCTGTAGTTATTGAAACAACGTCGCTGGAGTCGTCGCCCTTGGTGACCTTAGTGTTGAGCTTGAATTTCATGCCCTGTTTGCTGAGAAGCTTCTGAGTCAGTTTCGCGATTTCTGCGTCCATGCCTGGTCCACCAATCTGGCCCATGAATTCGACGACGGTCACCTCAGCACCGAGTCTAGCCCATACAGAGCCCTATCAACGATTAGTGAGAGATATCAGATATGGGTATGTCAGTGGCCCACCATCTCAAGACCGATTATGCCACCTCCAATGACGATCATTTTTTTCGGCACCTCCTGCAGCGCAATAGCACCAGTACTTGTGATAACCCTCTTCTCGTCAATCGTCAAGCCCGGGAATGGTGTAGCCTCGGAGCCGGTAGCGATGAAGATATTCTTTGCGCGCACCTCCGTCTCTCCACCATCTATGAGATTGACGGCAATCGTGTGCTCGTCCTTGAAAGCGCCGGTGCCTTTGATGTATTCAACATTATTCTTTTTGAACAAGAACTCGATACCCTTGGTCAGCCCGGACACAGAGGTGTCCTTTGCCTTCATCATGTTCCCGAGGTTGAGCTTCACGTCACCGACTTCGATACCGCGGTTCTTGGTGTCGTGGAGGATCTGGTGGTAGAGGTGCGAATTGTTGAGAAGCGATTTCGACGGGATACAGCCAACGTTTAGACAGGTCCCTCCGAGGCTCCCGCGCTTTTCAATACATGCGACCTAATCCACAGATGAGCTTATATTCTTGGTATTCCGCATTGCAGTGAGCGAACCTTTAGTCCGGACTGGCCAGCTTTGATAGCGGCTACATATCCCGCAACGCCGCCACCGATGATGACCAAGTCCTTGTCCTCTATCCGTAATCAGCGCCTATACATCATGAAAGATCGTGTCAAGAGGACTGACCGGCTTCCGATGCATAGCCTCGTCGTAGTCTGTTCTGAAAGTAGATGTTTGGAGCACAGAAGGTGCTTTGTGAGACCGGTCGCACCGCCCTGGGGACAGCGCGAGGGAGAACGGACCGGAACATAGCGGAGTAGTAGAGAGGAGCCAGATGACGAGAAAGTCGCGATTAACACGGCCGAGGTGAGAGCTGTCAATGGATAGGATGGCGGGCTACAGATGTGGTTGAACTTTGCGATTACGATCACTTTTCGCGGAGGTCGGGGGAAATAGCGCGGCTAGGGTCGGTCAGGGTGGCTGACCAATTGCGCCACACTTTCCACCCAGCACCAGCATCACGACAGAGTAGACTCACTATCTCTTACTTACACAAGCCCTACTTAGACATTATCTAGTATACTAGAAACAATACAGCTTCGTAAATATAAAAGCAAACTATCTACCTATTGCTAAAATCTCTCTAGGCTGTCAAGAGGATTACCCAAGGTCTATCTTTATCGGCAATAAATTCTGTTAGGGGGTTTCGTTTAACTTGGGTTTCCACGGGGGATACCACACGCTCAATTAACTACTAAGATCGGTTCATAGAATACAACGGTGTCAACCACCTAGTTCTCTTCGTCTAATGTTATCGTTGCCAGCAACCGATTCAACATATCTGCGACGATTCTGCAACCCCATCGGACTGTCTCTTTCTCCGCCGTACTCGCCGTGAGCTCGGTTTTGCTAACCACCTTTTTCATGAAATACTGGAGGTCCGCGATCATGCCGGGAGCTGCATCTACGTTGATGAAGATGTTCAAAAGCGCCTTCTCATCTCGCCCTTCTTTCACCCCTCGTTGAGACTCAATTATGACTGTGACGAGCATGACCTCAACCAGGCTTTTCGTGTTTGGCTGAAGATATGGGAAGTTGAGTACCTTCAGGTAGGTAATGGAGAGGTCGGCCTTGGCTATCAGGTTTCCGTACATCTTGGCGATATTGACCAGTTTCCTTAGCAACATATCGTCGTCGGATTCGTCGTCATCAACCTCCTCGCCTATGCCGTCAGTCTTCTCTCCAAGAGTTTTGAAAAGATTCCATAGCGCAAACTGAAACGGTTTACGGGCTTTTCGATTTGAACAGACTTTCCGAGCAACCAGGGTGTAATAGGGGTTGTAATCTCTCTCACGACCCGCGCAGTGCACTAGGATATGAGGGATCTCCACTTCCTGGGACCTCTTGAGGTTGAGTTTGAGTAGGCGCATATGAGCATCCTTGAAGTCGACAGCCGACATGATGGTGATGAAAATGACCCGGCGCACGTCCGTGTTCATGCCCTCCTCTCGAGCTAACTGAGACAGGTCAACGTCATCTCCACCAGGATCGTTATGTTCCGAGAGCTTAACAGTCTCCTGTATATGACCTGGTGCATCGTTCGTAGTTTCGTTCCGCCAGCTAGCCCCGACGAGCCACCATTTCCCCTTCTTTTCCGTCTCCCGGATGTCCGCTAGGCCGATCCGCAAGGGCTCCGTACCTTTGAGGTTACGAGAGTTCAATGTGCCGAGCTGTTTCTTCATCATGGTCGTATGCTCACTGAGTACGGCCGAAGCTGCCACCCCAGTTTTCATGCGGTTGTTCTTGAGGTCAGTTATCGTCTCTATCATGAACTTGGTCCGCACCGGCAGGGTGTCTTTCCCAACGTCGGCGACAGATTTCTGTAGGAGCATGACGATATCCTTCATTGAACTTGGGTCATCCTGTCGGAGCTGGGGCCCAGACAACCTCACAACCCTCAACAGTAATTCTGTATTGATCTGTGACAGCTCGCCCAAGAACAGTTTGATGTAGTCAAAGACTAGATTACTACCAACCAGCTGGAAAGTATACAAGTCCGCCACGACAGATATCAGATTCGTTGTATGTTTCCCGTTGCCGTCCTTGTTGTTCTCGTACTGCTTATCAAATTCAGATACAATTCGCTCTACAATCTGAGCGCCAAAGTCGGGGCCGATAACTTTGTAAACAGCAGCGATAAAGCCGGCATGGAGGATCAGGAACGTATCCAAAAGGATGGTAGGGTCGGCTAGAAGCCCCATGAGTAGATCTATGAGGGTGGTTGTGACGTAGGCGCGCGGGTTATTCTGATAGATTTGTTCAATGTCGCGCAGTATTGTGAGTACCTTTGCGTCAGAAAGTCTATTAAGTAGTCCTTGGATTTGTCTCCTGAGTCGGGCCAGAGCTTCGGCGTCGGACGACGGGGCCACTCTCAATGCAGGTGGTACATATTTGCTGGAATCCGGCGCATTTGCAGTGACCGGAGCGACGTATGGGTTCTCTCGCACGCGTGGCTTGATGGGTACAGAGCTCTCTTCTTCTGATTCGAAACCTTCGAAGACGTCGCTTTCGTTATTTATATCATCCAGCTCAGATCCTTCTATTGAATCCAGATCATCCAACTCATCATAGTCGTCTTCCTCGTCGCTAGAGGGTTCCGTCACTTCACCCAAAGCTTTCCGTCTCTTGC
Source organism: Massariosphaeria phaeospora (assembly GCA_011032825.1). Classification (NCBI taxonomy): domain Eukaryota; kingdom Fungi; phylum Ascomycota; class Dothideomycetes; order Pleosporales; genus Massariosphaeria; species Massariosphaeria phaeospora. The sequence goes on along the minus strand of JAADJZ010000001.1, from coordinate 1,178,952 downwards.
TTGCAAGCCAGTCTTCATCTGCTGGCCTCTTCCTCTTCACAGTACTCTCCAGGACTGCTTCTTCGTCACCATCGAAGTCACCAAGATCTCGAAACAGATCATCCAATCCACCCTCAGCACCTTTCGCTTTCTTATTGCCTTTGATGCCCAATCTCTTTTCTAGCGCTGCTATCTCAGCATCAGCCTCCGCTATTTTGTCCTTGGTAGTGCGTGAGACGCTGGCCTGGACTGGTTCTGTTGATCCTGTGGTCTTTTTCAAGATACTTTTCGGTGTCTTCTTTGAATCCCTTGCCCCCACTACTGACTTTGAAGTGATTGATTTGTCTTTATCGGAATCCTTCTCTTCGTCGGCTTTACGGCGCCTTGCGCCTTGAAGTTGATTGTCACGATGCTCATTTCTACGTGTCTGGGCTTGCTGAGCAGTCCGGCGTGCCTGCTGGGAGTTGTCTGCCCTCTTTGCCACTCGTCCAGCTTTGCGACGATCTTTGCGATTTATTGGCGTACTGAATCGACGTTCGCTCTTCTCTTGATTCGCAGGGTCTTCGAAGTCTCAGCCTCTAAAAGCCTTTCATAAACGTCGACATAGTACATACCTCCTACTTGATCCCGTAACTCCTTGGGCAGTTTAGGACCTCCGTACTTCTGCCGCATGGTTTGGAGGACGGGAGGAGTGGGTAGGGTGATTAGGTACGAGTTTGTGAGTAGAATTCTGCGTGTCGCGAGAGCTCGAGCTCGGAATTGTCGCCCCGCGCTAGCTCACCGCCTAGGCAGAATCATTGCCCATCGAGAAAAGCGGCGGTTCAAGGCGATCCCCTTGACGGTATAAGGCATTTCAGCCTATGCCAGGAGGTTTGCATTGATCTCTACATAGTCCTGCTGTATCCAGCATAGTAGATAACGTCTCAGTGGAGAGCGCGAGCGAGAATCAAACAATTTCTGCCCAGAGCGGTGAGGAGCGAGTGCCGCCTCACATCCATCCCCACTACTTTTTGGATCCCCGCACACGACACCGCGCATGGCCACCACAACACCATAGCGCGAGGTATCCGAGATGGCCGGTGATCACCTTAGCAATGAGGAGGTATGTTGGCCAGCCAAATTAGCAACACATCACTAATTTATGGCCGTAGTTCTTCACACAGCTCACCAATCTTTTCGAGCACAACCGCACCAAGGGTCACGGAAGCATCTATCTGACGCAAAAGCGACTGTCATACCAGACGGAAAATGCTGCGCCTTCGCCGACAAAGGTTCTAGACGATCCGCTCTGGGACACGCATCCCGAACAGGCAGTCCCCGTTATAATACACGCATCGAACAACAAGTCAACGCCGTACAAAGGTACCGACAGGAAGAGCATCGAAAAGATCAAGATATCGACAATTGTGCAACCGGATCAACTAGATGCGTTTTTTGCGCGATATGCAGAAGCGTGCAAGACTGGTATGAGCGGGCTTAAGAAGCGGGACCGGAAAAAAGGGAAGAAGGACAAGAAAAAGAAGAAGGGTGTTGCCGGCGACGTCAAAACAGAGACCAAAGGATGAGTTTCGCTGAAACCAATAGTGGCAGTGGATGTTAGAAAAACGATCGAGTGCCGGGCATAGCTACGGTTTGCCCCAGAAGAAGCGGTGCCCTCGATACAGTTATGGAACCCGTGTTAGCCCAGGGAATCAGCGCCAGGGCGATGAGCCAATTGTACCAAGGAGTCATAGCAGCATCACATCGTGTTAGACTGCGCTAAGAAGTTCAGTCGATTACATACCAGCTGGTCCAATTTTACGTGCTCAAAGAAGACTCTCAACCTAATACTTATGTATGTGATGATACTTCATCTCTCACTGAGCCTTTGCTTTTTTGAACAACTTGAGGTTCAGTGGCAGCGGATGTCCCATCCATGTAGCGCGTTGTGTGTGGTCTCTCTCATCATCACCCGTATTCGGATGAATCAATGCCGACAGTGGACCTCTGTGGATCACGAGCCAGGGAACGAAGGCGCCGAACTGCTCTAGGACGCTGTCAGTACCTACTACTCGTGTGCTCATGGTGATAGGGTACCTGGAGTGAACAAATTCACTTCGAACATGCCCAGTGGATGAGGCCCGATCGCTTTGTCCCAGACTTTGTAAATCCTAAGCTCTGGAACTATGGTGCTTCGTTAGGACAGCAGTTACACGGTGTTTTCGGTGTAATCACATTCACGTCGTATGCGCTCCCATAGTTCTGTGGCATACTTGAGTTCCTCGGCATCACTTTGGAGGAAGTAGACATGAATGCTAGCACCATGTCAGGTCCGTCCTTATATGGTTGGACGTATGAGGGAAGGTATACTCAAACCCGCCGCGAATACCATTGGTGATCGGAGACACAAATGAGTCGTAGGCTTCACTTCTCTTTTCCGCTGGCGGATTCACATAGGATTTGCCGTCTTCAGAGATATCACTGCTCGACCTGTTAGTGACTTGAACAACATGGGAATCACAAGGACTTGCGTTGGTAATGGTGGCAGGTCTTGGCAGCCTTCGAGCGGTGATGTGTACGTATACAAACTAGGATCGGCCATTCTTAAAGAGGCTGTATCAGATCGAATAGGTAGTGGAAGGATGTTCCCTATGTTCCTTGAAGCTTAAAGAACGTAGGTGATTTGTCAGCACGGAATTGACATGATGATACCATTAACGCACGCAATTATAATAGTATTTGGAAGGGCATACCCAGTCTTCCAAGTAACAACGACGAAACCTGATACTTACCATGTATTCTAGCGGCTCTCATGAGGAGATGAGCTTGAGGGTGAGGGGTATTTACATGCGCCACAGCATGCGCCACAATTGGGTTTGGAGGGGTTATGAATCAGCCCCACCGAAGAGTGACTCCCACTCATGTAATTTCCTGAAGAACGCGAAGCACGACAACTTACAACCGCCAACACAAACCGCTCGTCGACTGATTAATCACCATGGCTGAGACCACTTACTACATTGACGAGGACGTCGGCCAGGATTCAACATCACAGAATGGCGACGAGACCTCGCCCTACAAATCGTTGGGTTTCGCGGTGCTCTCGCACGGCGAGTGGCACAAGTTCGTCACTCGTAAAAGTGACACTGGGGATGCACCTGAAGGTTCAGATGCAACCGCAACGTCAGAATGGAAACCCGTGGCCAAGGCCGCAATGAAGAAGGCGGTCAACTATGCGAAGACACAAAAGAAGAAGGCAGAGAAGGAGCAGGAGCAACTCGTGCTGCGAACGAAAGAGGATGCGGACAGAAAAAAGGTGCTCGAGGAGGCAAAGAAGATCGTGATTGAGGAGGATTCCAGTCTACCAACGCCCATAAGAATCAAGCTTGACGACACGGCGCCGGAGAAGATTAAACTGGGCAACGGCTCCGATACGAAAGGCACACGCGTCAGGGTTTTTGGCAGAGTGCATCGGGAGCGAAGACAGAAGGAGGTCATGTTCCTTACATTAAAAGACGGGTACGGGCTTATGCAGGTCATCTTCACCGGCCCGCTCGCAAAGACATATGACGCCCTCACATTGACTCGCGAAACGAGCATTGAGATTCTGGGTGAGCTTCGGGCAGTCCCAGAAGGCGCGCATGCTCCCAACGGTCGCGAACTGCACGCAGACTTCTACAAGATTCACTCTGGGTGGAAGGCCGCGGGTGGAGAAGATGCCATCACCAACCGTGTGTCAAAGGATAGTATGTTTATTCATCTAGGGTCCCCAACACACTCATCACTCTAGTCTAACATATCCACAGCCGAACATGCCACCCTCCTCGATCTGCGACACCTCACACTCCGAGGCGAGACAGCATCTAAAGTCATGATTGTCCGCGATGCTGTTGAGTTCGCCTTCAACACCGTGTACAAAGAGCTCCGCCTGCGCAAAGTCAGCCCCCCAGCGCTCGTACAGACTCAAGTCGAAGGTGGCGCAACACTCTTCAAATTTGGCTACTACAACGAAGAAGCCTACCTCACGCAATCCTCACAGCTCTACCTCGAAACCTGCCTGCCCTCCATGGGCGACGTCTACTGCATCGAGAAATCCTTCCGCGCCGAAAAGTCTCTCACCCGACGCCACTTGGCCGAGTACACGCACATCGAAGCCGAGCTAGACTTTATCAACTTCAACGATCTGCTGGACCACCTCGAGGAGGTCATGTGCCGCGTCCTCGAAGTCACCATGGCCGACCCCGCCATCAAGCAGTACATCCTCGACCTCAACCCGGAGTTCCAGGTGCCGGAGCGGCCCTTCACGCGCATGAAGTACCAGGACGCCATCGACTGGCTCGTCGAGCACAAGATCCCCAACGAGCACGGCGAGCCCCACAAGTTCGGCGACGACATCGCCGAGGCGGCGGAGCGCCGCATGACCGACATCATCAACCGGCCCATCTTCCTCACCCACTTCCCCACCGAGATCAAGGCCTTCTACATGCTGAAGGACAAGGACGACGCGCGTGTCACGGAGAGCGTAGACTGCTTGATGCCCGGCGTCGGCGAGATCGTCGGAGGCAGCATGAGGATGGATGAGTATGACGAGTTGATGGCCGGCTTCGCGCGGGAGCAGATTGATCCCGCGGCGTACTACTGGTATACGGATCAAAGGAAGTGAGTTTTGCTCCTGCGCCTCCTATGTGTTGTCCATATTACTGACACCGTGCCCAGATACGGCAGCTCTCCCCACGGCGGCTACGGCCTCGGACTCGAGCGCTTCCTCGCCTGGCTCTGCAAGCAGCACACCGTCCGCGACTGCTGCTTGTACCCGCGCTACTTCGGCCGCTGCAAGCCTTGATCACAGCATCGACTTTCTTCCCTTCCAAACCCGTTGTTCTTGGCTGTTCACCCATCAGCGTTATTGTCTCTTTTTCTCCAGCGGTTTTCGCTAGCAGGATGATCCACAGCCCCGAACCGCTGCAGTAGCTATAGTTCGTTCCCCCTTCCCTCGCCCCCTTCGCTCTCCAAATCATCAGGCCATGCCATGTCACACAACAGCGGCGGCGGCTCCACTATACTACCTAGACACACCAAACCATACCCAATCACAATCAATCCCAATCCATTAGCAAAACCCTCGGTCCCTTTTCTGCTTGTGACTCGAAGGACCTTTTCTGTGTGACTCACACCGCAGGCAGCGGTTTTCGCAACGGGCGAATATGTCTCGCCGCATGTGGTAAGGCGTGTTGGCTGCCTACTCGAGTGACGTGTTCGTCTCCGCCTCAGCCTGGTTGAACCGGTCAAGATGTGTACTGTTGTGTGTTTGTGTGTGACAGGGCTTGCTAGGCCCCCAAACTCCATTGTTTCCCTGCTGCGTGCGTGCGTCTGGAGAAGAGAAGCCAGGCAAGCAAACATACCATGCAATGCAATGCAACGCCTTCTGGTTCCCCACGCAGCTAACACGCATCACATTATCACCAGTGTCAAAATGCACAGTCTTGTCCGATCACTACTAATCAAGCACTCTCATTCATAGCCTACTTATATGCTTCCCCTCTGCAACCCCATCCTCAGGTATGCAAAACCGGCCCTCGCAACCGCTCAGACAGGGCGGCAGCGGCTATAACATACTGTAACCCAGACACACAGGGAGAGGAAAAAGGTCTCTCTCTCTCTCTTTCATCGGCAGAAACATGTCCGAAGCCAGAAAGCCAGAAGCCCGCCCGACAGTCCAAGCAGCGAGTAGTGCCTGCCCGCCAAAAAACGCCATGTAAAAGGAAACCCCCCCCGATCCAGGAGTATAGCAAGAAAGCGGCTACCTGGAGCCGTGCTTGCGCAGGTAAGTAAGCACAATGGAAAGAAGCTTTCCTTCCATCAACCGATCGATTCAAACTCCACGCTATGCAGTTCGAGAGAAGAAAAAAAGGGAGGCAGGCTCAGAGGAAAGAGAGAAGAAGCTCGGATGAACGAGCTATAGGTATGATGATGTAAAAGCACAAGAGATCCGGATCGAACCGAACAGAGCAGAGCAGAGCAGAGCTGAGCCAGGTCCAGGGGAAAAGCTTCTTTTCGATGATGGTGATAGAAGCGTACTAGCTGAAGATCTAGATAGAGGCATGTATAAGAACAGATTCAGGAATAAGTGGCAGAATGATGGCTTCGGAAATGTACCTGAGTATGGGAGCGGCAAAGAAGTTGCCGGATAAGTCCGCGCAGTAGATTAGGTAAGTCTTAGGTGGAGGTGTCTTCGTCTTCGTTCTTGCTCGTGCGCACGGAGTGGTATGCGTTGCCAAAACGGGCGATGGGTGGCGTAGCGTGGGCCAAAGCGTGCGAGGAGGTTTATTCGTTGGCAATGAGTCATCGGCCCACATAGTGCAGTGGCAAAACGGAGGCGACGATTGCGAAGCTATCGATTTAGATTCATGCAGTGAGGCGACGCCGGATCAGTTCTTGCAGCTTCAGCAACTGGGCACGCTCGTCGTCGGTTGCTGCTGGTGGCGCAGCATCAGAGGCAGTGACGACAGCGTTGGGAGCTTCGGCCTGTTTCACGTGAATTAGCGCTGACGAAACATGGCAGGGTGAGGCGTTGGAGGCATCTTACCGTGAGAGACAGAACGAGAGAGTCGACGTTGACGCCAGTGAGGCCAATGTCCGCTTCTTTGTTGGCAAACTGTGCGAGATGCAGTGCAGCCTGCTGCTGCTCCATCGAGCGGGCGGCAAAGTACTGCATAGAGTGCTTGCGAGCGGCGACAGCATTGTCATCGTTTCGGGCCTGTTGTTGCTTCTTGATGCGACCGCTGAGGAATGTGTTAGTGCGTGTCTAATACACCGTGATGCTGGCGCTTACGTTTTGACTTTGCTGATGAAGTCGAGGATGACGCCCTTCTCTGGGACACGGTAAATCTTGGAATTGTTGTCCTTGGACTCATCGGCACCGAAGACGTAGTTGCCCTCGCCATCGGTGTCATCGTCGGGGTCGTTGATAATTTCGATGAGACCGTTGTTGCGCATGCCACGCGTAAAAGTCGGCTCGACAACTTCAGGACGCTTAGGCTTGCGGACCTTGCGCGCGAGCCGACCGGCCGGTGCATCGGTCATCTCAACATCATCAAGATCATTTTGCAACACAAGACCACTGCGAAGATCATGGTCGACATGACGTGGGCATTTCCACGCGTCTCGCGTCGCAGCCTCGAGGCTAATGTGCGGTGGGTTAGCGAGCGGCGGATCACAACAGTCGAGATGCCAGTACGCGTGACAATAGTCACACTTGAGCATCTGGCGTTTGCCACCAGACGACAGTCCGCACGATGTGCAGAGTATCGGCTTGTGGTCGCCATCGATAGTTTTCAGATAATCAGGCTTCTGGTAGCCATAGCCACTGCTCTTGGATCTGGCGACGCGTCAGTATGTGTCAGGAGAGGATCACGCGATCGACTCACAATGGGAATTTCTTGATCTCCTCGGAGTACGAGCCATCTTTCTTCGCAGAAACATGTTCGAAGTGATTCTGGATGCTGTGAGGGAGCGCAAACGCGCGAGTGTTGGTGGCCTCGAGCTGCTTGAAGAGTGGGCCGAGATGTGCAAGCTCGGCACTGGCTTCGTCGGCCGGTTTCAGCTTTGTACTGCACTCAAAGCACAAGAAAGAGCCATCAGGAGCCTGCTGGCGCGGTGGATCGCAGCAGAGGAAATGGAAGACACGCGGGCAGTTGTCGCAGCAGACAAACTCGCCCGCGCCTTTGCAGGCAGCACATAGGTCGTCGCTCTCTGATGGCGGCGAGCCCTGGCAGGAAATTAGCGGCGAGGATAAAACCGAACTCGGCGGCGAGTATGGGAACTTCAAGGGAGTGAAGGTGGTTGTGAGAAGCATGTGTGATGAAAATTGATAAAACCGAGGGGTGTTGTTGTGGTGTGTGGAAGAGGGAAGAAGGAAGGATGTGGTTGGGCCGCGCGCTTTGAGTGGCACTTACACGGTCATTGTCATCAGGCCCCGACTGTCTCGCACCGCCACCCGTATGTGGGATGCCGGCGATGGGACCGTCTCGATTCTTAACCGGCCTATGTTTAGAAAACGATTAGTTGGGTGTCCTGATGGGCAAAAAGTCGGGAAATAAAATGCAAACACGTTCAAACACGTTGTGCTTGCTCAGTCGCCGCACGCCCACATCCCTGCATGAAACGGGCGCTGGCATAATCTGTCCCAACGAACGTGACAGACGAGTGGAAACACGATTAGAAGGTACTTACGATCGCTTCGTCCTAGCTGCCTGGCCGTTGTTCAGCTTCAGCCGCTTCGGGGCTGGAAATGCGGGTGTCGTTGGCCGTGTCGACGCAACCGACTCCCTTCGCGGGGACGGGAGCGCTGAATCGTCGTCGCGCAGTCTCTTTGAGACGCCAATCTGGAGGCCCATACCAATAGAGTTACGCGGTGCCCGTCCAGCACGTCGAGGTCGATTGGCATCAACGGGGGGTCCAATAGCGATCTGAGACTCCGTCAAAGACTCCGTCTCCAGCATCTCGTCGTCAAACCGAATATCAGACGTCGGCGGGTGGAGCTCCATACGTGACAGCTGCCGATCAGCCATAGCCTCGCGCTTTCTGTAAAGTTCTTCTTGTTCAGCTATCTCCTCGGCTGTGAGGGGTAGCTTTTTCTCATGCTTGCCGCCGGGTTTCGACGAGTTTGTCCGGGCCTTCTTGGCAGCACGAGCAAGCGCAGCATTCTTCCCTTTCTTTGCGGCAGATGCAGATACGGTGCCGTTGGCCTGGACTGGCTCAGGAGGCCCATTCTGGACAATCTCCTCGTTGACGTCGGAGAGGTCAGAGTCGCTCGCCACACCTGAATCAGGAGTCTTCGCGGCAGGGGTGTGCGTAGCAGTGGGTGGCGCAGCAGTGGCATCCATCTCTATAGCTGGCGAAATGTGACCATTGGTGGTCGCCCGCTTTCGAGGCGACTTCGAGGGCATTCTCGGAGCTGGTGGTGGGGAAGGTGAGTCGGCTGCAAGTAGCGCAGGTGCAGTGGTAAACGGATGAGCGGCAACAACTTCAGACTCAATCTTGGCAACAGGATACTGGATTGGACTTGAGCTGTTGACGGCAACGTGATTTGGTTCGGCTGATGGCGAGGTGGCGGGTGGGCTCGACTCGAAATCTTCCCGGGCGGCTGATTCAGTAGAAACGGCTTCCCCAGCAACATGCGGTGAAATAGCGATGGATGGCGAGTCTTCGGCATCCGACTCGCCTCGTTCTCTCTGCAGCCTGGTCTCGCGCTTGACACGCTTCTTGACCATTTTGATGAAACTGCGAAAATTGCCTATCTCCCGTGGCGTGGCGTTCTGGCGAAGAACTCCATTGAGCGAGCACGCGAGGAAGCTGTCGGTCCGGCTCTGTTCCCACAGCTCTTTTATCGCCACGGCAAGGCTCTTTTGGCCGTGGTTGTTGGCGCGGCTGATGGCATCGTTGGCAGCAATAAGCATGCGCTGCTGGCTGGCGTCGTCGATCTGCTCTGCAGTTTGAGGCTGCACGGCCGGGCTCGGTGCCGCAGTTGATGCCCTGCTCGTGCCGTTCCTGACGGGCGTCTTGACCTGGTTTGGTGTCCTGCCCTGTGCCGGCGTCTTGCCCCTGACCGGAGTTTTTGCGGCCGCCGACTTCGCCTTGCTCTTGCTGGGCACGTACTCGTCGTCCTCGTCCTCATCCTGCGTGGGGAGGAACACGCCCTGCATCTCGTCGTCGTCTTGCCGCTCCGAGTCGTCGCGCTCGAGCTCGGGGGCGGGCGTCATCTCGGGCGTCGACACGGCGTCTTCGCCGAGCACCGCATTGCCGGCGCGGCCAAAGAAGGAGCGCCGCAGCGACGGCTCGCCCAGGCCGCGGGCCTTCTGCTTCATCTTGGACGACGGGGGGACGCCGAGCGGTGCCATGGTCTCGAGCACGCCGTGGCGCGCGAAGCCGTGTTCTTCAAACGACGCCGTGGGATTTTGCGGGGCCGGCTCTACCCAGCCGTCGAGCGACATCTGGCTCTTCTCTTTCTTGGGCTCGGCGCCATGGGTCGGCGTGTCGTGCGGCGTGGCGTAGGGAGTGCTGGTCCGACTCTTCCTCTTGCGGAGCGCCGGCATGGCGACGGACGGGAACTGCAACTTTGTGAGCGGACTGGCGGCGCAAGGGGCCTCAATTAATACGTACCACGCGTTCGGCCACAGCAATCCGCGTGCAAAGGACCCCAGAGGTGCGAGTTCGCCGTGGCGCGGGTGGGCGGTGGCTATGGGGTTGCGAGGTAAAAGGGAAGATGCAACTTCGAGGGAGAAATTGGCGATCCCGCAAATCGGGCCGTGACCCCCTGCTATGACTTTTTTCACCACGAGACCTCGGGCTGCTGTATAGGACACAGATAACTCGAAAAGGCGCGAGTTCGGTCGAAAATGGTAGAACAATCGAGTTTGGTGAGGTTGCAAGTAGAGGAAAGTGGGGTGTTGAGGAGATGGTTGTCCACCAGGGGGGGAGGGCAGCCTTTGATACTCCCTCCTCCTCGACGCATTCACCGTCGCGTCTCACCGGTGGCGGTTCTCGTAGAAGGACCCACTACTGACAGTGAAACAGTTTTTTATTGTTCCAACGCGGCATTCGGCATCTTAACGATTACGACATGATGACTCTCTCTATTCAGGGGATGCGACAATATCGAGCGAGCAGCTCCGCCCCAGCAACAGCCAGACGCAGAAGCAGCGTGATTTCCGTCTGGCTGTTTAGAATACATGCTCTAGTAGCCTGTGCTTGGCTTCTGCTGCTCCGTGTTACCTCTTCCATCAGCCTCGTGATCCAGCTTTCACCCCTGAACGCAGGCTGTCCCTAGCCACGACCAAATTTCACAGGAGAAAACGAACGACGTGACGATCTCGAGATAGCTGTGCATTTGAGGCTCATGGAGTCGCTATCTAAAATACGCTTCCAGCTTCATCCCGGGCGGACGCAAGACCTGGCAATAGCTGATGGATGGCCGACACCACCATCATGTCTCATGATGGTACCTACCAGGCTCCACAAATGATAGAGACAAAGGACTGGTCCGGGCAGCTTTCTGAACATGTTTGCATGATGATGATGAGCCTACTCCTCGTCACTGCTCTCCTCCTCATCCTCCCCGGCCTCTTCGGCAGCAGCTGCCTTCTTGGCTGGCTTCTTCTTCTTCTTGCGGTTCTTGCTCTTGGTCGCAGTCTTGCCGATGGGCTGCTCAAGGATTTTGAGAATTTCCTCGTCGGTGATCTTCTTATCAGTCTTGAATTTAGAGAGGTCCCGAGCTGGCGGCTGTGCTAAGCGTGTCATTCCGTTCTTGGTGATAGCTGTCAAATGTTAGCAAAAGGTTAGACGAATAGTAACAGCGTCTCATGAGCAGAGATGCGACAGTGTCCAAAGTTATCGAACGCCCGTCCCCATCTCCGAGGAATACTAGCGGCCGAACAGCATATAGGTGCTTGGGATAATCGGATGACATACCAATAGTGGTGAAGAGCCTAGCGACGGGGTCGTTGTTCTTGTCGCCCACAACCTCGTACGAACGAAGCACACCTCCTCGAACGCATTCGACCACACCGACCTTCGCCGACTTTTCGTCTTCAAGCTGCCTCAAGCTGAAAGGGAAAGTTCCAAACTTCTTGACGACCTCAGACAAGAGAGCCCTAGAAGTAGGACGCTTGAGTCCATAGGTCAAAGCTGTACGGCGATGAAGCGTTGTGCGGTTGTCGATGGTCTTCACCTTGCCACTTCCTAGACTGACGCCCATCTCAACACCCCACACCTCACCAACATCGGGCAGACCTTCACCCTTTACACCCTCGCCTGGTGCCAGAATGATCTTCTTCTTTGCTTCAATCTCCTTGTGCTCGAACAGCCAGATGGTGGTGCTCTCAACGAGATTGCAGCCGTAAGCTTGGACGACCTTTTCAAGCATATGCGTGATCTGTGTTTGAGTGTAGGCTTTCTTAGCGGCCGCCTTCTTCTGCTCTTCCTCATCACCCTGCGCAACAAGACCAGGCGGCACCATCAGCCTCAGGAGGAGCTCGTTGGCATAGTGTGTCGCGAGGAACAGGTCGGCTTCTCGGCCAGAAATCTCATCCCCGGCACCCACGAAGATTGAATCACATACGATGGTGCAGAAGCCATCGATCTGCGCTCCAAGTTGGATCTTGACGCACTCGCCTGCCTTGAGCGTAGTTCCAGCCTCCTCGGTGTCGGACTTCAGGGGTGTGTAGGGGGTGATGTATGCGCTCGGGGAGATGGTGGTGCAGTGTCCGATGCCCTTGGCCACTTTCTTGCCCTTGTAAACCTTTCCCACCTCCTCTTCTAGTAGTTTGTCGCCGCGCTCACACAGCTCTACGATGTTGGCACCTTCCTCGCACCATCCTGAAAACGGTCAGCTTAGATGCCGAGGTAGATCTGGGGCATCAGATTCTGGCCTGGTGGGGGACGCACCTGAAACTTCCTTGAGGACTTTCTCCGAGATCTGGGCGGCCACCTTGTACTTGGTCAAGGTGTCCGGGTTGGAGAGCGTATAGTCTGCAGGGCCTGGTCAGCTTTTGTGACTCGATTGACGCAACGAGACTCCAGATTTAGATGAGATGCCATAAAGGTTGGGAGGTGGGCAGACTCGACATACCAGCGACCGTTTCCTCCGCCATGTTGATGTGAGTGAGTTCGCGCACCGGGAGAAGATTGGGGTTGTCGAACGAGGTGGTGGTCTCTCGGAGCGTGCCTGTTGTTTTGAGTTTCGTGCCCCGCTGAGGGGTCGTTCTCGCTAAGCGTTCCAATGATGACGGTGAATGTCTAGCGGCCAAACAACCCTCTGTTGCCCCGGGCCTACGGGCAAACACCTCAATCCGGAAAGCAGGCTTGTGAGCTAATTGTGAGTGATTTCCTCAAGACCTGTCTAGCCGTTAAGTTCTCTAGAGACCTTTACTCCTTCTCGCTTTTACTCACCCACTCTACAATCAAGGTAAGACCTCGCGTGCTACTGGTAGAATGTAAGGGAGCTTTATAGGTAGAATGTCAACCCTTATTGGTCATTCTAGAGTCTCTTATCACACCTTCAAGACCACATCTGCGACCACAGCCCTATGATCACTATTATAAACCCCGTCTTCAAACCTATTTGGCAGCACCGCATACCCCACCACATCCCACAGCCCAGCACCCTTTGGCCCAACAAACACAAAGTCAATCAAAGTCTTGCGCGTGCTATCCTGAAAGCCCGTGAACGTCGTTGTATCTCCATACTTCCGTGGACTCAACCCCTTCGCGTCCTGCAAGCTCGAGTCGGCGCCATTAAGAATCTGATACGCCGAACCATCAGGCTCGCTGTTGAGGTTACCCCCTAGAAACACAGGCAACGGGGTAGAACCATTGGACGATTGCGTCATCTCCTTGACGACCTTCAACATGAGCTTCGCGGACTCGGTCCTGCTCTTCTGGCCCTGGTCGTCCAAGTGTGTGCTCATGCCCACCACCCTCTTCTGCGATGTCTGGTGCTGGAACACGCCACCGGTGACGATTCGGACGCTGGCAGCATCCCATCCTTTGCCTGGGCGGTCCGGCGTCTCCGACATCCATACCGTCTTCCAGCTCTCCACTTTCCATACTTTGTTCCTGTAGATGATTGGGCTGTACTCGCCCTTCTCTTTTCCATCATCCCGACCGACACCAATGTAGCTCCATTCAGCTCCCAGACCAGCCATTACGTCGACCACCTGCTGATGCAGCACTTCCTGTAGACAGATGAAGCTTTCGGCGTTGTGGACAGTGTTGTAGTGCAATTCGTTTAAAAGAAGAGGTCTTCGATCCGCCCAGGGTTTCTCGCCTGTGAAGGGTGACGTAGTGGCGTAGCGGATGTTGTGCGTTACCACGCGTATGGGCAGCTGGGCGCTCGCCGCCATGATGACAACTCCCAGGAACGATATTGTTAGGTAGAGTGTTGAAGGTGCCATGTTGTTAGACGTTCGAGTTACAGGTGGGGCCAGGAAAGGTCCACGTGGTGAAAACGGCCGGGCTTCTGGTGTAACCACAGTCACAGTTCGGCCCAGTTCCGCGATGAACTGATCACTTCACACGGCCGATCGTAACGAAAACTTGCTGCAAGGTTGAGCTGTAGTAGATAGTGCGTTAGACGCGAGGTATCAGATAGCTAACAAATAGAACGCACAGTTCGTGCCCTAAGATATGAATAGGTTACAATTGAAATGATCGCCTGAGCCCGTTTGCGGCCATGGACGATTCAAATACCTTTTCCAAGTCGTCCAAAAAGCTAAATACGCCGAGACCCTAGGTCTGGGGATCCGAACAATGCCAGGCTTCTTTCCAAAATGCGACCAGCAAATGAGACGCCGACCTAGCGTCACGTTCCGCGATCCTGACTCTGTTCGCCCAGTCCAAGCCGCACCCCAGAGTGATATGTTTGTACAGCGGTTCGGCAAATAAAGACGCCCACCATATATGATATATGAACGCCTGCGGTATAATGCGAATAGGGTAGGTGTCAAGTTCTTTCAAGTGCTAGTTCTCCCAGTCCGCTTCTCAACGTTGGTCCTGTGTCCACGATTCTTGAGATGGATCTCAAAATTCTCGAGCGTGTGTTCAGGGCCTGCTGTATACAATTTCCCTGGGCAGTCGTTGCAACGGATGCGCGGTAAATATTGTGCTTTGTACCCCGCAGGTAAAGTAGCACTCGCCTGTAAAGTGTCGAGTTTGATACTCTGCTGGGTCGCCTGGTCGAGCACCATATAGCGCATGGTAGCCTCAAACTTATCGTTCACATATCTTGTTTGTAATTCTTGAAGAGCAAGTCTAAGCCAAGATGGTGGTGGAGCCTATGCAATGTAAGTATAAATTTAACTTTATTAGAGTGGTATCTTACTTGTTGTGCGGCGGGCGGTACGGGCCAGGGTGCATCTGCCTTTCCATCCGGATAGTACTGCCATTGTTGCTGTGGCTGTTGCGAAGTTTGTGCCTCCAGTACTTGCTGTTCTTGTTGCTGAGGTTGAGGTGTTGAGTTTGGAGTAGCTTGCGCTCGCGGAGATGCCTCGACCAATGGGGTTGTAGCTGTGGGGGTTGAGCGAGGCTGCATTGCAGGCGAAGGAGGCGGAGGCATGGCACCCAATCCAGACGTGCTCCTTGGGAGTGGCGGAGTCGGAGGCACCACGGGAGTTGTGGTAGGCCTTGCAAAAGCTCTTGGATTTCTGAGATATTCGCGGAATTTGTTAGGCGAAATCCTAAGCTTAACAATAAGTGTGGTAGGTTCGGGAACACTTTCTTCCCGAGTATCGTATCGCAACTGCCTCGCTGTGGTCCTTGTTTCATGGTGTTGAAGAGCAGAAATCTCGGGCGTGGCTGACCTCCCGAGTGCCGATCTCATAGCAGCTTGAGCGGCAGTAGCTGCTCCTCGCATGCCTCTTGTCCGAGCCGTACCACCAACAAGCTGGGAAGGCGCAGGGGAATCTACGACAGATTCATCACTATCGGAATCGTCTGAGTCTTCCTCATTACCGCGGCGGCGGGTCTTCCTAGGATCTCGAGATATCTTGTACAAGTGGCTTTCCTCAATCGTTTCGGCAGCTCCCGGAAGAACCGATGATACCACGAGTGTACGCACAGTCCGTTGTCGATCTTTGAGGTCTGGGAGTGCTGGGCCTCCCCTTCGGTTGACCGACCTCTTTTGCCGTCGTTGCTCGCGCATGATTGACAGTTCGGCACGCTCCAACTCAATTTCGCTCAGTTCGTACAGATACGGCTGGTAGTCTTTCGCGGATTGCTGGGGTCGGAACACTTGAGGAAGAGGGGACTGAAGGAAATTGTCCCTAATATCCGTGTCCTCAACTATTCTGCCATCAAATGGATGCCCTGTGATATAAAGACTTTTGGTAAACATCTGGCACTGTTCGCGGATGGAGTGTGCGATTGCAGTTGTAAACTCTCCAGACAATGACATATCGCATGCCATTTGTCTTGCAAACTCTTCAGGTGAGTTCAGCGAATCGTTTATACCCCACTCGAACTGGTCCACCAGGGTATGTTGACCGATGGTAATATTTAATTTGATCAGGACGCGCATTTCGTCGTCTTTATATGCATAGTAGGGCAGATGTGGGTCGAGAGGGTCGTCTTTGATAAAGGCGTGAGGGTAGTAGTCCTGGATTTGCTCCTGTATTTCACGATTGATCAGTTGCGTAACATGTTGCTTGGATTCTGGCGGTAGCTGAAAGTCCTCGGCGAGAGTCTCGGCGAACAGGCTTGGATCGGTAAACCGGTCGTTCAGATTCCATGTAAACGTGTCTCGGAGCTTAATCTTATCCAATTCGATATCCAACCGCACGGGCACTAGCTCCTCAATCTGATCTGCTTGCGCCGCGTTGTCCTTCTTCCGTACGGTGAGCACTCTGGCCCGACGATTGCCAGGACGTTTACTGTGCATGGGATACTGCAGTCTGGAGGGGCGGACATCGGTAACACCGTTGCCATAGCCGGCGTATCCATAACCGAATATTGCGCCGGGATGTTCTCGCTGGAAAGGGTGTATCTCGTACTTGTAAGAGTTCGCGTGCTCTGTCAACTGGTCTATCATGCCCTTCTCGTGGTCATATCGATCGTTCAAGGCGGCACTGGCCAGTAAGTCACGCTCAATGTACCGGTTGAGATGGTAGGACTGGACGCTGTTCACCTCTTCATCCGCATCCTCCTGCGAAGGCGTCGGTATAGATTTGCGGGACCCCGAGCGCGAGCGCTTGCGACTCGGCGACGCGCCATTGACGACTTCTGCTGGTGCTGGCGAGGTCATCTGTGAGCGCGTGTGCGAGGTCTCGCCAGCGTCGGGCTCGAGATTCACGCCCGATGCAGCGAGCACAGCCTTGGCCTTTTGCTTTCCTTCCCGTATGTAGCTGTGCTCATCAGCGGTGTGGTCGGGGCCATTGGTGTGGGCGGGGGCATCGAGCAGCTGGACGGCGCCGTCGCCGTTGATGCCGTTCGAGAAGGGCGACGCGCCGTGGTCGTGGAGGAGCGACGAGTCGGATGGCTGCGACTGCGGGTCGGAGGAGGTCGAGGAAGTCACGGGCGATGGCATGACGGGCGCGGTCGTACAACGCGCAGCAGTGCGGTCCGGTACAAGCGTGCCCTAGACAGAGATGCCCCGTCGCAGGGCCGCGGCATGAAGGGGCGCGATGGAAAGCTGGTCGCGGTTAGTGTGGAGGTCGCGACTCTGCGACGGACAACAAGGGGTAGGTGCAGAGCCGCCAGAGCGGCAATAGCCACGCCGCCGTCACAGCGGGCCATGGCGACAGCGACAACGACAGCAGCATCACAACAGCGGCTACGCGAGGTTCAAAGGACGAGAGGCACATACCGATGGGCTCATGCAAATTGCGCGTCGTCACTGGGCTGGGCCTCTGTTGGCTGAGGGTGGGAACTGCCGATCGGATCACGGGTTCGGCAGCGTCGGTAGGGCTCCAGCGTTCGGTGGACGACAGACAGGCGGGAAATATTGGCTGCCCGGAATGAGCGACGCGGTCACTGGCCTGCTGGACCAACGAGGGGTTCGGCGGCGCGGGCGGAGGATAAGCTCGGAATGGGAATGCCGTCAATGGAGGTGCGTGAGTCGAGGCGGACCAGACCTCAGGATTTGGCTTTGGCTTTTACCGCCTAAAACACGCCGAGACCCCAGAACGTTGAAGCAGCCCGGCTTGCAGGACGCCCCCCGAGGGCGCTTGTTCTGTTCTGCGTGTTTGTTTCCTGTCTCGATGTCTGGCCAACTTCGTCGCCTCGCTCTATTGCTTGCCTACAGATAACATTACCAGAGTGGAGCCCTGTGAGTCCACGCCCAGGCTTTGTAGCCCTCACGTGACGTGCCAAGCTTCCAACGTAGTGGTCCTATTCGATTGAACATCCCAATACGGAATTGGTCGATAAGTTAAGTAACGTACATCTGCATTCACAAGATCGTTATAGTGGAGTAGAGGCCGTACACAGCACCCCAATCCATATTGTGTAAGGGTAAAGGCGGTACATCTGTTGGCACTTGGAATCAAGCCAGATTGTCAAAGTAATACGTAGTACTCCGTACTACGTAGGGCAGCCACCCATGGACTACGAACTTGATTTTGCAGAGACCGACTTGACATTCGCACCTCCAAAGCAAAGAATAGAGACCCGCTTGCTAATACAGCTGGTAGAATGGTACCCCAGACGCCGTATGACCTTTCCTTCTCGGTTGTTGTTAACGATAGGAAATGCGGGAGACAAGAACAAGGATAGCTACAGACGTCGCATAACGACTGCCATGTTCTTGATACAAGCGACATTTGCCGGATCACCCGATATAGCAGTCCGTTCACCCAAAAGCAGTAGATTCATAGACATACTGGAGCCGAATGGATGACTTCAGTGCCAAACAGAAGTATTAGTCCTAAACTGATAGAACCCTCACCGTCGTTCGTTCAGAGCAAAGAGTCAAGCCGCGTGAAGACACTCAAGCACGCAGCAACCACCTAATAAAGGGACGTGTCAGCAAGTGTAGACAAGTCAGGAATTGAGAATCTCACCTCTAGCTGTAGCTCTTTGTCTTTTCCGTTGTTGACTTCATCGTTGATCACTTGGCCTAGATTGGCACCAACACCCCCAGACCCGCCAGTCCTGCGTGCAAATGGCCATTGCGAGTATTCCGCGAGCAGCTCGTCCACCTGAGCGAAGGCGCGCTCGCGTGCCTCGTGCCCGAGCGTCGTCAGGGCATTTTCTAAGACATTCGCCGCATACGCGGCGCAGACCATTGAAATCGTTCGAAGAACCCTAAACTCCAACTCTTCTGGCAGGAATTGATTGGCGGGGAGGACAACGGTGCGGTTGGTGAGAACATTTCGGACACGGCGTCTGATCTCTTCCTTTGCGCCGCCGTCCGCAACGGGATGTGTCGCCATGTCGAAGAGGAGGAAGTTCTTCTTCTCGGTGCGCAGAATGCCCTTGTCGACAAGTCCCTTGCAGAGGCGTTCCCGCACTTGCTTTAGCTGGTAGCCAATCTTCATGAGATTCCACGTCTCGCCTGTCACAATCAGTTTCCGCACGTAGAAGAAAGAAGGCGGCAGGGCGCGAGTGGCATACCGCTCAGCAGGTCAATCCAGGAGTTGACGCTCATTTTCTCGCTGCTCTTCATCATCTTCAAGGTCTCATCCAGCAGCACCTCGCCCGTGAGGGTGTCATCAATGACTTCGATGAGCCGGTCGCCGAGGGGAAACCTCCGCCGAGATGAGTCCTTCTGCATGCTTATACGCCCTCTGAACGCCAGTTCTATGACGATGCATCCTCTAAGCGCATATGATATGTTGTCGTTCCAAAACGAAAGGTAACCCTGACAGATAATTAGCTGAGGTCCCTGCGGAATTCCTGCTTGAAGCGGCGCACCTGCTTGTCCTTCAACCCCATGAGGATAATCTCTTCCATTAAGGTCAACTTTGGCTGCTTGTTCCTCTCCGCGCTCTCACTAATGTCCCGCGGGTCGAACGCAATCTTGTGGCCATTTTCTGAGTTCTCGTAGGAGGTCTCCGGCGCGCGGTCGTCGGTCCGTTTGGGCGCAGGGGAGCTGACGCGACTGCTTTCGTCGCCGTCCGCGGTATTTGCGGCAGCTCCTCCCCTTCGGCGCGTCAGGCCAGACGTTGTTGAAGCCATGGAGTGGTGTGGTGGAACCGGCGAGCGTTAGACACGTTTGTGAGAATTACGGGTGAGGCTCCTCAAATGGGCGCAGGGGTGCGGCAGGCGCTCGGGCTGCGCATGCGCAACGGGTGCGATTGGGCCGAGATAAAGAACTGCAGGCGTAGGCAGAGGACAGGTAAGAATTGACAGTGTCGGAAATAGGGGAGACTGTGGCGGGACTGTACGAGCTGGGGATGTTTTCGTGTGACAGTTTTGGGAGCCTATTGCATGTTGCTGAGCCATGGAGAGCTGCGCTTGGCACTTGCGCATTCGAGCAAAGGATCACATTGGCACACCGTAAATCAAACAAGAAGTGGCAGCATCGCTTTCTATCGAAGACTCCTGAGATATCATGCCAGGCTACTGTTTTACAAGCAGAGGAATTATATATAACAAAGTCGGAGGAATACCGACTCCCCAAAGTCCTCAGCCGTTTTCTTCAGTTCTGCAGCTACTCCAAATCATTCCACTCAGTGTGCTAATTAACATTAGCGTTTATTAGTGACGCAAGATTGGAATTGCGCCCTTACCATCGGGCTGAGACAGGATGTAATCCACTGCTTGCTTGACTGTGAGATTGTCAGTACCAGGCAAACCTGACCATTAGAACATGCTTACCACTATGGATGGCATCCGCCTGCTTGTCCGGAATCTCGAGACTAAACTCCTATTATAATGTCAACATTGCCCTCCATGTGTGCGCGACCCATGAGACCGACCTCCTCAATTGCCATAACCACCTCCACCGTATCGAGACTATCGAGACCGAGATCGTTGTGGAAGTGCGATTCGGCGTTCAACTAGAAATGTTAAGACGGCGGTGTCAGATTATCTATCCGGGGGTTCCTAGGTACCTTTGATGCGTCTGTGACCTGGGTTTGTCAGTTCTATGGACTCGAAGCAAGTGGCAAAGTCATTACCTTGTCGAAGTTCTTCAACAGATCCATTATCCTGCCCTGCACCTCATCTTTTGACAGACCGGCGGATGCGGAATAGCACCGCACCGCCTGGAAGTACGCAGCGGGTATGATTTGCTTCGACTGGAGCAGGGAGCTTCGCGCAGCGGGTCGAGCAATTGGGGTTTGCCACCGGGGCGTGGAGCGCGCGGCTTGCCTTGCAGATCGGAGGAGAGCTGTTCGGAACATAGTGTATGCGGTCTTGCGGTGTTGGCGAGGCGCGAATGGAGTTGAGAGAGGATGGTTTTCGGCCTGGGCAGATCTCGCAAGCTCAGGCCAAGCATCAACCTTACGTAATCACGACGTTTAGCAACACTCGCGACGGCAACACAGGTGGCTAAAATAGTGTGTGAAAATAATTTCTCTTACTCGGTCGGTAACTGTTGAAATCCTTACATAATCTGTTTTCAATCCACATGTCCAAATTTTCGAGCCGATAACTGACCGGTCGCCGCTGTTGACGTAGTCCAATATCTGGCCAATCACAGCGCAGCCGTTTGCAACCCGCTTGGAAACTACGACCGCAACCCAACCCGCGAGAGCCATTACACTCCCTCGTACTCCGACTCCCCAACGCCCACAATGGCCAGCATGAGGCCACTAACAATGCTGGCTCGCGGCCAACCAGCTGCGACACTATTACGGTCCTCACCCTTCGCGCCACGACGCCTCCCCTCGCCCGCCACCATCGCCCTTTTCTCGACCACCCTCTCCAGAGCCGTCACTCCAGGCGGACCGCCGCCGCCAAACTTCCGCTTACCGCGGCCGAAGCGTTGGGACGAAAAAGGCAGTGCATTGGACCGGGCGGGCAAATACTTCCTGCTCATGGAGATGTTTCGGGGGATGTACGTTCTGATGGAGCAGTTTTTCCGGCCACCGTGAGTAACCCTCAGTTGACGATTGCGGTCTCAAGAACTGCCGGGATGGGATGTACTAATACTGTTCCAGGTACACAATCTACTATCCTTTCGAAAAAGGTCCCATTTCACCCCGCTTCCGAGGCGAACACGCTTTGCGACGATATCCTACCGGCGAGGAGCGTTGCATTGCTTGCAAGCTCTGCGAGGCTATCTGCCCCGCGCAAGCTATCACAATTGAGGCCGAGGAGCGCGCGGACGGTGCTAGGCGGACGACAAGATACGACATCGACATGACCAAGTGCATCTACTGCGGCTTGTGCCAGGAAAGCTGTCCCGTCGATGCGATTGTCGAGAGTAAGTAGAACACTGTTGAGCAACTTCCAGTCGCTAACAACGAACAGGTCCGAACGCCGAGTATGCAATGGAGACACGAGAGGAGCTTTTATACAATAAGGAGAAATTGCTAGCGAATGGCGACAAGTGGGAGCCCGAGATTGCGGCTGCCGCTCGTGCTGATGCGCCGTACCGATAGCGACTGTAAGGTTGTGCTCGAGATGTAAATAGATTAGCGCAGCCTTTTCTGAGCAGGAACTCTGATTTCCTTTCCCCACTTATAGCGAGTCTCAGGGTCAGTAGTGCATAGTACTATACCTAGGTAAATCCCGCTTTAGTCATTTCTTTGAAGCCAGAATTGAAGACTGTAAATTTCATACACGGCTGTATTCTTCGCGAGGTGACATAGCTATCTACAAAGAACCTCAAATGTCTTTATCCAATAAGTACTTCTCAGATGGCCATAGAGGGTCAATATCGAGTTCTTATGGCTAAATTAGGACTCAACACACAATAACGAATAGTTGCCCCAAAACTATGATGCCCAATACGTGCTGTCCATTATATATTCAGGAGGACCTCATCTCGCCTTGAAGGTACCCTCAAAACCCGGTCTTTTTTTGACCTTCTTCACGGGCTTTTTAACCTTCTTACCCTTTTTAGAACCCTTCTCTTCTCTCCGCTTCTTGAGGTTCCCCTCTCGCTTCTTCTGCTTCATCTCTTTGCCTTTCTGCACGTTGGTGATTCGATCTGTCCACTGCTCTTTGCTCTTCGACTTTGTCTTCTCTTGTCGCTTTACTGTCTTCTTGAGCAATGTCAAGTCATCGAGGACTTTTTCGCCCTGGGCCCGCTTCTTTGCGTTCAGCCATAGATCCTTCTCCTCGATATCCTTGCGTTTGGCCTCGTCGTATCCACTGATCCGAGCTTGCTTCTTTTTAGCTGCCTCGAGAGCGGTCTTTGCGTCCGAGCGGCCTTTCTTCTTTCCAGACTCCAGAAAGCCCGAAAGCGTGCTCTCTAGTTGCTGACCGTCCTTCCATGCCACTCTGCCAAATGCAAGATTCCGCTCATGATCGGGCGACGACCGTACTGGGAACAATGAGGGGGAACCGGATCCCCCACGTATCCTTGCCAGCTGCTCTTCTGCTTTTAGACGTTCCTCGTCCTCCTTCGCGACTTGACGATTTGCTTTCCTCGCTGCCTTCCTCTCGCCAGCCTTCTTCCGCCGAGCTTCAATGAGCTCTGCTCGATTTTTTGCTGGACGACCATCTGGGCCGTCTGCTTTTCTCGCTTCTCGCATTGCCTCGAGCTTAGCTGTTAGTCGAGCTCGGAATGCGTCGTGTTTTGACGGATCATATTTGAACTGTTTGCTTTCCTTCTTCTCTGTGATCTCGTCGTTGGAGGGCGGTACGACCGAGGATGATGATGATTCGGGGGAAGCCAAGGAAGCTGAGGAAACATTGGAATGTGCAGCGGAGGACATGGCAGTAGACTGACCCTCATCAACGAGCCCGCTAACATCTAGAGGTGCGATGTCTTCGTCTTGGTATTGCATTTCGTTCTCCTGCTCGGCCTCATCGTCATCATCCGCCTCCTCTGGGCTGCGTAGACCTTTACTGAATTCTTCTTGAGTGGCTTTTTTTGTCTCCTGCTTCTGTTGTTTTTGTGTGCGCTTATCTTTCTTCTTCTCGAGCTTTTGCTTCCTCTTCTCGGACCTAGCCTTGGCCCGTATGCTTTGTTGGTCTTCGTCGTTCTCAGCCTCAGGTAGCTCCTCCGCGTTTGCTTGCACATCCGAGCCTTTGGTCTTCTGCTTCTTCGCTTTACTTGAAGATGCCTTCAGTCCCTCGAGGGGCTTCTCCTTCTCAACTTCCATATCGAAGTCCGACGAAACCTCCCCTGCGTCTTCCCCTTCGAGCTCGCGCTTACGTTTCCGCGCGTTCTCGTCCATGACATCTTGAGCGGACTTGTGCGACGTCGGGTCGAGTTTCGCTCGCTTTGCAGCCTGCCGTTCTTCTCGAGTCTGCTTCTTCGTCTTCTGCCATTGCGTCTGCGCCGGAAATATGTTTAGCAGGCGCGTGGCGGAACGGGAGGTAAGAGATAACATACGCTGGTGATGCTGGCGTCTTTCCCATAGTACTTCTCCGCGGGAATTAGCGACATTAAGCCCTCAAAGGCCCGCGCATGGCTCTTCAATCGTGTCTGCCATCCAAGTCAGCGGTGCAAAGGAGCGGGGTGGGTGCATGTTGCGCACCTCGAGGTCGTCGCCCATGGTAGCGGAAGTATGGACACGAGAAGAGATCTGACAGCCGTAGTGTATTGTTCGCGGCAGTTGTGAGCGGGGGACGAGGCCGAAGCGCTGGTGGTGCGAGTGTCGTGTGCGTAGCTCCACCTGCAGTGTGGAAAATTGAGAAGTTCCAATCTTGCCAAGATTTCGGCCCACTGGCGTATTTACCGCCTTTTCAAGCTGACCAATGAGCAGCCACCCGCCGCTGGGGGCCTCGACTACACCTCAACCCACCCCCTATGCTCACATGCTGCTCCATAAGAAGACGCATTCACCGTTCACTCTGCCGGGCTATCATACGTTGTTGTCTACTACGTGGCGGCTAGGGAGTTGGTCTACTGGCTTATAGGTCAGGCCTCTCTTCCACATCGAACAGCCCCACGACGCGCGTGCACTGCCACTGCCACAGACGCAGTCGCAACCCCAGCCCTTCTTTACCCCATAACTGTGGTTTAAACCACCTTGCAGACTACCCACTCCAAGTTTGATTCCACCTAAGCTTTACGACATCTACCAACTGCCACCAGCTCAAGTAGCGGCTCGATCTTCCTATTCTTTCACCTGCTACCTATCTAGTGTATCCAGGTCCAGAGCTTCAATGTCTTCGCAAGCCATCGAAGCCAGGTCACTATCTTCTCTCACTACTCTCGCCTCTAATCCACCGGCTTATCCACGGAATCCAACCCATGTGAGGCATGATCCATTGGTACTTTATATTGCACGCGTGCCTGGCAGTAGAGGTACGGCTGCCCTGGTACTACTGAGACGGCAGCCCTAACCGAATCTTAGATGTCTTCCTTACACCGATGAAGCCTCGCGAGAGGGTAGTAACTGCTGAGGATATCCAGAGCTGCCTTTACTACATCCATGTGGAACAGCCAGACGACGCTCGACTTGTTCCCCCACCTCCAGAGCATGGCTATCCGGAGCAGAATTCAGCATCTCTGAATCTTCCTCCGGTGCCGCCCATCCAACGTAAGGCTATTCCGGGCGGACCGTCAGGTCCGGTAAGAAAACCAGTCGCGGGTACCCTTGCGCCAGTCCAGGGCTTCCAAAATCGACAGAATATCAGCGCATCGAACTATTCCCAACCTGGATTATTAGGGCCAGACTACCACGCCCCACGACGTTCGTTCGACTCTGTTCAGTCCCGAAGCCAAAATGACAGACCGTCTTCTCATCATACAAGGAGATTATCCGAACAGATACAGCGGGCAGGTCCCTCACTGACTCTCATTCGGCGTGATCCAGTATCCGGCGCTCAGTGGAATGTGGCTCGAATAGAAGACCCACCTGTTCTAGAGGTATCATCTATCCCTCAAGATCCAGCTACCCGAAAGAAAACAGGGGCGCCTATATTTATCGAAATATCAAACCCTGGCTACTCTAAATTCTTGAACCAACTAGATAGCGGAGCTGCGCCACCGCTTCCTAGCCGCAATACTGATCTCTCTGTAAGATCTCATAACCCTGTCGACGGTCCTGGTCCTCGGTCGGCTGGGATGCCCAGTGACGGGCAATTCGAAGTCGGTAATACGTTTCGTCGACGACTGTGGATGGAAGGCTGGAGGTTCTCTAACAGTGGATTTGGCCATCAACGAAACAGCTCTCACGACTCCAACACGGGACGTCAAAGTCCAAGAACCAGCTTCGAAGGCCGACCGCAGCGCGATCACCGGTCCGGTGACCACCACTCATCGGAAGACTCCCCTTTCGTCACGCGGAGTGACCAAGCCTATGGCACAATACAAACATCGGACAAAGTGTCTACCTTCCGCGGCTATGTGTTCATGAGTCCATGGAACGGCCGTTGCGAGTTCACCACTGGAGCAGGCGGGGGAACGCTAAAGGTGAGTAAAGCCTTCTACTGCACAGGGGCCGACTTTCATCTCCTTTCTCTTTCTTAAACTGACCTGTCTCATAGTGTCGCCACATTGTTCCCGGGCTTCAGGGAGCATCTCCAATGGCGATGCCCGTCAGCGAACTAAGATTCAACCTTCCCAGCAGCTCGAAAGCATCAACACCTAGAGATGACGAATCTTCAAAGCGGTCTTCGTTCTTCCGTCGGCCACGGCATAGCCGTAACCAATCCACCATGTCCGATGTCCGGCGTAACAGCAGTGAAGACGCAGGGAGCCCCGACCGCTTAGACTTGTCGCTAGGCCAAGAGTTTGCAGGAGGCGGTTTCGGTGGAAGGCAGGCGAAACTTGGGAAACTCATCGTTGAAGATGAAGGCTTGAAGATGCTAGATTTGTTGGTTGCGGCGAACGTTGCCTTATGGTGGCGAGCTTACCAGAAGGGCGACGCAAGGTCTTGAGGTGATCACGCCAACTAACTGGATTCGTTGCCGATTGTGAGGGTCACATGCCAAGTCAACTAGATACAACTGTAGTAGGTTGTATTGAAGAAGTAGAGGTGGGTTCAACTACATAAGCAATTTTCAACTTTTTCTAATTATCGCAGCCTGAGCTTCTCTCTTCTCCTGTATTCTGTCCTAGGTCTAGGTATTAGGCTTCTATAGGAAATAATTTCTTCCCGCATCTATTATAAGGCCCTAATGTCCTTGTTGTTCTTTAGCTTTTCTACCTTTTGAAGAAAGAATTACAGAATCCTAGTTATTTACTTAGAGATAGCTGTAGGCTTATAGTTAGGATTGTTATTAATAGAGCAAGCCTAGATCTAGTAGCCTTTCTTTTAGCATCTATAGTAGATATAACTCCTTAGTAGGTCGGTGTTAGGTACTAGAGGCTTATTAGTGTTGTTATGGATGCGTTTTGCGTGGGCGAGACCCTGTTTCCGCGGCGCCGCCTGCTGTCGCTGTGATTTTGCATTCCAATGAGGATCCACAGAGTTGGTTGCTGAAACAGGCGGTTGAAGATTGAGATCATTGATCTTATTAATAGCAGTATTGATGTCACTGGCGTGGGTGGCCTTCCTAGTATCCGTAGGGTGGTACGCACAAGCCCTGTTAAAAGCCTGGAATCTGGAAGCTAAAAATGGGAACTACAGGAGGAACTGCAACCACGGGTTTAGGGGCGAGGTGAGATGTGGTTTGCGGAAGCGTGCACCTCCTTTGGAACCTTCTTAAGAGATGAAATTGTTTGACTGAGCTAACTCATCACTTGGAAGTCCGGCTGAGGGCCACGCTGCATAAGGTCGATGTTGCTAGATAGCAGAACCGAATTGATTCCCGAAGCTAGAGGAAACTCTGGCCGAAGCTCGCAGCGATTCTGACGTGCACAATATGAAGTTCTATGCGGGCTTCATCGTTCATCGTTTCTTTGACGATGCCTAGCAGACCCTTACATGGCCTCTCACGAACGATAACGGTCTTTCCAATCATCTTATCTCTGCCCATTATTCGAGGAGGTGGCATTGCCAGAAGGGTGACGTGCAAAGGAAGGACCGCTCGGAGATAGGCCAGTCTCGTTGAAAGGCAGCAAAAAGGCTCGAGCAGACTCGTCATGCAGGAGCTCGTGGCGGCCCTCCCAACTGACGTCCATCGGTGAAGAGGGACAGCTCGTGGCGGGATAGTTCCGACCAGGAGACAGATCATTCACGCTAGTTGCATTGATACCCTTGCGTAACTGACTGGCAAAATGAAGAATGGTCGCGAGGTGAACGACAAGAAAGTAAAAGTGACAGTGAGATAGGTGAAATCGTTCTATGTGATGTCCTCTAGACTTGACTCTGACACTACAAGATAGAACAATCGAACAAAAGCTGGCTCCAACGAGCGAAGGAAAACAAAAGGTCGACAGTAATGAACGTAATAGCCACAGACGGGCCAGACACCGAACTCTAGATGTTCCTTGTATAACGACTCCTAGATGACGCTTGTTGACCAAGAACGGCCTGATCTAAGAATGCTGCACATCAATAGCGTAGAAGTGCACCTCCGATGGACTATCACCCTGATTGTAGTTGCCAGCTTTGAAATAGCTAGGTGGGCTGTCGATAGAGCCCGTGCCCAAAGTCTTGAACTCGTCACCGTCGATGGAAACGGTCAGCTTGCTCTTCTCGTAGCGGATTTCGAAACCGAATTTCTGCTTAAGAGGCACCTTCCCGATCTGCTGCATCTTCAAGCTACTGACATCGGGGATCTGGGAGACACCCATAGTCAGAGTTCCGTCTTTACTGTAGAAGAGTTCGCACAGAGGCTTCTTGGAGACTGAGTCATCGACTTTGACTTGTCCGATTACAGTTCCGTACTTGGAGTCGTCGGCTTGTTGGACTTGGAGTTGAACGTTGAGGCGGTTGGTGGCGCCCTTAGGGGACCAACTGTCTGGCTTGGCCTCTCGGAG
This sequence comes from Massariosphaeria phaeospora, assembly GCA_011032825.1. NCBI lineage: Eukaryota > Fungi > Ascomycota > Dothideomycetes > Pleosporales > Massariosphaeria > Massariosphaeria phaeospora. The sequence goes on along the minus strand of JAADJZ010000001.1, from coordinate 1,150,568 downwards.
TTCGGTACGGCAGTGTTTGCTGTTTGGCGTAGTGACACATCCGGCAGTATCTTTGGACCCCGGTACCTTCGTAATGAGAGCACCATCGCTGCCTGTGTGAAAATGCTTCTCATCTTTCCAGCCCGAGCAACCCGCTAGCTTGGCGCCGGAGACAGAGTCAACTTTTCCAGGGCTGCCAGTTGGTAGCTGAAGGTTCCACTTGCTAAGATCAAAGTTGCCACCGGGAGCACATTTGGGATCTAGAGCTCGTGGAATGAGGTTGGAGGTAAACGGGGCGGCCGATGCAATGCCGAGAAGCAAAATGAAGGTTGAAGAGAAGATTGGGGCCATTGTTGATAGCTATGATGGTTGTCGACCTAGATAGAAGTGTAAATGGAGTAACGAATGTCGATTGTGGCGTGGAAGGAGTGTGGTGTCGAATACTGAACGCGACCAAGATCTCTATACTTATACAAACTCATGAAAAGCCGAGTAATAGTCCCGGGTACGCTAGTACCCAAGCAGGGGCTGTTGACGATTAGAACTTGCAATGTATGACAGCCTCGTGCTTGAGAGCGTCTAGGTAAGCTAAACAATTTCCGCAAGGAGGGGGCCAAATGTTTGCAGATACGCATCGGTTCGTCCTAGTTAGGGTTTACTTAAAAAGCGGCTATGCGTGTAGCGGGCTCAGTAAGCCGTAGTAGGTACAGACGGCGTTTCAGCACACGGTTTCGTTTTTATCGGTGGACGTAAACGGCGAAAGAGTCGATTCCCGGAGTTGCTTTACAGCCACCTGAAGGAGAAATGGGTGTATTGTTGAACCAGAAGGGAATGGATGATGCATGCCCAACAGATTTCCGAGCTGACGGCAACATATCCACAATTTTGTTCGACTTCATCGATAAGGAAGAGTTGAAGACATATTGCTTTCTTCTCGATAGAGAGGTAACGGCTGACCTCGAAGAAAACGTCGTAAGTAAGCACGCTAGCTCTCCAAACAAACTAGGCGTATAAAACGTTCGATAGAAATCCGCATACAAACAGGAATAGCTTTACAGCTAGAATTTAAAGTGCTAGAAGTAGTGCTATAGCTTAATTTAAATAGGTACTCTATTTAGATACTAAGGCTTAGATTTTGTCTATAGCATTTAGTTTTATAAAGTAAAGCTTTAGTAGCTTAAACACACGTATATACTAAGTAGTAATTTTAAAAGCAAAGAATAAACTACGCTAGCGAATAGGTAGGAGGTACCTATCGTTGGGTATAGGTTAAGTTAGAATCGCATAAACCTAAGGTTAAAGTTGAGTTAGAGTAATCAAAGCGTAGGTTAAAGTTAAGTTATAGGTACTACCTTTAGGTTAACGTAATCTACTACTAAGTAAAACACTCTACTAAGTAAAACAAAAAGCCTTGGCATAACTAACTTATGTTACGCATTTTTAATTTTATTGCTATTAAACAAAGAGCCTACGTACGTCGTGCTAGCATCTAATTTAGAAAATGCCTTTGTATTCTTTTTGCACGTTTGCGCATTGTGCCTAGTTTCGCCGCAGTTTCTACAGCGCCGTAGAGCTAGTTAAGCTCGTTTTTAATTACTACTACTACAAGTTTTCTTTAATTGCTAAAGTTTTGCAAACGCCTTAGTAGCTACTTGCGCTGCAGCACTTTTATACTCTATAGTACTACTTTGCTAGATTTGCTTTCTTTTGCGCGATTTTTGCTTAGTTATTTCTGCTAGTTGCTTTTTAAGCTCTTTGTTGCGAGCAGCAAAAAGCGCGTTTTAGTGCAGCATTAGCTTACTACTTTTTATAAGCTAAAAGAAGCTTGCCTAAGCTATAACAAGTAATTGAGTAAAAAACTCGCGTACAAGCTTTGACTAAGATCTAAACTCGTGCGTATTACTTAGTGTTTTTAACTACTACAGCGTTTCTAGTGCAAAAAGTAGTAGCAAAGTATACAGCCGTACTTTAAGACAATTAAAAACTACCTGCGCGTTAATAGAAACTAGCTCTAAAGCTTTAAAAGCTTTCTTGCAGTTCTTTGTTGTAAACACTTTAAAAAACGCGTTTCTAAAGGCTAGCAAGAAGCTTTTTTTATTAATATAGAAAACGCGCTAGCGTGCTAAGTTTCTAACACGCTAAAAGTACTTGCGCTTTAACAGCAAAAAGCAAACTACGTTAAGTAGCTAAAGAATGTGCAACAAGTAGAGAAGCATGCAAAAAGTTAAAATTTTGTGTTCAAAACAGTAGTTCTTAAAATTCTAGTTAAAGTAGCTTTTATAGCTGTTTAGAATAAGTAGCTAGTATACTTCTACTTAGCGCGTTTTTGTATGCGCGTTAAAGTGCTTTAACTACTTTAAACTTAAAGCGTTATTTGTCTAGCTATTTTTAAAGACTAAAAGCTTTTAATTGCGCAGTATTAAAGCTTTCTTGTACTACGCTAAAATGTAGACGCGTTCTTTGTAAATAATAAAAAGCAAGATCGCGTACCTTGCGGCGCAAATGCTTTGAATAACTATTACTTACTCTTAATCGCTTAGCTAGATAAAATTAAGTTGAGTACGTTTTTAAAAGCTTGTAACGACTTTTATAGAGCTAATTACGTCTATTTAAAAGCTAGTCTTGTTAAAGTTGTGCACGTTGTTGTTGTAGACGCTGTACTTAGCTTTAGTTAGGCTGGTAAATGGGTAGAGGTTGGGTTAGGGTTGGGTTAGCTTACGTCAGACCTCAACCCAACCCTAGCCTTAACCCGCGCTAGTTACTAAGCAGCTTGGGTAGAGGTTGGGTTAGAGTGGTCAAAGCTTAGGGTTGTGGTTGGGTCTTACATAATATTTACAACCTATATTAATATTAAGTTTTCTATGTATATTTATCACATTTACTTATCACAGTTTCTTAACTATTTAGGTAACCCTAACCTAACCCCCAACCCAGAGCTTTGACCACCCTAACCCAACCCCTACCCACGCTAGGTTAACTCTAACCCAACCTTAACCCAAGGTCTGTGCGACCCATAACCCAACCTATACCCATCGATGGGTACCCCCTACCCATTCGCCAGCGTAGCTTTAGTATTCTTTACTAGCTTAAACTACGCGCCAATTATCTCTAGATTCTTTTAGAGTATTCTCTGCCTATTTTTAGCTCAATTAAAAGCTATTTTGAGTTTAGATAAACGCGTTACGAAGCGCGTAGGCTAGTGCTTGCTAACTAGCTTACTACCGCGTACAGCTAACGTACCTCACGGGCTCGCCGGACACACGGGTTCGCCGGACACTTTTGCCAAGCCCCCACCAAAACCACCCCATTCTGGCGCAAAACAGCCCACTTTAGCTCTATATAGAGCAATCTAACCTAAGATATTATTCAAAGTCTACTTCTGCTACTTGCTTACACGTACGTGCGTTATGCCTGGTCTAACTGCACTGTTCACACCGCCTTTGAGATAGTTCACCTGCTTCAGCGCGCACCCGCGTCTTTGGCTTCTTCCCATCACTACGCGCCCCAAACTCCTTTAGAGCAGTTAGACGAGCCCTATTCTCAACTATCAAGGTTCCTTCTGCCTGAACCTGCTTTCTTTTATGCGATCTACGTCGCGTAGCAGCCTCATTTGCCGCTCGAAGCTCTGCGATCTTCTTTTGCGCCAACACTAGCTTGTGCGCGATAATAGCTGCCCTCTTTGAGACCTTCTTAAAGGCCTCTACTATAGACGTCGGTGAGCTATCTATATGCCTCTGAATTTTTGCCTTCACGAGCGTCGATTGCGACCTTAGTTCAAAGGTATTGCTTGGGGTTTGCGACTGCCAGGGCTCGTTGTTGATAGATAGTAGTGGTGATGGAGTACGCAACCGGACGTCAAGGGCTGTTATGACCCGTTCTGGGTCAAATGGGACCAATCCAGCGCCTCGAAACTCTTCTTGGATATTACTAGGAGTAATTGCTGCATTATAGGCGCGTATAAAGCATGGTAGGAACTCAAGTTTCGTAATGTGGGTGATCCGGTTGCGCATGAGATCTTCGGCTTGGCGCCCGTACGCCTTCTTCAGAGGGGCAAAACAACCCACATCAAGAGGCTGCAGGAGGTGCGATGAGTGCGGAGGCATACAGATAGTGATAATCTTGTTCTCCTTGTAGTATTGCTGGAATGCGAGCGAGTCATGGCTCTCATGGCCGTCAATTGCGAGCAGTCGGTAGGCACCAACTACTCTCTTCTTTGTATGCTCATCAAAGTGCTTCAACTACTGCAGGCCAAGCTCATTTGTTGTCCAGCCGTTCTCAGAGACTGCAATAACCCAGTCCTGAGGCAGATCCTCCTCTTTGTACCAGGCAGAGAGGTAATAGCGGCCCTTAAAGATAATGAAAGGTAGAATAGCCCACCCTGTCGCGTTAATGCCTTGGATGACTGTTGTCTATTCTCTATTGCCTTGCTGTATTGCCTTTAGCCGTCCTCGTTTCTCTGAAGCTGTAACAACTGCTCTAGTTGTTATCTAGCCCATTATAAAGCCTGTCTCGTCAAAGTTGTACGTGTCTTCATCCTGGATGCCGTACTTGGCCTTGATGTTAGCTACTAGGCTAAACCAGCCCTAGATAACCTTCGGGTCCTCGCAAAGCGCTCTCTTATAATCGTACTTGCGATTGAACTTTATTGTGAACTTAGAGCGGTGCTTAACCCACGTACTAGGCTAGTTTAAGCCAACCTGGCCTAGATTGCGCTCTGCGCGCAAGGAATTGGCCATATCAGCTACAGCTGCGAGCCTAGGGGGAAATCCGCGCGTAATGAGCTCAAGTATATACTCAACAACCACGCTCTCCTTAGTCTTTGTTAGATTTATCAATTTAGGCCTGTAATCTGCTTGTGAAGGCTGTCCGGCGCGTCGATCGCTTAGTGTTGCTCGAGAGACGTTATAGATAGCTGCAGCGCGTCGCAAAGAGAGTGTCGCGTCTTGTTTAAGAGCTTAAAGAGCAGTTTGTATCTGACGTTTATTAGAAGGCTCCATCTAGTGTTGTTGTAGAGGCATCGTGTACATAGGTAGAGTTGGTAGGAGCTTGGCAAAAGTGTCTGGCGAACCCGTGTGTCCGGCGAGCCCGTAAGGTACGTTAGTAGTTTATTAGCTATATCTACTACCTCGCACAGCTAGAGCGCAAATTCTCGCAAATCAAAGTTAAGAATATATTAAACAATTGTTTGCTTTTTAGTTGCAGTAAGCTTATGTTAGGCGTAGCGAGTTTTAAAGCAATGCGTAACTTTCTTGCGTTAGCAAAAAAGTGTTGTAAAAAGTACCTCAAATGCCTTAGCAACGCGTTAAAGGCTTTAGAATTGTTAGCTATTATAAGTAAAAAGAGCAAGCTAAATTCTACTTTTTTAGTTAGATAATTGCGCGTTTTGTTGTTGAGATATGTGTTACAAACAGAGACGATACTAGGTATCGTAGACCAAGCAACGACGCAGGAAAGTTGTCAAGGCTTGCCAGTGCGCAAGGTGGGAGTACAACGACGCGCGGGGCAGGATTAGGTCAGCAAGGGTCACGTGATGCGCTACGAGTGCTACGGGGCCTTGGCACGTAGCACACCGAGCAGCGGTTGCTACGAGCGCTACGGGTGCTACGGCGTAGCAGGACGTAGCAGGCAGAGCAGGACGCTCTTGGCGGAGAATCATGAAACTATATAGATTGGCAGGATCTCCTTACAGTTCGGATTCTTCGTAGTTAACTCTCCTAAGTACATCTCATACATAGATTGGATCTATAGGCAACAGATTGTTACTTTGTTATTCTATCCAGGATAGGATTGAGATTGTTCCCTCGTTGTCACCAAGCCCTCCGAACACAGAACAATCCCTTAGGCGGAATCTCCGAGTCCGATAACTCGTACCTTCGGTAAGAGAACACCCCTGATAACACGTTAACTACCCTAGGTTCGGAACCAAGACAACATGGCAACACCTACGAGCTCACGCACGACGGGCAGCAGCGTCACTGCACCCACAACGAACCCAGCGACTGTAATAGCGGAGCAAGCCAATCAGATACAGCAGCAAGCGGAACAGATTCAAGAACTGTTAGTAGCAGTTACGGAGCTCCGAGGTAGGACGGGAGGAGAGTCAGCAAAAGCACCCTCTCCAGAGAAATATAGCGGGGGAAAGAGGAACCTGAAACCTTTTCTCACTAACGTAGACCTCTACTGCCGTTATTATAGCAACAGCTTCCACACGGATCAAGACAAGATCCTAGCAGCTAGGATGCACATAAAGGACGACGCAGCAGAATAGTTTCAGCTATACGCCGAAGATTACGTCACGCACGCAGAAAACGTAAAGAAGATGAAGCAAGACACGAAGCGCATCTTCAAGAACTGGAAGTCTTTCAAGCAGGAACTTCATACGATCTACGGCGAAGTAGACGAAACCTAGCAAGCAATGAACCGACTCAGACTACTCAGACAGAAAGGCTCAGCCGGCGAGTACACAATCGAATTCAAGAGAATTCAGGCCAAGGTGGACAACGTAGGAGAACGCGGCTTATGCGAGTTCTACTACGCAGGGTTGAAAGAACACGTAAAGGATAAGATCAGTCGAGACGAGAGACCAGAGGAACTCAACGAGTTGATTGAGACCGCGGTACGAATCGACAACCGACTATAGCAACGACAGCAGGAACGCAAGTCCACTGTCAAACCATACATACGCCCGGTAACAACGATCAAGAAGACCTATCACCACGACCCAATGGATATCGACAGCATTGGACGAATCCAGAACGACAAACCACCACGAAAGCAGTTCAATAGAAAGAACGCTACCTCGACAAGACAAGACCTCAAGGACGGGCTGTCAAAAGAAGAACGCCAGAGGCGTTACGACAATAAGGCATGTCTCCGATGCAGCAAAGACGGACACTTCCGCAGAGACTGCCCAGAAACACAACGGAAAGTAGCAGGCGCGCAAGCTGCTACCATCGCCATAGTCCAACCACAACGAGTGGCTACACCATATCCGAGAATCCATAAAGAACCAGACAGCGAATGGGTCGAGGTGGAAAACCCGATAGCAGAGAAACTGTCAGACTAGGAAACAGAGCCTGCCCATATACAAGCAAAAGAAATCACAGATCGACTCTGGAACCACGAGTGCTGGATGTGCGGTAGGACCACCCACATTGCCCAGTACTGCGATCAACGGTTCAAGGAACTACGAATCAAGGGACCACAGGGATGGGAAGCTGCAAAAGCAGCAATAGCACAACAAGGACCAACGGAAAAGAAAATAAGGTTCGCCGATCAAGACAATCACGGAAACCTGCCTTGGCACCAGTGCAACGAGAAAAACTGCATATACCACACGGACGATAGAATCCTCGCGCGACAACAGCCAGGATTACCATCACACGTCTTACTCGAAGACGGCGAATGTACAGTAACAGGATGCTACGTACATGACTACGACAATTGGTTCAAGAACCACGGCGGCAGCCGCGCATGGGCACAGTGTTACGACAAGGAGTGTCAAACACACTAGTCTAGCAAGCATATCACAGGATAGTGGCCCATAGGTCCAGAGGACGGGGACTACCTAGAATGCAACAACAAATCATGCACAGAAGACCACGATACGTGCCAAGCAGCACGCTAGCCCTTCTGCACCCAAGGATGCGCGATCCATCAGCTATGGAGATACGCGACCGGATGGAATCTCGAGGATCGAGACCACAGCAAACACCTACAGCCATGGGAATGTTTCATCGACTAGTGCGAGTACTACGATCAATGGGACATCCTAGAAGGACAGGCCTCGAGGGCTTTCCCGGCAAAAAACTAGTAGGCCACCAGACCTACGGTTAGGATGGTACGAGTGCCCCTAGCACGACCGTACGAAGCGTACAAAAAACGCAACCAGAACGAAATTACATAGAAGTAAAAGCGAAAGTCGCAGGCCGAGAGCTGACCGCACTACTTGATAGCGGAGCTGCCTAGACATTAGTCTCCCCAGGATAAGTAGAAAGGAACAAGATACCTTATTAAGTTAAGAATCAACCAATACGAACAGTGTTAGCCGACGGACAACTACTAGAATATGGGAACGGTTTAATCAACCTAGAAACCTAGGAAGTCGAGTTAGAAGTTGCGGGCATCAAACACCAACAGTGTATCAATATCATAAACCTTGGGAGTTCCGACATGTATATTGGGTACGACTAGCTACGAAAGCACAACCTCGACATCGATTGGGAAAACGAAACAATACACAGCCGAAGGCCCGGAAAGAAGGTCGCTGTAGTACAACAAAACGAACCGACAATTCAGAGCTTACTCGAGATCGAGAGAATTAGTCTAATCTCACACTACAAGATCGCGAGAATCTGTAGAAAAGACTCTCAGCAGATAGGCGTCATATGGATACGACGAGTCGCGCCTCTAGAAACGAGCGGACCACGATCCAACCTCCCTAAAGAACAGAAAAAGGAGTTTGGAAACCTCTCTACCGAATACTAAGCGGAGTTCGGAAGTTTCTTCGAGGAAGACGAAGAGCACGACCTAGCAGACCACCAAGAATGGGATTACGAGATCATCCTTGAGGAAGGAACGAAACTGCGACTAGGACCAATGTATCCCCTGACTCACGACCAGCAGGAGGAATTGAAGAAATACATCCAAAGGAATATCTAGCGAGGATACATACGACCAAGCGAGAGCCTAATGGCTTCGCCGATATTGTTCGTACCTAAGAAGAATAAAGAGTTGAGATTGTGCGTAGATTTTCGACACCTTAACAACGTTACACGAAAAAACCAATACCCACTACCGCTCATTCAGGAGCTCATGGATCGACTCTAGGGGGTAAAATGAATCACGAAACTCGATGTACGAGACGGATACCATCGCATCAGAATTGCGAAAGAGCACGAATGGATGACAGCTTTCAAGACTAGATATGGACTCTACGAGTACTAGGTCATGCCGTTTGGATTAACCAATGCCCCGGCCACGTTTCAGGCCTTAATCAACAAAGCACTACACGAATACTTGGACATCTTTGTTACGGCGTACTTGGACGACGTATTGATATACTCCAAGGGAACGTTCGAAGAACATTAGGAACATGTTAAGAAAGTGCTACGGAAGATGAAGCAGTACCAACTACTACTTTACTCGAAGAAATGTGAATTTCACGTCACAGAGACTAGCTATCTAGGATTTATTATCTCAAGAGAAAGTGTGTCTATAGACCCGAAGAAGATTCAGACTGTACAGGAGTAGCCAACTCCTAAAACAGTAAGAAACGTGCAATCCTTCTTAGAATTTGCCAACTTCTATCGAAAGTTCATTAAGAATTACTCTAAGACCACGACACCGCTCTCAGAAGTCACTAAGAAAGATAGAAAGTTCGAATGGACAGAAGCACAGGAACAAGCGTTTTAAGAACTTAGAAAGAAGTTTACCACAGCACCGATGCTACAGATGCACGACTCGGAAAGAGAAACTCGAGTAGAAACCGATGCCTTAGACTACGCATTGGGAGCGATACTCTCACAGCAATGCAACGACAGGAAATAGAAACCAGTGTTCTACCATTCTAGGAAGTTCTCGAGAGCAGAACTCAACTACGACGTTTACGATAAAAAGCTATTGGCAATAATAAACGCCTTCGAACAATGGAAAGCACAGCTGAAAGAAGCAAGGCATCAAGTACAGGTGTACTCGAATCATCAGAACCTTACTAGCTTCACTACAACCAAGAAACTAAACAGACAACAAGTCAGATAGGCTGAATTCATGGCAGATTACGACATCAAGATTTACCATCGCAAAGGAACTGACAACGAAGCCGCGGACGCGCTTAGTTGAAAATTAGATCTTATAGAAACTAATAAACCGGTCACGCATGACCTAATATTACGACGGAACTCAGACGGAACCTTCGAATATAACCAACCTCGACTAGCTAAGATAGCTAGGGTTACTAGCATCAAAGAAAGAATGCATTAAGAATAGAGCAAGGACGACTAGCAGAGATGGATAGTCACGGACGACACCCAAGCTATACAGCTTATTTAGGAATTACATGCTTCACGAGCATATGGACACCCAGGGATTGACAAAATAGTTCGACGAATCTCGAACGAGTACTCAATGCTCCACGTACGAAACACAGTTTAGAAAGCGATAGGCAACTGTTTAGATTGTTCAAAGAACAAACTCAAGAGACATAAGCCCTATGGATTACTTCAACCGCTAGAACCACTCGCACGCCCATGGATCAGCGTTACGATGGACTTCATAGTGAAGCTCCCGAAATCGTTAGAACCCGGATCAGCACGGCTATGCGACTCGATTTTGGTAATCGTAGATCGATTAACCAAAAGATCACATTTCGTACCAACAGAAGAGACAATCACGGCAGAAGAAATGGCTTACGAAGTCACGAAGACACTCGTCGCCAATTACGGATTGCCAGAACAGTTCATTACGGACAGAGACAAGCTGTTTACATTAAAGTTTTGGGATACGTTCTTAGCCTAGTTAGGGGTTGCGAAGAAGCTATCGACTAGCTTCCACCTACAAACAGACGGCCAGACAGAACGAACGAACTAAACACTAGAACAGTATTTACGAATGTACACCAACAAGCTGCAGGACAACTAGGTTAAACTTCTGCCAACAGCACAATTGGCATACAACAGCACGAGGTTTACGACGACAGGACACTCGCCATACTACGCAAACCATAGATATGAGCCAGTAGCTTATCGAAATCCAAGGGATATTGAAAGCATTTCACTAGCAGCGGACGACAAGGCTTTTAGGATGCGAGAATTACATGACGAATTGAGCAGACGAATCGCTCAAAGGAACCTCACGACAGCTAAGTCAGCAAACAAGAAAAGGCTTGAGGGACCAACCCTTAAAGAGGGGGATAGAGTTTTCCTCTCACGAAAAAACCTAAAAACTAAACGACCATGCAACAAGTTGGACAACCTCCGAATAGGACTATTCAAAATCTTAGAGGTCAAGGGACCTGTATCGTTCAAACTACAGCTACCTACAAGCATGCGCATACACCTAGTTTTTCACAAATCACTCCTTGAACCAGCACTACCAAACGCCGAAGTAGCAACCGATGTCGAACTCAAAGACGAAGAGTACGAAGTCGAGGAAGTCAAGGACCTACAGAAGTTCGGACGTTAGTGGAAATACTTGGTCAAATGGCAGGGATGGCCAGAGAGCCAGAACACATGGGAACCGATACGGAATCTTACGAACTGCAAGGAACTGGTGCGGACATATCACCAGCGAAATCTAGAGGCAGAGGATCCGAGTTCTCCAGGAAAGCAGAAAAATCAAAAGAAGAAGAAACGAGCAGAGAAGAGTCAGTCTGTAACCAGCCCAGGTCAGCCAAAGGCGTTTCGAATAGCGGCGGTACAGGACTATCGGTGGAAGCCGTACTCTTGGGATCGGAGGAAGCGCCCGATTGCGCCCCTCAAGACGTTCCATCTCTTCAATCGTTGCTAGCTCACGAGCAAACAACTCCTTCTCTTCACCAACGGCCGCGTTAACCTGAGCCCGAAGCTCTAGGACACGCCGACGAATCTCAAGCTCTTGAAACTCCACCGCAAGGAGCTCTCGACGCAGAGACCGCTGTTTCTCAGCAACAGCAGCAAACTCTTCCTCGGAAGGAAAGAGGCTGCACACCGAGCCAGACGAGATACAGTCCAAACAAGTCCCCTCAGGCGAGAGAAGACACTTCAGACCCTTTGACAAACAGCGACGGCAAGGCTTCGCTACAGGATGATCCATCGCACGAATACGCGCAAGCCGAGCGTGTTTACGAACAGTCGACTTCGCGGAAGAAGATACAGGGACCTTGGGCATGGTTAGACTCCGGGACTCGAGGGAATACAAGAGGAAGTTACGACACGACGGGGATCGGGGTCGACCTACTCTTATACGAAAGGGCACCTCTGATGCAAGGCGCGGAAGGAACCGGCACGGCACAGCAGGACAGCTATCGGGACGATATCCTTAAAGAGGGGGATAATGTTACAAACAGAGACGATACTAGGTATCGTAGACCAAGCAACGACGCAGGAAGGTTGTCAAGGCTTGCCAGTGCGCAAGGTGGGAGTACAACGACGCGCGGGGCAGGATTAGGTCAGCAAGGGTCACGTGATGCGCTACGAGTGCTACGGGGCCTTGGCACGTAGCACACCGAGCAGCGGTTGCTACGAGCGCTACGGGTGCTACGGCGTAGCAGGACGTAGCAGGCAGAGCAGGACGCTCTTGGCGGAGAATCATGGAACTATATAGATTGGCAGGATCTCCTTACAGTTCGGATTCTTCGTAGTTAACTCTCCTAAGTACATCTCATACATAGATTGGATCTATAGGCAACAGATTGTTACTTTGTTATTCTATCCAGGATAGGATTGAGATTGTTCTCTCGTTGTCACCAAGCCCTCCGAACACAGAACAATCCCTCAGGCGGAATCTCCGAGTCCGATAACTCGTACCTTCGGTAAGAGAACACTCCTGATAACAATATGTTGCGTTGATAAAAGAGTAGAAGTTCTTGGCAGAAACTGTTCTACTTAGTAAAGTGTTCTACTTAGTAGTAAATTACGTTAGTAGGTTTTATATATAAGCTCTAATTCTATCTAATAGCTTTAATTCTAAGCTATATACTATATAACTTTCTAGAACTCTAACTTATAGTATAAATAAAAATATTTTAGAATATAAAAGTTTATTATAGTAGAATTCTACTAGATACTAGGTATAGAGCTTAAGCGAGCTCTTTATCTTTAAACTTAAAAAACTCTAGTAGTACTTAGCCTATTTAGGTAATTTTTAGTAGATTTTAAAGTTCTAGCTTAGAGCTTTAAAACAGTGTATAAATTATTCTAATAGGCCTACTATTAAGAAAGGTATTAAGGTTATAATATTAGATAATTTGCTTGGCAAAAGTGTTCCGCGAACCCGTGTAGCCCGACTACTCGTGAGGTACGTTAGGCAAGATAATAAGAAAAAGCTTTTCTCTTTCTCTAAATCGTATATGGAATACAAACTGTAGGAATGAAAAGCAAGCTGTAAACGTTTGAAAGTGACACGGACTTTTCGCAACTAGCGCAATCCTTAAGAGGTTAGCCATCACATGCTGACGTGCTAGCGCGGACAACTGTTGACGCGACGGAAATCGCCACGCGCATGCCACCATCGCTAGTTAGGTACCATCGCTACATCGCGGCCATCGCTCCATCGCGGCCATCGCTCACAGCACCAACCACTCAAAACCTACATCCCACAAATGTGAGCAAAAGATTCCGAAACCGAACTACCACATGCTAAATTCTACAGGCATCGTACGAAAACACTCGCATCCGGCGAGCAAGGCACTCCTGCCAAACCGACGCGTCTCTACGGCGGCACACCTCAATCGGCCGACCGCTTACACAGGCCTTTCAAGTGCCCCGGTTCCGCGACCTCGACACGAGCCTCAGACAAACCCACCAGGAAGAGGCGGAAGATCAATTACTCTGGAGCTGACGGAGAGAACGAGGATGGCGATAAGGCATACTCGAACGACGATAGACTGGCTCTTGCCACTCGGGATGCCAACCGATTCCCTGTTTTCAAGGCGAAGGATAAGGACAGCGCTTTTAGAGCAAAGTTTACTATCCCGTTGATCAATAAAGACACCGGCTCGTACAATTCAGGTCGACCAGCGCCGTTGCTTGGGATGCGCCTGGGAAGGGTCTTTGTAGCGCGACCGTTGCATGATCCCAGCGGAGAGTTCGCTATCGTGTTATATGATCCTACCGTTGACGATAAGCCGATTCCAAAGGAAGATGCAGTGCCAAAGTTGAGCCAGGACGAAGTCAAGAGTTTAGAGGTCCCATTAGAGCACAAGAGTCTAGCAGACATTCTGGGTATAAAGAAAAAGGTCGACGAAGAGAGACCAAGGGTACCTGTGGTCATCGATCCGCGACTGGCGAAAGTTCTCCGACCGCATCAGGTCGAAGGTGTGAAGTTTCTGTACCGTGCCACCACCGGCTTGATCGACCCAAAGGCCAACGGATGCATCATGGCTGATGAGATGGGCCTTGGCAAAACCTTGCAATGCATCGCGTTGATGTGGACACTTTTGAAACAATCCCCGGATGCAGGAAAGTCAACTATACAGAAATGTGTGATAGCATGTCCGTCTAGTCTTGTCAGGAACTGGGCCAATGAGCTGGTCAAATGGCTTGGAAAGGATGCTGTCACTCCGTTCGCCATTGACGGTAAAGCATCGAAGGAGGAGTTGACCCAGCAGATACGGCAGTGGTGCATTGCCTCTGGTCGTACCGTTGTAAGACCTGTCCTCATAGTGTCTTACGAGACACTACGCCTCAACGTGGGTGAGCTGGCCCAAACACCTATTGGATTGCTTCTCTGTGACGAAGGTCATCGTCTGAAGAATGGTGAGAGTCAAACATTTACTGCTCTGAACGGCTTAAATGTCCAGAAACGAGTTATTCTCTCCGGCACTCCGATTCAGAATGATCTTTCAGAGTACTTTTCTCTGCTTAACTTCGCCAACCCAAATTACCTCGGTACACGAGCTGATTTCCGCAAGCAATTCGAGCTTCCTATTCTACGCGGTCGCGACGCAGACGGGACAGACGAGGATCGTAAAAAGGGTGATGCACGCCTCGCAGAGCTGTTGACCTTGGTCAACAAATTCATTATCCGACGAACCAACGACATTCTCTCAAAATATTTGCCTGTCAAATATGAGCATGTTGTCTTCTGCAATCTGGCGCCTTTTCAGAAGGATCTTTACAATCATTTCATCCAATCTCCAGATATCAAGAGCCTTCTTCGAGGCAAGGGTTCACAGCCACTCAAAGCAATTGGCATGTTGAAGAAACTCTGTAATCATCCTGACCTACTGGATCTACCTACCGACCTGACAGGATGCGAGAATATTCTGCCAGAAGATTTCGTGCCCAAAGACGCCCGAGGGAGAGACCGTGACGTCAAAGTCTGGTATTCTGGCAAAATGCTGGTTTTGGACCGCATGCTCGCGCGCATTCGTGCGGACACGAACGACAAGATCGTGCTTATATCCAATTATACCCAAACACTGGATGTCTTCGCTACACTTTGCCGCACGAGAGGGTATGGATGCCTTCGTCTCGACGGTACGATGAACGTTAGTAAGAGGCAGAAGCTAGTCGACAAGTTCAACGATCCCGAGGCGCCTGAGTTCATCTTCCTGCTTTCCTCTAAGGCCGGTGGATGCGGGTTGAACCTTATTGGCGCCAACCGTCTTGTCCTTTTCGACCCCGATTGGAATCCGGCGGCTGATCAGCAAGCTCTCGCCCGTGTATGGCGTGACGGACAGAAGAAGGACTGTTTCGTATACCGGTTTATCGCTACCGGTACGATCGAGGAGAAGATTTTCCAGCGCCAGTCTCACAAGCAATCGCTATCGTCTTGTGTGGTTGACTCTGCGGAGGATGTGGAACGGCATTTCAGTAGCGACTCTCTACGGGAGCTGTTTCAGTATAGAGATCATACGACTAGCGACACTCACGATACGTTCAAGTGCAAGAGGTGTAGGAAAGAAGACGGCAGACAGGTGCTCAAGGCACCAGCTATGCTCTATGGTGACACCAGCTCCTGGAATCATTTTGTCAATGATGGCGAGAAGGGTCCGCTGGCGCGTATCCAGGATCATCTGCTCAGACAAGAGACGGTGGGGGATTGTAAAGACGTCAGCGCCGTGTTCCAGTATATCAGCCATTAGCTCAGTCATGGTGTTGCGAGTGTTTGATATTCGGTTTGGGTAGTTCTTCCGATTGATGGGTAGGCTTAGCGGGTGTTCAGAATCACTGCGAAATGCAGCGAATATCATTCACCTTCGGTTTTCACATTTTAACTGCGCAAAGCCGTTGAGCATTCTGGTAAGACATATGTTTGTGGGGCCCTTTGAATTAGCCGATACCTAGCCAGATTTTGTAGCCGACATATAGAGAAGTTTTTCACGAGCTCATAGTTGACATATGTGAGGAGCCGTTTGCTTCCAAGCCTCTGTCATACTTTCTTCCGAAACTAGATAAAGATGAAGATGGGAGCTAGGGGCTCTCAATTGTCCTGCCTTGTGGGCGGCCCGTCTTCAACCAATTTTCCAATGTTCCGTCTTGTAAAGCTATACGAGTCATCTTAACGAACCATGGACCTGGGAGTGCGCTCCACGAAGCCAACCACCACTCAGCTCACGCTGAAAACAAAGGAGGCCTCGCTATGAGCTGACGAGGACTTTCAGCGTGCGCCGGTAGTTCTCTCCAAACATATACATACCCTTTGTATGGAGTAGGACAGAGGCACCAACGCAGGACACGCCCCGCTACTGTATCACGGGAACCTGCGCGAGTAAGGCAGACGCCTTCTGCCTCAGCACAATCGGCCATACACCTGGACGTGGTTGGAATACCCGACGCTTTACTGGAGGATGGCTTGAAGTGGCTTTGGGCATCGTGATGGGTGTTGGCGCCTTTAGTTGTAGGGGAAGAGGCTTGTGGTAAAGGATACGGAGATGGTGTGGGTGATGTTTGTACGACTGGGGACGTCCTAACGATGGGGTTTTGGAAAGCTTGGGTAGTCCAGAGCTTTGCTCGTTAGGGCTGGTGAGAGCCGGCGAGGGGACGGGCGTCTATAACAGCCCGCGGGCGGGGGACTCGGTGGCGGAAAGACGCGGTGGACCGTGCGACCCCCACATTTCCTAGGTATCATCATCATGTGATGTAGCTGCCTTGTGTCACGTTCGACCGTTGCCTCGAGAGCAAATCCTTTATATTTCGCGCGCCCTCCGCACCACTAGGCTCGATTTTCAGCACCATCACCGGCCGATTTCCCATACAGTGTAAAGTTGCCAAGTGCTCGCAGCGGGGAAACAGTAAGGCGATTGGAGGGGTAGGCGAAACTAGACTGCTAGCTAGAGCTTGATTGGAGCTCTACCCAAAGACCCCTGCTAGCGTTCAGCACATCTCGCAACTTCATACGGTACCTCCCAGCGCGTCGCCCCGATCTGCACGCGTCGACGCCCAACATGCCTCCGAAAGGCCGGAATCCAGAGGACCTCGACGCCCTGCGGCTTCGATCGCGGCAGTCCTATCTCTCGAAGCGCGAGAGCGAGAAGATCCTGCTGCTGCGCCGGCAGGTGGCCGAGGAAGCTGAAGAAGAGCGATCGTTTTCCAGGACCTTGTCAGTAAGGGAGCTCGACGAGTTCAAAAGGAACCGGGAAACCCTTCGGCTCGCTGAGGAGCGCCTGGCGATTGATGACCACCGAGATGGGTATCTCATTCCGGACGCCGACTTGAGTAGGAAAGATGAGGTTTTGACGAGGCGGCACAAGGAGGAGTTCAAATCGGAAGTTCAACAATGGGAGGATGAGCAGACCTCAAAGGCCAAGGCCCAGATAAACCAGCCGGCTCGGGAGAATGAGAATGAGGAAGATTACGAGTACGTCTTCGACGAAGCCAATGCGATCTCGTTCATCAATGATGCAGCGAGCCGCCTCGATCCAGAGCAGCATGCTCTAGAGCAGATGCTAGATGCTGCGGAAAAGAAGGCGCAGACAATCGATGAGGTCCGGAAGAGCCTTCCGATGTACACATTCCGAGAACAGATACTGGACGCTGTGGCCGAATACCAGGTCTTGATCATTGTTGGCGAAACGGGCAGCGGAAAGACGACGCAGATCCCCCAGTATCTGTACGAGGCAGGGTATACAAAGGACGGGAAGAAAGTCGGATGTACGCAGCCTCGACGAGTGGCTGCCATGTCCGTTGCCCAGCGTGTTGCGGACGAGGTTGGTTGCCGGATTGGGAGCACTGTTGGCTACAGCATCCGCTTCGAGAACAAGACGACCGAGAAAACACGGATACAGTACATGACGGACGGAATGCTTCTTAGGGAGCTGTTAGCCAGTCCAGATCTTGCCCAGTACTCAGCAATCATGATCGACGAAGCCCACGAGCGCAGCTTACACACCGACGTGATCATGGCTATCGCTAAAGACGTCGCCCGACAGAGGCCCGATCTGAAGCTCCTCATTGCGAGTGCCACCATGAACGCCGAGAAGTTCTCCAAATATTTCGATGACGCTCCTATCTTCAATATCCCCGGCCGACGATACCCAGTGGACATCCACTACACAACACAACCTGAAGCAAACTACTTAAATGCCGTGGTAACCACATCGCTTCAGATCCATCTATCCCAACCACCTGGAGACATATTGGTTTTCCTAACGGGACAGGACGAGATTGAGGCTGTCCAGGAAAATCTCGAGGAGACTGCAAAGAAGCTAGGCAATCGTGCCCCAGAACTCATAATTGCACCGATTTATGCCAATCTACCAACGGATCTTCAAGCAAAGATCTTCGAACCCACTCCCCCGAAAGCACGCAAGATTGTCCTTGCCACTAACATTGCCGAAACCTCGCTCACAATCGACGGCATCGTTTACGTTATCGACCCAGGCTACGTGAAAGAGGACGTCTACAATTCCCGGACTGGAATGCAACAGCTAATCATCTCGCCGTGTTCACGTGCATCTGCAAATCAGCGTGCAGGCCGAGCTGGACGAACGGGACCGGGCAAGTGTTTCCGTCTATACACTAAATTCGCGTACTACAACGAGCTTGAGGAGGACTCTGCCCCTGAAATCCAGCGTACAAATCTCAACTCGGTCGTTCTTATGCTGAAGAGTCTTGGGATCAACGATCTGGTCAGTTTCGACTTCATCGATTCTCCGCCTGCCGACACTCTTATCCGTGCACTGGAGCTCCTGTATTCGCTCGGTGCCATATCGGAAACAGGCCAACTCACTCGACTGGGCCGGAAGCTCGCCGAATTCCCCACAGACGTCATGCTTGCCGCAGCCATCATCGCGGCCGACAAGTACGGCTGCGTCGAAGAAGTGCTCTCAATTGTCTCCATGCTGTCCGAATCCGCCGCCCTGTTCTTCCGCCCCAAAGACAAAAAACTCTACGCCGACGCCGCGCGCGCCCGCTTCACCAACAAAGAGGGCGGCGACCACCTCACCTTCCTCAACATCTGGAACCAGTGGGAGCAAACCGAATTCGACACCCTCTGGAGCAAGGAAAACTTCCTGCAGCAGCGCTCCCTCAACCGCGCCCGCGACGTCAAGGACCAGCTCGTCAAGCTCTGCGACCGCGTCGAGGTCCAGATCTCCACCTGCGGCATCGGCAACCACACCGCCATCCGCAAGGCGCTGACCGCAGGCTTCTTCCCCAACGCCGCCCGCCTCGCCCGCGACGGCCAGTCGTACCGCACGGTGAAAAACGGCATGACCGTGTACATCCACCCGAGCTCCGTGCTGCAGGAGACCCGCCCCAAGTGGGTCATCTACTACGAGCTCGTCCTCACCAGCAAGGAGTACATGCGATCTGCCTTCCAGCTCGAGCCGGACTGGCTGGTCGAGGTGGCGCCGCACTACCACAAGAAGGAGGATTTGGAGAAACTAGGTATTGATCGCAAAATGCCGAAGGGTCAGGGCAAGGTGGGCGTGGATCGGCCGGGTCGGGCGTGAGGCTGCCCTGCGTGGACATTACCTTGTATACTAACTACAGTAGGGCTTTGTAGTGATAGAGGTGGATTATCTGCCTAGTGCTGGTATTTCGTATGCTGTCGAGAGGATTGCGTAAACTGCGAATTATCCGCAACCGTCTTGAGAGGTTGATGACCTACATCACAATAATAGATGAATGCTTGCATGCTATCCAACGGAGTAGCCCCAAACTCACGTTTATATGTACCAATGAATCAATTCCCAAATCCTACAGATGCTAGCAAGTAAGCGGGTATGTATTACAAAAACGCAAAGGATATCGCTGAAGTGTACCATTTACCAAACCCAATCCGCAGACAGCAGAAAAACTCAAAACAAGAAAACGGTAGGAAAAGCTATGTATAGGAGATCAAAGGTAAGAAAGAGAGTCGTCAGACGTCAATCCAGAACTCCAAAGGCAAACCGTCCGACCGATACTTCCGAAAAAACTATAATGAAATCGACCATGTACCATGCGCAAATAACCCAATGCGACCCAAAGAAAATGCTTGTATGGACTACATCACATTACTCCCGCTCAAATCCATAATGGAGCTCTCGGGCGGCGCCAAACTAGCCACGCTGCGGTGGCGGCTATCAATACTCATAGCGCCACTCATAACACGCACAACCTTCTTATTCGAAGGTTTCGCGACAAGGACCTGAGCAGGACACACAACGATCTCGTCGTCGCCCTCGCCGAAATCATCGCCCTTCTTGACGACGAGCGGAAACAGAACGATCTTGACGACAGCGCCGCGCGCCTCGAGGTCGTCGTTGGAGTGCGTTTCGCCGGAGCGCTCGTTCATGAGCGACGCGTTGAAAGTGACTTTTGCGACGAGGTCGCCGCTGGTGTCGTATTCGGGTTGTAGGGGTGGCAGCATGATGTACTCGGCGCGCTGGGTGCGCATTTCGATGGAGAGCTCGACGGCGAGGCGCATGACGTTGCGGAGGGACTCTTGGATTTGGCGCTGGAGGTGCGAGGGTGGGGGGAGGAGGGTGGAGAGGGTGCTGTAGATTTCGTGGACGACGGCTTCGGTGTCTTGGGCGCGTTGGTGGATGAAGGGGTCGCGTTTGGAGAGGAGGGTGAGGGTGATGGCGCGCCATTGGGCGACGGCGCGGGTGGGGCCTTGGATGGAGTTAGTGTGAGGTGGTGGAGATGGGAAGGGCGGTGGAGACGTACCGACTTCTGAAAGGGTCTTTTCTAGCGACTTGAGCTTTTGTCGCTGCTCTCGATCCATGCCAAAGAGGTATCGTGTGAAGACATACTCCCAAATCATGGTCATTACTACGGACATGAAGACGTCTCGGCGGCTTACACGACTTGCCAGGAGCATGTCGACGTCGGAGCCATCGAGGATGGCGTTGTCTAGTCGGGTGTCGATCTTTTGCCGGGTTGCGGCGTCGAGTCTTGTATCAGCCGCGATCTCAGAAGACAGACGACAGGCTCGAGCATCCGAGAATTTGGAGAATCGCAACACCCATTGTTGCACGTGCTGGCAGAGTTGTTGACAAGCGCTGTCAAAGTAGTCCTCATCCCGTACGGCAAGGAAACTCTCGTTCGGGCTCTTTGAGCTGACTATCTCCTTTTGCAGAGCCTCGATCTGCTCTCTTGCGCCTGCGAGTTGGGCATTCAAACGCTCGATCTCAGCATTCCGGTCGTCGAGAGCTAGTGCAATCTCTCCGCGCACCGCTTCCTCCATTCCACGGGTCATCTGGTTGTGCTGCGCCCGCAGCTCCTCGAGTTCTTGTGCGGATTGCTGCCATTGATCCTGAACATGCTGGCCCTCAGCTTGAAGTTGCGCATAGCGGTCGTTGGTGTCATTGGTCAGATGGCGATTGGCGTCGGTGATCGAGTTGTTGAGCTCGGTAAGTCTTGCTACCTCTTCATGGAGACGGTGCAGAGTGTCTCTGAGCTGGGCGATGTCGATGTCCTTTTGGTGGATCTCGCGATCACGTGCCTCGACCGCTTCGGTTACCACTTGCGAGTCTACTTGGCGCTGGTACTGGGCAGCCTGCATAGCCTCGTCCGCTTTGACTTTCGCATCCTCTAGCGATCGATTCTGAGCGGCAAGGTGCTCGAGTTGCGACTGCAGGTCCATGATTTGCATGCTCTGTCGCTTGCGCACGCTCGGCGGGCGCGTCGGTGACATCGGCGAGCCTTGCGCCTCACCCCATGCCTCCTGCAAACTGTGTTAGCGTCACGGTCCGAAGCACGGTCGCATGAGAGGGACAACTTACGTAGACATCGGGCATGTCGGCGCGACCCTTGCCTTTGTCGGTGACGGGGTCGTATTTTGATGAGCTCGCGATGCCCGCGGCGATGGCAGCTGTTGCCCCGGCAGCGAGCGCGATGCCGGCGAGATTAGGTTGCGACTTCTGCGCATGGACCTCGCCAAGCCGCGATGCGGCGCGTAAGTCACCTGATATGCTCCGATCGATCCGTCTCAGCGGCGGAGTCGCTGATCGATTGCTGGCGGCACTAAGTGGTCGCAAATGATCTGGCGTCTTGTATCGTGCAATTCCGCCCGACGAACGGTCGCTCAGCACGCTCGGAGAACGGTGTTCACCAAAGCGTTGCTTCGTAGGGTCTGAGGCAGGCGGGGAACGGAGTCGGCGGGCAGGGCTTAACGTCATGCTGCGATCGACGTTCTCGTGCACTTGATGCCATGGTGTATCCTTTGCAGGCGCGTTTCCTGGCGATGTGTCCAAAGGCGGGACAACGGGCTTGCGGCTGGTCGTCGTAGTGGGCGTGTGGGGAAGCGGGGATTTCAATCGCTCAGCGAACGGCTTTGGACTGTCGTTCCGTCTCAGAGTCTTCACGCCCCGATCAGGTGTTCCAACGTCGGTGATATGGCGCCCCTTTTTGTGCAGTGGGGAGTCATCGGGGCTGCTCTCCTTGATCGTATCTAGCTGCGCACTGGGTGTTCGCAGATGCTTCGAAGACGGAGTAGCCAACGTGGCCGACTTCTCCACTTTCTTCTCACTTGGATCGCCGAAGATTGACTGGTGAGGCTCCTTGTGCTTGACTTCTCTGGTCGGCGAAGCATGCTCTCTTGACTTCGAGCTGCGCTTCCTAATCGCCTCAGAGGGTGAGACAGCACGTGAAATGTCCTCAGCACCGCTGACCGGTTGTACGAGGGATTCTATCTGAGGGATGGCGTGTGAATGAGTCTTCGACGTAGTCGCTGGCGTGTCGGTGTACCCGCGTGTTGAAGGCGACGAATTGAATAAGTACGAGGTTCGCTCCTTTGTAGCCGAGTCAATGGCGTTCGGTGACTGAACAAGGCCCGCAAAGGACGGGGCTTCCGGCAACGAAGGGCTTCGTGATCTAGCCCGCTCATGGTGAGGTTCTGCTAATGTGCGATAAGCCGCTTCACGCGCTGTCTCTGCTTCATCCGATTGATGTGTCACTTTACTGTTGGATCCTTCGGGTAGCGCGCCTGCATCGTGAGGTATTGTGGGATTGTAGCCTGTATCGTGGTAACCGCTGTCACGCGTGGTTGTCTGGAATTGTGGGGCGGTGGAGAGATGCGGGGAGTCCGCCACGTGTACAGCGCTGTCACGGACTCCACCGAAAGACCACGTTGGCTCGGTTGCCGGCGAAAGCCCCCGACTGACTGTTGGCAATGCAGAGGATTCTTTCAGTAATCCTTCGCTGGTTTGTGGAAGCAATGCGGAACTGGGCACATCACGGACTTCTTGGGGAAAGACGAGCGGAAGCTCCGCTGATTCGTGGTGTGCATCTGAGAAGGGGTCTGCGAGATGTCTTCGCTTCTCTTCTGGTTGCGTGTCTGGTACAGAGTCTGGATGTTCCCGTCGCTTGACATGGTCGACAGCTGAGTATGTACCTAGTTTCGAGCGTAGTGAGGTTTCCTGAGCCGATGTGTAGTCCAACTCCCGCGTCGTAGCTTCTGGCAGCGCTTGCTTCTTTGCCATAGACTCGTGGTAATCGATGGGTGGGCTTGGAACGACTGCTTGTGACACGTGGATGGGCTCTTGCTCGACCACGTCCGTCATCTCCAATGTTGGCAATCCTTTTTCGACGCTTGGTTCCTCCAACGGCTTCTCTTGAATTTTATCTGTTAGTACTCTATTCTCCGATTCCCACGCTATTCCTCCTCCTGGGACCTTGTCCTTCTTCTCCTTTTTACCCTTCTTTCCTTTCTTCTTCGATGATAAAGCCCACTCGTCAACCGGCTCAATATCCTTCGTCGACTCCTGCATTTCCATTTTCGATGGTGTTTCCTGAATCTCCTGACTAAAAGTGACTGGGAATGGATACTCGCTCGGTTCTTCGGCCGCTGACGATTTTGGTACCTCCTCAAATTTATGAGGCTGGTCTTGGGCCATTTCGAGATCGATACGTTTCTTGTTCTGCATATCTTCGACTGCATCATCCGTAGCCATTGCAGGTGCAACTGCAGCTCCTCCCACCAGAAGAGCCGCTGAGTCAAGTTTTCCTTTCTTAGCTTTCTTTCCTTTCTTCTTTGAGGAAGTCCAATCCTCTACTCCTGCTTCCATTTCTTGCTTTGGCTCGCTAATTCCTCTCTCGGTATCCTGTTGTCGTTCGTGCTCTAATGTTGTGACTGCAACTGGAGCGGTGACGGATTCCAAAGCTTGCTCCATAGTGCTCGAACGCTTCAATTTTCCCTTGCCCTTCTTTCCCTTTTTCTTTGGCTGTTCGTCCCAAGTGTCCTCGATTATTTCTACGACTGGGGTGGCTTGGAGAGGAGGCTCTTGCAGAATCGCGTTGTCGACTGGTTCTCGGACTGGGGTTGCTTGACGAGGAGGCTCTTGCATAATCACATCGTCCACTGTTTCTGTGACCGGTGTTGCTTGGAGAGGAGCCTCTTGCAGAATCGCATCGTCAACTGCAGCCGGCTCGGATAAGGTGCTGTCAACGAACAAGTCCGTGAGGATCTCCACGCTAGGTTCTGTTTGGGCCAAAGGCTCAGCAGTAGGCGATCGAGGAATCTCCGGCTCAAGAGCCCACGTCGTCGCATCAGCTGGAGTCTCCGCGGCGAGAGGCACATCTATTGGAGCCTCAATCACCGGGGCCTCAACAGCTGCGCTCTCGAATGGATCTTGCGCCAAGGAAATGCTCTTTTTGTCTTTCTTCGCCTTCTTGCCCTTCTTCTTAGAGGGTGCCGACCTCACATCTTCAGGTTCCTGTTCGGCCGGAATTGAGGGTATGAGTTTGAGGGGCTGTGTCAGCTCCTGATCGGGTTGTGTTGATTGAGGGAGTCCAGGCTCAAGTTGCGGTTCTGTTGCGAATGAATCTAGAGTGGCATCCGTTCCGGCCATGTTAGCATTTTCTGGCAGCTCAGTCGCTGCAGGCAGGTCCAACGCGCGGGCTTCATCTTCATCTTCCGCTGGCGAAATAGGGATAGAATCTCGCTTCTTCTTTCCTTTGCTCTTCTTATTCTTCTTTGCACCAGACCAGAGTTCTTCGGGATCCGGTTCTTCAAGAACACCAGGAGGCGACCTTCGTTGGAGGAAGAGAGGATCATTGACGATATTCATTGGGTCAAAGATCGGGTCCAAATTTGCATCTTCTGAAAAGTCGGGAATGACTTCTGGCTGAGGGGTATTGCTAGGAATTTCGGAAGTCGGTTCAATTCGTGGAGACGCCGGCCTGGGTGACGTACGTCCCATATCACTGAATCTGGACCTGCTGGCAGTGTCTCTCGCCGCGGCGATGTCATCTTCAGGTGAAACATCAAGAGATCCGTGTGGAGATGTAGATCGAATAAACGAGTCGTCATTGAAGATGAGATCTGTGTCGAAGCCTGATTCCCTCAAGCCTACTGCAACGCTGGCGGCAAAGTCAATATCTTGTCCTGGAGACTTCGCACGAGGCTGGGATTCCCAGCCCGACTCTTCTGGAAGCAATGTGACTGGAGGGGGCGCTGTCTCGGTTTGGGTGGCGAGAGTGCTTCCCAGAACCGGCTCAAGAATGTTTGAGGCATCTTCTTTCTTAGCCAATACGACCGGAGGCGTAGCAGTCTCTTCTTGCTTTTCAGGCTCGAACATGGATGCGAACTTATGCTTTTTGGGTTTCTTCTTAGATGCTTTAGCGGATGAAGATGCCTGCGGGGCTTCAATCGCCGGCAACACCTCAGGCTGGACATCATTGGCAGCCTTGCTACTATCCGGCTCCACTATGTCGAGGGCTTCGCTGCTGAGGACAGGCACAACCGTTGTACTTTCAAGGACAGGAGCATCGACAGCCTGACGATCATGAGACTCGATATTGTCGCGAGATTGGGCGTCGACGACGATGTCTGGTTGAGCGCTGACAGGCAAGTCAACTTCGAATGGCGTACTGCTGTCTGCCGCGTCGTGTTCATGGGCCCCAATAGTATCTCTCGGAAGTTCGGTCAAAGGCTCTTCAACCACCGTACTGGTCTCAGGTCTGACCATCTCGCGGACTTCAGAATCATCGTTCAAAGTAGGAACAGGGTCCACGAGAGGCTCAGTGGCGATTAGTGAGTCTTGGAGCTCGGTAGAGTCTTCGGCAATAGCACCGGCATTTTTTGATTTGCGCTTCTCCTTCTTGTTCTTCTTAGAAGGGAGTTCGAAAGTGGGTTCAATCTCGCGGTCTTCCACCTGCAAGTCACCGGCATCAACTGCGCTAGACTCTCTAGGTTCCTCTAACGGCACAGTGATGGAAACGTCTTGAGCCGGCTCATCAACAAGTGTGCTCGTGGCCTTAGATTTCCGCTTGTCCTTCTTACTCTTGTTTGTAGGAAGTCCCCAATCTTCCTCTGGCTGAGGTTCAGGTTCAGGTTGACTAGCGATTGGCATAGGTTCAGACGCGACTTTTTCTACTTCGAACTCTTCTTTGGTGGTGAAAAGCTGTGCATCTTCGACTGGCTCATCCCACGATGCGGCTGCACCTTTTGATTTGCGCTTCCACTTTTTGTTCTTCTTGGAGCCTGTCTCAAACTCGACTTCGGGCTCAGCGGGAGGTAAGCCGACTGGAACTAACTCTTGTTCGACACTCTGTGGCAAAGCAGCCTCGGGTTCAAGCACTAAGCTTTGATCGGCCAGCACTGGAATAGGCGCTAGAACGTCATCCAAGACCGGTGACTGAGAAATTGGGATATCTGGAGCAGCGTCCGTCTTCGATAGCGAAGCGTCCAGAGGCTGTTCAGTGAAATCCTGCACGTAATTCGTCTGGCTTTCAACGGGCTCTGTCCTATCAAATGCAGCCACCTTTTTCTTGCCCTTCTTCTTGTCCTTCTTACTGGGTTGAGGCGCAAAGTCATCAGCAGGCGTTTGTGGCTCCGAGACAATAGGCTCCTCGCTAGCTGGAGTTGGCTCCTGTAAGTCCAATGCAGTTGACTTGCCCTTCTTCTTGTCCTTCTTGCTCTGTTTGCGCGTTAAAGCAGGGGCAACGGGAGGCTCAGCTTCTATCCCCGTCGGGACATCAGAAATTTCCGGGTTGGCGATATCTGGAATGTCAAACAAAGGCTCGAGCGGTTCAGTTGACATCGGAACGTCGGTCATAATGGATTGTTGTTCGACAAGTGGCTGGTGTAAGTCAGAGGTGTCTGGTCCAGCGACATCGAGGACCTCCGGGACTTCAATATCAATGTCCCTTTTGGGCGTCTCCTGCGATACGGTGAACTCCAGCTCCGGTTCCTTGGAGGGTTCTTCAGGCTCCTCATTCCAGGCTGAAGCAACAGCCTTGCCCTTCTTTTTCTTGTCTTTCTTACTGAGCTTGCGCGAATGCACACTGGGCTCATCCTGAGCAAAGACCTCGGGCTGCGAAGCAGATGGGGGATCGGTCTGGACCGGCTCGATAGCGGGGCGTTGCACCTCCGTGTCTGGCGATAGCGAAAGATCGTTCTTTGTGGCATCTTCATCTTGAGGTAGCAATGTAGAGTCATTTGGCGAAGCTGTGGGCTCGTCCGTCCGAAAGGCAATTTCCTTGGCTTTCTTCTTGTCCTTTTTACTTAGTTTGCGAGATAGTGTGGGCGGTTCTGGGATCACATCCTGTTCCGTCGTAACCGGTAATGCCACAGGCTCAAGTTGGACAATGTTGTCCTGATTCTCCAGAGTGGGAGTGCTTTCTGTGATTTGTGGCGCTTGCTCGTCCCAGGAGATTGCGGGTTTCGCCTTCTTTTTGTCTTTCTTGCTCAACTTGCGGGATGGTTGGGGTACTTCCGCGACCGGCACTTCCTGAGATTCGAGAATCTCAGGTATCGTGTCCTCTGTGCGGGGTCCCTGGATGTCAACAGTAGGGGTATGTACATCCTCTTTGGCCTGTTCGATGTCTGGTATTGTATGCGCAATATCCTCAATAACGAGATCTCGGGCATCAGAAGGCACTGGCACGAACTGGTCTTCTGCAATGTCTTGACTTTCCGGGATGGTTGGAGCGTAGGACTCCGCAGTGGTAATTGGCACGTCCGAGGAGATGGGTGAAGGTTCATCATTCACGGCGACCTCAGCGGGTACGACCACATCATCGCTACTTTGAATCTGCTCCAAAGAACTTGGTACCGCGTCAACCTTGCTAGGATGTTGAAGGTCAAGCTGCGCGGAAGATTCCGCCAAGTCCGTATTCGGCTCGTCCCAGGCCAAAGTGGTCTGCTTTGCCTTCTTCTTATCCTTCTTACTCACTTTGCGCGACAAAGTCAGGGGTACCTCCACAGTAGATTCCGTGGGTTGACCGATTTCGACTTGAAGAGGTTCTGCTGTGACTGGAGATTCGTCGTCTAATGGAGTGGGAGCATCTAGGCTGAGATCATCCCGGGCTGAAGATGCGGCCTTGGACTTCTTTTTGTCTTTCTTGCTGAGCTTGCGCGACAGAACAGGGGGATCTTCGACTATAGGTTCTTGAAGATCGGGAATCTCTGTAGGCAGCTGCTCCTCATAGACCAGGATTTGACTATCAGACGGCGTGGGTTCCAAGTATTGATCAGTAATAGCGACTGGTTCCTGCACGAAGTTCTCGAACTTAAACGCTGGCTCTAGCTCGGAGTGCTCCTTGACGAGGTCTTGGGATTCCGAGGGTAAAGCGGTAATAGTCTCCTGCACGGTTTCTTGAGGTTCTAATGGTTCCTCTGTTGAAGGACTGTCAGTCCAATCTAACGCAACAGACTTCGTAGCCTTCTTCTTATCTTTCTTGCTAAGCTTTCGTGTTGGCGTACTGAAAGCACTAGCAGCATCCTGAACGAGGATATCTGGCTCTCTTGGCACGATAGAAGTTTCCTCTGCAGGCTGCATAATGACCGATTCTTGAGGTTCAGTGAGAGGCGTCAATACCTCCGGAGGCTGCTCATCCAAGCCCGCTGCAGAAGCTTTGGCCTTCTTCTTGTCTTTCTTGCTGAGTTTTCGAGTTGGCGCGCTGGAACTTTGTTCGTCATCTTGGACGTTTCGCGACTCTATTGGCGTCTCGGATGCAGAAGGCTCGGTAGATTCGACTGGTACCTGTACAGATGATTCCTGAGCTTCGAGCGCTGGCGCAGATGGCTCAGATGGCTCAGATGGCTCGTCCCAGCTGAGAGTATCGGCTTTACCCTTCTTCTTGTCCTTCTTGCTAGACTTGCGGGATGGAATATCGACTGAGATTGGATCTTCTTCTGTGACGAGTTGTGAAACGAGATTCTTCGACTCAAGGAAGCTGTCAGATTCGACGATTGGAGTCACGGGTTCGGAAAGATCCACAGCGGCGGCTTTGCCCCTTTTCCCCTTCTTCTTGTCTTTCTTGCTCAACTTGCCAACAACATCGAACATTGATGAGGGATGCGAAGTGGAGGATTGGTCGAGACTGATATCCTGAACCTCAGCGTCCGCTTGTATAATTTTGTCGAGTGCTTCAGAACGTTCTTTGAAGTCGGCAAGATCATCCTGCAACGACCCGAGGATGGAAGACAATTCTCCTGGCTTGAGTTCCTCCGGCTGGGTAGTCGTTTCGGCCTCGCGTTTATCGTCATTTGGCTCTGCAAGCTGTTCTGAGACATCGTGGAAAGTCGCTTCGTCAATTTGTGTAGCAGGGGCCGAGCCAAGCTCTAGATCCTGAGTCTCCGCCTCCGGGACGCTTTCGAGAACAGGTGAACCTGGCAAATGTACAGATTGCGGTGTATCGAGCTGAGTGTCCTCGGACGGTGTGGGAATCATCTCGGCGGCCTCAGGCTCTTGATACTGTGTAGGCAAGTCCGTGGATACGGCACTTGGCACAATTGGCGTCGATTGTTCCATCCCCAGGTCCCGGTCCATCTCCTTGCGGCCCTTTTTGTCCTTTTTGCTCTTCTTCTTAGAAGATGAACGCGGTAGTGCAAGCTCTGCCTCAATGGCCTTGAGTGACGGCTGCTCTAAGTCGTCCACTTTATCGGAAAGAGGAGCATCGTACACTGGCTCGAACGTCAATGGTTCAAGCGGCTTGTCGGATGACTCTGTCTGTGGCACGTCTTGTGCAACAGTTGGGTCAGATGCGCTAGGACCCGGCTGCAGTTCCTCTGATAGGATAGCTTCAGTGTCGTGCAAATTGTCGTCATTGGTTGTATCGCGTTGGACGTCCTCTGCTACCGTTTCTTCAAACATTGGAGCCTCCTTCTCTACTATAGGCGTATCGGCGCCCGAGGTGGACTTGCTCTTCTTGCCCTTCTTCTTTTCTTTCTTTGACTTCTTAGTGGGCAATGCCCACCCGTCTTCAGGCTCGGCTTTTGGAACTTCTGTAGTAATGACTGGCTCGCTTGGAACCTCAATGTTTAGCGAAGTAGTCGAGGGCTCGGTCGACTGGACAGGCTCAGCGATAGATGAGATGGGCTTATCGACAAGATCTCCAAATGTGACATTGTCGCCCTCCGACTTCTCATCTTTTGAGACTTCCGCAGTGATGACCGGCTCGCTTGAAATCTCGATAGTTGGCAAGGTAGTTGGGGGCTCTATTGACCGGTCAGGCTCAGCGATAGAAGAAGTCGGCTCATCGACAGGATCTCCAACTGTGACATTGTCGCCCTTCGCCTTCTTTCCTTTCTTGCCTTTCTTAGAGGTTTTCTTGCTCAACGGCGCCCAAGAGTCGTCCGCTTCCGGTTCTTTCGAAGTCTCTGGGCCAAGCTCGAGTTGGTTAGTCGAATCATCGCGAGACTGTTGAGCGATGTTATCCTGTACTGGAAAGACGGGTGACGTTGGCAGGGCTGTCTCAACCTCTAGTTGAGGAGGAGATTCCTCGACCACCCCACGAGAGTTATTGAATGGCTGTTCAGGACTTGTAGGAGCGTCGTGAACTTGACCTAACTCGATGTCTTGCTGCGGAAGTTCGGCTCTGCCAAGGTCATGGGATGGGTCTTGAGGTGGATCAATGGAAGGCTGTGAAGGTTCTGTCTCGAGAGTGTCCGCCAGGTCTAGGGTGGTAGATTGCTTTCTAGCCTTCTTGTCTTTCTTACTCTTCTTGCCCTTCTTTGGCGCAGCCCATTCGTCTTCGACCTCAACCTCTTTAGGCTGCTCCACAATAGGTTGACCACCCGGCTCATCAAGATTGACGTTCTCGAGCGTCAAAGTGTCCGAGACCTCGGCAACCTCGGACGGCTGCGATTTCGCAGTAATTGTGTCATCCGTAAGCTCCAATGGCTGCTCAAGAGAGGGCTGCTCGGGCTCTACAATTGACACGTCTTGGCCTATGTCAGCAACCGAAGGGATGGGTTCTCCCTCCAGGACGTCGCTTGAGAGAACAATCTGATTCTCAGTCGTTGGCTCATCGTCCTGACCCAAAGGTACAGACTTATTCTTAGACTTCTTGTCCTTCTTGCTGAGTTTCCTGCTGAGCAAGGGCTTCTCAAGCTCGTCTGTTCGAGACGGTTGCTGGAGGGCAGGCGCCTCATTTGTGACGGACTCAGGAGCGTCAAGCTTTTCGGTAAGGACGGCAGATGCGTCTCGGCTCACATTGTCGAGGGGATCAGTGGATTCGTTGGCTGGTGTCTCTGGCTCGGCTTTCTTGCCTTTACCCTTCTTTCCCTTCTTCTTTGAAGATGGCGCAGCCCATGCATCCACTTGCACCGTTTCCTGATCCACCGGAGGAGTACTTGCCGGCTGGACCTCCTCACGCACAGGCTCGGCCTCGGGTAATGGCTTCTCTTGATTAATGTTTTCCATGGGGATCTGGTCCGCTTCTTCTGTCACTTGGGTAGCAGTGCCGGATTTCTTGCCTTTGCCCTTCTTCCCTTTCTTTTTCGAAGACGGCAACGCCATATCATCATCCGCTTGTGGTTCGACCGCTCCGGCCGAGATAATTTCTACCGGAGGAGTTTCATCGCGCGTGGGTTGCAGTTCATCGCCCAGTTCGTCTTTCGCAACGTCGTCGTCAGGCAATGATGGCAAGTCTTCTAAGATGGGGGTCGCAAGCACTACATCACCATCAACTCCCTCCGCGGCAATATTTACAGTCTTGGAGTCATCGGATGTGCGATGCTCTTCGTCCAATAGCTCCTCGCTGGCAGCGCTGTCGACAGGTAGTGGTGGCAAGTCTTCTAAGACAGGTGTCTCATATGCCACATCGTCATCCGCTACGGTCGCGATGACATCTTCCGGCTTGGGCACGTCCGGTGTGCGTTGTTCTTCATCTAGCAGTTCCTCCTGAGCAGCGTTGTCAACAGGTGACGATGGTAATTCTTCCAAAACGGGTGTCGGAAGTGCGATATTGTCATCTACTACTACGCTCTCCTCAACAGACGGCTCGGCCTGCAACGCAGGGGCGGCTTCGAAAGTAGCCAGTGATTCAGCAATTGGCGTAGCAGCTCCAGACTTCTTTCCTTTCTTCCCTTTTTTCTTTGATGAGGATGGGGGTGCCCATTCATCAATTGCTGGCTCACCCTGCTCAGCCAAAGGCATACCGGAAGGCTGTAGATCAGCGGAGGACGTCATTTCGATTTGAGGTACATCGTCTTGTATTTCGCAAGGAGGTTCGGGAATGGAAGTCGCAGATCCTGATTTCTTGCCCTTCTTGCCCTTCTTTTTAGATGATGACGGCAGCGCCCGCTCATCAACTACGGGCTCATGCTCTGCAGCAGGCGGACTTGTCGGCTCGATGATGACATCATCTTCGCGCTTCTCGAGTACGGTGTCTTCTTGAGGCTCATCCACAGCCACGTCTTCCTGGATCGTGTCTGGGGCAGAAGTAGCGGCGCCTAACTTCTTCGCCTTCTTTTCCTTCTTCTTAGAAGAAGATGGCTGTGCCCAGTCATCAACGGGTGTCTCTGGGTGTTCGATCTGGGGAGAATCTTGCTGGACGTCGATGGCGATGGTAGTATCATCCTGAGTCTGCGCCTCTGGAATTGTCTCGGATATTGGCGTAGCTGGCGCGGATAGCTTGCCTTTTGCTTTCTTAGACTTCTTCTTGTCTTTCTTTGAGGTAGGAAGTCCCCAGTTATCTTCGACAGGTTGTTCGGGCTCAATTACTGGCACGAGATCTGGTAGTACGTCGCTGGTCTCCGCTAGGGTCACAACGTCAGAGCCTGGTAGAGGCGTGAGATCCCGTTGTGTGTCGCTGATCTCTACTGGAGTAGTCAGGTCGGATTCAGCCAAAGTTGGCTGTGCATCGCTAGTCTCCACTGGATTAGTAAGGTCGGACTCAGGCAGAGGCACGAGATCTGGTTGCACGTCACTGATCTCCGCTGGGGTCGCAAGGTCAGCATCAGGTAGGGGTATATCAGTAATCTCTGCTGCAGTCGTAAGATCAGACTCAGGCAGAGGCACAAATGCTGGCTGTACGTCGCTACTCTCTACCTGAGTCGAGAATGGCGGATCGATCAATGGCGGAAACCCTGGCGGAATGTCAGCGAACTCTATCGGAGTTTCCGCTGGCGTGGCGAAATTAGACTCAGGCAATGGCACAAACGTTGGCTCGTCGTCGTTACTGCTCCCTAGCGGTGTGGTATGGGACACGCTCTCATCGTGGGGCTCCGGTAGGGGCTTCTGGACCTCCTTGTCTACCGGCGCGTCTGGGATAATCTCCGAGGGAGGAGTCACCGCATCGGAAGCCTTCGCTTTGCCCTTTTTACCTTTCTTTTTGTCTTTCTTAGACGGTACAGCCGCCTCGACTTGAGCAGGTGCTTCGGCCTCGAGCTGAATTGGCGTGTCGTGTGCAGCCAGGACGTTCTCGGTTGGGAGCTGGATGGGTTCCTTGACTTCAACCTGGGGCTGAACATCCGAGATGGGCTGTTCAATGGGCGTGGCGGTGTCAGATTGTTTGCCCTTGCCTTTCTTTCCCTTCTTTTTGTCCTTTTTCGCGAACGAGGCACCCCAAACTTCCAATGCTGGTTCGTCAGCTGGCTTGGGGTCGTCTGGCAAGGTCGTGGAAGATTCTGTCAGGTCTGTGTGGGTGTTGCTGCCGTCCATTGGGGCCTGAAGATCACGATCGAGCTGTGCTTCGGTGATCGTTTGGTCGGCAGGGTCGATAGAATCAATCTCCTTGTTTTCCAGAGAATCCGTTATTGGGGTAAACTGAGGTTCGATAGACTCTTGGTTCTCCGCTTGCGTAGTGTCGATTGGAAGGACTCCCGACTCTTCATGCGTGAGGTCTTGCGTTTCTCGCATGAGCTTGGTATCAGTTGGTGCCTCAGGCTGAATGGCGGTAGAGCTTGACTCTGGAGTAGGCTCTTCAGCTATCGACGCACGTTTGCCTTTCTTGCCCTTCTTCTTGTCTTTCTTCGAGGTAGCAGGCATATCTAGATCATCCTGAACAACCTCTTCTGGCTGTGTGGAAATATCCGTAGAAGGCTCAGCGACCGGACCCGTAGCAATGTCCTCGACGATTTGTACGTCAGATTTTTCAGATTGAGACCAAGAAGGGGCATCAGCGAGGTCGTCAGGTATTGTAGCCGACGCTTCGACTTCGGTGGGTACATCATCTTGCATTAGAGAAGTGCTGGCATCTTTAGGGAGCGCTTCGGAATCATGAACGTCGGTGATGGTATGGATCGCAGGTTCTTCAGCAATCGACACTCTCTTCTTGCCCTTCTTTCCCTTCTTCGCCTTCTTCGCCGATTCGATGCCCCAGTCGTCCACGGCGCTATCTTGAGTTTCACTCGGTGTAACAATTTGCTCGATGGTGTCCGATTGAGGCAACTCAGTCGGTTGTTCGACACTAGTGGGTTCCTGAGGCGGCGCGTCTCTACCCGGAAGATCCGTAGACTTGTCGGCTTCAATGGGAGTAGGGACTGATGAGCTGGCGATGGGCTCGTCGATCTGTTGATCTGGTCGCAAAACATCCGAACTCGACAAATCCGGCTGAAGGTCAGTGGCCGTAGATTCAGGTGTCTCGGTCTCTAGAACTGCAGATTTACTTCCTTTTCTGCGCTTCTTTTTGTCCTTCTTCGGAACGGAAAGCCCGGCGTCGTTTTTGTCGAGACTTTGATCCTGAACAGGCTCTTGACTAGGAGCAATCGGCTGCGCCTCTAAAGGGCTTGCAGTAACTTGTACTGGATCCTCTAAAGGGCTCGCAATAACTTGTGCTGGTTGCTCTAAAATGGCATCTCGAAACTCCTCCGAAGGGCTCGCAATGACTTGTACTGATTCTTCCAAGGAGGCACCCTTAAACTCCTCCAAAGGGCTTGCCATAACTTGTACTTCATCCTCCAACGGAACATCTTTAACCTCCTCTAAAGGGCTCTGAACGTCTTGCGCCAGCTCATCCTCAAGTACAGATACTCGCTTCCCTTTCCTCGTCTTCTTCCTGTCCTTCTTAGAGCCCGGAGCGGCCCGAGTCTCATCCTCTACAGCCTGTACTTCGGGTATCCGAGGCGCAACCACCGACGCCTCAGCCAAAGGGTCGCTTCTGCTGTCGTCGAACGGGGTAGCGAAGGGTGTTGATAGCTCGCTGTCAGCTCCGATCGGTTGCGATGGGTTCGTCTCAGGTTCTTCAAACGAAATAGGCGACTCATCGAAAGGGATATCGCGGACTTCCTCGGATGGGATAGATGGCTCATCTAAAGGCAATGGTTTGGACTCTTCGAGCGGAGTCGCCAAGGGCGTAGATGGCTCACTATCAACTAAAGAAACTTTCTTGTCTTTCTTCGCCTTCTTCTTACCCTTCTTCGAGGTCGACGCCGTTGTTCCAGTGACCTCAGGCTCCTGAACAGGAGTCTCGGGCTGAAAGTCCGTTTTGTCGTCGGAGACGGGGAGCTTATGAAGGGTGCGATCGAGCTCTGAGACGTTGGGGGTTTCTGGGAGAGCCACCGTTTCTGGAGGAGGCGAACGCGAACGCAAGACATATTCCTGCTGCTCCGTAGGCGTGGAGAGAGGCTCTGGGGCGTCAACTTCTAAGACGGCTTTCTTGCCTTTGCCCTTCTTTTTCTTATCTTTCTTAGAGACTGGTGCAGCCCATTCGTCTTGCGCTGGAAGGTCGCCTGCTTCGGTAGGGACTTCGATAGGTTGCTGCGAAGAGGTGTTTTCCTGTGGAGGGCTTGACTCCGGTAAGGCAATCTCAGGCAAATCATCTGATTGTAAAGCGCTCTTGCCCTTGTCTTTCGTCTCCTTTTCCTGATTTGACACAGCGAGGGCACGGTCGAGTTCTTCTGCCTGTCCTTGAACTACTTCCGGCACAGGCTGCGCGCTTGGGAATTCTTCGGGCATGACGAGGTCAGACTCCAAAGGCTTAGGCACAGTCGACGATTCTTCTGTAAAGCTACGCTCTGGTGTGCTAGGCTTGACTTCGCCCGTAGGACCTCCAATGGCGACCTTTCCCTTTTTGCCCTTCTTTTTCTTATCCTTCTTAGACATTGGAGCGGCCCACTCATCTGTGACCGGCTCTATAGGCTGATGATCCTGGTCTGCGACATCTAAGATATGTTCCGAAGGCTGTACAAGCTCCTGCATGGGCTGGTCCGTGGTAATTTCGGTTTGAGAGGCAGGCTCAGAAAGAGGAAGATCTTCAGGCAGCGAAGTGTCGATAGCCGGAGCAAGATTCTCGGTCTGCTTCTCCGTTCCCACCGAGACTGAGAGTTCAGTATCATCGGGGAGACGGGTATCGATAGCCAGAGCCACATCGTCGGTCACGGAGTGCTCGACGGGCTCTTCGGCCTTTGATTCGACCAGCAGCGGAGTGTTGAGCGCGCGAGCAAGATCCTCGACCGGCTTATCCGGCTCGATAAGTTCCAGGAGTTCCACATCGTCAGGGAGAAGGGTATCTGAAGCCAGGGCCACATCCTCATCCACGGAGCGCTCGAGGAATTCTTCAGCCTTTGAATCATCCGGCAGCGGAGTGTCGATGGCGATACCTACGTCCTCAGCTATGTTGTGAGGAAGTGTAGAATCTTGAAGTTGCTGAGATATGGGATCACGCTTGTCGTCAGAGCTAGTGTCTTGTGCATTCGACTCCAGCAGTTGCACAGCCTCGACTACTTGACTAGTTTTGCCTTTCTTGCCCTTCTTCTTCTTGTCTTTCTTCGACAGAAGGGCAGCCGTTTCTTGATCTATCTCCTGCTCGGGCGGCAAGGAAGCTTCTCGAATAGATTCAATCAGGACATATTCGACAGCATCGTTAACATTCGGCTCAGTGGAGGGTAGGTCAAGATCTCGCGACGTCTCAGCGACATCTTGCATACTTGGCTCGATCTCTAGCCCTTTGCCCTTCTTGCCCTTCTTTTTCTTGTCTTTCTTCGAAGGCAGTGCCCAGTCGTCAGGAACCGGTTCAGCAGGCTGCTGAATGTCCGCGAGCGGTTCAGCCGTAGAGCTAGGAGTAGCTTCGACCAACGACTCCTCTTGAGGTGATTCAGAAGTTCGTTCGACCTCTTCCTGGGGCTGGACCGGTTCTGAAATGCTAGGTTCAACATCAACAATCTTGCCTTTCTTACCCTTCTTTTTCTTGTCTTTTTTGGACAACGGAGCGGCCCGATCATCTTCAACAACCTGCTCCACCGACTCCTTGATTCCTTGCGGTGGTTGCTCTCGTGCAAGCTCGGCACCTGCGAAGTCGGTAATATCGGTCACGGAAGTTTGATCGGGGTCTTCGCTCAGTTGGACGCCTCCGCGAGCACTCGTATTAGGCTCCTCCAATGGCTCGAAAGTTTCCAATTGGGCTGCTTTCTTCCCTTTGCCTTTCTTGCTCTTTGTCTTAGATGTGAGGCCCCAATCATCTTCTTCTACAGCTGGACTGGGTTCTGAAAAAAGGCCCTGATCGCCAGCGGACTCAACCTGCAAAGGCTCGTCGCTCATGTCAGGGACCGGTAGTGTTTCGGGCATGCCAAAGCTTGGACCGTCCTCAAGAGCTAGAGTGCCTGCAGGTGGGTCGGTGTCAAGAGGCGTGGAAGGTTGGGAGCTTCCACGACGGTCTTTCTTGCCTTTCTTGCCTTTTTTCTTGCTTGACGAAGGCCAGTCATCCTCGACGGCAACAGCTAATTCCGCGGAGGGTTGTTCGAGCGCAGGTACAATTGCTATATCATCTTCGGTCCTGCTACTCTCTATAAGTGGGTCGCTGACTCCTAAATCCGGCTGCGTGATGGGAATGGCGGCATTGGGAGCATCGACCGAGATCTCACGTTGATTGTCGAGTACTAGATTCTGCTCCGTGCCAAGCGAGATACCACCCTCTTCGGCCACTTCCGTATCAATCTGCGCCTCAGACGGAGCCTCAACTATCCGCTCGACCGGCTCCGGGTCCACAAGACTTCCACGCTTGCCCTTCTTATCCTTTTTGCCCTTCTTCTTTTTGGATGAAGACGGTAAAGCCCATTCGTCGTGCTCAGCCGGGATAGCAGGTTCGCTTGACTCTGCAAGCACTCTTGGCTCGCTCGGCTCTCCCTCGATCGGTGTGACCCCATCCAAGGGCTTGTTGTGCTTAATATCATCCGTGTGGAGCTGACTAGGTTCCAGAGAAAGCTCAGGCTGCGTCGTATCGAGATCGAGCTCGGGAAGAGACTCTGTGTGTTCCAAGTCGGATGTCCTTTCGTTTTCCGCAGGCATTGGGAAAGCGCCATCCACAAGCTCAACTTCACCGGGCTTGCTGGTAGAAACAGCTGCAAGTTCAGGGCTTTTATCTTCTGTTTCTGGTGTTGTCGTAGATGGGACGTCAGGCAACTGCAGCTCAGCTTTCTTCTCCGTTGTGGGTGCGACCGTTGGTGTCACAGCAGGCGATTTTGGCTCCGGGGCCGACGGTTGCGATTTCTTTCCCCACCCAAAAGCACCCAGGATGCTCTTACCCCAGAACGACGCTGGCTCAGGGGTAGGGACAGGTGCTGATCCACGTTCAGGTTCTGGTTCGGGTTCGGGTTCAACGGCCGGTGAGTCCTGCGAACGACCCTTTGTTTCCGTGACGGGGCTTGATAAAGACTGATCAGGTTCACTGCTTAAGAAATCCAAGGGGTCTATTGGCTGTTGCAAGCTCGAGGAGTCCGTGGCAGAGGTGGGTTGGGGTGGTTCAGGCCCAATTTCCTTGGGCTGCTCGACGGGATCTGAAGGAGCCTGGTCGGGCTCGCTAACCAAGAAATCCATAACATTGACAGGGTGCTCCTCGGTTGGCAGATTGGCAGAAGAGGTGGGTGGGCTGAGTTCAGATAATGGGGAGGTGTCAAGATGCTTCGAGACCTCGCCAGCACCTGCAAAAGCCGGCTGGAGGACCTCTCGCTCGATTTCTGCTTGTCGTGTCTCGGGGGTTGGTAGGATAGTATCTTCATCTTTTGTAGTTGGTTCATCCGGAAGACTGGAGGGATCAAGTTGTCGACTTCCCCTCTTACCCTTCTTTCCTTTCTTGCCCTTCGAGACAACAGACTCCTCCTGGATAACCGACCCGCTTGCTTCGAGCTCTGGCTTCGACTCCAACGCCAGATCTTGCTCCGTAGTCGCCAGTGGAATGTTATCGCTAATAGGATTCACTGAGCTTTCTGGTTCGCCCGAAGCTGTATCGTGTTTCGGCGTCGTCGCAGCCCAAAGATCGTCCCTCTTGAGCTCGTTTTTAACATCATCAGATGGGATCGACTTGCCTTCTGCGATCTTCGCCGTAAGGTCAGA
Source organism: Massariosphaeria phaeospora (assembly GCA_011032825.1). Classification (NCBI taxonomy): domain Eukaryota; kingdom Fungi; phylum Ascomycota; class Dothideomycetes; order Pleosporales; genus Massariosphaeria; species Massariosphaeria phaeospora. The sequence goes on along the minus strand of JAADJZ010000001.1, from coordinate 1,111,021 downwards.
ACTCAGCATATCATGGAGTGGAGTTTTCTCCTCAAAAGCAGCGCGTCGTACATCCAGATCGTCCTCGCCCTGCGGCGCGGTAGATTCCAAAATTTTCTGCTGACGGAGAGCTTTTAAAGAATCCTCGGGTGAACCCCCGTACATGCCAGCATTTGATTCGCCTACAAGAGTTGCATCATCCGTGATGACGGACTCGGAGCGATTAGCTTTCCAATCCTCTTCGTTCTCGACAAACTGAGGTACATATTGTGAAGAGCTTGGCAAGGGTTCAAACTTTTCGTCCGTCGGGGTGGGTGCAGCCGATACACTCGGACCAGACACAGAGCTCTTCTTGCCCTTCCCCTTCTTCTTGCCCTTCCCTTTGCTCTCGCGGCGCAAGAGATTTGGATCAGGTTTGACGGGTTCTTGGATAGGCTCCGGTTCCTTCTCCACAGGCTGAGGCTCATCTACAATAGACTCTTCGAACCAACCCTCAATGGCATCCTCGGCATCCTTCTCCCGGATTTTTTGGCGGTCTTCAGCGGTCATCTCTATCAGCGGCTCTGCGCTGAAGTCAACACTCTTGCCTTTCGATCCCTTCTTGCCCTTCTTTCCCTTCTTTGCGCTGGAGGAAGGAGCTCTCGTAAGGATGGGTCGTTCAGGTTGTTGTGGTTCAGGAGTTGGTATGGACTCAGCAGCGAGATCTAGAGTTTCTTGGTCAAGATCGCCACCCATGAAGTCAAAATCATAGCCAGCTGGAGATGGTGAGCGATGCCTGGTAGCTGTTACAGTAGCTGGTGCTACAAGAGCCCCAAGTACAGCATGTTGTAGTGCGGATGAAGATTTCGTGGGTGAGGGATCTCTGCTACCAGACACTAGAACTTCACGCATCTTGGAATCGTCCATAGATGGACTTGGAGCTAGAGGGCTGGCAGATGGCGGCGACGTCAATCGCAGAGGTGGGGGTTCATCAAAGGATACGTCTAGTCCCGTAGCACTCTGGATTGCACGAGTAAGATCTCTGGGCGACGGCCCGCTAGTGTCCTTACACTGTTGCAAAACACCAAGCGGAAACGCAGAAGCCTTGGGAGTAATTTGTTGAGATTCGGTAAGCTCCTCGAAAGCTCGGTCTTGTAGCTCGGGGTGCTGCACTTCTGGATGTGGCGGAGAAGCCAAGCTTAGAGCGTCTAGGAATCCATCATCAAACGTGTCGCTCGCACTCAGGCGAGGTGACTCCATCGCAGATTGATAGTCTTCTTCAGTCCCTGTCGTTGAGGATGCGATAGAAGGACTTCCACTAGATGGAAGTGCTGGCAAAATCTCGTCAATCTCTACAGATTTTCTGTTGCGCTCGACCAGATATAAGGGTCGATATTCGCGGGAACCCGGGAACTCGGCAGACGATGATTTGGTATGTCGAGGAGTTGGACGTATCGGCGAATTCGCGGGACTAGAAACAGCACTGATATCGAGTGTCAGATCACGCTGCCCACTGAATGACGCACCAGGCCTGCGAAATCGTAAGGGGATCGATGTTGATGACAAACGGCGTTCAGAGATGTCAGAAGGAGGCGCTTGGTCCGCAGGGTGAAGAGTCGGTGACCCTGGTTGTGACAAAGGCAAAGGAGGGAGTTCGTTGGGGAGAGCCGCCAACTGCCATGGCTGCAGCCCAGTGAGACGCACTAGCATAGCACGGCTGTCTTCAACTGGGGAGGTGGAACGCTCATTGTGATGAGACTCCAGAGAAAAAGGATGTGAGTCGTCAAGCGTCGGGAGAGGATACTCAGGTCGGTCTCCGGGGATGCCACTTTCCTGGTGGGATTGAGGTGATCTAATTTCATTGTCGTGAGATGCAGCCTCAGTTCCGGGCAGTGGAGTGGCTGCCACTGCCCGATCGCCTAAAAAAGACCGGTCTGCATCGTCATATCTTGAGTCCTTCTTATCTCGCGGATAGTGGTGGTCCTGCAGTAGCATGTCGTTAGTCTTTGATGCAAACATATCAGAAGAATAGCAAGGAGTAGCTCGATATACCTTTGCGTCATGGGCGACCCTACCTTCCTCATCTCTGCTGTCGGTGTGACTCCTCCGTTTCTCACGATGGCTGCCAGATGACACCGTTGAGCGTACATCGTCGTCGTCCGATCCATAGGCCGAACGACTGTCACGATGTTTCTTCCTGCGATGCTTTCGGTCGTCGTCGTCATCGTCCTTGGACCTGGATGATTTGCTCGATGACTCCACCAAGCTCTCCTTCGACTTGCTGAAAAGTCCGAAGAGTCCACTAGATCGCTTCTCTTTGTCCTTCTTTGGGCTGCGTTCTTCGTCGTACCGTGGAGGAGCAGAGACTACTGATGCATTGTCATCAATATCACCATCTCGCTTCGACTTCCGCCTCGGTGATTTACGCTCCCGCTCGTAGAGATCTCCAGGGTCAGAAGCAGCCGAAGAACGAATCCGGTCCTCAGGTGAGGCGTTTCTCTCGCCTTCTCGTCGCTTGTGTTTCCGCCTGCGTTCGCCGTTTGCTTCCGACCGGGCTTCTGATATAGTTGATTTTGAATCCCAGTCATCAGAGCGTTCGTCAGTGTCACGACGTCGATGGTGCCTTCTCTTAGGCTCACCGTTTGCTTCCGACCGGGCTTCTGATATAGTTGATTTTGAATCCCAGTCGTCAGAGCGTTCGTCAGTGTCACGACGTCGATGGTGCCTTCTCTTAGGCTCACCATCGTCGAACTCACGATGGCCACGATCTCGGCTTTCCGCTTGTTCAGCTTCGCCACGCCGGAGGTGTAGATCATCGCGATCCACACCGTCGTCAAATCTAATTTCTGACGAGGTCGCTGGTCGCAAGTCGCGATCATTATGTTTGTTAGCCTCCTGAGACCTTCTCTTAGCTTTCGACTTCTCATCTGAGCCTGCTGAGAAGAACTCTTCTGCGGAGTCTCGGTCGGCAATCTCGGGGCGAATTGAATCGTCGGGTGCGTAATAGCCTGAGTCGTGAGATTCTTGGATTTCGGTACTCTCCGGCTCAATCGGTATGATATCGGACGGATCGGCCTGCGAGTTGGCAACAGGCTGGTCCCTGGATATGGTCGGTTCGAAGCGTGTTCCAACGTAGTCTTCAAACTGCACTTCTGCTCTGAGAGGTGAACCCACGGATGGCGAGAATTTACCGCTGTTCCTCTTCCCCTTCTTGCGCTTCGGTGTTTTGATCTCGGTCAGATCGTTCGGGTCATCAGATGTGACAGTAGATATGTTCCTCTCGGACTCTGATGGGATATATGTACCAGTCGATGTAGAGGCGGTCTCCATGCGCGGGTCGTGCTGGTTTGCAGACTCCAAATTCTTTCTGGCAGAGGCCAAATCCATAGCCATCCTGTCTTGGTCTTGTTTCATTGTCGAAGCTACAAGACCAGCGAACCCACTAGCTAAGGCGGTTGACGTGACAATACTACTAGAATCTTTGCCAGCCCGAGATCTATCGAAACCTAGGTCACCCTCATAGCTATTGTTGATGGACTTAGTAGACGGGGTATAAGCTACATACGCGGACTCAACATCCCTGATATCGCATTCGGTAGTGGGGGTATCTGGTTGACTGCTTGCCGTATCCTCCCAATTACCGCTACTCGCTCGGTTTGCTGCCTTAGATTTCTTCTTCTTGTCCTTCTTGCTCAGTTTGACCTCAGGCTCTGGTGTTATATCTCCGATCGGTTCCGGCTCCGGCTCCATAACAGGCTCTGGTTCGACGCTTTTCGGGACATCCTGGGCATCTACGGCGTCGTCAGTGCTCTTAGACTTGTTCTTACCTTTCTTCCCCTTCTTCGGAGGTGGAGCCCAGGCGTCCTCTAGAGACTTCTCTGTCGAGGGTGTCTCTTCGAAGCTCCCAGGCATGTGCATGTCCTCAGGCTCGGCGACGATTTCGGCTTCGACAAAGCCTTGCGGCATAGAGGGTTTAACATCGATGTTAGAGAACGACTCGTCAATAGGCGCCTGGTATGGGCCGCTGGTAGAAGCTGACGATGACCGTGGACTCGCATACGAATTCGAGAAAGGATCTTCCTTCGTCGTCGGAGAAGGTGCGTCTGACATGTCACTCAAGGAAAAGGCCACTGCTGCGGTTGCTGCAGCAGTGGCTGCAGCAGCTTTTGCTTTTTTCTTGTCTTTCTTGCCTGACTTCTTCGTAGGGATGCTATCCCAGCTGTCCCCTTCCTGTTCCGGGATATACTGAGTACTCGCAGGAATCTCAGCCGGCTCGGGTACCGTAGACTGCGGCTCAGGCCTATACGATGTTGACCTCTTGCCGGAATTGGGGGAGTCAACTTCGACGACAATTTCGTCATGTGAGTGCTTCGCGAGATCGTGGTCGGAGACAAACTGTTCACGGTACGAATCTGGAGTCTGAACCTCATAATTGTGGAACTGGTTTTCACCCCAGCTGACCCTAGAGCCCCTCCTAGTAGCCTCTGCCGGTTTGATTTCCTCTTGCTTTGGCTCTTTGATAGGCTCAATCGCTGGAGATGGGGGCAAGGACACGCCTCGATCTGAGCTTGCTCTACTCACCGGAGGAGTTGGCATGATGACATTCAAAGATGGCACACTCCACGTAGGTGTTGGGCCAGAGCCATCTTTTGTGGCTGTAAACGAGTATGAAGGGGGGTAAGGTGGACCCCTTGATGGACCAATATCGAAATCGCTGTGCGCTTGGTACACAGGAATGTCGGCGGCACCGTTGGGATCTATCTTTGGCGAAGGGGCAGAGTAGTCCCGAAGCTCTGCGGGCGCGAAGAAGTCCGCCTGAGATACGGGCTTCTCGTTGTATCGGTCTTCCCAATCTTGGAGAACACCACGAGCTTGGGCAGTCTTGGTTTTCTTGAACATATTGGGGTCGAAAATATCGTCATCGGCATATTCAAATACCACATTACTAGGCTCAACATGCATGACGCTTGGCTCCACCGCCTTGACAGGAGATGACTTGTCCCGCCGTGACGAAATGGCAGCGCTAGTTATGGCGGCAGCTGCTCCAGCTACTGTTGCTACGGCTGCAGTAGACTTCCAAGTATCTGGATGCACAATGTCATGCTCACGGTCCTGCAATTCTTGTTCTTTATGTCGCACACCGCTCGCAACTGAACTACCGGTCGATTGTTGGTCGAGTTTTCGAGTTTGTCGTTCACGATCGCTCTCATAGCGCTCAGAATATACCTGGGCCTCATGTTCCCGTTGTCGGCGCTCGGTATCCACTCGAATCTGAGCATCTCGTCGCTCAGCATCACGACGTTCAGCATCTCGACGTTCAATCTCACGTCGCTCAGCATCACGGCGTTCAGCGTCCCGACGTTCAATCTCCCGTCGCTCCCTCCGCAACTGCTCAGCTTCGCGCTCGAGATCCTCTCGACGCTGAACTTCACTGTGAACTTCGCGATCACGGCGTTCTCGTTGCTCAGCCTCGCGGGCTTCACGAGAGCGCCTCTCGTCTTGCTCACGAGCCTCGCGAGCACTTTTCTCCTCTTGTTCGCGGTGGCGTTCGACTGCTTCTTGCTCAGTTCTCATCAAGCGTTCACTCTCGTACCGTCTTGCTTCCTCTTCTCGCCGCTGTTGCTCCCGTTGACGACGATCTTCTTCTTCTTCTCTGCGAGCAGCATCCTCGCGGTTTTGTCGCTCCCCGCGTCGACGGTCGTCGTCCTCAGATTCACGCCCTTGCGACTTGCGACGGTCACGTTTGTCTTGCTTTGTTTGCGCCTCAGGGAGGTCGAAGCGAACATTCGAAGACGAGGTGGATGGATGCTCTGGATTCTTCGCAGCAGACATCGCGAGGGCTCCTACTCCAGCAGCAACGCCAGCAATCGAAGCATCACGTTTCCAGGAGCTCTGAATCGGTGATGAATTTGATCGTCGGGGGAGAGGTGGAGCATGGTGAGAGGAACTGGCGTAGTTTGACTGTGATTGGAACTGTGTGGTGTATTGAGACTGTGATTGGAACTGTGCGGTGTATTGAGACTGTTGAGGCCTTTGCGCGAAAACAGGGGGGCCACTGGGTGCTGAATAACTAGGTTGCACTTGGGACTGAGTAGTATAGACGGAACCTGGGACTTGGTGTATTGGTTGTGGCTGCTGAATGCTAATTCCATCCGGTCTTGACGTGATAAGCGGTTGCGGCGTTCGTACTGAGCTAGTCCGTCTAGCATCATATGTAGTTGGATCATTTGATGCTACAGGGTAGACGGATTGCAGCGTTTGGGCACTACTCGCGCTACTATCACGGCGGCCAAGAGTTGCACCCACAAGTGCGCCAGCTGCAGCTCCTGCGACCGTCGGGCCTACAAAAGAGGCGTTCGCTCCTCCATTGTAGAGGTTCTCTGTAGAAGATTGTTTCTTCTTCTTCTTGCTACCCCATCGCCAGCCCCACTTGCTGGTACCTGAGTCATTAGAGGCGAGAGATTCTTGACTTTTCCCTTTTTTCCAGTCGTAGTCTCCAAAAGCGAGTCCTGAGCTTGCGCTTCCGGAGTCGGATGTGTCATCCTCGGGCAAAGACTCCCAACCGTCCTCCTCCTCGCCAAGGTGTCGAGATGAAGCACCGTATCTGCGGCGATCATTGTCTGTCCGCTGGTGCCGCTGTTCCTTAACGGCGACGACTTCGGCTCGGTTCTTTCCCTTCGATCGACCTGCTTTAGTAGCAGCTATGGCAGCGGCGGTGGCGCCCAAGCCAGCCAGCGTAGCGTTGAGTCTCTCGTCGGAAGTACGTCGGGTAGTTCTCCTTCGATTCCTATCGAACGCTGAGCCAAAAGCAAGAGTCGTGTCATCCGAAGAGGACGATGCGTTCCCGAAGTTAAAGAAGCCTTTCTTTTTCTTGGAACGGGAATGGCTTTTCCGGCGCTTCTCCTTCGGCGTGGCGGCTGTGAAAAATCCGCCCAAGAAGCCTCCTTGAGAACGATGTGGCTGCGAGATGTCCACAAGCGAACCTGTTCCAATGGAGCTACGAGAGGACTTGTGGCTCATACGGTGAGGCTTAGATTGTCGGCGTCCATGGTCACTGCTATCTCTCCTGTGATGAACGAACGTTCCTTTAGGCGAGTTTGAGCGGCTACGACTATGGCTTCGATGTTTCTTTCGGGAAGCACCAACGGCAGAAGCTGCGAGACCAGCGCCGACAGCCGCTCCGAAGAAACCTGACTTTCGATCTCTTGAACTCGAACGTGACCTTGAATGTGATCGATGACGAACAACCTTATAATCCTTCCTATCCCCTGCAACGCCTACTGACATCCGAGACATTCGGTCTCTGGAGTGGCTTCTGTAACGAACGTCAGACCGTCCTGAAGAATGGTGTTTTCTATCCTGGGAACGACTGCGACTCCGATGCGGTACTCTCGAGTGGTTATAGCGGCCCGATTTAACGCTGTAAGTGTCGTCAAAGTCGTGTCTTTTCTGGCCCAATAGTGTTTTGCCAGCCTGAGCAAGTACAATACCTCCTAGGCCTGCTGCAAGCCAGCCAACCCCATCATTACTCTTTCTTCTGCGTCTAGACTCGTCGCCTGAGAGAGAGTATCGTGATTGTTTCTCCAACAGCGAATAGCGGGATTGCTTCTCGATACCAGATGGACGGAACTCGCTCGATCGCTTCCGCCCGTAGTGATGTTTTCGTGGTGCATCGATAGCCGAGGATCGAGGGTCGAAGCAGCCACGACATACGCCGATATACTCAGTATATTCCTCCATCTTTTGCACATCTTCGTGGTCTTTCCACCAGTCTACGAATTTAGAGACAGGGCCCTTGTGTTCATGCATCTGTGCCATGCCACCAGCCGTGAAATGGCTCGGGGAAGGACCAGGCCCGCCGCCATGATGTTCGCCTGGAAACCCCCCGGGTATCGACGAGGAGTGGTTGTGCGAATGGTGTTCGTGCAGGCCGTACGCTGCTATACCAGCAGCTCCAGCGGCATAAAGTCCGGCGTTGGAAGAGCTAGAGGGTTGTTTTCCATTTTTCCCTGGGCGAGGCGGCTTGGGGGGAGGTGCGCCGTCCATCGCATTAGAATAATTGGCGAGATGACTGGCCTCAGCAGCAGCCATTGAAGTATTAGCGGCTTGGTAATACATCGAGTCGGACGCACTTTGTGCGCCGTTGGTGTAGTTGGTGGAATGTGGAGCGTTGGAAGAACTCTGACCCAACGCATAGCCGACGGCAGCACCGCCGGCGAGTGCAGCCGCAGAGTTGACTTTACCTGGCTTGTTAGGTTTTGAAGAGGATGGTCGTGGCGGTTTGGTAGGCGGGTGGTCGTCGTCAGCGAAAGCGCCAGGCATGGAAGATTGTGGGAGGCTTGACGAGGGCTTGTTCGTGCCAGCGCTCCCGAAGAAGTCGGCTGCGGCTCCAGATCCGGTGTCCTCGACAGGATTGGGTTGGGCTCCGGCAGACATGAGGTGAGGTGTGTCAAGTGGCATGATAACTGAGGGCGGGTTGGGTCGTACGCCCGGCTGCTGGTGGACAGACTGCCCCATATCGCCATAGTAATCAGACGCCTCGCCAAACGAATCGCTATGGGTAGGTCCAACTGGCCTCGAGGGCGCACCATAGAGAGACGAGTCCTGGCCGGGGAATTGATCGGGGATATGTGACGACATGGGAGGGTGGGAGCCAGTAGGCAATCCGCCAGACATCATATGAACTCCCGTCTGGCCTGGGAACTGTGAAAAGCCCGGACTTGCGATTTGATCACCGAAGGCCCTCATCGTCGGCCTCGGGCTCTCCACAATCTCTCCATGGTAGCCGCCGGCCTGGGACGCGCCGCTGGAGCGATCGGATCGGCTCTTCCTCTTCTCGAGTTTATCCTTGTCCCGCTTTTTATCCTCACGGTCTCTGCTTCGTGACCGTTCTTTGCGTGACAGTTTCGTGTCATAGCTTGTTAAGCTATCGCCTCGACGCCGTGAAAAGCGCTCTTCGCGTGGGTCGTCGTACAGGTCATCGTTGCGCGAGCGTGGCATAGTGTCGCGGCCGGTATAGTCGGAGGCGCCGTCTCGCGCTGTGGCATACGAGGACGCGACCGAGGCAGGAGGAGCTGGTGAAGGATACGAGTTTCGGGAGGTGCTTGCGCGTGGTTCGCTGCGCGTAGGTCGACGGGACGAGCTGGAGGAGACGACGCTTTCTGCGCGTTTAGTACGCGCACTAGTAGAAGACCGGCGGTCGTCTCTAGAGTCCTTAGGGTCCTTGGGGTCCTTGGAGCCGTCATTCTTGCCAGTTAATCTGGTCCACATGATGTTGGTCGGGTAGAGGCTCGAGTGGTGCGGCGGTGGTGGGAATTATATAGACTCGGTGTCGCAAATCGATGAGCCAACTTGGGGTATCCTAGGTATATGCTGGGTATCGGGCGAGGAGAGTCGTTCAAATCGTCAGATGGTGAATTATGTGGAGATGCAGTAGATGAGTCGCATGCTATGTCGGATGAAAAGAAAGCGACTGACGTCTCGCGGTGAGCGTCTACACAGTAGCTGAGTGTTGTTTTGTGGCAACTGGGAACTGAGCTGGTAGGTGGAGACCCATGCAAGTGATCGACGAGCGACGAGGCTGGGCCAATGAAACGTCGATTCGTGCCAACTCGTCGCCACACCTGTGTACAACTTGACATCTTCGTGCAGGACATACAAAGGTAGACTTGCATTACTTACGAGTACACTAGACGCAACAGAGTTTTGGAAACCGCAGACTTGGCATGATCAAAGCAATGACAAGGGTGCTCAGCCGAGGTCGTAGACATCAAGTACTCGGCAGGTGGGCAATTATAGAACTTAGAAGACAATCACGGTATGAAGATTTCGACGGATCCAAACGATAATCATGGCACTTTATAAAATATGAGACAGGATTCGAGTCCCGCCTAATGGGGAAATAGATACCAAGGTACTGGTCGTCTGCCGAATTCTGGAAGCATTCTTGGGGGAGGGTGGAAGCTTGTTCCGACCTCAATTCCTTGCCACCCCTCTTCTTCTTCGAGACCGCTGAAACCCTTTGACACCGTACTTTTGGATACATCTCCTTCCGACGAACGCCTGAAGATGCTGACCGGTCTCCACTCCACTTTGTCGTGCGCCTCGGTCCAAAGCCGTGTTACAAACTCTGCCTCCGAGAAGCAGTTTCCTGTGCAATAATTCCGCCACGTTGCACCAAGTCTTCAGTGAAGTATAAAGCGCACGTCAAATGACCGGTTCCATGGACCCAATTTCCTTGACTCCGCGCTGTGACGTGTAGAATTTCCTCCAACTCCTTAACGCCGTACCCGTGATCGCCATGTGAGCAAGTTAAGGAGGGGGTAACCAATCTACGGCATTTGCCCAGTCATCAACATCTGCCGCACTTGTAGTAGCTGCGCACGAGCCGGTTCCGGGAGCGCGTCGATCTGGGCAGGTGTCATTGACAGGACCTGAGCATACAGCTGTTGTTGCTGATCCTGCGGGACTTGTTGAAGCATAGGCGGTTGCGCATATGGTTGCGGAGGTGGGTGCGCTTGAATCGGTGGGGTGGGCACAGGCTGTGGCGGGTACCCAGTAAATTGTCGGGGAGGCTGCGCGACCGGTGGCTGCGGAACTGGCGCGACTGGTGGTGCAGCAGCGGCTGGTTCGACGAGCTGGCCTAGTATCGCGGGATCTACGAGATTTAGGAGCAGGAGCGCTTGGAATATAGCATAGGCGAGTTGTGGCGCTTGTCTGAGTAACTCGGTAGCCTTGGCCGGGTCGGTCATAACCAGGCCCTTCATCTGCGAAAGGATATCGAGTAGTTGTGGTGCAGGTAGCGTCGAGAGTGTACGGGAGATAGCGTCGGGGCACGTAAGATTCGGAGGCAGATCGACGCCAGGTGGTAGAGGAGGCAGCACGCTGGCTGGCTGTGTAGGAAGCTCAATCTGACCATTCGTCGGCAGTGGAGCGCTATAGTTCCCGGGTGCTGCATCCCCTGCGCCATTGTCGTTTGACCAATCCACCCTTAACTTCCTGCCCATGACTTCGTAGTCGTTCAAGTTGCGCACCGCGGAAGCTGCTGCGTCGGCGTCTGCGAACTCAGCAAAGCCAAAACCCTTCGGCCGCCCGGTCTCCTTGTCATATACTAGGCGGAAATTGAGCACTTGTCCCACTCGACCAAGCGTATCGACGATAAGTTCCTCGGTGCCCCCTATGCGATATAAGTCAGTAGGTTATAGTCGCGCTTGTAGGAGCTTTGCGTACCGTAAGGGATGTTCCCGACGAACACAACCCTGCCAGCTTTGTCGTTGGGAGCCATAACGACTGAGATAGATTTGGTGAGAGTGACGCGACACTTTAGAAGTAGATTATGGATCGTGTGGGGTGGAGTGTGGAGTGTGGAGGTCAAGAAAGAACAAACCTTACGTTCTTTCACGGGTGGATCGCGAGACCTCCGATCCTAGCTCGAGCACGGGCCTCAATCTCACGTGATTCGCGGGACTTCGGGATCGGTTTTGAGAAGCAGCGTGCTTAGTAACGCAGCCAAACCTCCCACAATTTCTCCTATACATTCCCTCCTTCCCACAGGGTCGTTCATTTCTTGCCTCCAGTTCCAGTCTGGCAACCGCTTGAAGTAAACAAATGATTAGACGAGAGAAACTGAGGTTTATTTTGTCTTTAACATAGTTACTTGTTCTTAGTTCTACTACGTACGTATCTACTATAGATGGTCCCCTTCTTGCGCCTCAACCCGCGCCATACTCAGTTGGATTTACCTCACAGTTTCGGCGTGCAGCAAGAGCCATCCTGTCCAATAGTTGCTTCCACACTAGGTTGACGATGCTGCTCACTCACTAGCACACTCTTGTTGAAGCCCTGCTCACTAGGGGGGACGTCCAATGCCGGGTTCTTGTCGAAGAAGTTGACCGGCTTCATGTGGATCTTCAGAATCTCGCATGGCATGACAGGGAAATCCTATCCAGTGTCAGTTGAAGGTCAGCCTGATGATTCGAGAAATCTTACCTCGATTCTTGGGATGTGATTGATACCCGCCTGGATGAACACCACGAAATCTGTGTCCAGCACGTTGTCCTTTCTGTCCGCCCATGAGCGCACGCCTGTCCCTCCTCGAGACTGGTTCGTGTATTTGCCGCCGGCGTACAGCTCTCCGTCGCGATAACTAACGACGTAGATGTTGTGGTCTGAAAACTCGGCGCGCTTATAGTTGAAACTATCTTTGTCCGACAGGATCTTCTGGAACGGAGGCGCCTGGATCTTGTATGCGACTGGTTTGCCATTGATGGGGTTGCGGACGTTCGCATTCTGGATCTTGAAGGTCCGATTGTTCGCATATTCGGTGTCATAGCCTCCTGATTGTTCAACAACAGTTTCCTGGACGTAGTAGCCTGTGCCGTGCGGGTTGAAGTCAGAGCGCGGCATCGGGAAGGCTTCGTCGTATGCGAGCCTGTTGTCTCCTCCATCGAGCATCGGATCCACACGAAGACTGAAAATGTGCTGATGGTGAACGGCAAGAACGCCAGGGTGCACTATGGTACCAAATGGAACTTCGATGCCTTCATCAATTGGCTGGGTGCTCAAGATTCCGGTAGCGCGTATCTCATACTCGATCTCTCCAGCCTGGTTGAACACGAATGCCAAGATGTACTCGTAGTTGGAGACCGTAATAATCGACTGCAAGACCAGTTGTCGAGAACGAACGACAGCCGCGCGACCAGTCCTGTAATTGGTGTGCTTCCATCCAATACCACCATCCTGCTCATGCACACAAATGACATTCTCCATAGGGACAGCACCGCCTTTGTCGTCCGAGATAACGCCGTCTAGGTAATAAATTGATCCGAGGCAGTCACAGCCCAATTTGAGGTTGTTCGCCATGGTACCTGCGCCGGCATCACCCAGATCAAAGGCAGACTTTTTGTGAAATGGATGACGTGGGTCCGCGTACGGGATGTTCATATCACTGAGGCTCAATCGATAGAACAGGCTGCGGTCATCATAGCGAACCTGAGTCTGTTAATTGAAACCCCTGATGTTTGCTTAAGAAAACTCACATCGTACAGGACCATTCCTTCTCGTTGGTTGAATCCAACTCGGAACTTCCATTTCTGCCATGATAGCGTACTGGATGTGCCTTCTCGAGTGACTTGAAAGCTAGCGCCTTCGGGCTGCACGACATTCAGTGGCTTAATATCTGTTCTTAGCGTTTGGTATTCTGGTAGATATTCGTTCGGTGGCTGGACTTTGTACGGCTCGACTGGTTTGATCGTATTGTCTGCTCCAGTCGGCATCAAATCGATCCGTATTACCTTCATATCGGTAGTGCTGATAACTGGAGAAATGGGAAGCGGTAATGCATAGTGGTTCGAGTCGACTTCCGCAGAGTTCACTGGATCTCTCAGGTAGAGGAAGCACTGATAGAGCCGTTCTTCATCGCCAACGCCATCGGCCCCTGCTTTGTCAGCCGTCTTATCCTATCTCGGACACAAGGATGAACGTACCATATATCCAGGGATCACTTATCACCACACTGCCTTCGGGAAGTTGAAGCTTTGCGATCTCAGCTTTGACACCATCATCTTCCAAGGCGGCCTTCTCGATGGCAACGATCTCGTCACCGTCGCCATTGGCGTGCACGAAAGCTCCCAACAAGACATTATGCAACACACGACCACTCGACAGATCAACGATAGCCTCGTGGAATTTGTTCTGCAGGAAATTAGCACTTCAGCAGTATTGTATGCAAACCAAGCCTTACAGTGTTGCGAATGTAGTAGTTTATGAAAGCTTTCCTGCTGATCGATGGAACTGGCTTCTTGTTATGCTCGGCATCCAAGTACCGCAGGACCTCAGACTTTGGAGGTTCCTCAAGCGTGATGACCTTGAAGTGAAGGTCGGTGTGCGCCGGCCATGAAGCTTTGATAACCGCGGAAGCTGAGGTGATTTCCGAGGTAGAGAGAGGTGCAAGCGGGTGCGATGGAGTGTTCTTGGCGAGCCGAGGAGTGGCAGAGGTAGCTGTTCCTTCTGTAGACATGTTTGAACCAGAACGAGATGGGTCTGAGTGAGAGATGTTCACAGGAGGTGAGAGATGTCCACAACGAAGGCTACCAGGAGTCTTATAACTGCCATACGCCACTAACCGATAGATCAGAAATCGGATTTACCAAAAAAGGACTGGATCGAAATTCTGGTTGACTTTTCATTGTGATATGAAGTGGATCCGCCGAACTGTGCGTATCGCGCGCCATCACGGTTGCCTCGCATAGACCTGACTAGCTGGGACTAGTCACAAGGAGGCAAAGTGAACGTTTGAACCTCGATGATTCGATCGAAGTGTGACGAGGCGACGACAGCATCTCGTACCCCGCTTTTGTTCCCACGGTTTGTGTTGTTTGACTTCAGATGCGGGGCTCCATCCGGCCACGGCCCATGCAGGTGGGTGGCCACTACCACCTTACTCCCGAGGTCACTCTTCCTCTTTGCGACTCACCCACAAGCATTCCTCAACACTCTTAGCCCTGCAGCATGTGTGAATTTCTAGCCTGGTATTGCAGTAGTGTCGGGACCGAAAGTAGCATCCGTGGAGTATCGGATACCGTCGTTCACAGCAAGGCGGAAAAGCCTCCAACCACATTCGTTTGCGCAAGCCGGGGATGATTCGGGCATAGCCTACGATACAATAGCACTCCGACTAACAGGATACTACGGTTCGGACGCATTCCCACGGATCTTTTGATGGCTACAGAAAAGAGCAAGGGACAAAGGGATATCTTATCTGTTAGATCGATGTTAGGGATTTCCGTTCGTCCGTGGCTGATGGGAACCTCAACGTAGAGTGACAGCTGAGCACCACGAACTACGTCGACCATGGATGATATCGGTTCGCCATTGCTGACATCGTATAGTCCGCAAAAAAATGGCACGATTAGGATAGTTCGCAAAAAACGTCATTGGTTCAAGCTACTTCTCCACGCTCCAGCTCCAAAAGTTAGATACGCGGATGGCGTCCTCTGTCTATTTCATATTACGTTGCGTGTCAGCTGGCGCGCTCCATCTTAACTTTGTCACCCTTTAGACTCTAGACCAGCTTACAATGAGGTAGTTTGGTACCGGATACATGCGTTCCGCCTCATGACCTCGCCTTACCGACACGTGGGATTTCGATGTGCTGCGTCTCTGTTATCTAACATTTCCAACGCCCGCACAAACTACGAACGACATGCCGATTTGCATGAGAATTTGTGTCTTCCAATATGGAACCAGGTCTGCCCCAAGGCTGATTATGAACACGGGTATATATAGAAGGCACTAGAGAATGTCTAGGTCAAAGCACCACTTTCTCTGAACAGTCTACGCAAATCATTCGGTTCCTACCAGTCCAGATGAAGGCTTTTTCCGCCGCTACTCTGCTCCTGGCAACTCTCACCGAGGTTTGTACGCCCTACACCCTACAAAGAGAACACGAAGATATACTAATCCGCTTCAGATATCTTCCAATCTCTTATCGCCATTGGCGTCAAGGGAGCCAAGTATCAGAACGTGCGGACCAACACCAACTATTACTCTCCGGTGACCGAATTGAAGTCTAACGACCCGCGCTGCGATGTTGCGGTTTACCACCAAGGCCCTGTTACTTTCTACTTGAGCAAAGTTCCAGATGCTGCGGCTGTAGACGGATCTACGGACTGGGCCAAAACCAAAGAAATTAGCCCGACCTTCAGCGGTGGTCAATCCAAGTGGGAAATCAGCCGTGTGTGTATCTTATTCCTCTGCACCTTTATATAAACTGATTGTTTTCAGTCACATACTCCGTTCAACTTCCATCATACGTCGCACCCGGCGATCATCTCCTCTGCATCGAGTAACTCGGCATCCACAACCCCGACTCCACTCCCCGGTTCTATGCCGCCTGCGCCCAACTCAAGATCACTGGTGGCGGATCAGGCACCCTCTTTCCGGCTGTTAAGATTACTGGCCACGTCAAGGCTCCAGACCCTGGCTACACCGCGAACATTTACAACCAGTTCACCAAGTACGAGATCCCAGGACCGAAGGTCGCCACATGCTAGAGAAGAATTCCGTCCAAACCCGGTATCACACAGTGTATAATGAACACTGAGGACGTTAATTTGCGTACGTGGTTTGGCTGGAGCCCGATTCCCTGCAGCCGTTCAGCGTCTTCAGTTTTCCCAGTACATGATCATTCGCATCCAAATCAACACGAGCTGAAAAATTGATTCTCGGAACTCCAACCCCGACCGTAGCGTCCTGGCTATCATCGAAGGATCTTACACCTGTGAATGTGAATCTATTTCAAGCAGCAGTTTTGTCATGAGTCAAACGAGCAAATTCGACTAGCCACGTCAATGGGCATCTCATCTTCACTGATCTCACAACAGCAGTTGATGCGTTTGCAGATGTGTCCGTCAAGCTCTCATTCTAGTGCTGACTTCTGTGATAGATCTTTTATCTCACCAGGAGAAAAACCACAGGTATTTATTGCGAAGTTGTGTTGCTGATGCCCCTGACTAACTCTCTGCAGCAAAAACACTACTGATGCGCACTTTCCAGATCTACACTAGGAGACGTGCCTATTTTTTTGATTAGCCTAACTTTTAACCTGATGGTCGTGTTGGTTCCGCGGTCGCACATAAGGCTTCACCAACACTCTTCGTTCGCCAGGCCAACCACCATCTACATTCTCACTATTCAATGTCGTCGACTACAAAGCCTTCACGCATCACACTTCACGCATCCGCCATCACGCTGAGCCGTCACTCGTCTTCTCTAACTGCCCTGTATAAATGGACATCCTTCATTTTTTCTTCTAGCACCACCAAGCTCGCCCACTCCTCGTTCTCAATCAGCACTCGCTCTCTTTTACCAACTTGACTGTTCAGCAAGAATACTCCATCCCTATATTCAACAACGATGTCTGGTCCGCCTCCGCCTCTCGGATACCCGTACATCGCCGACGTCGGTAGGAACCCTAATATTAATCGCGATCCACCTCCTCCCCCTATTCACGTTGTTCCTGGCGCCCCCCGTCGAAGCCCTGTCATGGCTCAAGGACCTCAAGCTGGTGGTCAGTCTATTTTCTTCCCCCACAATATTTGCAGCCCCGTCCCGTTCCTACCACATATTCTTCTCTGATACCCCGGACTCTACTAATCCCCTCGTAGAACAAATCCACGTTGCTCATGCGGGCGGCCCGAATATCATGCTCGGTGGGCCTCCCATGGGCATGATGGGCATGCCCTTCGGAGGCGGTATGGGCCTGGGTATGTACGACCCCTGGGCTGGGCCAGGTCTCAACGGAGGCATGCATGCACCGCCTCAATCTGGTGCCTTTCTCCCTGGTGCTCTCCACGGTATTGGTTTCGGTATGCACAACGAACTCGGCATGGCTTACCCACCACCGCCGCCTGGTATCGCTGTACCTCCTTTCGCCCCTGGTGTGCCGCTCTGGTCTGGTGGGCTAACGAATAGCTTCGCAGGCGCGGGAAGCATGGCAGGCGGATATCCAGGTCCGGGATTCATGGGAATGGGCGGTATGGGAATGGGTGGAATGGGAATGATGGGTAATATGGGAATGGGCGGAATGGGCATGGGCGGTATGGGAATGGGGGGCATGATGGGCATGGGACCGTTCGGAATGGGCTTGAACCACCCGGCCCCCGGCATCCACCACGGCGTCGCGCCCCCACAACCCGAACAACGCGACGTGACCGAAGTACCCGGCGGCTGCCCACCCGGCGCCACGAACGTCGAGCCGCCAGAAACAACACTGATCCACTGGCTCAAGGGCCCGTACCACCCATGGCTAATGCCGGGCCAAAACTTCGTCACCGAGACGCTGCACCTTGACAGCACCACGGGCTTGAACCGCGTCATCAAAGTGTGCCTCGACAACCAGGATGCCAAGGGCTGGGCCATCACCGAGTGCATTGAGTTGGGCAACGGCACGTTTGAGAAGGGCCAGACGTTTATCTTTGACGATGCTATGAGCAAGGTTAATAATGTTAGGGATGTTGGGTGGAGCAAGGAGAGGAATAGGGCGGGGGGTCGGAGTTTGCATGTTTATGTGCATAGGATCTAAGGCTTGGGGGATTGGGATGGGAACGGGCTTGTGCGGAGGGGGCCATTGAGGTGGGTGTTAGATGATTCATACTGTCGATATTTTGTTGGTGGACTAGCTGGTACGGTCTCTGTTCTTCCAGTTCAGCGTTGGATTTTTCGATATTTACGCTTGAGGGGTGAGATTCCCCATAGATACACACATGTTTCGGCCAGTTCGACGAGGCACATCCCACCCCGCTGCCATAATCCATTGCCGATAGGCGATCGATCCTCTTGACTGCCTAGGAGCTTCCAGCAACAGGTAGACAGGCTACTTCTATCTTTACAAAGCCTTGCTGTATGGACTATACTAGGTATTGTCTATACAGCTCTAGAAGGTTTGTGAAAGACAGCGGTAGAGGGTAGCCTTGCAAGACCTAGTTGGAGGTTGATCAGAGCAGCTTTTCGAGCGAGTGGCGTTGCATTTTTCCTACCTGTACTTTTACCCTACGAACTTTACCCCGTCCACCGTACAATAAACAATCAAATCAAACCAGATCAAAACCAAAAAGCGAAAAAGGAGAGCAAAACAAAACTGCAACACGCATTCTTCATGACTGACCGTACAGCCACACACCATCAATCATCGTCACCCACCGCCCACCATTTCCTAGTCTTTCCTGTTCACCCCCTATTCCTTGATCCCCTCCCGCGCATCCAGGCCGCACCTCTTCAGGCACTCGAAACTGCCCAGATTTGCGCCCGTACCAGGCTGCGGGATACGCTGGCCCAACGTCTCAGTGTCGAGCTCCGCATTGCCAAACGCGGCTTTGACGGTCTCGGGGCTGAAGGTCCAGAGCGCGTTGAGGATGTTGAGGGTGCCTGCGTCTTCGGAGTTGAGGGCACTGATGAGCTGGGCGGGCTGGCAGTCTTGCGGGGGGGATGGGTCAGAATGTTGTATTTTGAGGGAATGTGCGGCAGCATGGAAGGGAAGGCGCAGATGGTGGACGGGAGGTAAATGCTTACCGTTGTTCTGCATGAAATGAAGAGTGCCCGCCGGGAAAATAGTCATAACGCCCTCGGTCAACTGGACGCTCACGGTCCTCACGCCGTTCTCGCCGACCATCCAGCTCGTCGTGTTGCCCTTGACCGCGACAACGACATTCGTGGCGCGGGGGTGCAAGTGCGGGGGCAGCATGGCACATGGGCCGAGATTGAGCGTTGCGAGAGTGAGGCCAACGCCCGTGAGCGCGGGGAACGTTGCAGCGTTGGCGTTGATGACGCTGCCGGGCGCCGCGTGGTAGTTAGGCCTGCTCTGGAAGTCGAAGGTCCAGTCCGAGTCTTTGGCGAGGATGTGGTGGCGGTCGAGGTTCGTGGCGGCGAGTTTGAGCTCCGCGTTGACGGAGGGGCGGCTGGTGGTGTCGATGGCGAGGGTGGCGGGGAGGGAGAGGAGAAAGGTGAGGAGGGGCAGCATAGGGGTGGTGGATTTCATAGTGGCGGTGACGAGGTGGGTTGGTATAGTAGACGAGCAGGAGAATGGAGAAAGTGGTACTGTAGGGTATAAATCGGAGACAAGATGTGGTATCCGAACAGGTGTCCACGTGGATGCGAGGGTAGGGAAGCGGATAAGCCGTTGGTAGATGAAATTTGAATAGTGAACTTTGTAGAGGAGAGATGTGAGCGCGCTTATCTTTATACCGCAGACGCAGAGAACGAGGCTGTAATGCAGACCATTCAAATCATCATTGACTGGTGACGGCCTCTTTCCGCTCTGTCGTAGCTGAGCCGCCACTGTTACTCTCAACAGTGCGTGGCGTTCTTAAAGACCTGTTCCGACTTAATGGCTCGAGCAATGTCCTGACCGGAGTCAAGCTCGTGTTCAGATAGATAATAGCGACTAGGCGTAGATGCCCTTGTCACCTATGTCCTAAAATCTCCTTTGGACCGCGCGTTTCCGGAATGTCTGTCCGTCGCCTACAAAGAGGAAGTATAATATGTTTCAAAGGTATGTCTGGTCTCCGCATGGCGCGGTACTTTAGCAGCTACCTTAGGACTTCGGCCTCAGACATTAACCCGGTCAACGGTTTTCGAGAGTAGTGTCAGCGCACGGGTGTATCGAGTGCGAATCGCAGTACGATCGAATAGTGTGTCGTAGCGTGATCAAAATCTGACAATGGCCGTGTCAAAACGGCTCACTTATCTCTTGCCCTATGCCAGTTTCCCGAGGGTGTATATGAGCGTCGGAGTAACGTCCAGGTGGCTCTTGTATATTGCGTTTGCATCGTCGCAACCCTCTTCGTCCAACTGCAAACCACACTAATTTTCTTGTTGAGCTACAGGAAATTTTGCGGACTTCTAGGGAGCTAGTGAAATGTTAGAGTTGTGCCTGAATGAATATGAGCTCAGGAACCGATTAGCCATAATTATGATACACAGATACTTTCCTTACCACATGTAACCTTATGTTGTGATATTCCGGAACCAGTCGTAATCGAAGGAGATGTGTCACCCAGTCCGTTTACGCTTTTAACAATTACAGCTACGACGCCACAGTTGTACAAAAAGGGCCATAGCACTGCCTATTTCCCCCAGTTTCTGATAGGAATTTTTAGACGTGGGCGGAGTTTATCACCATGCCTATGGCCGTGGCACGAAATACATGCGGGAAAGTGACGCGGTGGTGTCGCGGCGCTTGCGCCATCACGTCCTTTTGTCGTTACCTAGGTATTCAGTCGTGAACGTCTACCCGTGTTGTATCCTCGGTAGATGATCTGGACTGACTGTTCAGCATTCTGCCGACACGTTCGAGATCGAAGGGAAGCTGAAAACGGCTGCTGGGTCCCACGCGTACTTAGTGCGTAACAGCCGTGGTAGTTTGCTGTAATTTAGTATGAGCCGTAGTTCACGTGTTAGTAGAGTAGGTGTAGTGGTGGTGGTGAGCTTCGATACCTCGGGACAGCGACACCCTGAATCGATCACGAGTGACTACATGGTGGCAAATGAGGGAGGAGCGTCGATTGTAGATTGTTTTCAGGCGGATAGTGATTTAGCGGCCACGCATGACATTTAAGCCTTACTTACCTGGAATATACGAGTAATCGCGACCATCTTGGAGGATGTCAAACGACTACACAATCTCGATGGGTATGAGAATGCTGTTGGGAAAGGTACAGGGACTTGAGTGCCGAATGCTGCAATGTGTTGAACTGCTCAAGATAACAATGTGCCGAGTGTTTTTGCCCTACTTCGACCCGATGTTTGAGTCTACGTCTCAGCGTCCTTCATGGATACATCATGCTTGTCTTTCTCTTTTTCTTGCGATCGCATCATGTACGCCAAGATACCCCAAATACCTCGCATCGCTTCTTTTCGATCTTCGACATTGAAGAGATCGAACCAACGCGTTCTTTGCAATGACGGGGAGCACCAGCTTTGGTCTGCATGCTGCCCTTCCGGCAGAGTGCCTTGTGTGAGATGCTGCACATAGAGGGGATGCACACGCAGCTTCAGTATGCTGATATGGTGATGGAGTGACGATATGAGGAAGATCTGTGTAGCATATGAACAAACATAGTAATCACAGTCACGACAGGAGCACTTACTGTATCCCATGCGTCTTCGCGATCTTTACCAATCGCCTCGTACACAATCTTAGGGTCCCACAACGGATTACCGATTCGCAGGATCTTCCAAATCTCCGAAGGTGATGGTCTTCGCCTGTCCCTCGACCCTAGCCTGGGCCTGTTCGCAGGCTTTTCTTCTGCTTTCTGTGCGGTCTTATCGAATGCTGCATCGTTCGTTCCAGTTGTTTCACCCACCTCACCTCCAGGTCCTCCGCCCCAGCGGGGTTTGTGGGTCCACCACTTTCCGTCTCCCGCTCTTGGTTCTGTCTTTCCTTCTCTTGCACGCTCTTGGGCTAAGAGTAGCATACCACCTAATTCGCGGACAATGTCAAGAACCGACTCTGCTTCGAGATCACCGTTAGATCCGAAATTGGTGTCCGGGCGGCACTGGATTCCCAGTATAGGTCCTTCCAACCACCCCTGGCGTGCTTTGACTCTATCCGTTGGACCTCGCCATGCAACGGTGTTCATGCGCACTGGAAATCGCACGTGCTCAAGTAGAAGAACAGGTGGTCGGCGATGTGCTGTGAGATTCACGCCGAATACCCACGCAATCGGCTCTACGAAAGCACGTACGCAGTCAATACGATACTGATCGGGCATCTCCGCACCATTACCAATGCGGTAGCCACGATATGAACCCTTCGTCAGGTCTTCGGGCTTCTGCGATGAAGCATCAATGCTAACAGCCCATGGGACCTTTGGTGGTGCACTTCTCGCAGGCAAAGCCCTGCTTGACGATATTGACGACGGTTGAGAAGCTACAGTGTTACTTGCCAACGCTAATGGATTGATAGGTGACGTAACCGTTTCATTGCTGACCGCCTCTGTTTTCGCCTTCTTCCGAGGTTCATCTACGTTTGGTGAAACCGGTCCGCCTTCGAGTTCGAGCATGTCGCTAGGTTGATTTTCAGTATTTGTGTCCTGGTCTTCGCCGTTGGAGATCTTATCACCACTATCTTTGACAGTTTGCGGTCTTGGAGGAATATATTCATCGAGCGAGTTGTCCCAGTAGTACGCCATATTGTCCAAATTTTCCCAGAACTTTCGAAACTGGGCCAATCTTACTGGAGCCCGGCTGGCACCGCCTTTGCGGCTAAGACTTGCAAATGCATCCTCGTTCTTGAAGTGGAGTTCCTTAGCGCGAACATAGAAGTCATTTTGGTCAGGGGCTCGCCGACCGTTGTTAAGAAGCTGGATAGCAGGCTCCACCGTAGACGTTGTTTGCGGTTCACTCTGGGTTGGTGGGTCTAACCAAGTTCGTGGCGGTAAGTACGACTGGGCCTCGCGGGATATAGACGACAATAGCGTTTCGAAATCGCACTCTGGCTCGAACGATATGTTCAACACAGCCAGGGTGTTCAAATTCACATCAGACGGCTTCTTCAGCTTTAGGAGATGCGAAGGAATCCCTTCAGACCAGAGTGATGGTGGTCCCGCCACGGATGGCTTAGGCGGCCTTAGCGAAGGGAATGTCACAGGAGTTGGCTGAGACGGTGGTGATCTTTCTTTCTGCGCGTCGTGCTGACCGGCAAGAAGGCTGCCTAAGAGGAGAACTTCGCATTAGCCATGGATGAGCTCACTTATATGTGCTCGAGAGAATGGGTTTTATGGCTAGGTAGTTGCGGGGGTAGGCAAATATGGCGGAATGTAACGTGGACGCTGGCAGGGGATATTAAGGCGATGCCAGGCAGCTAGAAATACGGAAGTACGGTAAGGTGCGTGACGAGATTCGAGACAGCAACTTACCGCTGAAGTTGAACATTGCTGCCGAGATGATAAGAGTGGGCGCTATCCATTAATGCGGAGGGGGTGGGAGAGGAAGAGGTCGAGGGTTGGCGTTGAAATCGATCGCACCCCTGCCGCTGTTGTGTGCCGCCTCGCTCGGCCGCCCGTGCATGGCTTACACATGTCTATACTCCTACTTGCCACATTTGCATTTGAGGGTGGAGACAGCAGGATCAATCTGATTATCTGACCGTATCAAGCGCGAACGCCCCAGGGTGAGGAGAAACGTTGTGCACAAGGGCACTTTGGCGTGTGGGCCGCTCTCAACCTTGGAAAACACCCAAGCCGCTGACCATCTGCGTTTGCTCGGCGCATTGCTAGGCGCGATTGACTACTGCACAGTGCAGGCCACCTGCTTCCGCCAGACTCGCGCTCTGACCTCAGGTTGTCCGTGGGATCGAGTCACGTGTACGAGCTTGGCCCCTGGCCGTCATCACTTCAGCCCCGCCCTCGCCACCTTCACCACCTTTGCATGCGCTTCCATCACGACGCGCTCGCGCTTCCTAGTATCACCAGCGACTTTCCACCATTGCTTGGGGCCAAGGCAGTTATCCCACTGGCTTGCGATGCACACGGCGCTTCAGATGCGTTATGTTCGTTGCCTAAAGCGGCACTTGAGGCTGCTCCCGTTTCAGCACTCCCCAAACGCACCGCCTTATGCCAACGGCTCAGAGGCATCCGGTCGTTTCTCGAACAGATGCTAGCAACTATCTCAGTGACTCCAATCGTCTCCACCAGCCATCGCAGAAACCTCCATTTTTTCTCGCTCTAATATGCTCAAGTGCCCACGGCGCTGTGATAATTTCCTTCGTCTCTTTCTCTGAGTCCTTCTCGGTGTTTCTTTCATGAATCTATTTTCTGCATGGCCACTCCTCAAGAGTTAACGACGACGGTGAGTGGGAGACGATGCACTCGCTCTCGGGCCCGCACAGCGGCTTCTTCAACCCTCACTTCAGAGCCTGCAGAGGTCACCCCTACGGAATTGACTCCCTCAACCACGATAAATTCAGAGCCCCAGCAAATACCGACAGGGCCTGCCGATGCTCCACCAGCACAACCTCCTCCTCCGCCTCCAGTAAACCCACCGTCATCGACGCCAGAACAGGCCCCAGATGTTGCGCCAACTAGCCGGGCGGCAGCATCATCTTCCGCGATAGGTACGAGCATTGCAGCCCTTCCGTCAGAACGACAGCCTTCCGTTCTAGCAACTGTGTCGCCCCTTGCGCCTGCAGCTGTAGCGCCAGGTCCTACACCAGACAGCGAGGACACAGGAGAAATTGTTTCTGCTGCGGCTGCATCGCCAATCGCGTCAACAACCACAAGGTCTGACTCGAATACTGCAGCTATTACTCCAACACTATCAAGACCACCACGAATCTCATTACGCCCTTCGAATCCAGCCAGACCGTCTACATTTGAGTCGTCCTTTCCGCCAGTATCCGGCCTACCATCTGAGTCCGCGTTCCCTTCCAACTTTCTTTCAGGTCAGCCATCGCGAGACCCACAGTCTACAGAAACTGGAATTCCTTCGGGAGGAGATGGGATAATATCACCGGATCAAGGGTCTGGAGATGAAGGTTCATTGACGATACCCAACGGTGGCCAGACAAACATCGCCAGCATTGTTGGAGGGGTAGTGGGAGGTTTCGTCGGTATCGTCTTGATCAGTGCTTTATTGTTCCTCTGTTTGCGAAAGCGCAAGTTAAGAGAACCAGAGTTGCAACAACACATGAATGAGAAGGACGATGGAAGACAAAAAGGCGTTGGTGTATTCTTCGCGAAGTTAGGATGGAAAAAGTCGACACCGGCGGAGAACCCATATCGACGCCACAGTGCTCGGAGCAGTGTAAGCTCAATCTATTCGGTTGGGTCCGATGCTCGCGGACGATCCATCAGCGAACCTGAGCCAACACTACGCCAGCAGCTCCGGGGCTTCGGCGGACGCATGCCAAGCTTGAAGAGGTCAAAAACGCTGCTGGAGCAGAACCGAGGCGCAGGAAACCCCTTTCAAGATCCTGTCCACCGATACAGCAGAGATGTCGACAACCCATTCGCCGATCCTACACCTGAAGCATCCAACAACCTAGCCGCCATGCACCCAGACATAGCCAAAGCGCAGAAAGCTGTCCTCGATGGACTGCAGGACCAGCAGCGCGCCCCGATAACGCCCAAGTCTGCCAAGGATCCCTTCACTACCATCATGAGAGAGCTAGCAGCACGCAACGGCAGCGGCACGCCAGAGTGGCTCAAAGCCACCGCTCAGAAGCGCAAACAAATCGCCGCCTCGGCCCTCCGATCGCACCCTCCTTCGCCCTTCAACCCCTTCGCCGACCCCTCCGCAATCCCCCCCGTCCCCTCGCAACCCCTCCCCGCCAACCCGCCCACCCGTCCCCCCAGCACCTACGCGCCCATGCCAACCTTCTCCGCCCTCTCCAGCGCCAATTCCCGCGACTCGAACTCATCGCTCCTGCTCGGCGCGCCCGACCCAAATCCAGATGCCAGCCGGCCGTCCACAAACGCCTTCTCCACGCCCGGCCGCTTCGGCCGCCAGTCGGACCCATTCGACCTCGACGTGCTGGTGCTGGGCAACGTCAGCGGCCGCCGCGAAGTGCGCGCCAGCGTCACGCGGCAGAACTCGAACTCGCGCAGCAGCCGCACGAGCACGGTGCCGAATTGGGCGAGTGCGGAGGATGCGCCGAATCAGCGCGTGTGGGCGGGATTGGGCACGTATCCGTTAAGGAAGCCCAGTGTTAGGAGGTGATGATAGTGAGGAGAGTTGTGTGTTGCCGCGCTCAATCTGCGGCATACACACATATTCCAGCGTACTAAGTAATGAGGAGTCACCGCACACACGGCCGTCTAATGCCCCCTTCTCTCCACCTCTACCTCCCAAACTCTAATTCCAAAACACCACGTTGCCTGGCAGCCCACGATGGGCAGGAAGCATTCCGCGGGTCCCATCGTCGCAACATTCACATTTCCCACCATATTTTCCCTCCTTACTATGTACCAGGCTGTATAGTTCACTTCTCTATTTTATTATCTCTTTTCCTTACTTACATCTTTAAAATCATCGCTCATCCATCTATCTATATCCCGCTCGGATGAGTTCGAAAATCGATAGTGTAGTGTAGTGTAGTCGTTAGTTAGCCAGTTACCTAGTTAGTTTATAGAATACCCAGTCCCGTTATCCTATTATTTCTTTCGCAAGACGATGCTATCAGAGCACGGGCAATCTCATGAGGT
Organism: Massariosphaeria phaeospora; assembly: GCA_011032825.1. Taxonomy (NCBI): domain Eukaryota; kingdom Fungi; phylum Ascomycota; class Dothideomycetes; order Pleosporales; genus Massariosphaeria; species Massariosphaeria phaeospora. The sequence continues at coordinate 1,084,364 of JAADJZ010000001.1, read as the reverse complement.
TTTTCGGAGAAACCGTGGGTCCGAGTAATAATCGTCTTCGGAAGTCTTCGTCCATGTCATGTTTTCCGCCCAGACACTCGAGGCCGGCTTGCGGCATCCGACCGCTGGAAACCACCAAGATCCCGTTCCAGCCACGTGAAACACCACCACCACCACACGCATACCGATTTGACAATTGCCTTCCCCCTGTAATCTTGCATTGGGAGGCCTATCCGGCACCACGCCACAAACCTCAGCTTACTTAGTTAGGTACGCACACATATATACACACTACGCTAGCACGCATGCAACGCAGTATTTGGCATACACCGTCATGCGGACGTGCCGTATTGAGCGGTGGTTCGCATGCAATTGTACGGTGTATAGGCACATAAGATGTGGCGGTCCGACTAGTGTTGTTGGTCTTCCTCGGACTTAGGTATCCGGTAAGTGGGTCCTGGATTATTAGTGGTATAATATGTAGCTGATGGGTGAGAGAACTGAGGGTTAAAGACGACGTAGAAATAGCGATAGATTGTAATGTAAGTACGAAGCTGCTCTTTGAGAAGTGGAGGTTGAGTAATGATGGTCAATAATTGTAGGCCGAAGGTACTTCTTGGAGTATACTCCCTCATTGCTGGAGGAGATATATAGATGCATTGGAATTATATTGAGTGCCCGGGGTACTTGGACAATATATCGACGAGCGAGATGGTAAGAGCCCTCACGGGAGAAACTGAGTAGGCATTTCAAAGGACCTTGTCAGCCGCAGAGACTGCACACAAGTTAATAATTGTCCCCGTGTCTATACCGCAGAAGTATAGGAGACATCGGAAACTTCCACTTACCGTTCAGTCCAGTGTTGTCGGGCTCTACGTGGGCTTCTTTGACGACGCCATCTTCCACGACCAAAGCATATCTCTTGCTGCGTGCGTTGCCGAAGATGGCCTTGCCGTCGAAGGATAGATCTAGGGCGCTGGTGAACTCGGAACCTGGGTCAGCAAGAAACCTGATGCCACTTGAACCCTTTGGATCCAAGATGGCTCCCCACGCTTTCATGCTGTGTCATGTCAGGACTATCAGATGGATAAGGCAAGTGCCGAGAATCCCTTCCGAGTTGCGGGATAGCGACAAGCTGAAGGGCGGGGATTGGCCAACGGAGTAGACAGTCGGTAGGCTTACACAAATGCATCGTTAACTAAGGGTGAGACGGTTGTTAGCGGTTGACCAAGCAGATGCATCCCGATGTTTGCCAAGCCGAGTTAGACACATGTTCGTCTATTATATCACCCCACTGGCGCTTGATGACAGCGCGGGCCGGGCGAGAAACAGAGATGTTGCAATGAGGCACAGGTGACATACCCGAGACGACGAACACAGAGCCCGCGTCTTTGAGTTTGGCGGAGTGGATGTATCCGGGGATGTGACTCTCGGAGCACGAGGGGGAGAAGGCGGCGGGCACACCTGCATGCGGAGGCGGGGTTAGAGGAGCGGTTCTCTCTGACGCTGTTGCATTGGTGATAGTGTGTCTATGCCGGGGCCATACCAATGATGACGCCCTTGCCCTTCAGCGCGCTGGCCAGGTTGACTCTGTTGCCCGGCGAGCCCTCCATCAGGTCGACGTCCGGGATCTTGTCACCGACCTGGACGCGGGCGGGAGCCGAGCCATGGAACAGTCGGCGGACTGCGACGGGCCGCGCGACAGTGAGACGGCGAGCTGCAAGCATGGCGGGCCAATTGGGTAGGCGGCGAGATGGCGGCGGGTGGAGGTGGTGAAGGGAGGGATGGATTGGGCAGCTGGCAGCTAGCGGGCTTCAGGACCTCGGGCAGGCAGACGTCGTCGAGCGGTGGCTGGCGAGGATGGCAGCGCGCAGAGGGTCGACGGTCGCCTGGCAAGATCGCCGGGTGATCGGCCGCATCTGGTGGGCTGGTGCTCCGTGCGCGGGATTCAAGCTGCGATGGCTGCGCGAGGCTTGCTGGCTGTGAGCTTGGAGTTGAGGCCGTTCCATGTTGAAGTCGACGCGCGCTGCCGGTGCTGCTATTCTGGGCCGTGATGCTGCCAGACGACCAGAACTGCGCAGTTGTCAGGCACCCGTTCCCGCCCAGCGCCGTTCCCCAGCACGAAGCCAGACAGCTGCATGATGCACCAGCTTCATCAGCGGCCACTCTACGCTGCCGCCGACACAGCGAGCGTGCACTACTGGCGGGCTGCGTCTCCAAATTGCGGGAGATGAAAGCGTGCTGCACGTCGTGTTGACTAGGCACTGTTTCCGCGGCGAGTAAGATTCGGACGGCGGCGCCAAGCCGTGCTGTGAGTGTGTTCAACTCGGGCCAAAACCAGCTGATACTCGTTTGCAGCAACAGCGGGCCAGCGGTCACGGCGCCATGGGATAGCTATAACCTCTTCACGGTTGTTGGGATTGCTGCCGCTTCAGGGTTTGCGGTGCGGGCAGATGAGTTCATCAAGAATTGAACAGGCAGCCCGCGTTGGATTCGACCCAAAATTCGCTGCCCACCATGGGCGGCGACAGGTACCTATGTAAGTGAATATGTACCTATGCGGCCGCCGCTGCCTGGACACTCTCCATGCCAACCTTGGCGGCATTTGCATGGCTCCTCGTCGAGTACCTATGTATGTGCGGGAGCAATTCGTTCGCCTTGTGCCGTCGCCGTCGCGCTCTCTGTCATCCTGCTGCCTCTTCGAGCCCGCTATCCGCTATCCGCTGTCCACCCTGCGACCCTCGTCCTGGCGGGCGTCGTCGGCGGCGCCTGTCCTTGCTCGTCCCGCGCCCTTGGCTCGTCTGCAGCTACGGCTACTGCCCACCCTTCTTCGCAGCGATCAGCGATTCAGCCAGAGCGCACTACTGGATCTGCCTAGTGACGACTCTGCATTCCGCCCTCGATTTAGCACTCTGCTGCTCTGCTCGGCTTCCCACCTGGCTCTATGTATCCGCGCCGCCAGCACCCCGTTTTCCATCACTCTGGCGAGGCAAGACAGCGCATCGTCATCGCCTGATCGCAGGCCCATGTGTCATCCTTTCGTCCCGCGCTTCTTCTCGATTGCCGCGAACCGCAGGCCGCTTAGGCGGATCCATCCCGGCGGGTGACTTGCCGCCTTATTCGTGTCTGCCAGAGACTTGGGCGGACCGACGGCGCGAGCACTCTCGGGTCTCCTTCAGCGACTCGTCGTCTGCGTCGACGCCAGCAGAGAGTCGTCGCATGTCTGGACAGCCATCGTCCTGACCCAGTATTGGCCGACAGCGCTCTCGCCTCGACGCTGTTCGAGTCGTCGCATCCACCATGGACGCGTCCCTCCCGGGCGCAGGCTCGGCGTCGAGCAATTCCAGTGACTTTGTATGTCCCGAGTGTGTTGCGAGTTGGTCGTCGCCATTGTGCTAACCAGGCTCCCAGGTCCGCAAGTTGTACAAGTAGGCCGCCTCGACCACTGCGCGCAATCTCGCTCCCGTATACTGATTCGCCGACAGGATGCTCGAAAACCCGACCGACGAGAATGTAGTACGGTGGGGGAACGACGGCGACAGTTTCGTTGTACTGGAGGTGCGTCAGCGCGCCATCATTGAACCTGCAGGAGCGACATAGATGCTGATGCATGCACAGAACGAGAAATTCACGAAGCACATCTTGCCCAAGCACTTCAAGCACAGCAATTTTGCGAGTTTCGTCCGGCAGTTGAACAAGTACGATTTCCACAAAGTGCGACACAACAACGAGGAGAATGGGCAGTCGCCGTATGGAGCTGGGGTAAGTGCGTTGGGCTGCGTCTCGAGTCTAGGAGCGCTGGCTCTGAAGACAGGTGTTCACAGCACGTACTAACAGCCTGACAGGCGTGGGAGTTCAAGCACCCAGACTTCAAAATGAACAATAAAGACGCACTGGACAACATCCGACGGAAAGCGCCGGCGCCGCGCAAAGCCAACCAGACGAACGAGGAGCTGATAATACCGGCCCAACAGATCGACATGCTGAGCAATCAGCTGGTCGCGACACAGGCGCAGCTTCACGCTCTCGAAACCCGGTACGGCGAACTGAGCATCCATCACTCAATGTTGCTGCAAGAGGTCATTGGCATACAGAAGACACTGGTCAACCACGAGCACGTGATGCAGAACGTCATGACCTTCCTCCATAACGTTGACGCTCAGCGGCGGCGCGATAGCAGAATCGGCATGACATACGGGCAGACTGCTGCCCCAGCACAGAATGGGTCCGTTGATGCCCAGAACCCGCAACCCACTCCAGTCGAAGACGATATCCCTGCATCGCCTCTCCAACACGCCTCCAAGTTACTAAGCGAGACCAATGCGGACGTCATGTTAAATCCGACAAACTTGCAGCACATGAGCGAAATCACAATGAGGATGAATGGAACGCTGACCACTCCCCCACCGGAGTTCATGCGTGGAGGCACCAGGCCATCGAGTCGCGGAGCTGCGCCACCCTCTGCAGGCTCTTCTAGTTCGATGCGCAACGGCGAAATCGACAATTTGGTGTACCCTGTAGGACAGACTAACGGTATTGATCCAATGTACAGTGAACACATCAACAACATCCCCTATGCCGCGCCACCGAAAGCAGTCGAACCCACAGAGGCAAGGTTACAAGAATCAAGGAAGAAGAGTGCCCAAGTAGATCCGGGATGGATTCGTCCACCCCAGATCCTGCTGGTTGAAGATGATACGACATGTCGACGCATTGGCAGCAAGTTCTTGTACGCTTTTCACTGCTCTATCGACAGCGCGGTATGTGCACAAAGGTTGTTATGCCAATATTTATACTGACGCATGGCAGCTCGACGGTCTAGAGGCTGTGAACAAGATGCATGCAGGTTCCAAATATGATCTGATCCTAATGGATATAATCATGCCCAACCTGGATGGTGTCTCTGCATGCCATCTAGTCCGTCAATTCGACAACACCCCAATCATTGCAATGACATCGAACATTCGTAGCGATGATATTTCGATGTACTTCCAGCATGGTATGTTACTCCTCATCAGATGGGAACTATGATCCTAACTTAGTCAGGAATGAATGACGTATTGCCGAAGCCTTTCACTAAAGAAGGCCTACTTCAAATGCTAGAAAAGCACCTCGCGCACCTTAAAAAAGGGGGCCCCCCTATGGATGCCATGGCCGCGCCTCAGCCGTTAACAACGACACGACAAGTGTTGAAAAAGGAGGACTCCCCAACCAAATCCCCGGCTACAGCAGGTAACTGGAATTCGCCTAACCAGATCACTGGTGTTTCCCCAGTCGGCAGCAGTGTCACGGACGAATACATGCAGGCAGTTCAAGGACATCCAAGTGCGTACGCCGTCGGAAATATGTCTTACAACACATCACCCCAACTCGCAATGCAAGCTAGGCAGCAGACTGGACATAGGAGACAAATTTCGGATATTACTGGAGGGGAAGACTCGAACAGTTCCGCAAAGCGGCAACAATTGTTCAATGCTCCAATGCAACCTCAACACCAAATGAACCCCAACCCTATGCAACGGCCTCAATAATCCGATTTAACCTAACCCACTGACGACGAGGTTGAAGTATCCCTGGGACTAGTCTTGGACTCATTGGTGCTGACTGGGCTCATAAAAGGCACTCGACACAGGCATCACCCGCTGCGGTGCCCAGGGTACGAAGTCCAACCCATGACCGACTAACACGGAGATGCTCGGGTGTACAGATACCAGAGATCTCCCGAATGATAGCGGCTACTTCGCTTTTGTAACATTGGATCCTTCAAGATTCGAGTGGTACGTCCGAGCACCGCAACAGATTGGAGACGTGTGTGGCATACCCATTTCCTTCAGAGAGAGAGTGTCAAACGGAGTACTAAATTCCAAGAAGTAAGCTCTGCTTCGCGCAAATTAAGTAGACAGGGTGTAAGACAAAAAAAATGCAGGTAGCAATGCGACCGTTACAATATTACTCTCCCACGCTTGAAGGCTAGCAACCTCGAATGCAAACCGTTACCTAGATGCCTTCTCTCCTATCCTCTGCTCCGTGTAACATATCTGAATAACACGATAGTGTATCAGCTCCTAGACACCAGTTTTCGAAAGGACAGTGATGTACATTGCGACCTTTCACACCAATCGTAGGGATTATATGGAGCACTACTACATTTGTAGGCGAGGGTGAACGTTTGCCGACTTTAGGCCACAAAACCGCGCGTCTTAGAGAGGTACCTTGGAACAGTCTCTTCCGACCGAGGTACTGAGAAGATTGGGGCACCTATGGGTGTCGTTGTATTAAGCATTTTGCATGGTCCTGTGGTAGGGAGTCTAGAACTCCATCGGCGGCGGGCCCACGTGAAGGCTGGGAACCATGGAAGCCCACAGCGCGAATCGATCCGAGCTGCGGGCACACAAGCCGCTTGAAGCCGCGTCCCCCGCGCCAGATTTAACCCTGCCCTGGTCCTTGTCTAGTGACGCAAGTGAAAGTTCGTGGTTGACCTGAGTCATCCCAATTTCTGTGACTGACTTTCTTTGGCGGAGAGAAATACTCACGAGCCAACCAACATCAACAACAACCACCCCGCACCCAACACAGTCGCAATATGCCACCTAAAGGCAAGAAGAACCAGGCGAACGAGAAATCAAAAGCTGCTGAAGAGGAGCGCGACGAACCCCTCCAGGCTGTGGTATGCGCCTCCGCGCCCCGCGTCGCGCGTCTCTGCAACCATGGCTGACTTTCTAGATCATCGCAGATCCCTTTGAGACCCGCTTCAACCCATTCTCGCTCGAGCGACCGCGGGTCTGCCACCGCAATGAGGCTCAAAACAACCCATGCTGACTCGGCTGCAGTGTCTTCTACCCCTCGCGAATACCCCGCTCATCGAGTACACGTTCGAGTTCCTAGCAAACGCCGGGGTCGAGGAGATATTCGTGTACTGCGGCGCGCACAGAGAGCAAGTTGAGGACTACGTCAGCCGCTCGAAATGGATAGCCCGCTCCTCCCCGTTTTCGCGACTGGAGCTCATCCAGTCAACGTCGCACTCGATTGGGGACGCCATGCGAGATCTCGATACCCGAGGGCTGTTAGTTGGCGATTTCCTCACGGTATACGGCGACGTCGTTAGTAACCTACCTCTGGAGCCTGTGCTGGCTGCGCACCGAGCGCGCCGCGCAAAGGACAAGAATGCAATCATGACTATGGTGCTACGGGAAGCGGGGCCTACCCACCGAACGAAACCGCAGGGGACCTCGCCTGTGTTTGTTATAGACCCTACCAAGGACAGGTGTCTACACTTCGAACAAATGCCAAATAAGGACCAGACACATTTCTTGTCCATCGACCCAGATCTACTGTCCCAGAACCAGGAGATTGATGTTAGACACGACTTGATCGATTGCGGAATTGACATATGCACTCCCGACGTCCTCGCTTTATGGAGCGACAACTTTGATTTCCAAGCACCCAGGAAGGGCTTTCTTCAAAGTGTACTCAAAGATTACGATCTAAACGGCAAGACTTTCCACACGCACATAGTTAAGGATCATTACGCCGCGCGTGTCAAGAACCTCCACGCATACGACGCCGTCAGCCGAGACGTAGTGTCGCGATGGGCTTATCCGCTGTGTCCCGATACCAACCTTGTTCAGGGTCAATCATACCGGCTGTTGAAGAAGAAAATATACCTAGAAGAAGGAGTTGTGCTCGCACGAGATTGTGTCATACAGCCAAAATCTGTTCTGGGTCGCGGTACCAGCATTGGAGATGGCAGCGTGATCTCCGACAGCATCATAGGTCGCCATTGCTATATTGGTAAAAACGTCAAAATTGAGGGCGCATACATTTGGGACTATGCAAGCATCGGTGACGGGTGTACCGTCAAGCAGGCTATCATTGCGAATGAGGCTTCGCTGGGGAAGAACTGTGTCGTTGAAGAGGGCGCGCTTATCTCGTATGGAGTCCGCATCGGCGAAGGGATCACAGTACGCGGAGAGCACAGGATTACCCGAGCGAAGCGAAAACGGCAACATGGTGAAGATTTCGAGAAAGGGGCGCCAGATGTTGCTATTGTGGGCGCTGGAGGAGATGGTTTCGAATTTCGCGATTCTGACGAGGAAGACGAAGATGAGATTGTGGATGGCCTCGTTGCTATGGGCCCTCGTAAGTTCTACGACTTGTAGGGACTTATTCAATGCTAACAATGAACAGTCTACAGTCTTTCCAACCTCGCCCTTTCCTTTGAATCAATATCTACCATTAATTCAGAGTCCGAACAAGACTTTGAGCCTCGACATCATGACAGGTCAGCCGCGAGTAGTTTCCTCTCGGTGGGCTCGCAGGACAGCCAACATGCCGCGAACTTCGACCACGACGCCACGGCGAGCATATACGACTCCTTGATCGAAGGGCACGAATCTGCCAACATCCAACTAGAACTCACAGCGCTGCGAATGAGCACCAACGCGTCCGATCACCAAGTCCGGCGTGCCATCGTAGTCTCCTTCGTAAAACGCATCGCCCAGCTCACCAAATCCGGTTCGGGCGTCAAGGTCGCCGTGGGCCAGGTATTCGGCCAGCACAAGGATCTCATCGATCGAGCCATCTTCGACAAGAAGCAGTCGAGCAAGGCAGATCAGGTGGATTTCATGGTGCTGCTGCAGTCGGATCTAGCCCATCGGGAAGGCGGCGACGTGATTCTTTTGAATGCGGCGACGAAGCTGTTGGAGATGGATGTGATTGAGTACGACGGTATGCTGCAGTGGTGGGACGATGCGAGAGCTGTTGAGAACGAGGGCATGGAGAAGGTGAGGGAGAAGACGAGCCAGTTGATCGACTTTATCAATCAGTCGTCTGAGGAGGAGAATAGCGATGAAGCTGAAGATGACGAGGATGGTGACTCGGAGTAGTTATTTCGCATCTTCATATCTACCTGGAATCACCTGACCCCCCTTGTCTGTGCCGTGTGTTTTGAACATATACAGAATGCTGCAGCCTGGCTACAAGGTATGGCAAGGCCCCAGGGAATGTACCTATTGGTAAGCTTCCATTTGCGTCTGATTTGGATACTGCCGAAGGCAGCAATGGGCGCAGGGAGAACTAGTTGAACAGCTAATGTAGCGCCTGCCCTAAAGGATATACTTGCCCGTTGACGTGAAGGAGGCGCACGAGTGAACAGCACTTCTCCGCAGGAGCTGAGCTGCTGAAGGCACCGCCGCCGTGCAGTATTCACCGCGGCGATGGATCCGCCACGCTTACTAAGGTGGGCTAGCGTAGCGGCTTAGAGCCCAGGTGGACCCTCATCGCCGCGCCGCGCCCCATGACGGCCCACCACCTCCACAACCCTTCTGTGACTCCTCTCCCCCGTTGGCGACTTTGATTTGCCGTGACCATCTGTCGCTTTTTGCAGCCTGGAACCGTCAGCCGCTCTACCGCGTGCCTGAGGATCCGTCTAGCTTTTTAAAGTCCAGCCCCGCCGCTCGTGCCTGGTCTCGTCATCAAGGCGGGATCCGGCCCAGACCTCTCCCACAACGCCGCCTACCGCTCACAAGCGCAAGGCATCGGATTCTGTGGATCGATTAAGTCCTTCAGAGAGTCCCCGCAAGAAGCAAGCAACAGAGATCCCCCTAGACGCCGCGCTGCCCGCCACACCCGTCACCACGACCTCCGCCAACATGGATTCGGACGACGAGTTCAACAGCTCTGGCAGCGATGAGTTCATGAATCAGGACAGCGATGATATCCTGGAAGAAGGTGGGCAATGTGCAGTCTGAAATCCCCGCATACGCTGACATGACGGCTTGTAGATTCGGATTACATGGATCAGGATGACATGGGCTTCGATACGCAAGACAGCAGCATCAAGCCCACCCGACACGCCTACGAAGTCGAGTACAAGGTTTTTGACACAGCCAATATACAGGAATTTCAAGACAAGCAGGTCCACGAAGTTTCGAGCATCCTCGGCCAGCCGCCAGAAGCGACGGCCATACTTCTCCGGCACCTGCGGTGGAACAAGGAACGGCTGATCGACCAATACATGGAGAAGACGGAGGACGTGCTCGAAGCTGCTGGTCTAGATGATAGCGCGGAGGCGAACCCTCCGAGGCTGCAGAAGATCAAGGGCTTCGTTTGCGACATTTGTTGCGAAGACGGCCCAGACCTGGAGAGTTTTGCCATGAAGTGTAAACATCGATTTTGTGTGGACTGTTACCAACAGTACCTGCGGACTAAGATCAAGGACGAAGGCGAGGCGGCTCGAATCAGGTGCCCTGGTGATGGATGCAACAGGACTGTAGACTCCAAGTCGCTCGATCTGCTAGTCTCCGACGACTTGCGGGATAGGTGCGCCGTTATGGTCCCACATTGTTGACCTCTCATGTGCTGACCGTGCTAGATACCAGGAACTACTCAACCGAACCTACGTCGACGACAAGGAAAACCTCCGGTGGTGCCCCGCGCCTAACTGCGAATACGCCGTCGAATGCTCGGTGAAGGATAAGGACCTGCTCCGGATTGTACCGACGGTGCACTGCGACTGCGGCTATTATTTCTGCTTCGGATGTTCCCTAACGGATCACCAACCGGCACCATGCTCATTGGTTCGGAAGTGGTTGAAGAAGTGTGAGGACGACTCCGAGACGGCGAACTGGATATCTGCGAACACCAAAGAGTGCCCCAAATGTAACTCCACGATCGAGAAAAATGGTGGTTGCAATCATATGACGTGCAGGAAATGTCGCAATGAGTTCTGCTGGATCTGCATGGGACTGTGGTCAGAGCACGGGACCAGCTGGTATAACTGCAACAGGTTCGAAGAGAAGAGCGGCTTTGACGCAAGAGATGCTCAGGCGAAGTCGCGAGCGTCGCTCGAACGGTACTTGCATTACTACAACCGCTACGCGAACCACGAACAGTCTGCGAAACTGGACAAAGATATCTACCTGAAGTCCGAAAAGAAGATGATGCAACTACAGAATGCGTCGGGCATGTCTTGGATCGAAGTGCAGTTTTTGGATTCGGCTTCGCAAGCTCTCCAGCAGTGCCGGCAAACGCTGAAATGGACCTACGCATTTGCCTACTATCTCGCCCGTGCCAACCTCACCGAGATCTTCGAAGACAACCAGAAGGATCTGGAGATGGCAGTGGAGAATCTCAGCGAGATGTTTGAGAAGCCTATTGACCAGCTGCAAGGCTTGAAGGTGGAAATGATGGACAAAACAGCTTACTGCACCAAGCGAAGAATCATCCTCCTAGACGATACGGCGGAGAACTTGAAGTCGGGTATGTCTTCACCCTCTCCTCTACAATTCCTGAGACGTTTTATGCTAACGTTAATTAGGAAACTGGGAATTCAATGTTACTTTGACTTGAACCCTAATGTTTATGGCACTGGCTAAAGAAATGCAGAAGAATGAAGTGAACTCTTCCGTGTCGGCATCGGATTCGGAACCGGATGCGGATTCGGATGCAGATGCGGATGCGGCTGCGGATGCGTATGCGGATTTGGAGTCGGAATCGTCGACGGATTCGCAGGGCAGACCTTACCCCACAGAAGCCACCGCCGAATTATATCACCAAGCCTTGATGGAGGAAAGGCGTCTAGCTGCGGCGAGCGAACCGGGTTCCACTTTCTTTTAACGTCTGCACAGCATTGCCGGTGTATATTCATTCCATCACTCACCCTTCTCTCTCTTTTTCTGGTCCGAACGGGCATGCCTATGGGGGATTCTTCCTTTTTTTTCTCATGATTAGGGATCGTGGAGCGGGTGGTGTTGATTCGGCGTCCCTTTTGGCCTAGATGCGCATGATAGCGTTTGCAGCGTTTGCAGTGTTTGCAGCGCAGATCAACTCAGCTCGATGAAATGAATCGAATTATACACTGTTAGATTGTGGAGATGGTTACTGAAAGGATGTGCAGTGTGCGGAGGATGTGAGGACTGTGCTTGTGAGCGTTGACTACTTAGATGGGTATGCATTATGTGAGATGCGCAGCGCAATCAAGTACTTTGGTTTCTCTCAGTCAAGGGGTGTGTAATGGAACAGGATGTGCTAGTTAAAAATAAAGGTTTCGCTATTATGAGACTTCTCCAAGGTCTTTTCATATACTATCTATTGGACCTTACTTGTTAATTAGGTGTTGGACGGGCGTGGTCGAAATTTTCCTATTCGGGTAAGAATTGGAATCGTGTCGATGGCTTGAAGCGGACTTGAAGCGGGCTCGAGGTGGATAGCTTGGTCCCTGGGACCCGGCGATAGATCCGATTAGAAATGGGTGCCTGTGAAACAATTATGCTGACGCAGCGGTATAGTTAATTCTACGGAGTATGTATAAAATTAATGAGGATTCTATAAGACGAGAAAAAGGTATTAACTAGTTGTAGGTAGTGTTCGGGTTGGTGAAGCGGGCTTGGGCTTGAAGCGGGCGGAAGTTTGGACGGTGGTTCGGGCGTTGTCCCGCATGGACCCCTGCAACTTTTTTCGCAAGCAAACCTCAAATTTACGCCGCCGAAACTAAGCTCGGCCGCCACCCACCAGGCCACCACCCACCCGCCTGTCCACCGTTACTGCACCACCATGGCACCTGTAACAATGACGCAGCGAAAGGCGACCGGTCCCCAACGATTCATGCCCCCAGGGACCGAAGATATTCCGCTGTTCGATCCTCAATCCGACGCGAGCGATGTGGAGATGCAGCTGCAGACAGAGACAAAACAAGGCGCATCTGATTGGGAAGGCTTCGGAGAAGCGGATAAGACTGAAGAACGAGGCGATTCAAGCGATGAGGAGAGTGTGGATATAGTTATCGAGAAAAAGAAGGAGAGGGAGACTGTCGCAAAAGACACGGAGGAAGAAGAGCTTGAGCGCATGGTCTTTGGCGATTCCGCAGGGTTCAGAGACGGCATTGACACATTTTCTCTCGATCCATCTGCCGCGGAGATCGACGACCTATCGGATGAAGAGGACGACGAAGAAGCAGACTTGGAGAATATCGCTGACCAGGACCTGTTCTTCTTCGATTCGGGACCTGTTCCCGCGCCAGGCAGTTCGTTAGCCGTCGGAAAGAAAGCAGAAGCTGACAAAGACGAGGACAAGCCTGCATGGGAGGATAGTGACGACGAGCGTCTGGTATTTAGCCTGGCTTCTGTATCCCAGTTGAGGAAACTGAGGGAGACGGAAGAAGATGACGTCGTTAATGGTAAAGAGTACGTGCGGCGCTTGAGAACACTGCATAGCCGACTCAATGGGACACCGGACTGGGCTACATATGCTACAGGAAAGTCAAAGAAGAAGAGGAGGCGCACGATGGAGGACGGAGATAGTACGGAAGAGTCGGCTAGCGATATGGATGTGGACGACGAGGACGATCTCTCGACACAGCCTCTAGCTCGGTTGCTGAAAGATGCGGATATACTTTCTAAGGCTTCGAGGAACCCTGCAAAGAGGAGAAAACTTCAATTTGGGACGATTGATATCCAAAGGTTGAAGGATGTGGCGAAGGCGGGACCAGTATGTGTTCTCCCAAATTTCCACACCAAACATGCTAATCGTAACCCCGCAGTCTGCAATAACTTCATTATCCTTCCACCCTTCATATCCTCTCTTACTTTCTTCCGGCCCAAGCTCGACGCTCTATCTTCACCACATCAATTCGAGCCCGCTGAACCCAAATCCGCTCCTAACATCCCTTCACATGAAGCGAACGCCTCTCACAACTACCGCCTTTCATCCTTCGCCCACCGACTCCCGCATATTTCTCAGTGCTCGCCGTCGCTATTTCCACGTCTGGAACATCGCAACGGGGACGGTCGAGAAAGTGTCCAGAATATATGGGCACCAGCACGAACAGCGAACTATGGAGCACTTTGCGCTCTCGCCGGATGGCAAGTACATGGCCCTTCGTGGCTCAACTAAAAAAGGCGGAGGTATTGTAAACATACTGGATGCCAGGACGCTGCAGTGGATGACACAAGTTCGAGTTGAATCGCGGGGCGGCATTGCAGAGTTCGTGTGGTGGGGGGATGGGAGCGGGCTCTGCATAGCTGGCAAGAACGGAGAGGTCACTGAGTGGAGCGTCAAGGATGGCATAGTAGGAAGATGGACTGATGAAGGTGCTGTCGGTACTACAGTTATCGCAGTCGGTGGGACGAGTGGCAGAGACGGCTGGATTGGCCCTGACAGATGGGTCGCTGTCGGCAGCTCAAGCGGCGTCGTCAACATCTACGACCGCAGAGCGTGGAGCGAAGAAGCCCCCGCTCTCAAAGAAACTGCATCCGACGCCAACAACGGCATTCCGAAGGCTCCTAAGCCAGTCCGCGCTTTGGACAATCTCACAACACCCATCTCGCATCTGACGTTTTCGCCTGATGGACAGATGCTCGCTATGGCGAGTCGATGGAAACACAATGCCTTGCGGTTGGTGCATTTACCCTCAGCTACGGTCTTCAAGAACTGGCCTACGCAGAACACACCGCTCGGAAGGATCAGCTCTGTGGCTTGGGGTCGGCCTGCGGAAGAAGATGAGAGGGAGGGAAGTCTGGCGCTTTTGGCTGCTGGGTTAGAGACGGGCCGAGTCAGGCTTTGGGAAGTGAGAGCATGAGATGTGGCTTTACTTCTACTCCAATGGTATATTTGCGCTGGTCAAAATCAAAGTATGTATGAGAGAGGACAAGTAGCCCTTGCCACTTTGTACTTCACGCTTTCCAACTCGGTTTCCCTCGCTGGGGCCTGCACGCCCAAGTCCCCCTCCCTCCAGCTCTCTTTCTTCACACACCTGTGTTTACGGCTGCCTCACTCGCCATGTCGCTGCACGTAGGTACACAACATGGCAAGCAGCACCCGCAGGCCGGCAAACAAAAACCGTTGCGAGGCGGGCTTCCTCTCTTCTTCTTCTTCATCTTCCACTCTCTCACGTTTTAGACGAGTATTGCATTCACTGCTCCAGCACACTTTTTCCTTGCGCATATCTTCGCAGTTGCATCATATAGCTGTTATAGCTACAGCATCTTCTCCTCCTGCTTTTCTACGCGTGCTTTTCTACTCGTGCTTTTCTACTCGACTCGACCCATCGATCACCATGACGCACAAAGGCAAAGGCAAGAAAGGCAAAGGCAAGCAGCCTGTCCAGACGGATGGCGCCAACGACCAACCGCGCGCTTCGAATGTGAGCACCAGGACGCCGTCACCCGGTAGGAAGCAGTCGAAGGCTACTACGGGGCTGGTGTCGAGTGGGAGGGACACGCCTTTGACGCCTGTGACTTCGAGACGCAAGAGTGGCAAGCAGGCTGCTAAACTCGGCATGCCATCGACCGTCCCCGAAGACGATCCCCCGCCCGACGAGCACTCACCAACCATCCCCAAAAAGGCTCCAACCCACCGCCTCCGCCACTGGCGCCGCGCAGCCTGTCAATGGTGGCCCTGTCGCGTCTGCAAATCGGCCTACAACCGCACCACGACTAGCATCCGCGGCTTCCTCACGCAGGAACTGCGCGACCAGGTCCTCGCGCTCGGCTTCCTCATAGCGGTCCTCTGCGCCGGCTGGACCGTCCTCGAATTCGCACTGCACACCTTCAAGCCCGTTGCCGCGCAAGCCGTCGCGCCCCCCGACTGCAGCATCGTCTACGTGACCATCCCAGGCCCCATCGTCACGGTTTCGCTCATCGGCGCCACGCCCTCGGACCCGGCGCGCGGCACGTACTACTACTCGGTCATCGATGGCTCGACGAGGTGGCTGGACAGCATTACGCCGCCGCCGAGGGCGAGTACTACGGTAATTACTGGTTCGCCGGGGGTGACGGTGCCGTCGTCGCTGCCGGGCGGAGTCAGGCCGTCGGATTTTCCGACGTTCTCGACTGTGTCGTTGACGGGTACGACGGTTATCTCGACAGTGGTTTTGGGGTCGACGGTGGTTACGACGGTGACGCCCGCGCCGCCGTTGGGGAGTAGTGGGATGCCATCGCCGCCGCCGCCGCCGCCGGTGCTGTCGTCTGCGAGTGTTAGCACAGGGACACTGCCGGGTGTATCGTCTCCTGGCGTGCCGAACCCGTCCAGTGTCCCTTCATCTGGTGTGCCGAACCCGCCCAGCGTCCCTTCATCTGGTATACCGAACCCGCCCAGCGTCCCTTCATCTAGTATCTTGAGCCCCTCGAGCATAGTCGGCCCACCATCTCCCGCACCTCCTGTTCCAGGGACGAGTACCTTGACATTTCCCCCCGTATTCACGTCGACAGTACCGAGCGGGGCGAGCCCATCTTCTATCTTGCCATCGCCATCAATTCCGGGAGAGAGCGCGCCATTGAGCATACCGCTGTCACCCTCCGCGCCAGGGACACCGCCGCTGATATCTACACTGCCAAGCGGCTCCAGCCCTGCTCCAACGTCGATGCTGCCATCAAGTGTGGGCCCGAGCCTGCCCATAACCTCGCCTTCCAACTCGCCGCCCAGTCCGCCCTCTCTGCCCATAACCTCGCCTTCCAGCTCGCCGCCCAGTCCGCCCTCTCTACCAGGAAGTTCAGCACCAATCCCGACACCACCGAGTGAACCCAGCCCTTCTCCGCCAGCGATACCGCTACCATCCAGCGCGGCACAAAGTCCATCTGCGACCTTGCCTTCCATACCAGGTCCGTCCAGTGCGGTAACCCCGCCTCCCATGTCCAGCATCTCGTTCCAGTTTCCGCCCGGCGTGTCGACGACGCCGTATACGCCTCCTGGCTCTAGTCTCGCGCCTACTGTCACCACGAGTGCAGTTTCTTCTTCTGGTGGCCAGACAGTGCCTAGCACGAGTGCGTTGACGACGAGCCAGAGTGACCGGTTCACTGTGTCGCTGCCGGAGCCTTCGTCTTCGTCTTCGTTGCCAGGCAGTGCTTCAGCTTCGTCTGTTGCTAGCGTGCCTTCAGTGCCGACGGCGCCGTCTGTGTCGTCTGCGACCGGTAGTCCAGAATCTACACTGGTGTCCTCGCCGCCGCCGCCTACTCTCCCTTTGAGTAGTGTGGTCTCTACGACTCCGGCTTTGTCGTCTGGAACGGTTGCGCTACCGTCTCTGTCGAGTGGTTCGGTGCCGGTATCTACACCGCTGTCTACGCTTCCATCAAGTAGTTTGCTCTCTACGGATTCGAGTGCGCCTCCAAATACGTCTGGACAGTCGTCGGCTGCACCAAGTGTTGCGCCGACATCAGCTCCGCTCCTGACGTCCACTGGAGTGCTTCCTAGTTCCGCTGGAGTGCTTCCTAGTTCCGCTGGAGTACTTTCTAGTCTCACTGGAGTGTTTCCTAGTCCCACGTCGTCACCAGCAGCCTCACCAGGTAGTTCGTCTGCATCTGCGATTCCGTCTCCGAGCGCCAGCCCCGGGTTTTCTGTGTCGCCGTCTCAGAGCCTGTCTGTCAGCTTGTCGAGCCCGGCGGTGAGTGGCACGAGCACGCCGGCGCTGATTAGCTCTCCTGTATCTAGTCTTCCTGGTTCTAGTTTTTCTGGCACGCCTCCTTCGGAAGTTCCGAGCCCGTCGCTAAGCGTGTCAAGTCCATTGGGGAGTGCAACAAGCATGCCATCGGCGAGCAGTCCTACTGTGTCTGGACCTTCTAGCGGTTCGAGTGACTCTATGTCCCCTCTACCGTCCTCGCTTGCCTCGTCGCCGCTTCCAAGCGACTTGCCGTCTTCTGCGTCAACACCAGCAACAAGCGGGTCGTCTGCCAGCCCGACACCCTCGTCACTGTTACCCAGCAGTTTACCAGTTCCATCAGCTACATCATCTGACGTGTCCTCATTACTTCCCACGCCATCGTCAACAAGCTCGAGCTCTTCACTACCTACCCCAGTGCCTCCGCCGTCGACCATCACCACGACCACCATAGAGACGCCGCCATTCCCGACGACGTCGATGTGGCTGAATACAACATCATCCAGCAGCAATTTCACGTCCAGCTCCACGTCCTTTTCCAGCAGCTCCGACAGCTCCTCTTCCTTCAGCGCCTCAACGACAACATTAGCAGCGCCCTTCCCAAGCACCAGCGGACCCCTGACCAGCGGCACCATCGCTCCCACGCCCGGCCAGAACGAAACAGCTACGCTCCCGTACTGCACCGGCTCAACGTCGATCCCCGGGTGTATCACTGCGCGCGCCCTCACGACGCGGGTCATTTCGTACGGCAACACACAATTCAGCTTCGTGTTCCCGACGCCGAACATCAGCACGACCGTCTCGTACTGGACGGGCACGTATCCGACCGTCGTGGGCGTGGACCCGCAGCTCTCGACGCTGTCGCTGACGACGCGCACCGCGCGCCAGACGCCGCTGTCGGCCGCGCCGTCCTTCGAGCTACTTGCCAACACGAACGCAACGACGCTGGTCACGACCGTAGTAAGCGGCGCCGCAGCCCGCACCGTCGTCGCCGCCGCTGAGCCCACGCTCTGCGGCGAATCCGGCAACTTCACGCTGACCTTCGACGACGTAACCGTCGCGCCCGTCGACCGCGGCCACCTCACCATCAACAGCCTCAACAACCCGTACCACCACCTCTTCTACGCCAACGGCTTCACGTACGTGCCCGACCGCTGGGAGCCGTACCCGGCCATCTCGCAGCCCAACGTAGCCATGTTCCTGCCGCTCAGCGGCGCGCTGCTCCCGAACAACGCCTTCGCGGGGACCCTCCTCCCCGGCGAGCTCGGCGCCGGCCCGCGCGCCTCGGTCAACGCGTACTGGTTCAGCGCGCACTCGGCGTACTTTGGCTGCGCGCTCAACGGGCTGACGGCGTGCACGCTGCGCATCTCCGGGTACCGCTACGACAGCACGCTGCGGCAGGAAGTGCTCGTGGCCGAGCAGAACGCCACGCTGCCGCCCTGCTGGGGGTACATCAATTGCCGGCTTACGCGCGTGGTGTTCTCGGAGCGGTTTCAGGCGCTGAGTGGGATCCAGTTTAATGCGTATACGGCGAATTTGGGGATCCCGCAGATGTATATGCTGGATAGCTTGCAGATGGCGTGGTATAATAATTCGTGTGCGGCGGGGGTGCTGCGGATTGGGCATCGTTAGTTCTCCAGGGCTGGCGTGGATGTTTGTTGTTGTTGTTGTTGTTGAGGTTTGCTGATGTGTTGTGGCGCTGGGGCAGACTATGGGCCGTCGTAGTCGAAGACGAAGACGTCGACGGGTACGGAGTCAGGACATCGAGCCAGAACATCGGCGAAGCAACTACACATATATATCGACGACCGGCACACACGTATCGGCACCTACCCACCCACCTTTCTGCCTACATACCTACGCATCTGTCTTGTTGTTCAGCACCAGGCGTTGTTGTTGTGTTCTCTATGGCATTCTGACGACGACATGGCAATCACAAAGCGCATGGGAGTTTTGTTTTTCCTTGTTTCTTTTTTTCCGGGTATGTTTCAGTTGAATACAGAATAGCATAGCATAGATTGGAGAAGCATAGCATGGTATATTAGGGGATAGTGGATAGACCAGGGAATAGAAAGCATTTGTGGCATACTGTTCTTGACGATTGATTGTGTGCGTATGACTGACTTGTGGTGGTGTGCAGCGTGATGCATTGAATGACGATGCCCTCCCTCTACGCGTAGACATGGCCCACCCACCACGTCTCCGAAAGTGTGGAGCAGCCGGCGCCCGAGTGAGGCGCGGGGAGTGTGGTTGGTCGGTGTTTGCGGCCTGGGGGATCGTCTCTCACGCGGAAGCTGCAGGTGGAACAAACATGTCGATGCGGATGATGTCTGGAGGGAGGGGAGACGACGGGAGGCGCGGGATGGCGGTGGTGGTGGTGGTGGCTGCCCCTGCTCGTCGGATAGTGGCTGAGCTGGGGAGGGGGAGGGGGAGGAGGAGGTGGCAGGTTGGCAAGAGCAGAAGCAGTGAGTGGCGGCTATCGGCTATCGGCTATCGACGACGACGACGACGACGACGACGACGTAGGAACCTCACCTCAGCTATCCGTCATTTTCTCACCTCGTCGCCCTAAGCTGTCCTCGCCGCCGCTCTCACCTGGTAATGGTAGTATCCTGCAACCGCGGCTTCCGCCTTCTTGGTGCAGCTGCCCCGCCGTCTGCCTCAGCAGCAAAAGCCGCCGCGTGATAGCCCGCTGGGCCGCGCGTGATTTGTGATTTGTCGGCCGGCCAGGTGCCAGGTGAGAGACGACGAGTGAGCGCGTGGACCTGGCGACAAATATATCCGGCTGCTCGTCTCTGTGCAAGCTTCCCCCCGCAAATTTGCTCGCTTTTTCCCTTTCGCATGCAAGAGGCTCCAATCACAGCTGCCGTCTTTTTCCGCCGTCGCCTGTGTGAGGGCGGATTGCACGTCGTGGCCGTGTGAGAGAGCAAGCGACTGCCGCCTAGACCCAGAGCAGCGTAGCGCGTGCGGGTTTGTCCCACCCTGCCACAGAAGAACTGAAGAACTGAAGAAGATCGCTCTCACTTCGCGGCCAGCTCGACTCGACTCGACTCGACTCGACTCGAACTCTGCAAAGCCTCCCTCTCTTCCCTCTCGTCACATACGCTCTCTCTTCGACGCTCCGACTGCTCCCCGTTTGCGCGTCAGTCACGCACGGCGCCCCGCTATGACTGCGAGCAGTCCCCCACGCCCGCAGCTCGCAGAACCCCCCCACCTCCGCCGTCACCAGCTTCAGCTTCCCCCACCACAGCTCCAGTCCGCCGCCTTCTCTCACCAGTTGAGCCCGCCCAACCCGTCCTTTGACCCGCTGAACACGCCCACCTCTCCGCGCATCTCCCACCGCGCCTCGACCGACTTCCGCAAGTCCGCTGCGACCGCGACCATGGCTGGTGCCAACGACAGCCCCAACCCCAACGGCAACGCTCCGGTGGCTGTGCCTGGCGGACCGCATGCTCGCATGGGCAACGGCCACGCACCTGCTGCGAACATGCGCGACGCCAACCCGGGTGCAGCGCGCAGCCCGCCGAGCAGCAAGAGTGTGTAGACCCGGTGCGAGACTTGCGTGGTAGCCCGCTAACCGCCACAGGTACCTCGCATGTGCCGTGCAAATTCTACCGCCAGGGCGCCTGCCAGGCCGGCAAGGCGTGCCCCTTCCTGCACTCGAACGAGCCCTTCGCTGAGCGCGCGCCCTGCAAGTACTTCACCAAGGTAAGACGTGCGCGGGTAGTTGCTTTGCGCCGACCGTCGCTAACTCGCATGTCCAGGGAAACTGCAAGTTCGGCCCGAAATGCGCTCTCGCTCACATCCTCCCCAACGGACACATCGTCAATCGGAACAACATGTCCAGTGCCGGCCACTTCAGCCGCGTCAATGTCCAGCAGCACCACCAGGACGGTCCGCAGGGCAGCTCGCTGCTGTCCATGCAGGCGCACATGGCAGCACCCGGCTCGCAGATGTTCCCCTACGCTGGCCAGGAGGACTATGCAAACATGAAGCCGCAATACGACATGATCCCCACCATCGACACCACTTTCTCTTCGTACCCCGGATCCAACTACGGTTCGCCGCCGAATGAGAATGGCCATCTTCCCATGTCGCCGGTTATGAAAGGCCTCAATGTCATGGATGTGCAGCTGCCCGCCTCGTTCGATAGCCAAGGTGTCTCTCACATAGCCCGCTATGGCCCGATTGCGTCTTCTGTCCCCGCCAGGATCCTGGGCAGCTCCCCGCCCTCTTCCTTCCAAGAATCCCCCGCACTACGCAATCTGCACGATTCAGCCTACGGCGACAACTCGCGTGGCAGAGCTGGCGTGGTACTCGGCGCGTCGCCGCCAGAGTCAATCGAGCAACCAGTTGGCAGGCGCATCATGCACTCTGAGCGCGTTGCCAATAGGCCCAAGAATCGGCTATCTGCGAGTGTTGGCGCGCGAGCTCCGCTAGCAATGAACGATGACTGGGATGAGGCAGAGCTTATTGGCAAGTTCGAGGAGGACTTGCTCCCCAGCTCGCTCAACGATCTCCTCACCCCCCAAGAGCAGATGCGTCGCTTCTCTCGAGACCATGGTGACAACGATAGCAACTCGCTATCTCATAGGACATCTCTTTCCCGCCTGGGAGTGTCACCCACGGCATCAGATATGAAGACGGGCTCACCCTCAGCGGCAACCGCATCCCCTTCCCGGTTCCAGTCTCTCTGGGGCAAGTCGCGCCCAACACCTTATGACCAAGGATTCGAGTCTGGATCATTACCTGGAGCGTCCGCTTTTGGCCATGTCGGATCACCTCTTCGGAACTCAAGCTTGCATCCTGGAGCGAGTCCGGCTTTGCGCGCAATTCCCCGTCCTATCTCTGGAGACGCAAGTTTACTTCTGTCCTCGCCTCCCCGACAAGCCTCCATGAGCATGATCAGCCAGCAACTGCAGCGGACCCGCCTGACGTCGCGTGCATCTGACGAGAATGGCCTCCAAGGTATTCCAACCCACCCTGGCGTGAACCGTGTGACTTCGGCATCCAGCATCGGTAGCTCTGGCGGCCGTCTCGGATTGGACCGAGCTGTCAGTAGCAGCAGCATCAACCGCGAGCGCATCGAAGAAGAACAGGGCTTGTTCAGCATGGAGGAGGAAGAGGACATGAATACGAAGAGCAAAGACGGCGCATCAACCACATCCAGCACGAGCAACAAGCGTCTGAGTGGTCTCTCGTGGGGCAGCGGAGGCAAACAGAGCCCCAACCTCACTCCTATCGGCGCTCACCGGCCTATCGGCAATCTTGCGGGACTGGGCAACAACACCGGACCCTGGGGTAACAACGCCTAAGCAAGCCCTTTGTTTTCGATTTGCTACTTTCGACTTTCGCGTACACGAACTGCAACGAGACCTCTACGAGCCTGAGCGCACATACAAACCGACAGTCAACTTAATTCAAAAGCAGCAAATACCCCTCTTCTCGCAGCAGCAAGCAGCCCGGTGTACTGGAGTTTTTCTCGGCGGATCTCAAAATCAGCTATCCTGTCTACAAGCATTTTCCGTCCACCTATCAGAGCGCCCTCTCTCTCTCGATTTTCCTGGCAATATAAAAGTATCCATAATACCGGCTTCGGCGAGTTGCATAACTGGGCGTTTTGTCTCTCTTCTTTTCGGAAGCAAGCTCGGGAATTCGGGCCAGGGACTTATCCTCGACCGGAATCTTCTGGCGAACCTTCGACTCTTCATCATTGTATAATTGCAACTGCTCATATGACGACATACATTTCGTGTTTCCTGCCATTCTTTCCTGCGCCAACCAACGATATCTGCGGCATTTACTCGATGACGACGACGACTCGGATGTTTCAAGAAGAGATATTTTCTTTCTGGGGGGCGGGACCGACTACTTGGTTGGCTACGACTCCGAGGCATGGCATGGCGTGGCACATGCATTGCGTGCGTGTTTTTTTGCACTTTTTGTCCGGTCTCTCTCACACACACACTTCATCACTTTACATGTCACCGTCATGATCGATCTGATAGATGGGGCAGACGACGACGACGATGACGGGACGTGGCTGTGGCTTCCTCTTCTTCTTTTCCATTTTCTTTTCTTTTTTTCTGGCTCCTGCGTGTTTGATGTCTCTACAAGGTACCCTTTTTACCCATGGAGATGTCGAATTTCTTCTTTACTTTTTTCCTTTGTTATAGAGATGGGTGGAGAGTGAAGAGGAGAGAGAGATGGCGGTTCGGTTCGGTTCAGAGTCTCGGATCGATGGTCCATGGTCGATTTTCCGACCGGTTTACGAATGGCATCGGGAAACGTGCATCGGACGGATATCATAGGTACAGGCGGGCGGATATTGATATGCATGCATGCACGGACGGAATTATGGAGCTTATCTATCTGTCTGTCTGTCGGTACAGACGTCATCATGGCGGGCAATCGGGCATCGAGAAGAGAGGCAAGCAAAGAGGCGATATTGATTGCATATACCTCTCCAGATAAACCCGTCCTGGAATCAACCAAGACCAGACCGGATCGGATCGGCCATTGTGTAATATCTGATATATATGCATCAAATGCACGTGCAAAACGAAATGCAAATCCACATCTCTCACCCCCGTGACATGAATAACATGGTTTTCTATGTCGAGGAGGGAGAGAGAGACTATTAGAAAGGGGGTTTGAATGAATGAGATGAATGAGCGATGCAGGCAATTATAGAGGGTGAGCAGATTTTGGAATCGATTGAATGGCGGGTTTGTGGGTATATGGTACCACCAAGGCCAAATTCCCATTGCCCGTACGCGATTCCTTTCTCCCAAGACTAACTAATAACACACACCGTCTCGCAGAAGAAAGAACACCCGACACTCACGCCCCACCCACATACAAATACACACCCTCTCCCCCTCCCCCTTTCCCTCTACCCCCCCTTACCCCCCCGCCACCACCGCCAACCCCTCATAAATCTTCCTCCGCACCCTCCAAAACGTCGCCGTCTCCCCTCCTCCACTTCCCAAATTCCCCCCTATACCCCCACCACCTCCTCCTCCCCCAGCATACGCCCCCCCATCCACCTCGACCTTCCCACTCCCCGTCTTGCGCACCGCCACCACCCCATTAATCACCAGGACGCCCTCGCCGCGAAACTCGGCGCTCATGCCGCCGGCGAGTAGAATTTTTCGCAGGTCGGCGAGGCGCAGGTCGCCGACGTGGAAGGGCTGGGCGATGGAGCGGAGGGGCGTGGAGAGGTTGGGGGGGAGGGAGTCGAGGATGGGGAGGGTGGTAAGGGGGGTGGATGAAGTGGGAGGGGGAGGAGGGGTAGATAGAGAGGGAGATGTGGAGTCGAGTTTCGGCTTCTTGGGTAGAGAGCCGTCGTCCGCGTCGTCGTCTTTTTGCTGCAGGCCGGACGACGGATCCGTAGCCACCACTTCCCCCTCCAGCGACGCAGCCGCCAACCTCCCCGTAATCGCCACGACGCCCAACCCCCGCACCTTCTGCCACTGCAGCCTGCGCACCATACCAACGCTCAGCTTCACCGACCAAGCATTCGTGTCCACACTCGCATCAACCAGCGCGCCCACCGCCGGCGTGAAGACATCCACGGCCGGCGCGCCGCCGTCCGCGCCCCCTGCATTAAGCGCCGTGCGGCAGTACTCCGCGAGGTCGCGCGTCTCAGCCCCCTCACCAGCCACGAAGATCAGTTTGCGCGGCTTGATGAGCGGGATGAGCGTCTGGATGGTGCGGCGGTCGTGCAGGCCCGAGAAGTCGACAAAGGAGATGCGGCAGTGGAGATGCAGCGTCTCGGTGCGGATGACGACCTTCGACGGGCCGGCGAGGGCGAGGGCGTCGGCGCCGTCTTCGGGCTCGCTGTCGGACACGTCCATGGCGTCCGAGTCTGCGCGGCGGCGCTTGGGGCCGCCGTTGGGCAGGCGGCGACCGCCGTCGACGTTGCGCACGGCGAGGTCGTCCCATTTGCGCTTCTGGCCGACGGCGTTCTCTTTCTTGGAGCCGTTGCGGAGCGCTTCGCCGGCGACCTGGTCCTCCTCGTCGGCGCGCGTGTAGTCTTCCGGGCGGATCAGGTCGCCGAAATCGTCGACACGGCGCCGCTTAGCCACGAAGGGGAATAGTTTCTCCCTGCCTTTTTTGCCTTGGACTTCGTAGTCGTAGATGTTCTTCCGTCGAATGAGGACGTTGATACCCAGCTCCGCATCGGTGAGGCCGAGTTTGTGGCGCGAATGCTGCAGTGTCGTTGCCGTGTTCAGCGCCTTTCCTTGGTGCTCAATATCCGAGCCTTCCGAGGTCGTGGAGGTCGATGACGAGCGGTCGTCGACCACATCGGCAGATGTTTCCAGTGCCGTGCCAGAGTCGCCTTGTATCGTGTTTTGTAGCTGCCGCTGCCTCGCCAGAAACTGTTGGTATAGGGGCAGTTCAGGACCCTCTAACGGTGCGGTTTGCACAGACTTGAGGGTAGCTTGACTGCCAGACGTATTGACAATCGCAGCAGAGAGCGAATCCTGACCCGACGAAGCACTTCGCTCGTTCCACAGGTCCCACAAGTATCGTCCTAACCCCTTCTCTTGTCCGCCGATTTCGCCAACACGCTCCGTCAAGATGATGAGGTTCCGCTCGTCAGAGGCAAGGCTCCTGAGAGCATCTTTCGAAAAGCCCCACTCAAGGGACGTATCGCTTGCCAGAATAATGCGCGGTTCTGTGCCGGCCAACATTCGCATTACTCGGGATTTTCGTTCCAGTAGCGTGATATGTCTGAAATCAAAGGGCGCCCTCACTTCCTTATCCCCATCTCCCCTGGGACCCCCTTGTTGGCGATTCCGTCTCTGGTCTCGAACTTCCTGAGCCCCTGTGGCAATCTCGAATTCTTTCACAATGCCTTCTTCCATCCACTCGAGCATACTCCGCACGTATCTCATTGTTGCTCCACCGGTCCTACTAGCCAGGTATACCTTTGCATGTTTCAGAGGACTACTGTTGTCTCCCTTTATCATGTCGTTCTGCCATGTCTCTTCCAGCATATATGCTAGTTCCAGGATACGTGCGCTTGAGTCCGAGGGTATGAGCACCGATCCTCCCTTGGCTACTGTATCGCGAATCATGGAAAGAAGCGCGTCATCTCTGTTGTGTCGCTGGCCAGCGATGTTGACCAACCCAGAACCCTTGCTACTACATATCAACGCTGTAGGACGTCGCAGCTGCTCCAGAACCTCCGAACCACCAGTACCAGGACCGCCCAGCCAGGCGGCTCCAGAAAGGACATGTTCTCTGGCCTGGTTCCAGTCCACGGCGTAGACGACAGACTCCATGCCATGCTGTATATGCCATATTGTACCTCCTAGAGTGTGCCCGGCACTGTAGGCTGTGATTGTGAGACCGCTAAGAGGGGGGGAGAAAGGCGAGGGGAGGGGTTGGTGAGGTTGCGAGTATTTGAGCGGGTTAATGAGGCCGAAGAAGTGGGCAATCTCGTCGGGTGTCGGGGCTTGTAGGAGTATGTTCGGGTTATGACCATCCCTGAGCGAAGGAATCGAGTAAGCCGACTCGGTGAGTGCTGCGGTAGGGACAGTCGATGCGGCGAGCGGGGTGGAAGCGTAGAGGTCCTGGAGGAGAGTGCGCCCAAGCGAGATCACGGGCGTAGTCGCGTAGACGGGTATGCGCGTGAACAAAGGGAAGTGCTTGCAGCAGTGGACGAAGGCGCCGAGGTGGGCAGTTGTCGCGTGGGTGAGCAAGATGAAGGAAAGCGTGGGGACGTGTCTACATGGACAGCATTAGCAATCAACAATTGTAGAATGGATACGCAGCTCATCACCGTGACGCGCAGCGCACCATCGTGGGGATCCGCGCCGAGATGCACAGGCTGGGAGACTACCGCATGGGAGTCTGGGGGTGGGAATCAATGGTAAACGTACTTTTCAATGTCCTTCAGCTTCTCTGCATCAAAAGTCTCGTCCCAGCCCACGTCTACTAGCACCTTCACGCCGCCGTCGAATTCGAGGAGAGACTGCGACGCAGGCGACGCCGACTGCGCGCCGAGGAGAGGCGTGAAGTTGAACATGACGGCTCTTGTCAATAGCTCGAGGAAACACGAGAGGGGCGGTGCAGGACCATGACGGCTAGACGAGGGTCGTTGGGGGTTGTTCGTTTGTTGTTGCGGTTGCTGTTGCAGCTCATCGTGACGGGTGAACGCGAGCCTTGGCGCGGAGGTAGTCGGCCCGAGACACAAAATGCAGCCTCATCCTATCTCATATTGGATGAAGAGCAATTCTGACGTCTCACCCTCCCAGCCACGAAGCCGCTGTGTACGCCGATTTCTCCAGCATATCCCTCGAAACTTCACGCCGCTCTGCAGTGCCAGTACTCCGTAGGTCTTGCCGGAAGGTGGATGCACTTGAGGTAATTGCGTGCGGTGCAGGCTACTTTGCGGGATGTGCCACGACCGGACTGGTGTTGGCTCTGCAGCTGCAGTCTGGCTCTCATCATGCCGCACCCCACATCCCGCATCCGCGCACTCAACACCACGCCGCACTCTCGCAGTTCCGCTGCATCTTGAAATATACCACACATGTCACTGCTGCATGTCGGTTGAGACCAGCCCGTTCAGGCACCGCCTGCTCCTGCTCTGCTCCACCGGCATGCCGTCTCCTGTTGCGCCTTCCGCATCAGCAGTTTGCTCACCACCGCGTGCCATCGCTCTAGGACGTCTACAGAGCTTGATCGCGGGACGACGGACTCGGAACTCGTTAGCGGTACAGGCCCAACAGCAGCTCGTGTCTTCCAAGGTTTGCAGGCGACGTGCAGCATCGGCCGCGCTCGAGCATTGCGGACGAACGAAGGCAGCCCCTCGCCAGGCCATGCCGCGCAACCATCTAGTGTATAATGTACTCCGGCTAGATAGGCCGAGCAGTCAAGACCTCGACCAACTGTGGCCTTGCAAGAAAGCTTGTTAGTGTGCGGCATTACAGCTAGATAATGCAGCTAACTCTCGCCGGTGATCACTGTTCGCGGCTCGAAACTAGTCGTCAAGATAACGCACACCTAGTCTCCACATGGCGGCAGCCCGGTGCTCTGAGAAAGGCTCCACCATCTGTGCTAAGAGCACTACGTTGCGCCCGACCTCAATGTTTTTACATATTTCAATTTTGATAAGTCAGACTGGCATAGGCCGGCCTCGACCTCCGCAGCCGCTTCCATCCGTCTCCTGACGCACACAATTCGAAGAACTAGCAATTGCTAGATGGCTGCAATCAAGCTTTTCATCATGATCCGTCCCTAGCCATGGCATCGTGGCCTCAGCCATTCTTCCGGAGCTCCCTGCCAAGTGGGGATGCAGAGACGAAGCTGATGCCGGCTCCGCACGTCCCATAACTTCCGTGTGGCATGTTGCAATACCCCCATTACGTGACAATCAGGGCACTCTCAAGGGTATGAACCTACGTATCAAGTTCAGCCAACGCAGGACCCTTTGTTGCCACTGCATCCTCACTCAGGGTTCAATAATACCAGTAATGATGTGAGCAGACGGATCCATCCATTGGAGCCAGCTTCCGGGGCGTGCCTTGCAAGTTGCAACCCGTCCCGTGTCCCGCACCGTTGTGTACCAAGATACAGAGTTAATCGCAGATAGGCGAAGACAGCAGGCCTGGCAAGAAAGAAACGATAGCCCACGGCCTGGCGACAATACGGTGCATCATATACCACCTACCTCGAGGAAGATTCACTGCAGCATGTCAGACGCTCCGAGATATCTACTGCTTCTGCTGACGGCCTAGTATGGGCACATGCAGCGACGCCATGCGGGGAGCTAGAGTACGGTAGCACGGCCACGGCGAACACACTCAAACAAAGTTTGAGCCGGTTTCTGGCTTGTCAGAGTCCGTGCTTTCCCCAGGATCGACGAGCCCATGCGGGCGTTGTGCGACCCATGCTTTGATACTGCGGCTTGAAGCTCCAAACGTTCGACATGACTAGTGAATGGCATACCATCGTCATCACTATCTTTGCTCGGCCAGGTGACAAACGCCTCGGGTTGCGGAACCTCCCTATGCGCGGCTTGCCGTCGACGATGGGATTGTTCTCCCACGAAGACTGGAAAGAGCATCACAGAGCCTACTTGCGCATCCGGCTGCCAAACGGTGGGGCTGATTCCCGCCTAGCAACGCCACCAAGACCAGGCCAGCCGGATTGCGTCGTCTGGCGAGTCCGGCCGTCGTCTTGAATAGCGTTAGGTGGTGGTAATAAGCAGCAGCGACCAGAAGGCGAATCTGGCCTTGGCCATGAGCATCGGACAAATCGAAGAACGCATTGCTGCAAAGGCCTGCCGCGGCGTTTACACGGTTGCATGCTTCCCGGCTGCTCATAATAGTCCAGCGCCTGGGGCAGTGGGCGCTGCTCAGTGGTGAGGCATGTCAGCCAACAAGATGTGCGATGCAGCCAGGGCGTGGAGAGGCGAAAGGAGCGTCAGGCCGGCCGAGACGACTAATGCGCGCTATAGTACGTTCGGCTGTGTTACCAGCACGTTATATACAGCCGTTGACAGGAGATGGGACCTTCATAAGACCTAGTGCTCACCGGCATCCGTTACAAAGCAATCGGTGTCGTGGTGCAGGCTCTCCATCCCATCTGAGGACCGTCTGCCACATGCTGCGCAGTGCACGCTCGATACTCGTGCCTTGACTTTATAGGTATAAGAGGCGGCGGCCCAGCAGAGCGGCACCAGTGAACGGCTGCCAGGGTGATCCATATTCCGCCCACTTCAGACTTGTATTGCAGTCGAATTGGACCTTGTCGCCGAGCGTCGCAGGGCCACTACGTTGACTTACGCCGTTCACTATATCTTTTCGTCCCTACCTGGCTGTAGCACCCTGCTAGAGCCCCTCTGGCCAGCCTGTCCCGGCACTTTACGCTGAAGCCCTAGTCGATAAAGTCGTATTCCTCCCCCCCGCTCAGCAGATCGGCCCTCGCGCGCCTCTTACATACCCTTCCGCACGGCTGCATATCGAGCGTCGTCCCCTCTCCACCCCCTTCCCCTAGCCACCAGGCAGCACCACCGCCATCTCGCCTTCGTGTCCTGCCGTGCATCTGCCACGCTCTGCTGCGTTCGAAGAGGCCCTCAGCTGAAGCCGTCGCCAGAGTGCAGTGCTGGAGCTTCCGTGTACGACGTCGTCTCGGCCGGCTCGTTGCACGCCCGCGCCCATTGGTGCGTCCTCGGCCTCGCTAAGACATCCTGATCCTTCCCCGCTCCAGCAACGCCTCTGTGATCGCTCGAGACAGTCGAGACGACCCGGGTGCTGTTTGATTTTCTTCCCGCGACCGACCCCAACTGTTCTGCTCGCTCGACGCCGCCGACGACGGTACACGCCTGTCGAGGCACCGCGTGCGACTTTTTACCAGGCCTGTGTTCGCAATCCCACGCTCTGGTGCGTCCTGTCCGTTGCCACGCGCCGCTCCTGAGGCATCGTACGATCAAGCAGCCCGCTTCCCCCTACAGACGCCAACCCCCAATGTCTACACGGCACCACCGGTAGCCATCACAGTCAAACCACGCCAAAGCGCCAGGCCGGATGAACTCGACCATTTCCTTCGGGCACCCGCCGCCGGCAGCGCAAGCGCGCCTGAGCATCAGCTCTTCTCCACAACCCTCCATGTCGTCCAGCAGCGACTCCCCAATCGACACGCCTCTCTTCGACCACAACGTTTTCTCCACCTCAGAAACGCAATCGGAACCCCGCGTCGATTCGCGCGTTGGCTCGGACGAAATCGTACCAAAGATCGAAGAGCACGAGCTTGAACTTGCAGATGTCAAGACCGAACCTACCGCCGACGACCCGCCCATTTCTCCTACCGAACCCGTTCGGCTTCGGCGGGGTCGCGGGCGGCCGCGGATATACCCACCCCGTTCTCCTACGACGTCGAAGAATGCCAAAGCGCGGTCGAAAACTGGATGTACAACATGTCGGAAGCGCAAGAAGAAGTGCGACGAAACGAAACCCTTTTGTATGCAATTCCTCGCGCCAACATGCCCAAAACGTGCTGACAAGATGTAGGCATGTCTTGCCAGAAGAACAACATCCATTGCGAGGGTTACAGGCCCATAGAAGTATGGAAGAGTGGTAAAGAACGGGCCGCAGAAGGTTAGATACACTGCCTAGAATTCGGGTGCTAGGCTGACTTGAACAGCTCGCAAAATGAGCTCGGATGTAGCGTTCCAGCTGCCGCCCCTGATGGAAGGCGTCGAGAATGATCTAGACCGCCTACTCCTCCAGCACTTCGCCAGCAGAGTTAGCAACGTCCTCAGTCTACACGGCGACGAGACCAACCCTTTCACCAGGGTGCTATTGCCAATGGCTTTGAAGCACGAGGGTCTCATGCACTCGGTCTTGTGTTTATCTGCTTCGCACTTGTGCTCCCTCAACCCTTCCCAAGCATACGAAGACAGGCAGGCCTTTCACCGTGGCAAGGCTCTACACCTCCTCAATCAAGACCTTGCCAGACAGAAGGCTGGACAAGAAGGTACTATGATCTTTGAGGATTCTAATGTGGCACAGATACTGGTCCATTTGCTGCACTCGATTTGCGACGGAAATACATCCGGCGAGTACAGGATGCACATGGTCGCCGCCAAGCAGATCGCAATGACGCAGAAGTCAAAAGACCCCGAGTTTCAGTGTCTCTTCGACGAGTTCTTCTACTACCACTGGATCGCAAGCGAAATCACTTCCTTGGACGGCACCGAGGTGCCGATGATGGACGATTTCAACCTCCCCTTCCAAGTCAACCCAGAAACCGCTGCCCTCATCGGGGTTTCCGATGGCTTGTTCGGCTTCATCTCCAAGATCAGTAACCTACGAAGGCGCATTCGATCTCGGATAGACAACCAATTGAACCCGGCCATGGACTACGAAGCATTACTCGCAGCGCACGCGATCGATACCGGGCTGCGAGGCTGGGTGTGCCCGCAAGCCCCCAACACACCTCGGTACGCCGTGTCCATGCTGTACCGGCAAGCCACGTGGGTCTATCTCTACCGCACCACCAAAGACTCCCACCCACACCCCTTCATCAAAGCCGCGGTTGACGACGGCATCCGTTACATCAAAGACCTCCCCGCCGACGGCGCCGTCCAAAGCAACGTCCTCCTCCCGCTCTTCCTGCTCGGCTGCTCCGCCTTCGAAGAGGCCCAGCGCATGGAGATCAATTTCGCCTTCAACGGCCTGATGAAGTCCACCGGCCTCGGCAACATCCACTTCGCCAAAGAGGTCGTCGACCGCATCTGGGAGCTCATGGACGCTGAAGACCCGGAGTCGTGGGACTGGGAGAAATTCATCCATAGCAAGGGTTGGGACTTCCTCGCTACATGATGATGCTGCGGCATTCACACGACTCGACGTACGTACGTACGTAACTACGGGACGAAGGCACTACGACTTCGGTCACATTACCTCCTATACTTTTCTCTACTCGACGGAATATTGGGCGGTCGGTCGGTCGGACTTGAACTTTTTGGCGGACTTTTTTTGCGCACGCCATGCATACCCTTTGCTGACGAGCGCTTTGCTTTTCCAATCGCGAGATTTGCATTATTGGGGCTGGGCAGGCAGGCTATGCTGTTCTCTACATATAGCATGGGTGGGAAGGGTGGCTTCTGTCTGTTGTTTCATCGTATTTCCGGGTCCAAAATCTTCCGTCGGCTTGGTCGCTTTTCTCTCGTATCTACCGTGCCTCGGCATATCCCATCCTCTCCACTTGCGGTCCCACCTCCACTCTTTTTCTCTGGCCTGCTTGTTGGTTCGCCGATCTATTTTCTTACAGCGTGTCGTCGTCTATTTATCATCGTCATTTCTTCTCTCTAGCCGTTTTGTGTTTGTTTTGCTGAGCTTTTTCTTTTACTTTTACTATGTTGTGGTAGCACGGGAGGGAGGGCGGTAGTCTGTTTTTTCTGGCAAAACCAAACCAGGGGGGTAGGAGCAACACAAACGGCGTCGGCAAACAGCGAACCGGGAGGGAGGCATTGTCATGTTATGTTAGGGAGGCCGGTTTTGCGGTTTTGCGGTTTTGAGTGTGAGGTAGTTGGGCGGCTATAGTGCTGCTGCTGAGCTTGAGCTGAGCTGTTTGTTCGGGCAGAGATATTGAATCGCATGCTTCGCATCGCATCCCATCGTATGGATGCACCACTGGGCAATGCCACTGACTGTGATATGATATCCATGCAAAACAAGTGAAAGTTTTTCCTTGATGTTCTTCTCTTCTTCTCCTCCTCTCTGTCTGCTGGCAGTTAGATCAGTTCAGTTCAGTTCAGTCCAACCCCGTTCAGGCTTCACATGGCACTGCACCCAAAGCACACCAAAGCAGTCAGTGCAAACTAATCAACGCAGTGAAGCAGACTACGAACGAGTACCTAACCTATCTTATGATCCAAACAGTCTACTCGCTAGGAACGCAACCAAACCAAACCAGCGATTCTTCATCTATCCTGATCCAGGGTTCACGTTCACGTCCGCGTCTACGTCCACGTCCCTAACTTACTTGGTATTGCTGTGCCCCCATCCCCGAGTGGTGGCACCGGCACGCTTGACTACTGTATGGGCCTACGTCTACGTCGACAGCTACGTTCACGTCTACGGCTACGTCTACGTCTACGTCTTCCGCCAATCCGCACGGATTCGGTACTCCATAGCCCCCTCAGGGACGACAATGCAGGAGGTACCTACTCCGTATCGTAGCGTATCGTATCTACCTATGCATGCGCATTCATTCGGCCGCCCTCGGCCTCGTACATAGACATGGACATGGACATGCCCACATACATATACTAACCAGAGAAAGTTTTCGCAAAGCTCAAACTTGCTGCGGAGAGCCTCATGTGTTTTCAGCGTGAGCTGAGTGGGTTAACGTAGGTGGTTCATTGCGTTTCCAACAGCCTCACTCACTCACGATATGAACGTACGCCCACGCCCACGCCCACGCCCACGCCACGCTACGTTAACCGTTAACGTTAACGTGAATTGGAGCCGGGGCCTAGGAACTCAACGGAATCGAATTGAACGGAGCGGAACGGGGACGGGGTCATGGCGGCGGGCTGGGCTGGGCTTTTAGCCGGCGGGAACGCAAGGCCCCGGGTGCATGGATGGCGATGCGGTCCCTGCGAAAGGAATAATTATGGGGACTCTGCGCAGACTGCAGACTGATGATATGCTCGCCCTGCCTGCTGTCTGCTGTGCGTGGTGACGCCGAGTCATGGTCGTGGTGGATTTCTGTAGAGACACGGAGTAAAAGGGCAGGAACGCGGAGGTTAGGGCCAAGGTGGGCTAGGGCGAGGATGATAATGATGATCAGGAACTAGGGTGCAGTGTGCGGAGCTTGCAACTTTCGTGACGGTGTTTGAATCTCGTGTTCCGGTGGTTTGGCGGAGCGTGGGGGTTGGGTTGGTAGAGGAGAGGAGAGGGGTGGTGTGTGGGTAAGGGGGATATGGGATCGAAGTGGTGAATATCGTGGATCGTGATATAGACTGGGCCCTTGGGGGTGGCTTGTCCGTCCATCCATGGGCCCAGGAGGTCGAGCAGGAAAGCAACCTTGACGAATTGGGCTTGGAGAAGACATGGCGTGCGGTGTATGGACTCGTCTGAGGTCCTGCGTCTTGGTTGAAGTTTGCCTACTCCGTACAACTTGTGTGTTTGGCCTTTCTGCGGACTGGCCTGAACTGCACTGGAAGTCGAAGCCACTCGCTTCCGGGTAAGCTTTGCGTGGGCGGCATCCCAGTCGGCTACTACTGACCTGAGGGGATGGTGCGTATCGGGGTAAATGCCTCGGGCGCGGGAATTCGCATGTCTGTGGAATATTCCTTGCAACGGGGAGAGGCTGAGACGCTTGTGATGCGCATGTAAGCGGAGGCTGAGGGGTAGGTAGGCGATATGTTGCTGCGTGCATTGCGCGAATGCTGGTTCTGGATCGCTCGCCG
Organism: Massariosphaeria phaeospora; assembly: GCA_011032825.1. NCBI lineage: Eukaryota > Fungi > Ascomycota > Dothideomycetes > Pleosporales > Massariosphaeria > Massariosphaeria phaeospora. The sequence continues at coordinate 1,049,079 of JAADJZ010000001.1, read as the reverse complement.
GGTAAATCATCCCGTGTGGGGGTTGGACGTACTGCAGGAGTAGGAAGGTTCCACTGTAGAGGTACTATGCTCGGAGGTTGCCGTGTGACGGACCTCTATCCGAGAGAGCGAAACAGGATTACGGATGCATAGTCTAGTATGATAGTAGACTTCTGCTATAATTGTCATCAATCGGAGACAGCTGCGTGTCTGCGCGTACGACGTTAGTTCGTATCACTAACCGGATGCGAAGTGCGGTGTATTGCGCATGGTCTCTTGTGGGCTGCGATGAGGAGGAAAACCAGTGAGTCCATGGATTCGATGGATGAGCATCACCCAGAGATCCGAGATGGCCCGGATATGGTCACGGTACTCCTAGGCTGCTCTCACACCGCTTCTCCACAATGGGTGGAAGTCCGGCTCTTGTTATTTCCGGACATTTTATGTCTCATGTACGAGTCTGCGAAGCCAGTGGTAAGTGGAAGTGCCCCAATCTAGAATTCTTTGAGAGTCAGTTTCACCGATCGTAAAATCATACTTGACCAGTCTTGGACGTCCCTGCATCGCACGCCAAACCGATAGCGCATTATGAGCGCCAGAATCGAGGCTGTGGAACCTTCAGCTCACCGATGTCAGAATAACTAACGGCTTAAGCCACGAGGTAATAGGACGTTGGCTGCCTCGGTGATCGTTGGCTGGACGGGTCGAACGCCGGTTCGCAGAGGTCAGATGAGCCCGCTGGGGCAGCCCTACGGAGGCGGACCTGCATCAAGAGCTCCTCACTTGATCAAGCTGACATGAGCCAGTCAGCATCGTAAAGTGCAGGCTACAATATTCCCGCTACTGGTATGGCGTCTTGTGGAAACCTAATGTTGAGGTAGCCTTCAAAAGGGCACAGTGATAGGATGGGTGTGCGAGTTCCGGTCGCGATAGTGCGATACCACTGGTGTGCGGTGTGGCCTCTTGACCTCTTTCCAAGTAGCGTATATTGATATCAAGGTCGCTGGTGCCACGGGGCCCTCCGGCCGGAACGCGCGTGAGGTTCTTGATACCAGACAGAACACGGGGGCCCGGGGTCGTGTCGTCAGGACTTGTAACTTGAGCAGATTGCGTAGCCGATGCTCGACGCGAGTAATGAGTTCCTTAGCTCGGCTGGATAATATTAGAACATCGAAACAAGACCACTTCCTGTCAGATTGAAGGATGGGAGAGGAAGCGGCGTAGTGGGGACGGACGCATATGCCGTGACTCCAGGCCGTACGTCAAGTTAGTCTTCATGGCGCAGTTGGCACATGAAGGATTTCGCAGGCCGAGTATTAGTGGGCCCCACGAGTTCCTCGTCAAAGCGTGAAGAAGCTTGTAAGTGGGCTCGTGTTATCCGTACCATGGAAGTTAGGGTTTCGAAGAGGCAAGCTCGACATGCACCGGGTCCATATATTGGATGTTAGCAAGGCTAGGTAAATGGACGCCTACACAGTTCATCACTAGAAGAGACATAGATGCGGAACCACCGAGGCCATGCATACCCAAACCGCAACCGCATGCGTTTTCTCGCTTCTCGCTTCTCGCCGTCCGGGCTTAGTCTTATGCAAAGTGCCGAACCGCGATGCCATGTTCGGTAGTCGGCCCCCCACAGCGAGCAAGCGATGGTGCTAGGGAGGTTCATCAACAAGCAGAGGAATCGCAAGAAAGGAGGTGCCCGAAAGACGCGGGCCTGTCACCAGGCGGTGCGATGGACGGTCGAGAAGCTGGGGATGTGATGTGACGTGCAGGGGTGCGTTGCAGATGGCGTTCCAGCGGACGCGGGGGCGTTGATCGGGGGCTTGACGCCCTTCCAAGTTCCAACGTTGTGGCGGTCCTCCGGGTCAGCCCCAGTAGCGGCAAGACTGACGATGTTGAAGAAGTTCAACAGGCGAGGTGTTGCAGTGCGAAGAAGAAGTCGCTGCGTCTTCCGATGTGTCTCGACGGCAAGAGCGACGGGCGCCGCACACCCGAGGCAGGAAGGATGATTGCAGGAAGCGACGAGCGTGATTGCCATCTGCAATCTACATCGGCTGCTTAGCGAGCCAGAGCGCAGCCAACGGCGACAGCTGCTTCCCCCCCCACCCCCTCCCCCTCCCCCAGCGCACGCCGCACGGAGTCGCGAGCTCGAGATGACTGTCTCGACTCTCGACGCAGGTGCTGGTCATGCCGCATCGTTCGTCCCTTTTCCTTCCACTCTCATGTCTAGTCGTGGGCGGCAGCGACCATGGACCCTCCAGAAAAGAGCCAGGCGAGCGGCGTGAAAGGCAAAGGCAGAGGCGTTGAGGGAACGCAGCAGCAGGGGACCCCGCCGGCGCTAGACGATGACGATCGCGCCTCCATACGGCCGGTCACGACGAATGCGACCAACACCTCACATGGCGCAAATGCCATCTCGTTGCGAGAAGTGGACCCAGTAGGCGTCCGCCTGGAGCATCTTTCCGTGTCTGTGGATGAATCTCCAAGTGCTGTGGCGAAGCTCTTCTCGAAGAACAAGTCCCCAGTAAGCCACACCAATCATGTCAAGACAATATTGGACGATGTCTCGATGGACTTTGAGCCGGGCACCCTGACAGCCATAATCGGCGGAAGTGGGAGCGGCAAGACCTCCCTACTGAACCAAATGAGCGGCCGCATGAAAGGAAACCGTCTTTCAGTATCAGGTGGCACTCTGTTTGATGGCAGTGAAGATACCTCAGGGGTTCGAAGTGCATATGTCATCCAGCAGGATATTCTTCTGCCGACTCTGACTGTGCGGGAAACATTAATGTATGCGGCACAGCTCCGCTTACCACCATCCATCACCCAAGAAGAGCGGAAGCGGCTTGTTGAAGAAGTCATCATGGAACTAGGCTTGAAAGAGGCAGCCGACACTCGCATAGGAAACCATGAGCATCGCGGGTGTAGTGGTGGTGAGAGGAGGAGAACAAGTATCGGCGTTCAGGTAGGTCGAGCCACGTTGACTACAGAAAGGGATTCCAGGCGCATGCTTACCGATGTAGCTATTGTCAAATCCAAGCTTGTTATGGCTTGATGAGCCCACAACCGGGCTTGATTCGACAAGCGCATATCAAGTAGTAAAGACGCTGCAATATCTTGCCCGAAAAGGGAGAACCATTATCGTGACCAGTAAGTCAATTCCACATCTTATTGTATCGTCCTAAAGCTCTAAGCCTCGTAACACTACAACACTTTTCATCCTGTTTCATAGCTTGTTATTGTGTGCAACACTGATCAGATGCAGTACACCAGCCTCGTTCTGAAATCTGGAATCTCTTCGACAATATCATCCTCCTAACGAAAGGCTGCCCGGCGTACGCCGGCAGTGCAAAAGAATGTCTCCCCTATTTTGCTAGTCAGGGACACGAAGTTCCTCCCTTTACGAATCCCGCCGAATATCTTATTGATATTGTAAGCGTCGACAACCGCAGCGACGAAGCCGAGAAGAACGCTCAAGCGCGTGTGGACCAAATCAAGGAAGCGTGGAGAGAGCATTCGACAAAGCAAACAACCGAAGCCAAAGCGCCGGGTACTATCACCAAACACCCTTCCAAGACTCTTGGAGCTAAGCATACTTCGCTCCTGCAGCAAATCCGTGTGCTTACGGCTCGGACATGGGTCGTTACGATTCGAGACCCAATGGGCATGTTTGGAAGTCTTGTGGAAGCCATCGGCATGAGTATCATCACCGGATGGATATTTCTTCAGCTAGATGGCTCTCTATCGGGAATAAGATCTCGACAAGGCGCTCTCTACACGGCATCCGCGCTTCAGGGCTATCTTGTCCTTCTGTACGAAACTTATCGCTTGACTACCGACATCCAGCTCTTTGACGAAGAGGCGAGACAAGGTGTCGTAGGGATTCCTGCATTCCTGATATCCAGACGCCTAGCGCGAATGTTTATCGAAGATGTTCCCGTGCCACTTATTTTCTCACTTATCTTCTACTTCATGACTGGTTTCCGTACTGACGGGAAAGAATTTCTCACATTCTTCAGCGTAATGCTACTAGAGCAGTACATTGCCGTCTGCTTTGCAACGACATGCGTAGCTATCTCAAGAAATTTCGCTGGAGTAAGCCATGCGCATACAACATTGGAAGATCAATGACTAACTAGTTCTAGGCAAGCTTAGTTGCCAATCTGGCGTATACTCTGCAATCAATGGCTTGCGGGTACTTCATCCAGTCCAATACTATCCCAATATATGTCCGTTGGACTAAATGGACTTCCTATGTTGTAAGTCTTTGCACAACGTGCATGTAACCTCTAGTTCAATGTGTTTTAACTTTACTGCAGTTCTATGCGTTTGGGGCACTTTGCGCAAATGAATTTACCGGCCACTTCTACGATTGCCCCCTCGAAGGTGGTGCGGCGAACCCTGCCTGCAAAGAATACACCGGCGAATTCATCATGACCTCATTAGGGTTACCCAACAACTGGATTTGGCGCCCAATACTGCCATTGGTCGGTTTCGTCATTGCGTTCTACATCGGCGCCGGGGTCCTACTCAGGTTTTGGAGCGCCGAGATAGGATTGGCCCGAGCCAGGCCTTCGAATACTGATGCTTCGGCTGGCAAAGAGAAGATGGCTGTTCGGTCTCCTGACCAGATCCGGACTATTTCTATCCGGCTAGAAGGATATGGCCTCGACATTGAAAAATGCTCATTGAGAACTCGGACAACTAAGCCAATTCTCAAATCGCTGACTGCTGACTTCCAACCTGGCACACTCAATGTCATCATGGGCCCTTCAGGGTCTGGCAAAACTTCATTGCTCAATAGTATGGCAGGACGACTGAGAGATGATATGAAAACCCGCTACCGGAGGTTTGGAAGCATGACATTCAACGGTCTTGCGCCGTCTGAAGATGTCGTGCATGCTATTTGCTCCTTCGTCACGCAAGACGACGACGCACTTCTAGCCTCGCTCACAGTCCGAGAAACACTGCGGTATGCAGCCGGCTTGAGACTTCCAAAATGGATGTCCAAAGAACAAAGGATTCAGAAATCAGAAGAGGTTCTATTGAAGATGGGGCTTAAAGACTGCGCCGACAACCTCATCGGAAACGATCTCATCAAAGGCATCAGTGGCGGAGAGAAGCGCAGAGTAACAATCGCGGTGCAGGTCCTCACCGAGCCCCGCATCCTATTACTCGACGAGCCACTGTCCGGCCTCGACGCCTTCACAGCGTTGTCGATCATGGATGTGCTTCGTGGATTAGCAAATGAAGGCCGCACACTCATCGTCACAATCCACCAACCGCGCTCGGATCTGTTCGTCCATTTCGGCAACATGCTGCTCCTCGCGCGCGGAGGCAACGCAGTTTACGCCGGACCAGCCCGAAATATGCTACCGCACTTCTCGGCCCAGGGCTATGATTGCCCACGCCATATCAACCCAGCCGATTTCGCCCTCGATCTCATCACCGTCGACCTGCAGCACGAATCGAGAGAAGCAGCCAGCAGGGCCAAAGTCCGTAAACTCATCGAGTCCTGGACACCTGATATGTTTCCGGCTGCTCGAGTAGGCTCTATAGCTACACCTGCGGAACTGGGCAGTTTGGCTCGCGCACCAGCGTCTTTTGCCTCCGCATTTCCCATTCTTGCAAAACGCGCAACGGTCAATTTCTTCCGGCAACCCGATCTCCTCACGGCTCGGATCATGCAAGTCGTCGGTCTAGGTCTCGTCCTCGCGCTCTTCTTCGCGCCGCTAAAGAACAACTACTTCGCCATCCAAAACCGTCTCGGTTTCCTCGTCGAGATCGCACCTCTTTACTTCGTTGGCAGTAAGTCCCCTACTTCCCCCCTTTCCTCGTCAGATTATGCGACAAGCAGACTGACATCCCCCACCCCAGTGCTCCAGAACGTCGCCGTCTACCCCGGCGAGCGCGACGTCTTCTACCGCGACTACGACGACCGCGTCTACGGCGTCGAAGCCTTCTTCCTCACCTACACGGTCCTCGAAACGCCCTTCGAGCTCATCAGCTGCATCGTCTTCGCCGTGCTGGTCTGCCTCGCGTGCGGCCTCGAGCGCTCGGCAGAGGTGTTTTTCATCATCACCTTCAACGCCTTCTGCATCGTGAGCTGTGGCGAGAGTCTCGGCATCGCGTTCAACACGCTCTTCACCCACACGGGCTTTTCCGTCAATTGCATGTCGGTGTTTCTCTCTGTTGCGCAGATCATGGGTAAGCATGCAGTTCAGTTCACTTCCTTTCCCGCTCCGCCCCCACCAATTCCCACCCCCCCAAACCAACCCCATCCGCTAACCCCTCTTTCCCCCCCATCCAGGCGGCGTAATGTCCCTCTCCATCCCCCCCTTCCTTTCAGCCTTCAACCACCTCTCGCCCATCAAGTACGCCATCGCCAACATGGCGCCCTACACGCTGCGCGGCCAGGCCTTCACCTGCGAGCCCTGGCAGCGCCTGCCCGGCGGCGCCTGCCCCATCTCCACCGGCGACCAGGTCCTGGACTTGTACCACCTGAACACGAATGCGAGACTTAACCTTGCGGCGCTGGGAGTTTGCACGCTCGTGTATAGGGTGCTGGCGTATGCGATTTTGAAGATGGTGAAGGAGAGGTGGGTGGGGAGGGCGTGGGGGAAGATGGGGGGGAGGATGGGAGTGGGGACGGGGTCGACGGGGGGGACGATGTCGCGGGTTGAGGGCGCGGAGGTGCGTGTATAGGGGTGGGGCGGATGGCATGGATTGCGGTTTTCTACCAAGCTGGCTGGCAGATTTAGATATGAGATAACTTTCTTCTTCTCCCTTATATTTGTGTACTCTGATGCATATACGTGACGTGTACCTACCCATATGGATCAAGTACTAGGAGTACCACGGCGTCTATATCCGGTACGCTTCGGCGTGTCGCTTGGTAAACGGCACATAGAGAGAAATCGGCTGCATGCACATGCAGACGCATATGTAGATGTATATGTAGAGGAAAAGGAAGGAAGACTGTGTGTATGGCAGAAGAGTGGTCTGGTGTGGCCGGCCCGGATATGAGGCGAATGCGGACTTTAACTAACTAGATAGGAGGTGGAGGATACGAGACGCGATGATATTGATGGAATGGGATGACGTGGCCGGAACACTGTTCTGGGGTGATGTGGTTCGTGGGATCTGCGAAAGATGGTATTGTTCTACCATCGATGCCAGTTCAATTCAGTTGAATTTAGTTCCCCAATGGATATGCACGCCGCCGTCCACGTACATACGTACCGTACGTATATACCAAAGACTGGCAAAACAAGGCAATCAATCAACTAGCTATACACCAACACATGATTCGCTCCGCCACCCCCCGCTCAAACGCACATCTCCGCCGCCTTCCGCAGCCGATTCATCACCGCCACCGCTATATCGTCACCCGTGCGATCGTCTATGCCCTCGACGTAAATCACACCCACGCCCTTCTTGTCCAGCTCGCGCAGCGCGGAAAACAGTCCGCGGGCTACGGCTGCGGTGTCGGCGCTGAGGTGGATGTCCCATATGTCGGCGGAGTGGATGCGTGTGGTGAAGTGCGTGGCGGGTGGGGGTTGGTGTTGGGTTATGGAGCGGAGGAGGTTGGCGAGGCTGGGGGGTGGAGAGGAGGGAGAGGGGTTTGTGAGGTGCTGCGGTGGTGGTGGTAGTGGTGTAGGGTCGCTGTGCTCGACGGGGAGGCCGAGGGCGGGTGGCCAGGACTTCGTGCGGATGATGCCGATGGAGCGGTGCGTGTTTGCTTGGGCGAGGGCGTCCTGTAGGTCTGGCAGGTTCGCGCTCGATTCATACAGTATGACGGTGGCTTTGGGCGAGTAGTGGCGGTATTTCATGCCCGGCGCGCGGGGCTGCAGTTCTTTCTCATGGGCCGCGTCTTTGTAGCCGACTGCGACGTGCTCCCACCCGGGACACTGTCGCAACTGCTCCAGTGTGACGCCTCCGGGCCGAAGTATCGCTGGGGGATGAGCCAGGCCGTCCACGACTGTGCTTTCGACGCCCACTTCGCAGGGCCCGCCATCGAGGATGGTGTGGATTCGGCCGTTGAGGTCGTCGTGGACGTGCTCGGCAGCCGTTGGTGAAGGCCGGGTGGACGCATTGGCAGAGGGTGCGGCGAGCGGCACACCAGCGAGTCTGATCAGTGCGAGCGCGAGGATGCTCCTCGGCATGCGCGCGCCGAATGTGCTCAGTCCGGCCGTGACTTCAGGCGCGAGAGCCGAATGCTCCGGGTTCGGGAGGATGATGGTGAGAGGGCCAGGCCAGAACCTCTGGATGAGTGGGTTGTAGATGTCCGGAATAGGATCTGGAGCGTCGGCTGGATTGTTCTTGGTTCCCACCAGCAGCGCGCTCAGTTGCGGGATGGAGTGGATGTGGACGATGAGCGGGTTGTCGGCCGGGCGTCCCTTCGCCGCGAAGATGGCGCGCACAGCTGAACTCCTTGTTGCGTCTGCGCCCAGGCCATATACAGTCTCTGTGGGGAACGCAACAGGTATATCCGTGGTCGCGAGTTCCTCTGCTGCTCGGCGCAAACTCTCCACATCTTTTCCCGGCTCATACTGAATGCTCCACTCATCGACCAAAGCATCGGGGTCCTCTTTGAACGTAATCTTGCCGAGTTTACTGGCGTCTACTGGCAAGATATCGGTATTCATAGTGGCGGGGTTGGTGCGGCGAAATTTGACAGGACGAGGAGTCAGCGGGGAAGTAATATTGGCGGGCTCTGTTGCAGCGAGTTGCGCCAGAGCCTGTAGTGCGCGGGAGGACGAACAAAGTTTTCTGGTGAGTAGGACATTCAGAATGCGGATAGAAGAAATGGGCATCAGCACATTTTCTGTGGCCGAGCAGTTTGAGAACGGTGGATGGCCAAAAATTTTTAACTCGGAAGTCGGAAAGGCAAGTTCCGAGACTTGGCAGCATAGACGTCATTTTGCCTGGAACATCCCTATCCAATACCGTTAAATAACAACGGTAAACTAGTCGAACACAGCAACCTTTTGAATTGATCAATGAACCCAAATACCTATAAGAATTTCCCGTACCAGCACACAAGAATGAACATCCAAGCGAGCCGTCTAAACTCCAATCAAAACCCAATCGTCTTACCAAAGTCGTACACGTGTGGAAAGGGTATCCAGGGAACGCCGCCGGGGCCGATAGCCAACGTCAATCCTAGTCCGACCCATGAAGAAAACAACCATAGCCTGACCGTGCTCATGCTTCGACGGCAACCTCAGCAGAAGCCTCGGGTGCAGTCTCAGATGCCAGTTCTCCACTAGCGGACGTTTCTGCCCATGATCCCCAAAGCCCTCGCTTGCTGCGGATGCGGAGATTTCCGCCCAATTCGTTCACCGGCTGCTCTACCTTGATGGCATCCTTGGTCGCCAGCACCAACACCTCGAAGAACATTTTGGTGGCGTCAGCCTTTGTTGTTGTGGCCTCAGGCAGCATGTCTTGGAACAGGACACTAGTATTCTGTCGCTCAGACTCGCTGGACTCGGCTTCAGATCCGAAACGCTCCCGTAGTAGATGAACTGCGTGTTTGGTCCCTAACGAGATCGGGCCACTATCCGCCGGGTGAAGCAAAGGAGCGGTAGTGTCATCGAAGTTGTCGGGCACAGGCGAAAAGACCTCGTCATCGAACTGTTCCTCCTCCTGTAGCACAGGGCCAACATCGTCGGGAAGCTGGATCATTTCCTCTTCGTGTGCCAGACTAGTATCACCGCCAAGATCCACAGCAACGTCTTCTAGGCCCGCGTCGGTCTGGTCAAATTCGAGTTGAGGCGTTTTCTCTGCACCCGCGGTTGCGTCTTCTTCCTCTTCCTCGTTGCCCAGGTCCGCGACACCACTGTCTCGCTTTCGCTTCTGGCTGGGACGAGACACTACCTCAAAAGACAAGATGCCCCTCAGCTCTGGGGCCCAGCCCTGACTTCGGCCATCGCCAAGAATGCTGGATACGAAGCCTCCAGACTTCTGCATGTTCATAAGGGCCAAGAGCATAGGGTCACGCGGTAGAAAGGAGGCCGGCTTGAGGATTTTGTCGCGATTGTTCTGTTGGTCCCGGATCTGAGAATTCGTAATTTGAGTGTCGGCATCTCTCTCTAGCACTCTGCGACGCTTTGCTCTCTGCGTTTGTTGTACCTCCTCGGTCTCATCCTCGGCCTCTTCTTGTTCTTGGAGTTGGAACGCGGACGTGTTCTGCTCATGGAAAGTCTGCTCGAGATCCCGCTCCACGCTAGATCGAATGGAAGAAAGAGGAGACAAGGATTCGCGCTCGCCACGCTCCAAACCAGGCTCGTCGCCTAATGTCGGTTCGATAGGTGCTTCAAGATCTGTCATGCCTCCCATGGCAACATCCATGTCTTCGTCCATAGGCGCAGGCGGTAGGTCAGTCATGTCGTTTCCAAAATCCAGACCCAGGTCTGGCTCTTCGAAACCCTTCTCACTAGAGGCATATTCTTCGGAGGGGCGTCGTTCAGGTGGCGCGTCACGCCCTGCTTCAATGCTCGGGCCGTCGTCATACAGGGCCGTGTGTGGGTCCAAGTCCTCGCCGAGATCCAGGTGAAGATCGTCTCCTTCCTCCAGTGCCATCTCGTCGGCGCGGGGTTGTTCAATGCTACCAGATAGGAATTGACTGTGGTCCCAATCGGGCACGGTTGTGTCGTCTGCTCCAGGACCGAAGTCTAGCAATGGCTGCGAGAATAGCAAAGACGGATCAGGCATGGGGGCGAGCAGATCGATCTCGGTCAAGACATCTGGCAGTGTCAAGCTGGCGGGGTTCGCGATGTGGGACTGGTTCGCGGGCATATCAATGTTCCCAGGGCGGAACGCCTTCAGACGCGTGTTAGCAATCAGATTGTTGACGGATACGTGTAGCTGTTTACCATCTTGATCCTCGTAAGCGCCTCATTGCAATCGTCAAGCAAGTAACGCGCTTTCCTGCTGTAGATGCGCACAACACCTAGAAGAAGCTGGCCGCTTAGGCGTAAAGCCATCGGACCACCAGCGACTTCGGGTCTGATAATGACTCCAATGTCATCCACAATCTTGTCTTGCAGCACTTGGTTCTTCGAGAGTTTCTTCTCGAGATTGGCCGCCAGCCAGACGCGAGCCAGCGGCCCCGACTTGGAGAGTAGGTGCTCTGGGAAAAACATGCCGACAACCGTTGGGAGAAGATGGCGGATGTGTGAGGGTTACGCGCGCGCGGTTTGGCGCGTGGGATGGTGTTGTTGTTTGTTGTTCCCAGTGGCGCGTCGGCGAGAGGAGGCGCAGAAGATATTCGTTCGCGCAGCCGACGAGTTGGAGGGCGCCGCGCGTGGGCGCAAAATCCGAAATACCAGCGGGAGTTGGGGTTGTGGATGGTGGAGCGATGGGTTTGGCGCGTAGGGAGATGCAAGGTAGCGGATGGTCGGAGTCCAGTGAAGGCGGAGGCTGGGATAGTAATGGTGGCGGGACCTCGCTTAGGTAAGGCCGACCTCCACTCCCTCCACAGCACTACCCACACTGCAGACACAAGGTCAAACTCCACCGTCGAGGCAAGTAGGCGCACCTTGACCGAACATACAGAGCTTTGCGGACATCAACATGGCCTCACGCAACGTTGGTGTTTCCAGGGTGCCAAGTGGGGGTTTGGCGACTTGCTGGATGCAGAGATCAATAAGACACCCACCCGGTCGCGTCGCTGCGAACAGCACCAGACTAAAGCGATAGTTTTGGAGGCTTCTGCCAAATGCTCAGCGGCGCCGCTGGTATTTCTTTTCCAACCTCACTTACTGGCCCGTGACGTCCAAAGCCCAGACGCGGCTACCGACCCCTGCCCCTGCGCTTGCGGCGACGGCCTGCAGACCGTTTTTGGCTGCGGTGCACACGGTGATCTTCGAGGTCATCACCGCCAACCTCCACGCAACCCAACACCATCGCTGTCGTTGCCGTCGCCTTTTGCGGCTCTGGTCGCACTTTTCCGTGCAGCATCGATGCGATAACCACGCCACTATCTAGACATTTCTTCCTCCCCTGTCTGCTGCCCCGGCTCCACAGACAGGCCACGTTCGGACCGCCGCGCAAAAGTGGCCTCTAGGCCATGCCAGTATGTCGAGAGCTTCAACGCCTGCATTGCCGTTGTACCATGCCTCCGCCGCCGCCGCCTACCCTCCCCGTGCCGCATCGCCGTCGCTGCAGCCTCCGGATCCGCCGCAAAGACGCGCGACGCCTTCGGTACCGTTGCCCCAGTTGAACCCGTATGGCACATGTACTAACTATAAACCTCACAACAGTCGATAACCGCCGCGTACGCCCTCCTCTCCGCCCAAGAAACAGCGCGCAAGCTGTCGACATCTGCACCGCATGGCCTCTCTCCTTCGGCCGCAGCCGCGCGAATCCATAGCCATGGGCGCAACGAGCTCCCGCACGAAGAATCAGAGCCTCTGTGGTTGCGGTTCCTTAAGCAGTTCAAAGAGACGCTTATTCTACTGTTACTCGGGTCGGCAGCGATATCCTTTGTCATGGGCAATCTCGAGGACGCCATCAGCATAGCCGCTGCCGTTACAATCGTCGTCACTGTCGGTTTTGTGCAGGAATACCGGTCGGAGAAGTCGATCGAAGCGTTGAACCAGCTGGTCCCCCACTCGGCCCATGTCATCCGCGGCGGAGCAGAGCAGCATCGAGCCAGCCGCTCCCAGACTGAACTAGGACCGGAGAGCGTAGAGTTGGATGAAGTCAAGGATACCGCCGCGTCGCTGGAAGTCGCCGAGAGGAACTCGGCCACAATTTCTGCTACACTTTTGGTTCCGGGCGATCTGGTGTTGTTCCATACTGGCGACCGCATCCCCGCGGATATTCGGATCACCCATGCGGCCGACCTGACTATCGATGAATCCAATCTGACTGGTGAGAACGAACCAGTGCCAAAGACTCCAGATACTATTACATCTCCGCTTAATGCACAACGCTCGAGTTCACCCTACTATGCGTCCGAGGCTGCTGGAACGGTAGGTGCAGATATACGCCTGAACGACCAGAAGAACATCGCATTCATGGGCACCCTCGTCCGTTCGGGCTATGGCCAAGGGCTGGTGGTTGGCACAGGTGGCAATACAGAATTCGGAGCCATCTCAGCGTCACTACAGGGAATTGAGAGTCCTCGAACGCCCTTGCAACTGTCCATGGACCGGCTTGGGAAAGAGCTTAGCTACATGTCGTTTGGAGTTATTGCTTTCATCATGGCGCTGGGTCTGTGGAGGGGCTGGGAGTTCTTGGAAATGTTCCAAATCGGCGTCTCGTTGGCCGTGGCAGCTATTCCCGAAGGCCTGCCCATTATCGTCACCGTAACGCTGGCTCTAGGTGTCTTGAGAATGTCCAAAAGAGACGCAATCGTTCGACGTCTACCCAGTGTCGAGACATTGGCCTCCGTGAACGTCATTTGCAGCGATAAGACAGGTATGTGTCGAGCTTGGATTAGTTGTTGCCTCTACCTAACATGCGCCAGGTACTTTAACGACGAATCATATGACGGTAACGAAGATCTGGCATTTTGACGAGCCGTCTCCGGTGGATGTCAAGAAGAAGAACGATGCTACTACACTAGACTCTCCAACTCGTAACATACTAAGGATAGGCAACATTGTCAATAACGCTCGCCTATTAAATATTCAATCATCCCAAGCCTCTGCTTCGACCGCGGCAGTTTTGTCTTCTACAATGGGCGACGACACATCCGCCATGAAAAGTCGATGGGTCGGACAGCCTACAGATGTAGCGCTTCTTGATTTGATCGACGCTTTTGGCGAGGACGACGTAAGAGAAAGACTTGGCGCTCGCCGCTACGAGACACCATTTAGTTCCGAACGAAAATGGATGGGCGTGGTAATTAAAGGAAACTCGGGGGCAGAACTTGCCACGGGTTCGGATGTCGCTTATGTAAAAGGAGCATTAGAGAGGGTGCTAGACCGATGTGATACTTACGTTACGGCTCAGGGGCGCGAGGTTGTCCTGGACCAAGGACGCAAACAAGAAGCCATGAAGGCGGCAGACACGATGGCACAAGAAGGATTAAGAGTTCTTGGTTTTGCGAGCGGTGCATCAAAAGACGGCCGAAAATCGGCATTGAAAGCCGGAAGTGGCACGGCGTCACCAGCCTCAGCCCCTGAACGTGCTTTCGGTCTTGGGGAGGATGAAAGTTATCGTGGACTTATCTTTGCTGGACTTGTGGGGATGAGCGACCCTCCCCGTAAGGGTGTGGAGAAGTCCATACGACGATTAATGGCTGGCAGAGTAAAAGTAATCATGATCACAGGTGACGCAGAGACCACGGCGGTTGCGATCGGAAAAAAATTGGGCATGCCCATTTCGTCCATTGGTCGTTCCGTTATCCGAGGAGATGAACTTGATCAGATGAGCGAGGAAGAACTTGCTCAAGCTATTACAACAACTTCGATATTTGCCCGGACCAGCCCCGAACACAAGATGAAGATAGTCCGCGCGCTACAGTCCCGTGGTGACGTTGTGGCCATGACTGGCGACGGCGTCAACGATGCACCAGCGTTGAAGAAAGCAGACATCGGCATATCCATGGGCCGGCTAGGGACTGATGTAGCCAAAGAGGCTGCAGACATGATTCTGACAGACGACGATTTCTCGACCATCCTCAACGCCATCGAGGAAGGAAAGGGTATTTTCTACAACATCCAGAACTTTCTCACTTTCCAGCTTAGCACCAGCGCCGCGGCTCTCAGTCTTGTCCTGCTGAGTACTTTCCTCGGCTTCCAGAATCCTCTAAATGCAATGCAGATCTTGTGGATAAGTAAGTGCTCGCAGTCTGAACGTAAGGGAAATGGCTAACGTCTCCCAGACATCCTAATGGACGGCCCTCCGGCCCAATCCCTCGGCGTAGAACCGGTCGACCCAGCAGTCATGGGCCGCCCACCCCGTCCCCGCCAAGCCCGGGTCCTCACCCGCCAACTCCTCCAGCGCGTCCTCCAATCCGCCTCCATCATCATGCTAGGCACCCTCACCACCTACTACCGCGAAATGGCGTCGGACGGCGAAGTCACAGCCCGCGACACGACCATGACGTTTACCTGCTTCGTGCTCTTCGACATGTTCAACGCCCTCACCTGCCGCTCCGAGTCCAAGTCCGTCCTCGCCGGCGAAATCGGCCTCTTCTCGAACAAAATGTTCAACTACGCCGTCGCCGGCAGTCTGCTCGGCCAGCTCGCCGTCATCTACTTCCCGCCGCTGCAGCGCATCTTCCAGACGGAGGCGCTGGGGCTGCTGGACTTGGTGCATTTGTGTGCGGTGGCGAGTTGTGTGTTTTGGGCGGATGAAGCGCGCAAGTTTTATAGGCGCTGGAAGGGCGGAAGTGGGCGGCGGTTGCCGGTGGGGTATAGTGCGAGTGTATGATTGTGTGTGGGGTTTGGCTGGGAGAGGGATGCAGTGTAGTGTATGTAGTAAATATACGGGGTTGTTGGTTTGTCTCGCTGGTGCTTGTGCCTTCGTATCTAAAACATCTTCACATTTCTGTCTTCGCGCTCGGCGCTACTCTGTTTTTTCATTGATTGCCCACGAGGAAATGACCTACCCAACAGCCCTTTGCTTTTGCATGAAGTACTTGCTTTGCTCCGGCTCGGACTAGACTATGTCCCGTACCGAATAGTTACCATACATCGCGCTCGTACTTTAATCGACGACTAGAGCATTTAATTACCTCTGTCTAGAGTAGGCAGCTCACCTCATACGTGACCTGTATGGAGTTCTCTATTCTTTCACTCGTGGAATAAGTTACGAAAATGCAGTCAGAGGAACACTGGGCCCGCAAAACTATCTCTACCTCTCTAGCAAGCCAACATTGGTAGGCAAATTAAATTCTCCTCTACGAGTGCTTGATGCGAGAGCGTTTTACTGCGTTGCTTGTTGGGAATGGCTAGGCAGGGTAGGGTCCACGTGCTCGTGCAGGTGTCTGGCTTTCACTCTCACTGCACTCTCACCTCACCTCACCTCACTACAACGTCACCGCACTTCACTCTCACGTCACTACCAGCATCACCGCACCGATAAGACACTACGATAAGACAAGATTACGACGCTTGGCAGAAGTATATAAGCCCGCCTCCTCCGCGCCCTCTCTCCTCCACCTTTTTCCCACCCGCACCTCTACAACCCACTCACCCGCACCACCAACCGCGCTCCACGACGCGCCGTCCACGTACCCTATTGTAAGTCTCCGCATTTCTTCTCTTTTGTATTGTCCGACTGCCCTGATGAGATTCCCATATATCTGAATTTTTATGAGCGAGTATGCCTTCTAGTGAAGGAACGTTCCACTGAGCGAGCATGTTTGCGATCAGCGTGGCTGTTGAAAATTACGCTCTGGGATACGATGCTAATGTTTTGAGAGTGTAGGTTGGGTTGTTGTATGCGAGCGAGCGAGCGAGATGGCGCGAGGTGAGGTGGGTTGAGGTGATACGTAAGTAAGTCTTCGAATTTCTCTTGTGTGTTGTACGAATGCCCTGATGAACCAATTGTTTGTTCTGACCGACTATTATGAGCGACCAAATCAAGAATGTTCTGAGCATATTTGCGGTCACCACGCCTATCGAAAATTACTCTCCGGGACACGATGCTACCGTTTGCGAGAGTATAGGTTGTTGTACGCGAGGCAGGGAGGTGGCAGGAGGTGAGCTAAGGTGATATGTAAGTCTTCGCGGTTCTCTTGTCTGTTGTACGAATGATTGCCCTGATGAAGCAATTATTACTTGATTTGGGATTTGGATTTTATGAGCGAGTATACCTTTTTGGAGGAACGTTCCGCTGAGCATGTTTTGTTTGCTGTAACTGTCGAAGTACGAGCTTTGAGGACATAATGCTTATGTTTTGGAAGTATAGGTTGTTGGGTGTGAGGTAAGGGGTAGGTGGGAGGGTGGAGTGAGGTGAGATTGTGGCAGGCGGTAGTTTAGTTGGTGAGGTGGTTGTGGCTCATATAATACTATGCGTTGCCGCAATCAAACCTCTTACGTTTACTTCTTCGACTACGGTGACGGAGTGCGTATGTGTCTGTCGCAACTGTAAGTCCAGCGGAAGTCATCGAGTACGCACAGTGCCACAACCCACGCCATCATCCCAGGCTCTTCTCTCAGGTACACACCGTGTACTCAGCCAGAACCACATTCATTCATCAACTACAAGTCACACATCACACCCTCCGACAGAACCATGCATCTACTGACCAACGCCTGTGCAATCCCCCACCCCACCGCCTCAAAATTTCGGTTTAAACGGCAGCGTCTGCATCTGCTTCCCCGGATCCGCCTCAATACCAAAAAGCTTATACAACCAATTAAGAATAACAAAAAAGCTCATCGGCTCACCCATATGCATCCCACCCTTCACAAACCTCGCCTCCTTCGGCGCGCCATGCTGCAGCGCCAGATAATAATCATCAATCGGAAAAATCTCATCCTCCGTGCCATTCACAAGCAGCAGCCTCGCACACGTCGGCATGTCCAGCGTGCCGTCTTTCAGCAGCGAGAACTTATCCGAAGCCTCTTCCGTGAAGCGCGCGACGTCGTTGCCGTAGCCCCACTTATGGGCGAGCGTGTTGGCTAGGTCGAACGGGTACTCGAGGTGGTTGACTTCGGCAAGCCAGGCCGGGTCGAACATGTGGTGGCAGCCGCCGCCGAGGGCGACGACGCCGGCGAGTTTGGATGCGTGCGTGTGTGCGACGCGTATGGCGTAGTAGCCGCCCGTGGAGAAGGCCCAGATGGCGACTTTGGCCTGGTCGATGCCGGGTTGCTGGCTGACCCACTCGAAGAGCGAGCTGTATAGGCGGTCGGGGGATGTGGGGTCCGAGGCTGCCGCGGGACAGTCGCCGGTGCCGGGGATTTCGAGCACGACGGTGGCGACGCCGAGTTGGCGCCAGCCTTCCATCCAGACGGCGAGTTCGGTGCGGTAGCCGTCGAGGCCGGTGAAGATGATGACGAGGGGGGCAGGGGACGACGAGGAGGCGGTTGAGGGGAGGAGGTGGTAGACGGGGATTGTGGTGCCTTCGGTTTGGAGGCCGTGGGTATGTGGGATTTGGACCTCGTGCACGGGGTGGGGTCGCATGCTGGACTGCATTAGTGAACTGGGTACATCCAATTGAGAGATCTGGGGAGTGTAGGATATACCAAAACTTACCCTAATCCTTTGATGCATAGTGCCTTTCCCTTCGTCCAAGCCTCGCGCTGCACCTCACTCCTCGGCGCGGGGAATCGACTGATCCTATACACCGCACTCGCCCTAAGATAGTACTCGCTGGCCTTCTCGACTTCGCCCTTGCTGTCCGCCTCTTCTGCTATTTTGGTCAACTTCTCCGCCTGGGGGAAGTACATCTTAGCGTAGGCGTCCCAGTCGTATGGCTCGCGGAAGTTTTGCTCGGTCATGGCGGAGACAATGGGTTCGAAGTCAGAGGCGGCACCGAACATGAAAGGATACACGCCCATCTCGGCCTATGCAGAAGTAAGTATTGGGGCGTAGGTGGTGAATGTTGGTGGTAGGCAATTGACCACGTACGGGTTTCTTCCACTTCGTCTCCCACAATTGTTGATAGCTCTCATGATGCGCCGCCGTCTTCTTGATGTTATCTTGTATGAAGAACTTTCCACCTGGGGCAGCCATATTGTAAGATGGCGATGAGTAGAATTTGCAAAAAGCGATCGGTGTTAGGATTCGAAGAGTAAATAAACGACACGCGGATTGAGGAAACGCGAACCAATTCTCCGCCAGTGACACTTTATTTATCCAACCTGGATACTACTCGGCGGCTTCGGACTCTACGGTGCAGCCCGGGATCGGTGTTGATGTTGCGTAAAGCCGACGACGATCCGCGCGGGGACCCGAAGACCTGAGAAACTTACCAAAAGCTGCATTGCGCTTTTGGTGAGACATCATATATGGGAACGTATTGGTGTTCAATTATCGCTCTTATGGACACTTTTGGCAATGTGTCGGAATGGATGTTAGGCCAATACATATACCAATCGCCTTCCAGGTACTTTTGCCCACGGGTAAAAGATGTGTGAAGTCCGGAATTCGAGTGACTTCTTGAAGGACGTAAAGAAATCGGGCTATCGCTCGACATGGAAGGACCACAGCGATACTTACTCCTATCTCGACCAATATATAACTCTTCCACAAGAACGTCGCTGAGCGATTGTTGTGACCACTGTTAGATGCTGGAACGGCCAATGAGATTACTAGACATAGCCTCCAAATAGGAGGATTGCAACGTTGTTAGATGACCCTTCGCGCGAGAATGCTTTCGAACAGCTTACGACATGCAGAGCCAGCTGATTTTCCGCATGAGTTTTGACGAGAGGGTGATTGGGCGCGTCGTGCCTATGGACAACGCTGCAGAGAACACAAGACTGCTCTCAAATAGCTCGACTGCCACAACCGGTTGGCCGAAATTAGGTGTTGGATATAAGTATGTTGCTTATAGTCGCCACTGATACGATATAAAGCTGATTCAATGCAGCTGGAGTGCCATATCAGGGTTGCCCGCAAACATCCTCATAGCGATGGTTCGGCTCCCCTGGCGGTATTCTTCTTTTTAGATGACGGCATCCTGGCCGATATGCTGGTGTGGAATTTATAGAAGCAGCTGTCGTGATCTGGCCCAAGCTTGAGCTGAACTGTGTATAAGTCCGTGTAGAGGGGAGTTGATGTGAAGTGGAGCAGCTGGGCGCCAGTGAGCACGGGCCGCAAGCTGCAAAACGTGCCCCTCTTTCCCGCGCTCCTCCGTCATCCCGCCGCGTCCGCCCCTCGGAGATTCTCTCATCACGCGGGATGGCCGCCGTCTCTAAAGGCGTCGAGCATTTTGCTCTTGAACCTCAAGGCTCTTGTCAATCACCTCTTAGATGCGCCAATTGGAGACCAGCTATCTCTAGCACTGTGGATATTGCTAAACACTTGCTGCTTACCGAAGCCCACGACAGTTCGCATCGAGTAAGAGCATCGGCGGGGTAGGCTGCTTAGCATTATTATACAATCTTCGGTAAGCCGCAGCAATCCTAATCGACCTGCTTTCCTTTGCTCAAAAGCAATGTTTGCTTCTCAGGACAGATATTGGCAGTCTTGCAGTACCGGTATAACCCGTTGCGACCGCCCGCCTTTATACCTTGTCATTCGCGCTGCCCTCTTCGTCAAACTGACATCAATAGAATCAGATCGACCTTTTTCTCGACAATAGAACGTCAAGACCTGTGCTTCCTCTGGTTTGAGCTACCCGAACACGAAATCGACAAACGTCTTCTAGTTTATCCAACATGGTTGGCAAGAAACCACCCTCGCGCAAGGGTACGAACGCACTTTGCTACTCCTGTCCCCCCGGTCATTATGGCGCGTCCTTCAGAGCTTCAGTCTTGGTCAACCTGAAACAGAGCGAGCATGTCTGAGATAACGTGTACGCTAGGCTCTTTCGCCGATGTGCCCAAGGATCTGTTGACCCAGATCGACCGGTTGGAGGAGCTGTTTGTCGTCACGCCGGAAAAGCTCAAGGAAATCACGGATCATTTTGTCAAGGAGCTTGAGAGAGGCCTGTCAAAGGAGGGAGGAACCATAGTGAGTAGGGCGCGAACAGCATCGCAGACTACTAGCTAATCCAGTAGCCCATGAACCCCACCTGGTGCATGGCATTGCCAGACGGACACGAGACTGGGACCTTCCTCGCGCTTGATATGGGCGGCACCAATCTTCGAGTTTGCGAAATAACCCTCACCGAGGCAGCGGGCGAGTTCGATATAATACAATCCAAGTACCGGCTACCAGAGGAGCTGAAGTCGGGCACTGCAGATGAGCTTTGGGGCTACGTTGCGGACTGTCTCCAGCAGTTCATCGAATACCACCATGAGAATGAGGATCTTGACCATCTGCCTCTTGGATTCACCTTCTCTTACCCCGCGACTCAAGACTACATTGACCACGGCGTGCTTCAGCGCTGGACCAAGGGTTTCGACATTGATGGGGTAGAAGGCAAGGACGTAGTTCCGCCGTTTGAGGCTGCACTTCGCGAGCGTAATCTTCCCATAAAACTCGCCGCCCTGGTCAACGACACCACCGGCACCATGATCGCCTCGGCTTACACGGACCCTACGGTGAAGATTGGTTGCATATTCGGTACAGGCTGCAACGCCGCGTACATGGAAGACTGCGGGTCAATTCCTAAGCTTGCGCACATGAACCTCGACCCTTCGCTGCCCCTAGCCATCAATTGCGAATGGGGTGCATTCGACAACGAGCACCAGGTCCTTCCACGCACTCCGTACGACATCATCGTCGACAAAGAATCGCCTCGTCCAGGACAACAAAGTTTCGAGAAGATGGTAGCAGGCCTGTACCTCGGCGAGCTTTTCCGCCTCGTTCTCCTCGACCTGCACCAGAACCCCGACTGCCAGATTTTCGAAGGCCAAAACATCAGCAAACTTCAAAAACCATACTCCCTTGACTCCAGCTTCCCCGCCGCAATCGAGGAAGACCCCTTCGAGAATCTCAGCGAAACACACGACCTTGTTCAGAACAAACTCGGCATCGCCGCCACGAAGCCCGAACTCGAGCTGATGCGCCGCCTCGCTGAACTCATCGGCACCCGCGCAGCCCGTCTTACCGCCTGTGGTGTCGCCGCCATTTGCAAAAAGAAGGGATGGGAGACATGCCATGTTGGCGCTGATGGCTCGGTCTTCAACAAGTACCCGCATTTCAAAGTCCGCGGCGCTCAAGCGCTCAAGGAGATACTCGACTGGCCGGCAGACAAGGGTAAGGGCAAGAACGACCCGATTGAGATTCTGCCGGCTGAGGATGGATCGGGCGTGGGCGCGGCGCTGATTGCTGCGTTGACGATGAAGAGGGTGCAGCAGGGGCAGTATGCTGGTATTAGAGATCCGGAGGCTATGCTTAAGCTGTGTCCGCCGGTGAAGAAGGCGTAGGTTTGATGGGGTAGGTGGATGCGGAACATGCTAGCTCGTGTTATAGATGTTCTGAGTTTATAGTTAGCGCATAATCCAACAATTGAGCTGACTATATGTCGAGGTGTGTTCTGAGACACGAGGGGCTGTGATCTCATCTTTATGTACTAGCTAAAGACCGAAAAAACCATAAAAAATTGATATATCAAGGTTCATTATATTTGAGTTTACATTGGGGCCGCCTAGAGTGTTCAGACCTGCGGCCTTTTTACCGGAAACGGCGAGCATGCAATATAGTAGTGTTCTGTCCGCTTTATGTTTTCAATCTAATGCTAGAGAAGTTGAGGCTTTGTACGAGAAGGTTTGTTGTATAGAAGTTATAAGACTTTTCGTCTTATACTTAGAGGTAGTTGGCGGAAAACAGAGTAGACGTGAAATAGTAAATGTAGAAGAGTAAACGTAAAAGAGTAACAGTGAAAGAGTAAAAGTAAATAAATAAAAGTAAGTAACTAAGTAATGTAAACAAGTGAACGTAACTAAGTAAATATAAATAAGTAGAAGTGGAACTAGAAAAGTAAACAAGTGAAAGTGACACTGTAAAAGTAAACAATGAAAGCACGCAGTAAAATCAAAAAGTGGAGAAGTAAAAATAGGGCCATAGAACCCGTAGAGGATAGTATAACAATACCTCCCAGGCCTAATCTATCACCGCCCTATTAGTTTCCCGAAGCTGGACCTGTTCGGATAGACACAAGCGTAACGTAACCGCATTCTAACTATAACGCTCTACTAGGGCGTAGGACTCCCACGCATATGCTGCATGCTCGCGCGTGATTCGCCTTCGTTGTTGTAGCACGGGCTTGTTTGTAACCGTACCCAACCCGCACCGCAGGAGGATGCAAGGTGTCCTCGCAACGATCATGTCAAATACCGCCGATAACACTGTGGACGGTTAACAGGCTCGTGTGTTGGCTGGTGGGTCTACTTGTACTGTTGGTCTGTTATGACTAGGGGCCAATCTACGTGCGCACTCGTTTCTGCTGTTTAGCCCGTTGGGACTGTCAACGCTGTGATGCTCAAATCTGATTCTGTGCGAAAGAGTTGCGTACAGCGGCGAAATGGTGACTGCAAGAGGAGAGGCGTTCAATTGACATGTGTCAAAGCTCGTGGCTGAACAGTGACTAGCGGGAGAGCATGGCCGTGGTTGGGGACTGTCCGTGTCTTTGGCTAACGGGAATAC
Source organism: Massariosphaeria phaeospora (assembly GCA_011032825.1). Taxonomy (NCBI): domain Eukaryota; kingdom Fungi; phylum Ascomycota; class Dothideomycetes; order Pleosporales; genus Massariosphaeria; species Massariosphaeria phaeospora. The sequence goes on along the minus strand of JAADJZ010000001.1, from coordinate 1,025,934 downwards.
ATCCACAAGCCATTGGATCTCAGCGGGAATAACTGCGCTCTGCTAAGTGCGAACACCTGACCACGACGGTTTCGTCGATCCTCATACAGACGGCTTGCGCAAGGGGGCGGCGTAGGTGTCGCGATGCGAGCGGAAGCGACAACGACATGGCCAGAATCAGGAAGCCACAACTAGCTCTTTGACAGTAGTAGCGGCGGACGGCCGGCTGCAGTGTTCATGTCTCGGACTCGGGGGCCCTTTAGGAAACGACTTCCTGGCGAACTCTATTGATGCGCGTGGAACCGCCGTCGTTACCGGACGACTCGTCGCTGAATGGGCTAGGGGCGACTTCATCGGAAGTGTCGAGTCTAGCGGGGACGGCGCGACGAGGTGCGACGGCGCAAAAAGGCAAAAGTGACGTGAAGCAGAGTTAGATGAGGAGTCGCAGTGTGGTCCCGTGAGCAGGCGTTGTGGTGAGTCGGCAGGAGCCAATCACACCGGGTAAGGTGAGGTCAATCTCCGAGCCTTGCAGCAGCAGCTGGGGAGAGCGCAACGGGCCCAACGAGCCCGCCCCTTTCGGGTCCAGGGAGCGTGGGAGCTATCTTATCTGCCTCTCTCTGTGCCCGCTGTTGTTGCGCCGTGCTTCTGCTCCTTAATTGCACCTGCTGGTCGTCCTCGTCAGTTGAAGAGTGCTGCGCTGCGCCTCATATACCCCGTCCGCCAGATTACACAGTACCTGCTGCCCGCCGCCGACTCGCACGTTGTGGCGACCCTCATTTCCCTCGCAAGCCGAGCCCGCGGTCATTTCCGAGCAGGCTTTCATGACAGCTAGGTGCGCATCGCCATGAGAGACGAGGCTACTCATCAGGGCGCGGGGGTGACGGCGCCCGCCGACCACGATACCCCCAGTGCGTCGAGCAGCTCACCGGCGACACCTGCATCCCGTGGCTGGCTCAGCAGCGTGCGGCGACCCAGGACTTCGCCAGCGCCCAAAGCCTCCGGGTCCGCGGTGAAGAGAACGTTGTTGGCCGAAGATGATGCCCGCAGAGACTCCGCCTTGGCGCCCTCGAACTCGACATCCACGTCGAGCACCGGTCCGAACCATGCACCGTCGACGCCCAACAGCGTGCACAAGACGCCGAGTCTTCCTGCCATCGTCGTCCAGGATGCACCGCTCTGTTCGTCGGCGGATCACCTGTCCCAGCATTGGGGAGACGAGCACGGCGACGCGTTTCAAGGCCTCGACACGATTATCCCCACGGGCGACTTCGACGACCTCACCTCGCCCAACCAAGTCTCGTTTTCGAAGCGGGGTAGCATGCTGCTTGGCGGCAAGCGGGTGAATAGGATGAACAAACAGTTGGGGCTCGTTTGGGATGGCGTCTCTGCGTCACCGCGGACGCCGGTGTGCCGGAAGGAGAAGGGGCAGCACGAACACCCCGAACAGAGCACCCAGCCCAAAGACGCACAGAACGAGCTGTCTGCGTCCGCCAGTCCGCACCCATCGGCGCGGTCGCCGTCGCGCTACTCCGGTCGAGCACGGTCCGCGAGCAATCGAGTTTTGTCCGCGGATGAGATGATGCTGTCACGGAGAGTGCGCGCCATGTACAGGCACGGAAACGAGAGCGCCGTCGACTGGGATGGCATAGAAGAAGAGTCGGGTAGCGTGCCGAACGGCTTTGCAGAAAACAGCAGCGTGGCGGGTACGCCTGTCAATAGTTCCTCGTTAACAGTGGACCGCCACCTGGAGGACTCGAGCTCCATCGTGAGCTCAAGACGAGCGAGTACAATCGCAAAGGAACCTACCGAGACCGCTGGGGGGTTAGAAGACTGGGCGGACATGGAGGATGGGGAAGTTGATCGCTATGGCTTCATTGTCCCGAAAAAGACAGTGTCGCGAGGCTCCTCAAATGGCAATCTCGACGCTCCCGAAAACCCAAGGATCCATCGTGTGTCCACGGCGCTACTATTGGCATCGGAGGAACCAAGGAAACGAGGGATGGGACGCAGCGCATCCAAAGCGCGAACCCCACGATCTAAGACCGGATCGCCTAAGAGACGCCGGTCGCAAAAGTCATTGAGAGCAACAGGATCAGTTTTGACTAGTCAAACCGCTCGCAGCACTCCCCAGAAATCGTTTCGACAGGCAGCAAATCGGCTCCCGCAAAACAGGGACCGCCGCCTTGTAGATGAGGCTAGTGATATGCTGAAGCTCCCTCCAGGCCTTGCGGAAATTGCAGAGAAGAAAGAGGGTGGCAAAGCCGCGCAGGCGATGAAGGCGAAGGAGATGGAGCGAGAAGAGAAGTGGCGGAAGATGGCCAAGGTGGTGCAGTCAGGAGCGCAGAGTGGGGGAATGATATTTGAATTCGACACAAAGGACCCGAAAGTCATTTCACGCACATGGAAAGGCATTCCTGATCGATGGCGGGCAACTGCTTGGCACGCTTTTCTTGCGGCGAGTGCAAAGGCGACCAAGGATAGTCCTACTGATGAGGAGCTCATTGAGAGTTTTTATGAACTGCAAGAGGAGAGTTCTGCAGACGACCTACAGATCGATGTCGACGTGCCCAGGACAATCAGCCGACACATAATGTTCAGGAGAAGATATCGCGGAGGGTAAGTTTTGGCTTTCACGTTCGTCGTATCTATTGCTAACATGAGTGCAGCCAGCGACTTCTATTTCGGGTGCTACACGCCATGTCCTTGTACCTACCTGACACAGGCTATGTGCAAGGCATGGCGGCTCTGGCTGCAACGCTGCTTTGCTACTATGAGGAAGATAGAGCTTTCGTTATGCTTGTCAGGTTGTGGATGCTGCGTGGCCTCGAAAGACTTTACGAGTCCGGCTTTGCCGGTCTGATGGACGCCCTGGAAGACTTCGAGAAGAATTGGCTTCAGGGAGGGGATATTGCGAGACAGTTGGTAAGAAACATTTTCCCTAGTCTAGCGGACCCTGCATCAAGAGTCATCTCCATCCCGCCTCTATGATGTTGTGGCTGGTGATTCAGCACCTCCGGCCAATTGAAGCTGCAAGTTGGAGAGCCGTAACACTAACCGACCCTTCCAGGAAGAGTTAAATATCACATCGACAGCCTATGGCACTCGATGGTACCTGACGCTATTCAACTATTCGCTCCCATTCGCGGCTCAACTTCGCGTATGGGACGTGTTCATGCTGTTAGGAGACGCTTCGTACTCGAACTCGCCCAATTCCAAGTTTGTCGGAGACCTGGATGTGCTCCACGCGACGTCCGCCGCGCTGATCGATGCAACGAGGGAGATCCTGCTAGATTCGGACTTCGAGAACGCGATGAAAGTGCTGACATCCTGGATTCCGATCAAGGACGAGGACCTCCTGATGAAAGTAGCACGGACCGAATACAAGATGCGCAAAAAACGAGCCCACGCGGGATGAAGGCACGGGGTGCGCGCTTCCCTGCTTTTGCACCAAGGCAGAATCAGGGCGCGAGTTCGGAGTTCGCTATCATATCGACCAGCCACATGTGCGGGCTGTTTGTTATGGCGGCTTCGGCTGCGCTTGCTGGTCAAGTCGGGATACGGGTCCTGGGCCCGATCTCGCGAGATCAGTGGCTTGATGGGGGGGGCGCGTGCGGTTAACGTGGCGCTCACGTTTTCCCCCTCGACGTTATCAGTTGTTTACTCTTTGGGATGGGCAGGTCTTACGGACACATTATTGTTCTCCTGCTTGCTTACTTTTCCCGCTCAGCACCAGCGCGGCTCGCTTGCGTCTATTCACCGGCATATCCCGGCCCAGCTACTGACCTGACCTGAACTGGGTCTCTTTTGTTTTCTACTTCGGGTGCGCCGTGGGGTGTCTTGGTGGTTTTGCGTCTCGTGTTCGCGACGCAGGCACGCTTTTCCTTGGGGCGGCGCGGCGCATTGGGTGTGTGTGTGTGTATGATTGATTGGTTGGGTGGGTCTCCGACGACCGACGACAGCTTGCTACAAGATACCTTTTTCCTTAACATGTATGTACGTACCTCCTGTCCAGAAAGTTGGTTGGGCTTTATGCGATCATGGTTGATGGGGCTTTGGGTTTTACTTATTATACCTCTTATCATATTCACAGATAGTTAGTTAGTTAGTCAGTAGTTGTAATCTGTAATAGTAGTATGTGGAGTAGAGTAGAGGAAATAATGCATAGTACTTGACGGAGATGTCAAATCGGTGAATTCAGGCGTATCATTTCGGTTTCGGTTGTGCCTATCTAGTCTACGCAGTTCCAGTTCGTTGTACCTACCTATAGTAGCGACTCGACTCGACTCCACAAAACCTTCCCGACTTCACCCTTCTTACGCGATCGGATCGGCATGCCTTGGAACGCAGCGCAGTCCACATACAGCTAGCAGGATCGCGCATCAATCGTGAGAGACGGGAGCGAGCGAGCAGTGTGACGCCGGTGCAAGGCGGACAGGCGCGGTTTTGGCGGCGGCAAAAGTGTTCTGGATTCTGGATGGTGGGCGGGTGGTTTCCTAAAGCGGAAATAGCTGGAAAGATGTGGTGGCGAAGAGGTCGGTAGTTCCTTCCTGCCTTACCCATCCGCGGTACCAAATCCTCTCGCCAATTATTCCAACATCACCCACCTCACTACTCAAGAAACACCTAAATCCAGCGTCCGCTCTCTCGCTGTGGCCGATTAGCCCGTCAAGCGTTTTTGCTCTGGTGCTCCTACATATGTATGTATGTACCTACAGGTCAGCTCAGCTCAGCTCAGCCTACGCCGGATAGACTACTGCGCAGATCTTGACCCCCTCCGTAACGCCCTGTCTTCTCGAACCTCTGGCTACTGCTATCCATATTTAGAAGCGGGTTGCGCAGCCGACACTCCAGCGCCGCTGATCGGTGGGCGTGCTTTTGGTCAGGGAGAGGCGAGCGATCGGCGAGGCGGTTGCTTAATGGTGGAGAGTTGCGATTGCGAGGGGAGGTGCAGCCGAGAGATGTGGCGGAACTGAACTGAACTGAACTGGAACTTGGATGAAGAGGCTGGGCCGATCGATCTGCTACTCTCAACGGAGCTTGCTGACTTTGACTACGGGACTCTAGCTTGCGCTCGTCTAGCTACAGGTTACATATCGAGGGGAACGCGATCGACAACTCTACTGCACGTGTCCAAGCGGTTACATACCGGTGCACGCGAGCGATGAACGGTGTTCTGGGATGGGAAAAGATCTGACTGCAAGAGCATAATACTGGCTTCTTATGCGAGGGATAATGCTCGACACGAATCACCCCCGAGTTCATCATTTCCACATGGACCATATCAGATATCTCCTGCAAGCCTCGCAATTCCAGTTTGTATGATGCCTGGCTGGATATCGGTCCAGGAAATAAGGTCTAGCCCCGCCGCGAACAAGGCTTCTCGAGGAGAACCACAATCGCCCTAGCCTCGTCTCTGAGCAGTACCTCAACGGCATGCCGTTGGTGGGAAAAAGCAGCAGACCACCGTGGGCGTTCTCCAACCCATCACGCCGCATGCAATCGGGGATGAGGAACGCAATCTGAGCAAGCGACGAAGTCCGTCTGCAGGTCTAATTTCCCTCGGCCTGGACCACGTTCACCAGTCACACAAATCGAGTCCCCGTTAAGACTCGGGCGTCCCAGAGAGAGCTTACGCCACCTGCATCACAAGCGAGTGATTTGACGTGCCGTCGCGGAAGCAGGTTTTGGTGGCTCGCCGGGAAGGGCTGTCTTAACACCAGTGTTTATCTTCTTTCTCCTCCTGAGTCCTGGCAGAGAGCGAACCAACAGCAGCGGAGGCAGCTCTACCGCATCCCTATATAGCTTCCACTGCGGTTACTCATGACTGCAGGCACCCTAGTCGTCTCGCTGCTGATTGGACGGCGGTTAGGCACACGACGGCAGATGTCGTTCAAGAGATGGACTGGCTGGATCTGGGCCGCCACACGTTTCAGGTAGATCGACGACGCAGAACAGGCAAGGCTCGGGCGCGGCGACGGAAATTTTAACTGCTCAGTCGATCGTTCACAGCGGAGCCAGGCGCCCGGGGATTGCGCAACCCGACTAGGAACCTACGAACGGCCCCTCACTTGGGCGGGATACTGTACGTAGTGGGCACGGCCCCTATCCCATTCACCTTCACGTTCCTCTGCAGTCGGCACGCCGCCTACGTCTCCGTCATCACAAGTAACAACCACAAACGTTGTGCGCACTGGTCCTTTGGGCGTGCACTCACCAGGCCGGGCACAAGGAGCGGAGCGCGAGATGCAGTGAGATGCAGTGATCGGCGTCACCGCCAGCTTGCCCCGCCACCCACGTCCAGGGCCGGGCCTGCTTGTATGTTTGTGGGTAACGCTCGGCTGTGGGCTCCGGGTGTCAGTATGAGGGCGGTTGCTCTTATCGATTCGCCATGCCGGCCGCCGCGCTGCGATGCTGCACAGGAGGTGTGCTCGAGGCTGACAGGTTGACACGGTGCTGTGTCACGGGCGTGCTTCCTGATGTGAAGCAGAGACGCGCGCCGTTGGCCAGCGGCGGCGGGGCCAGCGACGCTTCTGCTGTGGGGAGTTGCCGTATTGCCTGTTCGGGCACGCCTTTCGCAGCCTGGAGGTTGTGGGTTTGGCCGTCCATGGATGGTGCTGGGACGCGAGCTGCGAGTCGAGCAGCGGCCAGTTTCGAGTTGAGGGCAGGGCTCCACCAACAACGCAGACTTCATTTCGGCCGTCTTGTTCGGGGCGTTGCAGGCCCGCCGTCTGACGGTGGCCACGACCCTTCATTTCCCTTCAGGGCTGCGGGCAGCCTCGAGCAACGTGACCAGCTCGAAGCAGAGGGCCGGGCGTCGGTGCGGTAGGGCGTTCATCTCCCACCAGATTGCGCTCGCTTCCTCCCGAGCGTTTGATGACCCGGGCAGGCTGCTGGTCCCGGGCGGCGGTTCAGGTTTCCAGCCCATGTCCAGCCGCTGGGCCTGCAATTCCACGTCCACCGTGGCACAAGCCTCGCCGCCGTGGGTAGAGGTAGACACCTACAGTGGGCGCAAGACCGAGCACCAGCCACGCCGCGTCCCAAAGCAGCAGCAGTCCATGGCGGCACATGGCAGTCCTGGCCGCGACGAGACGTGTTGTGACGGCGGTGCGAGTGCGTGCCCCGGCGCGGACCAGCTGGTGAGCATGTGAGCCAGCGCATGTTGATGTTGTGGTGGTGCTCGCGGTTATCGATAGGACAGGCGACGGCACATTGGGTAACGGCGGGCAGCATCAACGCATCAGCGCATCAGCGCATCACCCTGACCTCGGCCCTCGACAGCGTCTCCACCGCACACACACGGTACACCTGCCCCCGTCATCGCGCAACACGGCCTCGCGCTGTGCAGCAGGACGCGGCCACGGCCACGGCCACCGTCACGGTGAGAGGCCCGTCGCCGGCTCCGGCCACCACCACGCCCAAATTAGCTCCCTCATGAGGCGCTCCATCAACTGGGCCAGAGGCATGGCAGCGTAAGGCTTGGGCTTGCGGCCAGCAGCAGCAGCGCCACGCCGCCCGGACTGGGAATCGTACCCAGAGCCTGCTCTGCGGCTTCAAGGACCAGCGGCGGAGCCATTCTCCAGGGCCAGACAGAGACTAGACTACCTACTTCTCCCACGCCGCTCTCGGCGGACCTCCAGGCCGTTACCCTCTCACGCTGACGGCACCGTCGCGCTGCTCAGTGCTCATGCACATCCTTGCTATCCTCTCCCACTACCGCCCGCTCAACGCCACACCGGCTTCCCTGGTAGTGCGGCCTGCCGCTCCTTCGTGCTGTCAAGTACTTAGCAGCCGTAGTCATCCTCGCCGGTTGGTCCAACTGGAGCCGGCCGTCTTCCATTCTTGTACAATCGTTACCACCTTCTCCACCTTGCCCTCTTCCTCTCTTACTCCTGCCCGGCTTGCATCCCGGCTCCATCGCCCAAACCGGGCCACGCGAGCCCTTGCTGGCCGAGATCTTCAGTGCAGGGAGCTCTGCCTAGCTTTTCCTTTGCTTTCCCTAGACTTTGCATGCCCACAAATCACAACCTGGGACTGATTCAGCCTAGCCCTGAAGGCAACGGCCGCTGTGCTCTGGGCCATAGGTGAACGTTGCTGCCGGGAAGGCGTCACACTGAATAAGTAGGTATGCTGGCCCATCTCTTTCTAGAATCCCATTTGAGCCCTCTTCGCCAGTCATTGTAATGCCAACTTCGTCCCACGTCGCCTCGTGCTCTCCCTCCACCAGCCTCTATGTTGCTCACTCTGTCTAAGCCGCCCAAGTCCGAGTTCGAGTTCAGGACCTATGACTACTCTCCAACCTTCTCTTTGTCCAAGGCCGCTCGATATTCACCCAAGCTCAACCGCGGGCCTCTGCCCTCACTGCCGGCCAGTGCCCCTTCCACCATGGGCACGCCTCACCGAGGTCTCCCGCCGCCCTCGGCAATGACTCTACCAGATCCGGGGCGGGGACCTCCTCCAATACCACAGCAAACGGGAGCGCTTCCCCCGCCACCATCGCAATGGCAAGGTGCTGACGAGGGCATGAAAAATTGGCTGTTAGCTAAGGCTGAAGAGGACAGGAGGAAGCAAGAGGAGGAGAGGACGAGACAGGAGAGTTTACGGCTTGAACAGCGGAAAATTGAACAGGCAATGCTCAGGGAGTCGATGCAAGGCGGTGTGCCACCACACCTCGTCCCGATGATCTTCGCAGGAATCGGTGGCGGAAACCTCGCGAGCATGAGCGCAGATTGGATCCAGCAGTACTCCGCTCAGCTCCAGAATTCACATCAGCAACAGCAGCAACAGGCACCGTCTGGCCAGTCCCCAGAGCTTAGGAGAGAGACAAGAATGATCGGCCAGCCACCTCCTGGAGCCTACGGACAACCACAGACGCCTCAATCTGTACTTCCTCCGACATCAGTGCTACCAGGACAACCATTGCCGTCACAATCTCAGCATGCAGCTTTCGCTTCTACTCCCTATACTAGCGGGAATGTGTCCCCAAGAGCAAGAGCTGCACAAACAGGCCATGTTGGTGCTCCCACGTCAGCGCCCCGCGCTCCCCCTCAATCGCCGCTTCCTAGGCTGACCACGAATGAAATGCATATTCAGCAGCCCCCTGTGGCCCCATCTAGCATACAGCAGCTCCATCAATCTCAGTCCGTACAGCAGGAGCAATCCTCACCTTCGATATACTTTCATCACTGGGTCCCTCCAAATTCACAACAGGACAAAGGTGGCAGTGGGAACCCGCCAGCAACACCGTCAGGTAAATACAAGGCCTCACCTTCGTTCCCGCCCCGTCCTCGCGCGGCGTCTCAAGCGTCTGACCTAGAGTACACCAGCTCCCCCAAGAAGCGAAAGGCCCAAGGCGGCCACCAGGCTCCACCGCCCCCTACGTCGGCACCTCAGTCATACACCTCGCCCTCATTCTCGTATGTATCGACGTCAACGGCATCAACACCAGCCCGACGAGGGCACGCCAGAGCCCGTTCTGATGCTTCTTCACGAGGAGCAGAAGCATCTGTAAGCCGAAGGGGCACAGTTTCTAGCTATGCGCACACGGAGATGGGAGGCACCTACCCAACGGACCCAGCCGAGCACCGCTTTTCACAGCCGCGGCGCCCACCGGACGCCCAACAACATCAGCAACAACAACAAGACCAAGCATATGCGAACCCGACACAACGAAATGACGGGCGCGGTAACGGGCAGCAAGCGCGTGCGGGAACTCCCATGTCAATTGATACTGAAACACGACAATCTGGATCGCATCATCAGTTCGGCAGCAACGACCGGGGGTCAGTACCCACATCACCCAAAAGGGAAGTCGGCGGGCAGTAGGTTTGGGAACCGGTTTCAGCATCAAACCCGCATCTAGACTAGTACACTCCACGGATCTCGCGCGACCTTCTCTCAATTAAACTTCGACAGCAATCTCAAAAGTCTGGTACCGCATGCGAATGCGGGAACGGCATGTTCACCGTTATCTTGAGACCGCGCCATACACGGATTAGGTGGCACACAATTGCAGTTGCTTGCAGGCATAACAAGCGAAATGAGCTCCACGCACCACCAAAGTACATGATCGAGTACCTCACGAATCCCGCACGGCCCAGCAACCCCGCCGGAAGGAACTCCAATCTTGTAAGATTAGTTTGCAATGTCGTTTGCAAACCTTGCATGTGCTGCTAAGGAAAAAACCACCTCGCCTGAATTTCCGGTGCGGCTGTCATCGCTGCGCTCGTTCCATCTGCACAAGTCATACCGGATGATTTATTTTTCATCTTGGCCCTTTCTATATTCCATGTGCCTCAAACACACCAGGAGTATCACAGTATCGTCACATCGTTCATCACCATTCAAGTCTGAACGGAACTATCAAGTACCTCGTCGTCTTCGCTTCCCCGGATTGTTCTCTCATACTACATGCAACACACCCACGGTGCACCGCTCAACGGCAAAGCACGTTTCAATAGGGACATTCTGGATATGAAACGCGACTACAAACACCAGCCTTGCGGACCGGCTAATGCATTCGCGAACGCGAAGTTTTACTGAGGCGCATTCGACCCGGAATTTGGTCTCATCAATCAACAACCTAGCTCATACATAAAACATAACGCCGCACGGTAGCAATTCGGTGCATTTTTTTTATGTACCACTATCGCCTAAGGTGTGGCTGGCCTCGCATACGGGTACCCGGCCGATTCACGTCTAGCATGTGTCAACTTGCTCAATTGCACTCTTGGTTTTGCCTCTATTCCTTGAACGCTGGCATTCTACATTCTGAACCTCTGCAGTGTCGGAATGCAGCTTTTCATCTACCGATATAACACCCCTATCTCTAGATTGCGCCTGCTTTGCATATTTTGCGAACATTCTACGACCGAGCTCGAAGCTTCTAGCCGATGATATCTGGCATATCATATTCACGCATCCGCTCTTCCTTTCGCGACCAGATCTGGATTATCGACCCATTTTTCTTGGCATTGTTTTACCACCATCACACGACTTTTGATCGGGGCTTCTATTCCCTATGTGATTCTTTCTTCATTGGGCTTCCTGTTGGCTGCAAATTTGCAAGTTCGATACACCATATACCCGGCTTTCTATATTGTCAGGCTAGATGGTTTGGCTTTTGCTGGACACAAGGGACGGGTTTCGCCTTGTGTGGCCGGCTTTTTGAATGGCATTCCTTCGGGCCTGGTCTACTTCTTCTTCGCTTCTCTGTGATATACTATTTCGGCATCAGTTTTGGGACGGCTGAGTTTTGGGATGGGACGGTTGTTCGAAGGGCGGCTTTGGCCCCCGGTTTGTGTACAGCATGGCTCGGTTCTTTTCAGTATGCGCTTTTTGCTACGGCACGGCGGAATTCAATTCACGCGCGGTTCGATTTGCGACCGACGTATGTACGAATAGTAGGAACTTGGGAAGTGCGAATCTCAATGTTATCATCTTACGTCCTGTCCTAGGTTTATAGAGTACTACGGATAAATTCAAGTGCAAGGACGTTAGTCTGCGAGTGCAATATACCACATCTTCGGTGAGCCATTTCATATTACGCTTCATCCTGGATATCTGCCTTGATTCTGCAATTGAACGCAAACGCAGAACAATGACGAAAAACTCATGCGCCACAACGCCACAACGCCACAGCTGCCCCGCCTTTGCGTGCCTTACTTTTTGAGCGAAGTCGCCCCACTACCTCACCCACGCCAAGTGCAGCCTGGCATCGCTGAGCAAACGCGACCCTCTTTCCTTTCCCTACACACCCTCGCCGACTACGCTTGCCGCTCTTACCACTTCGGCGCCGTGTAAAGCTCGATATCACCCCCGCTCGACCTCCAACGACCCAACCATTTATAAACCGAACAACTGAACAACCGAACCCAACGGAGCTACCACAACTACTACACTCCCAACGAGACGCAGCTACGGAGACACAATGCAGATCAAGTATGTGCTTTGTATCCTCTTCTCTATCCGCTCTACCCTCCACACGATCTTTGCACAGTTTACTAACCACAATGTCCAACAGAGTGCGTACCCTCACCGGCAAAGAGATCGAGCTCGACATCGAAGCAGACTACAAGGTACGGCCGCCCGATCCCGCCACGCAGTTAGTCCGCCTTGGGAAACTGGTGCTAACGTACCACGAATAGGTCTCTCGGATAAAAGAGCGCGTCGAGGAGAAGGAGGGCATTCCGCCGGCGCAGCAGCGGCTTATCTACGGGGGGAAGCAGATGTACGTTTGCAAGCCCTTGGCCCCTCCCGCAAACCACACCTTCTATGCTCCGATGCACTCCGGGCACCGTTCTCATCGATCGACGGACAACAGCTGACACGTCTCGCAGGGCCGACGACAAAACCGCCGAAGACTACAGCCTTGAAGGCGGTGCCACGCTCCACTTGGTACTTGCTCTCCGCGGCGGCCTCTGATTTCCCTGCCTCGACACCCTTCCCTCTTTCCCTGTGCACACCCATACTTTCCTGGATCTGCGTTTACGTCATTGAGGCGCCGGCTAACGAGTGTGCGAGTTGAGTTGCCTGATGGTCCGGAGTTTGCGCCGGAGGCTTGATTGTACCTCGACGATGGCGGCGGAGGAGCATGCGCTTGTGGGATACGCGGCGTCGATATGGCTGGGCTGAGCTGGGCTGGGCTTGACGTACGCGCAGTCGTGCGGGTGATGATGGACGGGCTGGGTGAAGGATAATAAGGGCGGCGGGGTTTCCATGTTTCTTTGCGTAGGAAGCGAGAACTCATCGATAATCAATTGCCCGCGTGCACGGGGGACACTTTACTGACCTGGCAGGTCTACCTTCGCGAACTCTCGATCTGAACCATCGCCTCACTCACGACAACTAAACCCCAGGGTCCTTGCCTCGCATAACCCCAAACTTCACCGTCTTTTCGTACCAGTGACCCAATCTAGTCCATAGACGACGCCCGCTTACCCAGTGGCCATGCCTTTTCTGTGTCATTACCCCGTCGTCCTCTAGCCAGCTAGATGCAAGCATACAAGCTCACACTCCATGGGACGGACATAGATGTGCCTGTTTTCTAAACACATACCGACGACGTCTAAAAAGGCCTCCTTAGCCCCATCTACCTACGTACCTAAGTATGTACATGGTACATCCTTTGCTGCTTCTGCTTCCGCCGTCCCAACAAAACAACAAAGTGCAACGCCCGCAACGCCCACAGAACCCACACCACCGCATCGGCTTATGTTCCCATTCAGGACGCGCAGGCTCTTGTGTTAGTAGGTTACTGCACACTTTACTTTCCCTTCGGGTCAGTATCCTACTTCGGACGGTGCCGCCCCGGTAGAGGTAGGTAGGTAGGTAGCGTAGCGTAGCGTAGCGTAGCGTAGTATGTTTGTTGGTTGGCTGGTTGGGTTGGATGGTTGGTTGGGTAGTTGGGGGCCGGGAGTAAGCGAGCGGGTGGATGGATGGCAGGGCGTCGGCTAGCCCAGTTCAAAGTCAGGTCTTGGGTTTGCACGAGTTGAGTTGAGCGGGGAAGTTGGGTTGAACTGCGGGTGCGGGCTGGCATGGGGTGTATGTATCTATCTATCTATGTCCATATGCAGGTACCTCTGCGTGCGTGCAGGAAGGAAACTAGCCTGGGCCCCTCTCCCCTCCCCTCCTGTTGGGTTACAGTCTTACAGAACGGTGACGGGCGTGTGGGAAATAGGTTTTTGGTCGGTAGGTACGTAGCAGTGACGAACTGTTTGAGAGATCTCTTATACCTACCCTTTGGAAATAGGGTTTAGAAACCGAACTGAACTGAACTGAACTGCGGCTGGGCTGGGTTGACGCGTTGATTGGTAGGGTGCGGTTGAAAGTTGAGGGGGGAAGGTGAGTTGGTAGTATTGCGACTCGTTGTTTAGGGGGATGGATGGATGGACGGGTGTGCATGGAGGGAGGGATGGATGGAGGGAGGGAGGTGTGGTGTGGCGTGAGGAGAGAGTGTGTTGGTCTAGGTAGTTTCTACAGCAAGGATTGGATTGGGGAAAGATTTGCGTTTGTAGATGATGGGGTGGACTGGCGGAGAGTATGTATGGGGGCAGGCGGTATGAGGGCCGCTGGTTGGTTAGTTAGTTGGAGCAACGGGGAAGTGGATAGCTGTAAAAGATAGCCATCCATGGTTTGAGGCTACTGTGAAATGGACATGCGGAGAAGTGACGTATCTACGTCAGTGAAACCAAAAGGAAAAGAATAAAGGGATGGAAAGTTGAGTATAGTATGCCGAAGCATTGCTTTGCTTTGCATTGCTTCGCTTTGCATTGCGTCGTGCTATCTATCCAAGTGGGAAAAGACAACAACAACAACAACAACAGCACTGTGTATCTAAAGAAGCCCGAAGGCATGCCCTGTCCGGACCGGTACCATCCATCCCAACGCCCAGCAAATGCGCAAAAGTGGTACTCGTACTTTCTTGAAATCTGTCCCACTGGGTGAAAAACCGCAAACGCAGGCGTAAAAAAGACCATCCCACCATATGCCCCCCGTATCATCGTTCCCAAACGCCGTTTTCTATACTCGGAAATCCTGCAACCCAGTATGATGCTGCCACCGAAAAGACTCCAGCTCTGAATCCATCCCAAATATCCGCCATCTTGAAAGAGAGAGATAAACCTCTTTCAAACCTTCCTCTTCTTGGGCTCATGGAAAATGCTCGGCTCTGCCCTCCTCCGTTTCCTCATTATTACCGGCGCCGCGCCTCCAGATGCCGACTGCTGTGCCTGTAACCTCGGCGCCGTGAACTGCTGGCCCACGGGCAAACTCGGTCTTTGAACTTTCTGCCCAACAACCGCCACTCCTTCCCGTGGAATCGGTCGCGCTGTGATCTTCGGTCGCGCGTTGGTGCTGCCAGTCCTATCGCCAGGCAATCCAGATGCGTGCTTTGCAACAACGATCGTCGGCGGCGTGGCGGGGGCGTTCTCGTGCATGCGGACGAGGCGGGCGGGTGCTTGCAGAACTTGGCCGCGGCGCTTGTCGAGGAGGTGGTTGGGAGTATGGGTGGCTTTGGGGCGGGCTATCTTCTGGTCGTGGACGCCGCGGCGCAGCTTGTCGAAGGCGAGTTTGCCGGTCTTTGCGGGTGGGGCGGGACCGGTGCTGAAGCCGCCGCCGCGTCCGAAGCCGCGCGTTTTGCGGTCGCGGGGATCGTACCCCGTGCGGGCTTCGACGATGCGGGTTTGGTTGCCGGCCTTGTTCTGCTGTATCGCGCGCATTTGTTCGCGCAGAGTTTCTTCTTGCTGGGCTTTTTCCGCTTCCGCATCCTTCTTAAGTTTGCGGTAGGCTTTGCTCCAGTTTTTGGGATCGTTGGGTTCGTAGGGCTTCTTGTTCCAGTTGGGGATATCTCTTTTGATGAACTTGAGCCAGATTTCGCCAGTTTCGCCGAGCAGCTGAGGACAATTTTTCTCGAGTTCGCGGAGTTGGGACGGGTTCTCCAGATGGCGGAGGATGGGTGCGAGGAACCAGTAAGGAAGATCGCCGATGTCGGTGAGTATGTGAACGTTTTGGAGCAGGCGCTGCTTCGACAGGTCGTAGAGTCGTGGGACCGGCATCTTGGTGGTGTTGTTGTTACTGGAAGGTGCGTGCGGAGCGGGATATATGTTTGGCGACTTCTTTGTTCGGTGCAAAGCGGCGGGTTCGGGTTGATTGCGGTTGGAAAGTGGGGTTGGTGTGTGAAGGAGAAACAGAGGTCCAGGCAGGATAGGCTCCCTTTTATAATCTTCACGTGTCCGAAGGGTGAGTCACTCGTACTCGACAGCTGGTAATCGGCGTTTGGCGAGTGGTCGGTCGGGCGGTTCGCTACCGTACTTGTGAAATGCCCTTAGCGGCGGAGCGGCTGAATGCGCGGGGCGGCATCTGGGGAGCGGGAGGTCCTGGGGGTCACCAGTAGTTCATGTCCTGCGTTGGCGGAATCCAGGGCAGGGAGCAGAAAGTGTGAAGGTGCGGACTCGGTGAAAGAGGCGCTGACGACGTTGCCCGGCTGGAGATCACCTGCATGCACTAGCTCACTAGCATCAGATCGCCTTGGCACGCGGGCGACCCTGCAGCTTGCGAGGCTAGATTGGAACGTTTGGACTTTCAACTTCGAACCATCCACCCCTCTACCTGACACCCGTGGACCAGCACACAGAAACCGCCTCATGCTGACCGCGCAAGCTTCTACACATACTGCGACGCCGCGCAATATGGCCGCCAGCGATTGGGCTCTACAGCCACAGACCGAAGAAGGCAAGAGCAAGCTGCCTCTTGTGTCGAGCCATACTGACACCAGCTAGATGCGCTCCACAACGTGGCGCGCCTCCTCAACATCGAATCGCGGCCTTATCTGAAGATATCCGGACGCCTCCTCAAGCCCGACACATTCAAGAACGCGCGCCCACTTCAGTTGCCCTCTCCACCGCTAGATGCGTCGGCCGCCGATGAACAGGCCGCCGCGCATGCCGCGGCAAAAGAACAACAGACGCAAAAGATACAGGCTTGGCGTGACGATCTCATGAACGAGTTTGCAGTCTTCGATTTTGCAGTCAATCGTTTCGAGTCCACCGCGAATAGTAATCAGGAGGAGCGAGAGCGATACGCGGAAGAGAAGAACAGCATCTCGGACAAGCAACAGAGTGTCAAAGACAACATCGAAAAACTCCGCGTCAGACTGGAGGAGTCGAAGGAGAGACTGGCTGTTCGTAAGACCTACGACGAGCTGGCAGAAAAGATCACCAATTCGAAGATGCTAAGACCGCGCGATGAGCAAGCCCTGGCGCACGCCAAGTTGGATGAAGAGATTACCGAACTAGAGAACGAAGTGAAGGCCTCGAAGGATACGTGGAATGAGCGACGCATCCAGTTCGGTCGTATTGAACAAGAAGCTAGGGGGATGTTACGCATGATCAAGGACGAGAAAGAGGAGGCAGAGCGGAAGGAAGGAATGATGAAAGACGACGCTGACGAGCCCGAAGGAAGCATCGCGAGGGGAGACATTAGCCATGCGGGCACACCACGACCCGACGGAAATGCGACACCGATGCATGTCAGCCAGACTGCAGAAGCTTCAGATTCGCTAAAAGTTCCGCAAGACCGCCTTTCGCGTCTATCGCGAGATCCCAGCATAGCGCCATCCCCTGCAAGGTCGGAAATCTTGGAGGACGCCGAGATGGCAGACTCTAAAGACAATTCTGGAGACGCACGTGCTGACGATTCTTCAGAAATGGAGGAAGGCGAAGAAGAGGACGACTAGGGGCCTCCGCCTGACATGGCGGATTCCTGAAGTGATGCTGCTGCTTTTCATCATGTGTGCGAAGAACAAGCAGGACACGAACGTTCGGACGTGGATATATGGATCTCACAGTATTATCTACGGCCAAAAATATGAGCCATGGCGACGGCAAAAGCGTTACAAATCTGTTTTTTCTTATATTGGTATCTTCATATCTGATCATCTTGCGACAGATCCTACTACCATCTACTATTGCATAGCGCGGTGTTCCGGCTCTCGGGTGGAGTGGAACTACTTTTCATACAATATTCTTCATAGATTATGATCATGAGAGTGAATCATTAGGATTTAAGAAATCTCGCGCAGAGCCTTCTTTCCATCGGCAATAGCCTCCTTCGCCTTGGTGATTTCCTCTGTTGATTCCTCGCCGTCGCCCTCCTTGCTGCTCTCCTTTGCAAACGTTAAGCTTTATCCACTTGGTAGAAACGATGCGACTTACCAGTTGATCTTCTAGCTTCTGCAGCGCAGCCTTGATCTTTTCTCGCACCGTCGGGAGGACGTTCTTGGTCTCCTGTAGTGCTTGGCGCTATGGAGTGGGCGCAATGGTTAGTGCAATAACCTTGAATTTTGTAAAGCAATTCTTTACCTCTTGTCGCAGCTCGAACTCGGCATTCTCGCCCTCGAAGTTTGCTAGGAGCTTCTTGATGCGACCCTCCTGATTCTCCAGTTCCTTATGGTAGCTTGCTTCCTCCTTCACGAGGCGCTGGACGGATTTGGTTGCGATGACGACCTGAGAGGGTGCCATAGCCGATATTGAGCGAGGGTCTGGAGATGCAAGAGTGCTGGGTTGGTGTGCTTCGAGAATAGGCGGGTGACAGTCTCTATGTTTTGCTGCCTTGTTACCCCAGTGAATTTGTTGATGATGAATTTCCCAGCGCGGGGCTCGATAGCCCCGCGCCATCCCCTTTCGGGGCTTAATTGGCTTGGCGCGTCTTTCGTGTCGACGCGGACGCGTTTCCCAAGCGCCCGCAGCCCATCCCACCACTCCTCTACAGCGCCCCCTTACGCTGTTCACGCACCGTTTGCTGCGCAATCGAACGTCGCCAACATGTCTTCACCAGGACAGCGCCGCTCGCAGCGCACGTCGGCTTCGGCGACTCCACGAAAGAGCGGTCGGAATGCCCGCAGTTCACAAGTCCCCGGCAGCAGCCCTGTCCCCGCTGGCCCAGACGAGCAGCTCCAGTCCGAGGCGTCGCAGGCGTCGCAGCGAGACCCTAAGGCTACGCCCAGTCGCTCGAGATTGCAGACGACGTCGACACAATCGCCGCTTTTCTTCCGCTCTTCGCCCGTAACCGCCTCTGGCTCAGGGGCAGCAAACGGTGCCGGCGCCGACGACGAGAGCGATGGTGGTGCGACGCCAAAGGCTAGCGGCATGACTATGGGAGGTAATTGACTTCTGTTGCCTATGCGGGAAGTGTGTAGCTGACTAGACTAGATTCCTCTCCCATCCATTATGCTTCTAGCAGCCCAGGCCGTGTCCGCAATGCCCAACCCACTGACGGGCCAAGCAGCGACGCTCTCTTCGTCCGAAATGCTACAGATGTGACAACGCGCAACCGCCGCAGCGATATCCACTCTGATGTCCTGGGAGCCAGCTCGTCCAGCCGGCGCCGCAGGCTGTTTGTTGACGAAAACGGCATGGCTGTTCACGAAGCGTCCGATGCCGCGACATTCTCCAACATGAACCCTGATACCTCTGATGCAGATGTGCTGGGGGGCAATTCCTCGCGAGTCATTTGGGGTACCAATGTGTCTCTGGTAGACTCTATGAACGCTATGAAAGATTTCTTGTTCAACTTCCAGAGGAAATATCGCATGATCCAGGATGGAGAGCTAGCCGAAGGTCTCAACTTGCCATCCGACAACCCCGCAATGGCGAAAGAGTATGTGGAGATGATGAAGGGAATGCTTGAACTGGGCGTTACCCCGCTGAACTTGGATGCCCGCAACTTGAAGGCCTACCCGCCGACCAGGAAGTTGTGGCATCAGCTCCAGGCCTTCCCCAACGAAATCATCCCGCTCATGGATGTGGCGGTCAAGGATGTCATGATCGAGCTCGCGGAGAAGCGTGTGGCAGAATTGAGGGTCCAGCACTCTCAAGCGCAGCGCGGGCAACAGTCGAGACAACGCGACTCCAGCTCTCTCCCGCCAATGCTAAGCTCTGATATCGGCACTCCCGGTGCTCCATCGCCCGCCGCAGCAGGCCCATATATTCCAGATCTGGTCAAAGAGGTTGATCAGAAAACCTACAGAGTCCGGCCATTTGGTTTGGATAAGACTATCAATCTGAGAGAGTTGAATCCCGGAGACATGGACAAGTTGGTGAGCGTCAAAGGTCTTGTTATTAGGGCTACACCAGTCATTCCGGATATGAAAGACGGTAAGCATCCGAAAATGCTACTTTTGGGTCGTACTAATAAGCTATAGCCTTCTTCCGTTGTTCGGTGTGCAATCATACGGTCAAGGTCGATATTGACCGTGGCAAGATCACTGAGCCTACTCGATGCCCTCGAGCTGTCTGCGAATCATCAAACTCGATGCAGATTGTCCACAACCGATCTGGATTCGCCGATAAGCAAGTCATCAAGCTCCAAGAGACACCCGACAGTGTTCCTGACGGCCAGACACCTCACTCAGTGTCTTTGTGCGCCTATGACGAGCTCGTGGACGTGTGCAAAGCTGGTGACCGTGTGGAAATAACCGGTATCTTCAAGTGCAATCAAGTTCGCATCAATCCGCGCCAACGCACTGTGAAGAATATCTTCAAAACCTACGTCGACGTGTTGCATATCCAGAAGGTTGACAAGAAGCGCATGGGGATTGATGTATCTACGCTCGAAGAGGAGCTTGCAGAACACATTGCGGGCAACATAGAAGAGACTCGCAAAGTCAGTAAAGAGATGGAGGAAAAGATCAAAGCAACCGCAGTTCGCGACGATGTTTACGATCTTCTTTCTCGATCCTTGGCACCCAGTATCTACGAGCTGGACGATGTAAAGAAAGGCATTCTGCTCCAGCTATTTGGCGGCACCAACAAATCGTTCGAAAAGGGTGGCAGCCCGAAGTACAGGGGTGACATCAACGTCCTTCTCTGTGGTGATCCTTCTACCGCCAAATCTCAACTACTCCAATACGTGCACAAGATAGCACCTCGGGGTATCTACACCTCTGGAAAAGGATCCTCTGCTGTCGGTCTTACCGCCTATATCACCCGCGACCCTGAAACGCGTCAGCTGGTGCTCGAATCGGGTGCTCTCGTCCTCTCCGATGGTGGTGTCTGTTGTATCGACGAGTTCGATAAAATGTCCGATTCCACCCGGTCCGTCCTTCACGAGGTCATGGAACAACAAACAGTCTCCATCGCTAAAGCAGGCATCATCACTACTCTCAACGCCCGCACATCAATCCTCGCATCCGCCAACCCCATCGGCTCAAAGTACAACCCCAACCTCCCCGTCCCACAGAACATCGACCTTCCCCCCACCCTCCTCTCCCGTTTCGACCTCGTCTATCTCGTGCTCGACCGGATTGACGAGCAGAACGACCGCCGCCTCGCCCGCCATCTCGTCGGCATGTACCTCGAAGACGCGCCCGAAAACGCCACTCACCTCGAAGTGCTCCCCGTCGACTTCCTCACCTCCTACATCTCGTACGCGCGCACAAATATCCACCCTAAGATCACCGATGAGGCGCAAAAGGCCCTCGTAGAGGCCTACGTCGCCATGCGCGCCCTCGGCGCCGACATCCGCTCCCAGGAGCGCCGCATCACCGCCACAACGCGCCAGCTGGAATCCATGATCCGGCTCGCCGAAGCGCACGCTAAGATGCGCCTGAGCGAGTCCGTCACCGAAGCCGACGTGCTCGAAGCCGTGCGCCTCATCAAGTCCGCGCTCAAGCAGGCCGCGACTGATTCTCGCACCGGCCTCATCGATATGTCGCTGCTCACTGAAGGTACATCCTCGGGTGACCGCCGCAGGAAAGAGGATCTGAAGCGGGCGGTGCTGGCGTGCCTGGATGAGATGGGGAGTGCGGGGCATAGCGTCAGGTTGAGTGAGCTGGTGAGGAAGGTGCGGGATGGCGCGAGCGAGCAGGTGGAGAACTCGGAGTTTCTGGAGGTGTTGCGCTCGGCGGAGGCGGAGGGCGCGGTGCAGATACAGGGCGAGGGGCCACGGCGGACGGTTAAGAGGGTTGTGGGTGGGTTTTAAGAAGTCATGGGTACCTAGGTCGAGAGTGAGTGCTTTGGCGTTGCGATGCGATGCAATGAGGGTCGGGCTGGGGAGTCGGGCACCAATAATGATTCTGGTCGTGTGGGTTTTTTGAATATGGGATATGAACACGATTACGTATTTGAGTCGAGTAGTATGAATTGCTGCTGTAAACAAAAGCTCGCAAAGTTTCTGGCGTGTGAATAATGATTGTTTTGTAGACTCGCTGCAACAGTATTGATTATATCCTCACCTCTTGCGAATGGCAGACTACTTGATGCGACGGAGAGGTTCTTTGGTGGTGCGCTTGGTCTTGCGGACAACCACATTGGGTCCCGCGTACATACTGACCTAGCGGTACGACAACCACAAGCGACCCACTTCCCAGCACCCACCGTAGAAAATTTGCGTGGGAAGCACACATGGCACATATATATACCCCCTTCGATTCCAAGTGTTTTTCTCGACTCGTAAATCTACTCGGGCTTCTATCTACTACGGCTTTCTACGAAGAACTGAGAAGTTTTTTGACACTTGAGAAGGTTCTCGGACGTGCTTCTTCCCCCTTGAAGACGTGGCTTTACAGCTTGGAACTACGCGGACTTGCTCGGATCTCTTTTCAGATACACGAACCCGGCTTGCTCTTCAACTGTGTGCTTCGAACTACGCCAACCAATCCCTTTGCTGGTCGAAGTACGCCGACCGCCTACTCTCTAACAATCACTAGCCTGTCACGATACCCCTCAGTCCTCGATCTCGAACCTAACCGTTGACCATGCATGCACTCATTCCCAGAAATTCCTTCTATCCTATGCAAGTCCTCAACGAACGGGCAGATGCGTGGCACAGCTCTATCCACTGGCCCTTCAAACCGGAGTCCAAAGTCTTCCGCATCCTCGACCTGTGCCCCGAGCTGATTGCCAGCATTGCTTCCCACCTCCCTGACGATGACTTCCTCGCCTTCCGCCTAGCCTGCCGGGCATTGAAAAGGCACTCCATGAGTGAATTCGGCACGCGCTTCTTCCGCGTCTTGGGCGTGTGGATGCACCCGCGAAGCCTGGACGTGCTGGAGGAAATCGCAAGGCACAAGAAGCTCGCCAAGTTCGTGCGAGAGATACGGATCTCAGGGGGGCGGGTGAAGTAGAACATAGAAACGAGTGTTGAAGGGACAAATGACAAGCTCGACGAGCTGGTTGAGGAGCAGGAGGAAATGACAATGGTCGGTGACGACTACGAGATTTTGAAACGATGTTTCACCTTGTTCACCAGTTTGGAGATGCTCCGTATCGATACCGTGATGCCACTCAGATGACCAACAGTTTACACAGTGCGGACGGCAGTCGATATATCAAGACCTAGAGTACCTGGCGTTGGAATTCGAAAAGTCGTCGAGGAACAACAGGTCTTGGGAGTCGAATCACGCGTCGAATCACGCGCAGTACCAATGGCAGGAGGCCGGATGGTGTAACGTTCTAGAGGAGCAAGTCTTCCACAGAGCTAGAGGCACATGCAACGGCATCTATCGGAGGGCTCTGAACGCACTCAGACATGCTGACCGGCATGGCCAAGTCAAGCTTGTGCTGCAATTCTCCCAATCGGAATCGGAATTGGCACCACAAACGAGATTTTTCTCCCTTGATCAACCGAAGTGGATGAATCCAATGACGGCCAACCTCCGTACAGTAAGAATCCAAGGTGGCTCTCCGTGGCTTCGGCAACTCGTCTGCTCCCCGAGCAATTTAGAGGCGCTGAGCATTTGGAGAACACCCGGCAGTCAGGCGTTCGATTTCGAGCATGGTATTGCAAGAACATTTCACTGGCCGCATCTTACCAGTCTGTCTCTCCGGAAATTTGAATTCCGTCGTGGTGACCTTGTCGGCTTCCTTGAGGCCTACAAAGAGCAGATGTCAGAACTGAACCTCTGCTGTATTGCTTTCCAAGACGGTGGTTCGTGGAAAGCGCCACTGCAGATGGCACGAAGTATGCCCAGGCTCAACAGACTTCGCCTGCACCATATGTACGATAGCGCTGTGGTGAATGAGAACTTCGATGATTTTAGGAATGCCGTTCGGAATGATCGAAGAAACGTCGACCTCGAAGGGCGTGCCACCATTACTTTGGTCCTCGACATAGTCATCCGAGACTATCAGACGATGTGGATTCGGGAAGCCGAGGCTGAAATAGTCGACTTCGCACAGGCGCGAGTGGCAGCGGGATTGGACTCGATCTGGGATCGGATCGTCTCATTTGCGTTTTTATTTTGGGCGCTCTTCAAGTCTAGGATTTTGGGTCCATGAAGACAAAATTGTTTTCCATGCTATGGGAGTGGGTTGTAATGAGCGCTGGGATTGACCGAAATCAAAACTTTGTTCCGCAAGAGGAAGCTAGTTGTCTACCAATTGTTAATGGCTCGCCCTTTATCGTTATGCAGCTCATTCAGCCTATAGGAAGAAGCCTGGGGGTTGACGTAAGGTTCGAGAATCCGCAGCGGAAGTATGTATCGCGGAGTCGACTCAGGTTGCGAAAACACACGTTTGCGACATATCTCTTCAAAACGACCCAAGTTTTCCTGCAATCCTGCGTATCGCCTTACCAAGGATCTGCCCTCAACCCCTTCTCTTCCCTCTGTTCTATGACCTTCTTAACCTCTTCTCCCTTTGCATCATCCCGCTCATCCGCCCTGGCATCCCCTGTCCCATGCCGTGTCTTCCTCGCAAACCGCCTCCATCCGAACTTGCCGACGCCCCACAGCAGTCCAATCGTGGCACCGCCGAAGATGCCCGTGGGGGCAACGATGAACCCCACGCCCGACACCACTGAGCCGATGGCGGTCCCCGCTACGAAGGCGGTGAGCGACCCGATGGCCGCGTATTTGGCGTAGCGGACGAGCCGCCAGAAGATGAATTTGAGGGCGTAACGCGTGGTGCGGAGGAAGGTGCGAGTGCGGAGGGAGGCGGGAGCTGCGGCGGTGGTCGGATTCGCGAGGAAGGCGAGGTTTGCGCGAGTGCGTTGGAGCGCAGAGTGGGAGGATGGCGACGATGGCGATGGCGAGGTTGACGATGGGACTGCTGAATCTGCAGTATGGGGCGTTGGAGCTGCCATTGTGAGTTGTTGTTGGGAGACGGGCCTCGAGGTGTTCTCAGAAATCCGTTCGGAAAGGCAACATTCATTCGTGCGCGTGACGTCATGAACCCAGCCCGTCGCGCTTTCCACGATTTGTAGCTTTAGTCTGCCACCACGGTTGTCCCTTTCACTCCACATCGTAATTACAAATCCATTTAATGTTATTCGGCATCCTAACTCGCACACGGCTGTTTGCTAGAGTTCGAATCACTACATCAGGAGTTTATGCGGGAGGTTGTCCAACAGTAGTGCACTATGTTTGTGCATTGATTCGAGAATAGGTGGGAAGTATGACTGAGGATCTCCTTTCCTACTGCGTTGCAATCGCAAGGTCTCTTGCTATAGCTATCTCAATACCAGCACTGTCGAGGCGCTAGCATTCAGGAGAGTTCATCATGTGTCTGAGAAACCAGAACCTAGATTCTGGTGCGCGATATTCGCAAGACACCCCTTAACGCCATCTCCAGGTATCGTCCGACCTAATCATTTGTCCAGTAACGCCGAAAATCAAAGGATCGCGGTCTTTGCCCCTGACCCTGCCCCTGATCAGACTTCCTCTCTTCTTTGCCCGTTTGGGACACTTGGACTCTCCTGCGCCGGTATTGTTTGCGTCTCGGGTTGCTGCTGCTGTTCGTCTGGCACTACCTCCTCGGTCTTGGTGTAGTATATGGCTCGACAGATGGGACAACTATGCTTCCGTATTGAAAACCAAGACGTGAGGCACTCAGCATGGAACTCGTGTCCGCAAACTTTTAACCTCAATATTACTTCTTGCTCCGACAATGATGCGTTTGACATGGACCCGGCTTTCACAGCATCATCGGCACCATCCGCTGCTATTGCTTCGTTGACGAGTTTCGCGGGTTCGGGCGGCGATGGTGCGTGTAACGTAGAGAGGCATATCGCGCTGCATTTATCCGTTAGCTTTCACATCTACATCCTACTCTCAGAGAGCAGGTCTACTTACCAATCCCGCTCCATCACAGACAACGCATCTACATCGCCACCCTTCCCACCGTCACTCTCTCCACCACCCCCTCCTCCCCCAGCATAATCTACCACATCCGTAACACCAGCCAACTTCTCCCTAGCAAGCACCCTCTTCTCCGGCTTCTCCGTTACTCTCTGCAGAGCGACCGCAGGCAGAACGCCAGTAGGCGGAAGACCCAGCCGAGCCCGCCGACGCCGCATTGTGTAGACACATAAGCTAAAGCGAGATATTAGTAAGGAAGAGAGGACACGCATGTACAAAATGAATACAGACGTACAACGGTGCGACGAGAAATACCACAAAGATAGGCACGACGAAGCCAATCGCGTTTCCCGAGAGCGTTCTCCGGCCTTGGGACTGGGTTGCCCCGGACTGGCGCGCATAGAGCGACGGCTGAAGGTTTAGGTGAACCGCGGGCATCGTTGCGATGTGGCTCTCCCGTACTTTCAAACCAAAGTGTAGAGTCGCGAGTGCCGCAGGGAGACTATGTTCCCGCCGATATGGTTCTCGTTCTTTTCTTTCTTCGTTCCGTAGAGATATGGCGGAGATTCGATCGGTCTGATGAAACACTGGCAGTAATAACCACTCACTCTATCAATCACGACACGACCTACTCTTACGGGATCTAGATCGAAAAGTAGCCACCGACGCACGGCGCGGCCCCTGCCAGCCTCTTATGTCCATCGATCCGCCCACACAGCCTACTTACCAAGCACGCAGCCTCGCACCATCATCATCGCCACCTCCACTCCCGCCGCCCTCTGTAAGCCTCGGCTGACGCTTGGCCGCGTGATGCATTTCCCCTCCGCCGGTCATGTGCACGCGGGAAAACCGGCATCTCTGCCTACGCTGCATCTGGGCATTTGGCTGACGCGTTCGCCCTGGGGTTGTGCGCCATTGAGCGGGTTCGGGCTTGGCCCGGATGTGGCGCCAAGAGGGGCGGAGCGGGGTGGCCACGGGGAGTGTGAGTACCGGTAAGGCGACGCGCGGACTACGCATCCACGCTGATATCTCGATATAAACAAGTTCTCGCAGTATTTGATTTGTTTCTAGCGTGTGGGTTGGGCGGTTTTCGTTGTTTGGAGCGAGCTCTGGATCAAACGAACCACGGTTCCTTTGCTGCAGAACTAAAGGTAATCTGGTAGAGGAAAACGTCATCTAGCATGCTACACTACGACAACATCATAGAAGTCCCCCTGAGCTCTCGCTGCGCCCTTTCCCATATCATACATTGCGAACTATAACCTACACACCGAGTCAACCAAATCCACCACCATGTCCACCGGCCAATCCCACCAAGGCATCACCGCCCCCGGGCTCTCTGAAGTCGACCAGAACATCAACAACTCGACCGAAGACATCAGCCACAAGGCCCAGGGCCACAAAGCCAATCTGAGTAACCCGAGTAAGTTCGCTTCGACTACGGAAAAGTGGCACTGACATTGAAAACAGACACTAGCGAGGCGTCGAAGGAGAAGTCGAAGAAGGCGTTGAAGGAATTAGGGGGTGAGGAGGCGTTTTATGGAAAGCAGGGGAAGGGCGAGTAGGAGAGGATGCGGAGGATAGCTTGATGTGTGGTATATTGGAGCGTATCAAACATCGTAAAAAAACAGTTCTAAGACCGGTTCTTTGGCAGAACAACAGTTCGGCGAAATGACTCCTCGCCACTATTTGATGTCTGCTTCGGAGGCCGATGAATCGGGGAGTGATGTGATTTTGTGAAGAATAGAGCAATCGTCGTATGTCATAAGTGCTCAGAATACGGAGTAGCGAAGGCGTTGTTTGCGACGTGGATCTTGGATCGTCACTTCACAGACAGGTCTCCGACTCGTTCAGTCTCCCGCAGAGACGATAGAAGCACTTCCGTAGCTCTGCCTATGGATGTCACGGCAAGTCCCCATTGCGTACTGTGTGGAAGTGTCCGAGGCGGTAATGATGTATGATGCATGACGTACGCTACGACAACGGCATAGAAAGCAGCAGCTATGCTACTGTAGCTTTCGCTGTTAGGAATGTTCTGGTCTAGATGCAGCAATAGATAATGTATGGTGTAGTTTGTGTTACAAAGATACGAGGATGAGTGGGATGCTGCAACGATGGCCGAGGAAGAAGCGAGATAGAAAGACAACCAAAAAAACACCGTTCTTGCATCGGCGTTTTACCACTGTGGCGGTGTTGCTAAGTGGACATCTACGGAATGCCATAGGTAAGGAGACCGGTCGTCTTTACATAATCATTTCTGCTGCTTTGATGGATAGGGCATTTTGCAATGGTCACCTAGATATTCACAAAATCCTCGATACCAAACAAATTGAAAGATATAGGTGCGGACTTACAAGGCGACGATTGTTTGCAGTACATTGTATATTGATGCTATTGGCATCGTCATATCGGACATTAAGTAGTTTTAAAGCGGAGGTATTCACCTCGGACTACACCATGCTCATAACGTTATTCCCGCGGAATCGCAACCATAAAACGCCCATTATTACATACTCATTGTATTATTCCATCGCGAGCAGAGCCTTCTCAGGACTCACACCTGCACCCCAGCCTCACTCTTCTTGACCTGCCGCTCCCACTTCGCCTCGTCGTCGGTAGAAACAGCAGTGCTGAGGTACCGCTCAAACACCCTCTGCTCGACATCGACTGAGCCCCGGCGAACTCCAGCCTTGGTATCCCTGCGCCGGAAGAAGATGCGCTTGCCCCACTTCCATGCCTCGACGCCGATGAAGAACAGCACAGTGGCGATGATGACGATACCCCATTCCCACGTGATACTTTTGTGCTTGAAGACGACGGTGTTGAGGCCCGGGATATAGATGACGGGAAAGATGGTGATGAAGCCAACGACGATAGACCAGAAGAGGAACTGGTTGCGCCAGACGTCGTGGAACCACTGGGTGAAGTACTTGTTTGAGTTTGGCTGCATCATGAAGAAGGAGCGGCGCATGTCGACCATCTGCCAGGCTAGGAAGAGCGAAAACCAGGTAAGGCAGGCGAAACATGTGGCACGCGCGCGGAACACAGTATCGCACGAGTCAGAGTATGAGTCGTTACAGTTGTGACCGAGATTACCGCTGCCCCAGCCGTTGAGAACGAGAGTGAATGAGGCGAGACAAAGGGCGGCAATCCACAAACCGTAGACCGTAATGTCACAGAGGACTTCGAGAGTGAAGACCCCACGTTTCAGCTGTGTTATATTAGCTTTAGCTCAAAGTTGGCGGAACTGGTAAGGACGGGTAGCTCACATTTTGAGGAGGGCGCTTCATGACATCAGGGGCTGCGACTTCAAAGCCGAGGCCCATATCGGGTACACTGGATGTAACCATAATGATCCACATAACCTCAACAGGCGAAAGAGGAAACACGGAGAGTCTGGTGAAGTCCTTGAAAACTAAACCAATGAGCAATATGCAGGCCTGGGCAATGTTCTGGGCGAGCAAGTGCAGGATGAACTTCTGAATGTTGTCGAACATGCGGCGTCCTTCTTCGATGGCATTTAGAATGGATGCGAAGTTGTCGTCGGTCAGAACAATGTCAGAAGCGTCTTTCGCTACGTCGGAACCTGTGCCCATGCCAATACCAACATCGGACCGCTTGAGCGATGGGGAGTCGTTCACACCGTCTCCAGTCTGGGGACAATTAGCGCAAAATCTATGTTGTAAAGACTTCCATAGCTTACCATCGCAGCGAAGGCTTTCCGTCGATGCAGCGCGTCGATCATTCGGACTTTTGTGTTTGGCGCGCAGCGTGCAATAACAAGCGGAAGAAGCGGAAGTTGGTCGATTTCATCTTCGGACAGTTTATCGAACTGTGTCGCGGTCATGACCATAGCATCGGTCACATTTTTCGCGATAGTAGCCATGTTCGAAGGGAGGATACCCACGTCAGCGGCGATGGCGCGAGCAGTACCGGGATGATCACCAGTAAGCATGTGCACCTGGATACCAGCTCTCTGGCATTGCCTAACTGCTCCCGCCGTCTCCGGCCGTGGTGGGTCATAGAGGCCGACGAGGCCCCGGAATGTAAGACCCTCCTCAATCTCCTTCCGATCGATATCTTGACCCTTAGTGACGGTTCCCTCCCACGTCCTGCTTGCGAGAGCCAGCACGCGAAGACCAAGAGCTGCCAGAGATTCCATGTTATGTAGGATGTGCTCGCGGAACTCATCCGTCATCTCAGCTGGGGCGTCACTTTCGCCATTGAAGACGGTTGTGCACGAGTAGATTATTCGCTCTACAGCTCCCTTGGTGAAGACATACTTCTGAGATGTCTCGGCCTCTTCGAAAATTACCGACATTTTCTTGACGTCAGAGTCAAACGGAAACTCGGCGATTTGTTTCCAGGCAGGATTATCGCCTCCTGTGTGTTGAAGACGGTTCCATTGGAATCGCGAAGCAAAGACTTGAATTGCGATTTCAGTTGGGTCGCCACGAGCTTTCCAGTTGCCGTCATCGGATCTGTGGACGTGCGCAAGATTTGCGAGAGAAGCGACCTTCAAATAATCTAGAAGATGCTCGTTGCTTTCAAGCAAGTCTTCTTGAGTCGAGGTCTTCTGTTCCAGGTCAAAGTCGATTTGAGCGGGTGGTTTAGCAGTGAAGCTCAAATCGCCGATAGTCGGGTTATGGGGCTCGTTGGTATTGCCAACCGAGTATGTGCCTTTAGCGGGGATCCAGGCTTTCTTGGCTACCATTTTCCCCTGGGTCAGGGTACCCGTCTTATCAGAGCAGATATCTAATCATCTGTCAGTGTATTGCATAGCCAAAAGGTTATGATGAGCTACCTGTAACACCACCAAGAGCCTCGAGTGACTTCAAATTTCGAACAATCACATGTCGCTCAACCATGCGTTTGGTTCCCGCGGCCATAGTTATCGTTAAGACAACGATCAAGGAGGCTGGTATCATACTAAGACCGGTGGCGACGGCGTAGATGATAACTTCCTGGTCACTAACAAATCGGTTGGCTGCGAGGACGATTATGGCGCACACCACGGCAACGCCAAGCAAGAGGAGCGCGAGCCGGGCCAGTTTCTTCTGAAGCGGGGTACCGATATTGACTCCTAGAAAGTGTCCAACTGCATCAGTGGCAGTCAAGCCCCATGCTTGGGCGTATCGGTGTGGTCCGGCTTTGCCGTCTTCTCTGCGTTTAACTGGGCGACGTCGACTTCCTTTCTGACGGAGTGATGCAGCGATGGACCCAATCTCAGTGTACATCCCGGTCGAGAATACTACACCCCGAGCACGTCCCTTGGTCACTGTGGAAGAGCTGAATGCAACGTTCAGTCGATCACCGGGGCCAGTATCAGCATCGAAGACGGCTTCCGCGTCTTTGTTCACGGGCAAAGACTCTCCGGTCAGAAGAGCCTCGTCAGTCTCGAAATTCACAGCTTCAATGAGACTAGAAGCGGTTAGAGGCAAATAACGTTGAAAGGAGGTAAGACTAACCGAACATCGGCCGGAATGGTGTCCCCTGTTGTCATCTCAACCATGTCGCCAGGAACAATCTCTGCAGTCGCGACAGTAACAACTTGCCCATCGCGAACCGCACGAGCAGTGGGCGAACTGAGAGATCGCAACGAATCCATTGTCTTTTCAGCATTAAACTCTTGCCAGAATCCAACTGTGATGTTCAAGATGATGATGGCGGCCACCACACCACCTTCGATCCAGGCTGCGATTCCAAAACTGACACCCATGGCAAGGATGAGTACCTGGTCGACATTAGATTTGGCAAGGCGCATGGGAAGATTGTATGCCTACCAGCGTCATGGCGTTGGCAACTTGCCGCAACAGGATCTTGCCAGGCTGCACGCCCCCTTCATCGCCCAATTCATTGTTTCCATACTCCTGTAGGCGTGTCTGAGCCTCAGAGGTGGTTAGACCGTCCTCGGAGTCGCACTTGGTCTCTTCGATGACTTGCTTGAAGGTGAGGGCATGAGCAGGCTTGCTAAACGGTTTGTTCGCTTGGCCGGAGATGTGGGCCTCGAGGGACGGTTGGTTATTTCCCATAATGATTGAAGAAACAAGCTGCTGAGAGATGAAGACAAACAATCGAGACCTGGGAGCGAACAAGCTCTTTAAGGCTCTGATGGGGGGCAAGAGCGGCAAATGGGGTAGAGACGGCCAAGCAATTCGAGGTGTTCATAGCTTGGCATAGTGTGCACTGTCTTGGGACCGGCTTGCGGGCCAACAGAGACGTCATTGCTAAGGACCAAAGATAAAGGGTCGCCGCGACGAGTCGACCTCTAGGGCGGGATCATATCGCCTTGGTGTCGTGCGATGCGGTGCGGAGCCTATCGAGGGCTCCTGGATGCATTTTAAGTAGATTGCCATGCTGCGGACTCGTTAGAAGAGCACTGTATCGCGTTACTGATGGCCAGGCAGGCGGTCATGATGGCGGGGACGCGACCTGGAGGGGTGATTGAGGCCTGCGGGAGGTGGCAAGAACGGCGCGGGATGCTTGGTTTTCCGCTCGCTTGTTTTGAGCCAAGGGCGGCCAAGGCACTAGTTCAGGCTCCGCCTATCGCTCTTCGCCTCTTCTTCACACCAAGACCGACATCACGGAACTCGGCACTCAACGTTTATCGCTTTCATCGGCGAAAGGTCGGCCTCCCGTGTTTGTTCGCGACTGACGCCATATGATTTGCGGCGATTGCGCCGCCAAGTTCTCGTCAAGGAAAAATAGTCCACAGTCTCCTCACCAGCATTTCTCCATCGTCATGCCGCAGCTGCAAGGGGAGCTTGGCCATCAAGACTATCTTGCTCGACCCAACACAGGAGGTCGTTTCAGCTTGTCAAGGCCCCGCGTGATCTTGCCCGATGGTTCAGCATGTGCCGGTTCAACCCGCACCAATCTCATCACCCCTTAACCCGCTAACTCCAGATGACGGAGCTTGAGGCTGCCTAAGTAAAGGTCTCGGTACTTTCACAATTATCATTCTTCAAAATCTTCGCTCAATTCGAATGCAAACTCACCAAAATTTCTTCATTAAATCCATTGAGATCACTCACTATCCATATCGGTTCTAAGAACGGAATCTACCATTGAGCTGCTATTAGCTTCAGCCATATATCTGGAAATTACTATCTGCTGCTTTGGTGTCTACTAAACCGCCGAAGAACCTGGAGCGAATAGGGTGTGTCAGATTACAAGGTCGTGACAACTGATAGTCATGATTTAGGAAACCAGAGGCTGACCGAGCCACGCTCTCCTTCCTCCCCCCGCATCCGGAAAATGATTTGCTCTCGTACAGCACGGGCTAGCCTTTCCCTAATTTCGGCTCCTTCGGTAACTAGCGCGTAACTGCCATCGTCTAGTAGTTGCTGCGGTATTTGTGTCTTTGTGTCAGTAGGGTTACTGACGATAACATCTTGACTCAGCGAAGTACATTCCACCCGGTTTAGGTGCGGCATGCCTAACATCAGCTCAAATTTCTTAAACCATGACGGGTTTTCGGTTTGGACCCAAGCTGAGCTGAAGACTGAAGAGCAGGTGTCAAGAATGATCGTCTCGAGCTTTTCCGCATGCCTAGTAAGAAGCTCCGTATAAAGATAATCCTTCATCGAGCACAGAGTGAGAGTAACGTGTCGAAGATTGGTCCACGTTTTCCGGTAGATGGATTGCAACTCGCCGCCGCACCTTGTATTCAGCGTTTCGACGGAAACGCATCCTCGCAGAAGTTAGACGACCCAATCTTCAGTGATATCTTTCCGTGTGTTGAAGATTGCGATGCTCCGTATACGACTGAAAAAGACTCGTCGCTCCACGTCAGACACATTCAGCTGTGTCACTTCCCACTCCAAGTCATTGCCTTTGATGGTGAGATCCACGGTCCAGTTAGGGCGGTCTTCGATGGCACAGATAGCCTCGATGATGGGGCTCCAGTGCCACGTGCAACTATATGACCTGGCCGTGAAAAAGGGTCTTTGCCAAGGCCAGTCGTTCATCTCGTCCCCACCTTCTCCTAATTGTCGGCGAATAGCTATTGTACCCCAAGGCTTTTTGTACGGGGCCTCAACGCTATCGATCAGTACTTTTGTCAAGTTCTTGAAGTTACGCAAGGAAAGCTCTAGCATCAGGAGCATGTCACCACTGGCTTCGAACTCATCTTGTTCCCGCACCAACCTGTCGTATACATGGCCATACTTTATTTCCCAGCCGTTCTTATGAAGAATTTCTTCTCGAACGTAAATGCGGTGATGTCCCGAATACGGTGGCTGGCGAGGCGAAGGTTTCCGACATCGGTAGCGTCCAAGGTTGGTGGATCAATCCGATTTTTGAAGGGCCCTTGTACTGAGCTCGTCAAGATCATATCCATGACCTCGGGTGGCATCCCTTCTAGAGTAGGCTTTGGCCTCGACACAACAATGTTCATGATGAGTACTGCTCGTTTTGTTTGGGTGAGGTTCTGCAGCTGATGTGGTTTGGTTGTGGGGTTGTATAGAACGAAGAAAGGTGTGGTGGACTTGTAGGAGCTTTTAAAGCCTTAGGATATATCTAGCGATGAAAATGGTCGTGGATTCACTACGCAGCATTGTACTAACGGGTCTTCAGCAATCTTTCACTACCGTGAGTGCTCAATGTGCACAATGCTACACACCAGAGATGAGCAACATGTAGGACATACACTTTTCTCTGCTCTCCAATTGACTTTCTGAAACTTCTCGACTTCTTGGCTGGAAGCCGACTTTTTGTTACGGGTATATAAGACCTCCATTGTGTGCGCATTGTAAATCCACCTGCTTCAATGGTAGCAAAAGTAATTATAACATGTTAGGTTTCGTGCCTTTGAAGCAGTTATAGCGTATCAGGTCGCACAAACGCGGTGAGTTTATTTACGTCTGTCAAACATCGCTGCAAAAGAGGGAATGCTTGGTATAAACAGCGTTTCAATCTTTATTTCACCAAGACGAATGACTCATACTTACTCGTGACAGGATTCTACAATCGGGCGTAAATCCCTCGCTTTAGGATTCGCGGGAGAAAGCCCTAGGCTACTACTCCGTGCACATGTCACGATATTCCCCTAGGAAGGACTTAGCAAGAGGTGCAGCGGCCGTTGATCCAAGCTACTAGACTGATTCTACCTTAATTTGCAAGTCTCAAGAGGGATCTGCGTCTGCTCCTCCTGATATTGGCCTGGCACGTCAGGTGAGGCTTTGAACATACCTCCTTGATATGTTCTGGGGTTATTGTAATTTCAGTCAAATTCTATTAATGCCCTGGAGGACGAGTGACTTCAACATCAAGCCACGGGTCTTCTCACTACATCCGCTACATATACTCTCGAACATCTGGTTGTTTTACCACGCTTCTCAATCTAGCTCAGTCCTCACCGAATAGCTCAAGGCCATTCTTGGATATGCCTTCCATTCGTGCGGCAATTCTTCTTCTCCTGTTGCTGGTTTCTTTCGCATCGGCGGCAGGATGCTTCGGTAGTGGCCAAGCAGCAGTAGTGGCAGAGCAAACCGAAATGGTGTACAGCGAGGTTACGGGACCTATGTGTACATCGTTAGTGGTATGAGGAGATTCGACTGATCAATAGCGAGTAATCTCAGCCTGATCTAGGCGCACAGTAAGATAACACTATAAGAGAAACAATAGCTGCCTTTACCCCAAAGGACTTACAATCGTTAGTGTTATGACCCTGCCCCCGAATCTTCCACTAGGAAAAGCTGACAATGTAACAGGGCTGGTATGAGAGCCTTGAAGAGCGCTTCAACTCCGTCAGTTTCCCATCGGGGAAATACGACTTCAAAGTCACAAACTGGCCCAACAGGAAGAGCTATTTGAAGTATGAGGATTGCATGAGGTGGAATCGGGACAGAGTAGCAGAGTGCTTGCGCGGTTCCAAGTATACTTACGGAGACTTTGAGATTACGTACGATAGAATTCCTTTGCATTGGGTCATTAATTCTAAACTGACTACATGATGCAGCGCCGATTTCAACAGGGGAAAGTGCGTGGGTGATTTGTAAGGATGTACGAGAAGGAAGAGGTCTCAAAAGTCAGGATAGTCGAGTTGATGGCGAATGGTTTCTATACTTTGAACCGCTGGCTTGAGTTTGACGGTAATATGGGTCAGGAGTTATGCTCGTCAAGGGGTAGTTATTTTCATTGCTTGTAGCTACACATAGTAACAGTGACGTTTACGCTCACGTCCATAAAGGATAGTTGTGTACATAAGATGCTGTTATGATTACGTCTGGGGACAGCCAGTATTCATAGGCTTGTGCTGCTATACCAGTGAATATGCAGATCACATGACTTAGCCATTAAGATTAGAGAAAAGTTATAATAGGTTTCTAGTCAGCCTATATATCTATGCCTATAACGAGTAATCTGCGATCCTGAAATGCGATGATGGCATGCTGGGCGCGACAGTTCAGTGAAGACGCGCCAATATTTCTTCACAATCGCCTTTCACTCCATTGGCTCACGATGCTTGTGACAGCCGAAATCCCCACATTCTGGGCGTGATAGTTCGGTGAAGTGGCGCGCCGATATCTCTTCACAATTGTTTCCCACATTATCGGCCAACAATGCTTGTGATATCCGATATCCCCACTTCCAGTGCCAAACACATAAATATCCCACTGAACTCAACTACATCGTTTCCTCTCGCAATCAGCTTTCGTGGCACCCCCACTCCTCAAGATACTTCTTCCATATTCCCACGATGTCCGGCACCCAAGCAGAACCAACACCCGTCAAGCAGGAACCTACAGTCCCCATTGGGACCCAAACTAGTCCCCTGTTCCGACTTCCAGGTGAAATACGCAACCGAATCTACGGATACGCTCTATCATATGGAGAAGCTATAGTAAAAGAGGATGGTCAAGGGCTGTTCCGGCTCTGCAAGCCTACCGAAAAGGCCGACGACCCGCTAGAAGAGCTGAACCTGCTGAAGTACACCTGCCGTCAAGCTCAACACGAAACACGAGCTCTAGGAACACAATACAATACCCTAGTATTCCCCGATAAAGTCGCAAGCCGGGACTGGAATATCGAAAAGCACAAGGAAATCCAAATGACCGGTTACAACGAGACGAATATAGACAGCAAAAACACCATGTTTCTCTTCGCTCGCTTCCTAGCCGCTTGTCCTGACTCTTACAAGGTGCAGATCAAGTCTATCAAGTTTACTACGGATGGAAAGATGAATGGTACTGTGACTGCTCCCAGCCTCATAGAAATACTAGGCTGTCTTCGACCATACGCGGAGTTCTGCATCGAATACCCGCAAGTTACGACTTCTTTAGCCTTGCCACTCGAAATGAATACTGGACCTTTCTCGGATTACCCGATTGGAGATTTCATTGAAATTGGCGAGATGCTCACATTAGCTTTACGAAAACATCATCTGATCAGCGTTATCCCATTTACGCGTCGGTTGAGCCCGCCGCATCCGCAAGATAATATGTGCAAACGTGTTAACAACGTAGCCTCTAGGTCATGGGGTGGATATGCTGTAGATACAGCGCCTCTTCCGCAGAACTTTAAGATCTTTCCAAGTCTCCCTGTTCAAGAGTACTCCTTTGAAGCCCAGCGGGAGAATGCTGAAGTGTATAAGGCCTGGCTTTCTCAAATCAAGATATGGTACGATGAAGGATTCTGAATGATTGCCATACAATCTCATGCCGCCTACATTATGGATGCCCCAGTAGATAGTACCGAGAAGGCATCTGAAGACGGAATTGAAGTTGTCACATATTATCAGCGTAGTGGATTGCTCAGGCTAGGCATTGGTACGAATACGTAGAGGAAGGTATCTGAATAATAGCGCTACAATCCCATGTAGCCAGCGATTTGCTAAGACCTGGAAGATTTCCAAATTCACTTCAATATTTCGAAAAGGTAGCTTTTCGCAATTTTCATTGTCTATTGATTTATCGTATCAGAACAACTTTGTACATTCAGTTTTAAGTACAATGACATAAAGCAAAGATTTACCGAATCAAGCCTACTCGTTTCTGTTCCAACCGCGACCCATACTATTTACAGATTTGACCGCATACATTGTTCTCTGTTTCAAAAGGGCATGACCTTAAATGACCATCTGGCAACCTTGAAACCTGTGATACTTTTAGAAGGCATCAACTGGTAACAATGCCAATTGTATATGTTAATTGCTCTTTTGCTGTAGTTGGGAGAGAGCGTGAGACTTTTTGGGTAGACTTCATTGCTTCCGCTGGAAGTCTGCTGGAGGTGTCCTTGGTTTCATATGTAATGCGACTATTCACTGAACCGTAATTGCGGATGGTGAAATGAACAGGAGTTGCAGCTACAGCCACAGCCATAGCCACGGCCACAGCTATACTAAAGTCTTTCACAAGAAGCTCTCACCTAATCATCTATAGTTCTCTCACGTATATGCATAATTTTCCTCAACACTTGAATTCCCAAGAAACATTCTACACCTCCCAACCACCACCCACTGCGAATTTGTTATTGCAGCCCTTTGCTATCACAACTCGTAACCAATTCCACACAGACAGATCAATTTCAGAAATAAACCATGGCACTCGCACTTGGTTTCGATCTCATTCGTAAGATATCCACGTACCTCGTCGCAGCTCCAGACGCGAGTCAGCAGAGCCCTCTGCTTCGACTGCCAGGGGAACTGCGCAACCAGATCTACGAACTTGCCTTATCCGATGACGAAGTTCTTGTCCAGGAAGAAGCTTCCGGGTTATTTCGCCTTCTGAGAAATATGAGCCCACGCAAGGAGCTGAATCAACTCAAGTACACCTGTCGCCAACTCCGCCACGAGACCCGTGGTCTTGTCCCGGCGTTGAACACCCTGCGATTCCCCGACAGCGGCATAGAGGAGCAGTCTGTGGTGGCTGGTCGTTTCCTCACAGCCTGCCCCCAATCCACACAGACCTCCATCCAAAAGATCGTCATCGAGGAGCACACCACTAGTTTGAGGGCACGTCCACTATATTGGAAAGGTGTAGCCCCATTGTGCGAATTTTGTCGCGAACACCCAAACATGACCATCGAGTTGTCCATTGATTGCGCGGGGTCTAGCCCTGAGATGGTCCGCTTCATAGCGATGGGAAACATCATATCTGCTGCATTACGAAAAAAACCCATGGATTTGCAGATGGTACTGGTCACGGCCCCACTCATGGGAAGCTTGAAGAGTGTGTGGGCGGGCTACGCAGAGGACGCGGAGCCGGTGGCGGAGAATTTGAGGGTTATACCACGTGGGACGTTCACAGCGCACGCTACCCAGTTTAGGCCACCGAGGACGCCGCAAGGACGCCTGTGGCTGGCTCAGATCGAAAAGTGGCACAAAGAAGGAATATAAATGAATAATTAAGGATAGTAGTGGAGCCTGCGCAATGTGACTACAAGTTCGACAACGGGTGGAGAGGTATTGGGATCTATCAGCATTGTTGCAGTTAAGTATACGACGGGGGGTTCTTTTAGTGTTCTTGCTCGGGATCAATAAAAGGTGGGCGAACTAAGCATTGGCTGGAAGGGAGACTGCCGACTTTGAAACGCATCATTGATCTTAGCGAGATCGGGATTTCTAAATGTCCATGGAAGGTGGAAATTATCCGTAGGGGGCAGATAATTCTGCTAATTTTATATAGAAGTACGTCACAAAACAATACAAAGGCCTTGACCCAGCGCATCCGAGTCTCTTTGACGCTCGAAGACGAACGAATATTACTCCGTGCAATACAGACAGTATAGAATTCTTCCAAGCTTTTGTAGTGTTACTACCGTTTAAGAAATCTGCGCACATTCCCAACGGAGCGGAGTGAGGTACCGAGAATATGGATCCTGTCTAACAAATCATTTCATAGCCGGAACCCTTCGAAGCCTCTGCGCTGTTTCTATAACTGGCCGCATCGCAAATTCTCTATCCTCGTCCGAAAGATCTCCCTCATCAACATCAACATCAACATCAACATACTGGTGATGCTTCAGTCGCTTAGGCGACGTCTCTCTGCATCTCACGCCGCCGAGGAGTCCCACACCCTCATTCAATTCATGTAGCCGCTTTCTCACATAGGAAACGGGTTGATTGATTTTCAAATCATCAAACGCGGGCGTCACACCTTCACGCGATGTGATGGAAGTGATACTCGAGGGAAAAGAGTCAACGGTCGTATCCGAGCCGCCCCTAGCCGTGGGTTCGTCTTCGGAGGTATCGGAGGCCGAGTCATACGGGTTGGGGTGGTTGATAACGGGTGCTAGGCTAACGTTTGGCTGGCTAAAAAGGCCAGTCGTGGTGTGGATTCGAGGCGCTGTCTGTACTATGTTTCGGATCATAGACCCTGAGTGTCCGAAGATGACAGCACCATCGTCGAAAAGTTGCCCAGGGGGTACTATAGCCCCAATGGCAGACTTGGGAACGATTTGTTGGAGGCGATTGCAACGGCAACGGTAAGCATCAGGAGAGCGGCAGGCTTCAAAGACAACGGAGCTGCCACGATCCCATTGTAGGCGCGTTGATGTGAGATACTGCCTATCTAAACGAGACCCAGCAACGTCATAAAGGTCCTTAATGGTGCTGATGCCGCTTGCGAGGTAGTCCTTCCATTTAGGCACACTTCGCCACAGGTTGCAAAGTACTTTTGTGTCGTCTTTCCGCGGGCGTATGAGATCTTCGAAGCCATTAGCGAACAAGACCAGTGCGTCGATATCTCTCGCGAGCATAGGCCAACCGCCACACGTTTTCCTGACCACAACTTGTTTCTGGCGGAAAGGTGAGCGTTCTTCTACGACCGCTTTGAACTCGAATCCAGAGATATTCTCGCGTAGGGTCCCTTTAACCGAGGCCCCTGGAGTACTACGCTCCCTTAAGACGTTTTGATCGATGAGGAACTCTAACAACGACCAAATGTTAAGTATGAGATCCTTGAAAGTGTACTTCTCATAGTCAGATAGATTCTTGGAGGCGTTCTTTCGCAATTTGTCCTTTGCGGACAAGCTATCTGTATCGGGTGCTACAAGATCAATCTTTTTGCCGTTGATCTCGAAAGGCTCAAGCCAGTGGCGATGTTGTGCGATGTGAAGCATGACGTCTGAAGCCGGCAGAAGCCAAGCGCGTCTTTATGAGGTATCGAAAAGGACCACTGAGGTTTTACAGGCCGCGGAAACGATGCGTTGAAATGGCCCACTTCTTTGAAAGTGTGACTTCCCGTCTTTGGCGCCCAGCTTGAAATCCAATTGGGCGACACCTATTTGCTGAATTCCTATAGTACCACCAGCAAACTTTAGCGGTGAGTCAGCCTCCTCTGCTCCAGAATAATCGATATTCTCGTAATTGGCAGAGCCAGAGCCTAAGAGAGAGGTTGCTGAAGTACACCAACCCACTATAGCGCGGCACATGCTAAGATCTGCGAAACTGAGCTCGTCAGTGGAAAGGCGATTTTTGCATTGCTTCAAACCATCCTGATACGACAATCGAGTATCAGCATCACCACTCGAGATCAGATGCCACTGAACTCTGTCATCAGCTCTTTT
Organism: Massariosphaeria phaeospora; assembly: GCA_011032825.1. Taxonomy (NCBI): domain Eukaryota; kingdom Fungi; phylum Ascomycota; class Dothideomycetes; order Pleosporales; genus Massariosphaeria; species Massariosphaeria phaeospora. The sequence continues at coordinate 984,875 of JAADJZ010000001.1, read as the reverse complement.
AGTCGGTACGAGAATCGTTGAGAATCCCTTCATAACAATGCCGCCATCGTACTCCACAGCATGTTGAGCTCCTACAATCCCAGACATCAAATCGAGGGGTACCTCAAGACCTGTTTCATCTCCGCGCTCAGGTATCGGAAAGCCTTGTGCAATTGATGCTCCGCAGAACATAGGCAACCAGCAGGCGTTCTCCGTCCGGTGCAATGATCGGTGATGGAAGTTTAACTCATAGGTGGGAACTAGTTTACTTGTAGATGGCTTGATTTCCAGGGCAGGCTTACAATAAGCGAGTTGCTCGTCATAAGGTGATGAGCTGAAGGCCGATCCGATCCAGGCAAGTTGTTGAGCCAGGTCAACAAGCATTTGTATTGGTCCTTTGGCGTACACGAACATATGGCTTACTACTTGATCATTCTTCGGTGAAGCTCCTCGTGAATCGTAGTTCCAGTAGAGACCGTTGTAATCTGCATGGCCTTCTTCCGAAATGCGAAACATAGCATCCATCGTGCTAACAAAGTACGATCCACTCAAGGGCCAGATAGTCCTCGCGTATTCTAAGCAGGTTGTTGCTTGTGCATACAGAGCTGTGCCTGATAATGTCACGACGCTACCGAGTTGCGGAACACCCTCGCCGTATTGTAATCGCAAGAACGACGGCAAGCTCCATTTGACTTGGAGAGCAATCGTACCCGTCTGGGAACTCACACGACCTTGAAGCGCAAACAGTCCATGGCGTACTCTGGACGCGAGCACGGAACTATCCGAAACCTGGTCATTGCCACGATAGAGTGCGCGTCGCAAATCAGCAGCGAGATGTTCGAACGACGCGCTCGACACAAGTAGATTTTTTATACCCTCCATACTGACAAACAGCTCATCCACTTCATCGTCTGTAAGAATATCCTTGCCGGATTCCGCCGGGTCTTGTGCAACCTTATCGAGCAGACCAAGTTTCTCTGTAAGTGATAAGTGCTTACTTAGAGCCTGTAAGCGCAGTGTCAACGAGGATTCTGTGACTGGATCTGACACAGCATTGTCGCAAAAATAGCGTGCGATCGTAAGGCGATACCGCCGGATGAGTTTTGTCGCACCCTCGAGGAGCTGATGACTTTTCCCTTGTGTAACACATTCATGGGCTCTTTCGCTAGTACCATCATCTGTAACTTTAGATGACAGTTCTTCACAAGCAATCTCATCTGAAGCTCTAGCTGACAGATCTTCGGTAAAAGATTTCAAGTGCATGCTCAGTTTACGCTCAATATCACCAGAAGAGTGGGAAGCCAACGCATAGCCTGCCCAAGCCCGAGCGCCTGCTCTCTCGATAAGAACGTCTCGAAGAAGGCGATGAATTCTTGGAGGGAGTTTTGAGGGAGGGCAACCGAACTTCCGACCGAACCAGGAGAGCATACATACTCTGTATCTGCATCCAGACTGCTGTAATATGCTGAATCGTATGACAATGATTGCGGTAAGATTTGACCAGTTGGTTGGTCATGATTGACACTGTCAGGTTTTGAGGTCGGAGGCGGAAAGGGGGACTCCTCTGACTTTTGATGCTTTCCATGGGCAAAGGACGCACGATTTGAATGATTGTCTTTCTCCTGTACCCCATGTTGATTTTGTGAATACTTGAGTTCAGAAAATTCGTTGACTGGACAATCTGTGCCTCTGTGAAACTCCTGATCTTGGTTTGGCGAGGTATTAGACACAACGTTCGATCCTAAGGCAGAGAGCTCGATGGCTGGATCTTCGAGGTAGGTTACGTAAGGCACTTGTGAGCTTCTTCTATTGGCCCAGTTCATGCCCTGGCCTAGTAGTTCCATGAGGAGCGTATCATCTGCAGCAGTCCAGCCGGACTGCCTAGGAGCCGCAGAGGGAACTTGAGGTTTCTTGAATTCGTTGGATACAATATTTATTTTCGTGTTATCCTCGTCATTCAAGATATTGTAATCTTCACCACAGTATGTGCTGGCGCCGAATGAACTACTGCCGGAGTACCCAGAATCGTTGAAATCGTCCAGATGCTGGTCCCATCGAACGCCACTAAAGGCAGGGTGTTCAGACGGTAGAATGGAAGGTGGCCCGGTAGCTTGAGGTATTTCATGGTGGGGCCAGGAAGCAGAATATGGCGACGGCGGTGGATCCCGAGCTGATGAAAGCTTTGTTCTTTTCCGCTGCTGCTGCTCTGAGTTTGCGGTGGTGTCCGCAATATTAAAACCAGGGCCCTGAAGTGCTTTCTCCGAGAGTTCCTCCTTAAGTAGAGGTCGCTTTGGTTTTAGTACTTCGCCTTGCGAGACGGAGGCCGATCTTTCTGGATCTGCACGGCAAGGAGCAAATTCGGGGGTCTGTTCAAGCCATTTCTTAAGTGGGCGCACACCATTATCGGCGGGTCTGATCTCAGTAGAGCCTGGAGGTGTAGGGGGAAAGGTCGGCCGCATCTTGTCTCAATGGCACTCCGAAAAAAGCTTATACAAATAAAAGCGAGACAATTGATGTGCGAGGTGTAAGACGTAGGATTTGTGGGGAGCTGAGGGTATGCGCTTGTTTTGTCCCAGCTGGAGAGCTGCCTGAGAGCCTTGCACAGCCCCCTGGTGGCGGAGGGCTGAGCTGAAAGATGCGACGAACCATACGGAGTACTTGCACCGCTGATTAACTCACTCATCCCCGTACGTTTAGGGAACAATCGAGACGGGGGACTGGTCACCGAAACCTGTAGAGGGTGGGTAGTGGCAGCATGATCGCATATACGTGCATCGATGCGGTGGCTTAGATGCCAGATAGCCATCCATATATCTGTAGGGAAGTAGCGATATGGCAGGTCTAGGGCGAATATATATCAGGTTTGTTGTGTGGGAAGTAAGTGGTACAGGACAGTCCAGCGTTCGTCGCCCGAGGTCGTTGGGGAGTTCTGCGCTAGTGAACCGGCACAAGCTTAACCGAATAAAGCGGCGATTGCATCGTACCATTCGCTCTAGTAGATAGAACCCAAAATCGAACGGGATATTGAACATCAGTTTGCAATGCCCTAAAAACTGACGTCCATCCCGTTCTGCAGTCGCCAATTTGAGGCGCGTATTTTTTGAAAAGGGCTAGATAGTCAGATATGACGTCACCGTTTATGATTGTGGCGCAGCTTGGCGAATGCCCCGCCATCAACACCAACACAAACCGATCAGGGCCATAACCCTTTACTAAAACTTGATTTGCCTACATTCGTTTGTAAGCCATGAGCACACCTCCAGATCCACGTGCACAGAACGAACATCGAAGCAGTCAATCCCAGTCTGCTTTAGCCGGTCTCCCGGTCGAACTCCTCCACCACATTGTGTCTTTCGTCACCTACATGCCATCTCTGGTCAATCTGAGTCTCACTTGTTCATGTATGCTTCTTATAACGGACGAACACTTGTATCAAACCTATCGTTATCGGGCAGGGTCACACGGATATTCCAGTCCAGCTGCTCCGTTTCGCTTCTGCTCGGTACCCTCGTCATTAATCAAAACCTTGATCTTGCGTCCAAAGCTACGGAAACTTGTTAAAGAGCTCGATTACGAGTTCACATGGAATTCAAGGAATGAGACAAGGCCTGACGATCGGTCCAGCCTTGCGCCCTTCCACCAATACTCTGATGGACGCTCTTATCTACATTACGACGATCTTCTACAGGGCGTGAGGGCTCGCAGAGAAGAAGCTGAAGTGGCATATCTGCTGATGCTCGCGCCCAACATCCGTTCTGTCATGCTCGAAGACGCAGGCCGCGGGCTTCCAGCACGCCTGTTCAAAATCCTCGAAGCTGGCGGAATTCCCCACGAAGCGAGGACCTTTCATGGCTTCCAGCATCTGACCACGCTAGGCCTTTTCTTCAAACCCATCACTAGCAAACTGCGTGAAGTGCAGAGAACGCAGCTCCACCAGATCTCTTTCTCCCGCGCTCTTCTCATTCCCGCACTCCGCAATCTCACACTCACGAATATCAACTTCGAATCATTATTCCGAAATTCTCCCCATCCCTGGTCGTGTCCTCCACACAGCTCGCCCGTCACCAGTCTTTCCGTACAGAACGTGTACTATGCCGAGGGATACTGGGACCGATTCCTCCGTAGTTTTGCGAAGATTGTGGACGTGAAGATATGGTGGCATCACTGGGGAGGCGGAGGCGATTACAAGAAGGAATGCGTTGATGCGTTATGGGCACATAAAGACGCTCTTGAGGCTATTGACTTTTATAGCCATGTGAGGTATCTACTCCAGCCGGAAGAGGATGCTATGGACGATGTGCATCTACTCCAGCCGGAAGAGGGTGCTATGGACGAGGTTCCGTTGAAATGGTTTGCGGATTTCGAGAAGCTGAAGTACTTGCGGTTTGGGAATCGGCAGTGTGCAAAGTTAGCATAGCATAGGGGTTGCCGAGAAAGGAACAGTCCCTTACAGTCCCTCGATCCCTTAAATACTATTAAAAACATTATCAGACCTTCACAAATAAGTTGCACCGATATGTGTGTCCAAAAACCTGTATCAAAATATAGTCACGAGGATGTGGGGACACATCTTTCTATAACGACCTAGCCTACCAGCCTTCTCTTTCTCCACAAAAACTCCACTCAAGAAAAACCCCATCTTCAACTCTGTTAGCAAACTTTTTTGAGGTCAAGAAGTAAATAAACTGTAGCGCGTCGCTGCTGTCTTTGCACTGCGGACGAGATAATACACAAAGTAAGATAAATGTCCGAGGTGTGGTTCATCTGCGCCCGAAGATCGTCGCTTGAACGCGCACTCTACAGTCATGGTATTATGTACCGCTCTGGCAATTTGAATCCTCTCGTACAGGGCGTAAACAAGTGTGAACACTGCATCTGGTCTTGTGCATCGCGGCATTTGGGCCACGTTCAGTGGTTGTATGTTCATTTTCAGGTCATTTTTAATTCCTGGATGCAACATCCAATGGGTATCACATGCAACATCTGCGTTCAGCTCATTCGTCGTACCGTAGCTCATTCCGCATGTGGCGCCCGAGTTCATCAGCCCAACGCCCAACTACCCTCATCCTTTCCCGTTGTATCCCTTACGCGCAGCGTCGCGCTTTATTTCCGCGATCTCGGTCTCCGACAACTCATCGTTGAGCATGTCGTGGTTGCCTTCTGCAGCGGGTTCCTCGTCAACGGTACCCATACCGGCCTCGTCAACAGGTTCATCATCGAGCATATTAATGTCCTCTTCTTCGTCCGGTCCGTTATCAAGCATTCCGTCGCCTTCTTCACCCGAGACTTCTGCGTCCTCCACCGGCCTTGTATCCATGCTGGGGATATCATCTGCCTCGATCTTGATGTTGATCTCTTCCGCGTTACTGGCCGCATCACCTCCTTCGTCTTCTTCGTCTGCGATAAGGCGTACCCAAAGCTCAGTAAATGCCTTGGACATGATCTTGGGTTTAATTCGGGCGGTTTGGGTTCCCTTCACGTCTGGATCAGACTTAGGAGGATCTGGGTATCCAAAAAAGTTGTCCTCGCAAGATACCGGCGCAATAATGACCGCCTAGGCAACGTTAGCGACCATTCCAACCTTTAGCATCCTCCATGTACTCACGGTCAGCCTCCATTCCGGCTCATACGCCCCCTTGTTGTTCATTCGGTACAGATTTGGCTCCTCGTCTTCGAAAAACATCGTGTCTAACAGATCCGCCTCACTGACCCGCGGAACCATCTTGATTAACGCGCCTTTCGCATGAACAACATCCTCCAGCCAGCATCGTGTCCGGCGCACGCGCACCTCATCAATCTCAAATTCAATAAAGCCGCGATAAAATGTAGCGAGGAAGACATGAAACTCTCGGCCGCGAGTCGCGTTGCCAGTCGCGTCGCAAGCCGCCATAAGCTCCGCCACTTCCCGGCCGTCTGCTGTTTCTCGGCCGTCCAAATCTTTGAATTTGCCCTTGAACTCCTCGAAATCCGGGTCGGCCCCGTAGTAGTCGCGCAGTACATGTATTAAGAACTCTGGCCCCGTCGTCGTGTGCTCGCGCCTCAATTTTCTACGTTCCTTACTCCGAAGATTCCGATTCTTAAGCTTTTCATTCGCAGGCTTCAAATTCTCAATCCAACAACGAAAGATATGGTGCAGGGTATCGGGGACACTGGAAGACTCCCCCTCTTCATGTTCAGGATCCAAACCCAGAAGGTGGAGCTGGCGTTGTATGGCCTCGCGCAATGCGCCAAGATCCCACAGGTCGTCCGGGTCGTACACGCGGTACAGTCGCGCTGGATCACCAATCGGCCATGGTGGATTTAGCTTACGGTACGCGCTGTCCCATTCTAGGATGTCTGCTGTGTCTTGCTGGCGGCGGGGAAAAGGCGCGTCTTCTCCTACGAAGGGAAAGAAAGGTATTGGGGGCGACGGTGGGGGTGTCACGCGCCTCTTGAACACAATGACTTTATGCATATTAGAGGCATACTTTGGATAAGTTAGCAATCGAGAAGATCTGATCATAAAGATGTAGTAAGTGGTTTGAAGGTTGGAAAGATGGACTCGACCTGAGATCGCACTGGATTGGGTCGACGCTAGTGCGCATAGCGGCTTGGCGGGTCGGCAATACTTGCCACAACATCCTCCACGCTGACCTACTTCATGTATACGAGAGAGCATCCAACAGACTATCCATACCTGATGACTACCCCTCCAGCTCCCCTGAAGCTATTGAACGAAGCTCAGGAATGTGACTACATCGAGGATCGGAGTGCTCGGCCGTCAATGAAACTAGAGTGTTTGCGCATTCAATGCTCCACCCTCTGTCCGCACTCCTGGCCGTTACCGGCATGTGATCTCCACGCTCCATTTCGCTGCAATCACGAGAAGCAGATTCCGTTTGTCCAATCTCCACTCTCCTGACCGGTTCTCTATCACGACGTCCTATCATGCAGGTAGTTATGTCAGAGGGCCGTTCTGTGCCAGTATATAGATCCCTCGTATCCGCCTCCAAGATTATTATTCTCTATCACTCTCTATCTCTTTCTTATAGACTGCCTCTCTTATATACACTTTCACTCTCTATTCTATAGATTTCTCATTATGGCTTCATCGAACCAAGGACCCGCTTCCAATTCAGCTCAACCTCTGCTTTCAGGAGGAGTTCGCTCCAACCCTTCAGCCCGTAGATTCCTCTTTCGAAATGCAGGTCAAGACACCCTGGTCACTCTTCAAGAAGCCCGCTCCTACTTCCAACTCGGCTATGCCATTCTGGATCCGACAACCCGCATTCCCGTCGACATTGACGCAGTTCCAATTACGGCATATGCGCAGGAGGATGCTGCTTTTGAGCGTCAGAATCGCGAGGTCGAGGAAGAGGTACAAAAGCAGGCTGCTGACAGTAGGTTCAGGTTATGGGCTTGTTTTCGTACTGATATGCTGATCCTGTTGGCAGAGGAGGCTAAATCAGGAGAGAACGGAGGCGACAAGAGGAATGGAGGTCCAAACGGCTTCAATGGCTTCAAGGGATGTAGGTGTGTCCATTGGGAATTTGCGAACTAGACTAACGGGCTTTAGCATCCGGCATGAACGGTTCAAATGGCAGTGCGGGAGGCGCTGGAGGTGTACAGGCCTAGTTTGGTCTGAATGGTTTGAGCTACTGGACAGTGTCTGGATTTGTATGGCTATCTAGTCAGTTCCCGAAATGGGGGCAATTTTGCATCAATCTGACAATCAAATCGGCACTCTGTCTCTCTTTTCCTCTCGTCTGAAGTGATAGGTGAATCGTGCCAGTCACTCAACAGTATGCACCTCTCATCATCCCCCGTCCAGGTCGTATCACCCCAGATGAATCGCAATGCGTCATTTGCCTCGCGTCGAACATTCATGATGCCGAGAGTGCCATTGCCCAGATGGGGACACTTCATGTCGACGCCGGTTCGCTCTTCTGCCGATGCGCCTCGTTCGCAGATCAGGGTGTTGTTGAGAAGGGCGTTGGAACTGAATGGGTAGATTCGGATGTTCCACTCTTCGACCTCGTGGTTGTCTGGATTCTCATCATCAAACTCTGCGACGGCGATGCGACATTGCTCTTTGACTGGTTCGGGGGTTGCAATCGGAGGCGATGTGCCAGACGAAGAGAGTGATGGCTCTGTGGTGGAAGAGATATCGGTTGATGGTAGCGACGTCATGAGCGGGGAACCGCTGGTTGCTGTAGAAGTTCTATACGATGATTTAGACGGGTAGATATAACTCCGACACAAGAAGGCTTACATCAGTGAGGTCGAAAGAGTAGATGAAGCCGACGGCAGCGCATTCGGACAATTGTTTTGTCGCTTGCCAACGGGCCCAGCTGGCAGAAAGCACAGATCGTTATGGCCAGGCAAGTCTCCTCGAGCGAGATTGTAAATGACGTTAAGATGTGTCAACGGAGGATGGTTCGGGGGTTTAACTGTGAGACCTTGGGCAGGAACCCTAGTCCACGCATGACTTGTAAGAAGCTGCTTCATACTGTTCGTCGGCTCGCCAGTATTGAACAAGAAGCCGGACAGCGCCGGCCATGAATAGTAGAAAGCGACGAGACCGGACTACATGCAAGTTAGAGGAGCATTTAAAGGCAGGAGTTGAACTTACGACCATGGCTGCTGCCTGGCTTGTTCCTGATCGTCCGTTCACATTATCCGGTATCCGGCCACCTACAGTAGGAACCTCAATATCTTCGCCCGGGGCGAAAACAGTGAGAGATCCTGCTGTCCCAGGCACATCCTGTGCGGTATCTGGCCAAAGTGTTCCATCTTTACGCACCGCACCGACGGTAATGATACTGTTGGTCGCAGTCCCAAACCGCTGAGGAGTGTTCTCATGAAGAGGTGCTGCCGATGGGAGGTTACCTGCGGCAAGCACTACCGGGATACCATTGGTGTCGCAGAATTGGAAGAAGGTCTCGAAATGCTCATTAAGTGCCTCTCCCATCCGGTTCGGGCGACCTGTATCAGGGTTAGAATATGGAAATCATATAATATGAGGTAATCGCGACATACCCCACGACATGTTGATCACAGATCTAGCCCTATCATTCTTATCCAGTCGTTGCAATATGTGGTCTTGGACCGTATTCAAAACCCATTGTAGTGCGCCTGGCGTAACAGGACCTGTGTGCACCATGCCGTTGAAGGCAAACTGACTATTTCGGTAACGATTCTTCGTCTTTACTAAGTATAGATCGGTATTGGGAGCGATCCCAAGGATCTTACCACCCGCAATCACGGCCATCCTAATCAAAACAGTAAGCTTTTGATTCTATTCGGATTGTACGCTGTATGCTGAGCATAGAAAGTCGGAACAGGGATCGACTTACATGGTGCCATGCTCCCCACCTCCAATTCCCGCGATGAATCTTCGGCTGGGGTCAATACCTGAAAGAGTCAGGGTGTTGGGTGCAAATGCATTGCCGACTTGTCGATCGATTGGGGCAAGGTCCTACAGGAATTAATCGTTGAAAACATACTTCGACATTGAGACTTACCGGAAGATCAAGATCGAAACCGTCATCTAGAACGTATATCGTAGTGCCTTTACCGCCCGAGTCATCAGTCAGATAGGGAGGATCGTGAGAGGGGTCCGAATTGGGCTGATTGACGTCTCGTGGTAATGCTGAGATCATCTTCTTCCACCACGGAGCATCGGGATCGGCATTTGTCAATGCACGGGAGTCAAGCTTGGAGACAGATTCTTTAGAAAGAGCGTGTAACGGGTCCGTCGTATTCCGGGAGCGTATAGACTCGGACTGAGGGGTGACAGAGGATTGACTTCCCTTGACAGCCCGGAATTCCTCCAAGCTCCCGTCAATGCTCTCATCAATCACCTCATTGAGATAAACTTTTTGAATGAATGCGTATTGTTTCGGAAGTTCCTCGGCTACCACAGCTGTGAGATTCGTGATATACATTTGGGTTTTGAGCGTATCCCAAGTATGGATTTCGCCGGTGGTCGAGTTCAGTTCTTGAGTGAACTTCTTAAATGTCTCTAAAGATGTCCCAGGTTTAGATGAAATGATGTATTCGCCCGACGGTCTTTCTGTAGGCTCCGGTTTTTCTGTACTGCTCGCTATCGTAGTAGTCCGTGATTGCGAGTCCGAAGCCGTATCCGTCGGTTGCGGCGTACCCGTCGCAGTAGGAACCTGCGTAGCCGGAGCCTCACTCTCCCAAGGAAACTCCTCAAAAGCCCTCATAGCCTCCTGTGCCTGTTCCAGCTGGCCTCCCGGCTTAGCATACTCTTGAATGTTGTCGCGGGCTTGCTTTTGCACCTCCGGCGACAGCTTATCGAACCCTTGGGCCAGCTTTCCTAGAGACTTCATCCAGTCCAGAGAGCCTCTACCGAGATTCTGTACTCCAGAAAATGCATCGAGTCCAGCCTGACTAAGCTCGCCGAGAGGAAACGCTTCTTGGATGCCATTGAGCGAGGAGACGAGGTTTCCGACGTTGCCAGTAGCGCTGGTGACGGTGTTGGCTAGGTCGCCGGCTACAGAGCTGCCTGTTCCTGTTGCGAGGTCCATGGCGCCTTTTCCTACGTCTGCAACGCCTTTCACGGCGGACGCAGCGCCACCTAGAGCTTTTCCTATGGCTCCGAACAGTCCTCCACCGCCGCCACCACCACTCCCTTGTCCCTCTGGCTTCTTAGAAGGGCCAGGCTGGGCCGTGATTAATTGACCGCCGCTGCTTATTTCTTGCGCATCACCAAGGTCCGATGGGATGTCCATGGTTTGGCCGCGTAGAACTACTTTGTCCGAAGATAGTTGTGCGACCGAACCATCGAGAAGTAGTATCCCGATAGGTGGCTGTTCAGGGGCCGGAAGATGATACGCTTCGCCATCAACAACTGCGTCGAAGATATAGGCCGGGGGAACACTGGCCCGAGGTGCAGAAGAGCCGGAAGGAGATGTTGCGGAAGATTGCGAGGGTTGAATGGGGAACATGGTGGTTGTATCTACTTCCCCGCCAGGAATGGATGTACCAGAAGCTGGAGCGGTGACAGTGATAACTCTTGGGGAGCCGTCTGATCCGATCACCGTTGTAATGACAACAGGGTTGTTGCCCACCAGGCTCCCTCCCACCGTTACGGTAGATGTGATTGGTTCGTTGAGTAAGGACGTTAGTGTTGAAGGGACTTCGTTTGCTGTTGACGAGAAAGAGGTGGCGATCGATGTGCTGTTGGTGTTGGGTGTGCGGGTGGTGATACTAGATAAACTCGTGGACGACAACGACTTCTCTGTCGTAATTGAAGATATCGAAGCCGATTGCGACGAGATCGATGGTATCCCAGTGCTCAGACTAGTTGGACTTGGGTTCGTCTCAGTGGAGTTCGATGGAAGAGGAAATGGTGCCTTCTCCGTCCAGCTACTACTATGGATAGGTGACGAGTGTGTTTGGATATTATTATGAGACGAAGTTCCGGTGCCCATCAAAGTATGGGAGGCTTGCAGAGATGTGCCGGGCGTTGTAGTAAGAGAAAGCGAATTTCCTGATGCCGCTGATGAAGATCTTGATGGAAGGGTAGCTGGAGTACTGGCTTGCCGATGTACGATTCGGTGATGGGCTACCATTCGAAGTGGGTCAGTGTACGGATTCGAGATTTGTATATACTACATACCTATTTCGGGGATGCTGTAAGGCAAGGATGCATGAGCACTGTATAAGCTTAGTGAAAGAAGAAAGAAGGGACGTAATGGTATAGAAATATGCATGGTGAACGACTGCAAATGGAATGAAGGGAGAGACAGAATGTCGAGATGCTACTATCGTTATAGAAAGGAGAGGACATCTAGGGATTTATACCTGTGAACTATCAGACTTGCCTCGAAGAGATGTCTGCATGCGGCGATGGAAGGCAGAGTCGGAAAGCTGTGCAAAGGCCGGCTGTGTATGTAGTTGTTTCTCCACTTCAAATCTTGCTCGGTCGATGAATGTACCTCGCCGCAGCCTTGAGGCGTTGATGTGGGTATGGGCGGTTAGCGGATAGACACCGACTTTTTATCTAGGAGTTTGCTGCGATGTCACGGAAGGAGAGAGATTTCGAGACACAGGAATAAATCCATGTACGAATTACTCAGTTGATAATAATAGGTTGCAATAACTTTCACAATTGTTCAGAGTTTGAAGTTTGAAGCCGCGTTTGATGCTCAGATGTTGGAAGGGATTGAGGTTGAAGCTTGGCGCTTCGCTAGTCACATGGTATAGCGCATGTTTCTAGAATTCGAGCGCGCTTCGGCCAGCATCCTGGCGGCTAGCAAAACATCGAGAAACACGCACAGAGCAAGAGCTCTTGACCGAGCCGCGTCGAAGCGCCCATGGTCATGGATGTCTGCTGTGCCGCAGAGAAATCGTCCAAGGCTCTCACAGCTTGACGCCCTTGGCACTCAGGATACGCCGATGGCGCTCCGAATCCGATGATTACTTATTCAGGCCAGAGATATGGACAGGGGAGATGAAGAGAGATATAGCAGAGCGATGGCAAGAATTCAAGGAACTAAGCTGGAAAAGAAAGGGACCGTGGGTAATGATGTAAGATTGACGAGACGATGTCGCATGCGCTATACCCGGGCGAGCAACACCCGGATGCAACAGAAATGAAAAAGGTGTTCAAAACAACAGTGAGAAGAAAGTTGCGAAGTACCCGTACCTCGGAACAATCAAAGGATCGCTATTGCTACGCACAGTTGTGGTGTTGAGTTGTGTGTGACGCCTCCCGATTATTTCGGTCCCAGCCACCGCAGGAAGGAGCGCATTGCATCATCGCCTCGTCGTCGCAGCACGCACTGCGCCGCGGCTTCCAAACACCTCGCCCTTTTCATCTTCGTCTGTCCATTTCGACGCCGCCTTCTTTGCTGTCGCATCACTCGCTCGCTTTACTGTGTACTCTTTACCACAATCGCGCTGTTGTGCTTAGTGTTGCGCATTCGCGCCTGCCTCGGACTTTAGCGCCGGCACCCTCGGCCGAGCACGTCCGCCAGGAACCGTCACCCAAGCGACCGTCCACCCGTCCGCTCCCCACAACAACCACAACCGCCGCCGCCTCTCTTTCCAACCCTCAGCGCCGACACCTGCGGAAAGCCGCGTGCAGAGTCGCACAATGCCGGCCGTGCCCGTTCCCGTTCCTGCCGACGCGGTCGACCCGCAATTCGAATTCGCCAACCTTGCGCCCCGACAACCTGCAATTGACCTCGCCGACAGCGCCATTGCGCCCAACGTGCTCAGCGGCGCCCCTTCTCTGGAGCGAAGAATAGAACCCGGCATCATTCCGACATACTACAACTTCAACGGTCCAGCGCCGGGCACAGTCGCTGGCATCGTTCTAGGCAGCGTCGCCGGCTTTATCCTCATCGTATGGCTGCTATACACCCTCACCCAAGGGGGCGGAGGAGGCGCCCATATCCAAGGCGAGGAAGAAATTGTAGTCCGGAAACGCCGCGCGTCGCATTCAGGAGGTCGCTCACGCCGGAGCACACGCACCGAAGTGCGCCAGTACAGTAGGAGTCCGCAGCGGAGGTCCCAGGTCATCGTGGAAGAGAGGAGGGGACCAAGACCGAGAAGCATCGTGGTGGAATCGCGGGTGCCGGGCGATGATGTGGTTGAGGTGATTGAGGAGCACGACGAGTACCGCGCGCGGAGAGGCAGCAGGAGGAACAGCGGATACCGGTAAGTCACAGCTTGCGAGTTCATGGCGGGCTCAGTTTCTATAATGAACATCGACTGACACGGACAGCTGAACAGCTATTGATCAAATGCGTTCCCTACACTCTCGACCCCTTATACCAAAATCTCCGGATAGCCACAATTTTGTCTATCGCTTTCGTCGACGGATGCGTCCATGCCCCAACTCGGCATACTCTTGCATGGTTGTTCTTAATGTTTATATTCTCCCACGGGCACACAATACGGCTGTGTAGTTACCCTCTTACCCAACCCTTTTCCTACTTGTACACCATTCGGCACATCTCTGGCACACGGCGTTGGTGGGAATCCTGGCAGGAAAGTCCATGGCATAGGGGCCTACTTGGGGACACGGAGGAATGGCACATGAATAACACGCAGGGGCACGGATGGCATGGAAGGTGATGGGTTTTGTGCATTGTGCGATTTCGCCGATTCTCACATCAAGGTTATGTAGTGACTGCAATCAATGAATCTAACTATCTAAGCCCCCGCACCCCTTGAGAGTTGGTGGAAAAGTTGGTCAGCTACAACTTGCGGGCCCATTACGACTTTCGGCGCGGTAAGGAAGGTGCGATGATCAACGCAGCATTATCCATTGTGCCAGATGTGACAGGGCTTTGTAGATACCGCGAATACGTCTAGTTCGTGTTGCGTATAGCTTCCACAGTCTAGAGCATCATTACGAGAGCGTGAGGAGGAGATGCGACTGCTGCCCAGGTGGAGTTGGTGGAAGTGAGGTTGAGGAAGGTGCGACGGGTCCTAGTCGCTCGGCCTCTCTGCTACCTCTCTCTTTCCCTTCTTCATCTTCTTCTCTTCCTTTCTCTTCTTTCTCATCTTTCTCTTCTTTCTCATCTTTCTCTTCTCTTCCTTTCTCTTCTTTCTCATCTTTCTCTTCACTCTTCACCACACTCTCTATCATCACTTTTCGTCGTGTCACGGACCGCTGCGTGCTATCTCTCGCAATGTGTATCCTGTGAGACCAGATTCCTGAGCCAGAGCTAGGCTCATTACGTCACAGAGTAGTGAGAGAAGTGGCAGTCGTTTTACGCGCAAGCGGTGAAAGGTTGTTCCCTCGTCGCGTGGTGGTACGGGCGCGTTGGCGGGTGCTTAGCATCCTCTACACCCACCCTCGCGCACTCGACTGAATTTTTCCAAACCCACACACCTCACTTCTTTCACCTTCTCGAAATTACCGGACCGAACAGACACAGACGAGAAAACGAGCGGACGAGCGGACGCGATAATGGCGCCAGGTTCGAGTCGGTGGGAGGTCAAGAGAAAGACGACTATCTCTCCCGAGATGGGTGGTTCAATGGGCTCAGCCACGCCTACCCGCAGAAGAGAGCGAGACAGTAATGTACACACCGTAGAGCCACTCTTACCTCCCGAAACCCAAGCCATGAACCACGCCGAGGTCAAGGTCGCAATCAATCGAATGGTTGCGGAAGAGTTCGCGGGTAGGGACGTGTACAAGCTAGACTCTATTAGTGACAATCCCGGCGAAGGTTGGCGCATGGTGGGATGGTGGACTTACTTTCCGGCATTCGACCATCATCCATCCATCCATGAAATTCGTCGGCTGGCAGAGGTTCATGTCGAGAGTATCTTTGATGACTGGGAATTCTTAAATAGAATTCTCGCACGCCATGAAGGCACCATTCGCAAGAGGTGGGCACAGAAAACGACCAAACAAAAAACCGAGATTCTTCTCAGCGCTTGGCCAGAGATGCCCGAGAGGCACCCTTCCCGATACGAGTCTCGCCCCCAGCCTCGGGGTGAGCTCCCTGAAGCTGTCATGAACATGTTCCGGCATTTTAACTCATACAACTGTTTGACTCCTCACATCAATGTCGAAGACCTCCTAAAACCGAACGCTTTTCTCGCCTTCTTGAACGTGCGAGGCCGCTACCGTCCGCACCATTTTTCTCATGTAGAGTTATTGAATGGTCACAGATGTGGGTGGAATGAAGGATATCTCTGGGAAAAGTTGGATGGGTACGCGATGGAGTTTCTAGACAGACGTGATCCGTCTAGTTATGCGAAACTCATACCATGGATCAACAAGCAAGATGCGGTAGATACCGTGCGCAGCGGACGCGCCCTACATCCTGCGACTGGATTTCTTGTTCTGAGGATACAAAACTTCACAAGTACCATCTTGCGACGAGCTGTTGAACAAATTCTTTACGACGTTCCGACCGATATATTCGCCTGCTGGCATCTCCCTGTTAATCCGGAACCTTCTGCTTTGAGCACACGTACAGACTACTCTAATATTGGATACGCGTCTTTGGAACACCCCTATCGTTTGCCAGCAGCCTTAGACTTCCGGCGCATGCATTCACTAATATCCGCACGAATCGACGAGATTGAAGATCACCTGTGGTCGCTCCGGGAAGATCCGAATTACTTCTCGGAAACTTTACGAAGCGTGAAGCAGCATCGACCAGAGTACGCTCGAGATGTCACAGGCCGGAAATCGTCCTTACAGAAAAGGCCGCCCGAAGTACTGCTAAGATATGTAATCCGGGATGTAGTACTGGATGGCTATTATCTCCTTCATCATTGGTGCGAGTGTCAACGACAAGTCGTTGCGTTACAAGAACTAGAGCTTAAATATGCAGTCCAGACCACACATCGTTGTGACTTGCCGGAAGAATACGCCATGGCCTTCAAGAACCTTTGGCACCTTCTCCATAACATCATGACAGACACTCAGTTCAACATCCGAAAAGGCTTGGTAGTGTCACCTGCCCTTCATCCATACTATGAGGTGAAAATCAACGAAGCAACGGCTAGTGCTGTTCATTGGAAGCTCGACAAGAAGATTGCCGGAGTCGGTGGTACTGTCATTCAACTGTTTCACTATCTCCACGGCCTCATGAATTCAGATAACCCTCCTCTTGATGGTCGTCGCGCGGACTTGGACGAGCTAGAGAGGTTTCTTGAGTACGATTCATCGGCAAAGGATATGATATCCCCATGCGTTCAATATTTTTTCTCCCAATTATCCGTAGCCTGCCAATGCGTCCACCAAATCCAATCGTACCAACCATGGGCAACGAAGATCCGGAACGATATGGAATCGCGCGTCGATGACAAGATGAATCTGATCGCTCCTGATGTGCTTTACGACAATTACCAGGCCTTCACACGGCGTTGGACACCGGTTCTGGGATGGTATTTTACGGACTACTCTCTGGCACGCCTCGCTGATCCCTCTGATGGCAAATTTGACTATCCTGTTGGACAGCATCGAAACCGGACCAATGTCAGGAGAATGCGAGAGGCTGAAGCAAATTTGGACCGATTCTGGAGAGACGCTGATGCCTACTGTAAACTACGCACTGGAAAATCTTGGCCGGGTCTTCTCGATCACGATATTATACGAGGGCGCAGGCTGCAGCGTACTGCTCCATGGGTTGATCCGCCAAAATCACGTAAGCGCAACACAGAGCCGGCACAACAAACTCCACAGTACTCCTACCAGCCGTTTTCTCTTCTCGACCATGATGAATCAAGTGAGATTACGGGAAGTTTTAGCAAGATTCTCATCTCAGACAAGCCGAAGAGCAAAACGCGCGGAACCGCAGACCCTCTGGTCGAAGACCCTGTAATCGCAGAGGAACAGGACATACACGATCCCGTTGCTATACAACATCCCAAGTATTTGGTAGACAAACGCGCTCACCGTGTTTTCAAGATCCTCTTTCACTCCCAGTTCAGCAACGACACCCCTGGTGAAATCGCATGGACCGACTTCTTGCATGCCATGGTTAATATGGGCTTTCCAGCAGAGAAGCTACACGGTTCTGCCTGGCATTTCTCCCCTACGACATCGAACATCGAGCGCTCTATCCAATTCCACGAACCACATGGCTCGACAACGAAGCTGCCAAAGGACTGGGCGCGACGCTATGGCGGGAGGTTGAAGAGGGCGTTCGGATGGGAAGGCGATATGTTCAAGCTCGCGTGAGGGTAGGAAGAGGGGGACGCCCGGCTGGAGTTTTGTGCATTGGCTGGAAAGTGTTGCTGGATGTCCTTTGGGGGTGACGCTAAGTTTGGGGTTCGTACAAAAAGTTGGGCTTAGGTATGTTGGCGTATATCGACGAACTGGAGAAGCTATCTACTTGGGGCCTTGCAGGCCCGTTGCTGTCACACCAAATGCTCTAGAGCTAGAAACGTAGCGTCTACAGATGATCGTCTAGCTTGGATTTCATTCCAATTTGCATAGCAATTTGCATACCTCCAACTCTCCACCAATGAAATCGTACTACACTTGATCTTCCGCAGCCTGAGCTTCTACAACCTGGCAAACATCGACCCATGCTCAGGCCTTAGCATCACGCTTCATAGCCTCATGAATCCAACCCGACCTCTCCCTCCCAATCTTCTTCAGCTCTTCCTCCGGCATATCAACCAGCTTAAGATAAATATGCGGCGTCGGCACATTCCGCCCCTTCTCGAACCCCGGACGCGCGAGCAGCTTATACATCCACGCCTTCACATGCGGAAACTCGTCAATGGTGGACAGCCCGCTGTACTCTGCAGCAGCACGCTCCCAGTTAGTCTTACATAGGTGCTACGGAGCGGAGCCTAACTCACTGTACGCGGTGACCCACGGCCACACAGCGATGTCGGCGATAGTAACGCGATCGCCGACGAGGTATCCGGAGGGATTGGCGGCAAGTGCGGTGTCCATTGTGCGGTACAAGCGGCGGGTCTCGTTCACGTAGCGGTTAAGGGCGTAGGGGTAGTCGGCGCCTGCGGACACTGTGTCATTTCTGGTCAGTGACGCTGTTACTCGCATCGCCCAGCCCGAAACACAACATACGCGCAAAGTGGTTTGCTTGGCCTTGCATAGGGCCGACGCCGCCCATCTGCCACATGAGCTGCGATGTCCAGTCAGAGATACCTTTCGATCAATATGGAATGGTGTAAATCACCCAACTAGTCACCTCCCAGTGCTCTTTAGTATCATACGCATACGAGATTTTGTGATCCGCATCGTACCGCGCAACGAGATACTGCAAGATGGCACCGCTTTCCCAGATCTTGAGCGCCTGGCCGTGCTTGTCTGTGTCGACGAGGGCGGGAATGCGCCCGTTGGGGTTGATGTCGAGGAACCATTGCTCTTTCTGCTCGTGTTCGAAGAGCTTGATCGCGCGGACCTGTGTGTGGAGGGTGTTAGGGGTTGGAGACTTGGGGGGATGGGGGGGAGGGGGGCGTACGTTGTAGTTTAAGCCTAGTTCCTCTAGGGCGATGGAGATCTTCAGGCCGTTGGGAGTGCCCTCGGTGTAGAGCATGATGTTGGAGTCTGGGCTCATGGTAGTGACGGTAAATATGATTTTAGCGCAATGACAGAATGAAGATTAAGTTGTGCGGTGTTTGAGGAGGTAGGTAATTGTGAGGTCGCAAATCGTGATAATTCTCCTTTCGTGTTTCCGGTTCTTGATTCATAGTTATACCTCTAAAACCGAGAGTGCGGAAGCGGAACCATCTTACTACTGTAGGAAACAAATCACTTTGTTAGAGTAGAGGATTCAATATTGCCTTAATAGGATCATGTCAATTGATCCACTTTTGCCAATCAGAACACGTACAAGTAAACCAACATTCACTCGCCTAGTCAGCGCTGTCGGTTTAGTGTAGCCATGTCCGGTAAAAAAAAAACGACATTGGTATCGGAAACGGAAACGGCGAAGATCGTCACGCCAGTTCGGATTGTTAGCATGATTATCAAGCATTCCACCACTCCGCTTGCGCTGTTGATTAGAAATCATCTAGCTGCCGCGCAGACGTGGCGCTACTAGTCAAGTTGTGCCCCCGGGAATCTATCTGGCTTATACATAGGATGCTTCCGCGGAGGTGATTTCTCGCAGGGGGCGTTCGCTAGCAACTTATTTTCGACTTCTAGAGCCCTTCACATAAAGATCGATCCATATTTTTTGAATTGCTCGATTACATCTAACACCAACTAATAACGAAGCCCCCAAAGAAGAGACCCCGCCTCTTCCTGCATGCTAATAATGTTACTCAGCGCCGCACCCGCAGCAAGTCGCTTGGCTCTAGGGTCCGTCGCCATGTCAAATTTGATATTGAGAAGGCGCGGAGAAAGCTGTCGAAAGCCACTCAGCTCGTTACTTTGGTAGTAGATTAGAATTACTTCAAACATCCGCCAAGTACACTGGGTCGACTTTTCTAAGGCTTAGTATGCGAAACTTGGGCAGGGGCTTCCAAAGGATGACTTAGTGAAAAGGACCTTGAAATACACGCATAGCTTTACTATCTTGTGGAAATCTACGACACTATCCATAGATTGGCTAACTAGGTTCCTAAAGTGAACACAGATGCGGATTGAAGTGAAGAAGCAGGAATCCATATATTGCGCTTCATACTTACATTTGCCACCGTATTATAGCCTAATCTTAATATTTAAGCAGCAACGTGCTTATCAGTAGCTTCGTAACATGATATGTTGCAAGTGATGTTAGATCACCTGACCTCGCTTAGCACCTAGTGCCGGAACATTTAAGTTTTGCCGCCACAGTCCCTGAATCGACACCTTTCACATTCACTTGACGTTTTGACTACAAGCTTACTCGGGTATCCCGTCTACTAGCAACACACCCATCCAATTGCGTCGTCAGTGCAGCGCCAGTGCCTCTCTAGGACTTCTGTCAGCGCGAGAACTGTTGATCTTGCCCTCGGCAGTCTGATTGTGTGGGAGAAGTCCTCAATCACGATCCACGAAGCACCTCGCATCATGCTACCCTTTGTACTGACCCCACCTTACACAAAAACGTGCTCGCCAGACTGCGGACATGCGGGGTGAAATGACCGCGCTAATCCGCATGCGGATATTTTCCAGTAATTTGCTCATGTAGCGTACATGCCCAGCCTTGCGACTTCCTTCGTGCGAGTAGATATTACATGGGTATATTAGAGAGGGACGTACCGCGATACTGGGTTTTGTTGGTGAAAAGTGTTTGATCCATCTCGTGTCTTTCCGTTTCGTTTTTCTTGTTCAGAAAGAACCACGTTGTGCTGTCGATCACCATGAAGTTCACGACCATGCTCATCGCTGCGGTGGCGGTAGGAACCAGCGTGTGCGCTGGAACAGAACATAAATTCGGCAAGCCAGATTACTGTATGTACCTGTCGTCTTCCCTCGCAGCATATGCACACAGCCAATACTAACCTCCAATCCAGGCGTCACGCAACGCCCCGCCCACGACTCCCCATCTCTCCCCCGCCGCATCGGCGTGCTTCTCTTCCCCGCCTTCGAACTCCTCGACGTCTTCGGCCCGCTCGAAATCATCAGCGTCCTCGCCGGCACCTACCAACTGCAGCTATCCCTCATCGCCGAGACCATGGACCCCGTGAGCACGCGGCCGCTGCTCGCGGCCATGAACCGCATGAACAGCAGCGTGTTCCCCGAAGTGCTGCCCACGCACACAATTCACAACGCGCCGGCGCTAGACGTGCTGCTGGTTCCCGGCGGCCTGGGCACGCGTTCTCCGTTCATTAATGCCACGCTCGCGTATATCAAGAAGACGGCGCCGCAGGTCAAGTATGTTATCACCGTATGCTCTGGGTCGTTGCTTGCGGCGCGCGCGGGCATTCTGGATGGTAGGACGGCGACGACGAATAAGCAGAGTTGGAATAGCACGGTGAAGAGCCAGCCGCAGGTCAACTGGGTGCCGCATGCGCGGTGGACGGTCGATGGCACGTTGTGGACGACGAGCGGGATTAGCGCGGGGATTGATGGCGTGTTGGGGTGGGTGGAGTGCGTGTTTGGAGAGGAGGTGGCGCGGAACACGACGGTGTTTATGGAGTACAATCGCGAGGAGGATGCTGATAATGATCCGTTCGCGGTGGTGTCGGGGGTATATTAGATGGGAGGTTTTCGAGGGTACTGAACAAGTGACACTGATGAGTGGAGCTGGTTGTGACTAAAATAGGAGTATTTGAGAAAATACCTCCAGCGTAACTCCAGTACCTCGTCTAGTCTATGTTTATACGGACACATTTGATTCTCCAGTGAGCATCTATCAGTTTCCTTACGCTGTCAATCACACTCCCATCCTAGTCACGCCTTCAATCCCGTTACACTCCCGATCTGGTCACGCCTTCAATCTCATCACGCCGTCAATATCATTCTGCTGTCAATCTCGTCAGGCCCCATACTATATAAGCAAGAAGTGCACCCCCACATGGGCCACATCCATGACCGGCACCCCCACCTAGACCTCCAACACTACGTACACTGCTGTACGAATACACCTTTTCAGGTAGGTGTAGGCACCTCCATCTCTATGTACAAATCCCATTTACTTGTCCAATCTCCATCTTTGTCCTTGTCAAGCAGCAAAATATATCAAGTTATATGAGGTGATTCGTCTGATCAATAGCGCGAGTAGCCTCAGCCTGATCTAGACCCACTGTAGGATAACACTATAAGGTAAACAATAGTTGCCTTTACCCCAAAGGACTTACGTTACACTTGAACAAGGATGAGATGAAAACTGTAAACCACTGTAAACATATCAAATTATATACAATCATTTAGCACGAAACGACCCCAGTTTGGAACATAGCTCAAAGGGAGGCCAAAGGCTCGTCTCCGCTCGATCATCACTTCCGTCGTCGACATCATGACTGGAGTACGTACTTCGAATCCCCTGTGGGAATGTCGTGCGGTGGGGTTCCAAAAGTGAATGGATGATTGAGCTGGAGTGAATGAATGGGATGTTCCAGCTCCAGCTCCCATGAAAACGATTGTCCCGACGGTTTTGACTTGAGCGGTTGCCCCTCGAGACGTACTGGCAGTCAAATCCGCGTCCGGCGCCCCGTCACCCACCGTCCCGGTCCGACTTTTCTCCACGACCGACACGACCCTCGGATATAAAACCTCACCCGCGCCTCTCCAACCAGCCTCTACACCAAACCACCCCATACAGCCAGTCCACCATGGACCCCCGAAGCACCACCCCAAGCAGCCCCCCCGCACCCAAAGCCTTCGCCGCCTTCCCCGAAGAACTGCTCGTCAAGATCATCAACTGCGTCCGCCGCAAACACTCCGGCACGCGCGACACCCGCACGCTGTTCAACCTCTGCCTCGTGGACTGTCGATTCCGGCACCTCACGACACCCATGCTGTACGAAGCCTTCGACACGGGCTGCGACAACCCGATCCTGCTGCTGCGCACGCTGTTGACGGTGCCCGAGCTCGCGGGACATGTGCGGCATATTGCGTGGCACGACGGGCACTGCTTCGAAGAGAACGATGGCACGGTGCTCTTTCCGCATTTGCCACGGGGGTCTGGAGAGCCGAATCCGCCGGCTTTTGTTATGGGCGCGTTTGGCGGGAGAAATACTGATACGGAGCCGTATAAGATTAGCTCGGTCGATATGGAGTTGATTGCTGGCAGGTTGAAGGATCGAGACTCGACTCACGCGTTGGCTGTCGGGCACCAATACGCACAGCGTGCGTCGCCTCATCCACAAGCAACGATGCTTACCCGTATAATGCCAAGCACGCTCGACGCCCTCACGATGCTGGCGCCGAATTGCCGCTCACTGGAGGTGGCGCGGGCGGAAGGTGTTGGCTACCACGCTGCTGCCAACGACGGCTGGCTGGAGCTCCTGCACTACCGCGCCGGCCACGGATTCCAACATCTCCGGCGGGTCAAGCTGCACGCGCATCAGAACCGGCGTGTCGATGTCCTGGCGCTGTTCGCGCTGCCTTCCATGCGGGAGCTCGAGCTCTTCGACCTCGTCGACGATGGCTGCAACATCCCCTTCCGCTGCTCAAGAGTCGAGTCGCTGAAGCTGCGGCGCTGTCAGATCCAGGCGAGCCGGCTAGTCAGACCAATTGCCGCGTGTCGGGCGCTCAAGGTGCTGCTGTACGAACACTGCGAGGATGGGTTGGCGAGCTTCCTGGGCTCGGGATTCCCCGTTGGTCTTACCTCAATGAAGCTCTCCTTCCCCCAGCTGGCAGCCGCTCTGGCACCCCATGCTCCGACGCTCGAGCACCTCGCCATCCTGGATACTACGCAGAGCGACTGGAAATCGTGCGGCCAAATCGGCTCTCTGCACAACTTCACCGCGCTGACCAGCCTTGTCGCCCGTTGTGGATGTTCCACGGCCAGGAGGACCCCCGCGAAGCCATCGAATCATACACGCAGTGCTCGTTCCCGCCAAATCTCGCCTCTTTCACGGTACAGATGTACGTAGGGTCGGCTGGGACGGAGCAATTCCAAAAATGCAATCGCTACCTCATCGGCCTCTTGCATCATTGGCAGAATCTAAAGCATCTGATACCGGTCGTTGAGGCAGATCGCCAGTTCCGCGAGGAGCTGTGGCATCCTGCGCGCGAGCAATCCCGCGTGTTCGGCATGCAGTTCACGCCGTATATGCTCCAAGGATCCACAAATTCAAGCTTCATCGCTCCGTACATGTACGAGGGCCAGTGCCCGAAGATCACTTTTGGGGCTGTGATGGAGATGTGGGAAGATGCCCAATAGGCGGAAAGGGTACGATTACCTCTTATATGCGATCTCCTTGGCAGTGTTCAAATTAGCGGTTTTCGCGAGCTCAGAGTGGAGCCTCATTGGGTTCGGATGACCCCTTTGACAGCGTCCTCATCGTCAGCAGGACGGAAATTCAGCTCAGTCTCGAGCAGACCGCTTCCTCAGTACCTTCACACACCAAGGCGGTTGCCCCACATAACACCCCATAGATACCCACTCTCCCCATTAGCAACCCCTCTGACCTTGCAATTCCTACTGTATACCAGCAACGAGGTGTATCCAGCGCTCCTATCAAACTCAAGATATCATCCCAATTAATCTTGTTTGCGCTTGACCTTCCGTTCATCTGTCTGTATTCCCCTAGAAGTAGTTATCAATATTATACAGTACATGTGACAGTGTATGGGCCTGATTGTACCCCATTGCAAGGTTCCGTGACCGTGAGACCATGACTTAGGAATAAGTATGAATGCATCTTAACACGCACGCAGAAGACACAATCAAGACGAGAAAAGCGTAGGCCAGTCAATTAAACAACAACAAAAGAAAGCCACTCCAAGCCAAAAACACCCGAACAAGAAAAACGACAGACAGACAGCAAGAACACGCCAGAAAAAGCGTCCAGAACAAAACAACATCCACGCAGCAAAAACACATCTACCCAGCCACAGGAATCGATCCCGGCCTCACCAACGGCGGCCTCGCCGCCATCCTCTCCTCCAACTCCGGAAACGTAAACCTCGGTCTACGATACGTATACCCCATAAACGCGCCCTTCTTTCGTATCTCCATCACCGTTCTCCCAACCTGAGGATCCCTGAGCAATTTATCACGCGGCCGTTTCTTCTCCTTCTTGTGCCGTTTGAGACGCTCGGACAGTTTCGCGGCCATTGGGCCCTGAGGCGGCGTCTGTTCGAATCCGCGGGGTGGTGGTGCGACGCCGGTATTGACAGCTTCGTCGCTGGGATCCACTTCCACGAGCTCCGTATCGTAACTCGACGAATCCAGATGGTCCGACGCGCTCATGATGTCTGCTTCGTCGTCGAAGTACTTGGTGATGAGCTGGCCGCCGTGCACGCGGGGCACGAAGGGCGGACGCGTCATGTGGAGCGTGGGCCACTGGATGTTGCGGAAGAAAGGGTGGTTCTTGATGTCTTCCGCGTCGTTCGGGAAGACGATGTGCCCGGTGCAGTGCAAGTTGCGCATGCGGCGGGTCCGGTGTTGTTGGTCTCTGAAGATCAGGTCATTTTCGCGGTAGCATTGGGCTGAGAGGCGGTCGTGGCCTTCGCCGAGGAGACGTATCATCAGATCGATCGCGTTGTGAGAGACGGGCATGAGGGGGACGCGGTCGATGTTTGGGCGGGCATAACGCTGTTCTGGCGGGAAGCGCAGATATCTATCGTGTTCCTGGTTGTGGTATTTAGCAGCTGTTGCCATGCTCCGATTTGAATGACCCTCACCAGGATTCTGGATTTGGTATCTTGTCTATTGTCGCAAAAGAAGGGTGTGCAACCGAAAAGGCACTGGACTAGTCAGTTCCGATCTTGCAACAGGGATTGGCAACAACTGACTTCATAAAGGATGATACCAATACTCCACCAGTCGCAGCGTCCGTCATAATTCTCTCCACGAATCACTTCGGGTGCCATATACTGGCTTGTCCCAACGACGCTTTTCGCAAAATGGCGTCTCTGCGTACGATTAAGCCAGTCCAGGATCGGGCCGTTCGCCATGTCTTGTTTGACTTCGAATCTTTCTCGTCCTGTCATCTTTCCATTGATCATTTCAAGGGTTCTTCGGTCTTTCTGTCTGTCGCGCTCGGACTCTTTACAGTCTTGCACATCTCCTTGCACGTGCAGGTCAAGGTCGCGAAGGAGACTATAACGATGCTCATTGTAGTAAGTTTGGTTGTGCGTCCAATGACCATCGAAAGCCAGCCCGAAGTCGGAAATCTTGAGATGTCCAGATGACGTGATCAAGAAATTGTCCGGTTTGACGTCCCGGTGGATCCAGTTCATTTTATGCGCTTCTTCAATGCACAAGATCATCTCAGCAACGTACCACTTGGCAACATTCTCATCCAGGATGTCTTCTCGAAGAAGTAAGCCCAAGAAGTCACCTCCTACCATGTACTCCATGACGAGGTAGAGATTCTTGTTATCTTGGAAACTGGCTATTAGCGGAACAACCCATCGCGAGTTTTCTGACGCTACCAAGAAGTCTCGTTCCGCCCGGAGATGGCCCTCCTGACTGTTTCGAAGCATGTCGGATTTGCGTATAACCTTCATCGCGTAGACCTGCTTCTTATGTTGCGGCGAAGTTGCTGGCCCAGAGATACTAGGATTACATGAACCATCGAGATGGTCAACGCGTCCCAATCCGGTATTGCTGGTAACACCACCAGTCTCGCTCTTCTCTCGGACTAGACGAACAACCCCGAAGCTTCCCTTTCCAAGTACTCTCACAATGTCGTAATTCGAGATATGAACGCCTTTGGTATTCTGCCGTGTGAGCGTCTTGGACTTCAAAGCGCGAGTCTGGCGCAGATGAAAGCTTTCTGCGCGAAGCCACTCTCGCCTCTTCTGATGGCGATGCTCGTTTGGCAGGGGCATGGCGAGCAACTTTCGCTCCATGTTGTGACGCCTTATTGATCGGGGGGTTATTTTGACGCCCAGCAAGAGGTTGAAGTGAGACTCAAAGTAGATCTTTGCGGCTGCTGCATTTTCCACTGTAACAATGGACGGTTCTGAAAGCCTTGGGGCATCTTGTCGCGGGAATACTAGCCACTGGCTACTGATCTGCTCAGCTGCCGATTCATACTGAGGCGAGCCACTTTTCGAGATTGGGCGGGATCCGGGCTGGCCGCGATGAGGTGTTTCTGCAGATCGGGGTGCTCCTGAGGACACCAGTGATGTTGGTGCAGTTGACTGCAAGCTAAACTGGGGAATGCTGCTTCCTCCCAGGCTCGCTGGCAGAGATGGTAGAGACAACATATCTGACATGGGTCCCTGAGGAATGGAGATGCCGGAGTAATCAGTTCGAAGTGGTTCCGAACTAGCAGTCAGAACTGTTGGCCTCGAGCTCAGCTTGGGTCGATGTATTACAGTAGCGTTGTTATGCAGGGCGTACGAAATTTTCGATGATAGTTGCCTAGAGAGTCCGGGCGTCGATCTGCTCGCATGTAGAGTTGGCACAGGACGTTCCGTGACTGAGATTATAGGTTCCGATTCGCCATCAAAGCCCGCGGCAGTGCTGAGATCGAGCAACGGCGATTCCGACTCGTGGAGGGTAATCACTGGACAAGAAATTCTGATCTCGGGTATGCCGAGCGTTTGCGAGACTCGGAGCGAACTTCTAGTACGAGCTTCGGCTGCATCAGCACGCCGAGCGCTGCCTGAAGTGCCCGAGTTGGAGCTGTCGTCGTTGGTTGTACCCAGACTGGGGGGTGGAGTTGATCCTGGACGACGTCAATCACGGCCTCATACTTGGGCTATTGGGTATACCTTTACCGCCCTTGAAGACGGAGAGGATCTTTATGCTTCCGCGGCGAATATTGGAGAATGCTCGATGGTTAGGTAGGCTTGAGCGTGCCCGGGCGGGCTTGGAGGGATCGACTTCGATCGATTTCTCGAGGATGCGGACCTTTCCCTTGTCGTTTGAAGTCGTGATCTGGTTGTGGACGTCTTTTCTTTTCCTTGAGGCAACGAGAGACATCATGTTGGCAGGTAAGAATAGCCGGAGGGTAGTCCCGGTGTTGATGCTAGCTCGAGAAAGCGATGATGCCCGCTCGATGTGCGATGCTCCGAAGAATGCTGCGCGAAGCAAGGTAAAGGAGGCTGGCTACGAAAACAGGACTGATGATGCGTAGAGAACTAGGAAGCGACAACATCGTGCGGTTTGGTAGGCGCAGGTGGAGGAAGGCGAGTCGCGGGAAGCCAACCCGGGTTGACGTGTCATCGCAACTGCCTAGGTCGGAAAGAGCGAGCACACATCTTCACGGCGCGCACTTTACCCTGGTCCGGCAGCATTCGTGTTTTCGAGAAGAACCACCTTCGAGGAATGATCATACCAGTGCCTGCCCGTATTAGCGGCCCTCACTGCTCGTTCAAAGTCATGTGTCAATATTACGTGCTGCATCACACTACGAGAACATTTGGAATTCGATTCAAATTCCCGCGAGACAAAACATATAGCGTAGAGGTAGCGAAACGGGTCCGGGGGTATCTGTGTATCTCGTAATCTCATATCGCCCGTATGCCGTGCACACGCTGCGGTCGTGAAAAGTAAAAGGGGTATCGGTCAGTGAAGCAGGGGAATATCCAAACCAAGAAAACGCCTTCGAAAACATATCCACCTGGATAACGCCAGAGCATCGCTGAACAGCACCACGCCAAGGAAGTTCAAACTGAGACTGCAGCAATGAAGTCATCCGTCCATGCCCGCAAAGCCCTTCGTCTTCCTCCGCCGCCTCGCAAGCGCAGGGCTCCAGATGCCCGAAAACAAATCCTCACACTCATCCTCGTCCTGACTGTCAAATTCAACATCTTCATCCCTAAGCCCATTCTCGCCAGTGTCTTCAGTATGCTCGGCATAACCCTCCCACCCTGCGCCCCTCACCACCCTCTTCGTCTCCAGTATGAATTTGCCCACTTTGTATCGCTGACTCTCCTCTTCAGCGCCCACATACTTCCACCCGAGAACACTCCCACAGTTGCGGCACGAGATATCGGACACGGTATGTGCGCCCGTGACGAGCTGCCGCGGCACGGATTTGTGCGTGTGGGTGTTTGGGAGATCGCCTGGGGGCAATAGCGTGCTCGAGACTCCGGCGTGTGCGAGGCTGGCGGATGACGGAGGGGAGACGAGGTATGCGCGGCCGTGCCGGCCTGTGAAGCCTTTGCTCACAATGGAGCTTGTTGGGATCAGGTCGGCGAGGCATTTGCAGCAGTGGAGATGCGACGTGGACGAAGGTGGGAGAAAAGAGGTCGGATGCGTGGGTGGCGAGTTGTTGGGAGACGGAGTGCCGGTAGAGGCGGTGCTGGTCGAGATGGCGGAGCTGCGTCGGCGGCGGTGGAGGAACGGGATGGGAGGAAAGAGGTAGAGGGGGAAGGAGATCGGAGGCGAGACACCGAGAGGCATCTTGGTCTGAGTTTGAGTGTAGCGGAGAAAGGCACAAAGCTTCTCTTCTCTTTATCGAGCGTGCGATTAGGGCGGTGAGTCGTGAGCTGTCTGTATATATGAAGCTTTCCGGGAACAAAGCGGGGTCGTCGCGGTGGATATTAGAGCTATAGAGCTTGGAGAACAAGGGTGTATGCACTCAACCAGGAGTGCAGATGCGACGAAGTGCTGCAAGAAGAGAGGCCGGAGCGCTGCTCGGTGCGCTCACGGGGCACGCCCTCGCTGTGAAGGGCGGCGGTTCGACGTGTGATGGCCGTGGTGACCTCAGCTACCTAATGGATGGAGACGGCGCGCGTGACGCGATCGCTCCGCACAGTCCCGGCGCTAGCCCGATAAGAGCCGCGATAAGACACCTCAAGAAAGACGACCTTCGAGGCGCGGTGAAAAGCAACACAAGTTAGTTTCGCAATGGAAGAAGTACGAGGTGGGCGAGGCTCGAGGTTTGCACCATTTCGCAGCCCAGCTCTTCACACCGGCAACGTGGAGTCCCGGAACTCGCCCATTCGCCCACGAATCACCAGCGGTGAACACGATCATGCGGCCATCAACACATCAGACATCACCAGATGCACTAGCGGCATATCCGGCCAATACCGCCCGTTCTAGTAGCGAGCGTGTCCGAAGTAGCGAAAAAACATCAGAACAGGAAGGGGACCATGCCACATGTGTTTGAAAATTGTTTGTTGGTAATGAATGTGGTACAGAACTTTGCTCCTCTGACAAATTCCATCATAGCTTGCCGAATCCGTACAACCCTTCTGCATGAAATCTCTCATTCAGGCAGGCTCTGAAGAGTGCGTCCAGAACAGTGTCCAGACTGCCCCCATCACTCTTCTCTAAAATCCCCATCCCGACAGCCACGAGTTCAACCAGCTGAACCACGTATCACTGACATAGGGGTTGGCGTTCTGCGGCTTGCCGCAATAGCCCTTGTCAGTCACCCACGCATTCACCTTCGTGCAGTCAGACCACTGCGTCACGCAGTTCGTCTTCATTGTGAAGTAACTGGTGAAGATGTTCCAGGTGCCGCAGCCCGCTGTCTTCGGGTTCTGGCGACAGACTTCGGCTTTCTGGTTGCACCAGTCGTACTGCGTCTTGCACGCGTCGGCGCACCCGTTGCGCAGTCCGGCGGCACTGTAGGTCTTGCAGCGCGTGAAATCCTTCTGGTTGTAGAGTTTGTAGGGAAGCGATGTGCGTTGGGAGGCGACATCGTTGCAGCCGACACACGGACTGGGATTGGGTAAGCGATAGTGTTTTGGGGAGAGAGGGGAGTGTTCTTACAGTGGGACTTGGCCAACGGCTTTGTTGCCGGCCCAAGGGACGGGAGTGGAGCAGTGGCAGGAGGCTGTGGGTGCGGGCGGTACGACGGCCGACTGCGTTGGTGTGTAGGAAGGAGCGACGTATGTGTTCGACGGTGTTGGAACCACGGCGAGGGTAGCGGATGTAGAGGTGCTGGATTTAGAGCCGGCGGGTGCAGAGCTGGCGGGTGCAGAGGACTGTGTTGTTTTTGTGCTCGAAGGGGATGGAGAAGGATACCCTAGCTGGGCTCCGCAAGGCTCCGTAGACAGCCTATCGCCGGTTAGTCGTTGTTATAACTCGGCGTTGAGAGAAGGGAACGTACAGGATGTTAGCCCGATAAGCGCTGAGTCTGTCTGGGCCACCACAGGATTGGCTTGAATTTCCTTTGCATGGCATATTGCAATCCGAGGCTGAGACACTAGAGAAAGAGTTAGCGATGAGATAACCGAGCAGAGGATAAGGTATTGACTTGCCTGCTGGGGTTGTTGTCCAGGCGGGTGGCACAGTAGCACCTAGGAAGAAGTTAGTCGTCACAGTGCAATGAGCATGCAACACTATCCACTCACTCATTGGCAAACTCCAATCCTGCAAAGGGGTAGCCCCTTGCTCCACACTCATTGAGACAAGAATCGACAGTCATATCAATATCAGCAGCCCAAGTCTCTCTGCCGTTGCGTGCCATGGCGCGTCCACCATTGCCTTCAGTCCAGCATCCGATAGATTTGTAGTCGATGCTGTTGGCGACGCTGCTCCCCGGGAATGTCGGATCAATGTATATTGAGAGACGATCCAGGCCACCACAGATCTCCGAGCTGTTTCCAGTGCAGGGCAGATCGCAGCTTGTCTCTGCAGCAATGTCGCTAAGGAAATAACTTCCACAATAGCTGCCGAGGTGTCAGCGTTGAGCCATCATATCCACCATGTTCGATCGATCTTGAGAGTTTAGACTTACCATTCCCGGCCGTATTCGAGGCCAGCATAGCGGTATCCGGCGCCCTATGGTTTCCTATTAGTTCGAAAATCGGCGCGCGAAGTGTTGGGACGTTACCTTGCAAGATGCAGTGCATGTCTCGATGCTAACACTGGCACCGGGTATCGAAGAAAGATACTTCAAGGCTCTAAGGCCTCCAAAGTCCAGGTAATCCGTATAACAACCCGAGTACTTGAACGGGGTGAATGCGTATGGGCATGGCGGTTCGTCGAACAAATCAACAGCCGACGCCAACGGCGCAGCGCAGATTGCAGCGAGCAAGGTTACGATGGTAGTTGCATACATGATGACACAAGATCTGGCTGCCGCAGTTGGTGATGAATTGAGATGAATGAGACTCTCCACGATACTTAAGTATTCCACGTCCTAGCGACCGACCATCCCTAGCTTTGCTTCAAGATATCGAAGATATTGATTTCCAGACGCAACGGTGGAGAACATGGGTCCGACCCAGCGTGCCGAAGATATTGATTTCCAGACGCAACGGTGGAGAACATGGGTCCGACCCAGCGTCCCGAAGAATGAGAGGGTCGAAGTGAAGACTGGCCAGAAACGAAATAAACTATTTGCAAGTTCATGGCCTTGGCTCGGCAGGATGGAAGATGTTCTTGCCACTAAGAATGCTACAGCCGCTTGAGAGCAGAGCGTCAGTCGCCGCAAACTATTACTTCATGATCTCGGAAAATGAAGGCTCCAGATACGAGATGGTCATTTGTGGGGCACATGAGACCAGCCCGGCGAAGGGATTATAGTAGACACCGAGTGGAGATGAATCAAGCACTCTGTGAGTTCATTGTCGTTTTTCAGCACGATCGTAGAGCATGTTGCTATTACTATTGGAGAACCTGATCATGTGCGCGGACCGGTGCCGTCCCAAGGATTGGAGCGGACATTCTCGACGGCTTCAGTTCTAGATCTGTTGAAATCCGATCTCAGTGTCATACCTCTCCAGTCTGTCAAGTGTCAACGTCAAAGAGAGGGGTAGGCGACGGGACTCGCGGATAGATGTGGAGAGAGGGGCACAGGAAACCACGGGTGCCCTCAAAGCAAGACGTCGGCGCCAAGACCACACTAACCATCCCATGTAGGCTAACTCAAATCGATTAGCCAAAGCGCTAGCGAACACGTCCGTTCATCTAGACGGCTACATGAGAATGGGCAATCTGGAGATGCAATACGTCAGACTATGATGCAGACGATTAGTAGTTGCTCGCTCAGAAGTGTAGCCGTGGTACAGCTTCGTCGCGGAAGCGACTCCTGCGAAGCAACACGAGGCTACTTCCTAGCGGCTATCCATATTCCTGGTTCTAATCGAACACTACACTGGCTAAGCCCCTCTCCCCGGCTTTATCCCTGACCCCCTTCTTTACTCTCTCAACAGCTTCCTCCCACTTACCCACATCGATTTCGCTCTCGCCCTCGCCCTCCAGCTCCCCGACTACCCACCCTAGCCAAACCACCATTCTGACCGCCTTCGCCAAATCCCTTTCCTCCCCTACCACCCTACCCAGATACCTGCCTAGCGCATCGACATCCTCGTCATACGGTCCCTCTTCCGCAAACTCCTCTGCCCAGGCCCGTATCGCGCTCCGTAGCTCTTTCTCGCAGGAAAACTTCTGCGCCGTGAAGGTCGCTGTGCGGGGACGGGGTACTTTGAGTTTCTGGACGACACGGGGAGGTTGAATGGCAGCGGCAGCGGCAGCGTGTTGTTTCCTTTGTAGAGCGAGGCGCGAGGCATGCAGTTTCTTGCGTTTGTGTTCTTCTAGGACTTCTTTCCGTACGTCTTCGGGTAGCGCGGCAAGGAAGTCCGAATCTAAATCATCCTGCCTGCTTTTCGAGTCCCTGTTCGCGGGTGCCACACTAACAGTAACAGCAACTTCAACCGGTGCCGAGTCTTCTCGCGAGCGCTCCGGGTTCTTGATCGAGATGAAGTTCGCTTGTGTGAGCGTCTTGCCATTTTTACTTTTCGCAGTTGCTATTGCAGCGGCGGCGAGTTGAGCTGATTTTGGGGGGCGGCCGCGACCGCGTTTCACGGGGACGAGAGGACGCTTGGCGGGGATGCCGATGATGCGGTTTTTCCGAGGTGATTGGGGGAGCAGAGTCTGGTCGGCGTAGCGGGGTCGGCGGGAAGGGGATTGGGGTGTTGCGGATGCGGCATACTGAGAAAGCACTTCGGCGCGCACGTCCGGCGGAAGGGCGGCAAGTATCTCGGGATCGAGTTGGGAGTGTGCGGGGAGTGCTATGAGAGCGAAAGATACACCCTTTGCTGGCGATGTCTCCGAAATTTTAGTAGTTCCTTTGCGGGCTGCTGGCGTAGGGGAAGACTGCCGTGCTTGGCGTAGTAGCTTCGAGCGGATGTCTTCTGGGAGTTCTGCTAGCACCCTGGGATCTACCTGTGTCGGAATGATGAATTGCGTGCCGAGCATATTGAGTGGTCGCCGAGAGGGCGTGGAGTGGTTCAGCTGCACAGCTCCATAGCTAATGTGTTCTTCTTCAACATTCGCTCTGGGTTTTCTGGGTGTTTCGGGGTCATCCTGGATAGGATCCGCTTCTGCGATTTTGGCAGGTTCTGCGGGATTAGGAATTGCCTTGTTACTGGTTTTGAACTGAAGAAGGCGCTGTGAGCTCTCGAAGGACCCGTCGGTAGCACTCTTCATGGGCTCAAGCTTGGTCATCTGGACACCTATGCCTCGTAGTTCGCCAGGGGAGAAGCCGAAGCCCTTGAGTACGCTGAGTGCCTCCTTGACCAGCACCTCGGTGGAGTTTGTCGATATGCCCAGTACGATGCTCTTATTGTAGGTATCACACTTCCCATGACCTAGATGTTTGGGTGGATCTAAGGGCGCGTCCGGGGATCGGCGCATTACCTTCATGGTGAATTGCTTGCCTTTGACTTTCTCTTTCAGCAGACGCTTCTGTAACTCGCCACACAGGCTACTAATGAACTCGTCTACTTGCTCTTGATTCTCGAAACGAACGCCCCAGTTGACTTCAGCCGAAACAGATTTGCGAACGACTTGCTCACCCACCTCGGCTTTGTCGATACCACGTGCATATTCCCAAAGCTTCTCGCCCGTCTTTGGTCCTAGTGTCTGTACGAGTCGCTCCTTTGAACACTCCCGAATGTCCTTCACGAATTTGATACCAATCTCTTCAAGTTTGCCGCCAATCGACCATGCCACTCCTGGTAAATCCTGAACTTGAAGTTGACCGAGGAAGTCTAAAACTTCTTCTGGGTTGATATGGTACTGTCCCGCAGGCTTTGCCTTTCTGAGGGCTACCTTCGCAAGAAGGATGTTATTACCAATACCGACTGATACATTGCAGCCCGTCTTTTCTTTGACTTTTTCTCGTAAAGACTGTGCAATCTTGTCTGCCCAGGCCTGCTCGCGGAATACACTACCTTCGGACATATGTTTCCCATCGCTGCCGCCAGCTGCGATGCAGCTATTTGAGATGTCTATCAGAGCTTCGTCGATACTGACGCTCTGCACAATTCCATCAATTGTGAGTATAGCGTCATAAAACGCCCGACTCGCCTCCTCGTAAGCTGGGAAGTCGTAAGGTAGCACTTTGAGATCCGCGCAAAGCTCTTGGGCCCTCTTCATCCACATACCATTCTTGATGCCGAACTTGCGTGCTGGATAGTTGCAACTCGCGATTTCTGAGCCGCTGCCCCCACCGTGGGCGATAGCTACAGGCTTATCTTTCAAGTGCGCATGTTTCTTGAGACTGACGGCAGCGAAGAAACTATCGAAGTCCACGTGAAGAACATATCGCCTTGCTCCAGGAGGTCGTTTTTGCTTTTGCTTTTGGGAAGAGCTCCTTTCACTAGCCAAAGCTTGGAGCTGAGACTTCAAGTCAGCTTTCCACGTGGACAGGTGGTGCAAGCGCGATTCACGATAATACTGCTCAAGAAAGTTGGGATCAACAACAGTAGACTTTCGAACTTTAGGGTCCTGTAGTAGGATAGCATTATGCTCTTCAGCAGTCAGGTTCTTTTTTGCATGAGGAACCGAATCGTCATCGTTTCGTTCCCGGTCTGATTTCACTTCGTGAGGCTGCGCTGCTTGAGCGTTTGGAGGTGTAGGGTCATCGTAGAGGCTATCATCCTGTTCATCGACATTGCCAACGGGCTCCAATGCACCTTCAGCATCACTCTGCGGTTCAGGGGGTGGGCTTGTCTTTGGAGGGGTCACTAGCTCTTCCGGCTTGTTTGGGTTGCCTGTCTCACTCGGAAGGGTTCGCTCGTGCAAACCAAACTCTGGCTGGTGTGAGGGTGGTAGGTCATCGATCTCATCATCGGGTGTAGGCAGTCTCTGCCTGAGGAAACGAGATCGCATTGTGCTGCTCGGTGTGGGCGTGCTTGCCAGAGGACTCGCTTGGCTGCCTCTGAGTTGACTGGTGTACCAGCTACCGTCTGTCTGATCGCGATAGCCCCTGGTCTTGACGTTTGCCTCGCTGAGAACCTTGCCTTTGTTGTTGAAGGCGAGAAGTTTCTGGTTCTCGCCCTCGTCCACGACTCGGTAATCATTCCAGGGCAGCAACTTCCCCGCCTGTATACTGTCGACCACCCATGCCGGCTTCACTATGCGGTATCGCCTAAACTCTACCGCTTTCTTGGGCGTCAGACTGCTGGCGATGATATGGGTCACGGTGGTTTTGCCGTCCAGATACTGCATAAACCCCCCGCCATATTGCACAATAAGCTTATGCAGGTCGTTCAGAGACGGCTGTGTATAACCATTCACGTTTGCGACCACGCCCTTGAATATGGCAGGCTTGTCGGCCGATTGCGAGCGTATATCAGCATCCAGGTTCTGCAGTTTTATCTTTTTCCGTCTGAAATAGTCGGTGAAGCCGCCAAATGAGGAGCCGCCGTACTCGTCGCCCTCCTCGTCATCGAATGTGTGGTTCGCGATGCGTTTGCGCACCGAGTCCGAGTTGCTTTCTAGACGCGAGCCCATGGTGAGCGTGTGCGTGTGCGTGCGTGTGCGTGTGGGGCGGGTCTAGGGCGTGCATCGGGGTGGCAGTCATGGCGTGGACGCGCATCTAGCAATAGGCGGCCGGCATGTCGAGGTCGAGGTCGAGGGCGAGGTCGAGGGGGGGGTTTGGGAGGAGCTGAGGTGCGGGCACACCCGGGGCGCGTTGGCGCGTTGTCGTGTCTAGTGGCGTTCCGCTCGCGTGATTCTGCCGGCCGTCCTCCAGGCGGTGAGGCCCTCGCAGGTCCGAGCGGCAGCGAACTCTTGGCGCCGGGCAGCGGAAAAAAGTTTCTAGGTGCTGTGTCGCAGCCGCCCTCCATCTTCGTTTCCTTCCCTCTCTGCGCCACGACTTGCACACGCTGTCTCCAACCCCCCAAGTGCCCTCTACCCTCCCAGCTAGAGCTTGACACATCATCCAGCTTAGCAACTCTCTATTTCTTCCGCCTCTCCGCTTGCGCAATGGCCGGCATGCTGCCCGCTGCCGTCTATGGACTCAAAGTGCCAGCTGGCGTAGGCCCGATTCCTGCTGCCATGGACTTTCCAGCCACTGTATGTACCTCCATACTCTTACTCTAGCACGTACATCCTGCTTTACTGGCTTTATTGGGCTTTCTCGTCGCTGAAAATTTCCTCACGCTCGTACACCTTGCGCTAATACGCCCAGTTCCGCATAACGATGGCTGCTCTGGATCCCAGCGCTACGCCCCAGCTTGATGAGAATCAGAAGGTTCCTCGCGCCACACTGAAGCTTGTGCGTGAACGAATGGATGGCTTTGATGATGGTGACCTGGACGACGATGATATCGATCAGGACGATATCGAAGCTATCAAGGCGCGCCTCGCGGGCGTAATCTCTGATGAAGACTCTGACCTTTCTGACGACGATGATGAGAGTGAGGCGGAGACAAATGGCGGACCCAGCGATCCTGCAAAGTCTAAAAAGGCAAAGGAGGAGGCTCTTACCAAGAAACTCAAGGAAGAGCTCGAAGCCGAGGCTATGGATATTGTGAACACCAACGGCGTCAACGGGAAGTCAAAGGGCAAGGCCAAAGCCTTGAATGGCGAGCTCAGCAGTGACGACGACGACAACGACGACGACGACGACAGCGAGGATGACGATGACGACGAGGTGGAGGAGCTCGTCATTTGTACGCTTGACCCTGAGAAGGTATGGTCTATATATCTGATATGTTTTTTCTCACTTACTGACTGGCCTGAAGAACTACCAGCAGACATTGGACATCACCGTGGGCGAGCATGAAGCGGTTTATTTCTCGTGCACAGGCAGTCACGACATTTACATCACTGGGAATTACATCATCCCCCCTGATGTATCAGACGATGAAGATGAGGATGACGAGGATGATTGGAACTCAGACGAGATGGACTACAATATGCCGCCGGATGGGGAAGAGGAGCTCGACGATGTGTCCGACTCTGAGGAGGACGCGCTCGATGGGCTGCCGGACCCAAGGGTTACCGAAGTCGGTTCCGATGAGGATGAAGCCCCCAAGCTCGTCAAAAAGGGCAAGAACAAGCGTCCTGCCGACTCGTCTGAGGATGAGGGCAATACTCTCGATAAACTGATCAGCAAGGCTATCAAGCCAGAGGCTCCCACCACAAACGGCGAGCAGAAGCTCAACAAGAAGCAAGCCAAGAAGCTAAAGAAGAACGATGGACAAGCTGTCGCAGCCGCCCAAGAGCCGGTGAAGGAGAGCTCGCAAAAGGATAAGCCCGAGACACCCGGCAGCGACAAGAAGAAGGTACAGTTTGCCAAGAACCTGGAGCTGGGCCCTACCGCCTCTCCCAAAGTTGAAGAGGAGAAGAAGCAAGAGCCGAAGGAGAGAATTGTGCAGGGCGTCGCGATTGAGGACAAGAAGGTGGGCAAGGGCCGTCCTGCGAAGAAGGGAGACAAAATCGAGATGCGCTATATCGGCAAGTTGACGAAGAACGGAAAGCAATTCGATTGTGAGTGCAGACTATCTGGCTAGAACGCGCTATGCTAACTCTTTGCTAGCGAACAAGAAGGGCAAGCCATTTTCCTTCAAGCTCGGTGTCGGCGAAGTCATCAAAGGATGGGATGTCGGTGTTGTGGGCATGACTGCTGGCGGCGAGCGACGCCTCAGGATCCCCGCCAGCCTTGCCTATGGCAAAAAGGCACTGCCAGAAATCCCAGCCAACTCGGAATTGACTTTCGATATCAAGTGCCTCTCCGTCGGCTAAGGAGGGACATCGTCTTTCCTTTCGAGCGGCTGTCCGTATATAAGGCCCACTTCCCTCCTGTACAATGCCCGGACTCCACTCCTGCGCATCCGGCTCGCGCAGGTTACCCTGCGTTGCGTCCACGCGCTTTCTCAGCTGTCTCATTGTTCTGTCTTCCTATTGCTTTTCACTGCATAGCGCCCCGAGATATCCGACTTGCATAATCTGGCTTGCTCATGAGGTGCAGGGAGGAAGGATTTCTCCAACCCAGGTGCCTTCGAATTCCATCTTGGTGTTTCTGCGACGACGTGTCGCGTTCTCGCTGTTGCTCGGTAGCGCAGTGAGGGTCTGATATAGCGAGGCGATGTTGCCATGATGTTACATGGCATGGCGTCGCTGAGGATGCTATTGTGGATTGAAAAGTTTCAAGGGCGTTTCCTTCGGTGGGGTCTTACACGGTGCTATATTATGTAGTGAATAGAATGCGCTACCAGTTGCAGTTGTTATGCTTGCGTGCTCGTTAGTGTCTGCTCTGCGGAAAGATTCCACGGTTTTCTCCGCATGTTGGGCAAGGATGGTCCTGTCCAATCACCGCTGCTCAACGATGCTTAGCGTGTGGAGCGGGCCATGTGATCGGCGCTGGGCGCTCACACAAGGGCCTCCGCTCTTCTCCTCATCTCCATTCTCTCGTCACCGATCTGCGCCAACTCGACGACTACAACTGCTCCATACTCTTCACCGACTTCTGCCGTCCTACATCGCCCGTCTCCAGACATCCCTCCAACCTCCCACAAACCCGCACCAAACGCAACCGTGGCAAAACTCTAACAATGGCCATCTCCACCATGAAACGCATGGACAGTAGTAGTAGTAATAATTCTTACGCCAGCTCCAACTACCACTCCAACGCCAACGTGCGCGCCAGCTGCTATACTGTGAGCGCCCGCACCACGGCGCTCCACGGCTTTCAGTACTCCACTACGGGGGCTGGCGGGGTTGATTGGCGTTCCTGAGGTCCCTTCAGTGAGTCCTACCCTCAACACTGCGCATACCATGCATATACTGACTGCGGTCCCAGGGAATGCCTTCCCCCCCGCTGAGTCCCCCCCTCGACGCCACGCAAATCGCCGCCAAGATCTCGCCATCGGATGTGGCGAGTCGCAGCGGCCGGGCGCGCCGAGGGGGGGCTGCATACACCATTACGGGAGAGTGTGAGAGGCTCTTCTGCGAGACACTGCGAGCTGTTTTTCTGGGTGAGGGAAACTTGGCTGGTCAGGACTCGCTTGTAATGGGTATGCATGATCATGGTAGTCACGTACCTACTACCAATATCAACGACTATGGCGTCGATCTGCGCCGACGTACAGACAGACTCATGGACTCGCCCCCGCCAGACATGGTGGGGCCTGTCCGCTCGAAGGGGATCGTCAGTGACTGGGTCGAGATGTGGGATTATGTTGGTGGCAACAGGTTCAGAGGTTTCGTGGCTGAACAGGACCAAGAGAAGGCCATGTTCGTTTTCTTTGATCAGTCCGTCATCGGAGGCGATCTCAAAGCTGGGTAAGTTGAGGCACTTTTGACCAAACATTCACTTGATGCTTACGATGTCTCAGCTTGATGGCTCTGCTCGAACTTTGCGAAGTCTCCTACTTCTCCTGCGACCGCCTCGTTGTGTGCATTGACCGCCGCACTGAGTCCGAGGCTCTGATCAAAGACCTTGGATGGATCGGTTTCCAGCTTGCGACTCTCAACAACTTTACTCGAGACGGCGAAATTACTAGCGAGAAGTGGCTCTTCATGGAGATGGAAGCCTAGAAGTATCTGTTTCTTTCCCCTCCTACTGCGCTACTACACTGTCCGGCCCTTGTGTACCTCTCTTCAATTGGTGCGTTTGACAGCAGGATGGCGTTAAAGGCCTTGTCCGTCTTGTTTTCCTCTTGGATCAGCGAGTTTTAATAGCGTGTAGATGAACTTCTGTAATGCGAATCTGATTGAATCTC
Source organism: Massariosphaeria phaeospora (assembly GCA_011032825.1). Lineage (NCBI taxonomy): Eukaryota > Fungi > Ascomycota > Dothideomycetes > Pleosporales > Massariosphaeria > Massariosphaeria phaeospora. The sequence goes on along the minus strand of JAADJZ010000001.1, from coordinate 944,020 downwards.
ATATCAGTCTTCAAGCTTCCGCAGTCCATGCGTCTAATGCGTACGTCACCTTTCCACCGTGTTGGGGGTGGCAAGGCCGCTTGTGGTACCTTGCAGACAGTCTTACAAAGGTACGAATACACAGGTCCAAATACGGACGGTCAGACGGGGGCCTAGATCCTTGCGTTGTCAGCTCGCAAGCAACTGGCCCCTGGTCTCGTGTGGCGAGCACAGGCTCGACGGTCCGTTTTCCACTTCGCTGTCGTGGTAGGGGAATCCATCGACTTCGGTCGTACCTACCGGCTCTTCGCTCGTTGGTGAGTTTCGTACCTGCTACTGGTACTAGGTAGGCATGGAGCGGAACGACATCTATTTTGACAGAAGAAATCGAAGTCGTTTCAGAAACACTCGCGGAGGAGCCTCGCCTAGATTATTATTGTGCATTTTAGGAAGTCTTACAGGGATCCCAAACCAGCTGGACTATCGTGTTTCGAAACGAGCCTCATGCTTTACGCGCGTTAGCCCCCACATTTTGTAGATCTGCCACAACTCTGCCTCCTCGGAGTACTACATCTTCAATTCCGACCGTTCTCTTGGAGTAACTACTACACCACGCTTCTCAAAAACCACTCAACCACTTTAATAAACATCTGTTCCAGTGTATCTGCTTCCGAAGTTCCCAGACACCGTTCCCTACAGCCGCGAAGTACAAGTACAGTAAGCGCCATGCATCCTCCGCGGCACGCATTGTATTTCGAAACAGAAGACCTACCCACCCACCTACCATGACTGCCGACATGGATAGTTACGAACTGCAACCCACGTGGATTTTTCCTGTATTTCCAAGCACACGAGGCGAGTCCGCCGTGCCGTTCCTAGCGACCGCATGCAAGCCGACGGATTGGAGCGGCGCTTCGTGTTGTTCCTGGTTGGGGTCCTGGGGTCGGCTCGTGTTGCGGTAGGGAATTTGACTCGAGCCGTGAGCTGAGCTTACACTTTGTACAACACGTGCCATAACGGATTGCCTACCTACCCACGTACAGTACTGCGGCGGAGCAGCCCGCGGATGGCCTTCTTTCTCTGTCGTAGACTGCGACACTGCATGGTAATCTGATCCAATGCAAACCCAGTCCAACCCGGTAGGCAGGATTTGTGGTTCATGCACTCGGTACCGCATGTGTCGAACGCATCGCAACGCAACCCAGCAGTTTGGGTGTCTGGTCTGACGGTCTCACGTCCTTCGTCGGCGTCGGCGTTGCGGCGAAGGGGGTTTGCGACTGACTTGTCGATCTACCGATCTATCTATCTATATAAGACGAGGGAGACGGGTGCGCAGGTGGGACTGCTGCGGTGATCGATTCACGCTCTTTCCGTCCTCCCACCTACTTGTATATACTACTTGACCTCGTTCGCTTTACTTTCCACCGTACCGTACTCCATTCTTCGTCCATTCTTCTCCCCACCCTCTATCTACACCCTCCAACCCACTACCCACCATGCCCTCCCTCCTCCCCCTCCTCCTCTCCCTCTCCCTCCCCCTCGCCCTCGCGCTCCCCGCCCCGCAAATCGACCCCCAGGTCCCCACCACCGGCACCATCGCCATCTACAAAACCACGTCCTCAGCCGCCGAGCTCGAACTCGGCGCCAAACTCGGGTGCCTCGACGCGTCGGGCCGGCTCAGCAGCGCGACGACCGCGTGCGCCAAATACAGCCTCAAAGAGGGCGGCGCGTACAATGCCGCCACGGAAAAGGGTGAGTGCGGCTTCCATGATAGCAGCGAGCCGCGCAATGAGATGGCGGGCGTGCAGGACTGGTTTGCGTGGAGGTGTAAGGCCGGGTTGGGGAATGTGGGTGTGGGGGATGCGGTGGGGGTTATTGTATGTTCTGTTCCTTTCCTTCTCCTCCCTTCCCTTCCCCCCTATCCAATCCCCTCTCCTCCTCTCTCTACCATCCCATCTCATAGCATACTAACACCCCCTCCCCCCTCCCTAGTCCCCACCCCAAGTCGACTCCCCAACAAACTACTTCTTCACCACCGCGCACGAAGGCATCAACTACGGGCTCTACGCCAAAGAAGAGCCGCGCGACGGCAAGAGCGTCGACGTGTTTACGCGTGGGCCTAAGTTGGGCGAGGGCAGTGTGGATTTGTTGGCTGTTTGGGAGACGTAAACAATGTCGGTATGTCAGGGTACGTGCTGGCTGGCTTGGGGTAGAGTGGATGGAGGGTACCAATGCACTCGGGTTGGATAAGGGGGTTTAAGGTTTGGGGTTTGAGTTGTGGTGGTTTGGAGTAGGATATTTGAAGGAGTTTTTTTTCGCTACACTCGTTTTGATGCGCACTTACTTCTACTTGTACATGGTTGGTTCGGTCGACTTGTCTATACATATATGAAACTCTATGCTTTGGAGAAGACACACGTCGAATGCGGTGACGTGGTGAAATTTGGATACCCTACCAAGCGGCAAATTGCACCCACTCTCAAACTGAGCTGAACCAAACCAAACCAAGCCCGCTCCCCTACTCATCCAAATCCGCCATAACCGCATCCATGCCGGTCCCCCCAAACTCATCCACCTCAGCCTCAGCTCCCCCGCCCTCCCTCTCCGCCCTACCCTCCAACATCCTTATAGCATTATTATCCGTGCCACTAATAGCCAGCACGCCCTTCTTAGCCTGATGAGCTTCCAGCTCCTCCAAGCTCCACGAACTATGCCCCTCCTGCTCGGCGCGGCTCCACGGCACCGACATCTCGCGCAAGAAGGCTTTCGCATGCGACACGGCCTGGTCGACGCTGAGCTTCGTGCTCTTGGTGTCGAGCGCCATCTGGATCCACTTGGGCAGCTGCGTGATCTTCTTGCCGAAGCGCTTGTCGGCCAGCACCATGATGCCGTAGTCGTCTTTGCCGCGGATGACGCGGCCCAGGCACTGTGCGGCGTGGCGCATGGCGTCGAAGGAGAGGAAGTCGGATTCTTTGATGCGGTACGTTTCGCGTAGGAACTCGAGGCGCGCTTTGAGGATGCGCGACTCTGTGTATTGGTAGGGGACGCCCATGCACAGCACCGTGCGGCCGTAGTGGTGGTCGAAGTCGATGCCCTCGGAGACTTTGCCGCGCGCGACACAGAGGAGGACTGCGCCGCGGCCGTTGTTGCATGCGGTGCGAAAGGTCTCGAGCGCGAGCGACGTTTCTTGCGCGTCGGGGGTCTCGACGAGGATGAGTTTGTACTTCCAGACTGTGTCGAGGACTTCGAGACCCTGCCACATGGAGATGATGCTTTCCATGTACAGGTACGATGGAAAGAAGACGACCACGCCATCCGGGGTAAGTTTGCAGAACTCGATGAGCAGGTTGCCGAAATTGCGAATGACGGGCATGTCGTTTCGGTGCTCGAACTGGGATGTGATCTGGTTTTGGTCGCTGCCTCGGTCGACAATCATGGGCAGGAAAGTCTTACGAGTTAGTGTCATTGTGAAGGATTCTTGCACAACGGTGTTAAAGTTGAGCATTCGTGGGTACATGTCGAGCGGAGACATGGTTCCGGATGTGACGATGACGGAGCTGAAACGCTCGAAGACAGGTTTGATGGCGATGGCGGCATCGAGGCAGGTGAAATGCAAGACGGGGTTAGGGACTGTAGCAGTTGCTGACTCGAAGGGCTCGAGTATAAGGAGGAATCCGGTCTCATAAGTCGAGACCAGCGTGGCGAAGGTCGCAACTTCTTGCAGTGGCTGGAAGTCTTCGATGTTGGTGAGTTCGAGGGTGCGGACCAGTGATGTCAAACGCTCCGCGCAGAACCGTAATGGTTTTCTCTCAATGAATGTTAGCTCACGCAGATGGCTGAGGAACGATGGGGGAGTCTCTGAGATGACGTGCAAGACCTTCATTCGGGTCTTGAGGTACTCGATGAAGCGTTTTAGAAATGCGACAAAGTGTTCTGCACGCCGAATGTTTCCTGGGACCGCCTCTTTCAGAAGGTCGTCTGGTAGGGCTGGATTTGCCATGAACGCATTCTCGTCTCGTGCCTCGTCCGCGGCCCGCAACCCTTCAACGAGCTTTGCGTACTCGTTCTGCAGCTTGTCGGCGTCCGTGCTTTTCATCTCCGTGATCTTCCGATCCAGGTTGTTGACTCCGCGAGTGGCTTTTCGCAACGAATCTTCAGTCAAGTCGATGCTAAGAGACTCTATGCACACATTGTCGATGTTATGGGCTTCATCAAAGACGACAATGCAGTCTTTAGAAAGCTCCTTAGAAACTCGATCTGCAATCTTTGGGTCGAGCAGGTAGTGATAGGAGTAGATGATGACATTGCAATACGACATCATGCGCCGCACGCTGAAATACGGGCATTGCTTCTGCTGCTCTCCGTACTTGAGAATACCATCGAAGGTCCAGACGCCAGGCGGAACGAGGTTGTGCGGTTCGAGGAGATCTAGATTGTCGTGATATACGCACATATCGACCTCCTCGCCCCGTTCCTTTTTCTCTTTGACGAACCCTGCCGTTAAACTTCTACACCGGGCATCGACCACCGATCCACTCTTCTCGCGCTTTACCGATGGATGGAGACACAGATTCTTTCGACTCGTCAGTCCCATGCCTCTAAATTCTTCTTCGTAGCCAAGTTGCTCAGTCCGATACTTCATTAGCCCTTTCAGCTCGGCAAGTGCCTTTTCGATCTCGGACATGGTACGTGAGCAGTAGATCAGTTTCCTCTTTTCAGGGTGAAACTGCTGGTAGGCTACGATGAGTGACAAGAGGCACACAGTTTTACCTGTGCCTGAAGGCATCTCGAGGACACAGTGGCCGCCTGCGTCCAAGGTGCGCTTGAGATCGCACATGTAGGCATATTGCTCGGGGTACACCCTAGGGTATGGGAAGAGCACCGGGAGCTCGCTGTTTGTTCGAGTTAATATCTGATCCACAACATGTGGAGAAGTAATCAAAGCAGGGTGATAGGTCGCTGCGTTGGGTGGATGGCAAAAGAAGATCTCATTCTCCGGTTCGCGTTATTCACGCGCCGGACTGTCGTAGTACGCAAGCATGGGAATTGGAAGAAAGCGACACTTACTCTATGAAGAACTTCATGTTGAATGCCGCCCCCCGCTGCGCGTGTCGTGGCGGTGAGTGTCGGAGGAGGCTGTTAGCTGGGCGAGTTGCAGCTGTCTTTAGGTCGAAGTTTGGCATTCCACGCTAGAGCGCAAGCGGCCTAGCACACCGACCCCCGGTTCCGCCCCGCCAAACGCCCTTGCCGGCTCCGTCATCAATCGCGGCTGCCCGCCGCCCCTTCACACACACACACACACTGAATTGGCAGTGATATAATTGCTTGCCGCCCTTCCCCGCTTGCTTCCCCTCTCCCGACTCTTTTCTTTCTCTATTTTCCTTCTCTCAGCGGCCATGAGCAAGCGACAGCAGAAGTCGCAGGCCAGCAGTGCGCGCGCTGCCTCGGCCGCGTTGGGCTCCAGCTTCGGCACCGCGTCCCCGTCCGCCTTCGGCGCCAGTTCCTCGCAGCTGTCGTATGTGACCGAGCCGCCCGACCTGTCGTCGATATCCGACCCCAACGTCGTTGTGTACTTCCGGAATCTGTCGAAGCGGGACAGCACTACAAAGGCGAAGGCGCTGGAAGACATACAGGCGTACATCACGACGCGGCAGGAGCCTGTGGAAGAAGGCGTGCTCGAGGCATGGGTGCGTTTGATGTCCACCTGTACATACGGCCCTTGTAGTAATTCAAGCTGTCCTGCAGATCCACCTGTATCCGCGTACGTCGATTGACAATGCCAAATCTGTCCGTCAGAGCGCCCACGCGTTGCAGGGCCAGTTGGCCGCCTCGACGGGAAAGAGGGTCGCCAGATACATGCCCAGAGCTGTCGGTGCCTGGCTGTGCGGACTGTATGATAGCGACCGGTCGGTTGCGGAAGCCACGCAACACTCTCTACGCCAAGTGTTCAACACACCCGAGAAGATACAGAACATTCGGAAAGCGTACCAGCAGCCCATTCTGGAGTACTGTCGGAATGCCATTGACCGCGAAACTGCCCTGACGCTGAGTGACGAGCGGACTGTCAGCCCAGACGACGCAGCGGCCAAGTACAGCAGGGTCATCTCCGCATGCATAGCGCTGCTGGGTAGCTTGCTAGCCAACCTGGAGGCCGAAGAACGGGCCAAGTTCCAGTCGCACTACGAGAGTGTCTTTTCAGACGATAAACTTTGGGCCTTCGCCTCCCATGCCGATCCTTACATCAGGCGGTCTCTCCACCGATTCCTGAAGACCTGCCTGTCTAAACAACCACGTTAGTCAGGATACCTTCTTTTGATCTATGCGTGCTGACTGGACCAGACGCTATTCAAGACAGCCTAGAATTGATAAGCAAATCCTACCTCGCCAATGCTCTGAACTCTGAGCAGACCGGCTCTGCTTATGACTACATCGACGCCCTAACATTACTCACAGCCGATCATCCAACTGTTTGGACCGGTCACTACAAAAGTAAAACTTCAGTAGATCGACGACTGCGGCAATTCTTGAAGAAAGGATCCCAGTTTGGTCCTCGTGACTTCTGGAATCGACTTGCTGAGCTTTTCAGGCGGTTGCCGGACACTGTCTTGCCGAAGGATGGAGCCGATGCTGCGGAACTTTTGAATTCTCTCAACGGAGGTATTATCAGGAAGGATGAATCTAGGCTCAGCCTGGAAACTGCATTCGATTCATATCTGGAGATTGCAGCCATTATCGGTGGGCGTTTGTCGGTGGAGGACCAGAGCAAGATGTTGTCAGAGTTGGTCTTGCCGATTGTTTCCCAGTATCTACGGCCGCAGGTGGAACTTTCGCAGTGGAACATACCGCCTACCGCTGTCGGTTTAGTCTCGAAGGCCATGCAGATTGACGGCATGTCTTCAGTGGTCGAAGAACAGTGGCCCCGCTATACACAACAGCTTGTGAACGATATGAAGACATCCGCGCCAGAGCAATCGAAAGACTACGAAAAATCACAAAACGCGGTCATACAGCAGGTGTCTCGGTTGGCCACTATTCAAAAGCACACTCTAAGCAGGGAAGGGACAGCGACACTGCGAGCGGTTTTCTCCCAGACTTGTGCTACTATCATAAAAGAAGCGCTCGCCATATTGAGGAACAGGAACGGAAAGCCATATGGCGCAGCGGGTGCTATATCTCAGTTTTTACACCATAATGAATCGCTTGTATTCGACGGTCAGGACACAACACAGCTGCTGGAGCGATTCGTGCAAGAAGACTTGCCAAGCCTCATCCTCTCGCGCTCATCTACCTATCTAGTTAACATCCTTTATTCGGTCTCGAAATCTCCCTCCTTCGCCCTATCCTGGAGTGCGGCTTTGAAGGCTGTGCTGAAAGAGAACAGCTCTCCCGCCAAGGACACCGCTCTTCAGACTATGCTTACGTCGTCAAGTATTCCAGAATCTTTCGATCTTGCCGCTTCAGATGCGGAGCTGCAGCAATACGTGAAGTCAAGTGTTCATGAAGCAATAATAGGATCTCTGGAATGGGACTCTTTTATCCGTATCCTTCAATCACCTTCTAAGATAATTTCCTCCTCGACAACGGACTACATTCTGGCTGAGATGACGTCGTCATTATCGTTGTCAGAACATGCTCCGTACGCTTTGCAGGGTCTTCGTCAAATCGTCAAGCATAATCCCTCTATGTTGAGAACTTTCATCGCAACCCCACAAGGGTCTAATCTTCTCCAAGGTCTCCTTTTGGCATCGGAGTCTCCCGACGATCAGTTCGCACAGGACGCTACTGCGGTCAATGCATCGATTCAAACTATCCTCTCGGCCAGCTCAGACACGAAGCAGTCAGTCTATGATCTAATTCAGCAAGGCCTCCGAGATGCATCACAGACGTCCGTGTCAGTTGAGACACTAGTAGATCTTGCGAAGCAACTGGTCAAATCAGGCGACTCGTGGGACGAGATGGCTGGCGTTTTTCCAAAGTTAGACATATGGCACGCTGCCTTAGCGCCCTTTTTGGACGCGGCTCCAAAGCCTTCATTGGCAATTGCCAACCCGCTCGGGGGAGCTATATATCTTGTAGATCCACACGACTCTCGATCTAGTGCTGACGCTATTCCTCGGGATGCCGATGGCTATTCCTCCGCATATCGCATTACTCAATACGTAACCAGACTATTCAAAAATGAAGATCTCTTCTCCATCGAGAATTTTCCTTCGGAAATCCAGGACAGCTATCTTCGCAATATATCCCTCACTGTACAGCTTGCAGATGATAACATTGGACTTGCTGGCGCAAATGGTTTATGGGCAGCCTATAACGCGGATGTTGAAGCGGACGCCATCTCATTCATGTCTGACGCACAGCCTTTCATCACCAAACAACTAAAGCGACTACACACCACCTGGTCTGTTCCCGAGGTCGCTGTTTCTTTGTTAGACTGGGCTACGGAAATACTGTCTAGGATTCGGTCTGATACTACTGCACACGCCTATTATACAGCCCGGGCCTATAGCGTTCTTGTGGCTGATGCAATTGAAATATCGGGTTGGAGAAGCTCATATACGGCGCAGATCCAAGAGATACTCAAAAAGATCCGCCAGAGCAAGGGTACGTCACGCTTCAATACTGTGACATGTCCACTAACTTTTTGGTTACAGAACTGTTCCCTCTTCTTGGGTTTCTGCATGCTTTCAGAGAGCCACTCGCTGCATCGAAAACCTGTGAACGCATGTGTAACGAGATTGTTGCCGATCTCACTGGGCTAGATCTTGAGAGCAAACCTGACGAAGGTATAGGACCATACTCACTCAGCAAATTTCTCTTCATGAGTTAATTCTGTTCATTCCCCATACTAACGAAGCGCAGCCCTGAGACAACTCGTTCTACTCAATGCTCTGATTTACGATCAAGAGGACATTGGTCAGAGTATTGCCAAGACGCGACTCATCTTCTTCGTCAAGCATATCATACCCTGGCTACATAGCACTACAGCTGGACCGCCTATAATCGCCGAGCTTTGTCGTACGCTTAATATATTTCTACCTTTGGTGAGCGACCTTTATGGCGACCATTGGGGAGACATTTTGAACGCATTAGCCACAAGTTGGTCTGCAGCCCAAGAGCTCAAAGAGAGCAATTATGGAATAGTTAGGTATGTTCAAGCTTCTGATTGCGCGCTAGAAATGGCCAAAATTCACTTACTGACATATGATAGCCCGATTCCTGTAGTGCATGCCTCGTTGAAGCTTTACGCTCAGCTCCGGACTCTCACACAGGCTGATGATCCGAACGATGATCTTCTCGAAGCGTGGGAAGAGAGCGAGCAGAAAATTGCAGATGGTCTAGTTAATCTGCTGAAGCATTCGCAACATTTTCCAGACGAGTTTCATCAGCCGTTAAAAATGGTCAACGACGTCTTAGCCCGACAGATTGCCAAGGTGCCCCTAAAACATCTCGAGTCAACCGAGGACCTGTTCCCACTGTTATATGTTGAGTCACAACCTGTACAGCAGACGGCCTTCGACATCTTGCACAAACAGATACCTGCAGCGCAAGAGCAGATCTCGATCGATGCGGCCCTCGAGAAGACCATAGCTCGCCTCCCCGAAGAACTACTATCGCTCATTCTCGAGGCACCGACTGTTTCGGCGTTGGCAGATGATAGTTTTGAGCGGAATATACCCTTGCAACTGAGAGGGTACCTGCTTAGTTGGTTACTTGTGTTTGACCATCTTGAGCATGCGGTAAGGATGCCGAGCTTGTGAATGAGTCTATTACTAACACATTGTACAGTCCTTCAAAGTCAAGAACGACTACGTGGATCACATCAAGGAAGGCGACTATCTTCCTGGTCTGCTGAATTTCACATTCGATTTCCTCGGCCATGCACACAACAAGCCTGTTGATGTGTCCAAGCTTGACATCACAACCTACACGCCCGACATCGAAGCACCAAAGCGTGATGCGCAATGGCTTCTGACACACCTGTACTTTCTTTCTCTAAAGCACATCCAATCCCTAGCCAAATCATGGTACATAGCTTGCAAATCACGGCCTATCGCTGTGACTTTGGAGCCATGGACAGAGAAATTCGTAAGTGACACATTACCAGTCCAAACCTGTCATAGCTAACCCGGTCCAGATCTCGCCACCAGTCATATCCGCCGCGCTCCAATCCGTAACCGACTGGTCCACCTCGCAAACCTCCTCCGACCCCGACCCCGACCCCCCCTTCGCCGTCAAAGTCGCCCCCCGCGCCCGCGAAATCACCGCCTCCTACACCGTCGACGAGCAAACCATGGCCATGCGCATCACGCTCCCGCCCGCCTTCCCGCTCGCCAACGCCCACATCGAAGGCATCAACCGCGTCGCTGTCAACGAGCAGAAATGGCAGTCCTGGCTGCGCACGTCGCTCGGCGCCATCACCATCTTCAACGGCAGCTTGATCGACGCGCTGAATACGTTCAAGCGCAATGTGGACGGCGCGATGAAGGGCCAGTCGGAGTGCGCGATTTGCTACAGTATTGTCGGGAGTGATAGGAAGCTGCCGGATAAAAGGTGCCAGACGTGCAAGAATTTGTTTCATGGGGCGTGTTTGTTTAAGTGGTTTAAGAGCAGTGGGAGTAGTTCGTGTCCGCTTTGTAGGAATCCGTTTAACTATGGGTGAGGGGTGGGTGCGGGAGGCTTTGAATAGAGTTCGGTGCGGGCCGGTTATGAATTCTTTTGCCACTACCCAGCCATTGCCATTTTCGTTTTACTTTCTATTGTGCTAGTTGCGTTCTCCCAGTTTAGATCCGATCATATTTCCACAGCCTCGCGGCCTTATCTCTATCCCCACGCCATCTTATACCCCACCCTACCCGCTCACGCCCCCTTCCTTAAAAGTTCCGCCCTACTTCTTTCCTCCTGCTCACGAACTCTGGCGCAATCCCAATCCCATCTTCCGTACTACCACTACCATCACTATCAGCGCGCCCTTCTCTCCGCAACCGCCACTTCTGCCACGCTATAAGCGCTATGCCGAATACGAAGACGAGAAAGAAGAGACTGGCGAGGGTTACGCCGGCGATTTGCGAAGCGATTTGGGAGGGGGGAGCGGTGGGTGTGGACGTGGGGGAAGGGGGCGTGGGAGGTGGGGATGTGGGGATGTGGGGTTCGTTGAGGGTGGCGGAGGTGTAGGAGGTGCAGGAGGTGCAGGTGGTGATGTGGGGGTTGTTGAAGGCGGAGAGGGGGAGGCGGAGGGCTGCGTAGGAGGTGGGTGTGTGACTGTGGATGTAGGTGTATGCGGTGTTGTTGTTATTGTTGGGCTTGCGGGTATCACAGAAGAGGGAGGTTGCGGGGGAGGAGCAGGAGGTGGTGACGGGTCCGGGTGGCCTGCGGGTTTAACGAGTGTAGGTACCGATGTCGCAAGACTTAGATGCAGCGTTGACGTCGACGTTGGCGTAGGAGTTGGCGTAGGGGTTGCAGAGCTAGACGACGGTATCGCGATCTCTTCTGGTTCTTTTGTCGCTGGTATTTGCGATGTGGATGTGCGTGTGGATGTGCGCGTCGAACTCGAACTCGAACTCGGCCAGGTAAACCTCGTCGCTACGGACGGGGAACGCTTTGTCTTTAGCATCTTGGTGTTGCCGTGTTGCGGTGTTGTGGACGCGGTTCAGTTGTGGTAACGAGTTTTCGATACGATATGTGAGGCGGTGCGCTATGCACGCCGCTGAGAAGGTAATGCAGCGCATCGCAGCGAGTGAGTACCCGTGGAATGTGTATGAGTGCGTATTTGCGTTTTGTGTCAGTCAGTCAGTCATAGATGACCCGGCGCGTGTAACCCGCGCGCACGCATCGCAGTCACGTATCGCAGTCAGTCGGTCAGTCAGTCACACCCGAGCCGAAGCGAAGCGAATCGACTCAACCGGCTGGCGAGTCATCTATTGGATAGTTATGTTGTCGGGTTGCTTGACGCATGGTGCGGCGATGTGCGACCAGAAGAAACTGGGCTGAGTTAGAAGGGAAGAGAAGGGGAATGCTCAAGTGCGGCGGAGTAGGTTAACGTATGTAGCAAAGCAAGTGAACGAAACTGAAGTGGAGGTATGGGTAGTCAACTTGCCTGGTAGCTGAGAGGAGAGAAGGGTGATGGGAAGAGTTCCACGTCCGTCGTAGTATTAGGACATAGGCTAGATCTCTGTTTGGCTGTGTATTCCCTACTGGAACTCTACCTTACAACACGTTGAACAAGACCTCGCATTCCGCAATGTCGAACAGGAGCATAGGGTTTGCAGTTTCCCCGCTCAAAAACGCAGTAACTTTAGTAACGCAGCGATTCCCTAATTCTCTTTTCCGCTGTATCAGAAGATACGCAAACGCAGCTGCGTTTGGAGAACCAAGCAATGCGAGTCCTTCATTCGACTCAATATCGAAGCTAGCTCCTGGCCACTTTGTCGCCCCCTTATTTCCAAGCGCTCGGTAGATAATATCTCTGGTTTCCTGATTTGTGATTCGAGAAGCCACGCACTGCCGGAGGTCGGTATCATCCGAGTAGAGTGCGTAGGCTGCCCATAGTAGATCAGAAGACCTGCGGAGGAGCGGCAGTTCATCGATAGCCGGCTGCCTCCCCCACCCCACTTCAGCGGCCTCGAAAGGGTGGAGACGCCATAGAGCGAAGATGACGCCGCTCCACTCCACTGCGATATGCGCGTATGCACCGGTTCCCTACTTCAGCATTAGAGTATGCTACAGCATTGGGTGATGGATTCTGGCTATCCGAATCTCGTCTAGCTCTTTCCTTTCACCCATGTAGGCAAAGCTTACCTTGTATTTACGGCCATTCATCGTGTATTCATCTTCATCGTGATCGTAGGTGACATAATCGATCTCGTCGACCAACAGCTGGGCCGCCTTGATGTACTCGGGGATCCCGAGGCCGGGAATATCTCCGTCAGTCTTATCGCCACTCAACCAGCCCCAGTCTTCCACATCCTTCTTAATATTCTGAAACGGGCTGGCTGCAGTTTTGAGCCCAGGAAATAGTAATTCGGCGGCGGCTTTGTCGGAGCTCTTCATGGCCATAAGGTAGTTGTTGCCTTTGCAAAGAGCGTTCTCCCAGACCTCGTCCGTAGCCGGGCGATTGACTAATGGAGGGAGTTCGTTAACCGGCGTGGAGCAGGCGGGGCCCAGGAAGACGAGAGCTGTGATCCCGATCTTGAAGAGCTTCATTTTGTGCGAGTCGAGAGGTGGTTGTTGCGGATGATCGTACTGTGTCAAGGTGAACAGCTCAAGAAAGAAAACGTTCTCAGAACAAAAAAGGTAGGATGAAGAGAGATCGAAACGCGAAATCGTGAGGTGAGGAGACTAACATGATAAATAAAGGTTTTCGTGTGCTCCGCCAATTATTTAGACTAAGCTCTAGCAACAAGCTTTATTTGTTATGTTAGCTCTCGTACGCAAGATAACTTGTCTATACGCTTAACGGCTGTGTATATCGGGAAAATTAAAAAAAAAGTTGTTACGGGTGGCACGGCCTGCACGGTCGTGGAACGGTCATTTCACGTTCCTCACGTCTTCACATTCTACATGTTAAGTCGCTGTATTTCACGACCATGTCACGACCGTTTCACGGCGGCCACGACCGCTATGTTTTCTAGGGCGCCCTACCGCGCGTAGTCGTCGGCGTCACAGCAATCGCTTATTTTTTGGAGAAACCTTGCGTACGAGAGGTTGGGACCAACATCACCAACTATAAGCAGGCGATAATTTTTTGTCTATGCAACTACGAGAAAAGTTGGGTTCGCACGTTCAGGATTAGCCCTACACGCTTAGGTATGTCACTAGAGAGTTGGCGCTAACCAGCTTGGAAGATAAACATCGCTTACCATGTCCGTGCACTCAATGCCCGCGTTCAGTCAATGCCCGCGCAACACTATAATTGCGATCTTGAACATGAAGCTGTACAGCCACATACAATTGCTATAAGTATATAATTTTATAGTAAAATAGTAAATACAGTGCGCTCTACAGTTTGGCTTATTCAAATTTCTTTAGAAGATTGATAGGGCGACTACGGCGTGTAGTGAGCGCTGGGGCAGCCAATGCAGGCACTGGCGCTGCAACAGAAGCTGCAGCAGCACCAACACGTTTCTGGCGCTTGTTGTTATGTAGAGGAACGCGTGAAGCTTTTCTCTTTCTCTTTTAAAATAATTGTATAGCTTTCTTAGCGTTGCAAGCTGCTTTTTAGGCAGCCTGCTTAGTAGCCTTGTCAGCTTTCTCTCTCTCCTTCGCTGCCTTCGCTGCCTCTCGAGCTACACGCTTCTCCTCTGCGATCTTTTGCTTGTATAGCTTATTAGCCTGTTGTAGCTCTCTCATCTTAGCCTTTTGAAGTTGCTGCTGTTGTTTTTCTTGTTAAGTCACTGTCTTGCGATACCGCGCCTCTCTTATCTTGCGCGGCGACTAGAAGGTAGCTCCGCCGTGGTACTCCTGCCGTTGCTGCAAATTAAGAAGCTTGCTCTTCTTGTTATAGCGTTTTTTAACCTGTAGAGCTTCTCTTAGGCCGGTGATTTCAGTGCGAAGGAGCTCATTTTGTATAGAAATGTAGTAGAGCGAGCTGCGCAGCTTACGGGCGTCGTGACTACTCTGATCTCGCACTAAAGAGCGTACAAGGCGGTCTATTTTGCGCTAATCCTCTGCGCTAAGCGCTGAAGTAGAGCTTTCGCGAGATAAGGCATTGTAGGCGAATCTCTTAAGGATTACCGCGCTGTCAAGCGGCGCTATCCCGGTGTGCTTAAAAGCGCTAAGTATCGTCTTTTCTACAAAGGAAGAGCGCCCAAGCTCGCTAGAAAAGCTCAAAGAAGTCGCTCTTCTTCACTGCAAGCTGGCCTTAGGCGCGGTGAAAGTAATCTAATAGCTCTTTTGCGTACGCGGTAGAGAGAGGCTTAAAGAGCGCTACATCAAGCGGCTGCAACGTCTAGGTAGAGTGTGGTAGAAATACACACAGCAGAATCTTGTGTCGATCGCAGTAGTCGATAAAACTGCTTGTTACGTGCGAGCCATGGCCGTCAAGGATAAGTAAGCGCCAGCTTGAGCGAGTCTTCGCCTTTGTTTCGCGATCAAAGACCTGTTTAAGCCATGCTAAGCCGATATCGTTGTTCGTCCAGCCTAATGGAGATGAGGTAATAAAGATCTAATGCTCGCTAGCCTGTATAGCATCTACCTAGCTCGATTGTATGCTCTTGTTTGCACTCGAATATATCAAGCTTGGCAGCAAAGCTAAGCCATCGGCGCACACACAAGCTAGAAGAGTTATCTAATCGCAATTGCTATCTTAAAGAGATTGCTTTAATCCCTTTGCCTTTTATATTGCCTTACTGAACACTCGTTTTAACCTGCCCGTGATACCGATTATAAAGCTTTTCTCATCTATATTGTACGTGTGCCGAGCGTTAACGTAATACTCCTCAATCTTACGCTGTAGCAAGTCGAAGTACAGCTTGTACTTGCCTGCAGACTTGGCTGCGTAGCGATTCTAGTCCATCCTAGTCGCCCATTTTGATATAAGATGGACGTTGTTTTGGTTGATAAAGCGCGTAACCTAGGTCTTAGAGACCTCTCGTTTGGCTATATAGGAGGCGAAATTCTGAACTATGTCTCTAGTAGGTGGCAAATGACGCGCTGAGAGTCCTTCTATGTATCTTACAAGCTCTAACTCTTCGTGTAGAGTAAAGTTGCGTCGCTGTTGTGCCTCAACGTCTCGTGGCTTTGTAATGCCTTGGCGCCTTCGAGCGAGCGTACGTCGATCACAGCCATATTTTGCTGCAATTTCTGTATACTGAAAAAATTCGCCGGGATTTAGCGACTCTAAAGCTGCAAGCGCTTCATCAATAGGTGGCATGGCTGTAGAGTTATCGCGTGTTGAAGTTTTGGTGTTTTGATGTTGCGCGGGCATTGACTGAACGCGGGCATTGAGTGCACGCGGAACACCATAAACGTTCTACTAGCAATGAGGCAATAAAGCCAGCCACAATCAATATTATTATAAGAATTTTTGGCAGAGTACTATATCGATACTTGCGATTAATTTGCGCTACTTATATCTATCTAGAAACTTGACGCTGCGGCCGCGACGCGTTAGGATAGCTGGGACAGCAGATACGCTCTCTAAGGCCTCTGCAGCATCTCTAGTATCAACGCTACGTTTGTAACGCTTTTTGCTCTGTAGAGATAGCTGCAAAGCTTTTCTCTTACTCTTTTAAGAAGATTGTAGAGCTTTTGTAGCGTCGCGAGC
Organism: Massariosphaeria phaeospora; assembly: GCA_011032825.1. Taxonomy (NCBI): domain Eukaryota; kingdom Fungi; phylum Ascomycota; class Dothideomycetes; order Pleosporales; genus Massariosphaeria; species Massariosphaeria phaeospora. Next base: position 927,777 of record JAADJZ010000001.1, on the reverse strand, counting down.
TTCCTTCTGGCGAGCGCGCTCTGCTGCCTTTTCTGCTTTCTCTCTCTCTCTAGCTACCTTAGCTGCCTCCCGCGCTATACGCTTTTTCTTTGCAATTTTCTTCTTGTATAGCTTAGCTGCCTTCCTCAGCTCTGCTGTCTCTGCTTTTTGAAGCTGCTGCTCCTTTTTCTCTTGCTCTCTAACAGATTGACGAACAAGTGCTTCCTTTATTTTCCTTAGTAACTAGAAGACCGCTCCACTATGATATTCCTAGCGCTGTTGGAAATCTAGAGCTTTGCCTTTTTTCTTGCGCTTCTCTTTGATAGATAACGCTTGCTTAATTCTATCTATCTCATGCTTAAGTAGCTTATTCTGAACAGATAGGTAGTAGAGCGATTGGCGAAGCTTCTGTGTATCTTAACTACTCTAATTTTTCACTGCTAATCGTACAAGCCTATCTATTTTTCTCCAGCTATAATCGCTAAGCCCTAATAAAGAGCTATTGCCTAATTCTTCATCCTGCGTGAACCTATCAAGGATAGGCTTAGAATTAAGTAGTGATATGCCTGTAGCTCTAAAAGAGCTAAGAATAGTTGATTCCTTGAAAGAAGCCTTCTACGCATTCTAGAATAGAGCAAAAAAGTTACCTTTAGTAATAGAAGCCAGGCCCTAGCTTCTATGAAGGTATTCTAATAGCTCTGCTAAGTAGGCTGTTGATAGAGGCTTGAACATCGCTACATCGAGTAGCTGAAGCGTATGAGTCGAATGAAGAGGTAGGATAGCAAAAAGAATCTTGTTCTTATCACAGTAGCCGATAAAATCTATAGTAATATAGGATCCGTGGCTATCTAGGATTAGAAGTCGATAGGATTGTCGAGTTTTCTCTTTTGTACAGCGATCAAACACCTGCTTAAGCTAGGCAAGTCCAATATCGTTGTTCGTCCAGCTAGAGAGTGATGAGGTGATAAAGACTAGGTGTTCTCCTGCCTGAATATCGTTTACCTAGCTTAATTGAATGCCCTTGTTGGCAGCCTTATAGATAAGGCTTGGAGGCATAGCAGTTCCATCAGCGCATATACATGCTAGGAGTGTAATCCATGCGCGGCTTCTATTCTAGAGCGATGCTCTAACCTCCTTCTTCTCCTACATTCGTTGGCTGAATATCCTCTTTGATCTGCTTACAATACCAATTATGAAGCCTTTCTCATCTATATTGTACGTATGACGAGGATCTATCTGATATTAATCGATCTTGCTATGTAGAAGCTGAAAGTAGAGGCGATATTTATCTTCTAAATTAGCTTTGTGGCGATTGCTGTCCATGCCAACTGTCTATTGTAATATAAGATGAATGCTGTGCCGGTTGATAATAAAGCGCGTAACCTAGCTTTCACTAACTAGCTCCTAGGCTATCGTTGATGCGAAATTTGGTATCATCTCTCTTGTAGGAGGTATATGTCTCTTTGATAATCCTTTGATATACTGTACAAGCTCCTGCTCTTGTTGTGGGCTGAGTTTCTGTTGGTCAAAGTTCTTGGAGGTTCTAGGGCGTGTTAGGCCTCGGTGTCTTCGGCTTAAGGTAGAGCGCACAACACTATGTTTAGTAGCAATCTCTGTATACGAGAAATCTTCTTTTGGTTCTTGCGATTTGATTTCTTCAATCGCAGCCTGTATTGGGTCCATATTGGTGGAGTTGTCGCGTGTTGAAGACAATAGAGTTTGTCGTGTTTTGGTGTTCCGCGTGCATCACGCGCACGGACACGTTAAAGGGGTGCGCTAGGATGGGATGGAAAGGTTTGGCTTGTGCGGCGGAGTATAGTGGTGTACTGGACTAAACTAGGCTGAGCTGAGATGAGCTGAGCTGGAGGTATAACTAGTTAGCGGGACGGTTATCTGGGAGTTGGGAGAGGAGACAGTGTTTCATCGCGATGTTAGATATAAGGCTAGACTGTTCTTCGTTTGGCCGTGCATTGCGGGGCGTAGTAGAGTTTGCAGAAGCTTAGGGGTTGGAGTTGGAGCGGGGATTTAACTAGCTGGGCTATGTTCAACCAGGCATCTCATGTAGAAATCTCCAACCCAACTAGTTACCCCTACTCGAACTCTACTTTACATTCCGCAATATCGAACAGGAGCATAGGTTTATCGGATTCCTCGCTTATGAACACGGTAGCTTTAGTAACGCAGAGATTGCTCAACTTCTCTTTGCGCTGTATTAGTAGATATGCAAACCCAAAGCCGTTCGGAGATGCAAGCAACGCTTTTCCCTCATCCGTGTCGATGTTGAAGCTGGTCCCGGGCTACTTTTTTGCTACCTTGTTTTTAAGCGCCCTGTACATGATGTCTCTTGAGAGCTAGTTATTGCTACGAGAAGACATGCATTGGCGGAGAAGAACACTCGCTTTCGCGACAGGTTCGTAAGCAGCCTATAGCAGGTCGGACGACTTTTGAAAGCGAGGTAGTTCATCTTCGGTGGGATTCCCGCCTTAGTTCTCTTTAGCAGCTTCCTCGGGGCTCTCTATTGAGAATGCAAACATGACGCTGCTCGGCTCTACTGCAATCATCGCGTGCGCACTAGTGCTCTACTTAAGAGTTAGAATGCGTTACGGCATTAGATGACGCCTTCTGCCTGTCTTAATCTGTCCTAGCTTGTCTCTTCCATCCATGCAGAGATGACCTCGTTGATAGCTTTGCAATTAACTAACTCATTGGTTATCTTTCGCATGACCTCTTAAACTTGCAGAGTACAACGAGAGCTGATATTGGACTTACTTCGTAACTATTACTATCCACCTCATAAGTATCCTCGTCGTGTACGTAGTTGTAGTAATCAATTTTACCGACATTTAGGTGGGCGGCCTTGATATACTCGGGTATATTTAGCTCGTTAAAATTCATGCCCATGATGCTCGCAGGGTACCAATTCCACTCCCCCATGTCACCTGTATAGATCACGCAGTTAGCAAGTCAACTTCTTTTTGCGCACAAGATTCCTTACAGCCAATATTCTGGAACTCGCTGGCTGCAGTCGTAAGGCCGGGAAACAGTAGTTTGGCGGCGGCTTTATCGGAGCTCTTTATGGCCTTAAGGAGGTTGACACCCTTGGTGACAGCCTTTTGCCAGGCCTCGTCGGTAGCCGGTTGATTGACTGCTCTAGGGCGTACCGCAAGCAGATCGCAGCAGGCAGGGCCAAAGAAGGCGAGAGCTGTGATCCCGATTCTAAAGAGCTTCATGTTGTGCAAGTCAAAGGGTAGTTGTTGCGGATGATTGTACTGTGTTAAAGTGAACAGCTCAAGAAAGAGAACGCTCTCAGAGCAAAAAAGGTAGAATAAAAAGAAATCGAAACGCGAAATCATGAACTAACATGATAAATAGAAGTTTTTATGTACTCTGCGGCAACTGCTAATCATGTAGGCTAAGCTCTAGCAACAAGCTTTATTTTTTATGTTGGCTTTTGTACGCAAGATAACTTGTTTATACGCTTGGTACTACTGTGTAGCTATAGCAATTGCTTATTTTTGGAGAAACCTTGCGTACGAGAGGTTGGGACCAACATCACTAACTATAAGCAAGCGATAACGTTTTGTCTATGCAACTATGAGAAAAGTTGGGTTCGCGTATTCGATGTAACCGGGCGTTGGCGCTAACCAGCTTGGAAGATACCCTGCTGCCCGGCCGTCCGAGCCGCCCGGCCGTTCGAGCCACCCCACCAAAACAACAACCAGACTTCAACACGCGATAAATCTATCAATATGAGCTCAATTGAGGCAGCGATTGCAGCGATCGAATCGCTAGAACCAGGAGAACAGTTCAGCTATCGTCAAGTTGCAGCAGAGTATCACTGTAACCGTACAACGCTCGCGCGGAGGCATCAAGGCATTGCAGGCTCACGCAGTACTATGGCAGAAAACCAGCAAGCGCTCCACTCTCAGCAAGAGCAGGAGCTCTTACGCTATATTGAGCGCCTTACAAGGCAAGGCCTGCCTCCCTCACGGCCTATGATACGACGCTTTGCTTCGGAGATCGCGAAAAAAGAGCTTGGAAAAGGCTGGGTTGATCGATATATCCAGCGCCACGACGTCCATCTTATCTCACGCTGGACCACCGGCATCGATCGCTCGCGCCACCAGGCTGACTCTCTATCAAAGTATAGTCTCTACTTCGAGCTTCTGCGCAGCAAGCTCAGCCAATACGATATCGAGCCTCGTAATATGTACAATATGGATGAGAAGGGCTGCATGCTAGGAATACTCACTCGCTCAAAGCGGGTGTTCAGCAGGAGGCTATATGAGGAGGGGAAGATCAAGGCTCACATCCAGGATGGCAATCGGGAGTGGATAACGCTGCTGGCCTGCATATGCGCTGATGGATCAGCCCTCGCGCCTGCGCTGATATATCAATCAGCCTCAGGCTCGATACAGGACACCTGGCTGCAGGCTCTGAGGCCCGAGGATCGAGTATATATATCCTCCTCACCTTCTGGCTGGACAAACAACGATATAGGACTATCCTAGCTCAAACAAGTATTTGATCGATCTACGAAGGAGAAGGCAGGGCGGAGCTATCGATTACTAATCCTTGATGGCCATGGATCTCATCTCACGATGGATTTTATCGAGTACTGCGATCGGAATAGAATCCTCCTTGCAGTATACCCCCCTCATTCAACTTACACTCTCCAGCCGCTTGACGTCGTCATGTTTAAGCCATTCTCAACAGCCTACTCAAACCAGGTAGCTGCTTTCATGGAGAGGTGCCAAGGGCTTACTTCTATGAGTAAGAGAGACTTCTATCCTATGTTTATGGCTGCCTAGGAGGCCTCGTTCAAGAAAGAGACTATACTCAAGGCTTTTGAGGCAACTGGCCTCTCACCTCTTAACCCAGAGGTGATACTCAAACGATTCAATCAGCCAGCTCAATTAGGCCAATCAAGTGATAGCGACTCCTCAGCCTTGAGCGCCTCTAACTGGCGGAAAACTGAGCGCCTTCTACGCCAGGTAGTGCACGATAGGAGTGATCCACGAGCTCAAAAGCTTAGCTGAGCCTTCTATTCTATCTTAGTTCAGAAAAGCCTTTTTACAAACGAGGCTCAAAGCCTTATGCAAGCTCTCATTAATGAGAGGCAGCGTAGAAAGCGAGGCAAGGCTCTGCCTCTAGAGGCAGAGAAGGAGTATTACGGTAGAGCTAAATTCTGGTCCCCAAGGAAGGTGAAGGAGGCACGTGATCGCCAGGTTCAACAAGGGCTTGAAGAAGAGCAACTACAACACCAGAGAGCTGAGGCAGCTCGCGTACGTGAAGTGAAAAAGCAGAAGAAGCTTCAGGCAGCTCAACAGAAGCGTGCAGCAAAGGCAGCAGCTCAAATAATAAGGCAGGAGAAAAAGGCTCGTAAGGCTGCTGATCGAGCCTCACGACAGGCAGCTCGTAGGACTCAACAACGACTCCAGCAAGCTCAAAAAACTGCCCAAAGAGGCAAGAGGAGAGACCTCAAGGCAGCTACTAAGGCAGGCTCAAAAAAGAGAGCAGCTGCGCAGCCTCAGAGTGGTGATGATGCCTTAGGTGCTGCAGCAGGCTCACCACCATCTCAATCACGACACGGCCGAGCAATCAAGCTCCCAGCTAAATATAGATAGCTATATATATCAATTAATACCTATAGAACTCAACTCTAGAATATATCGCGATAATAGCTATTGTTCGTGGCTCTACAGCCTCAAGTTAAGCTGCTGTTTTGGTGTTCAGGGTGGCTCGAACGGCCGGGCGGCTCGGACGGCCGGGCAGCAGGGTAAACATCGCTTAGAAGCGTTGAATTATTTTCGACTGTGCCTATTGTATACAACATGCTATATAATGCTTCAACAAAGCAAGATAACAAGAGAGTTCCAATATCGCGATAGGTAGCAGGAGGATAGAAGAAAGCTTAAAAAAGATTCGTCTACAAGCATCGCTTGAAAAGTTCACAATATTTTTATCTACGCTAATTGTATACAACATGCTGGATAATGCATTAACAGAGCAAGATAACAAGAGAGTTCTAATATTGTGGTAGTTAGCAGGAGGATAGGCCTTGGGCATGCTGCGATTTTAGGGTACTATAGAGAAACTCTTAATTCTATATCATGTTTTAGTAGCTACCTACGAACTCGAGTTCAATCCAGCAAAGCTCACGCTGAAGACCAACAGGCTCGCAAATCTGTAGAACCAATTGTATACATTCACGCCAGTTAATGCTTTCGTAGAGAGACATAGCGAGACAATCTCAAAATCACGATAGGGTGCAGGAGGATGCAGAGATGACCGTGATTTGGACTAGATTTTAACTATCCTCGAGATCTGTACTGGATCTGACTAGCTAACTACGAACCTAACAATTCTCTACTGCGCAATCCGCTATTTCCAGGAGGAGCATAGGATTACTATTGTCTTTAGGCCGAAACACAGTTGCTTTAGTCACGCATTTGTTTCCAAGCTCCTTTTTGCGCTGCACCAGGAGATACCCGAGACCTACCCCATTTGGAGACCCTATTAAAGAACTGTTAGCTAAACTACATCAGAGCAGGGAGTTTCCAGGAGGATGGGAAATATATACCAAGTAGAGCTTGACCCTCATCAGATGTCATTTCGAAGCTATAGCCAGGCCATTCACCTACTTCAACTCCTTTGCTCTGAAGTGCACGTTGCATGATATCCCGTGTCTCTTGGTTGGTGACTAGACAAGACATGTAATGGCCAAGGTTGGCTAGTTTCGCATCCTTAATCGCAAACCATATCAAGTCAGAGGACGATTGGAGTTCTGGTAGCTCATTCTCCTCAGGCTTTCGCCTCCAAAAGGTTCTAGCAGCATTGGCGGGGCTTTTTTGGGTGAAGGCGAAGATGGTACCGCTCGTCTCAACCCCGAACTCCATTTCAGCTCTAGTGTGCTATGGTGAAATTAGCCAAAGCATTGTGAAGTGGGTTGGAAAACTTACCTTGTACTTTTGACCATTGTGCTCATAGTCCTTATCATGCTCGATCTCGTAGTACTTCATCTGCTTGAACTTCCAACTCAGAGCTTCGACAGCCTCTGGGATTTCCAGGTCGATCAAATTGCTGAAAGGCTCATGACTGGGGGTCCAACCCCAGTAGGGCAAGTCCTCTAGAATACATAGTTAGGATACCGTCGGGGTTGTATGCATAGCCAAACTCACTCTCGATGTCCTGGAATTGACTCGCAGCAGTAGTCCGGCCGTCGCCGAATAGCGTGGCGGCAGCAGCGTCTGAGCTCTTCATTGCTTCCAAGAATCCGGCGCCTTTGCAGACGGCTTTGTCCCAGACCTTGTCCGAGGCGCGACCCTCGAGAGCGAGAGTGACGAAGCCAGCGGCCGCAGCGACGAGAACCCTGACGAGCTTCATGTTGACGTGGTTTTGTTGTTCAATGGGTATGGATCTGGCGCTGTCCGACTTGGAGAACGAGGTGCCCGATGCACGCCGTGGATATGAGGCTGGCAGGAACGATGAGTCGTCTGAACGAGATATGAAGGGCGAGGTGGGAACGCTCAGAGAAGAAGGGAAGACAAACCAACAGGTTGGGTCTTGGCGGGGTTGGGCAGGGAAGTCGCACTGCACTCGCCGGCGTCCAGCCAATGAGAGAAACGCTCTCGCAGCTCGAGCCCAGCGTTTACTCTCACCTGAAAGATGGCAGCTTGTCGCGTGCTCCTGCGATGAGGCAATCATCCGTTGCGTATGCTCTCCCCCTCACCCTCGGACGCGACATGTTCTGGTACATGACCTAGGACACAACAGCGTTGTTCTTGAGGGGAGGTTGATACAAGAAGCCATGTACTTGGAACTTGCCGTGAAAGTGATGTGGAAGTGGTCTTGTGAAGAAGCTCGTTGCAATGACGCGAAACCCGTTTGTTCTAAAGTGAGGCGCGATTGCCTGTTTTGGAATAGATAGCCTGTGCACGTCCCGCAAACTTCACACCCAGAAACCGCAACAAGCTCCCCTCTTCTGGATTACTATCCCCGACCGCTCGGCGGTGTATAGAAAGACCGACAATGTTATCCAGCGATCCCTCTGTTCCGCCCAATGGTCGCTGCGTCTTCTTCACACCGCCACGGGAGCTGCGCGATCTCATCTACGAATACGCACTCACGGAAGAGAAAGGGCTGATTGGCGAGTTACCGGACAATTCATCGACGAACCCAAGGCTCTACGCGACGAGAGACCCTCATACAAACTTACCCGACCGCGAGGCCAACCAGTTGAAATACGTCTGTCTACAGCTACACAACGAGACAACCGGACTTGCGGCCAAGCTCAACGACCTCGAACTCCTGTTTCACTACACCACCGAAAGAACCGGAAGCCAAGTTTTCGAAGCTTTTGTGCAAAACTGCTCGATCTCCTACGAGAAGAACATCAGGAAGGTCGTTATCATTCATGCGCAAGACTCGGATGACATTCGTCGCAGAATAGGCCATGATACCACCATTCTATTATGCAGACTCCTTTCCGGTATCGACTCCCCACTGCTGTACGAATTTTGCAAGCGCAACCCGAAGGCTAGAGTTGTCGTTCGATATGATGCGTTCCGTGCTCACAACGATGATATGGAGGTGTGCGACCGTTGGATATGGCAGCATGCCGTCATGTCGCGCATCCTGCGTGGGAAGTCTGAATATACCTTCGGCATGTTTCCATGTGCAAACCAAATAAAACATGAACTCAAGTTCGACAGATACATTGAGGAGGGGCCCCAAAGGTTGTTCGAGATGCGCGCGCTTGGATTGATTCCACGTCCGCTGGCGAACCTCCGCTTGACCTTGTCAGTGACACTCGACTATGACAAGATTGGAACGGCTGTAAAGTATCGCATCTCCAAGCATAGGGATCACGAACAGGCGGCCGGGGACGCGATAAGACTTTTTGAAGATGGCTGTTAGTAAGTCATTAGGAGAATGAGACCATCTTCGCGGCTCATATGAAGAGCGAACTTCATCGCTATTAAGACAGTTGAGCAAGGAATTCTAGCAGGAGAGAGCCGTCTCGGTGTGGAAGCATGGTGAGTAGATGAGCAGTCTGATCCTATAATAACAAAACCACAACCCCAGCCTTTACTGACTATTTGTCCTAGAAAACAAAAAGCCAAATGTAGAAGATCTTCAAGTATCCAGTTCTACTACTAGAACAGACAAAGCACAACCTCAGGCCTCCTAGCATTTCTTAAACCAACCTTGGATCTGCAAACCTCATCAAGTCCCTCCACTCCTGCGCATTTCTCTCCTTCACGTTCTGTATCTCTCTCATCGTAAGGCTCGTAGCTCGCAAGAAGCGCTGATCAAACAAACTCATGGTCCCGCAGTCCGGAAGGCACGTATCTTTGATCAAAATTCTCTTGTTACGTTCGTCTCGGGTCCCCAAACCTAGAATCAATGCATACAAGAATTTCACTGCGTATTTATCGCTCCAGTCATGCAGCACAAAGCGTATTAGATACACATCCGCATCCGAGATTGTCTGTTCCTGGAACATATCATGAGTGACAAGCTCAACTCGATCACTGAGCTCCTGCGGTACTGTGGCATTCTCGATCGTTTGAGGGAGGCTTTGTACTAGATAGTCCAGATTTCTGTATGCTCTCGCCAGTGCATTTACAACGGCTCCATCACTGCCACCAACATCGACGACTCTCCTAACATCTTGCCAGTCGTATCCCTCGACAAGAGTCTCTTCCCCTCCGGAGCTGGCTTCTTCAAACATCCCACTCTCGCGCAATGAGGCTCCCCTTGAGCATTCGCGCAAATTTTTATCACTACTCTCGCGCCCAAGCGCTCTGCGTTATCCGTCTTCTAGTAATTGCACTGTCTAGATGGTAGTAGACATGGCTACTGGACGATGTATGATGTCGCTACGTCTGAGGCGAAGCTGAACGAAATGGAGCTCCCGATGATGGCCAGTCCTCCGCATAACTTAGACAAGCCGGGATGTGTCGCCCAGATTTCACTATCAAATAGAACGACGAGGTATTAGGCGGGGTAAAGGTCTTTGGGACTCTCCGTCTATTTCATGACTTGCAGCAGCTGATCGCTTGGACAAAGGAATGGCAGTGATGCCGGACAGCTTGGAAAAAGGTCACGTGTAAACCTCGAAGTCGATTACAAAGTGGTAGTGTCATCAATATGACGTCAACTATTGAATCTGCAGCATTCCCAGACCACAGAAATGTCTCGTTCACGTCCCTTAGAGCTGACTATATCTTCCGTCGTACCAAAAATGTCACTCAATACTCTTCCGCGTTAGAGCATCTCGTCTGGATACGCGATTCTCTCATCCAAGTCATTGCGCTTCTACTCTTTAGCATAGAGCTTCTCATCGGGGTACGCAACACTCTCATCATCCGCGTGTGCAGGTATTCATGTATGTGTACGAAAAGATTTGTGCCACAAAATCACTTAACGTAATCCACCACTAAGTGGAACACCCCACTAAGTGGAACAGTTTCTGCCAAGAACCTCTACTCCCTCATCAACGCGACATGTCTCAACAACAAGACGCGCAATTATCTAACCAAGAAGGCAGAATTCAGCTTGCTCTTTCTGCTTATAATAGCCAACAATTCCAAAGCCTTCGACGCGCTGCTGAGGCATTTGAGGTACCTCTTACAACACTCTCTCGCCGACGCAAGGGAGTTACGCATCGCCCTGAAACTCGCCACGCCCAACATAAGCTCACTGCGACTGAAGAGCAGACGATTGTTCAATATATCCTCGACCTCGATTCGCGAGGATTTGCGCCCCGGCTGTGCGAGGTGGCAGATATGGCTGATAAACTGCTGGCTGTACGCGGTGGTGAGCCAGTTGGCAAGCACTGGCCTGCGCGCTTCGTAACGCGTTCATCTGAGCTCAAAATTGCCTTCAATCGAGCCAAGGATAGGCAGAGAATACTCCAGGAGGATCCAGAGATAATTGGCGCGTGGTTCAAGCTGGTGGAGGACACCAAAGCCAAGTACGGCGTCCACGACGACGACGTGCACAACTTTGACGAGACTGGCTTCCAGATGGGCGTAATTGGCTCTATGAAAGTCGTTACAGGCTCTCAAAGACGTACTCGACCTAATCTTATCCAGCCAGGCGATCGGGAGTGGGTAACAGTTATCCAGAGCATTTGCGCCGCAGGGTACGCGATCCCGCCCTTCATCATCTACAAGGGACGCGTCCACATCTCAGCGTGGTACGAGAAGGCTTCAATACCGCGCAATTGGAAGCTCTCAGTCTCTGAGAATGGCTGGACAAACAACGCCCTGGGTCTAGAGTGGTTGAAGCACTTTGACGCGCATACAAAGACGCGCCAGGTAGGGGTATACCGGCTGCTCATTCTGGACGGCCATGAGAGCCACCTCAACTAGGATTTCAAGGACTACTGCCTTGAACACAAGATCCTGACTCTCTGCATGCCTCCCCACTCGTCGCACATCCTCTAGCCACTTGACGTGGTCTGCTTCTCGCCGTTGAAGCGCAAGTACTCTCAGAGTGTTAGAGACTTGGCACGCCGGCGCGTTTTCTATATCAACAAAGAAGGCTTCTTGCCAGCCTTTAGAGACGCGTTTTTTGAGGTGTTTACAACAGAGAACTGCAAGAAGGCCTTTGAAGCTTCAGGGCTAGTTCCTATCAACGCGCAGGTAGTCCTTGATCGTCTTGAAGTACGGCTGTGTACTCCGCCACCACCCCCCGCACTAGAGACGCCGTGGCAGTCAAAAACACCAAGCAATACGCACGAGTTTGGATCTCAGTCAAAGCTTGTACGCGAGTCCTTTACGCGATCACCTGTTACAGCCTAGGCAGGCTTCTCCCAGCTTATAAAAGGTGGTGAGCTGATGCTGCACCAAAACGCGCTTCTTGCTGCCCGCAACAGAGAGCTTGAAGAGCAACTAGCAGAGATAACTAAGCGAAAATCGCGCAAAAGGAAGCAGATCTAGCAAGGTGGTACTATGGAGTATGGGAGTGCTGCAGCGCAGGTAGCTGCCGAGGCGTCTGCAGGGCCTCAGCGATCAAAGAAAGCTCGTGGTAGTAGTGATCAAGAACGAGCCCAACCAGCTCTACGGCGCTGTAAGAACTGCGGCGGAACTGGGCACAATGCGCGAACGTGCAAAAAGGATACAGAGGCATTTTCTGAATCAGATGCTAGCACGACGTACGTAGGCTCCTTGTTTGATAGCGATGAAATTGAAGATGCGTAACATAAGTTGGTTATGCCAAGGCTTTTTGTTCCACTCAGTGGGGTGTTCCACTCAGTGGTGGATTACGTTACGTCTCTTATACTCCTCCGCATGGAGTTTTTCGTGCAGATAAGCAACGCGGCCGCTCGCTTATACTCTTCGGCACGGAACTTTCATCTGGTCATGCGATGCGCCTCTCCAGATCAGAGGCTAAGTGTTAGGAATAAGTCAGTGTTCGATCAATTTGTTCCAAGGTTGGTTGTAGAAGAAAACGGGGAAGGGGACCTTCTCCGGCCATGTTGCGAGATCAACAAGTATCAGAAGGAAATACGTGCCATGAGCGAGTCTGGTAAATGGCCCTATGTCGAGCTATCAACTCTGTTGCTGCTGATGTATACATAAACTTGAGGCCGACACCCAGTTCTGGACGGGTACTCCATGGTCCGAATCTCCATGAATGACTATACCGGTGTGGCGTCTTATCTCCTATCCCGTTCCCACCAATGATTGACGATTCTGTAAGAACTTGCTCGTATATCATATGGACACTTACCTGTTTGGTCCCCCGCGCGTGCATGTACACGACTGGGCGCAAAAGCGACATTCTGCGACCCGGCCATGATATGGCTTGAGGCTCATGAGGATGTGCTGCAAGCTCGGACACCGAGGGATGTCATTCACCATATTCAGGCGTCCTCTACCCCTCACGGGCGGTCAGCAGCCTGCCAATCGGAAGACAACCTAGCACAACACAGCGAAACTACGCTGAATAGCTTCGTTGAGAAGCTCAGACCAGATATCTCTCCAATTCCATTTCTTCATATCACTCTCATACAGTACATTAGGATTTCGAGATCATGGATGCCATTCTTGTTGCTGCCGCCACTGAGGTGAAGAAAATGGCTGGAACAGCGGACGAGCAAACTCGCCGAAGAACCATAGACGCACTGAGAGATCTCCAATATGCACTCGAGCCACCAGAAGAGACAATGCAACGGCTACTGTATACAGTAAGCTGCCGATCCTAAGAGAGGGCTTTCAACTGACCTCTTCATCTGAACCTCACGATGGCTTCCATAAGAGTTAGTCTAGATCTGAAGATCTTTGATATGCTTTCAGAAAGTGAAATCCCACTCTCACTAGACGAGCTTGCGCAGCGATCAGGCGCAGGTCGCATTCTTCTTGGTAAAGTCGGACTCCGGTGTAGAATCGTGGGAACTGGGTCTGACACCTTCGCAGGGCGTTTCCTCCGGCATCAATCCTCTCTTGGTATCATCAAAGAAACCGACAAGGACGAATTCACTGCTTCGACACAACGCGGAATCTTTCCGTTCCAGAGATCCAGGCCGGCCTGTACTTCTGGTAATGAGCCGATCAGAGGGGCGACGAAACAGCGACTAACAGTGTCTACAGCAACGACGTCCTCGGCCCCTCCTTCCAAGCAATCCCGGACTTCCTCGCTGAGAGAAACTATCAGAACCCTACCGAGCTCCTAGACACGCCCTTCCACAAAGCTTGGAAAACGGATCTGCCGCTCTGGACATGACTGCATCAGCGTCCCCGCGAAACCTCCTACTTCAACCGCTTCATGTACGCGCAGCGATCGGGCATGAAAAACTGTTTCTCTTTCCTGCCCATTGACCAGGAGTGCAAAGACTGGCCTGCCGACCAGCCCGTGTTCGTGGATGTTGGTGGGGGCACTGGCCAGCAGTGCACTACCATCAAGGAGAAATGTCCCAATCTACCCGGGAGGGTTATATTGCAAGACCTGCCAGCTGTCATCGCAGAAGCAAAGGTACCAGATGACATCGAAACTATGGCGTACGATTTCTTCACCCCTCAACCGATCAAAGGTATTTACCCTTAGCTCCCCTTGTACCTGTCATACTGAACCTCTGCCCAGGAGCAAAATACTACTACTTGCGCGCCATCATGCACGACCACGCCGACGACAAGTGCCTCGAGATCCTGAAGCGTGTGGCCGACGCCATGTCGCCCAAATCCATCTTACTCCTGGACGAGATCGTAGTGCCGAACAAGAACGTCGAGTGGTATGTCACACAGACGGACCTTGCGATGATGGTGCAGTTCTCTTCCACGGAGCGGACGGAGGACCAGTGGCGGGAGTTGCTGGGAAAGGCGGGGTTGGAGGTTCAGAAGATCACGACGTATACTTATACGTTTCGGTTGAGTGTTATTGCAGCGATGAAGAAAGAGTAGACGGGGTTGGTTTACATATACCGCTGTATGCATCCTAGATCCGGTAATCGCAACTCGCGAAAGCTGTTGACAAGTGGGTGGGCAGACAGAAAAGGCTCGGAAAGAGAACCTACATGAAACTAAGAGAATGAGAGTCCTGCTATTATCTCAGTGGAAGTTCGCGTTGTTGAAAGAGTTGAATGTGGTCGTAGAGAAAATTTTCTCGGTGTACCAACAGCCCCACCGAGAAAAGCCAGACATCCACCGAGCAGATTGTGCGATACAGCCAACCTCAAGTTCTTTTCAGGCCCATCTTCAGCAGCCGCTCGCGTACCATACGTCGAAATCTAATATTGCTAGCTCACATCTACCACCCTCTCTTTCCCGTTCGCTATCGTGTTAAACAACCTCTCTTTCCTCCTCCTCCCACACATCCAAGTACCAATGCCCAAAAGCACCAAGATACCAGCTACCACTCCCAAAGATGCTCCCAGAACCACATCACTCGGGAGACCAGAGTGTTTAGCCGGCGGCTTCGCGTCCGTGGGGAGCGATGGAGAAACTGTACTCTGGGAAGGTCGATTCTGCGCTGGAGTTGGAGATTCAGAACGATGTCCCGTTTCCAGAGTTGTTGGCACGATTGCAGTTGTGAAGGATGAGGGTGGTCGTGTACTAATTCCATTCTCGGGTATGTCAACGAAGACAGTGCTTGTGGGGAATAAATAGCGTCCCCAGATTTCGGGGATCGCTAGTATGTGGCCTGAGTGCAAACATGCGGCATGGTAGGCCCTGATGAATGCTGAATGCACAGAGGTCAGCCAGTGCAACCCATCTCGACTTTCTGTATAACTTACCGGAGCGCTCAGCGTCTGATGGACATACTTCGAAAAAGCATGATGTATACCAATCTAGTAGCTTGGTCCGTAGCCAAAAGCTCTTGAATATACACTCTAGGTCCGGGTATTTGCATACGTCGTCCCCCACTTTCAGTGTAGGAAGGCATGCTGGTTTTATCTGCGAACTGTCAAGATCTACGTGGTAGGACTTGAACAGGAGACTTACTGCACACTCTGGTAGATACGAGTCCGAGTCTGGTATGCCGGCGAAAACCTGCAGTATTAGAAGTAACATATAAGTGAGGGTAGGTCTCATCATATCGTAGCGAGCATAGAACCTCGGTAGAACCTATTATTCCGTAAGGTGCAGATGTCTTAAGTATCCTCTGCGTCGAATAGCAATGATGATTTGCTTGCTCGCTTATGATTTTCAGAGGTGGAGCAGATATTGAAGTTTTGTAATGTTATAAAGATTGATTGACATGACTACGTGAAGGCTTGTTCTTGAAGGGGGGACGTGAATTCGAAACGACATCGGTAGAGGTTCGTGTACGAATATGTCACGTCGATGCTCATCCTATACCGTATTTCCCATATTGTTGCGGACTTCAACCAGCATCAGATAATATAACTACTCGTCGTGTGATTGTCTTCCCTGAAGCCTAGAGATATTGCGTGCGGTCGATAACTCTTTCCATGACGTTTATGGACACTAAACAGTGCGGCGATGCGAAGTGGCATCCAATTCGGCAACGTAGTGGGCATATGTAGGAGGTGGTACCACTTCCGACTTCGGCCTTGGATCCTCCCTAGGCTCTGGCAAGTTTGCACTCGGTTCCCTTGTTGTTGTCTTCTGATGGCTTTTACGCCACCAGAAAAACAGAAGTCCAGCGAGAGCCGTACCACCAAGTCCAGCACCCAGCACTATACCGACTGTTGCACCAACGGATAACCCATTGTCTTTCTCGTCGTCTCCTAAAGTTCCAGTCAGGGTTGGAGTTGAAAAGACTGTCGCTGAGGGCGTGGTACTGGTTGCTGTCGAAGATGTCGAAGATGTCGAAGTTGTCGATGGAGATATGGAAGATGGGGCTGTGGAGACCGTGCTCTGAGTGCTAAAAAAAGTCGATGAACCCGAAGCTAGACTTTCGTTCAAGAACGTGCGGATCTGAGAGGGCATACTAGATATTTGGTGTCCAAACTCAGCACAGATTAATTGAAGGCCGTTCATGTATTCTTCAAATGGCCTGTTAGTGGTTGTCCGTGCGTCCTTAGCAACAAAACATACCGTGCATCCCACCCTCAGTACAGTTCGCGTTGTGCTCAACGCACGGCCGTATCTTATCCAGAAATTCTTCGATGTAGTGCATGTCTTTTTGGCATATACATGGTCTATGGTAAGCCGGACAGCCGTACCAAGTCCCACGATCAAGGCATTTTTCCTATGATCGAAAGTCAGCAGGTTCATACATTACTTAGTATCAGATCTCAACTTACTACACCGCAGCTTAGAAACCCTTGTGCCATCGCCGGCACAAGGAATAAGTGCAATATCAACACGGGTAGCGTGGCAATAAACATCTTGAAATGCACACAGGCTCATAAGCGTTGCTACATGCAGAGGCTGGCAAGGGGTGGTATATGAATGAACAGACGGTAAAGCTTTTCCGTATTGAGGAGGAAAGATGTGACAGCAGTCAATGTAGGACGAACTGGGGGCGGAGCTCGTACTGTGTACATGGAACACGCTCCTCATATGGTTATCGGACGTCTCACATGGAGCGCAAGTGCTGCTACGCCATTCGTTGGTACTCAAGTAGCACCATATCACTTTAATCATTGGACAATCTGGTACCGGCATAGATGGAATCGTACATTCTTTGAGTAGACGTACCTCCCACATTATTGTGAATCGTGGTAGCTGTACTGCAGGGTTTCTCTACCGATGCGGATTTTGTGCATTGAGCTCGATGATATGAAAGGTTTTCGCGTGCTCGTGTGACTAGCTCCATCTTTCAGCGTGCGCTGTCCCTTTCGAAGGTCGTTTTGGGACGCGATGATTGATATGACAAGGAAAGACACCGGACCTCCTCCGTGGAGCGAGGACTACTAAGAAAGAAGAAATGAAGTTGGCCTCACTCTCCTGTATTTGCCCCCATGTTGTGTCCTCCGCGTCTTGGATTCATACGAAAGATTTTGCGCAGGTCATTGTGGATGGCGATGACGAACATGGTTCTGAGGGTGCGATCCACAAACAGACCACCCATTTAGCTTAGCTAACGCTGAAAACAGATGAGGCTCTCCGCAGTAAGTTTGAGCTTTCCGAAAACTTTCTCTGAGGTACCACAGTAGATGGGGGTGGAAGCAAGCAGAATGGCGCTAAGGCTGACCAAGCGACTCACGCACGGACCACCTCGACGAAAACTCGTGACAGTGCCAAGACCGAGCTTCAGAAACTCAGGACGTGCCGCGCCCAACAACTGCTTGACCTCCCACCTTCATCCCCACCACCTCCACACCCCACACCCGCGCGCACACTTACTACAGAACCATCCTCTTTGTCGCTGCTCTTTCACAACAGCGCGACAAAAAGACCGCGAAGGAAGGCGCGCCTGCCGCCACTCCCTTTGTCTGTTCAACTGAACTCGTCCCGCGTCCTCGCGACATCCCCCACCCCCAACTTACCCACCACCATGGCTGTCGAATTTGCGAACGAGTCGCCCTTGGCCGCCGCACTGCAGAATCTCGTGCAACCCAAGCTCGCCGAGTATGGTTGGACGACGGGCGGCGAAGACACGACGATATTCGAGTATATTCTGTTGATGCTTGCGAACGACAAGAACGAAGCGCAGATCGCGTCGGAGCTGTCGAACGACCTGCTCGATCTGGGCCCCGAGAATGTCGAGACGCAGCAGTTTGCGCGTTGGTTGTTCGAACAGATCGAGCACCTCCGTCAACAGCTGAACGGCGGTGGTGCTGGCGACGCAGAAGTCGCAGAATCCACCGAATTCCAGATGGACGGTAACGCTCCGGGCTTCTCGCCGTCCGCGCAGGACACCGAGATGGATGGCGGTGCATCGCCTTCTAGTGGTAACATGTACGCTCCCTTTCTTTCAAGACCCGCTGGGTTCCTTGCCAGCCGTAGAAAGAGCGCTCGGCGACGCCATCGATCTCTTGCATTTGGCCTGTCGCAGTCTCTTGCATTGCGCCCCTGGACTCCTCCGGACCTTTCTTATCCAAGAAATATTCTAACATTTATCAGACCTACTGGCCCCAAAGCCATGCGCAACGGCAGCGGACCCAAGCAGGCTCGAGGCAGTGGCCGTATGATCAACCAACTCAACAAGCAAATGAATCGGACGGATGACTCGGCACTTCATCGGGTACGTGGCTCGCAAGGTGTCGGTCGGATCAATTCACATTCGCGCGAGCCACCGAAAGGACCGCGGAATCAGCAGATCGGGCGCGGACTCGATGCCATGGCAAACGGCAGAGGCATGGGTAGCATGAACAGCATGGTGAATGTGAGCATGCCTCCCGGACCTATGAATGGTATGGCCATGGGCGGTATGCCAGGTATGCCAGGTATGCCCAGTATGCCCGTCATGCCAGGTACGGGAATGGCACCAATGGGTCAGAACGGGATGCCCGGCATGCTAAATACTCAGCAACACATGGCGTTGATGCAAATGTACGAGCAACAAGCCCACATGATGCAGCAAATCCTCCAAGGCCAGACACCCCCTACATACCCCAACACAAACTTCGGGCAGGGCAATCGTAACGGAAATAAGAGATCTAGCGACAAGTCCATCCGCATGGGGAGCAAACAAGGTCTACCACCGTCGACAAAGTTCACGAAGAAAGAAAGCCAAGACGAGAACATGACGGAGGGTGGACCCATCACAGAGAATGGCGACAACATGGAAGTGGAGACTACCCGGAAGGAGCCTTCGAACACCATGTGCAGGTGGAATATGAGGTGCGGCAATCCCGAGTGTGTGTACGTCCACCAGTCGCCGGCCGCGCCCGATGGAACTCCAGTCGATATGAACGATGAGTGCCAATACGGTGCTGCATGCACGAACCACAAATGTGTCGGAAAGCACCCATCTCCCGCCCGAAAACAGAAGTTCCAGGCCGAGCAAGAGTGTGCTTTCCATCCGAATTGCCGCGACCAGGCTCATTGCCCATACAAGCACCCGAGCGTGTCGCCTTGCCGCAATGGGGCCGACTGCACGAAGCCCGGGTGCACGTTCTGGCACACCAAGGTCATGTGCAAGTTCGCGCCGTGTACCAACATGCACTGCCCATACAAGCATGTCGAAGGCCAAAAGCAAAAGCAAAAGAAGAGCAACAAGTGGGTTGCGCCCAAGACCGAAGATAATGGAGCGAACGGAGAAGAGGCGAAGAAAGAGCATGTTAGCGAGAGGAAGTTCATCGATGAAGCCGCAGCGGAGGAGCTTATCATTCCTGGCAAAATTGAGGAAGATGTTGATGTCGAGATCTAGGAGGTTGAAGCTGCTTGTATCATGGTCTCAGACAAGGAAAATTTGGGGATTTGCGACAGTCTGTGGGTGCGAGATAGAGCGCAGCAGCCATGGCCTTTGCGGTGTCCATGACTCCAGTATTTGTATTATAGTTCAGGATACAGGGCGGACGACCTCTGGCGTTGCGGTTCACGGCGGCATGACCTTGGCTGGCATTCTTGCGGGTTGCCAATCTGGTGGGAAGCTTTTCTTTGGACAATGATGATTATTTTCGCGGCCTGCGGGCTGCTCCTTGCTGTTACAACTTGTGCCAATTAGTATGCAGTGCCGCAGTGATGCTTCTCACGCCCAAGTCTCAGCCTAGTGGTTCGAAGCTTCCAAGGTTGATAAAAGTTCACGGCACTCAGGATATGCTAGGGTGGCCCGAGCTTAGAACTTTCAACATCATGACCAGTGGATTTCGCGTCGACGGCGACTGCAAGACTTGACCCACGCCCTCGACGCCTCCCACGCCCGGCGATGCGACTCAAGAAGCATGTGCCGCTCTTCGAGTCGACATTGAAGCACGTTGTCGCCCGCCCGCTCCTCTCGTCGCGTTGCGGTCGCTGCCGGTATGCAACCTCTTCCGCGGCGTACCCTGAAAACATCGCCGTCCTTGGCGGCGGTATATCGGGGCTTGCCAGCGCCCATTTCGTGGCGAAAGAGTTCCCGAAGAGCAAGATCACAATCTACGAGGCGAACAAGGAAGCTGGCGGGTGGATCCGGTCGCGGAAGGTTGACGTGCCGGGTGGCAGTGTGCTGTTCGAGTATGGCCCGCGCACGCTGCGGCCAACTCCTTCTAGCAAGCCCACTGGGCAATTGGTGAGTAACAGCCCTGGAGCGACACTATGGTGCATAGTTGACAGGGCGCAGATACAAGACTTAGGCCTCGCCTCTGATGTCATCGTCACTCGCCGCGACGCGCCGGGCGCGACGAACCGCTATATCTACTATCCAGACCGATTAGTGAAACTACCATCGCCCCCGGGCCTTCCTTCTCTTAGAAGCTTGATAGAACTGTTCCGGAGCGGGGCCGCGGATGGAGTATTCAGTGCGCTGACTGAGCCATGGTGGCCACGGCGAGACCCGAGTCTGACAGACGAATCCGTTGGCGCTTTTATATCTCGGAGAGTCGACAAGAGAGTGGCACAGAACCTTGTCTCGGCTGTTTACCATGGTATCTACGCTGGTGATATTTGGAAGCTCAGTGTGAAGACCCTCATGCCTCTGCTGTGGCAACACGAGGGAAGGTCTGGTAGTATCGCAAAGGGAATGCACGATATCGACGCTGATTTTAGCAAACCCGACCGACGTACACTCTGGCACCCATACGACTTGGCCTCGGCGAAAGCTATGCACGACATCGAGATCGAGTCGGGGCTTAAGACGACACTTGACGAGGCCAGCGTGTACAGCTTCAAGGGTGGGCTGCAACAATTGGTGCACAAGTTGAAGCAGAACCTGGAAAAGAACAAAAATGTGGACATCAAGCTTGACAGCCCCGTGCAGTCTTTCAAAATGGTACCCAAGAGCGCGGAGAGGGTCAAAGTCGTCGCAGGGGTTTGTGTCCATATGAGTACTACATGAAAGTCTCCAAGCTAATCGACCACCTAGCACAAAGCAAAAGAAACCACAAAGAACTTCGACCTCGTCATCTCCACTCTCCGCCACAAACCCCTGACCGAATACGTGACCGTCATGACCGTCAACCTCTACTTCTCCCAGCCGAACCTCATCCCCGTCCAAGGCTTCGGCTACCTCATCCCGCAAAGCGTCCCCCTGGAACAAAACCCCGAACGCGCCCTCGGCGTCATCTTCGACTCCGACGCCATCTCGGGCCAAGACACCGCCCCAGGTACCAAACTCACCGTCATGCTCGGCGGCCACTGGTGGTCCGACTGGCCGGGCCACCCCTCCGAAGCCGAAGGCCTCGAAATGGCGCGCTCGGTCATCGAGCGCCACCTCGGCATCACGGCCGAGCCCGCCGCCAGCCACGCGCGGCTCTGGCCCGACTGCATCCCGCAGTACACGGTGGGGTATGAGGACCGGCTGAAGGAGTTTGCGACGAGTGCGCGCAATGAGTTCAAGGGCCGGGTAAGGCTCGTTGGGAATCAGTATAATGGCGTGGGCGTGAATGATTGTGTGGGTGGCGCGTGGCTGATGGCGAGGGGGTTGAGGAATGGCGGGTGGAGGCAGAGGAGTTGTGGCTTGGATCGCGCGCTGGATGAGAGGCCGTGGGTGGTGGATTATGCGGCGTCGTATAGTAAGCCGCTGCCGGAGGCGGACGCGAAGGCTGAGGAGAAGGCGTAGATGTAGGTGGGTGGCATGCGTTAGCACAGTATTGCATAGCATAGCATAGCATAGCATAATGTATACGTACGTACCAAAAAGTCCAGGCGGAGGGACCTTGTACTACTAAGTATTGGTATTGTACACCTGAAGTATCGTGCCCCTGTTGTAGCTTTGACGTAGTGTGGTCTGTTGATAGCGAAAAGATGTGGATGGGATGGAGGTGGAGTTGTGCCACTCCATAAAGTACACTGCCTTAGACAACGATTAGGGGGCAAGGACGCTGCATTTAAGATAGATGTTGGTGCATGGTTTGGTGGGTGTGTATGTAGCGAGAGGCTGAGCATGAGCGTGAGCATAAGCATGGGCGAATACATGGTATTGGAGTGGAGGTGTGGAACCCTGCACGAGCGAGTGCGGAGTCGTGTTGTTGGTAAGTATCAAGAGGTTCAGCATGAGTATGAGCATGAGCCTGAAGATGGGAATTATATGGACAGATTGAATTCGATCGGACTAGACCTCAGTGTGGATTGTTGTCCTTATACGGTATAAGGACATTTGTGTCGACACTCGCACATCCGCAGTACCACACACCACCGTTTGACCGCTCAGCTGGGCGGACCGGCGGAGTTGTTCCTCGTACGCATGGTAGGCTGTCGTCGTGAATGGTCTGGTTTGGTTGGCTGGAGCTTGCTTATTTGAAGTAACACTATTAGGTACCATGGTCGGAGAGATATCGCATCTTGCACTTCACTTCGCACCACTGTGCCTGGGCCAGGAGACAGATGCACAAGACTGCCGAAGGATGGATAGATAGAATACACGCCACGGAATGGCCGATGCGTCATATGAGTAATCACATTAGACTGAGTGTGTGTGTGTGTCTGTGTAGAGGCAAGAGACAGACCTTAAAGCTCAACATGCTGATTAGATACACTAGCCTAGCTAACTAAGTACAGGTATAGATACCCTCCTGTAAACCATACCCTTGCACAGAAACCAAAACACCTACTAGTCTGGTAGATGTAAATCCTGTAAACAAAGCCCACGCCTCTGCCGCATAGATCATGTACCGCCCGCCCAAATCTTCCCTGCATCCGATAATACCCTTGATATCGACCAGCGAGTCGGAGAAACCGATGAGGCGCGCCCAATGATGCCTCAAAGTTGAGATGTTGTGTACACATGTCCGTCTAGGAAGTGTTGTAAAACTGGCCATGCGCCGACAAGCCCCGGCCGTCTTCCCGCACCAGCTGGCCCCGCACCGCCCAGAAGAAGCAGTAGCGGTCGACATCGCCCTGCTCATCAAGCCACGGCAAGACCTCTCCGAGGAAGCTCTTCTTCTCCTCGTCGTTGGCAGTCAAGAGCCCGAACTCAGTGATCCAGATAGCGCGGCCGTCGGCCTTGCCGCGCGCGTCGCGGACGAATTGCTTGAACTGCTCGGCCTCCCAGTGGTTTCCGTACCTGCGTAGATGTTATGTTAGTAAGAGTAATGGGGAGGTGGGTATGTTATGTTAGGGAAAGGAAGGCCTACCAGTGGATGTTGATGAAGTCGATCTTGCAGCCGATGCACCAGTCGAGGAAGTGGCCTAGGTAGTCGAGACCCATTTTCTGGCCGGTGGCGGGGTCCTGGTGGCCGTTGGTGACGGCGGGCGAGCCGAGCTTGATCTTGTCGCCGTATTTGCGGAGAGGCTCGATCCAGCGGATGTGGGCGCTGACGGTGCGGTCTATGTCTTGCATGCAGGCGTGGGCGCCGCCGTTGCTACAACAGGGCTCGGGTTAGCATGGAGACCGAAGACTACGGCGGGGAAGGTTCGCAATGCAGGGTAATGGCATGGGAAGGACGGTACTTACCCGCACTGGTCGGGCTCGTTGAAGCTCATCACATGGGTGAGCCCGGGGCCAACGTGGACCCAGAAGTCGATGTGTTTCTCCCATTGGGAGGTCTTGTCCGGGTGATCAGACCACAGCATTGGGACGTACTCGTAGCCGTCTTGGGCGTTCTCCGTCCACGAGTCCCAGTTCCACATCCATGAGACCTTGGAGCCGGGCGCGGGGAAGAGCTTGGTAATGCCGGGGTCATTGTAGGCAATACCGCGCTTGTTGGGGCCGAGTCCTTGGAGATCCAGTCCTTTCAGATTGGACTCGTTCTGCGGTTCGAGCGGTGCTGCGATGGAGAAGACGGCCAGGAAGAGGGAGAGAATAAGAGTGAGGAACTGCATTGTGTCTGTTTGCTAGTGTGGATGGATGTACCAGACTAAGAAACTGCACCAGTTGTTGTGGATAAAGAGTATGTAGAGAGGCAGCTGAAGTAGTGAACGTGGTGGGGAAGAAGAAGAAGAGAGACTATGGAGTAGAAGAAGTTGGGCTTATATAGACTGGGGCTCCTGACGTAGCTGTATGACTATCCTCACCTTCTGCTAGAGCCATGTAAAGCCGGACAGGGGTTGCTGGAATCGGTGAGCGTAAGTGAAAGATCTATCCCCTACTCGACCGTATACCTAAATGGCCAGCTCTTCTAAATGAGATTCTATCACTCGATAGTGAATCTAGAAAGGATAGCAAAGGTCATGGGCCCTGTAGCGATTGTAGATGCAGTGTGGCCGAGCCAATTAGAGCGTTTGGATGATCATGTAAGGTGGCGATACTCCTGCCCTTATCTGGCAGTGCGCTAGTAGATGGGAAAGCTGCGCCTGGGCATGCACTTTTCACGCCCGTTAAATGCCATAGATGAGCCCGCTCGGGGCGGATCACTGGGGAAACCTACAGCGTAGGCGATTAGAAACTTCCATAGCAGTGGTATGGGGGGCATGATAGGACGAAGATGGAGGTTCCCGCGCTGACTCTGGCAGTTATGCCCACGGGAACGACCAAAAGTACAGAAAATAGATGAATTCCAGACAGACAGACCAGCATGTCCTAGACCGATGGGGCAAGGAGCGCGATACGGGCTAGACTGGAAGGTGAATTCGGATATTCGCCATGTGCAGTTTACGCTATACTTTCTGTGGCTTTACCGGATGTCGCCCCAAGGGTGGGCAAACGCGGGGAATGAATTACTTGAAAGAGAGAAGGGCTAGTATAGTAGCAGAAGCTCCATATCAACTCGGGGAAAGACAAGCAGCTTGATGAACAGCAGCCAGATGCAGATAAAGTTGACGAACAGCAGCAAGATTCACATACGACAAGACCCTGTGGTTTTTAGCACTGATGCGAGCTTGTATAAGGGCCAGTGTCGTTTGGTATATGTCGCTGATGGTGATTGCGGGAGGCACGTGAGCACAACGCGGGCAAATCTGTTCGGGAGCTTGTGATTGGTGGACTGCTCAAGACGAAGGTTCCATCAGCAAGTAGAGTCCTCCTTTGTGACAGCGGGCAGCGTGGGTGGTCCGTCCATGCTTGGAGTTGGGTCTCTTGCCGCGGGTTAGAGTTGCAGCCTAGTTAGTCTATCAGAACCCGAAAGTCCCTGCAGGGCGAACTCGGATGCTGTGTCGCTGCATGGCCGCATCTGCACTGCGTAAGGTCTGGCGGTGGCGGTGGCGGTGGCGATGGCGGTGGCGGTGGTCGCGGTCACCAGCACCATCACCATCACATCACCGTGGAAGGCGTCGCGGGAGGTTGACGTCGTTTGTTTGCGGCTGACACGCCCGGAGGTGTTGGTGGTCCGTGCGGAAGCTGCGTTTCCTGGGTGCCCGCTTTTCCTTCGCCTCGAGCCTCGCGCGCTGCCTCGTCCACTCCCCACCGGCTGTCTCTCTGCGTCCACGCCGACTTCTCCTGCTCTTTGCTCATCCCTCATTCAAGCGCACCAGACACGATGGGCTCCCGCGGCGGCACCACGCTGTACGTCACCGGCTTCGGCCACGGCACCCGCGCCCGCGACCTGGCCTACGAATTCGAACGGTATGTTTCCTGACGCCTCGCCCGCCCGAACCGACGACGCCCTCCCTCCTCCTCCTCCTCGTCCCTCGTCCCTCGCCGCTCCCTCTCCCGTATATATCCTCCTCCTCGCGCGCAGACGTACACGGCGACCCGTCGCGCCCATGTAGTGTCCCTCGTTCCTTTGCGTGGCGCGTCCGTGCCTCACTCGACGACGAGCTGCGTCCACCCTCGTCGCGCCTTCCGCCACCGACCGCGTCGCAACCATCTCTAACATAATCGCGAAGGTACGGTCGACTTGTCCGCTGCGACATCCCGGCCCCGCGCTCAGCGTCCAGCCGACTGTGAGTATATTCCCCCGTCCTGGAACCGCCGGCTAACTGATCAGCAGCTTTGCGTTCGTCGAATACGAGAGTCGCCGTGATGCCGATGATGCATACCACGAAATGCATAATCGACGGATCGGCCGCGACGATCTGCTCAAGATCGAGGTATGTTGCTGTCATCTCCGCCTCACCGCAATGCTAACTGCACACAGTGGGCTCGCACTCCGCCATCTGCATCTTGGCGCTTCGACTCGGGCACTGCCCGCGACCGTGGCTCTGAGCGTGGTGGTGAGCGCGGCGACCGTGGCGATCGTGGCAGCGACCGCGGCGCTGACCGTGGTGCTGACCGCGGCGCTGACCGTGGAGGTGACCGGGGCGTGCGTCGCGATCGCTCTCCTCGAAGCACCCGCCGCAGCGTCTCCCCGCGTCGTGGCCGAGACGCCTCCCCCCGTCGGGACGATCGCCGCGAGCGCGACTACGACCGCCGTGAGCGTGAGCGCACCAGGAGCCCCGATGGCGACCGCGAAATGAAGGATGTGCGCGACCGCGACGAAGACCGTGAGCGTGGCGCCGACCGAGAGCGTGACCGCGAGGCTGGCGCCAACGCCGAGGACGTCAAGAGTGAGCCCCCCGCCACGCTAGACGATGAACTTCTCTGATGAGAACGGTAGACGAATCCCCCCCTCCCCAAACCGCACACGAAGACTTAGATGTGGCAGAGTAGTATTCTGGCACTTACATGCCGTTCGGGTAGCAGTGTCGGGCCTGCACCACTACATGTATTTCATCCTCGGTCTCGGGCGGTGTTTGGTTGACAGGCAGCAAAAGTGGTAGAGTTTTCGGACGACTCTCATGGTTAAGGGACTTTCTCATCTAGTTTCGGTTAATGGAGCGTCTCTACTGAGCGCTCCACATTAATTAGTAAAGCAGTCCGAAAATCGAATCGGTGTCCTCCCTGACAAAACCATCCCCCGGCGATATTCGTTTCGGTCGGTCGGTCGGTCGATGCGATTTGGCGATCTCTCCTTCATGTTCTTTTAGGTCCGAATGCCCAGGCACGTCAAGTCCTACTCATGCCATCCGCGATTCGAAACCTCCCCGAAGCCTCCCCCCTCCCCGATACCTCAACCTGTGATAGCATAGCGGATGCACATTTAGACCCTTTCTCCCCAGCCACTCGGGTGACATGATCATCTTGTTTGAAAGGATCATCGCTACGTCGTGATTGCGAGAGGCCCTGTGTCAAGGCACGGGTCAATTTTATCAAACTACTAACCTGTATGCCAAGTTTATTAACCCTCATCTGGAAACTGTATTAAAATCAAAGGTGTATCACTATGAAATGATTTACTTGATCCAGTATCTCGCCATTCGCCATGGACCCTGCATCCTGTGACGCGCAAACTCCCAAAACCCCTAGAACACATAGTGAAAAGGTGGACAGTCATAGTCGACTCTCTGCCCGCAGGCGAAAAGTGCTCACTGCTGCCCAACCACAAGGAAACCCATTCGAACCTCAAAAACCCTTGCGCCTTTGCTTGCACCGTTGTGATTCCTTCCCAGCCTTCCTTACGCATCCCCTAAAACAAACAGTCCAAGCAACAACAGCACGCCAGCGCCGCCATACACCCCGCCAGCAGCCCCCCATGCCCTCCTCCCTGGCGCCGGCCCCGATCATCCGCATAGTATCCACCCGGCGGCGGCGGCCCTTGCTGGTACTGCATGCCGCCTTGCGGCGCGCCGCCGTATTGGCCGGGGGGTGGGGCGCCGCCGTAGGGGTTCGCCGTCTGGCTCTGCGTGTAGTAGTCGGCGTTTGAGTTTGAGTTTTGGTTTTGGTTTGGCGCGTTGTTGTAGTAGGGTTGCTGCGAGCCGTAGGGTTGTTGGGGGGCGCCGTAGGGGGCGGGGCCGCCGTCGTGGTGGATTGGAGGCGGGGATTGCGGGTACGCGGGGGGGGCACTAGTGTCCTGGGGGAGGATTAGTCTTGGAGGACGAGAGGGGAGGCGACGCGATGCGATGCGCTGCGCTGCGCAGGGAGATGGGTGGTAGGGATGGTGATGGTGATGGTGATGGTGGACTTACGTATTTCTGAGCCATTGCGAAGGACTTGGGTGGACGGTTATGTGTGTGTTGTGTGTTGTGTGGACGGTAAGGTGTAGGTGGTTGCGTGGGATACAGTAAGTGGTGTCCGAGGGAGAGAGAGCGAGACTGTATTGTATGTGTGTAGATGGCAGAAGAACGTGCCACGAGGACGAGGCGGAGTTGGGTGCTACGCAACGCAACGCAATGCCACAGGTGACTCGTACGTGCAATGCGCCTTCTTCGGTGTCGCGCGTGAAAGACAAAAAGCCGGGCGGTGAATTCGCGGCCGGTCGGGGCTTTGTCAAACGGCTGGCTTTGTGGATGGAATGCGCTCCGTTCGTTTGGTATGTGTGATTATCGGAGTGGGAAGTCGGCGTATCAAAGGAACGGGAGAAGCAGAGGGAAGGAGGGTGTGTTATATTAACCCGGAGATCGATGCCGGTTCGGTCGGTTTGTTCGGTCGGGTTTGGAGGACGTTGCGGAGTCGAGACGCGGCGCGGTGAGTGGGATTGGTGATGGCGTGGTTGGTGTGGCTGAGTTGGGGTTGGCGGGTTTCGTCATGCATGGGGGCTGTGCTGGTTTGGGGCCCTAGGCGGTGGGTGCGTGCGTACGTGCGTACGTGCACGTGATACTGCGAAATGGAAGAGAAAGCGAAGTGTTTTTGCGTCCTTATGGCATGTAGTTTACCTATCTAGCTACTTTACTAGAGATATCTACCTTGTATCCAGCTCGAGGGTACAGCAGGCATTCTGTTTGCTGACTAGAACGAACTCCTGAACTTAGTTCGTTTAGCAGGAAGGAGGAGATAGAGTTCGCCCGCATCTATGGCTTATGGTAGACGTGCCAGTAATTGATGATGTATCATATCGTGGCTGAACGTTTAGTGGTCGTAATATTTAGGCAGGTTGTTCGTGAACACTGAGTACACCATTTCGAGTCTGCAGCTCGCATCCCCCTTTTAATTTACTTCTTGTTCGCCTCGACATTGAAAAACCGCGAAATAACGAGGTTCCTCGTTGTCGATGCACCGGAGCTTGTTCTCTGGATTAAGCATAAATGATGAGGTTCCCCTCGCTTTCCCCCGCGATATTTTCTCCGTCCCAATGGGCACTGAAGACTATTTCAGTTTGTCTTCCCGAGGTCTTCTCAGGATAACTTCGTCTCATTCTATGAATTTAGAGGCCGCAGTTTGCGAGGTACAAATTGCTAGGTCTAGAAGCTCATAGAGTCATTTCCGCAATACAAATTCGTTCGTGTATACCGTACCGGCCACGGAAGTAGAGGAGCTGGCGTGCAGATGGAGATCGACCGGGAGACGTGACGTTGAAACTGGAGGGTGTCTGTGATGCGGGCTAAGCTGTTTCAGGGTAGTGCAAGATGATCTTCGGACAGCATCACCTCATCCCTTTGACACCACATCTTGACGACTTGGGGATGAACGACGCAATACGGAGTATACAATGCGTTCTTTTACAGTTACTTTTGACTCTCCCACCATGAGGGATGTAAAATGAGTGGAGAACGGTTACGAGCGATCTGTGCGTCCGGATACGACACCGGAAGGGGCCAAGCCTGACACAGCCTCGATGAAGGCGGGGGAACACCACACCACTCATCCAACACTGCAAGCTCTGTCTTCTTTCCATCAACTCATGCCTCTCTTCAGGCATTCTCGAGGCCCTCGATATGCGAAGCCTTAGCCATGCCCGCATCTGGGGACCAATCGTGGCAGCACTAGTCTTCGCATACCCAGCCTCAGCACTAGTCCTCAAAAACATCACCCTTGCACTCCCAGAAGGCACATCCGATCATGGGACACCAGGTATCCTCTGTACCCCAACGAAATGGACAGACCTCGTTAGCTTCTACATCCTCAACTACGTCGCACACGCAGCAACCGTGCTCACGCGCCCCGGCGAACGATCCGCTGATTTCGCTGTGACGGTCGTGGGTTGTCTGCTTTTGCCGGCATTGGGCTTGTATCGTGGGATCGAAGCGATTTTGAGCGGAGCCGTCTTCGTCAAGAACGATGATATGCGGAAGGCGGCGAGGAGTGGGGCGTTGTGTATGGTGGTAAGAGGCGGGGATTGGAAGCCTATGGAGGGCGATATAGTGGGACCATCTGTGTTCCGGCGAGGAGAAGACCGCGACGAGAGCGTCGATGAGCCGAGTGACCGGGACTCGACTCCGAAGGAGACGGACTCGCTTCACGTCATTCCCTACCAGGGCCCCTGGATATTCTCGAAGTTCGGATGTCCAACCTATGTGAAGCGGCAAATTGTCCATGGAACGTATACGCTTCCCGAGGGCTACAGGTTCGCCATTGTGCCTTCGAACGCCCAATTCGCAGCCCCAACTAATGCGCGGAGCACGCACGAGCTATCTGCAACCTACAACGTCGTCAAAGCCGTCATAGCCATTGCTCAGACGGGCTACGCATTCTTGACTCTCTACCGCACACGCGGGGATCAGATCGATCAGTTCGGATATGCAGCGTTCGGCCTAACGGTAGCACCCTACGGCGTGATGAGCATCACCAACCTCTTCGGGAATCTATGCCGCCCAGATTATCCAAGCTTGTACATGGTCGAGTCGAGTATCATGCACGAGGCGCGGAAAAGGGGCGGGCTTTTCGACGGCGCCGTTGGGACGGTTGAGGAAGAGAAACAGGCGCATGTCATATGCACGAGTGCAGCCAGCGACACCGAGATCATCAAGGATGTTCAGTTCCGTACCAATGAATCCGGCAACATCGTCGCGCGCTTCACCACGCCATCCCCCTTACCCTCCACCTCATCGAACGAGAAGTTCGCGAAACCGGAATCTCGTAGCTCCTCAACGAGAGAACACCTATTCACCATCAAACCGCCGCCCCGGAAGTTGGACTACAGAGGCACCGCCCCCTCCCCCATCCTCCTAATCCCCTGCAGCCCACCCCTCAAACGGCTTCCCTCCCCCGCCACCGCCTCCTCCCCTCCCACCTACACCACCGCACCCCCCACCCTCTCCCGCACCCACAACCACCTCAAAGCGCAATCCTGGCACCTCACCATGCGGCCCGCCCCTCCGACCCCGCCACCCCTATTCCTCCGCTGGCGCCTCACCAAATACCTGCTCACCATCTTCATCGCGCTCACCCCGCTCGCGCTGTACGGCGGCATGTCGCACTTCCAGCCGGGCTCGATACCGGAAAAAGAAAGCGGCAAGTGGCGCGCCTTCACCATGGAGTGGCTGGTGTTTGGCGTGGTGAGCGGGCTGTGGTGGGTGCTGGACCAGGAGGGCAAGGACGCGTCGGAGAGCTGGAAGTGGAATCATGGGCCTGGGCTACGCGTGGTGTTGTATGTGGTTAGTGCGTGTCCGGCGCTGGGCGGGCTTGTGGTCGTGGGCCAGATGTATGCGCGGTATGGGAGTTGTGTGTGGGTGGGGGGGTGAAAACTATGAAACGCTGGAGCTTCAGTAGGTAGGTAGGTAGATCGGTGAAAACAATGTGTTCGCACCGATGGCTCTTACCCTCTTGTCGACTACTGATACGCCTCCAGCGACTTGTCTGGATCTTCGCCAGAGCACTGCAAGGCTTACTCGCATCCTACGCAGCCTTCCACTATCTCCACCTCCCCCTCACGCCCTCCATTTACATACTCATCCCACCCACTTAGCCTCAATCAATAAACTCCAATCCAAACCCATTTCATTCATCCCGCCAAGCCGTGTTTCGAAACGCATAACGTAGGATGCCGGCCCGAGCATTGATCCGGTCTAGCCATCCACACACATCCCAGCACAGCTAGATACATACCTATCTATCCAATACCACGCCTATCGGATTCCAGACTCGTGCCCTACAACATTGATAGTGTGTGCGCTGTGTAGAGAGTCGGTGTGGCGCAAGCACGAGAAACAGCAACGCTACGAAGACTGATACCTTTGTGTGTGCTTGCCGCAGCACCACGACTATTGTATACCATACCCCAGCAACTCATCCTCCTATCCTCCTACCTCCCTACTTACCCGCCACTGCCATCCATTGACGCACTCACGCACTCCCCCTCTTATCCACCTACCCTTCCCTTCCGTCCCGCCCGCCCGCCTAAATCCCAGCATAACTCCCTCCACAGCCTCAACCCCCTCTTCCCAGCCCTCACCACACTCAGCCGACCCACCGCTCGCTTCGCACCCCCAAGCCCCACACACCCTCACCCGTCTCTCCGTAATTCGCTCGATGTTTCAACATTGAAACGATATGTGCAGGGATGTGCTGAGCGGGTGTCACAGGTAGGATTGCATGTTTATGCGCAGTGTACAACGCAATGCAATGCAATGCATAGAGATAGGTTGGTTGGAGGAGTTGGTATTGAAAGGGGTGGGGATGGATATAGAGTGGGCGGAGGAATTGGAGGGATGAATTGGAGGGGAGCGGTTATAGTGGATGGATGGATGGATGGGGGTGTGTATATAAATGCGATCGCGCGCCCGCCCCTTTGCGCTGGGTAGTGTGAGAGTTTGAGGTCTTTGGTTGCGTATATCAGGTGTTTTATTCTTTGTCGCTCGTTCATCTTGTGTTCTTTCTGTTCGAGGGAAAGACACGTTACGCTCTTTACACAGATTCAGTCGCCATCATGGTTGAACCGGCCACCAACACTGCTGCCTCTTTGCAGGCGCAATCCACTCTTTATACCAACGAGGCGAAAAATGCTTCCGCAGTTTTTGAGAAATGTTCAGATGTTAGGCATGAGCCGTTCGCAATTCGCGACTCGGGTGTCTTTCTCGAAGACGCCGCATCTGCCTCAACACCGCCGCCAGCCACTTCGCCAACTTCCCTTAACCGCACTCTTTCAGTCAATTCCACGTCAGTCTCCTCACCGTCATCGCCACCAACACTTCAACGCACCGGCTCAGCCATCCGCCGCCTCCAGCGCCCAGCCGAACTAAACCTCTACTCTGCTGCAGCACTCGACGCCTCGAAGCCGAAATCCGAGCTCGAGCTGCGCTACGATCTGATCCGGAACTCGCAGACACAGTCAAAAGCCGCATTGAAGTCATCTACTCAGCTTCTTAAAGACCGGCTCAACATGTCTCCGCGGAAGGCCAGGCATGACGAGAAAGCCCGCATCTTCACACCCCCGCGACCTATGCTGAACGGCTGCATATTGCCTGGTCCAGCGGCGCAGATGGGGGCGTTCACTGGTTCCTCGGTGCGGGCGCGCACGGAGAACGGACGGCCTGCGTGGTGGTGCAAGATCGATAAGCTGGTCGTGTTCGATGGAGCCGAGGAGCAAGATATTGGGGAAACAAATTTTTATACCCGAACATCGAAGGGCCTGTCGGCTGCCCGACGACGCGGTGAGACAGAAACAGTTATTATACCGATGGATTGCTCGCACTGCCAGGAGATGCTAAACCGGCGAGAGTGGAAATACGATATCCAGGTGTGCAAGCGCAGTGTGTGCTGGGACTGCGGAGAGCGGTGCCGATGGGAGTTGAGCGAAGAACACAAGAGCATAGCGGAAGAAGAAGATGGCAGGCCAGCGGAGAAAACTCAAAGTCCAAGAGAACGAGCAGATAGCGTTCTACAGGATGAGCAGATTCGTGAAGAAGTACTGTTGACGAAGGCTGGTATTGAGCGAGGCGCAAGCAGTTCTTTCGAGGTAGCTGGTGGTATTGTGGTGACAATCGAGCCAGAACGCAGGGGAAAGCAAATTTCAGAGCAAGCCGTTGTCAGCTAAGAGGTGCCGATTGCTCTGACAGGCAGACTTTTGAGACTTCGTTGTATATATAGGATCGGCTGGCTTCTCTTTTGATAGGGCGTTTCTCAAGCAAAACTTGCGAACGCTCAGTTTTGCATAGTTCGCCATAGAATAACAGCACTAAGTTCAACACAAGTAAGCTTTCGTTCTAAGATATATGGGCCCAATACTTTCTTACTTTGAATGTCCCTTGGCAAGAGAGACTCGCGGGCTGTAATTTGGGCAGCTAGTTCATGGTGTTGATACCAGTTTAAGGTTTGATAGCGCGTTGATAAAAAGTGAAGATTTCTGACTTGTGAATTGTTTCGAAAAATGAATAAACTTACAAATTACGTACTACATGTGGGTCTAGAGATAACAGTTAGGTTTGCAAAAGCACTGAATGGATGTCTGGCAGGGTTATCGCTCTAGTCCAAGTCCATGGCATCACCCATGAACTCGTATGGCACGTCGTCTATGTGCATGCCATGGTCCAATGAAGTTTCCATGTCTCGACCATTCTGAGACGTGGCACGGTTGTGGTCTACATCAGCATGCCCATGAACTTTGTCATGAGCTTGAGCGCAGCCGATCAAAAGCGTCCGAATCATAATGTCGAGATCCAACTGATCAAGCTTAATGGGCGGACGCGAATCATCTTCTTGCTGACTCCATGACTTTGTAGAGATGTTTTCGTCAGCATCCTTCCAGCGGTTGCGGTAGTCCTTCGCCAGTCCCAATTGTATGCGTACGTCCTGATTGCCAAGCGACGCCGAGAATGGGCAAGAATCCTGATCCAAAGCTTCTAGTAGATTGGCATGGAACGCGTGCGATGCCTGGGGCCTTCTCCTCTGGAGGTCTGGGTTGGTAATGAATTTCAGCGCGTTGATATTAGTCTTTGGGGCCGCGCTTCCCGAGACGTAAACACCCATTATGGAGAGGCAGAGGGTAATATATCGCTCGAGGAGGGTGTAGAACTCGAAGAAATCGACTTTGAACATGGACTCTGCGTATTTCTTCTTGAAGTCAGTTTCCTGCTGGCGTGTTTTGAAAGACGCAAGACTGGGGCGTGTACTTACGCTGGTGGTGCCCAATACATATGGATACTGGTGCTGAGCTTGCGAGTTAAAATGGCCATTCCAGCCGACTTCGGCCTGTAGGATCTCTACTGCTCTCACATACGACGCCATAAGCGATTCGGCTTTCCAGCGCAGTCGGCCCATCAATCGTCCCGTTTTTGCTTTATCTT
This sequence comes from Massariosphaeria phaeospora, assembly GCA_011032825.1. NCBI lineage: Eukaryota > Fungi > Ascomycota > Dothideomycetes > Pleosporales > Massariosphaeria > Massariosphaeria phaeospora. The sequence continues at coordinate 892,504 of JAADJZ010000001.1, read as the reverse complement.
CTTTGATCCGCTCGGCCTGAGAAAAGGCAGCACTCTCAGCGGGCGTGCGCGTTGCATATTTAGATGTGCTCAGGCTGGCTTTCTGCATCTTGAAAGTACTGTATTGCTTATCGCGAGGGGTCGCTGTTAGGTATGGTAGCTGGCGTGGGTAATCTGCGGGGTGTAACGAAGATAAGGGCGACCAATATATAATCGGGCTAGCAGTGTAATCGGGAACGGATACGCATTGCGCAGGGACAACGTGGAGGGAATGCGTGGTGTTCTTCGATGGGCGTCGGTATTGTGAAACGTAAACAGGCTAAGTCTTGGCGCGACGTCGGGGCCCGGCCCGGGACTGCCCCTCCCACGTGACGGCCCTCCGAGCTCGGGAACCCTCCTGCGACGAGCACCGTGTTTGTTGCGCGCTGTAACCATAATCTTCTTGTGGCAACGAAACATCAGAAGCACCAAGAGGCACATACAAAATCTCCTTCAATCAAGGTTTTCGCTGTCCAGCTCTCTTCCTTTCTTCCACTGCACTGCCATCCTCCATGGCGCCTACTTTGCGACGCCGATCCGCCCTTCCACCTAAATCTACCCCTAAAACGCGCCAGAGCAAGACCAAAAGACAATCAGACGCTGTTATCAAGCGCGTGCGTACGAAGAAAAAAGCACCGCGCAAAGAACGCGATCAAACCGAACCGCCGCTATCTCCCCCAGTGTCCCCTTCTGCATGGCGTGTCCCCAAAAATCCGCAGGCAACCCTGCTAGGTCTACCAGCTAAGATATCTAGATTAGAAGTACTGATCCGTGATTTAAAGAGCCTTTGCGTTAACCTTATTCACAGTTACGACTTCAAATCTACGACTATCTACGCGACTCAGTCCTTCTCCACGTACATTACCGCGAACCCCATAACAAGTACGAAGATGGGAAGTTGCAACCAGGCCGCTTCATCTGGACGCCCTGTCGTGCCCTAAACCCAACAAATCCACTACTCTGCGCGAATCCAAAGTGGTCGAGTATGTGTTCAGAATCCGATCGTTGCACGTACCAAATCCCAGGCCCACCACCCACACCTCTAGGGTTGCTGGCCCTCACGTACACATGCCGCCTTCTCCGTTCAGAGACGCACGACATGGTCCATCAAAACGCGACATATTCGCTGTCTGCCCAGTACCTTCCCCTCTGGCTAAAGCATCTCCATGAGCATGCCCCGCAGCAGCTCAAGAACCTCCGACGCGTAACTCTCACTGGTCGCAACAAGTACATTTGTTCTAACGAACGGTGGCTGGCTGAGCAGCTACAAGACCAAGTTCCTCAGTTGGAAGGCGTTGCATACCAGGGCCAGGTCGACCCCATCTGGGTATTCGGGTATGCGGCGCGGGACGGGCAGAGACCGATATGTCTACGTTCGAGGATAGCACAAGCGATGAAGTCCTTCAGTCCCAAGATTACGGTCGCCATCGAGGGACACGCCTGGTACAAAGGTCGCGATTACGGGTACGTGTGGGAGAGCGACCGGCAAGGCACTTTCCGTATCTTGCGAAAGGGCAAGCCCGGCAACGACATCAACGGCGGGACTGGGTGGGAGCCGCACGATGTCGAAGTCGAAATGCACAATGTCTTTTTTAGAAAGAGCAAGAGGAACGCGCCGTGGAAGAAGTGGTGGCCGCATTGAGTGAGCGGAGTATGGCTATCTTAGACGCTTGAGGTAGGTTTTGAGAGAGGACGGGGGCGCTGAATCAATTGGTGAATGCCTCAGGAACTGCAATGAGACCGAGTCTTACCCTATTTCTCCGCACATTGGCGCACTAAAACTGGCACGGGTATGTGTCATAGTCTTCTGTAGCCGTTACAGCAGACTGACTGTGGAGTAATCGTAGTTCCATTTACGAAGGAAGGAACATGTCAAGATCTGTACTGTGGACTTTTAGCATTGGGATTTTTCAAGTTAACTCTGACCTGCAATGATGATGATGTTGATAACCATCAATAAATCCACCACACTTACTACGCACCGCTCGTCTTTTCACCCTCGCGTGTATAAGCCCCCCAACTCCCTCCTCTTTCAATCTCTACACCACCACACTCTTGCACCTTGGTGCAATAAAAAAGCATGCAGCAACTGCATGGTCTGTTGTTGCGGTTTGGCAAAGTGTCCGCGGATTTAGTGGGAGATGTACATGGTGGTTTCGAGTACTAACAAGACGACGAATAAAAGTTGGGGTGTATGTTTGGTGACAGTTGGGGAGTGGCTTTCGATGCTGGGAATGGGGATTGACAGCTGATCTGAAAATGTGAAGCTGATGATGATGATGATGATGATGATATCCGCCATCATGTCCACATAGCTCGTCTCCTCATCCTCGCGTATATACGCCCCCGATTTTCCTTCTCTTTTAATTCTCTACAGCACTATTCTCCTGCAGTTTTGTGCACTAAAACGATTGGCGCGTCAATCCATGGTTCGTTGTTGGTGTTTTGGTGAAACAGAATCAGATAGGGGGTTGTAGATAGAAGTTGGCCGTGTACTGCGATGATGGTATCCATCAACATACGTACAATACATGAATCGCACAGAGTCCATCGGCTCTTCACCCTCACGTAGGTATATAAGCCCCCCGATTTCCTCCTCTTTCAGTCTCTACAGCACACTCCTGCACAATAGTGCACTAAAAACGAAAACACTATGGATCCATGGTTCGCCGTTGCCGTTCCAGCGACGCAAAAGCGGAGATGTGGAAATGAGAGTTGACTCGGTACCGTGATGATGATATCCACCACCTCACTCATCACACTCGCTACCCCGAGCTCGCTATCTTCGAACTCTCGTGTATATAAGTCCTCCAACATCCTCTGTCGGTTCACAGGTGTGAAAGGAAAAACAAGTGCACAAGTAACTAATCTCTGTGCATTAGCTCGTGTGTGTCCTATCTACGATAGGACGAGATAGTGCTATATACTCTCTCTAAGCTTGCTCTATGTTTGCTACTACACGCAGTAGCGGTAAAGAAAGCTGCATGCCTGCGCCGTGTGTACGTTACACAGCACCTAGCTGTGCAGAAGCAAGGGAGTACAAACAAGGGGGTAGAAGCAAGGGGGCATGAGGCTTGCAGAAGTAAGAGGGTACAAACATCTTCCTCTATTAAGTCTTCACAGCACACTCCTGCACCTTGGTGCTTTAAAATTCAAATCGAATAAGTACATGGTCCGCCTTTGGGATTGCGGCGAAAATAAACTCAAACATCAATAACCCATGGGAGCGAGACTGCGGGGGCTAGCAAGCAAAGTACAGCACATGTGGAGTTTCGAGTACAGTGACGGGCATACGTCGTAGATAGGTGGAAAAGGTTGGCACTTGAGTGTGGTCTGAAGGAAATGCGGGACATGTGGTGATGATTGGACATGTGGTGATGATGATGATGTTCGCCAACAGGCCTACAACCCTCCCCATACCGAGCTCGTTGTCTCCTCGCACCCCCACATAGGTATATAAGACCCTCTATTTTCCAACTCCAAGGCCACAGACTGCACCTCATTTGCACAAAATAAATATGTGGGAAACCTTCATGGTTCCCCTTTGCCGCTTTTGCAAAGCACATTACCGGGAATTTGTGGAGACCAAGATGGTTGACTTCAGAGCTGTGGCCTTCCGGTAAGGTGGGAGTAAAATGATGGTTGAACATGTAGCGATGATATCCACCAACGACTCCAGAACACTTACCACAAGTCCTCGCCGCATCCTCACCCTCGCATATATAAGCCCCCTCTGTCTACCCACTCTAAGGCTACACACTGCACCTCTGCACTCTAGTTGCACAAAATAAAACTTTCGGCTACCTCAAACATGGTCCGCCGTTGCTAGTTCTGGCGAAATAAATCAATGGGAGGTTGTGAGCGAAAATGAACACAAAATAAAGCTACTGGCGCCGAAAATGATGGTCTGCCTTGCCGTTCCGGCGGAGGAGATTGATGGGAAGTTGCGGAGACTACATCTGCACTTGAGTTATTGAAATAAACCCGCAATACAAAAAGGGCATGGTGCGCCGTTGCCGTTTCGGCGAAGTCAAATCGATGGCAGCTTGTAACCGTTGCATAGTAATAAACCCGCAGATAGTAACGATAATAGTTTGCCGTGCTGGTTCGGCGAAGAACTTCCCAACTCTACAGCTTTGTTGCACACAAAAAGACGACAATGCCCTCAAGTATGGTTCGCCGTGTCCTGTTCCAGCGAATTTAAATCAACGAGAATTTGCGGAGAGTACATATCTGCGCCTTAGTTGTATGAAATAAATAAGCAGTCAGAAAAAGGCATGGTTCGCTGTTGCGGTTTCGGTGAAGCCAATCAACGGGAAAATGTGAAGACTACACCTCTACACTTTGATTGCATGAAATAAAACAGCTTTGAAAAAAGCCATGGTTCGTCGTTGCGGTTTCGGCGATGTTGAATTAACGGGACATACACGAAACCTACAAGTCTGCAGCTTTGTTAAATAAAGCTACTAGCGCCAAAAATGATAGTTTGCCGTTGCCGTGTCGGCGAAGTCAATCAATATGAAGATGTGAAAACTACATATCTACACCTCAGATACATAAAATAAACCGCAGATGCCCTCAAGCATGGTTTGCTGTTGCCGTTTTAATAAGCCCAAATTGACGGGAAATATACAAACACTATACATCTGCACTTTGATTGCACAAAAGAAAACAGCAGTCAACAAGAAGCATGGTTCGTCGTTGCTAGTTTTGACGAACCTAACCTTAACAGGAACTATACGAGAACTACACCTTTGCAATTTAGTTGCACAAAAAATAAAAACGATGACAACAACGTCATGGTGCGTGGTTGCTCGTTCTGGCGAATTTAAATTGACAGGAAATTGCGGAGACTACAATTTACATCTTGATTGCATAAAATAAAACCAAAGACGCCAAGCATGATGGTTCGCCGGTGCCGTTTCGGCGAAGTAAAACCATGGGAGGTTCCCGAAATTAACAGAAGATCAGAACGAGCTTATGGGTAGCATCGTGTGCGGGAAATGGAGTAGGGTATAGTTGATGATGGGGTGTGGCTGTTAAGAACCGGGAATTCTGAACTTGAGCTGAACTGTTGATCAAATGGAGGCGATGATGGTAGTCACCAACAAAGCCACCGTAACGATGACGAGAAGTGGTTACTACCATTTACCCTCCATCTAGTCCCGCTATGCTCGCACACCTATATAAGCCCGCCTTCTTCCTCTTCTCAACTTGCACACTTCATTTCTACATTTTCAGTGTATGAAAAACAGTGCTCATACTCATTCATGGTTCGCTGTTTGGAGTGCGCGAAACCACAAAAAATCAATCTCAAAGAAGGGAAATGGGGAGTTGCGGCGGTGAAGAGTGCTACGAAAGTACATATGGGTAGATTTGGGGTCACTGCGGGGGATATGTGGTGGTCGGGGTAAATGGTGCAGAATTGGGGGGTAGATATCTTGCTGGGATTGATGACGGTGGTGATGGTGGGTTGGGATCACAGCATAGTTCAGAGGTAGACTATAATGTTGCACCGGCAATTCGATCCTTTGCTTGATATATCAGCTATTGGAGTCGAATGTCCAGAAACAGGCATTATTCTTATACTGAGAGACAAGCCGTAGTGGTGGAAAACCCCGACTTGACTCAATATTGAGTGTACCCTTCCATAATTCCCAAGCCGTCAAAGCCGCGAGACTCGGACTGGTTTCTAAAGCGGAGGGTGCAGTCGATCTCCGCCGTCCGAGTGGGACCGTCATTCATGGAGGAGCTGAATGCGGGCCCAAAGAAGACGGCGTGATGCGCATGCCTATCTCATCCCTTATACTCTAACGAACTTTGTGTGCGAGCCCGTGGCGACGACGGGGCCCGGCTTGTCGTCGACGATCTTGGAGATAGTGACCGTGGTAAATGCCAATGAACCCCCGACCTTGCCCGCGGTACCTTCAATCTCGATCCAGTCACCCTCTTTTGCGCTGCTCTGGTACGAGATGTGAATGTCGGTACTGACGCCCGTCTTTGTTCGGTTGTCCCAGGCCGCAATAGCCATGCCACCCATCCAGTCGACGAGCGTGGCAGAGACGGAGCCGTGGATGCCGCCGTGAACGTTGACATGGTTCTTGGTTAGCAGAAGACGCGATCGAACGAGGCCCTTGGATGCGTGCGTGACTTTGATGTCTTCGAGCAGGAACTGGTAGATGGGGCTGTGCGGCTTCCTGTCCTGCCAGTACTTCTCGACGTGGGCCAGGATTTCTGCGTCGTTCCCTGCCTCAGCGGCCATGGCTAGTACTCCAGTCGCCAACTTGAACGTGATGGGGACGTCTGGGGTGATGGAAGGTGTGGGTAGAGCAGCTCTGTGTGACGGTTTCTCTGTGAAGGGTGAAAATCGACGCTTCCCGGATCGGCAAGCGACGTCTTGGCATCAGATCCGCGGGCTCGATGAGACCTCCGCAGCTCAGCGGTGAAACAGCGGATGCCACCACCCCCAGCCCACCAGTTCGTTCGCCACCTTCGCTGTGCGCCTGCAAGTCAGACGCGCCTTCCACTCCCCGAGGACAGCCTGTCCACCCGGCGCCTGCCCGATGTCCTTGTTCTCGCAGCGACACCATGAGCGACCCTATTCAGACTGCCTCTAGTGCCCTTGACGATCTCGCCGCCAAACCGCACACAACGCCCACGCCAGCACCCGCGGAGGCGTCGGACACGGCGAAAAATGCGCAACCCGACATTAAGTCGCAGTCGCTCGATCTCAAGACCCTCGCAGACCACACGTTGCACTTCCTAGCGACAGCCAGCAATGAGACCCTGGGCGTGTGTCTGGCGGGCCTCGGCGTGGGCACATATTTCGTGCTGGGGAGAGTCGGCTTAGTGTTGATGGGCGTCGTGGGTGGAGTCGTGCTTCACGCGACTTGGGAGAGCCGTTCCCAGAGCGGCAACCAGAATGGGACACAAGACCAAGGAGCAAGGAGGCGGGAAGTCGGCGCAGACATCGCCCACAGAGTGCTGGATTGGCGGAATGCAAGAGGGCAGGTCAAGGAGAAGGACGGCGACAGCGACAATGACAACAGCTTGGACGTGAAACTATACTCGGGGAAGGAGCTTGACTTCTCGGACTTTAAGCCGGAGACAGCAGCGGCATTGACCGAGCTCACTGATGCCGTCATTCGCGACTATGTCAAGTACGTCCACTCAGCGTCCTACTATGTATCCGTCTAACGATAGCAGGTGGTGGTACTCGCCCATAATACCCACCGAGGACCAATTCCCGGGCTCTTGCCGTCAGATCCTAATTGCCTTCCTCGTCGCCGTCTCCAACCATCTCTCTCGTAAACGCCCGGCTGACAACTTCGTCGACTTCGTTACGCGCTCTTCGTCATTCATGGTCATCTTGTTCGAGGAGATCGCGGCGGCAATAGCAGCATCTCCGGGCGACTATCCAACCGAGGCAGTTGACATCTACTTGAAGATGAAACGGGACAGCACATTGGCCAACATCCTGGATACTGAGTACCAGATGAAGCAATTCAGCAACGCTGCTGAAGACATTCTACAAAACTACCTGGAGTCGAAGACGTACAACTGCATGCCGGCTCAAGTATTCCTCAAACAGATTCTAGCGAAGGTTGTGCTGGAGATGATAGTAGTGAGCTGCTCAAAACCAGAGTGGATTAATGGATGGATTGTACATCTTCTAGAAGACGGAGAGCCCCAGCTCATGAATGCCATCGACGCGGGCGTCGACGGTTCGTCCGAACAGTCGCCAAATTCAAAAGAGCACATACAGGACGTGGACCAAGTTTCTGACACAAGTGGTTCACTTGAAAAAAGCAACCACAAGCGAGTCGTGAGCCAAGCCCAAGACGCGATGGATGAAGCTATGCGGGAGGCGCAGCGCCTTAGCCAGTTGATTGCCGAAGAGGATGCTAAGAGATTAAAAGAACAGCCTAATGCGTCAAGCTCTACCCTGAACGACGACAGATCGGAGGGTACTACTCATGGGATTGTAACTCCGACTTCATCGCGAAGTGAAACGCTCATGGACAACGACGCTACAGATTTCGCTGTTTCGATGTCATCAGGTCGAAGTTCAACGCAAGTAAGAGCTTCTTCACCTGCTGAGGTTCTGAAAGAACCACCGAAAGAGGAAGTCAAACGTTCATTCACGAGTTTTGACCAACTCATACCGAACCAGCCTCCCACAGCACTACTGGCGAAACCACTACCCGTCGAAAAGCCTCCCCCGTTAACCCTGCATAACAGCAAGATGTCGATTTTCGACGACGCAATGCCCGGTGACAAGACGACTATTAAAAACAAACCCACGGGAGAATATCTCATCCAGATCGAACCTGCCTCTCACCACCATTCTGGTTGGATGACTGCCCGAGCCTATACGGATTTTGAGACTTTGCATGAGGTCGTCCGCCGCATAGCCGCCATCACAGGATCGACAGGATTTACAGAAGCCCACTCTGTCTTACCGTCATGGAAGGGACATACCAAGGCTTCTCTTCGCGGCGAATTGGAGCGGTACCTAAACGATGCCGTTCAGTTCAGCCCGCTCGCCGAAAGCGAGGGTATGAAGCGCTTCCTCGAGAAAGAAATGGGATCTGGCAAATCTCCCGGAGGCAAAGGGTTGCCTGGAATAGGATGGCCTGGTCAAGCTTTCGAAAGCATGGGCAAAGGCATGATTGATGTCTTGACAAAAGCGCCGAAAGAAGTCGCTGGAGGCGGCAAGGCCCTTTTCGGTGGTGTTACAGGGGTGTTGGGCAGCGTTACAACGCCTCTGGGAGGAGGCAAGAAGAATAGAGACTCGACCTCCAACAGTCCAGCTAGCCTGTCTCGGGTGGTTACGACACCAACACCTTCCATCCAGAACAGACAGGGACGTGCAGAAAGTACCGTGTCAGAACTTCCAACGCATATACGGACCGAGAGTATAATGGCTCCTGCGACTAAACGCACTAGCTCCGAATCCCTTCGTTCACCCGTTGTCGATCAACAACCACAGCGCGAGGCCCCGATGGAGCGGCGGCCAAGCTACAACCCTGACGGAGATGGCAAGCGCTCTGGTCGTTCCTCTGTGTACGGCACGTCTCGCAGTAATAGTCGTGCACCGTCAAGGCGAGAGAGCATAGATCTATCACCAGTAATGGGCGGCGACCAGATTCTTAACCTCCCTCCCATTCCCTCGGAGATCCCAGACGACTACGCCGGTTCACCATCCCGTACTTCTCTCGATCCCTTCCACAGCCATCAACCCTCGCGTGCATCAACAACCTCACTGGCCCTCTCTACAGACCAGGTTCCTCCGCTACCGCGTCGTCCTTCCGCCACATCCCTCACATCTCCCAATTCTGCTCCAGCCCCTCAAAAGCAACCTGCCCCCGGCCCCACTCCCACAGCTGCAATCATCGCACCCACCCTGACCCCCCCTTCCAAGCCCCCGCCGAAGACCTACTCCCCCCTCTCCGAATCCGAAACCACCGTCCTCATCGAGCTCTTCTTCGCCGTCATCCAAGAACTCTACACCCTCTCCTCCGCCTGGAACATCCGCCGCACGCTCCTCAACGCCGCCAAAACCTTCCTCCTGCGCCCCGGCAACCCGCAACTCGCCTCCATCCAAGCCCTGCTGCAAACCACCGTGCTCGACGCCAACACGTCCGACTCCGGCGTGGCCCACCAGCTGCGCAAGATCCGCGAAAACAGCATGCCGACGGAAGCGGAGCTCGCGCAGTGGCCGGCTGAGATGAGCGATGAGGAGAAAGACAGGTTGAGGGTTAGGGCGCGGAAGTTGCTGGTCGAGAGGGGCATGCCGCAGGCGCTGACGAGTGTCATGGGCCAGGCAGCGAGTGGTGAGGCGTTGGGCAGGGTGTTCGATGTTTTGCAGGATGCGCGGGTGGCGAGGGGGGTGATGTTTGGGCTTGTGTTGCAGGGGTTGAGGGCGGTGACGCAGTGAGTTGCGAGTATCGTGTAGATGGGTTCGGGGTTCTGCATGCGTTTTGGTCGTAGGCGTACGATTCGAGGTATGAGGTACCTGCGTGAATGAGGTTATGGTTCGTGTACGATTATGGAGCTGCATCATGGGGATTGAATTGGACGGATGGCTGGGCGGAGTTCGGGATATGGTGCATGCATGTCGTTAAGAGTAGGGAGTATAGATAACGCCCGTTTCTGTATATTTGGTATGAGACACAGCGGATAAATGAATAGTGGTGGTGATGTTGATCAACATCTTTTTTCCCTGGCGCATGTCCTGTGTTGCTACCTCCTCTTCCTCCCTCCTTCCCCCTCCCTCTGCGTACGTATATAAGCCCCCTCAACTTCCCCGTCTACCACTTCTCTTACTCACACACACTCCAGCAACAGGCTTGGAGCTCTAAAATCGACTTCGTTATTATTGATGGGAAGCGGTTTGGGCGGCATTTGAAAAAGAAAGGGCAAGAACTGGATGGGGAGTCAGGCCAAGGCGAAGGTGGTAGTGGTGGTGATGGTGATAGAGATGGTGAGCAACGTTATTTATAGCTGGCGCGAGTCACGCGTCACCTCTCTCTCTCGTCTTTTGCTTAGCTATATAAGCCCGCTCAACTCCTTCTCCTCCCTTCTCTCTCAAGCTCTCTCAGCAACAGGCTTGGAGCTCTAAAACCTATTCGCTGCTCACCATGGGAAAGAACCTGGTGGACTTTCTAAAAAGACGACTGGCAAGACTTGGATGGAGAGTCGAGAAGATAGTTGTGATTGCGGTGGTGATAGCGATGGTGATCACCATTGTTATACCTCGCGCAAGTCAAATGTTTCAAGGTTACTGGCCCCTTGCCGTCTCTGCCTGTCTATATAAGCCCCCTCACCTCCTTCTCCTCTCTTTTCTCACACACACTCTCAAAGCACCAAGCTGCGAGCTCTAAAATCCACTACCGCCATAGCCATAGGGAAGAACCCGGGGCGACCTTTGAAAAAACGACTCAAGAATTGGATGGAGAGGCAAGAAGATGGTTGTGATAGTAATAGTGATAGTAATCAACATCTTCTGTGCGTGGCGCACGTCATGCATTGCCCCTTCTTCTCTATATCAGTCTCTTAACTCCTTCTCCTCTTCTCTCTTACACACACTCTTAGCAACAGGCTGCAAGCTCTAAAACACCGCCGACCCCATGGCCATGGGAAAGGTCCTGGGGGACCTTCTAAAAAGACAGGAAAGAATAAGATGGAGATCACAATAATGGTAGTCAACGTCTTTTGGGCCCAGCTCAAGTCTCGTGCTACCCTACTTCCCTATATAAGCCCCCTCAACCCCCTCAACTCCTTCCCCTTCTACTTCTTATTCACACACACTCTCTTAGCACCAAGCTTTGAGCTCTAAAATACCACCACCACCACAGTATGGGAAAGAACCCGGGGACCTTCTGAAAAAGATAGGAAAGAACACAATGGGGATCACTATGATGGTAATCAACGGGTTTTCTACCGAGCTTTAGCACCGTGCTGCTCTTTCCCCCTTCCTTCTTCTCTATATAAGTCCCCTTCAACCCCTCTATCTACCTTCCTATTCAAACGCACACTCCCCGCACCAAGCTTGAAGCTCTAAAAGGTCGACGCAACCCGCCTCATAGGAGAGGTCCTTAGGAACCTTATAAAAAGACGGGAAAGAACACAATGGGGATCACGATAATAGTAATCGCTATCTTTTCCACCCAGCCTTAGCCCCGTGCTGCCTGTTCTCTACATAAGTCCCTCAACTCCCTCAACTCTACGTCTCTTACACACACTCCACGCACAAGAGGCTTCGACCTCTAAAATCTACACGGCATGCGGAGCTGAATCGGGGAAGCTTAGAAAATAAAATAAAGATTTGGATGAGAACGTGCACTGGGAGTCAAGAAAGCGTCGAAATCGAAATACATGTGGCGCAGGCTGTTGGTTGGAATCTATAAGTCAAGAAAGTGAAGCGAATGGTGGTGTGTGGCGTGTTCTTGGGAATCGATAAATAGAGATGATGGAAGTTGATGGGGGTGTTGGGTGCTGTTGGTCCGGTCTGCGCAGTGGAATAGGGAATTAAAAAATCATTAGGTCTTACTGCTATGTGGCGCTCTTCCTGCTCTGCTCTCCGGAATAGAAATCGACCGAAAAATTCACGGATGTGACTGTTATGCGGTGCTGTCCTGCTTCTTTCAACAACTCCAAAACTCGAATGACATGAAAAGCCCGGAGTGCACAAAAAAATCGATCGTTTTCAAAGCATGGGTGTGCTGGTGTGCTGAGCAGACGATAAAGAGTTTGAGCATATGCGCATGCTGGAGAGGTGACGGCGAGCTCAGCGAATCCGATGAGTCGCGGATGCAGATATATAAGCCCCTCCTCTACTCGGCACTTCTTGTCTTTCTTGTTTACTTCACTACGTTGACGGAAGGAAGGCTCTAGAACCAGGCGGAGTAAGAGGCCATGTGTCCTTCGCGGAGAGCAGGACTAGTTGAGTTGTAAAGACGCATCACCGGTTGTTCATGGAGTTGGACGAGAGAATGGGCTGGGGGCTGATAAAACTGACGAGTTTGTCGTTGATGGGGCGAAGTTCGATAAATCAGCTGGAGAAGTATTCCATGGAGTGTGCCCGGAGCCTTGAACAGTGCACACACTCCCAAAGAAACTACTATCTCAAGAATTAATGGAGTTGGACGGAAGAACGAGAGAACAGGTTGGGATGTAAAGAAATCACCAAAAGATGCCATGATGGGTCGCGACTGGAGAACTAGGCGGAGTGAGATAAACGATGCACCTAACGACCCATGGAGTGTGTCTGGAGCTGGGAGCAGTAAACAGGCATTCAAACAAAGATCGGAGACAATTTTCCATGGAGTTGGACGGAAGACTAGGATCAGGTGTAAGAAACTCATTGGAGTATATATGTATAGAGGTGGAGTGGAAGAGTGGTCGGAGTGGGATAAAAGTTCTGGGGAAGGTTTCTATGGCGTGTGCCTGGAGCTGTGGGCGGTGAACGAGATATTAAAGAAAGAATGTCTACGCAGGTTCTTGGAGTTGGACTAGAGCGGAGAACAAGGTTCCCAAAAATGCATCATGCGGATTTTGGATGAAAGTTGGACTCAAGCGCTGAGTTCCAAAGATAGTCTGAAAACGCGAAGACATGTGGCAAATGGGGTTGGACTGAGCAAGTCCGAAGAAAAGATGACTGAAGAGGTCCTATGGAGTGGGACTCGTGTGCTGAGTTCCAACGAATGCCTAAAAAAAGCTACCCTAATCAACTATGGGATTGGACTCAAGCAGTGAGCAACCACAATAATACCCGCGAGGGACATAGAGTGGAACCCGAACCCCAAGTTTTAACGAAAGTCTGAAAAACCTTGTTTCTGTAATGGATGAGATTGGACTGGAGCAGTGAGCAAGACCTTTGGAAAATTGCATACACAATACTTTTATGGAGTAAGACTCATTACTTAAGCAGCGTCAAAAGCATACGAGAAAAATCCGACGTGGACTACGCATAGAGCGTGGCTGGAGCAACTTAGAAAGCCTTAGAAAATACAAAAGGGTATGACCATGAGGTGAATCTCGAGAACTGTTGAAGAGTATAAGAAACCGTCTCTACAGCCGTTCTATAGAGTTGCCTTGGATTCGAGCACTGTACAAAATCAAAGAAATTGGGGAGATAAAAGAACGATAGCGTCAGTTGGACCGGAGCACAAAACTCGGGTTGGAAAAGACAAGAAGGGTACGATACGGAGCTTCGTTGGATCGAGCAGCGAACAAATAACAATTGTGCCAGATTTACTCCTATGGTGTTTGGTTGGCACCGCACCTACTCATTCCTACAAAATATTTGTTATACTCTGGCTATGTTTTTTGTTTCGCCTAAAACACACACGTAACCCTCAATATGGAGCTAGGGCGCGGGACGCGACTAAACTACAGCATCTTAAAGAATAATGGTGCGTTTTGCGGACGGATTTTGCAGTTCTGGTAACTATAAATGAAGTTAGTGAACGCAGAATTTTAAAGGCGAACCACAATGGCTGATATGGAGCCAACGACCTATAGCTCACTAGACTTTTGGTCGTCCCTGAGTCACTGGTGTGCCTATATAAGCCTGCACCTATTCGCTACTTGGACTTCTTTACACGCAAGCAACGAGGGCTCTCTCTCTAAATCGCTATGCAACGCATACATGGTGAAAGACGCGCCGAGAGTTTGAAAAAATGCAAAAAAAGGATCAGGGTGTGGCCTGTGCCAGTGAAGAATGAGCGGAGAATCTACGATGAGAAGCGGTTGAACGAGAAAATATAAGATTTGAAGTGGGGGAATAAATTTGGGAAATGTGGTGATGAGTGGCTCTGTGTAGTGGTGGTGGGGATTGCCGTATATGAAGAAGGATTGATGGTAAACATCGTAGAAACGTGATGATGATGATCGATATTGTATGAGTGGTGATGTGACATCAGTGAGTATATCTTAGCGAATTACAAGCCTGCTAAAGGAGGCGCTTACTATTACAACGTTACCCAGAAACTCCGCAACCATCTATAACAGCACCACACCTTAAGGCCTTCCCTCCCTCAAACACTTCTTTCCAATGCGGATTATTTGCCAGCCTCTGCGCCCCGGCCCTCATCGGCTGCATGCCACCCGCCGTCCCCTGTCCTTTTGGTGCGAACTTAAACGCCTTCTCCGCTCTCTGCGCCAAATCCCCAATCACCCTCGAATACCGCGCAATCGTTGGCGCCGCCCGCACTGCAATCTGTGCCGCCATGCGCACAGCGACAAGTGCTATCTGTATGAGGAGCGGGAAAACCCGTTTTTCTAGACTGCGCGCATCGACTTCGATGACGTCGGTAGTTTGCGGGGCTGGGACTGGTGATAAGGTCATATTGTCCATCCGCTTCACCCACTCGCTGTAGAAGAGCTTGTATTCATAGGAGTTATCGTATGAGGAGAAGCTGCGCTTCTTGGAGTCGCCCCACATCTGATCCATGTCTTGTTCCGAGGCCTGCTCTTCCCAGGCCGTCATCCACGCCTCGGACTCGATCTCCGCATCGGGGATGCCATACAGTGAACTTAAGCTTAATACCTACTAGGTTCGCTCGCGATAGAGAGAGCTAGAGTTGGGCCAAAGATTAGGAAAAGTGCGGGTGGGATACGGCACTGCCCATCGATCGACAGCTGAAGTAAGGTTCGCGCTGCAATCTGATGTGAGCCTGGAGACGTTCCGGCCTTCTCCAACTCCATATAATTGGGGTAGATAAACCCGGATGTCCACTGTGAACGTCTTTCTAAACTGCACTTTGCAAGCAGAAGCTAAACACTCAATTCCGTAGATATGAATTTGACAAGGCAAGCCGCCCCTAGAAATTCGCAATTTATCGATATGTGCAGATATCTGCGTACCTAGTTAGACATCCGTATAGATAACGTGACACGCGTAGTAAATGTAGACTCATGACGCCGTTTTGTACCTCAACCGAGCATGTTTGATCATGGGACATGTGTCTGTTCAGGATTTGAACACGGCTTAGACTAAGCCTTATCGATGTACAGGCCTTCTTTGTGCTGTCTTCCCTGCATATTCCAGGCTGGAAGCCATTCCCAATCTCTTTGAGGCCCATGGTTTGCGGGCCACTGGAACTTCGAATGTGCCTTTCGCTCTTTCCACTCCTCTCCTTCGACAACCCCAGATAATGTCCAATATCTCCATTCCAGGCCGCATTTCGCGCCTGCGACCAGCTCTACTAACGAGATTGCGATATGGGCAATTAAAGACTGGCGGATGAGTAGTCGTCGGTCTCGAGAAACATCTAGCGACTGTCTTCTACGGATCACCGCCATTTCGCAGACACCCACCAAAATCCGTACTATGGTGCCGTGTTTTTATTGCCGACCTGAGGGCATGTTGATTTAGGGCAAGCGTATTGGAAAAATGGGGGCGGTTTTGCCACTGCAGTTCAGCGACGCGTGGAAAACCTTCGTAGAATAGGCCGAAGGCGATATGCGCCGTCTTTCCAAGCTATCCGCGGGCGTCCCGGCTGAAGGCTCAACGAACAAACCGAGCAAAACGGTTCAGCCATAATATGTCTATATCGCAGCCTGGGCGGACCAGGGCTTTAATTCCCAGAACCTGCCGAAATAGGAAGGCCGTCGATTGCTGCAGGTTTAAGCTTAAACTATGGTGCGGGGTGACGATGGGTCGTGCGCTGGGGGCTGATCGGGTAGATTTGGAATTGGCGGAACTGAAGAAACGTATACGAAGTAGATAAAACTGGAGTCATTCATTAGGAAGTTAGAAGAATTGGCACATAAGGGATTGTGAGTCCACTTCAACACGTCCTGGTGTCCATACTGAGAGGGATGGCTTTTTGTAGGTCGCACGGTGCTTGAACAAGCTGTTGATAGAAGGAGAGACGCCTGCGTCTTCTTCCCAAGGATAATGGGAGGGAATCTTAGAACAGGTCGTCCAGCGTATCGCTTGCACTATCACGTGAATGTGACAAGGCCGGTTTCTCAGGTGTGAATGTTTCGGAGAGAAGAGTGTGAGCCAATCATTTCCTTTCTCAAACGCCGCCAAGACAGATCGAAACCCGTCCCGGGCCTATGATTGGTCGCGATTCGTTCTCGGATTTGCTGAGATCAGAGCGCATTACAGGAGCGCGATGAATGAGCGAATAATTGTTGTAATGTCGCTGTCGAAATGCCGGAACTCTTTGCGCATAAATTTCGAAGCGCTGCAGTCGCGATATCGAACAGGTCCATATTGCGGCGAAGTCTTGGTCACACCCACCACAAAGTCCGGTCCGACACCTGCTGTTCCAGTGTTGTTGGTTCTGGAGTTTCATCGCGCCGAATTGGTGCGGTATCCTTCATGCCTTCGCTTCATCCCTCCTTTGAACCTATGGAGAGGTGTTAATCGTAATCGTAATTTGCATGACACGGCGGCTGTGTGCTCACTCAGGCGGGACGTAAATGTAGGAGGTTGCGCCGGTGGAGTGTTCTGGATAAGATGTTGTTTCGAAGCGTCGCACAGAGTTCCTGTTGAAGTTGATAAAGGCGCGTCCCTAAACCCACTGGTTTGCGATACCTTCACCTTCTGGCTGGTCCGTCGTGCACTCTTTTCGTCCGAATCACAACTTTGAGATATTCCCCATTTTCAAAAGCCTAGTTTTAATAAGATCGAAAACACCTAGGTATGCTCGGTCGTATCATCTTCGTCGTCGCTTCGGCGGCGTTTTCTGTTGGGGCCGCTCCCATCAGAGCGTCAGTTTCCGAGATAGCTGTCATTGTGGACAGACAACCCGAGGCAAGCTTATATGCTTCTAAGCGCGCCTCCATAATTGCTGACGAACCACCAAGGCCGCACATAGCGTGCGCCAGGACTTTAGCTTCGACGACGGAAACGATGTCCCGTCAGTGATTATCCCCGACTCGAAACTTCGCCTCAAGGTCCGCCAGGACTTTAGCTTCGATGATGGCAACGATGTCCCGTCCGAGATAATTCCTGACTCGAAGCTTCGCCACAAGGTCCGTCAGGACTTTAGTTTCGACGACGGGAACGATGTCCCGTCAGAGATCATTCCCGACTCAAAGCTTCGCCTCAAGGCCCGCCAGGACTTCAGCTTCGACGATGGGAACGATGTCCCGTCAGAGATTATTCCCGACTCTTAAGCTTCGCTACGAGGTCCACGAGGAAATAGAGGTTGACATGGCACGGGGAATTCGCTCGAAATAGAGGCGTGCCGTCGGCGGAGGTGAAAGTTGTAGGTAGAAATGTGTGCTGCAGAGAGTGCTCGCCTGGCGTAATCGTCTTGAGCTGGGGTCAGGCGATCGGCTCCGTTATATTCTAGCACTTTGTATTTTTTCTGCTCTTACAAATCTAATATAGCTCTTATATCCATCCGGGTGGCGCTTGATTTCTTGGTGCAATAGGAGTGAACGGCGATAAAAGGTTGCCAGAAACTCGCCAGCCCATCTTGGGCAACAACTTGACCTTGAGTTCTTTGGCTTTGGTTCGCGGCGTGCCTGTCGATGTTGAAGATTCGATCTTCCTCTGCATATCATCCGGAATACCGTACATTAGCGTCGCCAATGCAGATGTTTTCCAAACTCCTACTTGCTCCCTCTCCCTGGAGCTCTTCACAATGGTCGATACCAGGAATATGAGGGTCATGAAGAGAAGGCACAGAGGCAGAGTAAGCCACCAGAACCGCACGTCCACGTAAGTCTCCTTATCGTACGCTTCACCGTCGAAAGGTACACTGCTTGTGGATGAGCGAATAATGTTCGTTAATGCTGTTGCTAATCGATCCATATGATGCGTAACGTCATTGGGCGGCATCCAAGGGTTGATTGCAAGACTCCGAGACATGACGCCTGTAGTTTGATGGGTCTTGTATCGTAAAAGGGGCTCAGCAGAGGCATTTGTAACCGTCGTAAATGAGGGAAAGATGTCGTCGAAGATGCGAATAGTCTGAAGGGCTGTCGTATTAATAAGTCCATAATCGGATGATAAACGGTCGTTTGAAGGCGCGGTAACAGAAATGTTCTGGGTGTAAGACAAAAGGGTGCCGTTGCCGGTCAGACTTGAGACCCGTATGGCTTTCCATGGGAATGGGCCCTCGGTGGTGTTCAAGACGGTATCAGTTACTTCTTCTTCGTATTTGGCCCAAAAGTAAGATGACTTGATCGTTTTGACACACCAGGCTAGAACACATTCATGGGCCACAGGAGGTAGACTTCCATACACGCTAGCAGTACCGTTCGCAGCGCCAACGATAATGACGTCAGCGATCGGGTTGCGAACGTGTCTGAACTTGACAGAGCCACCAAACAAAGGCTCCCTTTTAGGATTGCTGATAAGTGGCAAGGCTCGCATGAGGAGGGCTGCGTCAGCAAATGGACCGTCGGAATCCACGCTATGGCCAGACATCAGGACCGGTGTGTCGGTAGTGGCGTTTAAAAAGTAGCCACACATAGTGCCATTTGGGTACTTGTAGTCGGCTCCGATAGACACTTCATCCACGATCCAATCTATGCGGGTCGTAAGGCAGGCATAGGTTAAGAGTTGAGAGACATCGGCACAAGCGCTGCAAACCCCAAGCGTCTCATAAGGCGCCCATGTGCAATTGCTAGTAGGGCAGGAGAGGGGTATGTCTGGTCGTGTGCCGTTTCCAAATGGTGTTGGCTGGGTACCATTTGCGTAAAAGAATTTATCGGCGACAGCTTGAATGTCCTGATCTTGCTGGCTTATTCTTATTCCACTCCTTAGCTCAGTTCCTGGGCGAGGTTCAAATCGGACAACTCTGGGGATAGAACTGTTCCCTTGAAATGTCCAGCGCTCTGGGAAATCCACCACCTGTTGAAAAAAGGGATCGAGGGCAAGAGAAAGGAGGGTTACAGCGGCTCCGACCGCTGCCAATGCCCTAGAAGTATGAGTGTTAGTGCCAGCATATTCGTATACTTCATGCACAGAGAAGAGCGAAACCGTACCTGCCTTTTGTGCGAACCAAAAGCAAGAAGGCACCCCACGGCCCCCTCGAAGCATTATCAAAAATCTCGAAATCCCACATCTTCTTAGAGCCTTCCCGGAACCAGCTCCACTTTAGCTGGCCCAAAGCTTCGGATATAGGAACAAGAAGAGCTGCTGAAGCTATCTTCGAGAGAATGGCGATATATGCATTCAAGGTAAAGCCGAGCCATCTAGGTGGCCTCTTGTCCTTGAAGAACAGAAGCATCCCAATAATAGCACCCATGCAAATGGCACTGGTAATCCAGCTGATTATTTCGAGCAGCCACCTTTCGATGACGTTGCCGGAGGCACTATATCTCCAGAGCTTCTTCTCAATCCGCTGCGCTATATTAGGTGAAGACTCCTTTTCCCTATATAACGGCGACTGGATAGTGATTGCTGGTAGAGGAGCCGGACCATCCTTGATTCCAAGACCATAACTCTTAATTGTTCTAACTCCCGAACCGATATCTCCAGCTTTTGAGGGGGGCGAAATGGTGCGGAAACCAGCGGAGGATACCGGTAAGGGTAGGTGATGTGGTATATCTGATCTATCGTGAGCATCGAGAAAGATCGGGATCTCTGTCGACCGTGGCCATGGACTCTGTTCTGATGTTGTGGACATTCTCGGATGAGATTTAACCGCACCTGCCAAAATATTCGGAAGATGTTTGCTGTCATGCGGAAAATAATCCACTACCTAGGCAGGTAGCAGTGTGAACGCGGCGTTCAGGATGAGTCGTAAAGATCAGAGAAAGAGAGTATGTAGTTCTAGTCGCCGTCGTTGCAGAGGGCCCAACTGTACCAGTACACACAAAGCAACGCCGCGCAACTGCATCCATCCGTTCGCCTCCTTACAATCATAAATAGAGCATTTCTATGATTGGAGCGGGCGTGAAACACCAAACAGTATTTCCGCCACAACGTGCATACCATGTTTCCAGCAGCAGAGCCTCACCACCAGATTGCACCAGTCAACGCGCTTCTTACACGGCAGAACCGGCTGACGTAACATAATTCCCCGAGAACAAACGTGACAGAACGCTGCGGGCATGCGTTGTCGAGCCAGATGAAGCAGAATAGTTCGGGTATCGCTGAGCCGGATATATCCCAGCCCTACAGAGATGAACTATAAGCGCCCGTCCCTCGGTCGATCGCTGTCGTGACAGGTGTAGGCGCCGAGCGCCTGGGCTCTGGATGCAGGTATGCGTAAATTTAGTCCATGTTACTGTCATACAGTCGGCGGAATGATGACGCTGAGGCGCAGTCGATGAGCGGCTCTGGAGGTGCCGAGACGGAACAACGAGAGTCCATCATTACGGATGTAAGTAGCTCGAACAGCGCTTGCGAATAAACGCAGGGACACTTCAGCTGAGTACAAGATGAAGGAGGCACGTAGTGTTTCCGGTGGCGCAGGCAGTCACAGACTGAGTCGAGTTCGGAACGGGAGAGGACGACCGCCTAAGCGATCATTGCCTAAGCTACTTTTAGAACGAGCACGTGACTCTCCGCTTCTGACAGAGAAGAGTCGATGGTGAACCGAACCGTATGCTCCCAACGTGCAGGTTGCTACAACCAAGCTGCATGATACACATTCAACAGCTGGCTGACTCAGAAATAGGAAAGTATCCTAGAAAACCAAAAGACACGCCGAAAGGAGGCTTGAAGCCTTTGAAAAAGGACTGGAAATCGAAGACTGTCCACCGACGCTCACTGCATCTCTTCTGTCTTCGCCCTCTTGCCATTGGAGTCGCTCTCTTCTACCTCCAACTTTCGCTTGCTGGTACCGGCCTCATTTGACGCAGATGAACCTTCGACTGGCGCTTTCTCCTTCTTTCTCGTCTTGACCAACCCACTGATATCGTTTGCTGAGCCGGCGGCTTCTGCGAGCTTGGCTTTTTGCGTGGCTGCGTCCGCGCCGAGGAGTCCGCCTAGAAGGCCCTGGAATACCGATTGATCTATGCTGTCATAGTCTTGTTTCGCCGGGTCCGCTTGCAGATCAACAAGCTAGATCATGTCAGTACTACAGCTAATTTGAGCAACATATACTTGACTCACTCTGGTCTTCATATCCTCTAATATTTCCGATTTATCCTTGATAATGGCCTTCTTTTCCTTCTTCTGCTCCTCTGTGAGGGCAGTCGATGTGAGTGCGCTTTTTTCCTTCTTCAGCCGAGCCTCGAGACTTTGGATAGCGAATTCGGTATGTTTGGCAGCTTCTTTTCGTAACTCGTAGTCTATCGAGTCTTCTTGAGCTTCGGGCTCCTTATTGGAATCTTCGCCTTGTTTTCCGGTTTGCTCCTCGCGCACTTTACTGACGGACGCGAATTCGAGTGCCAGAGATAGCGAGTAGTGTCCTTCGGTAACGTTCTCATGTTCGAACGGATTCAGCTCCTCTTGTAACGCGAGGGATGCGCGTGCGTCCGACACTGCGTCATGAAAACGTTCGTTCTCAAGGGAAATTTCGACGAGGAAACCGTGACAGTCTGCAATCTTATCCTTGGTCGCTCTCTCTTGTGGGGATAGTTGTGCCTTGCCCTTTCCTTTGTCCGCACTATCGCTGGTACCTAATGCCTCGAGATGCCTCGTATACAGAACTCGGGCCATCTCGAAGACTTCATAGGCGTTGCCAAAGTCGTCCTGGTCCTCTTCTTCCCCGCCTTCGCCATCTGCGTCTTCATCGTCTTCCGAGTCTGTGAAGTTCTCATCTCCGGTAAGCTGGAAGTAGGGTGTCGCACCCTTGGCCTTGCCGTTCGTTGTATCAGCTGTTGTCTCTGCACTTCCTTCAGTATCCTTCTTTGCTTTCTTCCCCGACTTCGGCTTCTTTTTATCGTCTTGTGCAACTTTGTTTCCCAGCACATCGCTTTTCGCGATTGCAACCTTGTACAGAGCGCGGCCGTAGTAGAAGAGTAGCTCAGCATTTTCCGGCGCCATTTCTCCGTTGAGCTCGGCCTGGATTTCGACGGCGTCGGCATAGTGATCAGCGGCGGCGGTGAAGTTCTTCAGCTTGTATTGGAGCGCCGCGGCGCGAGAGAGTTCCTCGACCTTCTCTTTCGTTTTGGGAAGCTCCGCGGTCGGCGCGGCCGGGTTGTTTGATGCCTCGGCCATGGTGGTGTGACAAGTGGAGTTGTGTATTATATGCTAATATCCGGTAGTTTATGCGACTCGCAATCTGTACGAGCGAAGGTGGAACTCGAGGCGAAGAGATGGGCGACGTCGTGGTTGCGCGAGCTCATCAACCAAAAACGCCCGATTCAAAGGTTAGCGTAAGCCACTAGTGGGTGAACCGTGCACGCGCGTAACCGTGGCCGTGTCGAGACGCGCTTCTCGGTTCAATTACACTCCACCAAAGTTGTTCACCATACCATTCTTGTATCATCTCGTCTCTCTTTGCAATGTCAACCTCAAGGCGACCGGAGAAGCCTTCCGCAATATCCCAGAACCTAATACCCTCATCGTCACCCGCTTTTGGCACACCCGTCCACCCCATCCCACCCCGCCGAACGGCTCCTATACGCTCTCCGCCCGCGCTGAAACCTGCAGCACAATCGACGGTGCTACCGATTCTCCTACCTCCTGCAACATTACGGCCCCTCGCGTTTAGGACATTCACAAAGAAACACAATCTTACCATCACTTCGACCGCACTTCAAGCGCTAGCGTCTTTCATCGGACGGCATTGCGGCTCAGGATGGAGGGAAGAGGGACTCGCGGAAAAGGTCCTCGAAGAAGTGGCCAAGAGTTGGAAGAAATCATCCGGACAGGTCATTGTGGAAGGAGAGAGCGATGCGCTCAAGACTATTCTCAAAGCCCTAGAGAGTTCGATGAGTGGTGGTAGGATAATACAGGGTTTGAGCATTAATAGACAAAGCAGCTTTAGCTTTGGACCGGACAGGGGCTCACATGAGCCCGACAGTCTAGGGCACAGACCAGCGCTGGACAGCCATACCAGCTTTGGCATGTCGAGCTTAGAGGTTGAGGACAAGGACAAGGATGAGGATGAGGAACTACTCAAAGATCCCCGGGAATGGATGAAAGTTGTAGGAGCTTTTGAGCAACCAAAACTCAATTACAACGTGAACCAGAAACACTTTGAGAAGTATGACCAAGGACTGAGTTACGCGGACTGAAACTAAAACTGATAGGTCCGCGACAAGACAATCACTCTTCCCAGATCCTTCTCATAAGACCGATATCTTTCGCCAACGCTACCACATCGTCCACCAGCGCATATTACGAAACGAGACATTCCAAACCCCTACCTTTTCTGCCTCTCGCTCCGCTACACTAAACCGCACTGGCTCCGTCTCAACGTCGCAAACCAACTCCATAACGCCCATCGCGAACTTGTTAGGACGGAGTGGCACTACACATCTTCTGCTGGGAATGCTCACTGTCTCACCTACCGGCGCAATATCCCTCTCAGACCTCTCCGGCACAATCGCTCTTGATCTCCAGCATGCCCAGGCCATTCCAGAAAACGGTGCCTACTTCGCTCCCGGCATGATGGTGTTAGTGGATGGTAGCTATGAGGAAGACTACGGCAACGCATCAGTGGGCTCTAGTCTTGGGGGTGCAGGCGGTATCGGCGGAACAATAGGCGGCAAATTTCTCGGCTTCTCAGTTGGACATCCACCCTGCGAACGCCGTTCAACAACCCTAGGCGGCACCAGCGAAAGCGATGCGAACATACTGTCAGGGCCGGCTTTCGGTTGGACTGATTTCCTCGGCGTAGGCTCCGAACGCGCCACGGGTTCACGCATGGACCGCATAGCCTCAAAGTTGCTTACTACGGACGAATCGCATAACGTCGTTATAGCTTCTGATTTACATCTCGATGTCCCTTCTACCCTATCAGCCCTACGTACCCTTCTCCGCACCTACACTCCTCATTCAACAGACAGAAACCCCGTATACCCCCACGCAATCATTCTTCTCGGCAACTTCAGCTCCGCAGCCAGTCTTGCAGGTGGCCCAGGCGCCGGCAGCATAGAGTACAAAGAGCATTTCGATGCTCTGGCTGGTGTCCTCGCCGAATTTCAGCAACTCATTGCACACACCACGCTTGTTTTCATCCCCGGCGACAATGACGCCTGGCCCAGCGCGTTCTCAGCTGGCGCTGCGACACCGCTGCCAAGGAAACCTGTGCCTGCGTTGTTCACAAACCGGATAAGACGAGTGGTCGCGGAGGCCAATCGCGAAATTTGGGGCGCTGGTAAGGCCAAAGGGAAGGAGGGCGACGTCGTCTGGGCGAGCAATCCCTCACGACTGAGCTGGTTCGGCGTGAAAGGCGAAATGGCTGTTCTACGAGACGATGTTGCTGCCCGGCTGCACAGGACCAGCATTCGCTTTGGGAAGTCCGAAAAAGACGACGACGGAGAAGCGTTGCTAGATGCCACCCCGGCTATCCAAAACGACGAGAGCCAGGACGTGATGGACGTCGATGTCCCCTCCGCTGCACCCGCGGACGAATTACCACAGGATGGCATCGACACAGACACGCAGACCGCGAGAGCTCTAACCCGCACCCTTCTCTCGCAGTCCCACCTCGCGCCCTTCCCGCTATCAGTACGACCCGTGCATTGGGACTACGCACACACGCTCAGCTTGTATCCCCTACCGACGAGTCTGGTGCTCGCAGACTCGGATGCTCCGGCGTTTGTGGTCAAATACTGCGGCTGCACAGTCATGAATCCGGGGCCGATCGACGAGAGCGGAGGGAGAGGGAGACGCGAGGGCAGGGCGCGGTGGGTTGAATATGATATACGGACCGGTAATGGGATTGTGAGATCGGAGGAATGAGCTATGTTGCATTTCACGCTTAATGTTTGTTGATGTTTGCATGAGGGGGGTTTATAGGCATTTCTGGTGTCTGGGGGACTGTCAGATGTGAAATGTATGAAAGCTCGCACCTTGTTTTTGCTGAAGTTTCACGTCCATACCGTTCAGACTTACAATTTATACGACGGAAGCTAGGAGGGATATCAATCACGCTGCTGGTAGAAGTTGGCGCTGCCCCGCACGAAGCTCGCAGCCGCGGTGGCGCACGGGCTGGTGTGGTGCTCGTGAATGTGACGTTGGAAACGCGACCCATGCCAGGTGCAGCTGGACAGACAGCGACAGACACAGAGGCAGCCGACGAGCATTGACGGCGCTGTCTTACTCCGAATTCATCACCCGTTCTTCCGCTGAGTCTCAACACCTCGCTCGCTCTTTGTCTCGACGTCTGCCTACCGCCCGCTCATTCCCAGTCGCAACTTGCCCCCGCCAGCACCCGCTGCTAGACTTCAAGCTGCCGCGCACCATCCCCCTCGTACCCCTCGTCCGCAAGCAGACCCGCCTGCCCCGACCCGTTGCCAGCAATCGATTCAGCACAGCAACACAGCGGCGAGCAAGCTGGCTCGACAGGGTTCGGGCTGGCGTAGTTGGCGTGCCGCAACGCATCATGTCAACCCCCGAGACGAAGCCAGGCTTCCTGTCCGCCGGCATCAACGTGCTCTCGCCCTGGACCTCGCGCAGCACCACCCCGAAGCCCCCGCCGACCCCCAGAACCACCGACGACGCCAAGGCCAGGGATGGCGAGAAAGATAGCGAGAAAGAGAAAGACGCCGCGGCGGGTATAGGCACGCAGCGCGGCGGAGATCATACTGTGAACCGCCGACATAGGGTAGATCCGCGAAAGTACCCCGCCGACTGCCCTGCGCCGGCCGTGAGGTGGTTCCATGCCGTTGATGTAGGTCGAGAGCCTGCTACATGAGCGCGATCAATTCTGATCTTTGCCCTTCAGGTCCCCAAACGTAAACCCTTTGCCTCGAAGACTGGACCACAACCTCTCGACAAGCCCGCCCCGAAACCCCGCAAGTACATTCCCTTCTCGTCCAACGACTCCCGCTCCATCGAAACCGCCTTCCAAAAATGCGCCGACCAAGCAGACTCTGCCCAGCACGAGAAGGGCATACGGAGTCCCGTTGCGCCCCACGAAGGCGACGGTGACAAGGAGCAGGAAACCAGCACCAAGGTACCCGTCAACGAAGACTATCTGTTTGACGTTGAGATCGAAACCCGGGAACTGGCCCCTGCATACTGGATGGGCCCCGTATATGACGTGAAGAGAGGCACCTGGTTCACTCCAGACGGTGAGCCCTGCGATGAGCATCTAGCTACCCAACTCGAGGAGGGCTATCTGAAGGTCAAGCCGTGGCGGTTCGCGAAGCCCTCGGAAAAGCGCTCGGCTTCCCAACCTCGTGCGCGCCCCGTGTCGTTGACCATCAAGCCTGGTGATGACTACCGGAAACTATTAGGCCAGCGAGACTCGACTTCGAACCCAGTAACTCCGAAAGCCTCTCTCGATGATCTCAGAGGTGAAGCAAGCAAGCCTCAAACTGCCCCAAAGTCGCCAGTCGAGGGCCGTGTACCTTCGCCCACGGCCGACGAGCAAGCTCGCGCTTACCGTCTGTTTGGCGCTCACATGAACTCGGTCGTCACTTACCAGGACCATCAGACCGCCTGGATTCTTTCCGACGACTTTCTCTCGCGCATGGGTAGCACACTATACGAACGGTTTGCAGGAGGTGCGCATTTCGCGGGAGCCAAGTACATTCGCGGCTACGTTGATCCTGTGAAAAAGAAGGAAGCGAAACCCGCCACTGAGGAGGGCAGCAAGCAAGAGGACCGGCCCATTACCCCTTCTCTAGCATACGGGGAAGATGGTAGCAAGCGCCGCACGGAATCTTTGTCTGAAACTGCGTCCGATGCTGGTAGCGAAGCTGCTGAGGAAGAGCGTGCTCCATCTCTATCCGAGAGGCGCCGAACGACACTGGAACGACAGATGTCTACACTGATGACGTCGTCGCAACCGGAAGACTCGGCAAAACAGGAGGAAGAAATTCGAAAACGCGACGAGAAGGAAATGCGCGAGGACTACAAAGACCAGAGCAAGGACGAGCAGGGCCGGGAGATTGAACATCTGCTTTTGGTAACCCACGGCATTGGACAACGGCTTGGCATTCGCATGGAAAGCATCAACTTCGTACACGACGTGAACACGATGCGCAAATCCATCAAAGCCGTGTATGCGAACTCAACAGATTTGCAAGCCCTCAATTCCGAGGTAGAGACAGACGTCAAGAACAGTCGTGTGCAGGTCATCCCCATTTGCTGGCGTCATATGCTCGACTTTCCGAAGCAAAGTCTGGAACACAACCGTAAAGAACATGACCTTGGAGATCTCGACTTTGATGACCAGGAGTACCCGAAGTTGGAGGATATCACCGTCGATGGCGTTCCGGCTGTTCGTAGTCTAATTACTGACCTTGCCCTCGATATCTTGCTCTACCAGAGCCCAGCCTACAAGGGCCACATCTCGCGGATCGTAGTGCAAGAATGCAACCGCATCTACCGCCTCTTCAAAGAGCGTCATCCTTCATTCCACGGCAAGGTTAGCCTGGTTGGCCACTCACTCGGTTCCGCTATCATGTTTGACCTCCTGTGTCAACAGAAGACCAAACAGTCCAACAAGCCACGCCGCGGTACCGAGGAGCCTCTGAAATTCGACTTTGAAGTCGAAGACTTTTACGCATTAGGCTCACCCATTGGGCTGTTCCAAATGTTAAAAGGTCGTAAAATTGAAGCTAGAACGTTTATGCCTCCCTCATCTTTTGTACCAGCACAAACACCGGCCAGCCCTCTAGACGATCCCTTCTCTGAAGACTCACAGGAAAAGCGTGAGCAGGCTTTCGACGTCACAATCTCGTCGCCACTATGCAAGCAACTCTTCAACATCTTCCACCCCACAGATCCCATTAGCTACCGTCTCGAGCCACTCATATCCCCTGCCATGTCGACGTTGAAGCCACAACCTCTACCGTACACAAAGAAGGGCATCTTCGGCGCTCCCGCTGCTCAAGGCCTCACTGGCATTGGTGCGCGAGTCGGCCAGGGCGTAACCGACTTCTGGTCCTCAGTCAGCTCCGGCATTGCAAGCGGGCTCCTAAACCGCAGCCTCGGCCTCACCGGCTCCGACGCTATGAAGATGAACGCGGACCTCGTCCACGGCCAGCGCTCCTCGCGTCCTCTCTCCGTCGGCCCGAACCCTAACGCCAATGCCTCCTCTAGTGTAGTTCCTGGCGTTGACGAGCCTGCCCGCGCCTTCATCAACGAAGAGCGGAAGCGCCGCCTCGGCGAAGAGTCCATCGCCCCCGGCGTCGACGGCGAGCACCCCCCCACGCTCATCGACTCGGAGATCGAAACGCTGTTCTCGGGCTTCCAGAAGCGGCGCAAGAGCCGCGAAAGCGACGACGGTGGGGCAGCAGACGCGGCCGTGGAGAAGGACCTCGAGTGGCAGGAGCTCGAGGAGCGCAGCCGCAAGCTGAAGAAGGAGGAGACGAAAGTGCGGGCGCTGAATGCGAATGGTCGGGTCGATTACTCGATCCAAGAAGGCGTAAGTACATTGCCCATCTGGTCCCTAATCGTGGGGTGTGGTTGTGGATGATATGATTACTAACTGTGGGGTTATAGGCCTTTGATATTTCGCTGCTGGCAAGCATTGCGAGCCATCTTTCGTACTGGGCGGATGAGGACGTGAGCCATTTTATGATATCCCAGCTGTTGGCGAGACATCGCGTGTTTAAGGGCAAGAAGGCGGAATGAGGGGATGGGTGCGGTAGGGCTGTATAGATAGATGGATAGACGGTATTACTTGTTGTAGATTTTGCGCGGGTTTTGTATGTCACGACTCTGGGCTGCTTGCATGGAGATGGAGTGGGTAGTATATCTATGTATGTGTAACGTATTGGATCACCGAGCCGGCCAGATCACCGAGCCGGCCACTTTTCCTTGGCACAACCAACTCATCTCAAAGAACATCAAACTAATCGCTATCGAACAAGGAACCTGCGTACGTCGTGCTAGCTCCAGATTCAGAAGCTTCTTCTGTATCCTTTTGGCAGGTTCGGGCATTGTGCCCTGTATCACCACAGTTTCTACAGCGCCGTAGAGCTGGTTGTGCTCTTTCTTGACCCTCTCTACTACGCGCCTTCTTTGATAGCTGAGGTGCTGTAGACGCTTCAGCAGCTACCTGCGCTAATCTGTTACTATACTCTATTGTGCCACCTGTCTGAATCCGCTTCCGTTTTCGTGATTTTCTTCTTGTTGCTTCTTCAATAGTCTTTTCAAGGCTAGAGATTCGATCGCGCATTAGCTCAACCTGATGGGCCATCTGGTAGGACCCTTTGACAAGCTGGTTAACCCCATCCTTTAGAGATGATGGAGAGGAACCAAGCTTAGTAGTAATAAGCTTTGATTGCGATCCAAATTCAAGCGTATTGCTTGGAGTCTTTGACTGCCACGGCGTCTCTGGTGCGGGGGGTGGTAGCGGGGTACGTAGCCGTACTTCAAGGCGATCAAGTACTACCTGCGCATTGATAGGAACTAGCCCTGAAGCCTCAAAGGCTTTCTTACAGTTCTTTGTTGTAAACACCTCAAAAAACGCGTCTCTAAAGGCTGGCAGGAAGCCTTCTTTGTTAATATGGAAGACGCGCCGGCGCGCCAAGTCCCGAACGCGTTGGGAGTACTTCAGCTTCAGCGGCGAGAAGCAGACCACATCTAGCGGCTGGAGAATATGGGATGAATGGGCCGGCATGCAGAGCGTAAGATCTTGTTCTTGAGGCAATAGTCCTTGAAATCCTGAGATTGGTGGCTCTCATGGCCGTCCAGAATAAGCAGCCGATACCCCCTACCTGACGCGCCTTTGTATGCGCGTCAAAATGCTTCAACTACTCAAGACCAAGAGCGTTGTTTGTCCAGCTATTCTTAGAGACTGAGAGCTTCCAATTGCCAGGTATAGAATCCTCCTCGTACCATGCTGAGATGTGAACGCGCCCATTGTAGATAATAAACGGCGGGATCGCGTACCCTGCGGCGCAGATGCTCTGGATAACTGTTACCCACTCTCGATCGCCTGGCTGGATTAGATTAGGTCGAGTACGTCTTTGAGAGCCTGTAACGACTTTCATAGACCCAATTACGCCCATCTGGAAGCCAGTTTCATCGAAGTTGTGCACGTCATCCTCGTGGATGCCGTACTTGGCTTTAGTATCCCCAACAAGCTTGAACCACGCGCCAATCACCTCAGGATCTTCCTGTTGTATCCTCTGCCGGTCCTTTGCTCGATTGAAGGCCATCTTGAGCTCGCCTGAACGCGATACAAATCTTGTAGCCCATTTCTTGCCTACTGGCTCTCCACCCCGCGCAGCCATCAGTTTATCTCCCATATCTCCCACCTCAGACAGCCGGGGGGCAAATCCTCGCGAATCAAGGTCGAGGATATGTTGGACGATCGTTTGCTCTTCAGTCGCAGTGAGCTTCTGGCAATTAGGTCGTGTTTGAGGTCGAAATGCGATTCCGTTGAGCCGATCAGAGAGTCTCTGGTGATTGACGTTGAACGATGCAGCAGCGCGTCGTAGACTTCGGAATTGGCCGGCTTTATAAGCTTGGATTGCGATATCAATTCTGCCTTCTTGTTCAGTAAGTATTGCGTTGCTTGGTTGAGGCATCGTAGGCCGATGATAGAGTTGGTAGTGCCAAGGAAAAGTGGCCGGCTCGGTGATCTGGCCGGCTCGGTGATCTAATACGTTATGTGGTTCTTCTTCTTCATCTCTTTTGTGCTTCTGCTTCTTCTCTCTTCGAATTTTTTCCGCCCCACTCTTCAAGATAATATAAGATGTAAGAAGAAAGACTGGGTACGAAGTAACGCGTTTTGCCTTTTTTGCAAATTTTGTTTCGTTCGGTCGCCGCTCTGCTCCTGTGGCACCAGATGGTGCAGCTAGGGGTCCTTGTGTTGTCGTGCAGACACGGGCACTCGGTCCAGGCGCACTTGTTGTCTTCGCCTTGATGAGAGTTGCAAGTCAGAAGTGGTATCAAAAACGTCTTCAAAATCTCGAGCTCCGCCATGTCGTCGGTGTCGAACACAATCCCGCCGCTGCCCTCTCCACCTTGATTGCCATGGTCGATGTCCTCGATGGCATCCAGCACTTCTGGCAGCTGCCGTGGGATTGGAACCGGTGTGATGCAGGGTCTTGCCAACACCTTTCCCATGGTTCTGGCGACATTGGCGAAGTCGAATCGGCTCAACTCAATGCCCCCCACCGTCACCGAGTCTTCCAACGTCAGCTCTCCCCGGGGAACCACATATCCCGAGCGGATGATGAGGGTGTCGCCTGTTGAGAGAACAATCCACCTGATTGATCCCGGCTCCGGCTTCCAGTCTGCCCCGTGGTAGTAGAATGCAGACTGGGTGTTCGGACCCCTGCTCTGTTTCCAGTCTACTTGCAAGTCAAACGCCACGCCTATACTTTCTAGCGCCCTAGCCCTGGCTGGCAACGTTTCAGCTCCGCTCCGCAGAGCGTAGCTGATAACGTCGGTAAGTATTCGGTTAAATTGGATTAGATCACGTGCCCACCCAAGGTCTGTTCCTGTGATGGCAGGTACCAATAACCAACGACCCCGAGATTGATTCAATCGAGTATACATTCAGAGGATGGCTGAGCTGGGCTGGGCTAGCCTATTTTGTTTCCCGGCGGACAATAGTGGGAATGTACGGCGGCTTCACTGCGCTGCTGTGTTGAGCTGTGACTGAGCTGAGCTGAGCTGGATTCGGCAAGCTTCAGGTTCGATTTTGTGAGATCTGTATTGAAGAAGTCGTGGACAATACCAACCAACGACCGTCACGTCGTCGCCGCAGGTGAAGAATACCAGAAAAGCTGTACCGCGTACACGCTTGCCGTACCTAGCTGATCTGCTCTGGTCCAATCTGGCTCGCTTCAGATTAGCTCTTGAGGCCCGTCTGCCGACAATACCAACGACGGTCACCGGGTGCAGGATACCAGAAAACCGGGTAGCCTCTTGTCCCCTTCTGTCTAGCTTACTTTACTTCACTTCTCTTCACTTCTCTCGCTTCGCTGCCTCGCGTCCGCGCTAAGTTCCGACGATGGCGCTGCGCAGTGGTTTGTATGTGTTTCCCCCCCTGTTGGCATTTTAGTCGCTCCCGCCCAACTCTCCCGACTTCAGCAGTGAAAGCAACTCGCGGCAAAAGTCAGAGTCACTTGAGACGCTAGGACCGGATTTGAATTGCTATTGTTCGTGTCTAGCGTCGGAGGGGGCAGAGAGCAGGTATATAAGGTGGTCTTCCCCTCGAGGTTTTGAAGGTAAGCTCCCTCAACTGCATTTCCTGCTCGCCAGATCCCATCCTGCCTTCGTGTCTGCTGCTGCTGCTACCTTCTCGGAAGTGTTGCGTTGAGGGGCTTCTGGCTTCCCGTCTTTGCTATCTTCGCTCTGCCGCTCTGCCTCTCTCTCTCTCTCTCTATCTCTCTATCTCTCTCTCTCCACCTCCTCGCCACCGCCGCCATGTTTGAGGACCTCCTCAACCTCCTCCTCAACCTCCTCAACCTCCTCCTCAACCTCCTCCTCGACCTCCTCCTCAACTTCCTCCTCACCCTCGTCGGCGCGGGCTTCGGCCTCGTCCTCGTCGTCGGCCTCATCGGCCTGGCCCTCGACCCCCCCACCACCACCACCACCTCGCCTCGCCGCCGCCGCCCATCCCCCTCCCCCTCCGCCTACGACCGCCTGCGCTCGCCGCCCGCCGCCGCCCTCAGCCAGCTGGATGGTCCGCTGGTGACCATCAGCCACTGTCCGCCGAGCGCCTTCGCCGACTTCGGCAATGCCTGGCCATCGCGGCCGCTGTCCAGCCCCCCGGCCAAGCCCTGCCGTCGCGAGTCCGCCGTCTTTTCGGAGGCGGAGGCCTCGCTGATGGGTTTGGATCGGGTGTGGCTGTACGGCGGTTGGCGGTGGCTGGCTAGGCCAGTCGACGAGAAGAAGGAGATGGAGAAGAAGGAGAAGGAGTCCGTTCCGGATTGCCCCCGGACCCCCTCGCCGTCGCCGCCCTCTCCCTCACCCTCGCCCATCCGCCAGGCCCCGCCATCACCTGTGCGGCCTGTGGCCGCAACTCCTCCTCCGCCGCCACCCTCGCCCACCACCCAGCGCCTCCGGGCCTTAGGGCCGAAGCCCTTCGCCGCCTACTTTGCGGCTCCGAGTCCTGCTCCTGCTCCCGCCCCGGCTCCCGTTCCGGCTCCGGCCGTCTTCCTCCCTCCGCCGTTCGCCGCGCTGCCGCCGCGCCTCCCCCCCTTCTTTCTGCCGCCGCCTCCGTCGCCGCGCCTCCCCCCCTTCTTTCTGCCGCCGCCTCCGTCGCCGCCGCCTTCTCCTCCGTCGCCTCCTCCTGTGCCGTCCGTCCTCCTCCCTCCGCTGGCTGCCGCCCTCCCTCCGCGCCTCCCGCCCTTCTTCCCCCTCCTCTCTCCGGCGGTGCACCTCCCAGGGCCGGCACATCAGACCAGTGCCCTGGGAGCTCTCCCGCCCGCGCCGACCCCCCTTTTCTCGTTCGGCTTGGGTGCTGGCGCCCCCGCGACCGCGACCGCGACCTCGACCTCGACCTATCGCCCACGCCCGCCGTCGTCCCGCCCGTCGTCGTCGCGCCTCGTCCGTCGCCGCGCCCCTGTCCCCGCTCCCGCCCCCTCGCCGTCGCCGCCACCGCCTTCTCCCAGCAGAACTGGGATCTCCCAGTGGACCAGCTGCTGGCCCTCTCCGCCGCGATGTGGGGCGTGTCCCCGGCCCAACTCATGGAACTGTTCGTGGCGCTGCGGCTGCCTCCCGGCGGCACGCTGGCGGAGCGCCTCAACGCCATGGCCGGGCCGCTGCGCGCCTTCGCCGTGCTGCTGCGCCTGCAGCTGCTGACGCTCGAGGAGCACAACGGCCTCTACCTCCTCATGGAGGCCATCGACCAGCTCTGGGGGTTCAGCGTGGCGGCTGCGCGGGCGCTGCAGCAGCACGACGCGCAGAGCGACGCGGCGCGCTCGCAGCTGTGCGCCAGCGTGCAGCCGTTCCTCGCCGCCATGATGTTCTTCCTCGTGCACGTGGCGAACCCGTTCCAAGACAGCATTCGTGCCGAGTGCGTCAAGGACCTGAGCAGCAGGGAGAGGCTGTGGGACGAGGCCGTGGACGTCAAGTTCGCGGAGATTGCGGCGTGCTTGGGGATGGGGTATGGGGAGTTGGAGTGATGCCCGTTTGGGCTTGACTATTCTTGCGCCGGGCTTCTGTTCTGGGATTTATCAAAGAACCGTGGGCGTTTTGCTGCTCGCTGGTGTCTTTGGCGTTGGGGCTTGGGATGATACCCTTTCCCTTTCCTGTTTGCGTTTGGGCGTTCTGTTTTGCGCGGTTCGGTTCGGTTTGTCTTGTTTTGCGCGTGTCCTTTCTTCGCGGTACATAGCCTTTTGCCTAAGGGCACCTATAGACTCTTCCCTCTCCAAACATGTGCACTCTGACCTCTTTCGTGTAAGTGATGTATTAGGCCGCAGGATTGAGAACCAAACCAGATTATATACGTTGTAGGTGGGATAGAGACAGACTCTAGGTGATCCTCTTCTTGACGGCCTTACATGTTTTAGCAATAGGTAGATAGGTTCGCTCTATCTTTGCAAAGTCTCATGTATCTAGTATACTTCGTAATGTATAAGCAGGGCTGGTAGATAGAGGGAAGAGTGAAGAAGGTACCTAGGTGCGCATTAGCAAAGAAATATGCTAGGGGCCTGGAGGTAAGGCTAGCCTGGCGGATACCTGCATGATACAGTGACCACGAACTCAAGCCCCGAAGCCCAGAAACGCGGAAACTCCACAGCTCAGTTCAGTTCAGTTCAGTTCAGTTCAGTTCAGTACCGTTCGAGCAACATACATCTCCCTTCGCCACCGTGGACGAATGTCAATGCTCTCAAGTGCACAGTTGACTTCGGGTTGCAAGGTCGCAATCCACGAATCTCGATCTTCCTACGCGTTTCCCTCCCCCGTATCTAATCCGCCACTATCGAAACCCCGCAACCCACTTATAACCTTCAGGAACCTTTTCCGCGGCAGTGGCATCATCCCTGCCGCGACCTACCTTTCACTCATCGCGGTGCCAAGGCTGCCACCGAACCGAACTGAGCTGGTGTGCGTATATAAGCCCAGCTCCACCTCTCCATCGCACCTTCCCCCACCACCCTCGCATGCACAACACAGCGCACCTGCCGGACTACTTGCCTACCTGCGCCCCAACTCAACGTCGGGCCTCGGAACCCGGCCGGCGCGCGCCAGTATACGAAGCAAGCAAGCAAGCATCCCCAAACATCAACAAACACACAAACAAACACAAACCAGCAAACACTTCGTCCCCACACCCACGCACCTACCCGCCAAACCCACCCGTCAGACCAAACAATGCCGCGCCTCTCCTTCGTCACACAGTTCCCCTCTCCTCCCCCCCAAGCCGCCCTCCTCACCCTCAACAACCTCCTCGGCGGCAACCTCCTCCCCAACATACCACCCTTCAACCTCGACCTCAGCACCGTCGTCCACCACGTCGCACACGTGTTCGCCACGGCCAAGCATCTAGTTCCTACCCTCCCCACCACAGCGGCCATCGCCACCCTGCTCCACGAACTGCAAGCCAGCGTGCTGCCCGCCGCGCTCGCGGTGTCGACGATGCTTACGACGCTGTGCGGGCTGCTGTGGGGTGCAGATGGAGACGGAGACGGAGACGGTGGTGCAGATGGAGGTGGACATGAGGGGTTCGTTCTGGAGCTGGTGATGGGGGTGTGGACGCTGTTTTGCGGCGGGTTGGTTGTGGTGGCTTGGGTGTGGGTTAAGGAGGAGGGGGCGCGGGTGGTGTGGGAGGCGGTGAAGGGGTGGTTGGGCGGGGGAGAACAAGATGGAGGAGGAGGAGCGGCGGCGAAGGTGGTGGAGTACGAACGCGTGGGCCGGGAAGAGC
Source organism: Massariosphaeria phaeospora (assembly GCA_011032825.1). Lineage (NCBI taxonomy): Eukaryota > Fungi > Ascomycota > Dothideomycetes > Pleosporales > Massariosphaeria > Massariosphaeria phaeospora. The sequence continues at coordinate 856,160 of JAADJZ010000001.1, read as the reverse complement.
AAGAGAAAGACAACGCCGCGGGTCTACCTTCCTCCTCGTCCTCGTCCTCCTCACAGCCAAACAGCACAACTTCAGCACCCTCGTCAACTTCATCCTCACCCAACGCCCCGCTCCATCTTCAGCTTCCACCACCAACACCGCACCACCACTCCGGCCTCCTCGGCGAGTCCCCCGCTCCGCAGCGCCACTTCGAGCAGCGCCACTTCGAGCATTTCCGCCCCGACGCCTTCTGGAAGCGCAGTCTGAAGCTAGAGGGCAGGGCCAGGATGGCGACGCTGCACGAGGGTGCGGGCGCGGCGTATGAGGGAGCAGCGTATGAGGGCAAGGACAAGCAGAGGGTTGTGCATGAGGAGGATGAGGATGAGGAGGAGGAGGGGTATGGGCTGGTGGTGTGAGGCGTAGGGGAAGGGAGATGGGGTGGGCAAGCAAGCAGTTGATTTCGATATTGGGGAGGTGAAAGTTGAGTTGAGTTGAGCGGAGTTGAGAAAGGAAGGATCGGTCATTGAAGGCCTAGACCTCAGGGGTGCGTGCGGTTACGCGTTGGGTTGGGTTGAGTTGGGGTGAGTTTCGGTCTGGGATCGACGTTGGCGGTCCACGCCGTTCAGTTCAGTTCAGTTCGGTTCAGCTCAGTTCAGTTCGCAAACCGGATGGAAGGGTGTCGGTCGCATTCCAGGCGGTGATTCTGCTCTTGTGGTATGGTACTTCGTCACTGCCTCTCTCCTTCTGGACACTTTGAATCGTAGGGTATCAGAAAACAACCACAACCATGACGACACGGAAACGGTTGCGCCAGATGAGGTGAAATAAGCTGCATGCCCAAATAAAATACCTGGACCTATGATAGAGCTCAGCTGAGCTCAGCATATACAAGCGAACCGAGTGTACATACTACTCGTTTTGACTTTCCATTGCGTACTCAGCGATTATGAATGAATCATGCAGACGTGAGTGAAGTCGTATAAACAGGGGGAGTCTGCGGCGGGAAAGAAAGGATGGAAGATAGGTGTCTTAGCTTAATTTAGCTTATTGCATCTCATCTCATCTCTCCTGCCCATATATTACCCGCCTCATAGGTAGTTTGGAAGTGCGTAGTTAGATGTTTCTCACGCCCTCCTCTCCCCGGCCTCACTCCACGGCCTCGCAGGCCTCATCCTCGCCACCACCTCCGGCCTCTGCAGCGCCAACGGCCCGGAAATCTCTTTCTCGTGCCTCCCCTCATCACCGCTCCCATCGCCATCCCCATCCCCTTCGCCCTCCCCCCTACTTCCCCCACTCTCCCCACTCACACCCGAGTCCCTCCTACCCCCAGGCCTCAAACCCCTAAGCTTCTCCCTCCACAAAACGTCATCGTAGTCGCTGGGCCCCATAGGCATTGCCGTCCCGGGGATCGGCTGCAGCGGATCGTAGATGGTGGGGATGGTGGTGCGCGGGGCGGACGGCTGGACGGCTTGGAAGCCGTGCGACATGCCAAGAGCGGAGGCGGTGGGCTCGAAGGAGAGGGGGGTGGGGGTCGAGCGGTGCGGGGAGCGGTGCGAGAGGTGGTAGGTGAGGCTTGTTAGGGTGGTGAGAAGGAGGAGGGCGCTGTGTGAGGGGTTAGTATAAAGGTACGGCGGGAACAACGATATAGGGGATAAAAGAGCGGAGTGGGCTTCTGCAGGACAAGCTTTCGGTGGAGTTTAGTGTAGGGCTTACCATGCGACGCCGGTGGCGATTGCGTAGCCTTTGCTTAGAGGGCCGAGCATGCCAAAGGCCATGAGGTCGCTAGAAGATGAGGTGTCGAGGTTCGGGCCGCTGAGTCCGACGAGGCGCACCGCGAGGGTGGTGGTTGCGGCGAGGGCACCGCCCATGGTGAGCGTAGAGAGAAGTTCCAGAGGGATGAGGACGCGAGGGGAGATTTTGAGGTGGGCCGTTTTGATGGAGAGCATGGTGAGCAGGGCGGCTAGGAAAGTGAAACAGCCCTATAAGAAGTCAGTCAGTCATGATGTTGGGCGTGAGTTTCTGGGTCGATCGTACCGCGGCAATTGCTATCCAGATTCTGAGTTGGCTGTCGAGGACTGCGGTGAAGAAGGCGCGCCACGCATCTTCTTTTTGTGGAGGCTCGAGCTGTGTAAGCTCTAGCACGACGGAGCCGCGGATCTCGATGTCGTGAATTGTGTGTTGGACTGTCGCATCTGAGTTAGCCGCATAGATAGATGTTGCAAATGAGGGAGAGAAAACGCACTCCAAGCACCCAAGCCAATAACGCCAAAGGCGACGAAAATGACCAACAACCTCAACCCCGTCAAGACGGCGGTCACGGTACCCATATTACCTCGCTACAATCACAGTTGTCCAAGACAGATACGAAAGAATGATGTTTAATGAGAGTCCGATAGTCCAGAATACTGTTCAACGAGAGTCCAGAATATCGCTTAAAGAAAGTGAAGAACAGAACAGAACAGAAATCCAGGACCAGCTGGGCGCAACTCTCAGAGCGCAAGAAACAGAAACGAAGGACAGGAGATGCGCCAGCGCGCAACGCAGCAAGGACTGGCAAGTTTATCAGGTCGGTCGCGCAAACAAAGGCATGCGCCACGGGCGTTCGGATGCACAAGCATCCAGCAACCTGGGCTGCGCTGCTGCAGGAGAGTCGTGGCCACATGGGGCTGTTCTCTCGACTCTGCAACCTTAGCACCGCTACACATATCGCTGTACCTATGAGGGCGCTCCCACGCAGAAACCGCCATGGCGTTCACCAGGCCTGCACGCGCTGCTTGGGACAGTGGCCGGCGGATGCATGGCCGGAGGGACCGACTTCCGCGTGGGGACGACATGCGCGCAGCAGAGAACGGCCGCGCTCGGCTAGACGGTGCAGGAAGCAGGAAGCAGGAAGCAGGAAGCAGGCTGCGATGGCGGGTTTCTGGGACGTGTGGGGTTTATGCTGCGACGGGGCTGAAGCAGGAGGGGAGGGGAGGGGAGGGGCGAAACGGGGACTCGCTACAGAGTCATGTGCGTGCTGCGTGCTTGAACTCCATGAAGTGGGGAGAGCATGGGCCGAGAAGACGACGGCCACTGGTGGGGAATGGAGATGGAATCACATGGGAGGTATTCGAATTCGAGGTCGCGATGATGGACGATGGCGATGCGGTGGTGATGATGGAAAGTTGTGGTGCGGGGGTTCGTGCGGGGCAGCGACAGCCAAGAATCAATCGAGGGTGAGGCATCTGGCATCGGGCATCGCCCCTCGAGCACCAGCAGCTGCTCAACCACCGCCGGCCCGCCAACACGCTCTCCAGGCGCGCCATGGCCTGCCTCGAAGCCCAGCTGCGCACCCTCGACAGCTGGCTGGCAAGCACGCCCGCCGACCAGCACGCCCGCCTCGACTTCGACGTCATCCTGCGCGCCGCCCAAGTGCACCAGGCCGCCCGTGACAGCGATATGTTGCTTGAAGCTGTGCTCTGGGACCTCTCCAGAGACACGCCGCGCCCCGAATCCATCGCGTCCGTCTTCGTGCAGGCCTACCGCGCTGCCCTGGCCGGCCGCGTCTACGTCAACCCAGCCAGCGACACCATCAACGTCGAGCGCGGCCGCAGCTACACGGCCTCCGAGGTCCTGGACATCCTCCCCGACGTCGACGCGCTGCTCACGACGCACCTGGGCAGCCACTTCCAGCGCGTCTATGCTCATGGTAGGTAGCGTCAAGTACCGGCATATTCCAGTCACCAACTGACTGCCCCCAGTCAAGCCCTTTCCGCTGCTCAGGCTGCCGGCCGAGCTGCGCCTCCACGTCTACGCCCAGCGGCTGCCCCGCGAACCCCACCTCTCGCTCTTCGACCAGCCCAACCGCGCCTACAAGCCGCCGCGCCTCGACCTCACCATCCTGCGCACATGCCACCAGCTCCACGACGAAGTCACCAAATACCTATACCGCGACCGCACCTTGTTTGTCAAAGCCGTCACCGGCGGCAAGGACATGGTGAGCTCGGCTCATATCACCCAGAACTACGAGTCCGTAGCAGCAATGGCACCGACCACACGTCTTTACTTCAAAACGCTCGAAATCCAGGTCGACTACCAGGCATCCAGAGATGTCTGTGGACCACGCTTTCCGCATGCCTTGCCCTCGTATGACCCGTTCGCCGACACGTTCAAACTGCTCCCAGCTCTAGAAACCGTCGTCGTCTCGTTCCCCCCGCATGGTCCGAATCCGAGCACCAAGTATCGCTACGCTAAGAGGAAAGAACCAGTTGCCTGGCTGATAGAGCACATCCCCGACTCGCTGCAGCTGCGCTGGGACTTTACTCACTGGCATGATGAAGCGGGCGAGCAGATGGTTGCAGACCGAATGGCGTCTCGCGGTGGCCTGCAGCATGGTGCCAGCGTATCATGGGTATGCTACTCGGCATACAAATGCCAAGTGCCAGATATTGGGTCAAGTAAACGCTAACTCGGTGCATAGGACATTCACTACGTGCAACCAGCCATGCGAATTCGGTTCGCCAACTGAGGCTACATCCTGGGTAGCTCTCTCTACGCTCTCCTGCGCCTCTCAACCAGTATACGCAGTCCTAGCGCCGTGACTAAATGTCCATGCTCTCGATACAGGTATTCATGGTGTATATTATAGCAGGTTATGCTACAACAGAGCTGGCAGGCGTGGGAGTGCGTGATTGAGCTGGCTAATTTGAAAACAGCGCTCCAGCTCGCTTTTGCCACCTTTGCTTTTGTCCATGGCTCCGACTCTCTGGTCTCCACTGAAAATAGTCCCATGCTTCGTCGCTCGAGCAGTGGTTCTGGACGGCTCGTTTGAATCGCGGAGCCGGACCAAGTGTGGTGCGTGCAAGGTCGTCAGTTCGTATCGCCGCCTCCAGGTTCACCCGAATCCGGTACGGCTTCCAATCTGAATAAGTGGAATACCTCACTGCTGTGTCGTGTGCACTGTCACAACATTAATTCAGCGTCTTCTTCACGCGCAGTAGATGGACTTACCAAATCATCCTTCAGTTCCATCAAAATCTAACAAACGGACAAGGACAGTGTATCCCGCCCTCCTCGCCCTCATTCCCAAGAAAACCGCCTCCCCGCCCCCCTCTCCGCATCCCCACTCAAGCGATACCGTTCATCCAGCGGCGACACACACATAGGCGACCCATCCATGGGCGACACCACAAGCTGCGACCCACAACTCTGCTCTCTACAATGACTCGCGTCGCTCTCCCCAACGTGCTCAATGTGTAAATGCAGCGTCGGCGTCGCACTCCGCGCCTTGCATCCCTCCGCCGTCTCACCAGCTCGCTCCAACACCGTCTTCCCATCCAGCTCCTGCACCTCCAGCTGCGGCTTGCTCGCCAGCTCCGCCACATGCACGCACGGCGGCGTCGCGGGCAGCTCGTGGATCGTCTGCGCGTCTGCTTCGACGAGCGGTGGGGGCGGTATAACTCCGCACTGTATCTTCTCGGGCAGGTAGGGCGGCGGAGGCCCCGGCGACGGTAGTGGTAACACCATGTCGTGAGTGCCTTTCGGGGGCGTGGATTGGAGGGCAGCTTTTCGCTGCTTAGTGCGCTGTTTTAGAGCGAAGTAGGCGAGGAGGGCGATGAGCAGGATGGTGAGCGAGACGGCGCACCCGATGGCGATGCCGCGTTTTATGCCGGGGAGGGAGGAGGATGGGGGGGAAGGGGGGGAGCGTCGGGGGTGTGGTGTTGTTAAAGGCGCCATGATCTTGCGATTCTCTGCGTTCTCAATTAATGAAGCAACAACAACAATAAAATCTTCAACTTGGAAGCCCAACGAAAACAGAAAAAAAATCGAAAATCAGGCTACGGAAACGCAACGGGATTGTTTGTTCATGTATATCCCCATTGTTCTGCAATGCGGGGGCTAAATAAACGACTGCTGCTGCGACTGCGACTCCCCTCGTACGCGCTGCGGCGCAGCACTGCAGCACCGCATGCAGGCAGGCTGCGAGGCGCACTCCTCCCTCGCGGCGCTTGCACGCACCACGATATCGAATCGGAAAAAGGCTCAAGGCGTACAAAGCAAAAGCGTGGTGTTTGAGACGAGATGGGGGGAGGGATTCAGCCTGTGGGGACGCCTGGGGAAGGCGTCGTGTTAAAAGAGGGGGAGGGTAGCGTACCTACTACTCCACCTACCTCTCTACACACATATACTTCTTCTTTCTCGAAGCTGCAACGGTAAGTTAAGTCCAGTTGATTGAGCTATGCCCGCCCCGCCCCGCGCTTACAATGTCCACTTCCCAATCCTACGTCCTTGTTCCTGCATCCGGGATGCCTTTCCTCGTCTTCCACTCCCCAAAACTATAATCACTGTGGTCCTATTCTGAATCGTCTGTTTCTTAGCATAATTCTTGTACTTGGTGCATATAGCGTATTTTTTTTTCTGGGCTGGGCTGGGCGGTTTTGTGTTCTTGCGCAGGCTAATTTAGTTGATAAGACTATGGATATATTGAGCGCGCAGCAGAGCAGAGAAAGCAGAGCAGAGCAGAGCAGAGCAGAGCACAGCAGAGGAGAGAAGAGCAGAGCAGAGCGGAAGGGACTTGGACACGACTTTTAGCAGGAGCATTATTAGCGTGCTTGCTTTGCTTTGCTTTGTTTTGCTTTGCTCTCACGACTCATGAGCCACTTTGCTCTGATTGATTTATCGATGCACAAAAGGAGCACAAGCACGAACACGAGCACAGCATGCTCGCTTCTAGCCGACCGAGTGACTGACTACGGTAAACAGATTCCACCGTCATAGATAAGCAGTTTTAACAAGCAATCGCAAGACACAGTGCAGTAAAGTAAAGCACAGCAGAATAACGGGTAGAATATACAATGTTGATTATGTTTGTTTGTTTGTTTGGTTGGTTGGTTGTGTTTGCCGTGGTTAACATGATAGGACGTGTATAGGTACGTGTGATATCGTTAGATCAGATCAGATCACCTCTCTGTCGATCGAATCTGCCATCTATACTTTTGTTGGTGCAAACCAATCCCCTTTCACCATCCCATCTCACCCCCTACACCCCCGCCCTCCACACCTCCCCCCTCCCCGCATACATCTTCCGCATATACTCCAAGCCCTCCCAATCAACTTCAACCCCACACCCGCTCTCTCTCCCTATCCCCATCTCCTTCCCAAATCCATCCCCATCCCCCATCCAAACCCTCTCCAACCCCCTCACCTCCCCATACGCCGGCGGCAACACCGACTCGCCATGCAGCTCATACAAGCTCTTCTCGCGCGGCGCCACACTACTCCTCCGCCACCAGCTCCGGCGCTCGAACCACGTGCGGCGGGTGGCGGGAAGTTCGAGGTGCTGGTGGTGCGTTGTCCAGGCGGGGAGTTCGAGGGGGGTGAAGGGGGAGATGGGCGTGCTGGTGAGCGTGGGGGTCATGGGGTGGTGGATGCGAGGCGGCTGGCGTATGCTGTTGTCGTGCGGTCTGGCCTTTTGCGAATAGTACGACGCGTAGAATTTCTTAGACAGCGGCTTCTCGTCGTACGAGGAGAAGCGCGATTGGGGAAGCCGGGATGCGGGGGCTGGTGCCGGCGAGGGGGGTGCAGGGCGGGCGTGGGCGTGGGCGTGGACGCGGTGGGCGCGCCGCCAGAAGCGCCAGGTGCCGCTTCGGCCGCGCTCGATGCCGAGGTGCAGGACTATGATTGCGAATACGATGATGCTTATTGCGATGGCGAAGCCTACGCCGATGGTGCGCGAGGGTTGGGAGCGGGGGGCGAGCGTGTGGGGGGCGGGGTGAGGAGGAGCGGGGTGAGCTATTATCGGAGAGAGGAGAGTGAGGAGGAGGAGGGACAGGGAGGGCGGGAGAATGAAGAGCATGGTTGAGATGTGTAGGTGTGGCCTTGGTCCTTCTTGGATTAATGATCCGGATGTTATCGCAATGGTGAAATCATGGGCGACATTGGCGGACGACGAAGAACAACGATTGCACCGTTGCGCGGCAGGCACGTATACAACGGTATCTTAAGAACTCCGCTCCTCGGTCATGCTGATCGATGTGAGCCGTCTGCAGTATGGCGTTCTTCCTGCTGGTCAGTGAACATGTGGGCCCTGAGCCGGCAACGAACTGACGCTGAAACGCCCAATGGGTCTGTAGGCTTCCAGAAGATCGAGAGAACATGTTTCAAGTTGATCCCCGAGCTGTTGGGTCGTGCTTCGGGTTAGGCTAGTCCTGAGCCTCGTCGATCGATCTCGTGTACACTATTACGACATGACGGTCGTGATGCGGAATCAGGTACCTTCGCGAGCATCATCGTTGAACACACGCAACTTTCAGCGATACGATAGTGAAGTAGGCGCTCATTGGGAGTCGTCCTTTCTCTAGCCACAGTGATAAGCTGCGTTATAGTTCTCGGTCTCAGAAAGGCTACTACCCCAAAGTAGCAGTCGCTTTCCGGACCAGACTTCACGCGGAAAGGAACATTGTTCGGGAGGCAAACAACGCCATAGCATCATGCTGATGGGCACCTGCTGATTATAGGCGATTCCCGAACCAGTCGGGTTGCGACGAAGTCCGTATTGGATTCTTAGTCCCCGAACACCGACGCGATCACGGAGTGTACGTGCATTGACATTGCTCACACCACGAACATGTGAATTGGGCACCTGGGTAAAAATTGTCAAGAAATAGACCTTGTGTTCGATCGGTAAATTGGAATATCCAGACTAGAGTACGTAGGCATACACGCGTCAACAGCAAGACAGACATGAAGGAACGGCTCTCGGAAAATGACGTAGAAAAGAGCAAGGCCTAGGCTTCCCGGTGTTACCGTTAAAATGGAAGCTAGGTATAGTACGCTGTAAAAGACAGTCCACGGAGTCACTTTACCTAAGAAAAGGCTTGAGAGTTTGGATAAGGTAGTACCTAAGCAGCAATGGGGGTGGGCGGGCAATTGCCAAAGGACTGCGAGAGTCTTCGAAGGGTGAGTGGTTCCGGCATCTTCATCAGCTCGTCCACAGGCGAGTAGAGCGGATCGAGGCTCTCGCTAAGAGAATATCAGGTTTCTGTCACATGAAGCAACCGAGTTAGGTACTTACAGTTGCATAAGATCTGTGGTACCAGCGCTTTCTTGGTCTGCAGACGACTTCTGCATATCAAATTGGAAATAGTCGTTAATCTCTTTGAACGGGTTCAAACCAGATCCCATTGGAGTCTCAATAGCGGCTGGCGTATGGGGAATAGTCGTTAGAAGGGTGTGTGGGTGGTGACCCGCGTAGGTTGGCATCTTCGTAGGACACGCGTTGCTCATACTGAGTCGAAACCCACGGGGGTTGGCTTCAGGTAGAGGCAATGAACCTGTATGGCTCACCCTTTGTGGGGGAGGTGATTGCAGTTGCGAGTGGCTAAAAGCCCTCTTGATCAGGCCGAGCGCGGATGCCGTGGAAGATTGCCTGCTCCGCTGGATGAAGCCACCATTCTCGGAACCAGCTGCAGAACCAGCTACGGAAGAAACACTCATGGTCCTCGATGGGGTGGGGATACTCGGTTCATTTGCGTTGCTCATGAGACTGAAGATGCCGCGGAGTGCGGAAATCGCAGCATCCACTGAGTTCTGGATCGAACTCCATGCGTACTCAAGACGGATAAAGTCGTCGATATTATCCTCAACGAACTCCATCTCGTTCAAACAGACAGAGACTGCGTCGGCGATAATGGTTGTTCCAGTTATCCAAGCGTTGGCAACAGCATCCTGGCAATGGATCGGCTGAGCTTGAATTAATTGAATTGCTGAATTTGCGGTTTTGTCGATGGCATGGTCGGCCATGTCTCGTTGCTGGCAGACATCGACTCGTAACAATGATCGTCTGCTGCTTGGGGAGTTGTCTTTATGCATGATAGACTTCGCGCCGTCGTAGATCGATTTGAAGGCGTCCTGATGCACATACGCAATTCCCGCGTTGAGATTGTCTAGCGTCGACAGGACCGAATCTGCATCGTTACCAAGGACTGAGTGGAGAACAGCGACGTGATCCGTCCCGTCAATGAGCGCGTGGGCTTGTAGCGTCTTGAAGAAAGTGAAGTCGCTGGTGCGCCGGGCGGCATGGAGGTTGTGTCTGACAAGCGCAACTCGCTGCGTCCAGTGTAGCTTTTGAGTGGAGTCGACACCCATTGTTCGCACAATGTTTTTTTGCGCTAGTGAGACAGTAGCTGTGGAATGTTGTACAGGTGTCAGATAGTGGGAACTCGGGTAGACCTGGCTGTTATGGAAGATGCGAGATGGAAATTGAGCAGAAATAATACACCTGGAGCGGAAAACGTTGCTACATATTCAAGGGAGCCACGATGAATTTATAGACAGCATGACGGAAGAGAAATTGTTGACGCAATCGTCAGAGGAGAGAATGAACGCGATCCCTGGTTGGCTAGACCCGAACTGAGCAATCAGAACGATCGCAGACGGGTGGATTGGCGAGTCTAACGTTACCTTGGGGTTTCAATGTCGAAGAGAGTCGCAGTCGGGTAGTTGTGGGGGTTTTGGGAACTTGAGAAACTGTTCTTTGTGTTGGTCCGGAACTGGAGAAACATAATCAGTGGATTGTGGGTACTACTGAAACATCGCCCGAATTTCGGCCCATGGATTGGGTAAGGCGAGGTCTAGATGCTATTGAAACGTGGGTTGTCGTAGCTTGGTAAGTTCTCGATGCTGGTAAGGCTGAGACTTTATGGCCTAGTCGTGGTGCTTTGCGTTTTATCATTAAGAGTGTACGCAATAGCAACCGAAAATGATTAAGATCACACAAAAGGTATCGCATCATGAGGCCAAACCGACTAGGCGCTCCTACCCTAATGCAGAACAAAAGGAACCTCATGTTCCGTTAAGTGTCGTTAGGTTCGTGCTATCCTCTTCCAAGTCGACGTACTGGCCACTGCTGAGCACGTATCCGGTTCTGAGCGTGTATCCGTTTCATCGTAGATGCCATCATTGTTTGTATATAACTCTTCATCTCGATGTAGTAGTGTGATGATCGTGAACGGCGTGCGTCAGGTATCAAGGGCCGAGGAGGGTGCATCTAGAACGCTAAATCAGTGGTCGTATGGGACACACGTTAACTTCGGCCCTGCTGCCTGAGATTTCCGCCTGGGACTATCACTGTCATTAGATGGTTCCGATGCCTCGGGGTCATGGTGTTGGTGACTGTTTTGGTGAAGGATGTTTGCGATGAGGCTGCGGCCCGCTATCGTATATTATTACAATACGGTGTCCACGAGTGGAAGTGCGCTGTAAGACGAGGGGAAAACTCTACACTGAAAAAGCTCAACGAGGTGACGTCGCCGGCGTCCGACGTGGTGTTGGATTGAAGAGTGCCGTTGGGGTCTGGTCGAAATAGAAGTGGTGCCAAGACCGGCCTTAGTAATCCCGATAATGAGCCGGTCCGCTCAGCCATTCCTCAATCATCAAACTTGCCGCCACCATCGGCTCTAGCGTTAAGTCTACGATTCTAGAGATGCAAATTTTTCTTCAGGCGACGGCGCCTCGCACGGCGGCGGCATGCAGCTATCGTATCAAATCGCCTGATCGCGCCAGCTCGTCGCAAGGAGGCGCTACGATCCGGTCATAACCGGCGCATTCCCGGATCAGAGTTTTCTGCCTACTGCATTAAGCATCCCACGATGCGGTCCATCAGCACATTAGCGATGATGAGCGAAGGAGATAGACGCATCACGATTGAACCACGATGAAAAACTCTGCCGAGATAGCCACCAGGGCTCGGGTCGGGGAGGGCTAACCATAATGTAGACGAATGTCTATTCTTGCGCCGTTTGTACAAGTACTCGACACGCCCGGCCCAGCATGAATAACAATCATCTCAGTTGTGACCCCATAGTTAATTAGGAGCACTCTCCCTACTACACGTTGATATGGATTTCAAAGCGCCAATCATACCCCAGGATACGATCTTGCCGACTATGGATCACAGCTCGAACAAGTCTGTTACCCGTTCATTCAGCGATGATGAGAAGCAAACACCCGAGTCTTCTCAACAGCTACAAAGGAAGTTGAAGAGCAGGCATTTGCAGTTCGTCGCTATTGGTAGGTGTCTGATTCATCTCAGAATACCCTTGACGTGCTAATATCCACTAGGTGGCACTGTGGGTACTGGCATCTTCATCGCGAGCGGTGGCTCGATTGCTACAGCCGGGCCAGCAGGAGCTTTACTCGCGTACGTCTTCGTAGGCACGCTTGTATACTCCGTCATGCTTTCTCTCGCCGAAATGTCCACGTATCTGCCCATTTCGGGTGCGTTTACTCGATATGCGGCTCGATTCGTTGACCCCAGTCTTGGGTTCTCGATGGGTTGGATCTACTGGTTCTCGTGGTCGATCACATACGCACTCGAGCTTACTGCAGCCGGCCTTATCATCAGGTGGTGGAACTCATCACTCAGCATTGGCATCTTCATCACCATATTCTGGATCCCAATTACGCTCCTGAATTTCTTGCCGGTCGACCTCTTCGGCGAGTTCGAGCTCTGGTTCGCGAGCATCAAAGTCGTTGCCCTCCTGGGGTTCATGATATTCTCGATATGCATCAACGCTGGAGCTGGTCAGCAAGGCTACATCGGATTTAAGTACTGGAACAGCCCGGGAGCATTCGCTCCCTACTTAACGGATGGTCCTAAAGCAAAGTTTGTCGGATTTTGGGCTGTCCTCATCCAGGCCGGGTTTGCCTACCAAGGAACCGAGCTGGTTGCAATAGGTGCTGGCGAAAGTGCCAACCCCCGGAAGACAATGCCGTCAGCTATTCGACGGACGTTTTGGAGCATCTTCTCATTGTTCTGTGCCACCATCTTCTTTATCGGTATCCTCGTTCCGTACGACAACGAGGACTTGCAGATAGGAGACACCAACGCTGGTTCGTCCCCACTGGTCATAGCCGCCAAGCTTGCGGGCGTGCAAGCACTGCCGGACATCATCAATGCTGTTCTCCTCACTGTCGTGTTGTCCGCCGCCAGTTCCAATGTGTATTCCAGCAGCCGCGTCCTCGTGGGTCTTGCCGAGGAAAATTGTGCGCCGAGTTGCTTCAAGTGGACAACGCAACGTGGTGTTCCGTATGTCGCAACTGCCGTCAGCGGGGCCATGGGGCTTCTAGCCTACATGAACCTTTCCGACAATGGAGGCGCGGTGTTTAACTGGTTCCTGAATATCATTAGTGTTGCTGGCTTCATCGCTTGGGCTTGCATTTGCATCTGCCATCTCAGCTTCATGCGGGCGCTTGAAGCACAGAACATCGCTCGCGATACTCTGCCGTTCAAGTCTTGGGGTGGTCGCGCACTCGCCTGGTACGGTCTGGTTTTCTGTATCATCATCACGATAACCCAAGGCTTTACGGCGTTTGTTTCGTGGAAGACCGAAGACTTTTTCATTGCCTATATCAGCCTGATTCTCTTTGTTGTCTTATATTTCGGTCATAAAGTCGTTACGAGGAGCAAATTCGTCAACCCGGCCGAAGCTGATCTAGGAACCGGACAATGGCACGACGATGGCGCGGAAGCGTAGGAAGGGGGACCGAGGAGTCGTTGGAAAAAGACAATCAATCGCATCTTCTGAACGTGATGTCAGCCAGGGGGCATTTCGTAAACTGTTCCTTTTTGCTCCGCTTAGTGTAGGTCGCAGGGCGTCTCATTTCATACTCAATCATACCGCGTTATACCACTACATTGTCCGTACAATTACATACCTACCAGATCATCCAAAAGTTCACAGCGTGTCTGTTCCCTCCGCATCCACAAGCCTCACGTCGAAGGAATACTGTCACTTCGTCCCAGAATCCGCCCACTGCGTCATCAATCGCTTTCCCCGAACTTTGAAGCATCACAAACAAGTTTTATCTTACCAAGGCCACCGACCAAACCTCTTGAGCCGCCAGGGGCCCTCGACCACTTCGCGTGGAAAAATTACTCCTTCGAGACAGCAGCCGTTGAAGTGCATCCAGTGGAAGAAGGCACAACTTCATCTAAATTAAATTGTCCGGTTGATTGGACGATTTATGCCTTCAAATGATGTAAATTCGAGCATTTTCCTACCTGGACAATCGAGCTGCAGGACAAAGCCACAGCCCGAGTCCCGACGGGGCAGGCGAAGTGAGTGACGTCGATTCAATGCAAGCGAGCAGGAAAGGGGTCGCGGTGTGGCGCTAGCGCGCTGTCAAACAAGACTAGCCCCCGGTCGACCTCCCAACGTTATGCGTTCGCCTCTCATCACACAGCTGCACCTTTGCAACGCCGGAACGTTTCGCCACGGCGTTCTTCTCAACGGTCGTTCCTAGCTCCAAAAGACCACAAGAGAGCGAGAGAATGGAAGAATCGTTCGCTGAGCAGTATTGTAAGTGTTCGTCAACAGCTACATTTCAATCCGCAATATCTCCCGCGCACTTTCAACTTTAAGCTTATTCCTTATCCCTGTGCTATATCACCCGTAACCCCAGTCTTTCTTGCGGCTGGACTTGCCTGCGCTTGGTGATCGGCAGGCTTCACCCCTCTCTTCTCTGCACGTTTCTTTCAACGGCCTGCCGGCCGACGCCACGCGGTTCGAGATGACAGCTTGTCGCCACACTTTCCATGTGACAAGCGCCGGTTAGATGTGCCTGAACACAGAGATCGCAAGGGACTTGCTCTTACCGATGCCTCTTCTGCAGGCCCAAACCCAGATCACGACCCTTGCTACACATTCAGACCGGCGCCTGATTCGCATGTACATGATCCAGGCGACATGGTTCCCATGCCGACAGCCAGGTTTCACGCCCTGCATGCTCACTCGCCAAAGTACATCGGAGATGAACGTTTATGCTGGACTAAGCCGCAAACTTGGAGCTCGACGTCACTTCCATCTTGTCGGTGTCTACTGTCGTCAGCATGTGCATCTTACAAGGTCGCTGTAGGCAACGAAAGGGGGAAACATCGTACGACGGCCTCACCTGCGTCATCTCAGCTACCTACACACGCCACAGGGAGGACCGACAGCACATCTGATAGTGGCGTCGAATCGTCAGGAACCTCCCGTGCTCCACAGCATATCACTTCCCTCCCAAGCGATCTCCGAGATGCATCTACCAATTGCTTTGCCGACTCTCATGTCCAAGCAGTTTCAACCGTGCCTTGCCAGCCACGATGCCGGACCTGACGGTAGCTCCACTTCTATTTCAACCACTCTCCATGCACAGCCGAGGGCATTCAAGCTGGAATATGGCGATCGACGTCATGTTTGTCTCTAGCTGGCGTGAAACGATAAACCCAAATCTTGGGACCGCCTTCGGTTGCAACATTGCACAACGCTCACTGGCCTGAAGCCGAACACCTCCGACGATCTTGTCCTGGAGTGGCAGCATGCGATGACGACGTTGAGATGGTTGCACGCAGAGAGCCGGTGGAGGTTTCCTTAGCCCATGTTACCCCTTGGAACTATAGTCAGTATGCTCTACCTGGAGGAGAAGTATAAAGAGGCCTCCAGATGTCGACAACCAGAACCGCATCGCACCATCACCACTCACAAACAACTACTACTCCATCTTCCATCATCCAACCCACACTCTTCCACTCAAACACCTCTTCAACCACCACCAATCTTCACCATGCTCTACTCCAGCATCCTCGCTTTCGCCGCCACCGCGCTCGCCGCCCCTCTCATCGAGAACCGCCAGGTCGTGCCCCTTTGCACCTCCGGCACTCCCCAGTGCTGCGCCACCGATGTTCTCAATCTCGCTGACTTGGACTGCGCGCCCCGTACGTTTCCTCCACTCCGTCACTACCTTTCATTCCACTAACATCACTTCAGCGACCACCACCCCCACCACCATCAACGGCTTCATCGACACCTGCACCGTGATCGGCCAGCAGGCCAAGTGCTGCCTGCTCCCCATCCTCGGCCAGGCCTTGATCTGCTCCGACGTCAACCCCCAGCCCGAGGTTGCTGCCCCGGCTGCTGCTGCTTAAGCGATCGATTTGTTCGTCAATCGGTCGTCTTCTCGTTGATGAGTCCTGGAATGGAGTCACGAGTTGTATAACATGCATGGGTGCTAGGTTGTTCTCGGTGCGCGTTGTCTCCATCTTCTGGCTTAGAGATTGCTGCAGCCGGGTTGGAAACTGTGGAGGAGTTGAATATGTATCAATGATAATAATACCCTCTGTATATGACTGCTTGGCTGCTTTGCTTGCGACGATTGATTGTCTGGAGTGAATGCTGTTGTTTCCCATTACCAAAAGGTTATGCTAATGTTCATCAGGGTGATCCCCAATTCTGCAGTTGTCCCTCTGGAAGGTAGCATCGTCTCACTTGTACTTGGAACCGAGCGCACATGTACCACTCCTCAACGTCACCATTCCGCGAGCCTTTCCGTTCAATCCAATGGCTTTTCTCCTTTGCACCATTCGGTGCACCACATGCCGTACTTGCTTTGCAACTATTTAGCACAGCACATATCCCCCACCAGCCCACCCCGCGCTTCTTGCACACACCCCACCTCTCTCTTCGCATTTCCATAACCATAGCACTTCCTGTGCTCACCCATCTACGCCATTTTCACCAACTGCTACCCAGATCCGACCTACCGATTCCGGCAAAGCCGGTTTGGCAAGGGCTGGGCATTTATTTGTGCGATCAACATCTTTCCACATGATCGTGGGGAACGACGAAGTTTGGGATCAAAGCCTCGAAGATGGGGTTGTGCCAAGTTCAATGGGGATATCGCATGGAAGAGATATGCATACTCGACATATTCTAAAACTCTACATTTGACCGAGGGGGTTGCACTGGGGATATGGTCTGCGTTCTTAACAGCATCTTCACGTTCACTAGCACATTTTGCACTCTCAACAGCACCTCTGGGTCCTTGACACGATCCATATCTCAGCATGGAGTCGGAAACGGCGGATCCTCGAAAGCTATGTACAATTTCGCGGGACTGACAGAACTGACTAGACTATTTGTACCCTGTGCTTATCTCCCGTCAGTCTGGAGTCCTCGAATGCGACATGTTTGTTTGGAATATAATCTTCGGTGTCGGCACCGTAACATTGTCCCGTCTTCACCTCTTCTCCGCACTGCCGAACGCCAACCAAACTGATAGATCGCGACTTACCTCTCGAGACATGGGAATTAAGAGAGAGAAGCGAGAGATCAAGATGAATGACAGAAAGAAAACACACCTTGTCGACCATTGCGATGAAGCACGATACAGTTTTGCGGGTTCTGAGATTTTGTACAGCGGACACCTACCCTTTGTCGCTTGCGAACCTTTCTCATTTCCTCACTTGAGCGCAGGGGCCTAAATCGTTACGAGTTGGATAATTAGCCATCCTGAGTCTCGTACCAGATCATCTGCTTTAGTTCAGTTCAATTATTCATCTCCCTCCCCATCACGACTTACCACGACGCGTCAGTCCTGATACCCTCTACTTATTACCAGATCAAGTGAAGTCCCGTAGACACAACACGCTTACCTGTATGCTTTTTCCATGCCGCTGAATAGCTGAGCTGAGCTTAGTTACCTTGGATCTTGCGTCCATAATTGATTACTTGCTACGCATCTAGTCTTGAGCACATTTGTTTGCGATAACCACCTCCCATCCCATCCCATCGCGATGACGGGTAATAGATTGACTGTACAGACAGACGTGGTGTAGAGAAAGAGGGGAGATAGATATATAGATGGAAAGGGGTTCGCGTGCCTGCTCACTTCGATGAGCCAAATTTGTTTAGAGAGCGTAGGAGAGAGAGAGAGAGAGAGAGAGAGAGAAAGGAAGACCGAAATGAATGAATATTTGCGAAACGAAAACTACTCAGCGCTACATACACCAACCCTGACTCTTCTCTTAAATACATACATACCGTTTCTCCAGCCAGCCTCCAGCCTCCAGCCAACCTACACCACAGCACTCACAAACTAAATCCCATCCCATCCCTCCCTCCTCCCTCCTCCCAACCACCGCACACAAAACATTTCGTTTCGCACTCAATGACCCTTACACCTACACCCACATCTACATCCACACAGCCACACCACCAGATCAAATCCACTCGTACGTAACCCACACAAGCTTCCCCGCATCCCCTCACTAATCCATCGTTCGATCGATCGCCGAGGCTGTGCATGTACATCCTTCCGCCACCGGCTGCACCAACCACACGTTCACAGTGCAGTGTACTTCGGATGATGCTGAGGCTGTGGCACCAGCACAGCACAGCACAGCCACCACCGCCACCGTCACACGCGCACAAGCCCTCGTTCAGCTGCCGTCAGACTGCCGAGCTGCACGTCGCGCGAGGCGGCATCCGGTAAGCAAGGGCGACGATGCTGAATCTATGATGCGGTGAGCGGTGAGCGGTGTGCGTGCGCTGTGTTGTCCAAGGTCGCGAGTCGTGCACGTATGATTTAGCCGTTGGGACACGGCGATGGCAGTGTGCAGTGTGCAGCTGGCTGGGAAATAAAATCAAGATTGTGTGAGTGTGTAGTGGCACGAGACACCTCGGTGTATGACGTATGTGGGACTAACGAAACCGGAAAATGAAATGTACCACCGAGCAGATTGTACTCTAATGGATGAGATTTGCATGAGGGTGTATGTTGCTAAATAATCTACAAGAAAGCGATAATGGGAGTAATAACAGGTAGGTAGGCAGGGAGTAACAGATAATAAGAGGCATGAAGACATTATGCGCGAACCCCGTGTATGCCTGTCTGATGTTGTCGCATCAAAAAGAAAAGGCCTCTCCATCGCGGCATCGCGTCCGTTCCAAAACTCCTCGCACTGGGTATGTAAATCGCTCGCATGAATGGAAAGAAAGATTCAAATCCCCGAAGCATTTGTATGACGTGTGCGTGCTGCGGGATGTAGCAGCGCCGCGTTAGTCGGCAGCGTCACGTCGTCTGTCGCGCGCGCCGCTCACAACCACAGCCTGACAACCTCCATGATGCCGAGGCCCAGCGCGCCGAGCTCGAGAGCGTGGCTTGGTGACAGCATGCCAGCAGCGCTGTCCTCGGTGCTGTTGCCGTCGCCACCCTTTCCACCCTTCCCACCCTTCCCCGACTTGCGCGAGTCGAGGCGGATGCCAGCGGTGCGCGCGACTATCTCGGGGACGACGTGTGCGGCGTCGCGCGCGGCGAGCGCTTCGGAGAGCTGAGCGAGCGATTCGATCTGGTTTGGCTGAGCTGCTGGGGCAGCATCGGCGACGGGTGCTGGGGTTGCGAGCGCAGCGGTCGCGAGGAGAAGGGTTGCGGCGAAGAACTTCATTTTGGATTTGGATAGGAGGAGGAAGGTTTCGGTATTAGGATAAATCGAGATGTAGTTGGTGGTGCAGCGTTTGAGTTTGCGTGCGCTTGTGTATTGATGGGAGGCTTGTTGAGGGTTTGGTAGTACTTGGTGCCGGGAGCGGATTTATATATGTACAAAGACCAATTGGATCTTCAAGCGTGCGTGGCTGTGAATGTTTGGTAGGTGAAAGCTGCAGACCAAGACACAGCTGAGCGGGACTGTTCATATATATGGCGATCGAATACGGTGAAGGGCTCATGACCTCCGTCGGGCGGAGGAATGTTAAGTCGCCGCTGACGTCCACGATGCAGGCGAAAGCTCGATCGCCAACACTGCCACCGGGCCAGGTGGCAGCAACGGTGCCGTCGGGATGCCTCGTCCAACCAGAAGGCGCCATGAACAAGGCTATGGCCTTGGCTCATATTAAGCCAGTCTTGGCTCCGCCAGCCTAAGAGCTTAACGAATGCGCAGACCTCGTCAGCTCGGCCTCGTAATCTTAAAAATGCTTCATCGAGCAATTCTTCTCTTCGCGGCTTCGTGTCAGCGTACTTTTTGCTATATCCGGTATAATATGGGTTGCCTGGCATTATTCTGCGGCGTCCCATTTACTGCTTTTGCTGTTTTGCGCAAGGCTGTTCTCGGACCGAAATCAACGTCGTGGCGGCTAACAGCTCGCAGGAGGGTCAAAGCCTCAAAGGGGGACTTGTTAACCAGACCTCAGGCTGGCACCCAGTAAGGCCACCAAAGCAAACACATATTCGGCCGGTGCACCGTCTGCCACGTGTGATGTTTGTACGGGCTACGTTTACCCGAATCCATCACTAGAAACACGAGAGTCTCTAGCAGAGGTTGAGTCGTGGAGCTGCATATTGTGGTTGTCGTGCTCACTGCTATGGCCAGCAGGCAGATTGTCAAGAATCGTGTCGGAACTTTCGCGTTCACCGGCCCAGTCCTCGTCTAAACCCGGAGTAGATTTCCTCTTGTCGTCTCTTCTGCTTTCAAGATCCTCCGCTTTCCTGCCTGACCTTTTGCTGAGGCTCAGACTTTGCAAGGGAGATTTGCCCGACGAGGATCGATTGCTACGCAGAGCCGTGGGAAATAGTTGTGCCGCCAACGGTCGTAGTGGTGGAATGCTAACGCAGATGATACCCAGACTGCATTCTATTACCGACAAGTTGAGACATGGGACAACTTCGTCTGTGACAAGTCAGTCATGGTCTCTTGTTTTTGTGTCCCGTCAAGAAGGCCAAATAGGAGTACATAGACGCATGAACTCACAAGTCACGTCCACACTTCTCAGTGTGTGCAGGTTGGCAATTCGAATGATTGCGGCTATGCATGCCCTAGAACAAGTTAGTATTTCTCAGTTCAATTAAGCATAAGAACATACCCGGCTCCTCCTGTAAACAGGAAACACAGTATGATCCGTTGTTTTAACGGCATATGCAGTTTCCACAAATACGGGCAAGGTAGCACACAAAGTACGATATCTGTTACCACATTGATTGAGGAACTGGCGTAAAGGTACGTTACGAATTCTAAGCATGTCCGTGTAGTGTTCGTAAAGTCCCAGGCACCGGACACCGGACTGCATTGAAATACGGTAACAAAGACGCCTGGAGATGTGAGCTAGACACCAGTAAACACGTCACGCCACTTACCTGAGCACCAGAGCCCGACTATGACGACCGCCGTCGAGTACATGGCCGTGCGAAACTTCTGATCTAGAATAAAACGCAGATAAGACGCGATGATAGCGATCTTGGTGGAGCCGATGGCGCATGCATAGAGCACTTGACACACATACAAGTACTGTCTAAAGTAAGCAACGCCGCATGGGATGCATGGAGAGGTTTCGGTCACCTGAATGCAGCTCTTCGTTATGTCGAATACATCCGCCGATGGGAGCATCCAGAAATGTGTCCCAAGGCCATGGCTTGTAGCTGGAAGTATGAGCAGTGTATTGGACATAAGGGGCGAACATACCACCGAGACACACGGATGCCAGCGTGATTGTAAAAACGGCTGCGAAAACGATCAATACTGGTGCGTGTGAGTTCTCTGAAGCAGTAAAGACGTCAAGCTAGGGAAGTCCTACCGTCATCCAGAAAGACCTTCCGAACAATACGCATCCGTACGAATAACCGCAGGCCGACAAAGAGGGCGACTAAAGCGATGAGAGCGATGTTCGCCGTCTTGACCCTCTGGACGTTTGAGGATTGATTGCTGAAGTCAAATTCACTCAAATCGATGGCTACACCCGCCACAACCGTGATAGTGCCCTCCATCGCTGAGGAGCACGCTGGAGATGGTGGACTCTGTTGGAGTCACTTTCACGGAATGAATCTGTGCAAAGCTGAGACGCGTCGAAACAATTATGGATGATATCGGTAACGAGGTCGCATCATGAGTGTCAGGAAATCTGCTGGAAACACTGGCGTTTTGGTGGAGCTAGAGGGTAGTACAAAGCCGGCACCAATAACTTGTGCTATGGTGGGCGCCGCATCCGTCCGATTTTGCATGTGGCGCCTTTGGCTTCCCCACCGCGCCGGGACAGTCGCGCTAGATGCGGAATGCATTGCCAGGTCGTCTTTGATCAATAATTGTCTTTGACCCATTGAAGGCGTTGTCAGGCCTCGTGCTATGCTCGCATCCGGCTGCAGATCGTTCACGGGCGCGATTTCGAGCATGGGTTGCACGTCTCATAGTACTGTTGCATCTCGAGACTCTGGTAGGAAGCTAGGAGGCGGGCTGCACCCGGAAATGAGGAGATACCGAAGGGAGGTTGTGGTTCATTGAAGGCCAGAAGGCGATCTCGCCAATCGACGGTGATCGGCTTCGGCTCCACTTGCATGGGACAGGCTCGAAGCCTAGAGGTTCACCGTGAACATCCGCGACAGGCTACTAAACAAAGTTTGGCGTTAGGCTTCTGGCTCATCTGGTGCCAGATAGTAGTGGATGGCGTACAGTGGAGAGTCGGGCTGCAAGCCGCTCGATGTGGAGCCGCATTTGACAGTTGGGCTCCGCTGCGGTCTCGGGCTCGAGGACACGTAGCCATCGTAGCCGGAGACGCCGTGTGGCCTGCCAGCTCCAGGTGGCACAGAGTTTTGGGGTGTTTGGTGTTCTGAAGATGGAGGGAAAGGTGGAGAGATTCTCGCGGGGCTCGGCTCATCACGTGGACGCTGTTTCGCGCTTTCCGGATTCAACCGTGGACGCGTCATCTGTTCGGCTACCGCACAACTCCCGCCTTTGCGCCTACCCTCCCATCACCCATGGCACATCGACCCCTAGTACTCCAACGGCGCGTTTCCGAACCCTTCAATTGAATCTCACGACCCTGAAGATCCCCGCGAGCGCTATTGTACGCTAACTTCACAGCGCGGCTTCCCCGGCAGCGCGATGCCGTTAGTCTCCTTCCAAGTCAACAAAACATCAGCGCCAGCGATATTGACACCAACATCAGATTTTCAATCGCTGCTAGAGATTCTCACTGTATAAATTCACTTTACGCAGATACCTTCGACAAAGTGCTAAAAACCGAGCGGTATCAAATCGCGGGCTCTGTTTTTGCAAGTCCCATCTCAATTACTTGCACAGTTTGCTATCTCGCATGGAATATCCAAGTCAATGTCTCCTACTTTTGATGTCCGCTTCATTTACCCACTCGCGAAAGTAGGGGAATATGAGAAATCGCCATTCAGGCAAAAGTATGGAAGACCAGGTACTTAAGGTAACTTGGCAACCTCGACAATCGCTCCCATCAGCACCCAGTGCTCTTACGGCGGCTGCGCAAACCCACGATGTTCGCCAAACTTACGTTGCTTTTGTCAACACTTCCTCTCGCTTTGGGTCACTCCCTCGTCGCTGACATCTGGGCGAACGGCGTCCATTATAATGGCTGGGACCCCAACACCGCCGGTCCCTACCGAGTCGACACTCCAGGTTGGTATACCACCAACATAGGAGGTAGCCCACTATACCCCATCGACGCCAATCAACTGCAGATCATTTGCGCGAGAGGCGGTTCCAATGCCAACTTCACGGCTCCGGTCGCAGCTGGCAGCGACGTGCGCCTTCGCTGGTGGCAAGTCAACGTAGCCTGGCCCGAGTCTCACCACGGCCCAGTTATCGACTACATCGCTCCTTGTAACGGACCCTGTTCTCGCGTTGACCCCACCACATTGAAGTTTGTGAAGCTGGCGCAGCGCGGATGGATCAACAACTCCACATACCAGGAAGGTTACTGGGCATCCGACGAACTCATTGCCGACGATGGATCGTGGAACGTGAGGATCCCGGTGGATCTCGCACCTGGCGAATACGTTCTCCGCCATGAGATCATCGCTTTGCATGTCGCATTCACTGGCACGGGTGCCTATTCGCCATCCGGAGCCGAGTTCTACCCGCAATGTGTTAACTTAAATGTTACTGGCAGCGGCACGCGTAGTGTCGTCGGCGGAGTTGACGCAAGGGAACTCTATCGCGGCGATAAACCTGGTCTTACCCTGGACATTCATGCAACAAACGACCACTCTGGCTATCCTATTCCTGGGCCACCTGTTTGGACAGGCGCGCTGGCGGCGAGGCAACTTGCAGCATAGATCGATCAAGTCAATATCGTGTACCTGGCCGAGCGTGTGAGGTGCCCATTGAAGGATGTCAATGGCTGCGGGTGTTTAGTTATGCTGTCGAGATGCATGCTCAAAGCACATCCCTTATATCTTGAACTGTGCAGATGGTAATCGGAAATATACTATCAAAGTGCGGACCAGTTCTAGGAATTCTTTTTTCACATGACCGAGTACGCTTGAAAGAGCGAAGCTCGCTTTTGCGGCAGGAGGCCACAATCCGCGATGCCAATGCTTACCCACACTCGCTAAACGTCTTGGTTTTACACTGATGGTGTACATAAGATGCCGCGAGCGGAGTTCCACTCGTCCTACCTAGCAGTCAGTTACCTTGCACCGACATCGGAAATTCCAAATTAGGCATTTAATCGAAGGAATCCGTCTAAAAGCGCGGCATCTCAATCTTGCCTTCCATTCTGATTGGGCCTTTGGGTGCCGATCCGCTGGCGGATTGCCTCTCACATCGACGTCGTACGCGCCGGGCGTAAAAGGCACAGGTCTTGGTAGGGCTGGACTCGAGGCTGGGGACCCGAAGACTGGAACGCGGGGTGTAAGGCTTGTTAGATACACGTGAGATGGTTTACTAATAAGAGTATTTTGTATGAAACCAAAATGCTTCGTTGACCTACATAGCTCTCTCTTAGGTTGGAAAAGCACGAAACTTGGCGAGATGTGAACTGACGCTGTAGGACTCTCACTCGGGTTTCCTATTCTCGCTAGGACTGTGTCGTCTAACCTTCTACCTACGTTTCACTCGCTAGCACAGCCGATATGTGCAGTGGCCAGCGCAGTACATGGAAATCTAGGGAGGTCAGAGTACCTCTAGGAGTAGCTGTTGGCATAGGAAGTGTTGTTGACGCTCCAGAAAAGTATGGCGTATGCGGATCCAGTCAAGACTTCGATAAGATACTGAGAACCCATACATGTCAGTAAGAGCCTGAAAACAAGTTCGCGCAAATACAGAAGCCGGTGACCAGAGTAAACGTCGATGAATCTTTTTGGCATTGTCTTCAGCTAGTCCGAATGCATTGAATGCTTTGGAATATTTCTCAGCCGAAAAGCGGAATTCGTTGGATACGAAATGAGTATTTTTGAGATCATCACGAGAGAGAAGTCTGCTGATTCGATCTAATACTTCAAGCGGAAACTGGACCATAGTCGCGAATCTTTTGCACGGGGTGGGTGAAGTAGTAGTGGTAGATTGAGGATACCGCGAGACGTACAGAGAAAGGAGAGACGTACGCGAGCGAAAGGGTGTAATAGTCGCAGGGTTTTTGTATGCGGAGATAGGAGACGGCAGGAAGGTGCCCAGATGGTCTATGCCATATGGGGAGTATAGTGCGAGAAAACAGAGTCTGACGGAGCGGTTGCAGGTAGGAAAGATGACGGTATCGCCAAGGCGCTACCGTGTCCGTGCGCGTAACGATCGGATTCGCGTGACGATCGTTGAACACCAAACCACCTCAACCTTCTACACGTCATAATTCTACCAATATGGACCCAATTCAGGCTGCGATTAATGAGATTGAATCGCTCAATCCAGGAGAACACTTTACGTACGCTGAAATAGCGCGTAGGCATAGTGTTGATCGCAATACCCTATCGCGGAACCATAGGAAGGTCCAATCGTCGCGAACAACCAAGAGAATTAATCAATAAAAGCTCAACGCCCAGCAAGAGCAGGAGCTTGTACGATATATCAAAAAACTTACAGAAAGACATATGCCTCCTACTAGAGAGATGATACAGAATTTCGCCTCTACGATAGCAAAGGAGCCGGTTAGCGAGAGCTGGGTTACCCGCTTTATCAACCGACACAGCATTCATCTCATCTCCCAATGGACGGCCGGCATGGACAGGAATCGCCACAAAGCAGATTCAGTGGATAAATATCGCCTCTATTTCAGCCTTCTACACAGCAAAATCGATCAATATCACATAGATCCTCGTCGTACCTACAATATGGATGAGAAAGGCTTCCTGATCGGTATCACTAGCAGATCAAAGAGGATATTCAGCAGACGAATGTGGGAGAAGAAGGAGGTTAGGGCATCACTCCAGGATGGCAACCGCGCGTGGATCACGCTCCTAGCATGTATCTGCGCTGATGGATCAGCTCTGCCACCAAGCCTTATCTATGATGCTACGAACAAGGGCATCCAATCAAGCTGGGTAGAGGAAATCAGGGCAGGAGATCATGAAGTCTTCATCACCTCATCACCCTCTGGCTGGACGAACAACGATATCGGGCTTGCCTGGCTTGAACAGGTGTTTGATCGCTGTACAAAGGAAAAGACCCGACGATCCTATCGGCTCCTGATCCTAGATGGCCACGGTTCTCACGTTACTATGGATTTTATCGACTACTGTGACCAGAATAGGATTCTTCTTGTTATTCTGCCTCCTCATTCAACGCATACGCTTCAGCCACTCGATGTAGTGATGTTTAAACCTCTATCAACTGCCTACTCAGCTGAGCTATCAAGATACCTCCACGCAAGCCAGGGCCTAATTTCTATCAAGAAGAGAGACTTCTTCCCTCTATTCTGGAATGCTTGGGAGGCCTCGTTCAAGGAATCAACTATCCTCAGCTCTTTCAGAGCCACAGGCATATCACCACCTGACCCTGATACTATCCTTAATAGGTTCACCCAAGATCAAAGAATCAGGCAATAGCTCCTCATCAGAGCTCAGCGACCATAACTGGAGAAAGATAGATAGGCTTGTTCGATCAGCAGTAAGGGACCAGGGTAGTCAAGATACACAGAAGCTTCGCCAGTCGCTCCACTACCTATCTGTCCAGAATGAGCTACTCAAGCATAAGATAGATGGAATCAAGCAGGCGCTATCTATCAAGGAGAAGCGCAAGAAGAAGGGCAAGGCTCTAGATCTCCAACAGCGCTAGGAATATCATGGTGGAGCAGTCTTCTGGTTACCAAGCAAGATAAGGGAGGCACGTGTTCGTCAATCCGTTAGAGAGCAAGAGGAAAAAGAGCAGCAGCTTCAAAAAGCAAAGACAGCAGAGCTAAAGAAGGTAGCTAAGCTATATAAGGAGAAAATCTAGCAGGAAAAGCATGCAGCGCGAGAGGCAGCTAAGAAGGCAAGAGAGAAGGAGAGAGCTAAGAAGGCGGCTCAGCGCACTGCTAAGAAGTCTATCCGCAACACTGAAAAGGCTCTACAACTATCCTAGAAGGGCAAGAGAAAGGCCTCGCAGCTATCTCTACAGAACAGAAAGCGTCAGAAACGTGATGTGGATGCTCTAGATGTCGGGGAGGCCTTAGAGAGCGCATCTAGCACTCTAGCTATTTCTACGCGCCGCGGCCGCAACGTCAAGCTTCCTAATAGATATAAATAGTGCAAGTTAATCGCAAGGATTAACATAGTGCTACTCTAGAAGAGCATGTAATAAAATTCGTTGTTGGTGGCTCTATTGCCTTATTGCTGATAGAGCTGTTACGGTTCGGCGCGATCGTCACGCGAATCCGATCGTTACGCGCACGGGCACGGTAGTGTCGAATCCCAGTAAACAGAAAACACCGGAGAAGTTCCGCCATAAAGAAATCTTTTGGTGCGGGGTACGAAAACATCAGTGTAGTCGCTGACTTGGCCATCGGACTCAGAATTCGAGACGGCTCATGGCGAGAAGGGACGATAGACCTAGCAGTATAGTCAGAGCGATCCTCGGTATCAATCCCTTGAATTTAGCTGCGTATGTTGACTTTGGGATGATGTATTGTAATCTTTGAATCCATCAGACCTAACAGGACGTGCACTGGCGGTTGTAGCTACCAAGCGATAGCCATCTCCACCCCGAATTCATATCTTCCTTCTCTATTCAATTCATCGAGTAGGCGCTTAGATCATATGTTTCTTCAGTGTCCAACTCCACATCGGGCCGAAGCAGGCACAGCAGCCATACGATCCAGAAAACGATCTCAGACAGCACGAAGACAACCTGTGCCAGAATTTCCCACGTGTAACATGCAAGCGACTTCAGGACCCGAAGTTCTCCGAGGACACCATCTCCATCTGCTTGATCAGCCTCCGGATACCACTTCCCGAATCCTTCCTCCGCAAACATGCCGGGTATACGTCTAGACTCCCCACTCCAATCAGTAATGTCAATGGACTGAGCACGGATCAAGTCCCGAGGCCGAACCTGCTTTATCGAGTTGAACTTCTCGACGATCCAGTACTGCTCCGGCGGTCCAACTGAATACGACGTCTCGAAAGTCTCCGGGTTGAACATTCCGGGTATGACGCGCGACGGCGGTGCTTCATCTGTGTCTTCGGAGAGGTCAATGAGCGGCGGTGGAGATGGGAGTGTCGGTGGCGAATCTTCGTACTCGATGAACTCGATCAGAAACCAGGTCCAGGATAGGCCACAGAAGAAGCTGTAGATGCCGATGCAGAGTTCTTCGTAGCTGAGGAGGAAGAACTCGAACTCGGCAGCGAGGTCCATGGCGGTGGTGTGCGGAGACCGGTTGTGTAAACGAGAAGCTGTTGGGGACAGAGGTGGAGGTTTTGGTCGTTTATATATGTGGGGCCTCGCGACGCGTTCGCGGTGACTACGCGTCGGGGCAACTGAGAAGAAGGTGCCAAGTCTACACTTTCACTCCGAAAATCTGCTTGGAGGTGCAAAGATTTGCCACTACTGTGAGTCATGGTGATTCTGTGCAGCCAAGTCCTCATATTTACCCTAGCAATCTTTGCTACAATCGGTTCTCTTCCACCGCTCAACGAGCTCAATACAAATTAGGGTCACCAGTCCTGTTACAGCGGGAAATCGAAGGGCTGACAGGACCCGAGTAATGCGCCGGTCTCGAAGACCACGCCGAAAAAGGTGGCGCGCGACGTCGTTTTCCCACGCACATTTGAGGGGTTTGTGGGAGGCATACAAGAAGTTCCCGGGTTTGTAGATGTGATGTTACGAAGCGGAGCTAGAGCTGAAGAGCATTTTGCAAGTGGCTTCGTACGCCCTATGTGTTGTTATAGTTAAGCTTGTACGAGGGATTTTGACTGTGACCTGGCGGATGTTGTTGCGATGAGAGTTCAATCAATGAGAGCAGTCCCACTATAATCAATGTTGAACTATGAGACAATAGTATTGTGACACTGATGTACGGATGAGATGTGCTATGCCCACATAAGGCCGATAGCTTGCTACATAATCTTGTAGGCAAGCGACAAACTGATTGGTGTAGAACATGCACTCAACGGTACTCCCATGCCCACTCATTGTCCGGTCTATCTGCCGCTCTTTTCGGTATAAGAAGTACAGGACCACAAAAATCCTCACATGCGGCAAGTATACTCCAAATGCCCTTCTTGTCCTCGCAGGCGGCAAATCCATATTCCGTATGTTCGTAGATGAATGGCGAGCCCTCGTACGCTTTGAATCCGTCTTTATGCCAGCCATGCGAGGGAGGTTTCGTTCGCGGGTGTGTACATTGGAATATAGTAGTTGGTTATGTACGCCTTTTGGCCATCTGGTGTTTGCACCTTCTATCAATCGACCGTTAGCATTGGTTCCGACGACCAAGGTGATCGGGATTCATACCATGTTCCACCAACTCTCATCTACGGTCCAGTAAGTGTGGTCGACCACGGGGTTGCCGCAGGGACATGTTCCTGGACAGTACGCGTTGGTCGTTGCGTTTGGCCCCGCGGTCAATATAAAGTTGTTGGCGTGAACGGGTAGGCCGTCTATCTCTGGGATCAAAGGACTGAATACGATGAGTTCGAATGGACCCGTTAGTGGTGGAAGCTCGGGAGGTGACCGCGCTAGGAGACCGTCATGCGCGTACCTGCTGAGTTGTTAGCATACCTATTTCGAAAAGGTAAACTAAGTCGGTGTACTTCTGAGGGCCACACGACTTGGCCGTCGACTGAGCTGCGAACAAAAAGCCTAACAAAATAAGGTTCTTCATGTTGAGTGGTCGAGTAGATGGCAGTTGCTGTCATAGTGATCGTCTTCCAGCTTTATACCAAGTATGCAAGTCTTGCAAACCGACTATCTTGAGCGTGGTGATGTAGATCTAACGTCTTGCCATACGTCGCAAGGACTGGCGCCGGTGAAGAAAGGATAATCGAGTCTCTAGCCATACTAGCGACCTCAGATACGACAGCGGTCGAGCGAGATCTGAGAAGCCTAGTGTTACAGAAGCTCGATTCCAGGCTTTGGTATTATCCAGATAGTACTGCAACCACAGGATACACGATAAAACATGAATGACTGGGTCGTGTTCCAAGCACCAGTGATAGTGGAACCATCGGGCGCCCTACGAAGTGACACTGTGTCGATAAGCACGATCGCCAATAATTTACATCGCTAGTAACCTAACTTAATAAGTACTTGTAGAGAAACATCGCGGTCGTCATGATCCCAGTTGAAATGCCGGGTGAGGTGGGGCTCTTACGGAAACGGAATCTCCGGAACTAAAGAGACAAATCCGCGCGCCTCTAAAAGGGTTATCTAACGCAGCAACATCACTATAGAAAACTACAATTATATACACAGCTAAGTAGTATTGACGGCTAGTTCCGGAGATCTCGTTTCTGGGGTGAGGTGGGGTAAGCACAACCTTGGAAGCTGACCAATTGGAGAAGGTCGGAGCTAGTAGAGGGGATTTGGCACTCAAAGGCAGCCCGAAGAGGAGAACTTTAGGAGAAAACTCTTTGATAACAAGTCGTCAAATCCACCACTATGTGCCAAGACACCTAAGACGGCAATCCGATTACCAAGCAAACAACTGCCTCAAGCGTGTCAGAAAAGTGAAGTTGGCTGCCTCTGAGTGCCGTTCCCTCTAGTCGACCGGTATCCACTTTCACTCAACGACACCTCGCCACTTTCACTCCCGACACCTCACGCTTTTCGATCGCCTTTCCCCTATATTCCCACTTACTGAGCCTTGACCATGGCCTCGATTGATAGACCCAAGATCTTGGTCTTCGGTGTTGGGGGCGTGGGCACCATATATCTCTATCTCCTTTCCCGAGTCTCTTCTCCTACAGCTGTGTGCCGTTCGAACTACGAGGTGGTAAGGAACGATGGATTTATCATCAACTCATCCATATACGGTAACGGCATACGCCTTAAGCCAAACGTTGTGCGGGATTGCGCCGAAGCTACGTTTAGAGACTCGAGACCGTTCGACTACATTCTCATTTGTAGCAAAGCAATCGGTCAAGACATTCCCGATTTGATCAGTCCGGCTGTCACACCCGACCATACAGTTATTGTTCTCATTCAAAATGGAATCGGCATCGAAGCGCATTATCAAGCCACCTTCCCGAACAATCCTATTGTGAGCGCTGTGGTCTATCTTCCCGTCACCCAACGACCAGCAGGTGTTATTACACATGGTGAATTGGAGAGGCTCGAGATAGGAAGCTATCCCTCCTCAGCTTCAAGTGAACATTCCGAAGCATTCACTCAACTTATCCGACATGCCGGGGGAACGGCTGAACACCATGACGACATTCAACTCAAACGCTGGACTAAGCTCCTGGTGAACGCGAGTTGGAATCCAATATGTGCTCTAACGCTTTGCACGGATGCGAACTTCCTGTTAAGCTCCCCGTCTTCGAGCGAGCTCGTCTCCGACGTTATGCTAGAAATTTGTGACATCGCCAAGGCGCACGGGTACACGATCCCAAAGGAGATACTGGAGCTCCAGCTAGGAAGAGCGACGGCGAGAATTGGCAATGGGAATGGCGTTGAGCCAAGTATGCTGCAGGATGTGCGGGCCGGTCGGCGGATGGAGGTCGAGGCTATCGTCGGGAATGCAGTTCGGATGGGGCGGGAGAAGGACGTGAAGTGCGAGAAGTTGAATATGTTATATCTCCTTGCCAGAGCATTGGACTCGCAGATTGAAAACAAAAGGCGGACCAGTTGAGTTGAGATGTTGCCTTTCCAAGGTCCACCGCTGTCATTGGATGTTAAGAAGCGAGCTCTGGTTTGGGCGGTGAAGCGACCTCATCTCCACTACACCGCCTAGACCGAAAGGGTCTGTCGAAGTCTTGCTATTCATCAGGTAGTTTCTATTGTTCTTTGTATAGGATCTGGTCGGCTTCTATAGTCTACACAATAGCAGTAGTCAAGATCCGCTTTCACTCTCGACGCACAGACAACTTCTCTCACTACACCACGACCTTTCCCATCTTCACCACAGCCTTTCCCACTTCACCTCGCCTACTAGTACCGAAATCAACCCGGCGCAGGCTATAAAGATCCCTCGCCGCCTGCGACCTGAGCTCTCTCTCTCTCCCTCCACACCACCAGCGGAATTCTGCGGAATTCCTCAACCCGCACGAACACTTTCGCTGTTTCGGCTCCGATCCTCTCCAAGCCTCCCAACAACACCGCTTCTTCTGTCTCCGGACACACATCGCCAACATGCTCGACAACACCTTCTTGCATGACACTTTCGTCGGCTTCTGGGACGCCTTCCTGTCCTTCTGGGTCTTCGTCGCCATCACAACGTACATCCTATGGTACTTTGAGCTGGTTGACCCGGTCCCCGCGTCCGTCACGTCGCGCCTTGTAGCCGGCAAGCAACTGCTTGTCGCTCAGCAGCCGTCCTCCGACCTTGTCGCCCCTCTCGCCGACCCAGTCATTCCGGTCGCTGAACCTCCCTCTCCTCCACCTACCCCTCAGCCATTCTGGGGCGGCCTCGTCCGGCCCGACGCAAATTGGCGGCCTCCAACCTTCCCTCCAGAGGAGGAGCGGCCATACATCCCTCAGCCATTTCCCTCCGAGATTCTATACCCAACTCGCCGAAGGAGACCTCGGTGGATGATGGACATCCCATCGACCGCCACGATGGCCACTGAGAGCCTTCCGGCCCCCGCTTCCCCCGTCACCTTCTCTCCTCCGTCTCCCGTCTCGGTAGCTCCTCGCCGTCAAGAGGAAGCCATCCCACCTACTGAAGATAGGCATATCGGAACCATCCTGGGGCCGGCACAGCAGATTCCAGTGTCCCCTCCAGCTCCACAGTTGAGCACCCCCGACTTCGCCGTAGTCCAACAGGCCCCCCAGTGTACCGTCGAGGTGCTGCTGTCTCCGGAGCTCCAGTTTCGTGCGTGCTGCCAGGACTTCGCTCTCCTGGAGCCGCGCCTAGCGGAGGTGATGAGATGGTTCCTGTCGGTCATCGAGTTCCTGGGCGATTGTCGAGAGACCGGCGTCGGAAGCCTCCTTTTCGATAGCCTCGAGGAGGCAGAGAGGAGATTGGCTCTATTCCAGGGCATGGATCTGTCGGCCGCTGGCTGGCATAGTATCCTCCAGGAGTTCTGGGCAATGCTCCAGCCTCACGGCTACTACCTCGACCAGACGTACGGAGAAGAGATATGGAGGTTCGCCTCCCAGGTACTGAATTTGGGACGCCGTCTGGGACTACAGCTGCCGGAGATGGACATGACCCCTTCTGTTGCACTTCTGTCTGCCCCGTCACAGCAGACGGACGATGTGGAGTCCATGGAGGACATTCACACGTCCATACCCACCATCACGCCGACACTGCCGACAGTGATCCACTCCGTCGTCCTGCCTCAACAGGCTCCCACCATGGACGTCTTCTCTGCTGGTGCACAGCATCCTCCCGCCCCAGCACCACAGATGGTGTCTGGTCCTGTCTTCTTCCTGCGCCAGTCACAGCGCCCTGACGGCCATCAGGCCCCCTTTCCCACAGACCGTCTGCCAGCACCTCCGTCGCCAAAGGCCAACAGGGCGATCCCTGAGCCTACCATCCAACCCTCCGGCTTGGCACCTCCTCCTCCCTCGGCCGTCGAGGCCATTGATCTCTACACCCAGAATTGGAGCCTCAGCCATGAGGAGCTGCTGGCCCTCACCAAGCAGACCTGGGGCTGGTCGGACGAGACGCTGTGGACGTACTCGTGCCTGCCAGACTTCGACTGGGAAGTTCTGGAGGAAAACGAAGACGAAGCGACAGTTTGCAAGGATCTGTCTTTCGTGCAAGGCCGCCTGACGGGATTGGGCACCCCGCTCAAGCGAGCAACCGTTATCTTGCGCCTCCAAGGATTCGCGGTAGATCCGTCGGAGTTTGATCCTCCAATCCCGCCTTTGCTAATGCGCGACATGATCCGCATGTTCAAAGACGTGAAGGCAATGATGGCGATTTTGGAGGCTGCGGGAAACGAGCCTGATTGGGAGGATGGGGAGGAGTTAGAGCAGGTGGGAGACTGGATCGAGGCCTTGGGGTTCTTCGTCGACCATGCTCTCCAGCAAGAAACCATAGTGGCCAAGCTCAAGCGGGCATATGGTCTTCAGGCCTGGCTTGAGCTGGAGACAGAGTTCCGGGCTGCCTGCTCAAGGTGGATCGAGTACTGAGCAGATTTCCTGGCGATCGGTACATAGTTTTTTTGATCTTCAGTGCTCTACCATCATGCACATGGAGATAGATAGATTTTCAAGGCTCATTCCTTCGGGGGAGCCGTGAAGATACCAGGCGTCCTTTACGGAGCCACCTTTCGATAGATAAAATGCGAACTCCGCTAGGATTCGTTATACCACCACTATTAGAGCGATTGCTTGATATGTGAAGTGATCACTCCCAGCATACCCCGTCTCACAGACATACCGGCTGCTAATCTGCATCTTAGTTGGGATACGAACCTTGTAGCTAATCCGACTGTTATACTTGATAGCTTTCGCGAGCTGCGAAAACCTCTAAGACAGGTGTCGGAGGGGCGGATGTGGTCCAGGGCGGGATGGTGCCAAGGCACTAACCTACATGGTATTAGCGCGGTCGGCTCGGCTGCCGCAACCTGTCCTGTTCTTAGTGCCATGAAGCCTCCCCGGCGTCAATCGCCAACCCCACCCTGTCACGACTTGTCGCAAACCCGCTGTACCAGAGCTCTCGAGATACAGACTCGATCCTTCGGACCCAGAACCCAGGCGCGACAAAGCAATACGCGCAACGCCCGAGCCCGCTTCACGTCCGCGGTCGCATCCGCGGACAGCTTATGAGTCACTGGGCGTCCATCTGGCGGCCTAGCTTTGCGTCTTGCGCATACTCTTCCTCTGTCCGGTTCGATGATCGCGCAATACGCTGTGAGTACCATAGCTAACCTTGAGTAGGGCTTTCAGAATGGCTTCCACAGCTGCTCGGCTGCCGCCCTGGACCCCGCCGACCCCTCCTTCCGCGAACGTACAGCTCCCCGCTCTCAAGATCTACAACAGTCTTACCAGGAGGAAAGACGCATTCATACCAACGGATAAGGCAGGGAAGGTTGTCACATGGTACACTTGCGGTCCCACTGTGTACGATGATGCGCATCTGGGGCACGCTCGCAATTATGTCTCTATCGATATCCTTCGCCGCATCATGAACGATTATTTTAACTTCAAGGTCAAATTCGTCATGAACCTTACGGATGTGGATGACAAGATCATTTTGAGAGGCAGGCAGCAGCATCTTCTGGCGCAGTTAAAGAGTGAACACGAAACCGTGGACGATGCCATCCTGACCAAGACGCAAGAAGCCTTCAAGTACTACATTCACAAGAACCTTCCGCTATTACCCGAGACCACAACTACGGAGAGCTTCTCATCAGACGTGGGCAAGGCGTATCGGCGCGTGCTGGACGGACAAACGCTAGCGGAAGGTGAGGGAGAGACGGCGGGGGACGTCGAGGCCAAATTGAAGATGCACATAAGGACAGCAGGAGCAGCAGTCGAGGCTTTGCAGTACTCTTCTCAGGACAAGGATAACGTCGACCCACCAACGTTTTACGCCAATGCGGAGGACGTTCTCCTTCCCTATCTCGATTCGCTACTTGGATCGTCAGTCGACTCCCAGGACCACACCATCTTCACGAAACTCACCCAAAAATTCGAAGAGCGCTTTTTCAAGGACATGCGCGACCTTAATGTGCTCGATCCAGATACTATCACTCGCGTAACCGAGTACGTACCCCAGATTGTTAGTTTCACGGAAAAGATTATTGCGAACGGCTTTGGGTATACCACTCCAGACGGCTCGGTATACTTTGATATATCCGCTTTTGACAAGGCTGGGCACGACTACCCGCGGCTTGAACCGTGGAACCGGAACAACACAACCCTTCTGGCTGATGGTGAAGGATCTCTATCAAATAAGACAACAGTTAAACGGAACGAAATTGACTTCGCATTATGGAAATCAAGTAAACCGGGAGAGCCGGCTTGGCCTAGTCCCTGGGGTTCTGGGAGACCTGGCTGGCATATCGAGTGTTCGGCAATGGCAAGCGATCAATTGGGGCCTGAGATAGATATCCACAGTGGAGGCCAAGACCTTACACACCCGCATCACGACAACGAATTGGCCCAATCCGCTGCATATTGGTCTACCGAAAAGGCTAAAGTTCCCTGGGTCAACTATTTCCTTCATACCGGGCATCTAAGCATACAAGGTCTAAAGATGAGCAAAAGCTTGAAGAACTTTACAACAATAAAGGCCGCCCTCTCACAGCCCGAGTGGAGTCAACGCTCTATTCGAATCGTCTTCTTGCTTGGGTCATGGCGGGAAGGTGTCGAGGTCAGTGAGGAGCTTCTGAGGATGGCAACCCTGTGGGAGGGCAGGTTGAATACCTTCTTCCTTCGAGCTCACGATCTTGCCGAAAACAGCAAAGCGGAGGCTAGCCCAGGCAACGAATCGGATCAGCAGCAATTGCTTGATGCGCTAGAGAAAACAAAGGCTGCTGTGCATGAAGCTTTGTGCGACTCTTTCAATACTCTGCTGGCTATGCAACTGATCTCTACACTGGTTTCAGACGTCAATTCATCTAGTACGGTATCGACTAAGACATTTCTTACAATTTCGCGGTGGATTAATCGGATCGTCACCATATTCGGTTTAGACACAGAGGGCGATCTCACAGATGAAAGTCGCATTGCCTGGTCTGGTATTCACATTTCTGAATCTGCACAACCGTACATCTACCCCGCTTCTAGTTTGAGAGACTCAGTTCGCCAACAAGCCCGGTCTGGTTCGCTAGATTACGCAGCAATCTCACAGCTCGCAGAAGAGACAAAGCCCGCGCAAGAAAATGTGACTGAAGCTTCTGAGCCGTACAAGGACATCCTAAACCACTTCCGAAGTAGCGTCAAGGAGCTTGCAGACCAGAAAGCCTCAGGCAAGGATATCCTCACTCTTTGCGACCAGCTGCGAGACACGCATTTGTGGAAGCTCGGCATCTATCTCGAGGATCGGGATGCGCCCTTGCCCGCGTTGGTGCGGCCAGTCAACAACGCCATGCTTGCGGCGCGCGCCGAACACGATTCTGCAGCGGCAGCCAAGTTAAAAGCCAAAGAGGCCAGGTTGGCAGAAGCAGCGGAGAGGGACAGACTCCTTGCCGAGAAGGCACAATTGAGTCACGAGGACATGTTCAAGACGCCAGAATTTGGAGAGTGGGACAAAGACGGTATTCCCCTTAAGGATGCCAGTGGAGCGGAGATCACGAAGAGCAGGAAGAAGAAGTTGATCAAGGACTGGACGAGGCAAAAGGCACAACACGAAGCCTGGCTAGCGCGGAAATCTTAGGGGCGGGACGGTAGATTGTCGGATCACCTGTTTTGTTTCCTGACGCCAGCCTTCTTCAACTCTTCCTTTGTTTTCTCGTGGACTTCGGTTCTCGTTGACGCAGCAGCTGTTAGTGAATCGTATGTCGTCATCATAGCGGCGTCTGCACCCACTACTCTAGTCTACCGCCCTGTATGTCGGCGTCCCAAACCTTCCTGATACCCCTGCATGAATACTGCGTCGTGTTGCTCGACAGCTCCCCTTATAGTTAGTCACAATGCCATGTGTGATTACTAGTCACCTGAATGTCTTGTCCACACCCGTGCCAGTATTTCAGACTCACACGAACCGTCAGAAAGAAAACCATCGTTCATGTTTTTTGAAGTATATCGCAGACCTGTTGGTGAGAGGGATTTCCCCCGTCCTCGATGGCCAAAGACTTACGGCTAGCAACCCCGATCCGCACACTAACTTAATGGTGCTCCGAGTCGCCCAGCAGCCCCGCTCACAATCCCCATCCTGCATAAGTCTGTAGCAGGAGCATGATACACATCTTACCTGACGCACAACAGTCCGCCCATGCTGGCATCAGAACGCCGACTTAGCCGTCAGCCGCGTACTCGCCTATATTCTGCACAAAAACCACATACAACGGTCGTTGCGAGAGCGTCCGGTTCGGAGATCAAGAACAAGCTGAGCGCACTCACGACTGAGGTGAACGAAACTGGTATCGAGGCGGGGGGTTGGCGGAAGGAAAGCCAGACCGCGTGGGAATGGGTCGGCGTAGTGGTTTGGGGCTAGAGTAGGATATGATGAATGTGGTGGGGCATGTGGTTGCGAGGTGGGATGGGGAGATTTTGGGGAGTTGTTGCGGAGTTGGGGAGGAGTGGTGGCTGGGAAAAGGGATGGGATGGTGCACGGTTGCGAGCGGTGTAGGTAGGCTCGTGTTGGCCCCGCAATGTTGCACTCACTCACTCACTGCTGACGTTCAGCCCGCAGATCCGTCTAGATCTTCCGTCTAGACTTTCAAGAACCTGGTCTGTATGGCCCCCGTGAGGCGGTATTTGGGTCTGGCTGCTTTGTGATGGAGTTGAGCCGGAGCAGGTAGTCTGGTGCTGGGTTTTCTGCGAATGGCATGGTAACGCTGATCTGGACTTTCAGGGATTTTTTGTATGTTCAGGAATAAGAGCTGGCGCTGGTGGTATTTAGAAATCGGGAAAATGAAGGAGAAGCGGGGTGGCATATTTTGTGATGTGGCTGCCTAGTGCTGCGAGTGGAGCGCGGTACACTAAATGTGTGTCACATTGTGGAATCTTGATGTGGCATGGGGAAATGAGTTTCATATCGTGACCAGAGAAAGTGGGCGTCCGTAATCCGAAACTTCACCCAATATGTAGGTAAGTATCCACCACATCGAATTGTGATGCGTGTCGGGAAGCAAGAATGCGATAACAGTCAGCGTGCGTGGCTGACGGTTGACTGCCAACTGGGGAAACCGCGATAGTCGTTACGGGGTTGATGAAAGTGAACGGCTGCCATGTTCGGCCGACAAAGCAGTGTGATTGTCTAATTGCGAGAGGAAGCCGGTTAGAATGTTCTTGGTGGGACTCTGACTAACTGCATGTTTGAACAGACCGCACCCCGGAAATAGGGCTGACGACAGCTAAACTATAATCAGCAGTCACATAAAAAGACGACCACTTAGATTCCTCGCCGAATACAAGAGCTGGAAGTCCTTTGGGCTTAGCTCGGCCCAAAGGCGTTAGAGCAGGTCAACTAGCGCTGGTGTCAGCATCTTTA
Source organism: Massariosphaeria phaeospora (assembly GCA_011032825.1). Taxonomy (NCBI): domain Eukaryota; kingdom Fungi; phylum Ascomycota; class Dothideomycetes; order Pleosporales; genus Massariosphaeria; species Massariosphaeria phaeospora. The sequence continues at coordinate 816,969 of JAADJZ010000001.1, read as the reverse complement.
TTTTTAAGCTCAGCTACGCCCGTTCCGCCTGCACTCATCATCTAACCAACAACCAGACGTTTCGAATCGTTGGAGACTTACTGGTCCACGTTTGCCAGCCACGCTCATGCTTCGGCCCCACGTACATCCGCTTGCTCAGCCTCTGAACTCGACGTAGGAGATTAATATTTTCAGCACAGAGCCCAGAAAGGCCCTGCGGCTCCAGTCAAGCTTCGCCGAGCCTCGATCAGAAGGCTTGACCGTCCGACTCACTGGTTGCTATTCTAGATTCACACATCATCAAGCTTGATAATGGTTTTGCTTTGAGGAACATCAGCAATTTGGACGGCGCGTCCGTGTTCGCGTTCTCAGCCCACCTAGTGTGCTATTCACCACCTCAAATGACAACAAGGAGACACGAGAAAGACGTATATAAGTGATGGATGATGTCCACCAGTATACTTCTTTTCACTACCGCTCACCCCCAACTACCATTTATTTCCTAGTACATTGTTTCCTTCTTCCTTCTTAGCTGTTCATTCGTTAATTCCAACACCACATAAACAATAATCCTCCGCAAGCGTCATGAAGTCTTTCTCAACTACCGTCGTGGCCGGCTTGGCCGCTGTCAGCTCGGCCGCAAACTTGAAGCCGCGCAACTGGAACTCCGTCTGGTGCGACGACGCGAAGACTGTCACCGAGACTGTCACTGTGACTGCCGGCTCTGGAGATCACGTTACAGCCGCCGGTTCCCCAGCACCTACACACTCGTCTGTCTGGACTTCTCAGGGACATGTTACGTCTGTCGAATATGGAACTACAGTAAGTATACAATCCGAATCTACTCGTGATTCAGTTCGCTGATAGATGCAACAGTCCGGCTCCCGCTACACAACGGTACAGGTGTGGCCCACTGGCACCGGCAAGAGGGACTGCACCCGCGCTGTCTACCACGAGTCTACCACCGTCAAGGTGGATGTCATTGTGATCGTGGTGGTGACCGTGGACGGCAAGCCGGCTATCCACACAGAGTCGACTAAGACTGATAAGCCAACCTCCGTCCCAGCCCCGGTCACATATGAGCCATCCGCAACCGAAACCGGTGCAGGGAGCAGCGGTACTGCCACCGCTCCTGGGTCCGAGGGCACCGGAGCTGTGCACAATGTTGAGCTCCGCGCTGACAATGGCACCTTCCACTACGTCCCGGATCACGTCGAGGCCAAGCTCGGCGATACAGTCCATTTCATCTTCAGGCCCAAGGCCCACTCCGTTACGCAGTCTGAGTTCAAGACGCCCTGCACGTTCAACGGCGGCTTCGACAGTGGTCTTTTGCCCGGCTCGCTCGGCAACAACGTCACTCGCGACTTCAAGGTCACTGACGTGTCCAAGCCCCTCTGGTTCTACTGCAAGGCCGCTGCCGGCACTCCCGCAGGCCACTGCGGCCTTGGTATGGTCTTCGGCATCAACCCCGGCAACAAGATGGACCAGTTCATCGCCAACGCCAAAGCCCAAAAGGTCTCCGGCAGCAACGACACCGCTAGCGCCACCGCCACGATCGCATCCAGCACCGCAAGCTCCACGAGCACCGCCACCGGCGCCGTCACCACGGTCGTCGTCTCCGGCGGCTTCAACGCCTCCGCCAACATCAACACGCTCAAGTACGAGCCCTCGTTCATCAAGCGCGCAGTCGCCGGAGACGTCATCCTCTTCGACTTCCGCAAGGCCAACCACACCGTCACCGAGTCCAACTTCGATAACCCCTGCAAGAAGAAGGACGCCAACGCCTTCGACACCATGTTCAACAACGTTAACGCGAAGGATACCCCGTTGTTCTCGACCGCCGAATTCACGGTCCCCGACGACAAGCCGCATTACTTCTACTGCCGCCAGAACAACGGCCTGCCCAACGGCCATTGCTCCAACGGCATGGTGTTTGCTATCAACATCGAGGAGAGCCGCTTCGACGCTTTCAAGGCCAACGCTGAGAAGACGCTTCCTGTTGCGTAAGCTGCTCGGGATCGCTCGATTGGGTATGCGGTCGGTTGGTAATGGGTTGCATTCGCGGGATTTGGGATTTATGACTTCGTTTTAGATGGGTTCTTTTGCTTTTTTTGGTAGCGGTGCGATTTGGCGAGTTCTTTCTGTGTACGTCCTAGGGTATTTAATTGAGTAGCTAGGACTTAAAATGCTAGCTATTTTTTCCGCGTACCATCGTCTCGAAATCTGACTTGGTCTTGTGCGCACGGAAGCTTCAGAGAGTTTCAATGCCACTAATAGTATGTTAAACCCGATTGTGGACTAGATAAATAAGCGCGATTGGGTTATGCGTGGATAATTGAGTCATGATGGGTGGTAAATTGTAGATCACGTGGGTGTGCGACAGCTCCTTCCGTAAACGGCAATGCATCCGCGGAAATCTTGCCATCAAGAACAGCGCCAAACCACGATTGACATGGCAGAGGTTTGGTCATGAACAATGCACTTGGTTTGGGCGCAACTGCTTCGGTGCCCTTCATCAGCAAAGATGTATTTGGTGCTTGACTAACATGTTTTACTGCTTTTATTACTGCCTTGACTTAGGTTTGTTCAAACTTGAGAGGTACATAAGCGCAGAGCTCAGCGTCTTTCCAACGTCAATATTGCCATGGAAATAGTAGCGAACTCCGGGAGCTCAATGGGTCTTTTATTTGTTTTCAGTCGTTCTATAAAAGGCTCTTTCCAAGAGTAGGGGGACTTACCTGCTTTGGAAACAGTCACTATTACCTAGTGAAACAGCGGGTGGCATGGTTGCCCGTACGTTTTGCTCAAGGGTTACCGGAGCAACTGAGGCTTCACCGAATATTGGCGACGCAATGTTCGAACCACCGTTTCCCTCAGTCTCGCTTTGCTCACTAGTTTCTGAGCGGTGCTTCTCATGCGAGGTAGCCTTATATATTACCCATTTACTACACGCAATTACGAACCACAAGTCTCGACCAATTGAGCAACCCACTTTGCTAAAAGGATCTTCGAAAACCAAAACCAAAACGCTTCGCAAGAGTTTTTAGCAACGCCGAACAAAATCGACCTTGTATACATTGTAGCAACACAACATTTGCTATGATTATACGCGGAAAGTAACCATGTCCTACCACAACATGAACGATGCTGAAGACGCGGAGGTCGCGCGCGCACTAATGCTAAGTCTCGAAGAGGCGGAGATGATGCAAGCGCGGCAAGAGGTTGCACAACGGGACGAGAGTGCACGGATTCAAGATCAAAGACAGAGAGCAGCCAGTCTGCAGCGAGCACGAGAGCAGGAGGATGAAGAACTGGAACGGGCGCTCAGAGAGAGCTTGGGAGTTCCAGAAGATGAAAATTACTCATCCGACGCACCTGAGGATGAACCAGCCCATCCGGAGCCGCCACGAAACGAGGATGATGCTGACCTGGAACGTGCGATCAGAGAGAGCTTGAGGGTCCAAGAATACGAACAAGCTCAGCTCAGGCAGACGCGAAATGAGAGGTTGCAGACGGCGCAGGCGGATCCGCTAGCTGTGGACGAAGCCGCTCTGGAGATGGCTAAGGCGGAGAGTGCTCGGATGTTTGAGCAAGAACAAGCTGCTGCACTTGAGCGAGAGATGCAGAGGTTTCAGATTGTCGAACACCAAGAGACAATAGCTCGAGCGAGTAGGGTCAACCAGGGGTCCAGGACCCTTCTGTGGCGAGACCTCAACCAGATGCCCTTGAGCTAGTCGCATCACGACCCTTTTCAGACTACTCATCTGAGGATAGTGCACCAAGTTCCCGACCATCTTCTCGCCTCAGTCAGAACGTGTCCGAGCAGTTCATCTCGTACTCATCAGGATCTCCCCTCTCCAGACTAGAGAATAACACCCGGCCACTGAACATCACCAATAACTTCTACTTTGGTACGCCAGATGAGTCTTGCAGTGGAGGAAACAGGGAGACGAATGAGCAACCCCGAACGGAAAGCGAATGAGCCTCCTGAAACGGGCTCTCAAGCCCCCGTCTTCGGTGCTGAGTCGAGTTAGTAACGTGAGTCGGATCTCGTTCTCTGACTCCGCATACGGTGGAAGTCGGCCCGAAACTCCCTCCTCTAGCTCGAGGACTTCATCGATGAAGAGTTTTGCGAGCCGTGTGATGGATGAGTTCTCGATTGACAGAGATCGATCTGTGACTCGAGACCCTCGAGCTGACGAGGTATATGGGTCGACGCCATCTCCGTACTCGAGTCCAGGCGCATCTTCCTCCGGCGGGTTATTAGTCCCAAGCCCACGGGACTCTGCGCGTGGGGGTTCTCGTCCCCAGACTCCTAAAGTGGAGTTTGCTGAAATCCCTGCCGATAGTGCACCATCGGAGTTGTCAATAGATCGATATGCAGATCTGTATGACGACCAGAGATGTCAACAATCAATCCAGATTGCGAGATTGAATTGATTGATTGATTTGTCATCAATCAATCAATCAATCTCGCAGGCGCTCTCATAGCAATCAATTCAATCTGAGATGCCTAGATTGATTGGATTGAATTGATAACGATCCACGCCCCCCCTCCCTCGCCCCCCTGCCTAACTTTGGTGTTGCTGAGGGCGTAAAGTAGCCAAAATATAAATTGCCTAAGTTCGATTCTCGCCAAAAACGTAAATATCAAAATATTTTCGCTTAGCTGCCTATCTTAGGCTTAGCGCTGCCGTGTAAAATTTTCCGAACATCTCGATTTCCTACGCGCCTCTCAACGCGTACATCTACACTCTCATTGCCGCCGCCCACGCCGCCTACAGTACGTATTTTTGACGCGCTTTTCGCTCGTACGCTTACCTGTTAGATGAACTGTAACCTCCCCGCCGTATTTTCGCAGCGCGTCGATCGCGAGGCAACGCAACCGTCGGGTGCTGCGTCATCCTACCAGGCAACCAATACCGATTCTACGATCGACGATACGCCCGCCTACGATCCGTTTACTGCCTCTGCCGATGGAGATTACCAAGGCCTAGATTAGCCGCGCGTCCTAAATCTGATAAAGCCACCGTACAGCGCAAAGCGCAAACGCGAGAGCTAGGTGTTTCAACATGGCTGGCGCCTATGGCACCGAAAAGAGAAGGCGATATACTGGCTCTGCAAGTTTTGCTACACACACAAATCAATGGGTGGATTATACAAAGCGGCAGAGGCTACCTCAGCTATAGCGCGGCATCTCGGCGAGCAGAAACCCGGCCATGGTGTTGACAGAGGTAGCCCTATAACGTTCAAAAAGGAAGCCTCTATCGTCGCGCATTTGCACCGCCGTGGCCTCGGCGTTAGCCAAGCGGTTGCCAATGAGATTGTCGACAGCTTCTCGCCGCGCGTTTTTCAACAGGCGCTCATTGACTGGATTGCGACTGACAATCAAGCTCTCCGCGTTATCGAGGTGCCTGCGTTTCGTAAGATGATCCAGGCAGCCAATCCGCTCGCCGAGCGCGCTCTCTGGCGGAGTCACAATACGGCGCGAGCGTACATCATAGAGGAATACAACGCCTACCTGCCTGCTGTTGTTAGCTACCTAAAACAGGCGCGCTTAGCGATCTACATCTCATTTGACAATTAGACGTCAATCGGCGGCAAACGGGCGCTTACTGGAATCTGCGTACATTACCTAAACGCAGCGAGCGAGCAGGTAGACTACCTGCTTGGCCTGCTGACGCTGTCGGGCGAGCACTTCGGCGCAAACGTTGCAGCAATCGTAAGCTCAACTCTCCGTACGTTTCATATAGGAAAAGAAGCCTTAGGTTACTTTGTACTTGATAACGCTTTCAACAACGACACTGCAATCAACGCCCTAGCAGAGGAGTACGGCTTCAACGCAAAGCACTAGAGATTGCGCTGCACTTGCCACATACTCAATCTCGCCGCCCAGCGCGTAATATTTGGCCAAGATCGTAAGGCGTTTGAGAACTCGAATGACACTCTCGCTGTACGTACGCCTCGCTCTCTCAAATCAACCTAGCTAACCTATACAGGCAGAGGAGGAGTACATGAACGAGTAGCGCAAAGCTGGCCCGCTTAGAGTACTGTTTGACGTCATCGCCTCAATATGTACTCCGCAGGCTCGTAAGTTGCTGGAGCGCTTTCAACAGAATGAGGCTACTCAGCTAGGCACCGCTACACCCAAATTTATGCCTAAGGAGCTCAAAAAACTAGTTAAGACGCGCTGGAATTCTTACTACGACTGCTTTGAGCGCGCTGTTGAGCTACGGGCGCCACTTGATGATTATATAGCGCACAAATTAGGCGAGTACAATCGCCACACAGCTCGCCGCTAACCTCGCGCAGTTGCTCGCCCTCTCGACGCTAGCAAATCTCGCCTGTTTATTAGAGAGAGCGGGCTTACAGGCAAAGATTGGGCTACTATAACGGAGTATCTCGAGCTGCTCAAGCCTTTTAAGGAGGCGACTAGCTGGCTTGAAGGCCGAGGCAGCGCTGGCCGCCATGGCGCGATCTGGGAGGTGATCCCTACGTTTGAGTAGCTTACTAATGCGCTAGAGGCTCTGCGTGAGCGAGTTGACGCCGTGGATTACAACGATCCCGACGCGCCTGAGGATCACGTCAAAACCAACCTCAATCTCGCTATATCTAAGATTGAGGAGTACTACGCAAAGTTTGAGGACGCCCCAGCGTATTACGCTGCCCTACGCCTTCATCCCGCCTACAACAATTACGTTGATATCGCCTGGAGAGTACCGCCAGATGATGACGTAGATGGCCACCCGCGAGAGGGGTAGCTAGAGGCCAACAACAAGGGCTTTCAACTGCTCTGGGCGAGAGCCAAGGAGAAAGCTGCCGCTGCCGATCCTGAGTCACCACAGGCGCCCTAAAGTAAGAAACTACGGCCTGATTACGCACTCAATTGCACCGAGTTTATGAGGGCTACGATGAAAGAGGGGGAAACTCTTATGGATATGGAGGACGAGTATGAACTGTGGAGATCAGAGAAAGCACTTGATCCCTCTCACAAGCTCGCTCAGCAGCCGATCGCCTACTGGCTGTCAAAAGAGCAACAGTACCCCGTCTTGGCACAGTTTGCTATGGATATTTTGAGTATCCCTGCCGCTGCGGCAGATTGCGAGAGGACCTTCAGTGAATTGGCAGATTTACTAGGCGTACGGAGATTGCGGATGCTCCCTGACCTACTCTCGGCGCTGCAGAGCCTTCGCTCCTGGAAACGCCTTGGAATCCAGAAGTCTAAAACGCCCTACAAACCTAGCTATATACCAGACCTGACGATTTGCCAAATCAACGAGTACTTGAACCAATTCACTGAGTTTGGGGCTGAGGAGTAGGATTACTAATCAATCAATCCAATTCAATCCGAAAACTCGACAAATCTTATCAATCAATCCAATTCAATCCGAAAACTCGTCAAATCTTATCAATCAATCCAATCAAGCTAGGCAGAGATTTTTGAGCAATCAATCAAGCTCGCGGCAGCGAGCTTGATTGATTGATTATTGACAACTCTGATGACGACGATGGAAGACGTCCGACGACTGAGGCAGCTCCTAGGATGCAGAGACAATATTACCAAGCACCACCGAGGCCTGAATCAAACACGCTTGTGCAGCCACCCAAGATTGCAGAGCTCCCATACCTTGAGGACCTGCAGAACCACTCAGTGGCTCCCAACCTGCCGCCCACTCCGACTCCAGTTTCTCGGGTCCGGGGCGAGTTCTCGAGTCAGCCACCGCCACAAATGCGACGGTTCTTCGACGCTCCTCTTTCCGATCCGTCATCACACAAGGCAGCCGTTGAACTCCCTGGTCAACCCATTGTTCGGCCTCGTCCTGGTTTTCTTCAGCGCGATAACGAGGAAGAACCCAGGATGATCCACCACGTCTCTCCGGGTGGGCCCATGCCAACGGACGCTTTCAACTCTCCGCTACCCTCGTACATCAGACCTGCCAGTCCGAGCAGTACGATAAACCTTGGAGAGGACGGAACTTTGACTCCTGGGAGGCGTCAGCAAGAGCAAAATCTTATCCCGGATCCACCTCGTTTGCCCACGGTTGGGGTTCCAACGGGCCGTGACGGCATCAGTAGATACGGAGATCTACTGACGCATTCGCTGGGCCGGATGCCAGGGGAGGGTACCGTACCAACTGTGATGCCTCAGGTCCCCGGGCTAGGTCACGGAAGAGAAAGCGCTGTGGTCTCGGAGAGGGTCAAGGAGACTCCGGAGGAGAAGGCGAGGAGATTGGAGAAGGAGGCCCAGAAGCGGCTTCGAAACACGATGTAGAAGAAAGCCTTTCCGCAACAGTATAGAACTAATTAGATCCTAATTTCCATGTTCATTCTTTGTTGTCATAGTGATTACCTGGTCCATTTGTATCTACTCATCCAATCCACCCAAGATTAGACATAACTATAGTTTGGCAACCTGTGTTAAATAAAAATTAGTGTGATACGAACAGTCTTCATGGGTATCAAGATGTGGATAGAAGGATCACGTGGTCCCTGTCAGAACTCGGGATAATATCTCTGGAGCCCAGTTCGATATATATTTCGTATCTCTTATTAAAGGTTGATGATCACACGATTCGCATCTCTGAAACATTTCTGCATAATGCACTCATGTCACGACCACCAATTTAAATATAGGTACTTCGTCCAGGTTCCTGCAGATTGTGTCAATCACAAACCCGCGAACTCCGAGATTTGTGATAAAGTGCACATTAATTTCCATTGGTTTCTATGTATACCGAGTAAGTGTCTGCAGGGTGAGAGTCTCGATACACTCCGAAATGTTGAACGTATGTAGTTTTGTCATGACCGGGTTGCGTAGTAGTTTGTAGCATTCAACTGCGAGAGTCCCATGTGGCCGGTCGCAATCGCCGGCAATTCTCTATTACCTCGTACGTTTCTGTTGGTGTACGCGCCGATTAAGGTCAATGCAGCACACCCTCCAATACAAATTCCTATGATTGCACCCGTGGAGAGTCGCTTTGATTTTGGAGGCTGATTTCCAGATGTCGAGGAAGCCGTCGGTTCGCCAGTGCTACTTGTAGCGCCCGCACCCGTTGTCGTAGTGACACGTCCCGCAGTCCCAGTTACTGTGGCTGGCGGTGCCGCAGAAGCAGTGTATCCTTTTTCGATGCAATACTGCGAATAAAGTCCTCCCGCAGTAGACGCATTCATTCCAGCATCGCCACCCGTACACGCTTCCCGGACGCAAGACGATAGGTGCTCTTGCGCTGGTTGTTGTAGATCTGGTCGGCAATAGCAGTCGTTGGTAGCTAGCCAGGACCTGCTATTGCAACCCCGTGGGGCGCAGCCAATCGCATTTCCAAGCACATCGATCAAACAGGATCCGGTTTGGACGAAGCAACTTTGCGCGCAGCTCCTTTGGGGTGGAAAAGCGGCGATTCTGGTGATATCTTGGACTACTGTGCCAACTTGAGCGAGTATCATTGGGAAGTGGAAATAAAAAATAGTGAAAAGAATAAGGGAGGAATTTATTGTGTGGTGTCGCATACTGACAAGCTGAGTCTCAAACTTGGCAAAACTTGGAGCGTGGATTTTGAAGCGATGAGACTGTGAAAAATCGCGTTTTGAACGAGTCTTGTTCCCGGGGCTGCATCATTTAAGGAGTGCATCAGGCGTTCGTATCTGCACGACCCAAAGTGGAAGAACTGGCATAAGTTCAAGTGCCACTGTCTAGGGTAAGCGAGCCGGGTTCTAGAAGCTGATATAGCGATTTTATTCAGGTCGTAGCATACTAGTAGCTACAAGACGAATGTAGAATGGGTAATATACACAACGTTGTTGAAGTTCAATTCTATAAGTGACTGGGTGAACCGATTCAAAGTGAGATAGCATACGAAGCTAGTCCAATTTTAGAGCATTAGACCAACACCTTGGAAAGGTTTATCAAAGGTTTAACTCGTCAGTAAACATTCTGCCATCTCGCATTGTAGATCATAGAGCCAATGAACATGTACTGTCTAACGACTAACTAGTCTTCATTCTACCCTTCCTTCAAGACATTGTGCTGTGGGTACATGGCAACGTCCTAGGGGTGACACAAGCTGTAATAAGAGTTCATTTTGAACGAAATCTATCGCACGAAGATTCCCTTAGTGCACGAGGAGGCAAGAGAGACACTAACCCTCCTGTCTAGACTATAGGTCAATAAGAAATATGTTGTAACTCTTTAAGTTGACACAGAATAGTCACAAGATACTTAGAAACTCGCAGGTAGCCCCGTGACTTCAGTACCTGCGTTTCACTCTCAGGAAGAGCTGGCTTTGAGGACCAGGCTAGAGTCAAACCCATTCACTTGGGGCTCGATTCGATAGCAGAGTCACCAAGTATGGTTCTTCATAATTTCCATGGTCGCTTTTAAGTTCTCCTCATTATAATATTCCAGTGTTGTGCATACACGACAACTCCTACACAAGCTTCCCAACATCCACCCGCCCCACAAGCATTCCGGTTGTATCTTCGGCTGCGATTAGTAAGTCTGTACTGGCCAAGAGTCCCCATACCGGATACTCTTTTGCAATCCAGCATGGGACACGCGGAGTACTCTCCTAATGGAGGATCACATAACAACGATCGTGGAAAGGATGACAGAAACGAAAATGCAGACATGGATAAGGCTATGGCTGACAGTCTACGCACTTTGGCGCAAGAGGAGAGAAAAGACCTCGCTGAGGATGGCGCAGTGAAGATGGCGCAGCAGATCAGCCTCAAGACGTTCAAAGAAGACGCTGATGCTGCTCATCGCAGGGCAATGGTTCAAATTGGTATAACTGCAGACCATCAGGCTCTCGAACGGGAGACAAATCGAAATCGAAATCTCAGAAGTCCCCCCCTTCCAGTAGGGTCAACGCCGTCTTCGGCCCCCAATAGAGGCATGGAAGTCCCGAATCCGCCTTCGAGTCCACCACCGCCCTATACCATCCACAACTACGGTACCGTAAATATAAATCCTACCTTCAACACCACTGTTCTTAGATCGGGAAGGAACGGTGAGAGTGGCGATCACAGCTCCCGTGTTCAGCGAGCCCACAATCGTTTGCCATCCACTGAAGAGCCACCGCAGAAGTCGAGCAGTAAGCCTAGTTTACTGAAACAAATACTGGGCATTTCGAAGGGTAGCACAAAAGAACCGATCTCAGACGTTGACTCAGCCTATGGTAGAAGTGAGGATGCGCACTCTGAATCGGGACGGTCTTCTGTTCGAGATGTAGCGCATCATCTGGCCGATGGTACCTTGACCCGCGAACACTTGTCTGAGTTAGTATCCGGGCGCACGAAGCGAGCAGATTCATTGCATTCGGACCGCGTACATGCTGTCACACCGGGACACTCCAGAGACCGATCTCATCGTACTTCTTCAAGGTCAGCAACCAGTGGTCACTTCAAATCTGCCGCGTTGAATGGTCTTTACTCAAATGAAAGCCGATCTAAATCGACAAGAAACTCGCGGAAATCGCGGAAATCGCGTGATTCGCGTTCTGGGACAGGTTCAAGGCAGCAACATGACGTTCGGGCTCGTCAACGCATCCACGATTCGACGGCTAGCCCTACTGCTTCCTCCAACCGGTCGAATCGGTCTATGATGGACGAGTTTCCCGCGAGTAGCGACTTTGTTTCTCCCACTGTACCGCTCACCTCTGGCGCAGAATCTAACCCACCGCCCTACTCGCCATCTGATCGCCAGCTTTCCGGTTCATCACCTACCGTGAACGACATGCTTACCTCTCACAGCGTAGCCTCTTTCGGGTTTCGCCCAAAATCAGATACAAGCGAGACTCCAGATGACTCAGAACTACCTGACATGCTTCACCACCTATCATCAGAAGGTGTACCGCTCAACGGCTTAGACTCCCCTCTCCCTTCCGAGATCGCTCATGGTACCCCAACCACGACCGTTATGGGCAGGGAAGACCGATCGATCCATCGGCGGGAATGGGAATTATACGGGCGTGCAATGAACGACCCACCTCGCTTACCAACGACTGGGGTTCCGACTGGCCGAAATGGTATTGACAGTCATGGTGATTTGACTATGCGGGGCCTCTCTAGGATGCCGGGTCGTGGTAGCATTCCCGCCACGATGCCAGAACTGGACGATCCTGTAGATAATCGCCGGCATGGAGAGCGGAGGTCCCAGATTCCGAGTGACCAGACTACACCGGATATGCGCGCGAGGCAGAAGGAGAAAGAGGGACAACAGAAACTTCGGAAGAAACTGTAGAAAGTTTCCTGCTCCAATAGCCCAGTTATTCATAGTCGACCAAGACTATCCAGGTAGTTTCATATGGCATTCAAGCGTAGTCATAAATTCGATGTAGGCTCTAGTCTGTAAGTCCTCAATACAAATGCACATAAAGCTCGAGTTTTTCCCCAGTCCTAACAGACTTCATCTTCAATTTTCTTTTTCCTCTGTACCTATTTATTTCCTCCAGAAACAGCCTGTTTAACCTCATGTGCCTCTAGTATCTCCACAACTCTCTTGCGTTTCTTTTTCTTCGCCCACGTTAACGCTGTTCTACCCTCTCCATCTACAATCCCTGTATCAGCACCCCGAGCAAGAAGTTCTTGAACAATATCGACATGTCCACCTTGAGCAGCAAGAATTAGAGGCGTTTTCGATATCAACTCAGGCAGTCCTGGTGGAGCTACGGGTAAATCCAGTTGAGTCATCTTACCTATCAAGTATTTCGCTATATCAGTTTGGCCGTGCTCAGCTGCCCGATGTAAGGCTGTATAGCACCCTAGCTGGCCAATGCTTGTACTAGTTCCGACCAAAGCTTTTGTAAGCTCCAGAGATCCGCACTCTATTGCAACAGATAGTGCGTCGTCATCTTCTTTACCGCCGTGCTGATCCATGCGCTTTGGTTTGTAATTTCTCTTTGTGATAAGGCGGTGCATAACGGTTATATCTTTCGCATATATGGCGGCCTCGAAAGCTCTATACCCTTGTGGATCTTCACAAATGATGTTTGTCTTTTCCATCAGGCTATCCACCAGTAATGGGCACCTAGCATATATGGCCGAGTTCAGTGCGTCCGCCATGTCCATGGATGTATCTGCAAGAGATTTCCATGGCTCTTGACTGAGCATGTCGAGCGCAATACCCTCTTCCACCATACTTGCAGCACGTGGCAGAAGTCTTTCAAGATCAACCCCGGGTATAGAATGCTTCAGTAACGTCTGAAATAGGTCCCGGTGTCCGTACTCAACAGCCTTTTGAAGAGAATCATTCGATAAGGTATGCAAATCCTCACCTAAAATTGTGTGTGAGTTGAGAATATGGTGAATGATTTCAGGCCGCCGCAGTCTGATCGCCGCTCTAAAAACGGACAAGAAGCCGTCCATATCCGGGGTGATAGGTTGAAGAAGGTCTAGAACGCTACAGAAAAAGCTTAGACCAGCCAGAACTGCATGAGGAAGATCATATTGATTCAATTTCACGCCATTCTGGCAGAGCCACTCAACTGTATCGAGTTGACCTTCCCTTAAAGCCCAAGTAAGGGGGCTATGATACCGTAAATCTGGCCACTTTAGGTGTGCTTCCCGTATTTGTCGATCAGATCCGCGTAATTCTCTGACATGCCTTTTGAGCCAATGTGTTAGGCCGAAGCCTGCGTAGATGTGTGTTGGTGAGGTCACAGGGATCATCTCAACCTGGTTCGGCAAGAGTCCGTATCGGTCGCGTATCCAGGTACGCCACCATCTACGCAAGTCGTTTTGATCTCTGAAAAGGAACCTTTCAAGATCGTAGAGACCGTCGGAGGACGACCCCAAGAGCTTAACGTGCTTGAACCAGTTCTGCACAGCGTACTGCAGAAACGGTGGAACATGCTGGGAACCCTTCTTCCACAGGTATGCCGACGGGTTGGTAGCATTCTGGTTACAGATAGCGTTGATACAGGCTTTCGCAAGCAGTACGTGGGTATTTTCTAGATGCAGACCAATCTGGCTTGGAAGCCGATCGTTGTTATTGCTTACTAGGTATTCCCTTACTGAGTAGTGAACGAAGACAAGCTCGGTTTTATCACTTTCGGAACTCTTTTGGCGCCGGATAAGCGGATAACAGGATTCCAGGATATTATCAAAAGTTTTCATAGCGAGAGTAGCTTTTGAGTCATCGCTAGCAACACTTTTGCCCTTTTGGTTCCTATATTCAGCGTCATCTGTGGGCTTCAAATTCGTGGCGTGCGACTCTTCATCTCTTGACTCTGTATTATCAGTCTCTCGTTCGACCGCAAGGGATATTGGATCCATATCAGGCAACATTATGTGGACCAAGTCTTCCGCCGTAAGCGGCGATGCAGCGGTACACAACAATCGTAGTAGTAAATAACAGTCCTTTTGTAAATCCTCTTGTACGGACTCTAGGATGTGTTGGTAGAACAATTCGAGTTCTTGATTTGGATCGCGACTCCTCAAACTGCCTCTATCAAATCCTTCTGTGAGGTGGTCCTGAAGAATGTGTTGGCCTTCTGCAAGTTTCTCAACTACAGATTCGATTGTCTCACTTTTTTCTTTTATGCCTGGCTCCGAGCCGTAGACTTGATGCAACATAAACCAGAAGACAGCATCTCCTTCGACCTTCTGCCAGTCTAACATAAGGGTGGCTAGAAGGTGGTTTGTTCCTCCACTTGTATAGCGCAGAAGTAAAGCTCTGAATCGCTGAACCGTGATGCCTGGGTGAGTGTCGTGGTGAAGTAATACTTCTTTTGTGAGTCTATCTTCAAGTAAAATTTCAAGGTCTTTCTGAATTCCGCTCTTGTGTTCCTTTTCTAGATTGATAGAGATGAACCCTGATGGGGGTTTGTCGTCTTCACTAGTGATCAGAAGCTTGCACTTGTTCCTTTCTCCTGAAGGACACCTATGAGGAAAGTGGCTGGAAATCAAGTCTAGCATAGTAGCCTTTGTGGTGATATCGCATTCGTGGAGTCCATCGAATACACAATATGTTATGCCAGAAGAATGATCTCGTAAGATGAACCGAAAGGCATTCCATAGTATTCTGGGCTGTCTACAAGCCTCGAGAAGCTGGATAGGTTTCGAAAAGATCGTTACAATGTTCCTCGGAAGGCCGGGTGTCTGATAGAGCAGTTGGTACAGCCAGCTTCGTATGATTGCGAAGGCAGAACTGCGGTTGGAATCTTGACCGCTGCAGAAAAAATAGAGAACTTTTGAGTTATCCTTGTTTTTCTCTAGTCTTTCTGTGACAAAGAGCGACAACGCCGTCTTCCCTATCCCCGTACTACCAGATATCCACAAGCGATCAGTATCTCTCTTTACCCAAGCTTGATATTTTTGATCATGTAACAACCACTCGCAAGCTTTGTTAGTTCTTCGTCCTATCGCGGCCCGGATCCGTGAACGATCGTCGTCAGGGTTGAAATCACGCAGTATCGTGAGGCACTCTTCGCGAGTCGGCTCGTCGGGCTCTTGTGCTTGATAGCTATGTGTTAGTGATATCCCAATTTTCATACCTGAGCCGCCGGAACTCACCAGTGGAGGTTGAAGGCGCTGCTTGGTTCGCCATTGCCAAGATCTTAAAAGCTGAAGCTGAGCGGGACGCAAGTAAGCTGCGGTGACACCACAAGTGGCCGGGACCTTGGGCTTAAATACTGCATAACGTTGGTTGCCAACTTAGGAGCGTGACGAAGTTGTACACATGATGAATGCTTGTGAGCACCAACCAAACAATCACGGTTCAGGTTTGTACAGTCATCTGAAAATAGGAAGTGGAGGTCTTATGATATTGGGTAACATTTACGAGTATTTTGATTGCTTATACCCTAAGCGCACATAGTGAGTTGAAGAACATTAAGGTGGAAGGAAACTGGAAGTTTGATGTTGGCATTCCCATTATGGTATTATCAAAACATAGAAATCTCTAAGTATAGTCAGTACAATGAGGCTCAGAATGCTCGACAATCTGGAAAGATACACAGTAGTACTATTAACTACAAGACTAAAGATCCGGTGTGAAGGCCTAGCCCTCAACCTCCCGACCCACCAAATGAATTCGACATATTCCCATAGTTCTGTCCCAGTTGCAATCCTCGATTTCCTTCTCCACTAAAAGTCACCGTGTTCTGATGGGTAGTTGCGGCAGTCTTCAATAGAGCATCCTTAAGTAGTTTGTCTTTGTCTTCGAGGGCCTTATGTAATATGTCAAGTGACTCTTTCTGCTCGGCGAGTATGGCAGCTTCCTCGTCGCAGAGACGTTGTTGTTCTTTGGTGATGGATTCGCTCGAAAAGAGGTCAACGAGATCGTTTACCAGTTCGTTGATTGTATCAACAATCTTCACGTATTCGTCGCGTTTGTAGAGGGCCCACTGAACCTTTGAACCCAACCCCTCTTTGGACTTGTATCTTCTATTAGTTCTTTCAATCGTCAGACTTTGTAGTTGTGTGTAGTTCGGTGGCTCGGGACGTAGTTTTGTGTTCTGTAATCGGCTCACTCAACGTCTTTGACTTTGTCTCTGCATCGCCAAACAATTTCAAGATGCGCTTGAGGACGTCACGCGAAGTAACCGCCTCAGACTTCGGAATCGGCAATTCTTCAAGTAGCTCCACCTTATCTAGCCCGATGGATTTACCCCAACGAGAAAGGCCCAGTCCTGCGAGATCGAGCTTTAGCTGACAGGTCTCGAAGTCGCCGGCAAACTCCCGTCCCAGACGAACGTACTGGAAGCATTCGAGTGCACTGCTGAATAAAGATGGTAATCCAATAACCAATCCTGCTACCTCTGTCATGATGAGACGAGAAAGAATTGTGGGAAGAATCTCGCTGTATTATAGATAGCTAGTGATGATCACGAGCACCTCCATTAGACCCGGGACACGTCGCATGGTGGATCATGTGTGTTTCAGATATCACCTGCCACTTATAGGCTTATAACCTCTTTGATAGGACGTTTCTGTCATCTAATATCGCGGATATACTACTGCGGTAAGCGGTTAGGCCTTATGGGGCCGCAATTTTCCGGCGAATACCCGATGGGGCAAGGTACATGTAAAAGCCCAAAGAATCTTCGGAAGGAGAAAACTTTATACAGGTTATTTCAGCGCTCTCAGTTTCATGTGCAATTTTGGTTAATCGCAGAAGGGGTTGGGTATAGGAGTACTGGCAACACCCTACTCTTTTGTGTTGTAAACCACCTTCGCTCTGGTGAAGTACAACAAATCTGTGTTGTGTAAGCGTTGCCTGCAGTCTGGCCCATGCAAGGACTTCCGAGTATACGGGACCAAAATTTGCCGACGACATAATGCCAGTGCGAAGGTAAATAACTGTCGTGTTGGTCCGGTTGGGTACGTGTCGATGACGACTTTCAACGTGATCAACATCATCAAGGGTACTCTGATGATCTGTCGCGGTCTTTTTAAATAAATTCTTGAGTGACGTGTCAGCGTGATGTCGATGTAAGATCTCCATCCCCTTCTCATGCCTCTCAAGCGCAGCATAGTGAAGGGCGGTGTTCTTTAATATGTCAACCATATCGATTAGCGAGCCTTGCTGTATAAGCATCTTAATAACTGTCTCATTTCCGGTGATTGCTGCGGCCATCAGCGCAGTTCTACCATATTTGTCGGCTTGACTAATGTCTGTGGTTTTGTTGAGCAGGAATCTGATCGTCTGGAGATGGTTCCCCATTACTGCTACAGTGAGTGGAAACCAGCCTTCGACGCTCATTTTGTTGACATCTATGCCATTTTCAAAGAGAAACTTGACCCCCCATATGCGACCCGCGAATGCAGCGTTACAGAGAGTCGAATTCCAAGTCGCAGCACTGCGATCGAAGGCCCCACCACGGGACAAGATCACGTCGGTGATAGCTTGATCACCAGACTCTATAGCGAGGTGCAGAGCTGTGATGCCGAGGTCATTTTGGTACTGAAAATCGGCATCGCTCCGTGTTAGATAATTAAAGGTTTCCCTCAAGCCGTGCTGTATAGCTTTATGGATGATGGGACCCCTTAATCGATGCAGATCGTCTGGGACCTGTTCTAGTAGCATCAAGACAACTGCATCGGTAGTCCGTGAATGGATAAGTCTAAGCGCGATGAGTACGTCCCCACGATGACAACCGAACTGAAGAAGATTCCGCACTACTTTTTCCGCCCCAACATAAGTGGCAAGCTGAAGCGGTGTGATCTTTACACGTCCTTGCAGTAAACTGTACATTGTTGGTGTGTTCAGATAAACGCCTACCTCTGCGAGCAACTTCACTGCTGTATGATTTGCCTGAGCCGTCGCATCCAACAAAGCCGATATTCCGATCGTGCTCAAGAGATTGGCCTCTACTCGCTCAATAATGTATTGTAAAATATTGATGCTGTGAGTAGCCCATCGGAGGGTGTCCCCATCAGCCTTAGCCCCGTACCCAATCAGCTTCTTGACCAAAGACTCGTCTTTTGTGTCAATAGCATACATAAGCGGAGTTTGATTAGTCTCGTCACGTGTGTTCAGGATTTGACACCTGATTCCGTTGCTAGTGTTGATAAGAATTTCATCAACCCATGTATTCAGGTTGAAAAAGGCGGCCATATGGAGAAGGGGTAACTCGGTTCGTCGCGCACCATAGTGTCTGATGAAAGCGATTTTGTCCACTTCCAGGAAGTAGGACAAGAACCAGTTCAAGCGTAAAGGAGAATCTGCCGATAGGAAAGGCGAAAGTGGATCGTAAAGCTCCAGACCAGCTCCAGGTGTTTTCAATGCATGCGTGATCCAAAAGATTGCAGCATAGAACAAGAACGGTGATTGACTTTTAATGTGGTCGAGGTTGAAACATGTCCAGTTGGTTTTCAGCATGCTCGTAGACAAGTATGCCAAACATCTCTGGGAAATCTCAAGGTGTGAGGGTCTCTCGTCAATTCGAAATTGGTCGACGCTAGGATTGTTGCTCTCGATGTTGCGCAAGTAGTCCTTCAAACTTACGTGCACTAACATTATGACAAACTCCTGTTTGGGTTCTGGAATGTACTGAACGAATACATTGTCTTCCTTGTGGTTCAAAAGGATAGGCCCTATCTCTTCTTCTCGAAAGCGTTCATAGTAGATGACGGTGAGGTTCTACTTTAGTGGAATATGCAAATATCTGTAAACACGCGAGTAATTTCCACACATTGGTGTTCTGAAGAAAATATTCTCCCTTTTCGCTGGCTTGATTTGGATCAGAGATCCGCAAGCATCCAAGTGAGAATGAAGGATTGCGGTGGCGCTTAGTCCCCGAGATGATGTATATCCTAAAGCATCCGCTAGTTCGGCTAGTGTGAGTGGACGATGAATTTCGGAAATCCAGCGTAGGATCCTGGAGCAACTTCCACCACGACGTCCGTCGATTTGACTCAGAAAGCGAAAATATAACGCAGTTAATCCCGTGGGGCTCTCTTCCAAGGCATCTAGAATATCCAGACATGTGCTCTTCTTCTCCAGCTCTTGCATCAATAGTCCGACCCAAAGAAATGTTTCTTTCGCTTTTCGAAGGAGTTGTATTCGTACTTCGGTCTCAATCTGGCCAAAATCCCTTATCAGTGACAAGTTCTGTATAGAGAATTCGATAAACTTTTTCACATCCGCCCGCGATTCCATAATCTTCTCGGTATCCATTCGGATGTGACGCTTAGGTTCAAAATACAGCACCTGGAGAGGTCGGCTGAGGCCAAATAACTTAAACTTGTTGGTCCAAGCGGATTTCTTGTCAGAGAAAAAGAGTTTCGATAGTTGCTTGCGTGAATCGAAATCACATTCATCCAGTCCATCGATCACACATATGACATGGTCGATACCGGGGTCATTGATCATATCTGCGAAGATCTTCCAGAGAATACCTAAGGAAGAGAGAGTATGTTGAGCCTGGCTTTTTCTCAATGGAGGGGACGCGTATTTTCCTAGAAAGGGCCTCTTCCGAAGAAGTTGGAATAACAGACCTCGCAGCACAGCTACCGCGGTATTTTGCTTTTCGTCGTTGTAGCGACAGAAAAAATAAAGTACAACACAAGTGTTTTGGTCGTGAGTCTCTTCGAGCTTCTCTGTTACAAACACGGAAAGGACCGTCTTCCCTTTGCCAGGGCTACCACTTAGCCACAGGGAGCCTGAATCAGATGCCAGCCAAGCTATGTAGTCGGAGTCTTCTAGGATCCATTCGCATGTACCGGCTGTGCGATCTCCTTTCTCAATCCGGATGTCTTCTCGATCGACCTCCGGGTCGGTGAGGTAGAGAAGTTCCGCACAAGTGTCCTCAGCTGAGAGCGCAAATCAATGATGGTTTCAGCTTGAGTAGCGTAATACTGACCGGGGTTTCCCGGGTCGGGATAGTGATTGTGGATATTTCCTGCATTGTAGCCCACCTGTGACCCTCGATTATCACGACTGAAGGCTGAAGCGTGATCCATAACGACTATTGTTGCAAAACCTTCAACCCGCGGGGTGAACCGACTTTAAAATACCTAGTGTTTAGGATTGTTCTTCTGGAGGTGTTTGAGATAGGGTAACAATCACGCGGTATGTGAACGAAAGCGTGCGTCACAAACTTGACTCACCAGCATCGTAGCATCATGTTTGTGGTACATTGTGCCCAAAACTCAGTGCTTGCTATAGAAGTACAATCACAAGCAAGTAAACAATAAACCTACTACACAATTGGCAACATGAAACGTCGTGCGAATGTGGTCGAAGCGGGAAGACGTCGCGTCCATGATAAAAGCTGATAGCGCCTCGTATTGTATCGGGCCAAAAAGCGGCAAATTTGATATCTAGTAATTGGACGTTAGCATGTGCTATGATAAAAAGAGAGAGATACATTAGCAGTTCATCTTACAGTTGGTTAGCGCGACATCCTTCAACACGACATGATGACCTAAACAGCGGCCAAACTTGGGCATTCTAGACGACTGAAACTAGCGTCTAGCTAACAACGTAGTAGCCGGCGGATTCCGCAATGTAAATTCGGCGAGGCGGTGCTGTTGGGTTTTTGAGCCCCCAACAAAGACTTGTTGATGCTGCTCGTACGCCCCGTCGTACGAGAAGTAACCCTGTTTGCATATATCTTGACATGTTTCGTGCAACGAGCCCATCCCAACACCTTGCTAGCAGTCTTGTGTTAATTTTGAGTTCAACAGCCTTGTCCAATATCTTTAACCGAGTGACACGAAACCACGCCCGGAGCTCCCGGATTTGTGCGGCACGTCTTTGCTCGCAAGACGCCCAAAATCCAGCACCAGAACGACTCTATAACACCCAAGTTTCTACCGATAGTAATAAACACTATGGGAAAGACTGCTGTAGTTGTGAGTAACTGAAGAAACCTGACAATACCGATAGTAAAGCTGACGTGATAGATTGGCGGGTCGATAGGAGGGCTGATGCACGGCATTATGTTAAAAAGTTATGGGTACGACGTGACCATCCTCGAGAAGGAACTCTCCCTTTCGCGAGAGGGGTTCGAATCAGGTATCAAGATTGGCAAGGATATCACGAACTTCCTCAAGAAACACGACCGCACGAACAGTGCATACGGCGTCGAAACTACACACAACTATCGCATGTTCGACCAGGATGGAAAGGCGAAACTCCAATCCAAGCAATCGGCTACAACAACAAATTGGGGTTACTTGCTGCATATCCTAAGAGCCAACTTTGACGGCACGGTCTCGAAAGCGGTTCCACGGCTGTCTGAAGCCCCTGATACGGACGGCAAGGGTGAGTTCAAGAACGGAGCACGCGTGACGGATATCAAGGATCTGGGGAATAAGGTCCTAGTACAGTATGAAGATACCATCCGTGGTGCCTCAGATTCCATTTCGGCAGATCTCGTCATCGCTGCAGATGGAACTAATTCCTTCGTTCGGAACGTCCTTATGCCAGATGTGAAGCGGCAGTACGCGGGATACCTTTGTTGGCGGGGCGTCACTCAGGAGAAGCTCATTGACGATGAGTGGAACCAAAAGTATTCGGGAAAAATAACGTTTCAATTCATGAAGCGGCATTATCTTATTTCGTAAGCATTAGCTGGCTTTCATGCTTCTGGTTGCCCGACTTACACGCTGCAGGTATACAATCCCTACGGACGACGGAGAGCTGGAGCCAGGAAAACGTCTCCACAACTGGGTCTGGTACAACAGCGTCCCGGAGGATTCCCAAGAGCTTTCTGATATCATGACTGACGAGAACGGAGTACTGCATTCTGGAACTGTGCCACGCGGACTCGTGCGCCAGAAGCTGTGGGACAAGCAACAGACACGAGCGGTCGCTGAGACGCCGCCGGGGATCGCATCCATCGTGCGCAACTGCGAGCGGCCATTCATAACCAAGATCTATGACGTGGTGTCGCCAAAAGCCGTGTTTTTCGGAGAGAAGCTTTTCCTGGTGGGTGATGCAATGGGCCCATTACGTCCAAATGGCGGGATGGGGACGAATCAAGTAGCCTATCATTGCAACTTGTTCGAACAGGTGATAGAAGGGAAGATGACCCCAAAGGTGTGGGAGAAGGCGGTGTTGCGATACGGAGATGCGCAGCGTCAATTTTCGGTGATGATGAGTAGTTATGGAATGGGGGGCACGCTATCTGTCATGTGGAATATTTGCAAGTGGTTGCTGCTCTTGCTCCGCCAGCGACTAGGATTAGCTCGATGATGGACGGGATGCATGGCTGGAAACTGAGCTAAAATAAGAGGTTCCTTATCGATAAACCAAGGTCGCGTGACGTACGGTAAGCCTTGGCGTGACGCATCTTCAGTCGGGTCTTCGAGATTTTATGTTTGCCTAATTCCACAGTCCGCACCCTCCCAAACACCTCTCTCGTTACCCGCGCACAAACGCGACCAGCCTTCAATATAGGGCGAAAGCACAAAGCACACCGCCAGCAGCTCCAGCAGAGCGAGCCGTGGCTCAACTCGCAGAAGAACCGCAGCAAAGGCAGAGGACGACGCGGCAGGATGGGCCAGGGTGAGTCGCACGTTGTGAGTGAGGACACGCCTCCTCAGTCACTGGATAGTCGCACTGTAGAGGCGGTGGCCCAGTACATCAAAGATGGACGCGCGCGTCGAATAGTTGTCATGGTATGCTCCTTCACGTAGCGTAGCGAGCTTTTCTGATGCAAGAAAGACAGGCGCAGGCATAAGCACATCCGCGGGAATACCAGACTTCCGATCGCCAGATACGGGGCTATATGCCAATCTTGCGCGCCTCAAGCTCCCCCACGCCGAAGCTGTCTTCGAAATCAGCTACTTCCGGAACAACCCACTACCGTTCTACACCCTCGCACAAGAACTATACCCGGGGAACTACCGGCCAACAATTACACATTCGTTCATAACACTGCTACACCAGAAGGGGCTGCTTCTAAAGCTGTTTACGCAGAACATCGACTGTTTAGAGCGCGAGGCTGGGGTGCCCGACGACATGCTCGTTGAAGCACACGGCAGTTTTGCGAAGTAAGCAAGCCCCATCATACACTGCTTGGTGGTTGGCTAACTTCTCCAAGTCAACGTTGTATAGAGTGTAAATCACCCTACCCGAAAGATCTCATGCGCAAAGCAATCAGCGAGAAATCAGTACCGCATTGCATCACAGAAATTTGCGACGGGCTCGTTAAACCGGACATTGTCTTCTTTGGCGAGCAACTACCGGCCGATTTCAACGCAAACAAGGGGCTACTTTTCGAGACGGACCTATGCATAATCTTGGGAACCAGTCTGAGCGTGCAGCCTTTTGCATCGTTGCCCCAGTTCTGTCCGGATGAGGCGCCGCGGGTTCTGATCAACAAGGACCAAGTTGGTGGCATAGGCTCAAGAGCTGACGATGTGCTCATGCTCGGAGATTGTGATACAGGTGTTCGGAGACTGGCAGAGGCATGCGGGTGGCTCGAGGAGTTGGAGGCTTTATGGGCTAAGACTGCACCAAAGGATCAACCGAAGTTTGAGACTGTGAAGAAGAGTCCGGACGAGCAGCTGCAGGACAAAGTTGACCAACTCACGAAGGATATTGATGAGAACCTGAGGCTGAGTCAGGCACAACACAAGTGGCTAGAGAACCATGTGGATAACAAGTTCGCCAGGATACAAGGAGATGAGAAGAATGACGGCACAATGCATGCGGCCACTGCGGAACCAACCATGGACGCCATGTCCACGGTGGTACCTGTAGCAAAGTCAGAACGAACAGGCCCGAGTGGCAGCTCTGGAGCACTCGGCCATGTTTTCCCATTTGAGGACAAAAAGCCTTCCCTTTAAGCCCTGCACATCGGAGCGATCTTTTGTTCGGTGGGCAACCTTCGGTGTTTCTGAAAGAAGTGGCGCAACGGGAACCATAACACCACGAGCTATGCTCTCATGTACATTCTGCTCTATACCCCAAGCCGTCTTGTAAATAGTTGTACTCATCATCCATAGTACGACTGACTATGGCAAAGTCTGAATTCACCCTTTATGGCAGGAGCAAAGAAAATGTCAGCCTCCATCTTCATATAGTCTTACTGTTGTTGTTCGGAATGCTTGCCGACCCCTTCGTAACGTCATTCGAGGGACTCATACAGTCAACCCAAGCATGAATTTACATACACGACACACCAACACAACCATCTCCTTACCATACCGATCACGAAATCTATCCATTAGCGCTTCAAGGATCCACTAAAAGAGCATATGCCTACCCCAAGCTTAGTCGAACTTGTACTTCACGGCAGGAGCAGGAGCCAGCATGAATTCGGCCCTACAATGTTTTATTCACACCATCATTTGGCGTTCTGGTCCAGTTTTGTAATATTCTAGCCCCAGACCGACGCATGACATGGTAATTTTAGAATTTTTGTGCTCATGGGGTCGTCGAGGGCACACTTTTAGTATGCTCCAAGATGCCGTGGTTGGGAGGATGAGAGACGTGTGATTGTGGGGGGATTTTATAGATGATGGATGGGGAGGAGAGATGAGAGTCGGTGGGTCTGTAGCCGGATTCGTCAGACTACTCACGTAGATGGTGACCCACATCATCATTGACCGACCTAGGCTATCTACTGTTCTGAGAGTTTCCCGAGATTCCAAGTTTGGGTTCAGAACACGTGACTAAAGTGCTCTGTAAACCTTGGCATTTATCAATTGACCTACCTGCCTATAACAAACGATCCCATTATGTAAAAGCACATCAAAATGCAAATTTTTACGATCTGGGATCTGGCGGACGACAACGTCTTCGTCCAGAACCAGCGGGGCCACTCCTAGCGCCAAGATAACCCCCGCCCCGCAATCCCAACATCATCCACACTCCCAACGCCTACACCCCAACGCATCCCATCCCGTTCCAACCGCTCCTACAACTCCCGACGCAGCCAAAATGCCACCCCCAAGCGACATTCTCAACGACCCGGAGATAGCCCAAGCCTACGAAGACGTACGCTCCGACAAATCGGAGACCACGTGGCTCGTCCTCAAATACGCAACCGCGACCTCGGACTCGCTAGCACTAGACAAGACCGGCACCGGCGACATCGCCGAGATGAGCGAGACGCTGGGCGACGATGAAGCGGCGTATGCGTATGTACGGATGAAGGTTGGGAATGATGAGTATTCGGAACGAACGAAGTTTGTGTTTGTGGTTTGGGCGGGTGAGTATTGTCCCAAGAGGTCGACGATGCCTCGATATAGTGCAATGGTCTAGTGCTTTTAGCCGGATGTGAACAATAGGTGACTGTGAATGCCAGGTCCAAGCACGAAGATCATGCGCAAAGCGAAGATGAGTTTCCAGAGCGCCCAGGTCAAGCAGGTTATCCGCACGTATGCGGTTGAGGTGCAGACGTCGGATAAGAAGGACTTGGAGGCGGAGGCGGTGACGATGAAGTTGAGGAAGGCGATGGGGGCGAATTGTAAGTGGTTGACTTGTGGGTGGTTCGCAAAAGCTAATGGTCATTGTAGATGATCGGCAAGGAACGTCTTACTGAAAGACATGATGGTTTTGACCTATGCGTATCGCCTGAATAGACTCGTGTTGCTATATAAACCCCTTATTTCGCCTTATGTATCATTCTGATTGATCCATGAAGTATATCATGCATTTTGAGTTCCGGTTCATAGACAGCACCCGCGTGGGCTTTACGACAGCTGGCGAAATAATTCTCCAAGTTGGTATCTTTGGCTTCTCAATCTACACCATACTCATCATATTCCTGAGGTTTTCTAGTCGAAGTCTCATTTTGCGAGTACCAACGCACGAGAACATATCCCGTTTCTGTGCTGCACTTTTATAGCACTCGACACATGCGTCAACCAAGTATCGAATCTCACGCGAGATGTCGGTGTTTCGAGTCCACCTTTCAATCATGATTGAATTGTTAACTTTTCTAGGTCCTAAACTAGTCCTAACGTCTGCAATCCCAAGTTTCAGTTGATATTCTTTCTAGAACAACACAACAAGGCAGAACCATTGCAACTGGCTGTGCGGAATTTTTCCGAAGTAAAAACATACAACTCTTGTTGCTAGAGTTCAGGTCACCCCATTAGATACCATATCGGCTGATTTCTCGAATGTTTCCAGAAGCACGTCACAAGCCAGCTGCTCTTTTGTCGTGAACGCTTTGTTTCGCTTTCCTTAAAGTTCAAGAGACCATGAGACTGCGCCCATGCATTGAATCGTACTGAAATATTCCATTCTTTTACTCCAAACATACAGATAAGCACATATCTGCTCTGACGTTCGTCTCGCTCGCATACGTCGAAATGTCGAATTATTTGATATGCCCCTCTATCTCTACGTGGATCGCGGTCAAATAATAGAGTCTCGTTCTCGGTCCTTCTTAGGCACGGACGAAGAAAACACCATTTCGTCTAATCCTGATATTCTAGGCGAAAGAAGGGAACATGTTCTCTCCGCACTCAATCCCTACTCCAAACACTACTGTCATGAAAAGGCAGCACCAGCATTTCTTGTGCACGGTCTCGACTCCAGCTCCTTTCCATTCTCGGAAATCATCAGGTCCTTCTCTATCTTTAGCTTCAACGTTTTTGCATTCTACGGGTTTTTGTGCGCAACACCATGCATGTTCGACAGCGGAGTTACAAAGTATTCTAGGTATTTCATGACCGTGGTTTCCATATTATCTTCTATGCTCATGGAGAAGCAGGACAATGTTTTCCAGTGCACCAGCACCACCGCCAACACCTTCTCTTGTCATGCAGTCGACCATAATTCGTTTTTCCGCGCTCCTAATATCCATCATATCAGTACTAAGACTATCTCTTGCCCTCATGTGGAAAGTATTGTTTGACACGAGCCACTTTGGTCACGTGCTTGTAGTCTTGCAGGTGTAGCATCCTCCCCCTACTCCCACACATCTATCGTCGGTATATTCCTTCTACTCCAGGGGTCGCAGTCGCAGCCGACCCGGTTTCTCATTTAGCCTCGTAATGCCTATTTTATCCAGGCTCGAAGCCAACAACACCACTGGTCCTCATGCCGTGTTCTATCCCGTTCGCGACGGGGATCAACTTGGCGTAGGGTGATATCTTTCCGTGTTTCACATGGGTGACATGGTTCTGCCTTACTTTCCCCTACTTTCACATGTCATGTAACCGATGATCGTTTTATATTCCAATTAGCGGAAGTCAGACCCGCACCACTTCCCCATAGTGCAATTTGCATACTGTTTCCTTTCATATCCAAAACTAGACAACCTAGGAACACCATTGTTCTGTCAGATTTGCGATTTGTTTTTGTTACAACAGCATCGTTCTGTAACTGAGTCGACCTGCTGGGTTTTCAACGCATGCGAATAACTTGCACTAGTCTTCTCCCGCTCATGCATTCTGACATGAACAATTTTTTAAATTCCACGCTGTTTCTGAAAACGCCTCACTCGTTTTCCATCACCAGAAGTGCTGTAGGCTTTTCTCCGCGGTCATCTCCCATGTATTAGTCGAAAGCCCTTTTGGTCTTTCATTCTTGCCGCCCACAGACAGATAGACATGCTAGGGAGTTTAAGGGGACCTTGCATAGTCTAATACTGGAGGGTGTCTTTCTCCCACTCATACATCTTCACTTCTTTGATTTCGTTTCTATCAGCCGTTTCACGCCACACTTCTTCCCATCAGAAACATTGACAGACGTTTTTCTCCGCGCCCAGGCCCGAACCCATAATGCAAATTGAATATGATTTTAGTTCTTTCTTCCTCGATATCCAGATAGCCAGGCAGACATTAAAGGCAATCTTCGACATTCCACTTTTTCCGGACATGCAAAACAAAAGAAAACCTTTTATACAATGTCCACATCGTGGCACGCCTAGCTCTGCTTTTGCTCTCCTTTCGAAGATCTCCCACATGAAACAGTGCTCTTTCTTTTTCACTCTTCTCGAATAATTCACAACGCGGCCACTCCCTATGCGTCATTTTTGGGAACGCTTTGTTCCCATCACGGATGTCATGGATGACTTCAAATCTCCCATGAGTGAGTTGTGGGAAATCGTTTCTTCAGGACGTCCTCATCAATCTTCCACTACTTGGAGTTTCGCTCATTTTAGAGGCGCCCATATACAGTTCATCAAGGTACTTGTCTTTATGCAAACATTTCCCATATCAATAATTAGGTCGAGATGCTTTATAGAATCTCGGATAGATAGAAGAGCACCGAGACAGTCCCTGGACCGCCCATCTTCACAATGTGTAACAAATTCTTCCGCAACAGCTTCCACATGTGTTCATCTACTGTTCGTTTTCTATCGTCTAATCTTCCTCGTACCAGTCGCATGCGGAATTTCAGCAATGGAAGTTTTAGTGCGTGCGTCCAATTCTGTCCCAGAGACTCAGAGAGGAGCGGAAGTGTCTTTATACGACATTGGGTAGAGAGGAGAGAAGTAGAGTTGCGACTCGCGAGCCACCATGACCCGAATGCTCAAAATCTTCCCAACGGCCTCTGCATAATAGGAGATCTCCTGCCATTTTTGTAGCTTGCAGCGGTTCTCGCCACGGTCGCATAGGTTGCCATCAAGTTACATTTTTAGTTCTCAGGTCCAAATTTGTCTCTTGAAACGACGTCAGGGTCTTTTCAAGTAGCGAAAGTAAATTGCAGAAGTAGGCAGGTCCCAACCGCTTCATGATCAGATTGTCCCAAAACTTTCTCGACGCCCACATGTCTCAATACCTGCAATGTTTTCATTCCCTACAGCTTTTCTCGCACCAGTTACATGAAGCTCCTGTATACGCATTCTTAGTTCCCGTGTCCAACTCCGTCTCTTGAAGAATCCTAGAGTCGTGGAAGGTAGTAGCGAAGGTTCGGGAATCTTTATACTGTATCAGGTAAACACGAGGAGAAAAGGGCGATCCCCAAACGCTCCATGGCTCGCTCCATGGTCGTAACTTTTTCGCAACGTCCACATGTCTCAATCTCTTATGGATTTGAACTCTCAAAATTGTTCTCGCGGCAGTCATATATAAGTTATAACCGTGTTCTTGTAGTCCTAGCAACCTCTTATAAGGATGCCAGAGTAGCGTAGGTAGGTTTATACCATACCAAGTACAGAAGACATGGAGACAGTCCCAATCCCTTCATCGTCAGAGTTGACTTTCTCGACGCCCACATCCAAGCTCTCTTCTTGGTCTTATTTCTCTCAGCTTTTCTCGCGCTGGTCACATAAGTTTTTCTGGTGAGGTTTTGGTTCCCGCGTCTGACTTTGTCTCTTCGAGGATGTCGGAGATTGAAAGAGTAGCGAATGTTCGGGTATCTTTATACCCTACCAGGAAGACAGTAAAACATGAAGTCCCCAAACCCTTCATCATCAAAGCTTTCTGGGGCTTTCTCTAAGTTCACATTTTGCCATCCTATCCAAATTTTATTCCTTCCCGCTTTTCTCACACAGATCGCATGTAGTTGTTTTCTCCAGTGCCTTTTTGGTTCCAGCGATATCTCAGAAGCATGTCGGAGTATCGTAAACAGGAGCGAGAGGCGATTCCGCACCCTTCATCCTCGGAGCTTTCCAGAACTTTCCCGCCGTCCAACATGCCTCCGTATTCTCTAGATTTTTATTTCTTCTCAGGTTTCTCACACCACCCCCATGCGCTCTTACTCAGCGGTTATTTGGTTCCACCGACCTCTCAGAAGCGTTTCGGAGTACGGTAGGTATCTTAACACCATATCAGATAAAGGGGAAGTGACAGCCCCAGTCCCCAAACCCCCATGGGTCAAGCGTCTCAAGTTCTTTTCAGCGTCACCATGTATCTAGTCGCGATACTATGTTTTTAAGACATTCCGCGAAAGACCACGAACCCAGATCCCTATATAGCTGTTCCCATATCTTTTCAGTATCGAACTTTGTGTCGAAGGATGTTGGAGTCTGGGATACTATCGTGGGTAGGCAGATATCGTTATACCATACCACATAATGCAGTCCGCAAATTCTATTATTCACACGTTCCAAGCTTTCCCAACGCGCACATAACCCTCCCGTCTCATAGTTTCTTGTCTCTAGACCCTCAGCGAAGGACCACGCGCCCAGCTCCCCATGTGAACCACTCAACGGCCTTTTTAATACCCGACTCTGTCTCTCCAAAGGAAATAGATGTCTACAATAGTATAGGAGCGAAAGTATCTTTATACCACACCATAGTAAACAAAAAGTAGGAGAGATACGCAGTCCCCAGACCTTCCCATAGTACGTACGGCTCCAGGTCTTTTCAACGTCCACATGCTTGCACGAGTCATGTTTTTTATTGCTTTTCGCCACCGCCGAATTCTCCATTTGGATAAGACCGGAGAACTTTCTATACCCGAATTGATCTCTCAGAGTTTCATAAAATCGTCGTGCGGGTCTTTATCGCCGCAGCTGGCCGAATCCCCCATGCCAAGGTCTATATATCCGTTTCTTTTCTTTGGCCGCCAAATGCCATGCCAGCTCCACAGAACATATTTGCGTACTTCGTCTTGCTCGCACGATCATCCAGATTTCGAATCTGTATCTCTCCGGCGGCCCAATCCCCCATGCCTCCTTCCATCCGACTTTTTAGTATCCAACCTAGTCTCTCCGAGTCTCATGACAATGGGTTTTGGATCTTCTCCACCAGCCCGCCCGCCAAATCCTCCATGCTATGTCGGACGCTAGGTTCCCTAGTGTTCAACATCGTCTCTCAGAGTCTCATGAAGTCGGATCTTGATTCTTTTGCACCAGCACGCCCGCCAGATGCCCCATGTAATGTTCGCGGCCAATTTTCTAGCGTCCAAACAAGTATGCTGAACGTCTGTCCGGATGCACAATAGCATGGATAGACCAGCGTTTTTAGTATCCAAATCCATCCCTCACACTCTCATAGGTGCCGATATCTCGTATTTTTATATCCTCCAATCCCCATGACAACACCATCCTGGATATTCCCATACTCTGGCTAACTTTCCCTCTCAAGCCTCCATGTGACCACACTCGTACATCTTTATTGCCTCCGGCTGCCCAATCCCCCCATGCAATTCTGTTCGAACCATCTTGTCACATTCAATTTCATATAATGCGTTGTTTGGATGGCGAGCTGTCTGTATTTTTTTTCCCTCCCCGGCCGCCGAATCCCCCATGGAACCCAAATCCTAGGTATTTCGGTCATCCCCATGGCAGGTCCGGTCGACTTGTTTAGCATCCAGCTCAACTCGCTCTCTCCGAACCACATGATAGCTGCTGCCTCACTCTTTATTCTCTCCCGCCCCCACCCACTCCCCCATTCCACTCGTATCCTATGTATTTTCATACCCAACACAACCCCTCAAAGCCTCATAAATTCGATTTGGACGATCTTTATTCCTCCGCTCCCGCCGACTCTCCATGTGTGTCGTGTGTGTGTTTGTAATTTTATGTCATGTCCAATCCCTTACATCTTTCCGAAAAAACCAAATCCCAGAGCCACATCGACCGAAACATATGGTGTTTTTCCACCCACCCACCCACCACCCACTCAGCACCGCCCATGGGCCTTCGCTAGAGCAAGTTTTCCTCTCTCCCACAGCAGCCATACTCTTCCTCGCTACCGTCTTTTTCTATTCCCTGTCGTCATCTTCTCTTTTGATTTCGAACACGCACCGCTCACTCCATGTCTCTGTCTTCCATACCATTTAGGCCCTAGCACAGCTCAGCACACTCCCACTCCCACCCCATGAAGAACCTTCTCCTCAGCTTTGTTGTCACAACACTCCCACTCTCACTCATAAACGTCCTTTATCCCCTTCTTTTTCCCGCTGCCCTGCCATCGCCATGTATCTCGGTCTCACGGCTTTTCTCCTCCCAACACCACCACCACCACGTTCTTCGTTCTTCGTTGCCATTTTTTATCCGCTGCACCATAACTATGTCGCACTCCATTTTCAATTCATTTTCTCTCCAACACCCACCCCATTCAATGGTTTTTCGTAACTTTTCTTTTCCTTCCCACACCCACCAGTCCCCGCGCCGACCCATCACAACTGCCACACCAAATTTTCCATCTTCCCTCCCCATTGCCCATCTCTCGCTCCCACAGCTTCCAGAGCTCCCAACATCGCCATGAAGATGAAGAATTTTAGTACTGCACACCGCAGCACAGTACAGCCCCTTCTGTGAGGAAAAGGAAAGCAGAGAGAAAGGAGAACGAGAAGGCTTATATACCTCCCTGCGAGTATGTGCACGTGAGACATGTAAGCAACACCGAGAAGATTCTATCAAATGTAGTAATGTCTACAACCGCTTTTTATCATTCATTCATCCATTGGGTAAAGAGAAGAGAAGACTGTGAGAAAAGAAAACCACTTCGACCATGAAAGAACCCCACTCGCCCGCCACTAAAGATTTTTTTTCCAGTCCGTCTCCTGCCTCATCCATGCTTATGCATGATGCTACATGCAGGAGAGGAAGAGGGTAGAAATACCACATTCACACCTCTCGCAAAACCAAGCCCCTTCATCTCACCCCCCTCCCTCATCCATCCCCCCACCCACTCACCCCATCCTCTCAAACGTCGCCATCAAACTCCCAATAAACGTCGTAATCAAGCGACTCTGCACCGCGACGATATCCTCGGGCACGAGCCAAATCGTCGCGCCCATCTTGCGCGCAATGCTAATAGCCAGCTTGGCGTTCTGGTAGCTCTCCTCTTCGTTGCGGCCGGGCGCCACGAGGTCGTAGTCGACGTAGCTGCTCTTCATACCCGCCAGCACGTCGAGCAGGAAGATGGAGTTGGAGAGCGACGAGTCCTTGAAGGAGCGGATCTGCGTGCCCTTGCCGCCCTTGCGCGCGAGGTCGTTGGCCCATTTGATCATGTCGGCGTCGGAGATCTCGCGCTTGCCGAGGCGCTGCGCGAGGCCTTGGAGCGTGCGGGTGATGTCTTTGCGCATTAGTTGCCACACGAGGCCGAGGGTCAGGGTGCGTTGCCCGTCTGTGATGTCTGCGCCCTGGATGCCGGGGAGTGAGAACGAGTTCTGCTTTCCGAGCTCGACGGCGTAGTTGGTGTTTTCTAGGGCCTTGAACCGCATTATCTCCCCGCCGTTGGCTGGGGCTTTGTTGACATGGCGCCAGTTTACGCTGCCGGGGATGACCTTGTCGTAGGCTTGTATGAGGACACTTCCGTCTTTCAGATCCTCGAAGAACGATTGTACAACGGGCTGGACGTCCAGAGAGTTGAGCCACAACGTGAATACTCGGGCTTCGCGTTCGCCCTCGGCATCGAAGTCGTCAATGTTGGCCTTCTCTTCTTCGGTGATGGGATCTAGACCGGGGTGGGTGTTGAAGAGGTTAGCAACAAACAGAAGGTTGAGCTTGGGATTACCAGCGACCAGCGCGGTCGGGGTCAAGAACTTGCGGCAGTCGAGGACGTCGGCATTTTGGAGGACCTGCTCGGCGCGCTGGTGCAGATCGCGGGTCTGGAGCGGCGAACGAGAGCAGGCTTCAGGGCCTAGCTGGTTGAGGAGGACCGTGTAGTTCTCGCCGTCTTTTACGTCGGTAGAGAAATTGGACACACTGAAAAGTGTTAGCCCCTCAAGTCAATCCCAGTTAATCATACATCACTTACGTCCTATTCCACTTGGCGTTCTTCAGATGGTAGTTGAACCACCGCAGCAGAATCTGCTCTGGGGGCAGACGCAGAAACTGCTCCAGCGTCTCGTCGTCCTCCAAAAGCCTATACAGCTCCGGGTGCAGCTTGATGTCAATCTTGCCGAGCAGACCCCGGCGGATGATCTGCCAGATCAGGCCCAGGATAAGGTGTTCTCGCACTTCGATAATGTCGCCGCTGCCGATGTTGACCACCGAGCAGCCAATACCCTTGGCAGACTCGATGACGATGTTGTTGTTCTCCGTCATGTGGAAGGCGTTCAGTTTCTTGATCCGCCGCCCCGGCCGGTTCAGGACACGCTCGTCGATGGTATCCGGCACGCTGTCGTTGATCAGCTTGGAAAGCACCAGGCCGTCCTTGCACTCGTCAAACATCTCGAAGGTGTCGGTGGGGAAGGGCAGCTTCTCGGCAATGTCGGGGTCGCCCGCCAGGACGGCATTGATATGGCGGGTGAACTCGGTTCGCTCGTCTTCGTTGATCGTGTGCGTGACGTTTGCAGAGGAGCCTTGGACCTGGATCCTGCCGCCGCCGCCGCCACCGCCGCCGGCACTGGACTTGTGGGCGTGGCCGAGCCCGAGGTTTGCGGTCGAGCCGGCTGTGCCAGCTCTGGGACGGCTCGGCCCCGTGTTCATACGCTGTTGAGCCGGCGAGGAGTTGCGTAGTTTGGCGATGAGCTGCCCCGGCTGTCAGTCCACGTCGCCCAAGCAGGCACGCCGCCCACGGTATACGCACGTCAACAAAGTCGTCCAGCTCGACCCGCCGTGAGCTGTCGAGCTCCACCTCCTTCAGCGCCTGGCGCACCACGTCGTACGGCTGGCGCTCCGTCTGCTGCGTCGCCTTGATGACCGTGGCCTCGTCGAGGTAGCCCTTGTCGTCGACATCGAGTTTGCGGAAGGCATCCTGCAGGCCGAAGATGTCGCCCTGCTGGAACTGAGGGTACTTCCTGTGCGCCATTGTGTGTTAGCCAGCGTGGAATGCGGCGGAGACGCATGGAGCCACTGGCACCACACCCACGTACCTCTGCAGCTTGATGATGTTCATGGCGGGCCAGATGGTGTAGTTGTTCAGAGCGGAGACCCACAGGCGAGAGAGGGTCATGGGCGGCGGCGGGGACTTCTCTGCCTAGCTCCGCCTCGTTCTGTTTGCGCGTTCACTGTCGCGCCTGCGTGCTTAGTCGTAGCGCACTTACGTGGTGGGGGGCGCCAAGCTTTTCCGGCTCTCGGGGGCAGTCACGCTCGGGCTGGCACGCAATGTTGAATGGACTCTGTACGAGCACACTCGGCATCCCAATGGCTGTGACAGGACACCACTTCCATTTGGCTTGTCAAGGCAACAGTTCACGTTCTAGCTATTCCATAACGCTTGCGCGTCTCCCTTCAACCTCCATCCTCGCCACATACGCTTACCTGCAGCCTGGATTACGCTTCACATCACTTCACGCAGAGCATGCAATCTCTTACAATGGCAGAAAGAAGAGCTTTTGATTCCTCATTATCATTCATAAAGGTCCATCGCTGGCTCGTCCACACAATAAACACGCCTCAAACCCCACCCCCATAAGCATATTGCAGGGACCTCGCAGCCGCCAGCCATGTCTTTTTTAGCAGCCAGCCGGCCCGAGCCATCCCAAATGGAAACAAACAGATAACTACTACTAAGTCGTCCACGAGCATACACTCTTCCGCTAAGCAAAGCATCGTCGTCGTAGCCGGCGTCCTCCACATCGTTTGATCTTCATTTTTTTCATCAAACATGCGCTTCCAAAGACACCAGAGCGGTAATGGTAAGAGTGAATGAGGGAACACGATTTTCGGCCGCCTGCTTTGCTTGCAAATGTCGTCAAAATCCCCACTATGTTTCATTGGTATCCTTGTCGTCGATCGCGCTGCCACCCGCATGTAGAGTATGTCAAGAGTCGACCGTGTTGTCGTGTCGTCACATTGCGTGATCGTGCGGTAGTGAGAAGAGTGGCAGGCAAACGTCCATCGTCCTCCTCCTGTATCCGTTCCAGGCCGTCATAAATAAAACAAATCGGTTGGTAGAAAGTACAGAATCATCACCCGCAGGGGAAGCAATGGCGCTCGAACAAGTGTGCACATGCTTGTGCCTCATGCAGGGAGTCGTATATCGTGAAGAAGGAGAAAAGGCCAGGTTATGGCGGTCTGGAACACGGCAGTTCCTCGAAGAAAAAAGCTCGTTAAGGTCGTTAATGCCCGAGAAGAAATTTAGACAAGACAGGAAAGAAAGGGAAGTAGACGCAAGGAAAAATCCGCATTGGAGAGAGTGTGTCGTGGTCGGGCGGTTATGAGAGTTGAGGTTTGTGTTATGTGCCGTAGACTTGCCACGCAAGTGTTGCGACCAGGAGGCATACCCAGCCGTCCAGCTGTCTATTGCAAACCGTGGAATTGGCAAACGTAAAACCACCCAAGCAAATAAGCAAAATTAGTCTGGCTACCTTCGGGCACGTTGCGTGGTTATAGTGTTGGCGCGCTGTAGTCCCGCATTCGGGTTCCGATTGTACGGTGCGCCACCGACTGCCCCACCATCCATAGTCTTTCGCCTCTTGAGGCTATCGATGTCGTCTCCTTGGACGCTATCGGGACGACCGTATGGATCTTGTTCGTCGTCGTCTCGGCCTCGCTTTCCAGGCGCAGATACGCCATTGCTAGCAGCATATGCTTGGCTAGGATATTGCGGCACAGCGCCGGGGGGCTGGTAGCTCTCGGGAGGTGCATTCCCGTTGGTCGCACCACGAGTGTCACTCATTACACTGTAGAGATTGCTCGATGGGGCAGACTGGCGTTGAGGTGTCGGATAACCCGAACCCCACTGCGTCTGGCCCGAGGTCGTCGTACGGGGAGTTGCACGTCCAGAGCCATTTTGGTGCGGAGAACCGGTCATTTCCGGAGACAAGTGAGCGTGATCGCCGTGGATTGGTCCGGGAGGGGCACCGGAACCATATGCAAATGCAGATCGGTTGCCATTGTATGGCGCGTTTGTATGAGTGTATTCGTTCTCGTTCTCATGATCGCCTTCATCCTCACCGGTGGCATGGTTGACTTGCTCATTGTTTTGAGAAATCAGTCCATCGGCCGGTTTAACCTCTCCCTGGTCGGGTGCGCGTGCGGGTGGCGCCATTTCCGTCTTCTGATAAGGCCCGTCTTGAACTGGGGGTCGGTAGCCCATCATCTGCTGCGATTGCGAGTACTGCGCTGGTTGAGATGGGGGTCCAGAATACATAGGTCTCTGGCCATCATAACCCTGTGCAGTCGGGTATGCCATTCCTGGCTGGACACTGCCTGGGGGTGTACTCGCTGGGGTGGTGGGAACCGAACGACTGTTGCTTAAGCCGGTGTCGATAGAAAGCGGTTGGTTTCCAGGAATGTTCTGAACATTGGGACCACTCCACTCGTACGAACTACCTTGGTTAGCCATGCCCATGATGCTCGATGCGCTGGTCGGCGGTGTTGGGAATGTGTGAGCACGATCAATGCTCGGTCGGCCTGACGAAGGATGAGGCTGGATGGCATGCGGTGGCTGAGACATGGGTAGGCCGGCAGGATTGCTCATTGAATGGTGATGATGCAGCGACGGAGCCTGGGACGAATTCGCTCCGGTCATATAGCGCTGTGCCTGCATCGAGTCAGGTCTTCGATTGCGATCAACAGCGGCCATGGCGGCGCCTCCTACACTTGCCCTCGTTTGATTTGAGGGGTGGTAGAGCAGAGCTCCAATGTCATGCACAAACAGAGGATACAGCGATTCTGTAATTTTTTCTTTGTTGGCAAACTCGAGCGCGCGTTCGAAGGGAATCCTGTTGCGAAGATTAGTATTCGGACGGCAAAGTCTGATTGGAATGCTACTCACCAGACGCCTTTGAGATGCATTGGCCCGATCTTGACAACATGGCGAGTCTTTTCGCTCTTGAGAATACCATCTCGGCGTCCTCGGGTCATCCCGGCAACGTTCAACAGTTTGGTTCCATTGATCATATGATTATCTGGGGTGGTCAATCGATGCAGATTATGAGCATTGGGGGCATCTTTACCTTCACGTCGAGCCACGCAAACACTCTTAGCCTCGACCTGGAAGCACAGGCTACCTTCATCCTCCCATAAAGTCGCTGTTACGCGGGGTTTCATGCCTGGAGGTGCAATCTGTCCTGTGTGGTCAAACGTATGGGGCGGCTGTTGGTAGCTTTGTGACCCGGGCAACGCCCCGGAAGGTGCGCTAGAGCTCATTGCTAAGTCGGTTAATATACAGGCATAAAGAACACTGTCAGTTGACTCACCCGGGAGTTGAATTGCTTGTTGGGGGACCATGGCATTGCTCATAGACGTAGACGCTGGCAATTGCGACGGGACCCCATTCGCATAACCGTACGGCGGATAACCGGGTGGCCCGGAGCCATACTGCGGACCAGGCTGGAATGATGAGGGTTGCGGCGGATATGCATAATGAGAGAGGCTCGATGGAGCGGCCGAAGCTGGTGCGTGAGCTGCGGCCGCAGACATTTGTGAGGGGTGCACGTCGGGGTACGATTGCATCTGATTCATGCTGTGGTAGCTCTCGGGAGAGTAGCCGTAGCTTTGCTGGGTGCCGTACGGAGAGCTCTGCTGCGACTGCACATTCAAGGCCGAGCCGTTGCGGTCGAGCGACTGCGGAATCTGCTCCGGAGACGGCGTCTTGAAGCCCGCAGTCTGGCCGTTAACCGAGGCTGCGAAGGAAGTGTGCGAGCTAGCGCTTCCGTTCCCCACAGAACCAGTGCTGAATGAACCACCCCGAGGCGATGAGGAATTCGACGACCCGTTCGCTTGGGGTTGGATCTGAGGCAAACGCTCGCTCGACACGGCAGGTCGTGGGGCGTAGTGCGAATTATACCACGTGTCGACGGGGCCTCGGGCGTGGACAGACGAGATCGACGGCAGCTCCAGCTTTACGGTGTTGACTGGACAGTCTGGAGGAGGATTGCGGCGGTGCCTAGAGGGTGATCGGAAACTCACAATGGAGATTTCTCGAGTAAGCACCACAAGATTGCCGAGCGCGTTGAGGGCGGATGCGGGCAGTCAGTGGTCTACAACAGTAGGGTGCAGAATCTGCGCACGTAACCGGAGAGACGATAGCTGGCCGGTGATATAATCGGGCGTGGTCCGGTCGGTGGCGAGGGCTCCTTCACCGCAAGTCAATTGTTTGCTCTGGTGTGGAGTCGTCGGTCAACCGCAGCACAGCCAACGAAACGCTGCGAAACACGCGGGCAAACAGCCGCAACGGCGGTGCAGTGCGGAAGGCACGAGAAATAAAACTGTCAGACGTCGAACTGAGGATATCGCGTTTCAACTTGGCGAAGGCGGAGGTAGTACGGTGCGTGGTGCAACAACGGGGCGAAGAATCCAGAGCGGGGAGGAGCAGAGGAATGCTGGAAGCGCACGCGGGCGACGGCGCAGAACTCTAACGCTGCAAATGATGCTAAACGGATAAAAAGCACGTCGTGAGGTCGTCGCGGTCGTGAAGCCGGAATTCAAACTTTTGGCGCT
This sequence comes from Massariosphaeria phaeospora, assembly GCA_011032825.1. Taxonomy (NCBI): domain Eukaryota; kingdom Fungi; phylum Ascomycota; class Dothideomycetes; order Pleosporales; genus Massariosphaeria; species Massariosphaeria phaeospora. The sequence continues at coordinate 777,406 of JAADJZ010000001.1, read as the reverse complement.
CGTTTCAAAACACGGAAAGAGACGGTAAATCGACAGCAGCCAGCCGGGAAGAATAGCACGAACAGGCGCTAGGAAGGTCGCTCATGCGCTGAACAGACACGGGACGGAGCAGAGCAAGCGTGGTCGTCGTTGCAGGGAGCCGTCGTCAGTTGTCGCGCTCGTCAGTCGTGGGCCGGGCAGTAGAGATGCTGGGTGCTGCAGGGCCGAAAGGAAACACTAGCCGGGGCGCGTCAGCAGGAGACGAGGAGGAGGAGGCAGCCGGGCGACAATGGCATTGACAGGTGGGCCAGGAAGCAGCGCGGCCGAGTCGGGGGCAGAAAGACAATGCAGAGAACAATGCAAGTGCAAGCCAGAGGGGAGGCTGTTCGCAGGCTGCGGTGCGGTGGGGAGGCGGAGGTTTAGAGGCGGAGGTGGTTGGGATGTGACTTTGGGGCTAGCGCGGCGAGCCAACCAGCCAGCGACAGATAGGCGAGCACGGGAACCGCTGCGTGGGCCGGCCTGCGAGACGGGGGGCAAAAGCAACGAAAGGGGAGACTGACGCTGGACGGAGGGCCTCGACGAGCGGACGCAGCGGGCGCGCAGTGGGCGGGCGTGAGGGCGACGTGGGCGGCGGGGCAGGTGTCGAGCGCGAGGAAGCCGGAGTCGTTCTTCGTCGACAGAGGCTGCGATGCAGGACTTGACTGCGGGCTCGAACTCACGAAAGCAGGCCGGCCGCCAGGCTAAGAGGGGCTGGCCGAGACAGGCGAGGCGCGCACAGCTCACACTGCAGCCCGGCCGGGGGGTGGGTCGTGGTGAATGGCGGCTTGGGGGTGTGGATAGGGTGTGTGGTGTGTGCTCCTCAGGCTCAGGGCTCGCGCTGGTCGACGCGGCCGGTGCGCAGTGGGAACGGAACGCCGCGCTGGCAATTGCCTGCTCCTGGCTGCCGGCCACCGTATTATTCTATGTATGTATTCTATGCCCTGCCTCCAGGCGCTGCGTCTGCTGCGTGGGCGGGACGGCGCGGTTTGCAGACGCGGAGCTTGCAGCAGCACGATGCGACGCCGCTGCAGCGCACGATGCCTCCAGTCTGCCATGTATGTATGTATGTACGTAGCTGTAGCGCTGTACAGTACAGGAGCTGGCCCGGACGCAAGCTGTACCTAAAGACGGGTGGTGGCGATCGCTGGAGCGAGTCTGGGGGGACGCTCAGCAGCAGCGTCAACGCACGCCGCCCGCGACAGGCTGGGCCGGAGCCAGCACAATCTAAAAGCACTTCGGGCTTGGTGGGGAGAGTGCGCAGCGGGACTTGGGATGGAGCGACGGGGATGCTGGCATGGGGGGGACCAAGGCGCGCGACGGCCAGCCAGCGCTCCATGCCTGGGCCGAGCAGTGAGTCCCGTGAATCCAAGGCCGACCGGGGGTGGGCAGCGCTGCAGACTCAGAGCGGCCCCGTTTCGCGCTGGACAAGCATGGCGGCGCGCACAGGCACCCTTGGACGGCGAAAGCTCTCTGCTGACTGGGCTGATGCGCCGTCGATGTGCGGCCGACCGGGGCGTGTCGATGGGGACGGCGACGGCGACAGGGAGCGGCCTGCCGCTGTGGGTGGAGAGCCTGGGACGGCCAAACCTTGACGTGCGGCCTATACAGCGACAGCTATGCACGCAAGCGAGCCCGCGACTCCAGCGACCGCGACCCCACCGTGCGCACACACGGTGACAGGCCGCCGACACGGGCACGTCCTCCGGCTCCTCACCAGCCACCTGACAGCGACGACGACGACGGCGATGGCGACGACGGAGCGGAGACACCAGCGGCCGGCCGAGACACCGCAGCGCTGTGCCTGTCCGCTGGACCACCACCCATTCCATTCCCTCACGCAGCCTTGGCCTGGCCGCCGGAAGAGCGCGCGCGGGCTATTTTTGCCGTCGCTCAACACCACCTCTACCAGAAAAGCGCTCACGGCGGCAGGGATGGCGCCTCCCCCAGCGTAGCGGGCGTCTACCCTTCTTGAAGTTTCTGCCTTTCTAACAACAGCACACTGGCGCCGGCTGGGGTCCCGATAGGGAGAAGGACGGCTGAAGTGCGTGCGGCCATTCACAACCAGCGGAGATATTCCTCACGCAGCCAGCCCTAACGCCGCCCGCTGATAGAGAGCCGTTTCTGGCTTCACGGGCCAGGGCATCCAGAAGCACGTCGCCCTTACTCAGCGGCGACAAGCAGACGGCACCCTTGGCCCCAGCCGCCTCTGATCGCAGCGCAGACCCCGGCCGTGATGCATCATGCCATGCCGCCCACGACGTTTTGCTGCGGGCCCAGACGCTGCAGAGGCCGGCCGGCTCGTGAGTGGGCCGCCAGCCGCGGCGATGTGCGCCGCTGCTGCGAGTCAAGGCGGGCAAAGCTTCTCTGGCGCCGTGGATACATATCGATAGCCAGGTGGCCATGGGCACGGCGGGACTTCGAGACATGACAGGCAGATACCGTCTCCAAACCGCCGAAGCAGCCCAGCCACCTCTACCGTAGGCGCAGGGCCCGCGCGAGTCAACTGCCGTCCTGGACTCGGCCAACCCGTCTGCTGAGGTCGCGTTCGTTTCCGCTTATACACACAACGGGACCCTAATGCTGCGACTCAGGAATCAGAGTGGCCGGGGAAGCGAACAGCGAACAGCGAACAGCGAACAGCGCGCAGACTCCATCAGGCTAAATGTCCGCCGCCGCCATCCAACGACGACGCCTCGGCGCGGCAGGGATGCTCCCCAAGGCGAGCGGGATGGACGGACGGCAGGCCGTGCAGGGCCTCGTGTCTGGGCAATGTTCAGACGCCATGCGTGGGTGCACATTGCACACTGAATTGGTCGTTCGCGATCCGAGCACCTGGGGACGACGTCTTCAATTCCACGGGGTGACAGATGGGGCAAGCCTCTAGCCCGCACCCCCACCGCTGAGGCCTGCGTATTGCCCAGCGCTCAACAACTGGCGCAGAATCGCCAGCGGCCAGCGCGGCCAGCGAGGGAGGTTGGTGCAACGTGGAGACTCGGGAGCGCGCGCCGATCTCGTCAGCCCACGAGCGCAAATGGTGAGCCCTTCGACGGACCCACGGCCACTCGTCTCCACCTGCTGCAGCTGCTGGACTCTGCCACTCTGGAGCAGTCTGGGACGCCATGCATGGAGCGTCCCCTTCGCAAACGTGCCGCCTGTACCACGAGCATGGAGTTGGACGTGGGAGGCGGCGCCGCATGATAGGACGACGTGTGTTGCGGTGAGGAGCAGATGTGCTGGCAACGCTAGCCGCTTGCGGCCACCAGCAGCCGGTCGTCAGCCACCCGCTGCCCGCTGCGACAACCCTCAACGACGGCACGACTCCACGACTCCACGAGCGCAACAACTGCGCTGGCCACGGGGGAGGGTGCCGACGTCCCAGTGTGGCGGGCGGCGCGTGTCGCAGAGCACGGTCGTCTGGCCCCGCTGAAACAAGTCGGCGATACAGCGCTGGCCCTAGGCGCCGCTGTCGCCAGGAAACAGAGACAGAGACAGAGACAAAAACAGAAACAGACCCCGGAAACAGAAACAAAGATCAGACGGGACTGCGAAGCGAGCGAGGACGTGCTCGCGGCTGCGACCTCGAGGCTGGAACGACGATGCTGGAGGTCGTCACGGGACCGCAGCACAGATTGCTCTCACGCCCGCACCCTCGGCGTCTGCCATGCGAACTGTGACAGCCTCAACCACAAACCACACCCTGCCAACCACACCTGATGGACTGACTTGCGGCTGTGTCAGCTCGTCGCCTCAGGCGCCAAACGAGCTGTTCGCATCGAGCGTGATTCGGTCCCCGTAGCCGCGCAGTGCATCCGCATTCCTCGCTCCCGACGACTGACTCGCTAGCTGAGAGCATCCTATCGGCGGCGGCGCGTAGTGAGACGTGGCAACGAAATCTAGGTCGTGGACGATGCCCATTCGTACCACTGTGCGACATGTTACGGCGTCAGATGGCAGCGTGGAATCACAAGAACCAGGATTGGCTCGTCATCCGCTTCATGTCGAGCGTCGCGGAGATAATACATCCACGCAGGCCAGCATCCCTTCCACAAGGCCGTCACACAGAGGGTCCTGATGGCCCCGACGGTAATGCTCTCGTAGGACCGTGGCGCCCGATCTACCAGTTGCACCATGTGCGGTCTCCTGCGCAGGGAACGGACGGCGGTCCCTTCTGTAAGGGCCCAGTAGTCGCACGATTCCCGCGTGGGCCCCAAAGTGCCTAGCAGAGGCCATGCAAAATGCAAAGGTAGAAATAAAGGTGCAGTGCAGCCGGCGCGATGTGCGCAGCGGAGCGGGAGTGGAGCGAGGCCCGCGCCCCTCTCTACCCTCTACCTGTAACTTGCTGACCACCCTCGGGGGCGAGATTAGGGAAGTCGATATTAAGAGCGGGCTTGTTGCAACATGGCGTCTTGTCCAAAGCAGACAACACACGAGCAAAGAGGAGAAGATGTGACGGACAAAGCCACCCGCGACCGGAGTCTATTCTCAGATACGGCGGAGGGGGGGTTGGCCGTGGATCAGCAACCTCGACTTGGTAACTGCTCGAGGTGTTGTTCTCGTGAAGGAGGCCACAGTGCGGGGACTGTGTTTCGGCCCGTCCAACGAACGACCAGAGGGCAATCTAGAATCGGAATCCGTAACTTAGAAGGGCGGGAATATCCGTCATATCCGAGATGGAACGGCTCGCCTCTGCGTTTCATCGAGTCTTCAGCACGCTCATCAGCTCGCACTTGCGGTCCCCCATCCGCAGCAGGACCAGGCAGATGAAGGTTGACGATGTCGGTCCCAGCAAGCACCAACGTTAGATGGCGCTGCGCAGGCCGTGAGAAAGCCGCGATCAGCTGCAATCTGGCGGGCGGTGTTCCTGCAGCTGTGAGGCCATCCCGCCGCACGGCGAGACTTGGACGGGCTTCGCCGTGTGATAGGCCAAGTTCCAGCTGCACCCACCCGCTGGTGCATATGCGTGTGATGAAGCGGCATCCCTGTCCGGCAGCGTCCACACCCACGACTCCACAACGCCCCGGCCGTCGTCTGCCCCGCGCTCGTCTGCCTCCGCCCCGGTGTCGTTCTACACAGTAGGATCGAGCATGCCGGCGAGCGAAGGCCTGGGCAACGAGCAGCAGCTGGCGGGCCGTCGCACAGCAAGCACCGGCTCTCTGCGACTCTCTGCTCCTGCGCGACCGTGTCAGCGCTCGACGCTCTGCTATGCCTCGCCTCACTGCTGGCCGATGCTGGGTTTTCAGCAGACGGCGCCGAATGGGGGGCACATCGGACGGATCAGAATCACCAGATAGCCGACCGCGGGCCAATCAGCGGCGGCCACGTCTCGAGCCTGGCGGAGCCGTTATCGGGGCCATCACCAGCGCTCGCGTTTGCGACACGGACCACTCCTTGCAGGCCGAAACGGGTCGCGCCAAGCCGGCCTGCGATTGGCGCTGGCGCGGGCGTGGCTGGCTCACCGGATGGCCCTGGGCCTCGCGAGCCGTCGACCTCACCACCACCACCGCTTGTCATCTCACCTGTGCTGCCACCCGCTTGCTGTCGGTTCTCTAGCGCCTCCACAAGTAATCTGCTCTCTGGCCCATCCTGAGGCAGCCCTTCGCAATCCACGACGACTCCGACGTGAGGGGAGACCCAGTGTCGCTGGCCAGGCGCGTCCCAAAACGTTTGTTCCGTTTCTGCCAGCAAATCGCTCGTGGGGCCCGCTCACCGCTGTTCTATTCCTGCTTTGTCAAACTCCATCCTGTTGAACCGACTGGGATCAAGCAATATACTGGTCGTCGTGGTTCCGCTTGGCTCGGGCCCGGGCTGCGATACACGGCGACACCACAGTGCACACTACCCCGCCGCGGGCTTGCAGGTCGCCGGCTCGTCGCTGGGGGCCATCATGAACGTGGGAGCGCGCTTCACTGGAGTCCGTCCGTAGATAGTGGCAGCCCATCTTTCCCTCTGGGACGGCGTTTGCATGTGAAGCAGCGACACACATACAGTGCCTGCGCGACGCTTATCGACCGCCGCTGCCATGCAGCATCGTTGCTGCCGCTGCGCAGCCTGCCATCTCGCAGCCAGCAGCAGAGCCGCTTCTCATCACAGCACATCGCTTCCGCTACCCGCATGCTAGGCACGACATCGCTGCCTGCATCACATGCGCCTGTCGCCGTTGGCATGTACCTACCGACTCCTTCGGGGTACACTGCAGTTTGCCAGATGGCCTGAAGCGAAATTGCGTCGCCCGCCTTGCAACGACATGTCTCGAAACTCCAACTCGCGACTGTATCAAGCAGTTCCAGGTTCCTCTTGTCGACCGCGACCCCTTCTAGGCAGGTCACTGGCAAGGAACTCGAACACCCGTTCTAAGATGCGGCGCGGCGGAGTATAGACGGTCCAGTTAGGATGTACCATGCCAGTGCGTGCATTCTGCCTGTCGCCCATTCTGCCTAGAAAGCATCAGCAGCGAACAGCTGGAGATCCGGATCGCTGGATCATTGCTGCCGCCCCGTATGCAATTGCGGAAGGCGGGCGGGCGTATCTTTCATGCAGAGTGCAGTGCGGTGCTTGGTCTGCCACCAAAAGACTCGTTGGCGCCACCGCCTCTACTATCAATATCGCTATTGCCTACCACCAGATATGAAGCCCGAATAACAGAATGTGCACTCAGCCTGAGACTCGGGGATATGGACCTGACTGCGCTACTTCACCCAAGCGCTATCGCACTATGCATCTAATCAACTTCTTTTCCCAATCTAAAGTCTTACCTTCTTTTTCTCGCTTATCCCAGCCATAAAAACCTCAACAGTCAATCAATCAGTCAGCCCTCGACCCCAACTCCGGCCGATGCTCACAGTTCAGTCCAAACGGGCGGCTGGATAAACTCGGCCTTTGGCAGGAACTACCGTCGTCAATATCGGAGATCCCAGCTGCAATGTCTCCCACTTTCTCAATCGAGCCAGCCGTTCGCATGAAGTGAACGGCCTGGCGCCTAGCTCCTTTCAGCCCGTTTTTCGATACTGCGCGGAAGCGGCATATCCACGATTCTGGGAATTCTTTTTTTTCTCTCATTAGAGTCGTTCGGACATGGCCGCGGTTGTTGGCTGAAGGATTCCCTCTAATAAACTTTTCACGATCGATCGCGGACACTGCCGTCCACCTACCTAGTTCGTTTTTTCGTTTTTGCAACCTCCTCGCCAGTGACTCAGCCACTCCAACCACCACCACCAACACCTTGCCGGCAACTTTTCTGCGAATACGAGGACCTACCCAAGGTAAGTGTACAAGCCGAATGTCACTAACAAAGACTTCCAGGGACGGGATATCTGTGTTTGTGGGCTGCAGGCGTTCTTCGTTTATGCGCCGAACACGGTCAGTGGTGCGCCGCTGTGGCTGTAAACCAACTCTGCGGCTGCTCCGCATGCTACCTAGGTATGCTACACGCTCACACGTGCTTGTTACCTGTCCGCGGACCTTCGTATGTACGGAGCAGAAGCACCGTTTAAAGTTTTGATCTCGTCTGCACTCGTACGTAGTCGAACAGCACGAAGCCGTCCTACACAAACAGCAACATATGCGAGATACATACCAACTCACATACCCATCTCCCGTCTACTTGTCTCGCACACGCCACAGGTTAAGCCCATCAACAGACTGCACTTCTGCATGCACCTTGGCTGTAGGTAGCGGCTTCGACACATCGCAGCGCCGCGCATGTGCGTGTACATGCGTCATGTATCAGCTCGCTTCTAAAGTACCTGCCTATGATGCTGATGCATGTACATATGTAGGAAGGTATATGTACCGGACGTTAGTGACCCGCGTCCTCCGCATCGAATCGACCGCATGTGCTCCCGCTCCCGCGAGTATAGTCCAGGTACAGTTAGTGAAATATAGAGTAGGACAGGAGGACGCAAGCAGGTATAATAGGTGTAGCGTAGCTGGGCGCATAGTGCCTAGGTAGTTACAGCAGCGCACTAAGTAGTTGGCTGCCTGTACCTGATTCTCGCTGACAGGACTGGACAGGACTGGACTGGAAATGGAAACTGGCATCAGGTTAGCATTTCCAGGTACTACGATGGCAAATTCTAGCTTGTAGACGTTGGATTGTGCACACAGTAAGAGATCCTTCGCCTAGTCGCTCACTTACCGTACTCATTATACATGTCAATGCTTACCTTACTCACTAAGCTCTGGCTCCAACCTAACTCCGATCAAATCATACCAGCAATAGGTCAGACTCGTCTCGTCTCGTCTCTTCTGGTTTCGTTCACAGTCTCGGTCTAGTCCTAGAGGCTCCATGGAGCAGTTAGTTCCTGATGTACTCGTACTTTTTCTTCATTGGCAGTTACGCTCGCTACACTAGATATCTACCTATACCTGCACCTCCGGTTGTCAAGCGTACATACATGCTGCACGCCAATGTACGCACGCAGGTGAATACAATTCGTTCCGGTCCGTTGCATCCCATTTCGATGACCACCTAGCGCGACGGTTCAGTTCGGTTTGGGTTTTGTTCTGTTGAACTGCTCGTTCACGTTGCTGGTGGTGTTTTCGCTGAATTGCATAAACAGGATGAGCTGCGCTGTACTGTGCATACGGAGCAGGTAATGAACAGCTATCACGCCTCGTTCCGTCACTAGGTAGATGTGTAGGTATGTAGTTTACCCTTCCGCCGCTTGCGTGCTCCCAACATACCCTAACGATCCACATACCACAGATCTTCACCCTATCTTTGCTTGCCTTTCCTCCTCTGCACCGTTTTCTCGTTTGAGTTGAGTTTGACTTCCAAGGCGATGGGTCCCATGCGATATCGATGCCTGCAACCGCCGAACAGCATTGCTGATTTTGTGTTTTGTCTTTTGGAAAACTGACTGCGTGGCGTTGTCGGAGGCGTGGGGCTTTTATCAATCGAGTGGGTGCGAGTGGGAAGTGGGAAGTTGGCGCTGCGGAGAAAGTGGGATATGCTGTGGTGTGGTGTGGTGTGGTATGGAAGGTGGTGGTGATTTAAGTTAAGCAGAGCGGTGTAGGCGAACGGCTACACTGCTAGAAACAATACCTACCTACCTACCTATCTCGTTCATTCGGTCACTCGATACCACGGTTGCGTTCGCGAGACGAGGCTAAGATAGACAACCGCGACGAACTGGTATGGTATAGGGCTACATGCGTATCCGTTTTGCTCAGCTTAGTTTGAGTTGGATAGATATTCAGATATATAGGTATGTATGTATGTACGCCGCCGTCGGTGGAGACGGGTCTGTGGTCTTGGGGTAAAGGTGGGTACGAGATTCGGATTTAGACTCGAAGTCGGACTCGAACTCGAATTGGCGAACGACTGTGTGTGTGTGTGCTGGCGGAGCAGGCAGACTTGGAAGGAAGGATGGTTAGGTACTGCGTGCCTGGAAGTCAGAGAACGTGTATGTTTGTATCAACCTCGCGGAAAACATCCCCTCTTGTTCATAGCTGGACCTGTCGCGGTGTAATGTCTCCTCAGTATATATACGTTTGCGTTAGGCGTCTCCTCTAGTTACTCCCCTACTCCCATATCTCTTGCCCACTCGCTCACTCCCCCACGCCCATAAACCCCCCCTTCCCCTCACCGTCCCCCTCCCCCTCCCCCCCATACACCCCCAAAAAATTCAACCCCCCACACCTCTCAAACGCATTCCCCGTACACGGCAAAAAACACTCCTTATCCGACGCCGCGCGCACAGCGCCGTCAAGCGCGGGGCCGTGCCAGCATTCACCTATAATAAACCAAGATCGTCAGCGGAGCATTCTACTTTACTCGCGAGTCAGGGAGGGGAGGAAAAAGGAACAATACGTACGCCCATACTCCACCCCAAAAACCCCCGCCTTCGCCCCCCGCGCAACCTCCGCGCAGCCCTCAACCGTCATATCGTCGCGCGCAACCACGAACGGCAGAGCGCGCGCCCCAGGTTTTTCCGCCCAGCACCCGCGCGCGGTGTAGCCGCGGATTGTGGCGGGGTTGGCGTGCGCGGTGGAGAGCAGTTGGTAGATGCTCCATGCGGTGCTGGCGCTGGCGTCGTCGCCGCTAGGAGGGTCTGAGGTGGTGCAGAGCGTGGAGGAGAGTTTGGGCATGGTGAGGGGGATGCCGGTGGTGCAGTGGCAGGTCGTGGTTGTGTTGGTGGGAGAGGTGGTGTTGCGGGATGTGGAGAGCGCGAAGAAGGGGGTGGGGTGGCAGGTAAGGGCGCAGAGGGAGGGGGGAAGAGTTGCGAGAGTGAGGTTTGAGGGTGGGGGTGAGGGTGGGGAGTGGTAGCAGCCGAGAGGGGTGTAGAGGGAAAGGGGAGAGGTTGTTGGTGTTGGGGGGAGAGAGGACGGCGATGGTGGGGTTGGAGTTGGCGGAGTTGCTGTTGACGAGAGTGGGGAAGATGTTGGCTGTTTGGTTGTTGGGGAAGATGTCGATGGCGAGGGTAGAGAAGGGGATGTTGGCTGTGTGGTAGTGGTCGAGGAAAATGTTGATGGTAATGGCGGCGCGGTTGATGGCGTTGAAGCGGACGGCGAGAATACAGATGACGGCGACAACGACAACGACGATGAAGATGACCGTGTTCCGACCGAAGATACCGTCGACGCGACCGAAGAAAAGCTCGTCTTCACGCCTGTCGACCCAGCCGACATCGAAACCGTCGACGACCCCAAAGCCGAAGAAGACGAAGGTAGCGCCACCGTCGCCGTCTTGCTCCCACTCGCGCCCATCGAACTCTCCCCCGCTGCCCCCTCCAACCCATACACCAACATCCTCCCAGCCCCCCCACAATACTGACTATTACTCCCCCTACACACCATCCCACACTCCTCCACCGCCCTAACCCTCGCCTCCCCGCTCACCCCACCCCCACACCAACACTCGCTTGCATACTCCAATCCAAAGTACGTCCAGCCCCCACAAAACCCCGCGCACATCTCCACCGTCATATTGTCGCTCGCCACCATCTTCGCACTGAGCGTTTTCTGGCCGACGTCTTCGTAGCAGTGGCGCAGCGTGTAGGCGGCGACGCGCGGCACGACGGCCAGCGGGGGCGAGGACGTGTTGCCGGAGAAGCGCGTGCGGTCGCCGAAGAGCGAGATGTGTGGGTGCGTGTGTAGGGTGCCGTCGCCGCCACAGGTTTGCGAGGGGGTGGCGGTGCAGGGGAAGTTGCAGTTTGAGGGGGGGTGAGGAGGAGGGGGAGGGCGTGGCCGCACCAGCATTCGCGGGAGCTGTGGGGGGGTTGGTTAGTTAATTGGGGGAGGGAGGGGAGGGATAGGAAAAGAGAAGTAGGGGAGATAGAAGGGGGTAGGTTGTGTTAGGGAGGGAGTGCGGAGAAAGGGTGATAAGAATTCGGAGGGGGAGTCAGAGAGGACGGTGAAGGAACTAAGCATGGAAGTGAAGACTGTGGAAAGGACCAAATGGAAAAAGTACAAAATAAAAGAACTGGGCGGGTTGGGAGGCCATGGTGCAAGATAAGACGGACTGGCGAAGAAAGGAAGAAAGGACAGTGCAAACCCAAAGAGAAGATAGGCAGTCCGTCGCGAAGGTGACATGGAAAAACGCAGACTGCATGAAAACCGACACATTGCGCCAAAAAGAAACACCTGCAACTTACTACTGCGTCCCCGCAAACCGATACCCCAACCCAAAACACGCCTCCACACACCTCCCATTCGAATTATTCCTCGCATCCGCATACGCACTAACCGCCAACTGCCTGCCAGGATTATTCTCCTTAAAGCAGCCCACATAGCCATACCGCGCCGTCCCGTCCTCCCCCAGCGGCCCCACCTGCTCGCTCACCGCCTCGCACAAAAACCTCACTTCCACCCTGCCCAGCTCCTCATCGCCAGTATTCAGCGCCCACGTCGCCGTGCCGTTGTAGCCCGGCGTGTTGACCTGCGCCCTGGGCACCGCGCAGTACAGGTTCGCCGTGGCGCTCTGGCCGGCGGCGAGGGACACGCCTTCGGCGAGGTCGAGGGCGTTGGAGGCGCCGATTAGGCCGGGGAGGCCGTAGGGGGGTTTCGAGATGGTGAGGGGGAGAAGGGCGGAGGTGGAGGGCGCGCCGGCGTTGGTGATGCGGAGGAGTAGGTTTTTCGTCGAGGATTGCGGGATCTGGCCGAAGGTGAAGGGCGTGGAGGGGGAGTAGGGGAGCCAGAGAGAGGGGTTGGAGAAGGACTGGAATTCGATGAGGCATTTTGGGGGGGTGGAGGAGGTGCCGTGGAGGGTGAGAGTGTTGGTGCCGCCGTTGGAGAAGGCGGTGATGTGCAGGGTGTGGTTGCCGGGAGTGGTGGGGGAGTAGGCGGCGAGGAAGGGGACGGAGGTGCCGGGTGGGATTTGAGTGGGTGGTGCGCTGAAGAGAAAGGGGCCGACTTGCTCGGTGTTGTTTGGTGTGATAGTCGGAGCAGTCCAGGGGCCGTTTGCCGAGACGAGTGAGAAACTGACATTCTCGAACGTAAGAACGGTGTCGCCTTGGTTGGTGAAAAGAACCGATTGCGTCGGACTCGACTGATTCGCAATAACGTTGAACGAAAGCGCGTTCGGCACAAGCTTCAGCAGTGGCTTAGCAGACTTGCCCACAGCGTTCAGCATCACTGATACCGACGACGAGTATCCCGGGTTTGCGTTTGTGACAGCCACCAGCACTTCGCCCGACAACGAGCCCACACTCTGCGGTGTAGCCGTTACATTGAAGCTGACAACTTGACCAACCTCTAGCTTCAGCGGTAGCGCAACCACGCTGGAGACATTGAAGTTTGGATTCCCATCGAGCCGAACACTCTTGATCGTAGTGCTCGTCAGCGCCGAGCAAGTGATCGAGTGCGCAGACGAGATACTGCCGATTGCGACATCGCCGAACGAGTAGCCAGACGAACAATTCAACGGCGCATTAACAGAAGTCCCGAATCCGTAGATGAAGCCCTGCGTGGTCCCAAGATAAACCCGTCCATCGCCGAACACCGGCCGCGAGAACTTAGTGACTCCCGGTACACGGAACGACTTCAGAAGCGTCAAAGGCCCGCCACCGGACGGCGGAATCGGGTCGTAAATGCGCAGACCCTGGCCATCAACATCAGACGTCCACAGCAAACCCGACCCTTCTTTCCCGTTAACGGATGTTGTCGTTCCGTGGCCCGTGCCTAGCGTATACGCGTTTTTATCGGGCGTGTCGGCGACCTTGGTGAAGAGCGCGTTTCCCGAAGCGCTGCACGAGAATCTAAACACATGGGTCGGGAACTGCGTGACGCTGATGTAGATGTAGCCGTCGGCGAGGGGCAGCACGCCGGCGCCGGCGTAGACCGAGTTCTCGTTCTGGAAGACCTGGATGACGGCGTCTTGGTTGTCGGGGCCCATCTGGTAGCCGCCGAGGTTGTCGAGGTCGAGCCAGTACGTCTTGCCGGACTTGCCTGTGACGACGCCGATGCGGCGGTGGTTCGGGCATGAGAAGACGTTGGAGGGGAGGATCTGGAGGGGCGTGGTGCCGATGTCCTTGTCGGCGCCGTCAAGTTGGTTCTTCTCCCAGGGCATGAAGAAGTCGATGATAGTTAGCGTTCCGTCGTCGTTGATTTTCGCGTTGACTGCAGCTTGTTCCAACGCTGTGGGTGGGCTTCGTCCGGGCACAGCGTTGCCGATTGGTTTCAGCTGACTTGCGTAACCGTTCCCGGTCGAGAAGAACATGCTTCCTCTTCCATCATACGCCATACCGCCACCACTCATCCAAATTCCACCTCCCTTTACCGTGTTTGGTTCCGGACCTCCTTCCGTGGCGAAAGCTTCAACGATCTTCCCAGTCTTCTTGTGGAAGCCGATGATTGCTCCCGTGACATTGTATAGCACGCAATGAGAAGCATACCCGGTGTAGATATAATCTTCAACTAGGAGCGCTGCAGGCCGGGAGTGTTGATTGCCGCCAATGAACATCCGATTAGGATTATTGCGGAAGATGGTCCCGTCAACTAGCACAGGCCAACCCTCCGCCTCGGAAAGATCCTCGGTATGTATGGCATGCTGCCACATCCGCGCATTCAGTCGTCCGGGAGGGTTCTGCGGGCTAAATCTGCCATCCTGGAACTTTTCGTCGTATGTTTTCGCGGTTACGTACCATATGCCAGTGTCGGGGTCGATCACGCCCGTCGCAGTGATGCCAATGAGCGGATTGATGTCCACGCAAGCTACCAGAATCAACTAGGTCAACAGAACACTCGTGGTGCTATTCACCTACCGTCTAGATCTGCAGTAAGGAACGGAACGTGCAGATTCCTCGAGCCAACTATTGCACCAGTCTTCACATCAAGCTTGTAGACATTGTTTTGCGTCGTCGCGACGTAGACATGTTGCACGCCATCACTGCCCGTATATACTAGGGGCGAAGCAAAGATCTGCTCCGCTGCCAATCCACCAAAGTTCCCAGGCAAGAGGGTCTTAAACGTTTGGATGAAATCTGCTCCGGCTACGACGGCCGGGTCGAGGTTATGATTTCTGCAATCCCTCGTCAGCGCAGGAACCGGATATCTGGAGCAGGCGATATGGCATACGGCTGATACCCTGCACGCGACGTATCTCCCCCCCAAGTAATCGTATCAGTATCACCCAGTGCCAACACCCGGTCAGCGAAACTGGCGAAAAGAACCGCGAAAAGGACACTTTTCACAGGAAGTGCGCAGTGAAAGAAGGACGACATGATAGCGGCAGACACGGCTGCGACAGGGGGGTACTACATGGTAGGTATAAGACGGAACAGAGCACAAGCGGACGGTTGAATGAGCCGAGCTGAACGAGGCTTGTAGGGTGGGTACACAAACGAGATTGAGGCGAGACATCCGGCTTGTGCAACGCTCGATCTGGCGTCTAACGGGTACCGATGCTGCAAGTGCCGGTCGTAGGCTTGACGCAGAAAGAGTAGCATCTGTATACCTGCCTGAAGAGTCGCCAAGCTCTCGCATCCAGCGAGTTTGTGTCGCGGCCGTGAGGAGCGGTCCTGCATACTGGTCAGCCTTGTGCTGCTGTGCTGCAACACGTCCATTTCGTGTTCCTAGCTCTTCCTATGAACAGTAGGACTGAGGTGATATCTGTCAAAACGGCGGAAAAGCAAGACCAAGTACAATTGCAAAAAGCAGACGCCGCGCGTCTCATATAGGAAATCCCACTAAAAGCACCTACCAGAAACCGCACCTAGTAGGCACTACTTCTGCCTTCCGCTAATTAATCTGTGATATGCGGCTTGCTTGCGTTGCACGCTCATCCGCCTCAACAACCACACCTGTAGATGCCCAAGTACTCCGTCCCTGATGTAGCCCCGTCGACCAGTGCTCATGTACGTGTCCCCCATGAGATCATGCGTAGATCCGAGCAGCGATATGTTAAAAGCGTCACCATGAGACGTTTTCCCGACGGATTCCGCTCTCTTCTACATGGCGCAGTCTCTTCGAATTGACTCCCGAGGCCGGTTCCCGCTGGCCGTCACGGCATCTACAAACATCATCTCCCATCGCGCAAGTAGTCCCATCCCCCAAAGACCCAGGCTCAATAAGCCATTGCGTCTAAACCGTGCGGCGACAGCAAAGGGTTGCAGTTCTGGCCGATCGGGCAGACAGTGAAGTTAAGCCTTCGCGCTATACCCCATTCAGCCTAGCCTTTCCCGCCCTAGTCCCAGTCCAGCCACAAAACCCCCCCAATCCAGTTCACTTCATCCCACATTCCATCAATGAAAGATGGCCACAAGCGCCCAAGTACCACAAACCTACGACAAAAGCACCTGTATACAAAGACGAACACCCGAGCCGCCCTGTGTAAGACGATGGCTGATTTACTGAATATTGGCAAAACCAAAGTACTTCTGTTGAGGGCACCAACGACCAGTAACCACCACTGTGCCGTGATCTAGTATTGGTTATGTGAAATAATCACGCCTTTTCATTTGCGTGGAGCGGAGTACGGGATTGATTTTGGCGTACAGGGGGCTTGTTCGATCTGAGACTTCCTAGAAACGGCATGTGCTAACTAGCAAGCAGATCGAAATAGATACTCGAGAAAAAAGGTCCGCATACATCAGTCACATACCAGGATGATGATGACGATGATGATATGGAGGAGGTGAATCTCTAAAACTATCCGTGACCACCAGTTCAGTCCAAGAACAATGGACATCTGAAGCACGACTCGCCTTCAGAACAACCGTTCGGGTACCCTTGCACCTGCGCCTACACTCTGGTTGCTCCGAATCCGATTCGTCCCATCAAGTGGTGACCGTTCGAGGCCTCGCGCGATAAGACCCACAAGACAATGCAGCTTCCGGGCTTCGCCAACTTCTGCATCCATCTCAGAAAGGCGTCCGCTATGCGAATTCCTGGAGGCGGAGCGAGCTACGCCGAGCCGCTGCCCAGAATCTCAACGCTGACTTTTTAGGCCGACGTGACGAGAGCGACGCTGGAAAGCGTGAATGCTGTCTTCTGCACCATGTGCAAGCAGGGCGATGGGCATGCCGATCGCTTAGCAGGTGCCTTCCTCAGGGCCGGGGCACGGGATGCCCGTTCTCGAACACGGTATACTTTTAAACTGACAAGGCCATGAGCTTGGCGGATCGAATCGAAGAGTAAGTAATTTCATTGCCAGGACCTTCGACAAGTGATGACGTCGACGACTGCGATGTAGGTCTTGTTGTGTTTTCCAAAAAAATTCTGATATGTCGACCTCGTTTCTGCTGACGCTCTTATTAGTCCGCGAACAGGAAGAAACCGATAAGACAAGACACCCTTGGTGGGAGCTCGGTGGTGCGGAGAAGTACATATACTTCGATACATACATACATGCATCGGACAGACAGCTCGTGCCTAAAGCAAGAGTAGACTTGTCTATCGCCGACGAGCAGGCCAGCACTCCATGTATAGTGAGCGGAAGGTTGAGTTACTCACAACAGCAAGAAGCAGATATGCACGAACGGAAGCCAGTATATGTCAATCATTGAGTCGACTCCAAGTTCCTCTCTCGGCTGAGTACAGCGATAGCCTATGTGTTGTCTGTCGGATAACAAACACAAGAAAAGAGCCTGGTGGCCAACCGCCAAGACATACATGTATATTGGCTACATATACAGCTCTGCTGCGCAGCAATCTGCAAGAGTCACGCGGCCACTATCGCGCCCGCTCCATGGCCAAATACATCATCGACTCGACTAGTTCGGCATCCTGCTAAAGCGCAGTATAAGAAACCTTCCGCCATTACAGTGAAGGAATAGCAAACCTAAGCCGTTCAGCCATAGTTCCGCCATGCCTTCTCCTACCCGTCTGCTCGCCCTTCTAACCTCCTCCTCTCTCGGCTCTGCTCATTGTACGAACCGCTCATCCTCATCACCTGCTTGCAACGCAACCTCGCACAGCTTATCTAGCTAGCTAACGCGCTCCCAAGTTGTGTTCTCGCGTCTCGCCCACAACGGCGTCTGGCACCCGCCTCAGCACTTCATCCGGTACGTACGTAGGCCCGCAGGCCTACCCAGTCCAGTCCAGTCACTCCCCCCTCTGCTCTTCCGCTCTCCCGTTCAGTTCAGCCCATCCAACGCTCAATTTCCAGAAACCGTACCGCGCCATAGACGGAAGCGCCGCTCGGCACCAACAACAACTCAGGCTTCCGCGACTGGTCGTTCTCCACATACACCACCAACGCCGCGCTGCGGCCGCGACAGTCTAGCGCATGCGAACGCTACGGCGGTGTTGACGGTTAAGGCAGGCGATACGCTCGAGTTTGTCGCGACGCACGTGTTCCCGCAGCGCTGGCGGGATGCGAGTGCGGTGCAGTGGGAGGGATGGGTGTGCGGAGGAGCGGGGCGTTCGTCTGTGTTGAGGGGGTGCTGGATGTGAGTTTGGGGGTTCGAAGGAGGAGCGGAGCCGGCTTTGTGGTTCTTTGCGCTGAGCTGACGAGGAAACGACACAGTATATCAGCCAGACACACGACCGCCCCGTAGTCACGCACCTGTCCCGCGTACGCCGTACCCGCCAGCTAAGACGTGCGCGCTTACGACGGCAGTAGTGGCGAGTGGGCAAGTTAAGTTCCACACGACTGACTGGCTTTGAGATGCGCAGCGATGAGTTTGAGAAATGGGGTTACTGGCACCTCAGGTAAGCAAGGCACGCGGGTAAGTAAGTACGCTGCAGCTCAACTCAACTCTTCCATACCCACCCCCCAAACCATCTCATCTCGCTCACCCGTCCCGTCCCGTTTTGCCAGTTAATTAATCGCCACCCTCCCGCCGCAAACAGACACCCGCAAGCCAGGCCAACACCTGCTCCGCATCGACCTAATCTAGCCGGGGCCGTACGTCCGGCAGCATGCCGCAACTATATCCCTCTTGTGCACAGCTCAGATCAGATCAGATCAGATGGAGGTCGAGTGCAACGCCACAGGGTCACTGCCAGCAGGTATCAAGATCCCTGAAGGGCTGTCGGACTCATCCTGGTATGTCAAAGTCAAATTAGGGTTCCATCGCAAAGCAACACGTAGACTGATAAAATGCAAAAGAGTTAAAACACCCAGACAGGCCTGGGGCGATCTAGGACGCGCTCAAAGGGTGGAGTTTTCCGCGGGGGCGGGGGGGGGGGGGGGGCCCTCCGCTGTGGGACAGCGAGACGGTGGTCAAGGATATAGCATTGCCAGCTAGCTTAGAAGCGGAGAGCGGAATATGCGGTGGGGGAGGAGAAAGAGCTAGTCTTACAGGCTACTGGGGATTCGGTACAAAAAGCGAAGGAAGCAGTCATGCCGGACGGGATGGCGAGAGGAACGACTGACTGTGCGGTAGAAGTATGTAGATAATGGGGCTAGAGAATCTAGTAAATGGGTAGAATGGAGAGCTAGTACACAAGGACTCTAAGTGTTCTGAGATACGAGGGGCTTTGATCTCACGTTTGAGTGCTAGCTTGAAAACCCCCAAAAATCATACGATCATACAATCACCTAAGCCGCAGCCGCAGCCGTGAATGCAAATGCCATTGCGTATGACCGAAACTCCCAAACACCTTATTGTAACTCCCCGCGGTGCGGTGCGGTGCCTCGAATCGCCTATCCAACGTTCGCCAAGCGCCGCCGCAGCTTCGCAATTATAACAGCTCACCCTCGCCTTCCTCCTGCAGTTCGCCCTCCGAGTCCCAGTCGAGCTCTCCAGCGGCAGCGTCGGCCTTCCTCTGCACCTCAGACAAGCCGGACATCTCTTCGACCCAGCCCCGCTCGTTGAGAGCCCTCTGGACGAATTCCCAGGGGTTTGCGCGGTAGTGGCTGAGGACGGTGTCGCTGCAGGCTGAACAGCAGTCGTAGGGTTGGCCTTGGACTTGGATGTTGCTGAACGTGCCGAGGTAGCCGCGGATGGTGTGCGGAACGGTGCCGAGTGGGTGCACGAATGGGGCGGGTAGAGACGCGTGTGACGACGATGGAGATGAGACCTTGGGGTTCTTCGAAGGGTCGACGGGTGCTCGTGCTTTGGAAGGGTGTTGGAGCACGCTGACTAGGAGCTCGACTAGTAAGCTGGACGCTAGAGGAGCGACTCCGGGGCGGGTGACGGTGCATTGCTGATCTAAAGTCGCATCTTTGATGGACTGCCAAGATATATTAGCTCGCGTTTCCCAGGAAAAGTCTGGAGAACTCACATCTGCAGGTGCGACCACGTCGTTACAGAAATAGCAACCTAGCTCCTCTTCACCTTCGCCAGTCGCTTTGAGACCATGGCGCATAACGACATACGTGTCGAATCCAAGCGCAGCATTGAGCACGATCTTGCCAGCAGCTTTCCCCATGACAGTGGGTAACCATCGGCTCTCTCTAGTGTCCATGAGAAGAAATATGGCATCATGCTCATCAATTAGCGTCTTCAGTTTGTCGAAGTGGGCTTTTGTCTTCTCGTTGTCAGTGATGGGATGGCCGGCCATCGGAACCTCCATGACATGGCCAACTGCGTCAACGCCCGGGTAAATCTCTTCTAAAGCTTCTGCAGCCCGCTCAGCCTTCTTTGCACCCCCTTGCAGGCAGTCCTTGAAGTTGAACAGAGGCTGCCGCACGGGATTTGAGAAGCTAACGTTGGCATTGTCGACGAAGGTAATCTTCCTTACGCCCCAACCCATCAGTGTTCGCGAGACATAAGAGCCCAGTGTGCCTGCGCCCAGCAACAGACATTTGCAGTTTTTGATCACATCCAGGTCAATATTTGGCGCTATCCGCCATTTGATGAGTTTGAGGTTGAGGTCTACGGCTTGGTCGGCAAGTTTGCGTTCGTCCATGTACTCGGAAAGATCGACGACACGGGATGTCAGTTTCCCAGACTCGTTGCGCTCCCAGCCTGTGACCTTGGGTAACTTGGGTGCCTGGGATCCAGTCGAAACCTCCGATGTTGGACTCTCTGCAAGGGCCTCTGATTCGAGCTGCATGAC
This sequence comes from Massariosphaeria phaeospora, assembly GCA_011032825.1. Lineage (NCBI taxonomy): Eukaryota > Fungi > Ascomycota > Dothideomycetes > Pleosporales > Massariosphaeria > Massariosphaeria phaeospora. The sequence continues at coordinate 757,003 of JAADJZ010000001.1, read as the reverse complement.
GATGGAGTTGGCCTGGTCACGGCGAGTATGAGTATCGCGGTAGCAGAGAATCTGAACATCAGTCAAGTGCCATCGATGCCGGACCAGAACAAGCAGGTTTCGCAGCATCCAGCCTGGATTCTCCGGGTAGGTAGAAGGGTCTGCGAAGCACACAAACCGGCCGGCTTTGTCTACGCCATCAAAAAAACCTTGCTCGTATGCTTCCAATCTTGCAACTACCCACTTGTATCCAAGCTCGTCCAAGGGGGTGCCCGGAGGCTCTGGCTGCTCGTCTGCGTCTGCGTCTGCGTCTGTGTTTGTGTTTGGGGCTGTGTACGATCGTTTCGCTAAGAAGAAGCCTCGTTGGCGCGCATCCGAGGCGTATCGCCATGTCTGCACTGCGTCCACCAGCTGTGTTGTCTCGCTCGCTGAGAAGCGACTCAACTCGCCGACATGCTTCCACGGCGGGTCTGACTGGATGGCGGGGAAACCAAAGTGGTATGTGAACTTGTACTTCTTCAGGTTGGCGAATGCGATGGCGGTGAAAGAGGACAGCAGCGAGGGACATTCGTAGATGGAGCCGTCGTGGATGGCTTCCCAGATCTGTAGGCGTTAGCTCCAAGGGCAATATGCACTGCGGGAAGGTCAGTGCTTGCCGTTTGCGCGCATCTCTCGATGACAGCGGTGCGGTCGAGGGTCTTGTAGTCTTCGATGGTGTTGCAGTTCTTTATGATGCCTTCGGCGCGGCAGTGGTTCGGCGGCGTGCTGCGGGCGGAGTGTAAGCCCAACGGCGCAAACGTGCATTCACAGCGGCACTCACTCGTCGGAAGTCAGGGCGCTGGGGTGGATCTGCAGGCGCATCGACCGCGACGCGTGGTCGCCCGGGCGCACCTCGTACAGGCCGAGGACCTTGCGCGCCGAGTCGTCGAGCTTGTCATGGTTGATCTTGATGTGGGCGAGCGCCGCATAGAACTGCACGTCGACGTCGCTCTGCCAGGGGGCGAACTTGAGCGTGGCCATGGTGTAGTGGTGTAGCGTAGTGGGGTGGAGGGTGGAGGGCGGAGGGCGGGGTCGTAGTGAGCGTTTTATGACGCGGAGGCAGAGGCAGAGGCGTGAGGGAGGGAGGGTGAGGCGGCGGAGCGAGCACTCAAAGCATAGCAATAAGACAGCACCTGCGAAGACGGCGCACGTGTCGGGTGTCGGCGCTCACTCTGCCATCAGCGCTGGAGTGGCCGTGAATGCATGTCTGACCTGTGACTTCGCGCTGCTCACACCTGGCCCCGGGAGCTGGAGGCAGCTGCTGCAGGCGCCCACGCGCCCTCCAGTGCCCCCCGCCGAGCCCCCCGCCTAGCTGATTGCCGCGCTAACCACATGCGGCAGGCGGGGCTCCAGCGCCAAGCCACAAACCACCACAAACCACCACAAACCACACTCTGCACGCGTTCCTCTTCACTGCCATCAAACCTTCACTGCATATGGAGTGGCATGACGCGACACACTGAACTAGCTACCATATCGTTGAATTGTGCTGCTCTGTAGTCATTGTTTGTAGACCACAGCCATGCTCATGGGGCTCTGCGGAGGCAAGCCGTACCCCCACAACAGCCTTCATCTGCTCACCTGTGCTAGGCATCTGCGCTGGCAAGTCGTCAATAGCTTCATATCTTACTCAAGAGCACCAATTCAAACGGATACACCTCGCCCGCACCTCGGCGACTCCCGCCGTTGAGAAGTCTGCCTCGGTCCCTTTTCCGCAGCAACCCCCGGCTGGTCGAGATCACACCTTTGCTGATGTTGATGCTTTGCTCGAATTTGTCACCCTAAGATGGCGCGAGCGTTGGGTGACGACGGATATCTGGGACGACCATGTCGTAGACGCTCTGCTGCGACGCCCGTTCTTCCTTCTTGTGAGTGTCGATGCACCAGTGAGCGTGCGGTGGCGGCGCTTCAGTGATCGGTATGCTGAACAAATGAGATAGGTTGCGCGATCGACCGCTGATTCTTCTAGATGCGCTGCCAGCCAACTTACTCCACCCTCCCTCGAAGACTTCGTCCTCCGCAACGACGCTTACCTCTTTGCTCCTGGCACTGGGCTCGCCGCTCTTTTCCAACGTGCGCAGCTCAAACTCTTAAATTCTACCACCTCGTTGGACTCCCTATATGCCGCTTTGAAGTCGATCGATCTCGCCAGCGAGGCCCGTCTCCGTCCAACTTGGGATCAATATTTCATGCGGCTCGCGGACCTCGCTGCACACAGGAGTAATTGCATGAAGCGGCGAGTGGGATGCGTGGTCGTACGGGAAAAGAGGGTCATAAGCACCGGATACAACGGCACGCCTCGAGGCATGACCAACTGCAATGAGGGCGGATGTAAGCATACAGCCGTGTGGTGTACTGAGAAGTGAACTGATTCACGATATAGGCCCGCGGTGCAACAACTTATCAAGTGGTGGCGTGGGTCTCTCCACCTGTCTCTGCCTCCACGCCGAAGAAAACGCCTTACTGGAAGCCGGACGAGACCGGATCGGAGAAAGGTCTATCCTGTACTGCAATACTTGTCCGTGCCTTACGTGCAGCGTCAAAATAACACAAGTCGGCATCAGCGAGGTTGTTTATAATCAAAGCTACATGGTCGATACGAAAACGGCCGCCATCTTCGCCGAAAGTGGCGTGCGCCTGCGCCAGTTCTCCCCGCCCGGAGAAGGCTTGATCGACCTTGCTTTGGGTGCATCACCTGGTCCGATTTCTGACAGCGAGGACATGAACAAGGTCGAGGATGTTCGCGAGATCTTTGACAATAGCAACTTCATTCGGCCACTAAGCTAAGCAACTACGATTGAGTGTGGAGTGTGCATCTACAATGATTTTGATGCTATATCTCTTGATTCCAAACACAACGATCTTGTGTTCCATCCACAAACATACAAATGTTCACTTCTTCTTCATCGACTTCCACTGCACCGGTAGTGCCAGAAACCATGCCCCGCAGCTCAACGCCAGGGCAATATAAAAGGTTTTGGTAATAGCCTCGCTGTACGCCGGAAGTACCTTGTCCAACTGATCCGGCGAGTACATGCTACTCAGATCTGTTGCACCACTATTGACAAGGACCGACGTATCAAATCCTGGTATATTGACCGCGTCTCGGACCCCTTTCTGGAGTTCGTTGACGAAGACAGTTTGCGCGATGGCGACAGCGACTGAAGACCAAAGCATTTGGACGAGATTGACGAGGCAGACACCGAGAGGTACATCAGATGCAGGTAGCACAGTTTGGATAACGAGCATAGGGGGAGGGACGCCAGCGCCAGCGCCAAGGCCATACAATACTTGGTAGCCAATCCATGCGGAGCTGCTGATCCCAGGGTTGAATGTTGACGACGATAACAGACCCGCGCCGACAGCGGTGAGTAAGACGCCGAGATACATGGCGGGGTTGTAGTATCCGACTACTTGAGTTGCGGCGCCACACAGCGCGGACATAATAACAAAAGAAGCGATGAGTGGGGTTATCATAACGCCAGAGCGGAGCGCGGATGCATTCTTGATGGCCTGGAACCAGAGGGGGAGATAGGTAATTACGACGAACATCCCGCCCGATATGAAACCAGAGTACAAAGCTGCGAAGGAGACACTGCGGTTGCGGATAAGAGCAGGCGAAAAGGAGCGTTGGGAGGGAAACGCACTTTGAATGCCTATGAATGAAAGGAAGAGCACCAAAGAGACGACGAAAAGTGCGATAACACGACCATTCGACCAGGGATAGACGGAACCGCCAAGTTGCAGGGCGAGGATGATGCAAACAAGTGCTGCGGTGAGGAGGATTGTGCCCGGGAGATCGAAATTTCGTACTTTCTCTTGCCAGGACATGCGCCTGTACTTTTCCTCGTATGGCGTTTTGACCACGAAGCAAATCCCTAACAGAAGAGCGGCGCATATAGGCAGGTTGATCCAGAAACACCATCTCCATGTCGCCTGGTCGGTCAATGCGCCTCCGACAAACGGCCCCGCAACAGCAGAGATACCAAGGGACATGAACATCAAACCACTAAGAGCGGCTCTCTTCTCAAGCGGACACGAAGCCGCGAGTACGAGGACCGACCCAGACATGATGCCGGCAGCACCGCATCCTGCGATGGCGCGCCCGATGATGAGGGCAATGGAGGTGGGTGCGGTGGCGCAGATGAGGGAGCCGATGCAGAAAATGGTAATGGCGAGAAGGTAGACGATTTTTATGGAAAAGAGAGTGTACAGGCGGCCGTAACTGAGCTGGAGCGAAGCGGAAGTAAGTCTGAAAGGCTGTCAAATTTGCTATGCGGGAAATGTGTTGTTGACATACAGATACGCCGATGTCCACCACGCGATGTCGCCAAGCGCATGGAAGCTATCTGTGATTCTAGGAACGGCAGTCGCGACAATGGTCTGATCCTGCGAGAAGGGTTACTCTTAGCATTTGAATCGTATGAGAAGAATGAGGAACTCACCAGCCCGCAGAGGAAGCTTGCGCAGCAGATGATCATCACCACAAAGCCCAGGCGGCGTGGCGATGCATATGTGGTGGTGTCGGTCGGTTCTCGCACTACAACTGTGGCATCCACGACCGCATCTCCCTTTTCCACAGTTTCCGACATATCGCGTGGATGTTCCTCTGATTCGAAAAGTGTGGTTGGCGCCGGTACAGTACTGCACGCTATGGAGATTCGTATTGTACGGCTGAATCTTCAAGTGAGGAGCTGCGGCACCGTCGGGCATTATAGACCGTTACACCCAACGGCCGGCGAATAAAGAACTGCATATTAGACTGATGATCTGCATACAGGTCTCAAGCCACCCCTTGCTCCCTCGCATATTACTCGCCCAATTGTGGAACTTATTCCTCGTCCAGTTATGGAAATTCCGGAACAGGCTGCGTCTACGCCGCGTTGGTACTTTGCCTATGGATCCAATCTCTCGCTTTCGGTGCTCACGGGCAAACGTGGCGTAGCACCACAACAATCTCGGGTGGTGCGACTCCCGGGGTATTCGCTGTGCTTCAACGTTCTATTTTTGCCGTACTCGGAGCCTGCGATGGCAGGCTTGCAGGCTAGAGTGCAGCACGATAGGTGTCAGCCTGTGTTTGGTGTGGCGTATCTATTGAGTGAGGCGGATTTTTTGAAGGTATTGGTGACTGAGGGGGCCGGCGTCGCATATCGCATGGTCGAGACCGCGGCTGAGGATGTTGCAGGAAAAACACTACGTGTTTACACCCTGATTGCAAGACACGAGAGCCCTTTTGCGGGTGGTCGATATCCGTCAAGGAGGTATCTGGTACAATATTCCTAAGTTCACGACGTCTTCGTTGCGCTAACGAGAAAGGACCTCCTCTTGAAGGGTGCTATAGAGTCCAAACTCCCAATCGAGTACCAGGAAACGCTCGTTCAACTTCCAGCGTTTCGTCCTTCCAACTCAACGCGCTGGAGAGTCGGTCAGTGGACTTTCCAACTGGTTTGGCATAAGATATCGATGTGGGTTCAGCATGGTACGAGACGTTTCAGCAACGAACAGGGTGAAGTCCCGGGATGGTTCCTTACTATATTCGACATACTGCTTTGGCTGATGTGGTTCCATCATGACTACATACAAGCGCCCGTATTTGGACGTGGAGATGGAGGGACCAGCACAGAGCAGCTATAGCTCGTCCAGATTTGAACTATTCTCGCTTGCCCTGGCGCCGGTCCTTCTCGGCGTTTGGATATAGCGAGCGTACCCAGTCTCTGAATTGCTCGTCCCATAACGGCTTCACCGTATCTTCGAGCACAGACTCTGCACGCAGTTGCTCCGCAGCAACTTCTACACCCTCCATCACGCGTATCAAATTCCCCCCTAGGATTTTCCCGACATTCTCTTCGGACATGCCACGCGAGATCATGCAAGCTACGAGGTTTGGCAGCTTGCTTACATCTTCAACTTCAACGACGCCGTTCTCCATTCCGTCATAGTCGGACCCAATACCAACATGATTGAAGCCGATTCTATCAGCTACGTGCTCCATATGATCGACAACGTGATGGGCATTTGCTTTACTCGAATTTGTATGTGTTAAGTGTGGAACGAGACTAATCATGATCAGGCCGCCATTATGTTTCACTTTCTCGATAACTTCATCCGGTACGTTTCGGGCGGACGGTACGAGAGCGAAACTGTCCGTGGTGAGCAAACCGAAAAACGTTGCTGGGACTGCGCTTACCATGAAGAGTGGGTATAAAGTACAGGCGCTACCGATAAGTCAAGAACTTCGTGCATGACTTTATGACTGGTGTGAGAGAGATCGATCATCCTGCCTTCTCTTAGTTCGGAAATTTCTCAGAATTTCAGGATCCTTACATGCCAATCCTGTTCATCTCCTTCACAATCGCTCGTCCTGCTGCTGATAGTCCCTGATGTACCGGCTCCTCTCTTTCACTGTCTGCATATTTGTTGTTTCGGTTGTGAGCCAGAGTTGCACATCTAACCCCCAACCGATAATATGTCCTCAAGACGCTACTGCTGTTTCCAATTTGATGCAGCCCCTCAATCGAAATTATGGTGGGAATTTTGCCGGCATGGAATACTTTCATGATGTCTTCAGCCTTTTCCACGATGACGAGATGATCGGGATAAAGCATTGTGAGACGGTGTATCAAATCAATCTGCTGGAGAGTGTCTCTCAGAGGCTCGAGGTAGTGATCATCTAGGAAGTCGTTTCTTATGTTAGGACTGCATGCTTCAGATCAGTTGTTGTTCCGCCTCACTCAGAGGTCACCTACCAGTCGACATAAGCACTCAAAAAGATACCACCGCATCTACCGCTCCGTATGCGTTTGATGTCTACATGGCCTGCAAGGTCTCGATCGCAACCAAATCTTGCATCTAACCTTCAACTCACGTCAGCTTGAGATCACACGGAATAAGTTCACTGACAAATTATCATAATAACCTCGGATGAGGTGAGGCCAGTCATTATGTCCGTCTATCAATGGCACTCGCTCCAAAATACGATGTGCATCCTCAAGGAAGGACTAAATCACCTCGGTTAGTGCAGGGTTCGGAAGAACTTAGTTTGCGAGAGCATCGTTTTCGGCGATTCTTCAAATGAGCTAGGTAACACGTTCTTGTATGCATACTAAGTACATGCGGTCCTCATACCTCAGCGGCCTTGCGAGCCCATACTATATGGGTATTATAGCAGTTCCCATTCGTCTCTAGTTCTTTCTTTAGGTCGATCTTCAGCTTAGCAAAATCCTCATCGGAGAAGAAGAAGCCCGACATTTCTATTGGTGTTAGTGGACTTTGACCGAGCATGAAGCGCGGTATACTTACTGCCCATATTAACCCGAATACCGTCCAGCGCAGCGAGTAACACTCCAATCGGTCTCTCTCCATCCTCTCTATTATCAGCTGAAGCTCCTACTTTGATGTGCAGAATTTCTTCGTGGACATCTTCCAGTCCAGCGTGTTCGAACCACCCGCGTAGTTTGGGACCAGGGGACAGGTTGTAGCCTATCATGCTCCATGATCGCCTGAGAACATCGCGAAGTCTCTCCATGGCTTCGTGGCCCTCTCCTTCTTCGATGCTGTCGAAATCGGCGTCATGCAACATCAAATAGCCCCCAGACTTGACGCACACGAGCAAGTTTCGAATGACATCCATGCTCGTCTGGTCCGAACACACTGGGAGCACAAAACGTTGATGTACCAGATCGAAAGCATTCTGAGCATAGTCCGGCCATGGATCGAATATGTTTTGCGGGAACAAAGAGACGTTGGCAGGGAGCTCGGATGGATTCAAGAATCGTTGGGGTGCAATATCCGCTCCCATTAGTGTTGCCGTTGGTGCAACGTGTTGTGCGAGATCAAGAAGCCAGTACCCGTCGGCTGTTGCTGAATCGAGAACGGCAAGATCCGGCTTGCTAAGGTCAACTGGTGCAAGCACCAGCCTTCCCTTCATGAGCGTTTTGATCATTTCATGTTGCACTCGTAGCCTTTCATATTCTCCGTCATGGCGAGGACCTTGGTAAGTGTCTTCTTCAATTTTCGTCTGTGCTGACATCGTGAAAGTGGAGTGATAATGGCGAGCCTTGCAATCGATTTCACCACGTTAAAATACGTGTGTGCGACGCGCTTTCTTGCGGTCTATTGTGCGTTTTGTTTCGTCTCAGAACAGTTTTTCGGGGTATATGTTCTCTAGTTCCGTCGGAAATTTCAGGCCGATGAGCATGCAGTGTAACGTTGTTTTCCTGTTACAGGACACCAATGGCGGGGTTTAAGAGATTACGCGGCGTGCGTGGTTGCTACGCCGCAATCCATCTTTAGCCCTTCAGTGTTTGCTATCCACGAAGCATCCACCACCACCCACTACCATCATCATGAGTTTGAGCGAGAGACTTACGGCCTTGCTTGAGACCGCTCGAGAGCACTGGCAATCAACTATTATACTCACAATTATCTCTGCAATTGCAGTCGGTCTTCTACTCGGGGATGGAACACCCATCTACGGAGAATATCCCTTCGTCGGCCAAGGACTGTTGAAGCCCTGGTTAAACTGGACAACGGCGGATCGATGGATGCTGGACAAACTTGAGCCTGCGGCGTACAAGAAGGTGTGCATTGAAAGCTACCTAGTCTATGGCTCAAGATAGCTGACCTTACAAAGTACAGCAAGAAAGGCCAGCCATGGTACGTTACGTTCTGGGGCCTTCGATTCCTCGTCATGCCGCCCAAGTACCTCCGCGACCTGCGAACTCAAGATCGACATGCGTTGAACCTTGCGAAATGCCTCAGTGATGCCTTGAATATGGAGGCATCTGTTGGCGATGTGCCTATCGCGAACACTATGGAAATCGATGTCGTGTCAAAGCACTTGAACTCTCGAATTAGTTTGTAGTCCCGTGTCAACCGTCGCGGGCCAGAAACTCACACCTTTTAGACGATACGGTGCCTTTACTCCAAGACGAAGCCAACTTCGTATTCGCAAAGGAATTAGGTAAGATCAAAGACTGGAAGCACTTCAAGGCCATGGACCTATCGTCGAAGCTCGTACACTACATATCGAACCGCATTTTAGTCGGACCCGATCTGTGTCGGCGAGCGGATTATCGCGCTACAACCGAGTCTCTCAACATGTCTCATGTCATCTTCGGCGCGTTGTGGAACTTCATACCTCTAGGCCCTTTCCGCAAACCATTCTACTGGGTCTTTAGCATACCATACCGTATGCAGATCCGGCGCGCAATGCAGAAGTACATCGTCCCTATCGTGGAAGAACGCATGGCAGAAAAGAACGGAGCAGAGCCCAACGAACGTCTCGACACTGTCCAGCTAATCGTGGATATGCCGCCCGCGACGCCAAATGAGGTTGACTCGTTCCGGCATGCGATTCGTGTCCTGCATCTGCACTTCGCCAGCACGGGCTCTACCATCGCCTTGGTGCACAACTCACTGTGGCAATTGCTAGCCATGCCAGAGTGCATTGAGCCCATTAGAGCAGAGATCAAGGATGTACTTGCCAAGTACGGTTCTTGGGATAGTAAGCACACATTGAATCATCTGCACCTTCTCGATAGCTTCATTAGAGAAGTACTTCGTGTCCACGTGCCTTCTGCCTGTAAGTGACCAGCGTGTTCTCACAGTCAATGCGGTACTAACACAATGATCAGTGGTATCGCTACGTGTCGCCCAGCAGCCCGTAACCCTTCACGATGGCTTTCAGCTAAAGCCAGGTACCAAAATCGTCTTTCCAGCGCAGTCCATCCATTTCGACCCAACCAATTACGATCAGCCGCGCGAGTTCCTCCCTTTCCGATTCGCCGGTTCGGGACCCTGTGACTGCGCGGTCGATGGTTTGCCTAAAGATGTGGGGCGATTGAAGGCAGATGCGCCGGATGAGATGTACCTGCCTTTTGGATATGGCAAGCAATCGTGCCCGGGCCGGTTCTTCGCCTTGAGGGTGGTGAAGTTGATTCTCGGACGTTTGATATACGAATACGATATCAAACCGGCAGGTAGTCTACCATCCAGTCCCACCAGTGGAAGCATGGAAGGGTTCTTCCTCCCAACGAAGAAACTCGAGGTTTATCTCAAGAGTAGGACACGAAGTCAATGAAGTAAAAAGTTCAGATTCTCGATTGATACTATTCATAAGCGATCATCCTAGGCGAACGGGTCATTCATTTGAAGGGCGTCGTCCTGTGACCACCCAAAATTTCCAACTGTTTCCCGTTGACCCTAGTTCTCTTTCCACGTTTTTCGCAAGTGTCTCGAACTGCTCTGGGCTATACCAGAAATTAGGAAACTCTACCACATACCATGTTAGCTACAACAATGCCTGTCAAGGTAGGGAAATACTTACGACTACAAACGAATGAAAAGTTGTCAACTAAGGTGATTTGGTTCCATGTAGACAGCTCCGCAAGTTTTGCCGTCTTCGCCCGCACCCCCATTCCGAAAGACATCGCTCTAACTTCGACATCTTCTGCTCCGGCAGCTTTAAGCCAATTCTCCAACTTCGGCCCTGAAGACGGGTTCATACCTCCTTGCTGGAAGAATCTGCCCATGAAGCTCATCATCTCCGACATCCCCTCGTGCCCTTCCCCGCTTTCGAACGCCATTAGGTCCGTATCAACGAGCTGAATATAGCCGCTGGGTTTTGCAAGACTCAGTAGGCCATTGACCGCCTTCTGGCATTGCTCAGCAGGTATGTTACTGAAGCCATACCGCTGATGCACTAGATCAAAGGATGCTTGATCTGCCTCGGGCCACGCATCCAGAATCGATTGCTGGCGGAACGAGATCGAGCCTGGGAGATCGGAATGCTCTTCGAAGCCCGCAGTTTCAATGTCCGTGCCCACAAATGTGGCATGGGGATATCTCTCAGATTCTTCAATCATCCATGTGCCCTCTCCGGTTGCAGAGTCCAATATGCGAATAGGCGTACTGGGAAGCGGAACTGCAATCATGGAACCATCAAACTCGGACTTGTGCAATTCATGCTGCACCCGATAGCGATGGAATTCCGCCGCTTGTCGTTTCTTTTTGGATTCCAGGTAGACTTCCTGAAACTTGTCCATTGCAAAAATGAAGGACGGCGATGGTGACTGGGAAGATCCTAGCTGACTCGTATTGGTCAGTGTTTGATCCGATCTTGGCGTAGGCGCACTGTTCAATGTGCATTAACTGATGATCAATAGCATTGTGGCGGAGGCGCAGCAACCTGTGTATATATGCCGTAGTGTAGTATCGGCGCCTACAGTTACCGTCCGATGTAGCACGACTTTGCCTTGATTATGCGTTTACCTCGCCATGCCCGCCTCTGGATGAGCAGGCGGATACAGTTGCACTGACAAAATAAGACGCTTTGATTCAATGCACCATGTTGTTGTATGTGTCGGAGTCCGAAGACATCTAGTTATGTAGTAAAGATTCGACGCACTTAGTTGGATGTACAAAAAGGATTCATGGCACACAACACAAATAAAACAGATGCTTTGCGGCCTCTCTGCCCATGAGCCATCCGCATAACCCCAATCTTCACAATTTTCCCCCTCCCGGGTTCTAGCTCGTGTACAAACGATGTTTCATAAATTTGAGATTGACACGTCGCCGTCCAAGACGCTGGTGATAGTCCCCGCGATTTTCTTAGCCTTCGCAACCCTGTCCGTCGTTCTCCGCTTTTGGCATCGCTCGGAAAGGAAGCAGCCGTTGCTCTGGGACGACTGGCTATGTGCCTTGGGTTTGGTACTCTCTTATGGATGCTATAGCAGTATCTTGATCTGCGTTATCTATGGTGGACTCGGCAGGACCATATCCTTGCTTCATCCTGAAAATATTCCAACCGTCTTCAAAGTAAGCACGCTTCGTTCCATACGTCAACCGCAACATGGTAGCTTACGGGTCTATGTAGGCTCTCACAAGCGTCAGTGTGTTGTGGGCAACCACTGTTACCATTATTCAGCTGGCAATCCTGTGCCTCTACACGCGAATTTTCAAAGTCATAGCATGGCATCGATACACTTGTTATGCGGCGATGGTCACCGTGATTTGTTGGTGGGCAAGCACATTTGTCACGTTCGTGAAGCCTCTTCATCTATAATGAATACACCGCTTACGCTTCTTAGCATGTTGACTACCTGCATACCGCTTGAGCGCTTCTGGAACCCGATGGCTCCGGGCAAATGCATCAAGCTCAGAGAATTTTGTATCGCCTCCGGGCTCCTTCACGTCTTTCTTGACGTTTTCATTCTTGCATTCCCACTTCCCATTATCTGGCGCCTGAAAACAACAACGAGTACTAAACTCACGGTTTCACTTATCTGCTTACTGGGTGTCTTGTGAGCACACTCAAAGTCCTTGACGCGAATATTGGAGCTAATGTCACCAGTGCCACAATCGGCGGTCTTCTACGCCTGGACTGCCTAATCCCCATCCTCGATTACGACGAAGCTGATTTCACTGAGACTGCATGGATAGGTGTTCTCTTCCAAATCCTCGAAAATACCTGTGGCGTTATCTGCTCATGCGCACCCATGCTCTCCACATATGTAGGCAAAGCCGCAAACACGACATTTGCGACTAGCGTCCGGCGATTTATCACAACGAATCTATCGCGTATTTCACAAGGCTCAGGAGCGTCAGGGAATTCGCGACGGTCGGCAAGGTCGGCTCATAGTTCGACCAAGGTGCACAACCCGACGATTGGTAGCTGGAAGATCAATCATATCAAAAAGGAGAGCACGTTCGGAGTTACACCACACGGGACGGTAGGGGAAAGCCAGGAGTATCTAGCGGAGTCATCCCAGCGTCATACAGAGCCTGGTGCGAGTGTTGAGATAGAGATGGACAATTTCTCGAAATCGGGTTCAAACACGACGGGATTTTGAGGCAGAGAATGAGTTCTACAGAAGTGCCGATTCAAGGACCTGAATAATGTACCACAAGTAGATTAGTGTTTTTCTGGAGCTTAGGTGGAGAGAACACCACCTAAGCGTGTCTCGGTGCTCATATCGATGAACGAATGTGAATATCATGTACTATAAAGATGCCCACGCCACCCTCCTCTGCGTGATTTTCTTTCGTCATCTATTTCCATTCTTGCCAGCTCAGTCACGCTCATGGCTACCCATTCCAGCGACAGTGACCCAAAGATCACTCTCTATGTAATAAAATGTACGTGTTCACCTGTAACTACAATCATTCTTCATAGTCTTGCTAAAAGTCCAAGCAACTCCCACGTCCGGTGCCAATATTGTCAAGGTGCTCTCCCTCATCGAAGCCCTCAGCATCGACCATAACGTCCAAGTTGTCCCCTCGACCAAGAACGATATCTGGTTCCACCGCATCTCACCTACCAAGATGGTGCCTGCACTTGAAGGCCTTGAAAGCAATGAAGGCAAAAGGCTGAATGTATTCGAAAGTAGCTCTTGTCTCGAGTACTTAGTCGACCAGTACGATGATGACGGACTGTATGGCGGAAAGAATATCTGGGAAAGAACTCAGGTGAGAAATTGGTTGACTATGCATACAGCTGGACTAGGGTAAGTCTAATTCGTACACTCCCCATTGCGTGCCGTTTTATTCCTGAGGTCCTCTTGATTGACATACATAGGTCATTCGCAAAAATGTGGCTCACGTTCAAACGACTTCCCGCACCATCTCCATCATCATCGGCGGATGTTTTTGACCCTACGATCAACCATTTCAGTGCCGCGATTGAATCTGAATACACGTGTCTCGACACTCGACTTTCAGAGCCGAATCAGTACTATATTGCCTTGCCCGATCGACCGACTATCACGGACTTTGCGACGTTTCCTTTCGCAAATACGCAGGTGGCTCAGATGGCGGGCATTGACTTTGAGAAGTGGCCAAAGTTGAAAGCTTGGAGCGAACAAATGATGGAATTAGAGGCAGTTAAGGTGGCGATGAAAAGAGCTACAGAATTTTGAGTACAGGGACCGAGACTAGCATGGTGGACCTATCATGAATGTGGAAGGAATTGGATGTTTGGGGCGGTTGAAAGAGTCCAGGCGCTACTCTGTAGGACTGGATCGTTGCTCTTGTTATGCGAGGTCCAGCGATATTGGGATATAAGTTGCGTAATGAAAGCCTTCACGATATAGTCCATAAGAAACTGTCCCAGACATTGGCGGAGGCCGAAGCCATAGGTGAACAAGTTCCATTTCAACTACATGCTTTGTTAGCTTCGGGACAAGAAAGGTTTTGGTATGACCCACATCTTTTTGCTCCATGTTTTCGAACCTTGATGGCCTAAAGACTCCATTATCTTTGCCCCAGAAGGCGGGGTTATGGTTTATCGATAGGATGTCGACGATAACCCATGTATGTGGAGGGATTTGTATATGACCGAAGCTCTTCGCATTCGGGGACCGTTCTGGCATGGTAAAAGCTATAGGTTGGTCAGACACACTTGTTTTTATCTGAGAAGATAGCATAGTCTACCAGAGATAGGACTGAGTCTCATTGTTTCCAACAGACAATTGTGAAGAAATGTATCCCGTCGACTGCAGTATTCCTCGACGTCGGACATAGACTGCATCTCTTGTAATACTCGATTCCGTGCATCCTCTGATTCTGCAAGGAACACTACGAGTGCATTCAGTATGTGCGCCGAAACGTCGAGGTTCGCGAACAACATCTCGTCGAGTGTTTGTAATATCTGGAGCAATGAGTATTATTATGATAGATCTCTGAGATGCTATACACACTTGTTTAGTAGCATCCTTATCCCCCAGAATGCCTTCAAATATACCGGCGATGGGACTCGACCTTCTAGCTTGAGACATCTTAATGTTGAATGAGCACCACCTCTCTGTGAACCTTTCGACATCCTTGATAGTCTGCCATTTACACCACTTCGCGATTGGAAAGCAAATAACCCCTCCTTGCAAGATCTTCCCAAATATCCTCATTCGCAAGTTGTTGAGGGTAAAAAGTTCGTCAATGTCCTCTTTCGATAGCGGGCCATACACCAACCTTGCAGTACAAAGGAAAGGGAACATGGAGAATTCTGTTATATGCTTCTCATGGCCAGCCTGGAAGCATGTCCCAATATATTTTTTAGCCTCTTCGTTGAATACCATGCCGTGCTCACGAATATAGTTGGATGTGAAGAAGGCCTCAAACCTTGTCCTAGTGCGTCTCCATTTGATGCCACTGGTAAGGCCCATTGCCTCTCCAAGCAACTGCTCAAACAGCCATCCTGCATTACTTGAGCGTGATTTCTCATGATGTCTGGAGTCCGCATAGAACATCTTGACATCTTCTGATGCGGTAATAACTCTATTATTATTCAGTAATCTTACATGGTTTTGAGTGTAGCCACCTACACCTCAGGTGTGAACAGTGACCATATGCGGTAGACTGAACCATAGAGTCGCCAAGTTTCACTTCTCTGACGTCCTTGGAGAAACTTTTCGAGCAGCTGCCCGTTAGGGAAAGTCCATGGCGGGCCTGGTAGTAACAGTTGTCGGCTAAACAGCCATTTGACTAGGGTAGCGAGCGTCGTGTCTGAAAGACGTGAACAGAGCGCTGTGATCAATAACATTCCGATGACGGCGGCTAGCGTAGGAGGCATTGGTGGAACGGGCATCTTCACTGCAGGCGCTGTCTGGCAAGAATCTCTATCAACTTCCACCATTCGCACATCAGGTTATGCCGCTACAGCTCCGTTTGCAGATGAATCCCGACTGAATGGATATCTACCGATATTGTATGCACCGATATTACCATCGGCGTGTACCGTGTGTTGGGGACCTCGGGAGAGTGGATCTGTGCCGGTATAGTCCGAGGTCGGCGATCAAGCGCATTTACCCAACCGAGTGGCACTGGATCACGCGGTCCTGCATATGGCGATCCCTGCGACTACGCCTACCCTTCAACCTCTTTTTCGGAGTCTATGCAATCTTGTTAGCAAGGGTAGCTGGACCGTGGAAGACACTGTTTAGACCAAAGTCATACTACGATATACGCGCTATCATGTGTTTCATCTTATTCGTTCCTAAATCATTACCTGAATCAATCGAAGCTATGCTAAGAAAATGGTCTTCTAGTGCAATAGAAGTAAAACTACAGTAGATGCCTTCCACTGAGCTCCACATGTCATCCATACAAGTGAAAAAGCTCGTCATACAGATTTCTGTCGCCGAGAATGATACGTTTCAGGCTGCAGATACGCAGTCACCGCAAGCTCTCCGCCATCAAGCGCAGCAGAGAAGTAAGTCTGGAATCCAAGGTCCTCTTCAAGAGCACGATGTCCGCTGTTCGATTCAATCAGTATCAATTTGAACATTCGGCTCAGTTGTACATACCATAGACTCTGAACAGCGTCCAGATAAGTGGAGTCATGTAATTTTCTGCCATTGTTCTCAAGCCACTTCGAAAATCGTTCTGCAGCAACCAGATCGTTAATTCCATAATGTTTGACTGGGATATAGACTTTGATTTTTGGAACTGAGGAGTTCAACCGAAGATCGAAGTGGTAAATAATGCCGGCCGTCCAATGGTTGTTTGTTGGTAGCGAGTCCGAATCATTGCCTGAATCTTCAAGTCCAAGGATTGTGTACCAAAAGTCTCTCAGCTTTGCGGTTTCTTTGGCTGACAGCTGATTCTTTGGGAACATCATCATACCCAAAACGCTGTCGAAACTGGTTTGCTCAGTCCGTATGTAAATTTTTAGGCGAGCTCGAGAAGGATGTGTGCAGTCAATACCCAACATTTCCGCCCAAGGTACAGGCCCAATTCCATATTCTGAGAGGAAACTTGATAGATGTTTGACACAATCTGTAAGCCGCGAGTCTGCTCCGGGAAGTGATCGAATAGCGTTGGCAATGACCGAAAGTTTATTACTTTTGTCTCCCTGAGGAATGAAGTATGCTTTTGCCGAGATGCTTCCGTCACCTTTAGGCTCGACCGCGATGAATCTGGACGAGCCTGTGTTTTCCTTTGTGGTGAATTCCCCGTTGCAGGATTCGGGCGAGAAGAGGTTGTTGAAGTAATGAAACCACGAAAGATCAAGTCGCGGTGCTTGTACTCTCAATTGCTTCATGAGGTCATTGGTCGCCGCGATGTTGTACGGATCGCAGACAGCACCCGTTAGCTTTCCAATCGGCTCGACTGCATATCTGACCGTTGGGAATTGATTCGACGCGGTCCAGCTCCAGCTAAACTCCACTGGAGTATAGTCGTCATTCATACAACTTTGCCAAGTAGATTTGGTGGATCCTTCAGGATGGGTGCCGAGACTGAAACAGATGAGGCGACCAAAATGCTCCAGGTGCGTGCGTCTTGCTTCCTTAGAATAATTCGATTTCTGAATCATGTATTCGAGCATCGGCGAGAGTTCTTGGACCCAAGATACAGCGTGCCGGGCAAGGTCGCGTTCATTTGATCTAGAGGCCTGCAGGTAGGGATAAGAGGTCCATCGAAGCTGTCACAAAGGTTACTAAACATATATGACCAACTAGGATATACCCACGAGCTTTATAGAGTCTCTTGAATCAATGATTACTCGTCCGAGCCATTCAGGACATAGAAAAGCCATCTTGTGGAGATAGATAAAATAACCCCGGACTGACCGAGGAGCAAATAGTTACGTACACGACGGAGGAGGTTAAAACCTAAGGTTTTACACTACACGGAGCAGTAAGTAGCCAAGCTTCGGTAAAAATAATTACGGTGCTCGACCAAAGCGAATCTGCTTGCAGTGAGGTAGAACGAACTTTCCATTTTCGCGACTTGGGGGTCAAGGAATGCGGCCCTGCATGTCTCGGGGAGTATTAATTTAATCCATGGCGAGAACTAGATTGTCATAAGCAGACTTAGCAATATATCTGTTTTTCAAGGATCACAGTAAATAATTCAGAATCCGCTCGAGTTGAGTTCTGCGAGACATGAGATGTCTCTCGTCTGATTCTCCACGTCTTTCAAATAAAAGGCTGTCTCGGCCAAAATATGCTGTCCAGGCGATGCAGGGTTCGTAACGAGGTTATTATACCTCGCCTCATGGGGCAGCATGGGCCCAACCGAACCGACTCAGCCTTGATCGATCTTCGGACGGCGGATAATTGGTTCATAAAGCGTTTTATCAGCCACTCTTCATTACATAATAAGCAGGAAGCCATCTCAGAGAATGTAAGTTCAACTTTACTAGCTTTTCTAGACACATCTGAACTCGACGTAAACATCCCATGGTCCCATTATAAGTGTCGCTGTGAATCAACTTTACTCACAAGCATAATCCAGGATCTAGCTTACTCGCAAGACGTTGGAGGCTGTTATCAACTGCGCGCTATCTTAACCTCACTCTTCAAAGCTCATGTTTGTCCGGGACTTGCTATTGATCCCTCCCCCGTGGTACTTGGTGCTGGAGGAAGCTATATTCTTGATGCCCTCATAGAAGTAACTTGTGACGAAGGGGATCTGGTTATGGTCGCCACGCCGTACTGGTCAGGTCTTGATCTTTGCATCTCCGTCCATAACTCGGCCGCCGTGCTCCCGGTTCATATACCTCTTCACCACTTCTTCAGCCTGGAGAGCGTATCTTATCACCTGAAAGCGTTACAAGATTCTACGTTGCTAGTTAAAGCGGTCTTAATATGCAATCCGCATAATCCGCTTGGGGGATGCTATCCGTTAGAAACGCTTAAAGCTATGGCGACCTTCTGTTATGACCACAACTTGCATCTAATTTCAGATGAGGTTTATGCGCTTTCGTTACACAGGGAAACTACTGGTGCTAAGCACACCATTGTCTCGGCCTTGCAAATGTTACCTTTACCATTTTTGCATGTGGTATACAGCGTCAGCAAGGACTTCGGTTGCAATGGAATCCGACTGGTATGCTAATAGCTATGATTGAGGATTTTGGACGTGGCTCACAAGTCTATAGGGTGCGTTGATGTCGTTGAATCAGGCAGTGTGCATGAGCGTTGCACTGAGTACACACTCACAATTGTCTTCGGTCACCACGCGGTTTGCTATAGATGTCGTCCTCCAACCCCGTACCATCCATCTTGTTTTATCGGGAAATCGAGTTTACCTTGAAAGGAATTACTCGACAGTCGCCCAGTTTCTGAAGCGGAAACACGTTGAGTTCTATTCGGCGTGTGCCGGCTTCTTTCTTTTCGCAAAGCTCTGCAGTGAAGATGAGAAAGGCTTTGACACACGTCTTCGGCAGTGTGGCGTAGCTCTGGCAACCGGTACAGAATACCATTTCACTGAGATTGGGTGGTTTAGGATCTGCTTTGCGATTCCTCCCTGGAAGCTGAGTCAAGCCTGTGGAAAAATTGAAAGTGCCTTGGATTCGAATGAACAAGAAGGCACTGAGGTGGTCAACAAGGATAGATTGTGAGTTCAAAAACTTAGCAAGTCTATTGTTCGTAGCCGTGTTAAGTTGAGCATATTAAAGAGAACGTGTCCATAATTCCGGTCTTGAGCTTCTCGGCCTGACGATTGGTCACCAGAGAGGTGGCATACTCAATGTAGATATGAATACCTTCGTCCATCTCTTCAAACTCAATGAGAAGCGGGAAGCGAGCTCCAGGCATTCGAATTTTCTCTTCCTGTACTGATATACCGAGCGAGTCAAATTCTCTCGCATACGAATCCTCCTTCTTATGTAGGGTCACCATGATGTCGAACAGTGAGCCCACGTCCATAGTCTGTTTGATCGAATTCGAAGGTACACTATGCAACAATGCTGAATTGATATTTTCCCGGACGCAACGTAGAAACTCGGAAGTTATCTCCTGGAGAGCCGTGGGAGAGGTGAGCCGCAAAGGAATGGATTCTAGGAAGAGTCCAATCATAGTTTCCGTTCCAGGCTCGGATCGGTCCATGTACGAAATCCCCAATACAATATCGGTAAACGCAGTTACTTTGAAGACCCCATAAGCGACGGCAACTAAGCACTGCTCCAGATTTGCTGATAGTCCAGAGGTTTGTGGGATGATGAATTCGAGAGTATTTCCGTCAGCGGGGACGAATGCTTGTCCCGGAGGTGAGAACGGAAGGATAGGAAGTCCACTCAGAGTATCTTTCCAGAAGCTGGCGTGCTCATCATCATAACAGAGCGGATTGACCTCAAGCCATGATGCGTATTGTGTGTAATGAACAGTTGGAAGCTCTGGCTGCTGTTCACTCTCGCTCATCTGAAGATACACAGTACTGATCTCCCGGAGAAGCTGTTTGATAGATGCCTTGTCTCCAAGAATATGATGCAACTTCAAAATGAAGGATAAAAACGATTTCTCGGCGTGCAAAAACGCTTGTATAGGGTGTTCGTACGTTGGGTCGATTGGTCGTCCCAGACATTCGTGAAGTAGGCCATCCGAATTCATTTCTTCCAATGGTGGCGGCTCTGCCAGCAATTTACGACTCAACTCGTTATCGTTCAGCCTGAACGTACTGCGCAACACTTTATGTTTTATGAGTACTGCATTGACACTGAGCTTGAATCTCTCAGTATCGATCTTGCTGTCGATTTTTAACTTTGTAATGATGTTGAATGCAGGTTTGCAAGTACTCCGGGACCATAACCAGAACATTTCAGCTTCCCGCGAGGTTATCACCGTAGTTTCCCGAGACGTAGTCGTACGCAGGAATTCCAGAAATGAGGTCTGTACTTGAATACTATTATGTGAATCATTGTCCAGAAGATGTGCATCGATTGCACTTGCCAGGTCTCTTAGGGTAGGATTCAGAATGATCAGCCGCAAAGGTATTGACTGCGACAACTTTCGCGAAAGATTAGGTAGCAGCCGAATCTGGCGTAGCGAGTTCCCGCCTAGCTGTAAGAAATTACCACACGCATCGATTGCGGTGGCGGGCGGTATCTCCAAGATTTCCCTCCAGGCGTCAGCAACGATAACTTCGGTTCTAGTACAAGGTGTATTTGCAGGATCGTGGTGCAAGTTCAGATTTTCTTGGAAAGTTTCCATAGCAGCTTGTTTTAGCGCGATACGATCCAGCTTTCCGTTCGATGATAAGATTGGGTTGTTCATGATGAAGATATGCGCTGGAATCGCATACTGAGGCAACACCTCCGCCAGTTTCCGCATCAAGATTGCCTTCTCGATAGAAGCAGGCGCTACAGCGGCGTAAAGACGATCTTGCTCAACGAAAGCGCCCGCATGTGTAGTGCATGGCGACAGGGACAATATTGCGCTCTCGATTTCCTCCAATTCGACTCGATATCCGCGAATCTTCACTTGGGCATCTTTACGTCCATGGAAAACTATCTGGCCATCGCTGGTCCAAGCTCCAAAGTCACCTGTGCTGTACATTCTTGCACACGGCTCAAATGGATCGGTTGAGAATTTGAGGTTTTCGGAAATCGTCTGACCAACATACCCGTCGGCTACGTTAATACCCGATACACATATCTCACCCACTGCACCCACTGGCAAAGGCCTCTTCCTGCGATTCAATATATAGACTCTTGAGTTCGAAACAGGCTTCCCAATGGTCACTCCGCCCCCTTTCTGCATCTCTCCGATTGTTGTGAAGATTGAGCATTCACAGGGGCCGTAGGCATTGTACAATCGGACACGTGGCAGCCACAGGTCTACTATAGTTTGTGTGACAACTTCACCAGCTAACAAAATCGTGTCTAAGTTGGGATAGTCGTCTGGAGACAGCGCGGAAAGTAGCGAAGGCGTAGCCATAGCAGCATTCACTGATAGTAAGTGTTTTATAGGATCATTTGGGTCCTTGAGAACCAGTGTTCCACCGTGGCATAATGAACCAAATATCTCGAGGATACTGACATCGAAGCCAACGGAGTATATCTGGGCGATTTTTCGACCTGGACAAGAATGTAGGCGAGCCTCGGGCATGGAGAGAAGGGAAGTGATCGCACCGTGTTTTACCAGGACTGGCTTGGGTGGTCCTGTGCTTCCAGATGTGAAAACTAAGAAAGCGGCGGCTGATCCTGTTGTACTGCATAACATTCTTTTTGCGCTTTCTTCGATGTGGTCAGTTCGGAGACGAGGGCAAGGAAAGGACAATTCCGACAAACGAACATCGCAAGGCTTATTCGTGATCAGAAGCAGATTTGCTTGGGATCTTCTCACAAGGTTCTCAATTCGGGAGTCAGGAAGCATCATGTCGACTGGTGCGTACACCGCGCCAGATTTGACGATACCAAGAACGGCTACGATCCATTCAATCGTCCCGTCGCTTGCCAGAGCGACAACTTGACCGAGATCGACATACTTGCGTATGGCTCTTGCGATGGAATTAGACTTGGTCTCTAGCTGAGTGTACGTCTGGGCCGTCCGACCTTGTTGGATGGCCACCGCCGTAGGCCAACTATCCACGGAGCGCTCGAAAGATGTTTGCAGAACTTCGAATTGATCTAGATCCGATGCTATCACGGCATGTTTCTGTATCAAGTTGTCCATATTGAGTTCTCCCAGCATTTTTCTGCGTGTCTCCTGAATGTTGCGGTTTGAGTCTTCTGAAAAGGAGCGAATGACGTTGCAGAAATGATCAAGCATGTTCTGAGCTCGCACCTTTCCTATCCTCTCATCAAAAATAAATTTGCAAGACAGCTCTGTATTTTCCAGCTCGATATACACTACTAGAGGTAATTCCGGGAAATCTCTGCGTACTATCTTCAACGGCATACGAGCTATCGTCTTGGGCTGGGATTCTGTCGGTAGATCTATCTCAACTGCCAGCAGGGACTCAAACTGGGGCGTAGGGGTCCCTGGGACCAGAGTTTCCAAGAAGTTGTTTGCGGTCCATTGATGGTCGTGCAAATCAAGCAAGGTCTCTTGAACTCGTCTCATCAGAGGAAATACTGGGCCTTCGTGAGGAACATGGAAAAATACAGGACAAGTATTGATCACGGGTCCTACAACGTTCTCGATCCCTGGAAAAGCAATCGAACGACCTGAAAGCACAGTACCAAATGTTACACTGTCATTCGCGGTGTGCTCGGGCAGGACGATAGCCCAAGCTGTGTGAAATATGCAAGCAGTTGAAACTTTTAAATCCCCCGATGTTTGCTCTATCTCTCGAAGCGTTACCGGTAATGTGCATTGTACCTCAATCGGAACGCTGTCACCGAATGTCGCGAGTACATTGCGTAAGAGACTTCCACCTTCCGAACTGGTGTTTACAGTAATCGTGTCTTTCCAGTAGTTTTCCGAAGCGTTGGATATTCTTGCCACGTGTTGCTGCCGGCACGCGAGGAACTCATCAAATTGCGGGGTGGACGACAACGGCCGATTCAACAAAGTATCGTCTAGCTCTTTCATCAAGATCCCAACTGACCACCCATCTACAAGACTGTGATGGACTAGCCACAACAGTGTCATTCTTGTTCCACCATTTGAAACCAGGTGGAATGCATTCTGGGAGTAGTATAAGTCTTGCCCATCAATGTGCCACTTAGGGGCAAGCAAGTCCTCAGAAGCAGTCCGTATGGCTGTCTGGAACTCTACATCATCAACTGCTGACGTGGTCCATCTCATTTGGCTGGATTCTGTGGATACTAAAGCTCCAGTGGCCATGTCCATTGCACAGGAGAATATGGTATGACGATTTATTAGCAACCTCCATGCACTTTCAAAGATAGCTGGTGTTACAAAAGACTTTCGGAGGTCGAATTCCAGTTCTAAAAAGATGTGGGCTGATCTCGGCGTATGAATTGAGGATCTCGCCATCTGGAGTTGTAACGGAGTTGCTTGAGCGGCGTTTTTGTCGCAACTTGGTGACGTCTGATGTTCTAAAGGCTGCAGTCTCTCGCCCAATGCGTTCAATGAAAGAGTCATCAATGATTTCATCGGAACGGTAAGACCCTGAGCATGTAGAAGCGATAATGTTCGGATAGCGGTCAGAGAACTTCCCCCTAGTTCCCAGAAGGACACTGCAGTGTCCATTTCTACTTTGTTAATACCAAGCGCATTGGAGATGATGCCCCTCAGGAAGTCAAGATTTCCCGTTTGTATGGCCGTATCGGATCTTGGACTTCGAAATGTTGACTCGAGACTTTGTCTCAAAAGGTTTGTATTTATTTTTCCGTTCGGATTCAATGGTAGTGCTTGCATGGGTTTAACCAAATCCGGGACATGAAACGTGTCGGTGGTCGCCAGTAGGACCCTCCGGATCTCGGATCCATCGAGACCCACAGGTGTAACGAAGGCTACCAGCTGATCTTGACTGATAAAAGCAGTTGCACTTGTAACTCCGAGACATGAACGGAGTGCTGGGATGACTTCCGTTTCGAGGTTGATCCGTACATTCCGGTTCTTGACCAGCGAGTCTTTACGGCCTAAAAAGATGAGACCATCTTCTGTTCTCCGAGCATAGTCTCCAGTGCGATACACCCTTCGATCATTCCACATGACGAAGCTTTGCTCTGTTTTCTCCATGTTCTCATAGTAACCTATTGCAAGGGCCTTCCCTCCGACCACTATCTCCCCTTCGTCACAGGGTTGCATAGTATCATCCAATAAGAACACCTGGCTGTCTGAGATACACTGTCCTAGAGTTATCGGCTTTCCAGGAACGAGTTCCGCCATAAGGCACGTGCATGTAGTCTCAGTCGCGCCGTACCCGTTGAAAACTCTGCGGCGATCCGTGCTCCATTTCGACACGACCGTTAAATCAGGGGTTTCACCACCGAGGAAAATTGTGCGAAGCAGATCGTGGTTTTCCGATGGACAGAGCATGCGAAGCAAAGAGGGAGTAATAGGGAGGATGGTACATCGCTGTGAATCCTGGACGAAGGTTGAGGGACTCGACAGCATCAATGTGCCTCCATTACATAGTGTTGATAGACCAATGACAGTGTATGCTACAATAAAGTCAGTCCGATAATTAACAGTTGATTAAACGCCTTGTGGGATGTGTAAGTGTACTTACCATCGAAAGCCACGGATAGCACAGAGAGTACGACGTCACCAGGTGTAACACCCAAGTTGAATGGAATATCCGGATTTCCTTGGTTCACATAATGCGACACACTAGCGAGAGACACCATGACACCCTTGGGCAGCCCTGTCGTTCCAGAAGTGAAGATTATGTAGGCAGGGCTTTCATGCTCATCGTTTCTCGGCGGCTCAAAGCCTTTCATACCCCGAATTTTGAAACGGTCATCCCAGAGTCCTTCCAAACTCAGCATTTCATAAGAACAGGTGAACGATATTTGAGGGTTCGTTGATATTGCCAGAGATGGTGAAAGGCTATCGAGAATGGTAGCAATCTTACTGCCGGTCCACTGGACGGCATCGATAGGAATGAAACAAGCCCCAATTTCCACAACAGCAAGAAATGCCACAATTGTTTCAGAGCTGCTAGTCGCTAGTATGGGAATCTTCGTGCCAGGCCCGCATCCCTTGGATGTAAGCTCGCAGGACAGAACTTGAACAGCTGACAACAACATTCCGTATGTTATGTGTATGCCACCATCGACGATAGCAATGTGAGATGGTGATCGCTGAGAATGTTGGCGGATTTGATCGATAAGTGAACCCATGTTGTGGGATTCGTTACGGTGGGGACGATTTCTAAGGTCCCAAGGTTGTTAGCAGTGGCTTGAAATGCGCTCATGTTGAGGATGCAATAACGTAGATCATACTGGCAGTCGGGTCGTCATAAAATAAAATAAGGGCCGATAGTCTAGGAGCCTTTTCCAGGACATTTAATTTAATTCGGTGCGGCGTAGTGCAGATCTGACGGTAATCCTCGGCTCGGTCCGATGATCGTGAACCGGATGATATGTCCCCAGGTATTTCTGGCCAGTAAATATATAGCGAGTATTGCGGCGTAGTCGATGGCTTGCATAATTGAGAGCGGAGTTCATGCGCTTAACCCTGCCATATTGCATATGATGTTTTGACTGCACCAGAGCTACGATGCGACTGTGCCATTTCGATATTGGATGCAGGTCTATCGCTCTAACCTGCGCAAGGCAAGACGGAGTCCGAGTGCCCAATGAAGTTTGGTCTGGGATATTGTGTATGTAATTCCATGGATGTGACGCCGCTACGCCTCAGCAGCGAACCGATAGCTGCGCCTTACAGAATGGTTTCGAGCCCGCTCTTCTTGATCATCTAGTTTACATACCGGAACCTAAGCCTTTGAACACGAGTCCAAAGATAAGCTATGGACATGTTAGCTCAGGAAGCTTCAAATCGACCGAGACAAATAAGAGCTGCTTGCGATGCCTGTCACGAACAAAAGGTCCGTTGCTCCGGGGGCGGGGCCAGGTGCACAAGATGCCATAAACAGTACGTGATTGAGAAAGGGCGAAACCCCTCAGTTGAGAGTACTGATCGGTGTAAAAGCAACCTCTTTTGCAACTACAGCTACGTCGGCCGTCTGGGAAAACCGAAAGGGTCCAAAAACAAGAAGACACTTGAGAAAGAGCGACTAAGTACGATGGCCCCACTTAGCGGTTCGATGACGCCACAGAGTCGTGGTCGGCGGTCCGAGGCGGGGGACCCGCCGCCACTAGGCGATGACCTAGGCAACGATGGGCTGGTTGCATCTCCTTCATTTTCGCCCAATGCAACGAATAATGCTTTTGTAAATCCTACTCTAGAGAGCTTAGGCATGGGAGCAGCATCTCAAGGCGGGCACGTATTACCCGATGCAGTAATGCTGGAGCAAATCATGTTGCCGGACCCACCGCAATCATTCCTATTTTCTGTGAGTACATCACTCTATCCGACTGAAGAGGCAACTCATAATGCTTGATAGGGTTTTGATGAGATCGCGCCTCAGTGTAAGGATTCCAGCCCCACGCACCCGGGCAGATTCCTCTCTTACTCCAACTACCGCTGACTTCAACACAGCGCCCCCATCCAGCAGCTCTCGGACCAGGTTATATGGTGATGGTTCTGAAGAAAATATCATGAACTCGTTCATAGAGTTCAAGGATACATCTGATATCGATATGCGTGGTCTATTGAGCCCGCCTCCATCCCTTCAATCATCACATAATCGCCGTAGTCGACCCAGAGACCACGAGATAGCCTTGACTGGCTCGCACGATTACCAGAGTAGAAGACTATCAGTCAGCAACGATCAGTGTCATTGTCTACAAGTTCACGCCGACTTGCTATGCACATTGCGCCAGGCGGGTGCCAAAATGGAGCGGCTCGATAATCTCTTGCGGATCACCGACAGCGCTTACCCTACATTGAGGGCGAGCCTCCAATGCTCGCAATGCTTGCATGATGGTCAGGTTATGCAACTGTGTTCTATGGCGCTCAAAACGTTAGTGGGTGCCATTGGAACAAGCTTCGCGCCCGATATCCAAGTCGATGCTCGCATCGGCGACCACGTACTTCAGCAAGAGGACTCCGCTTGGGTTGGTTCGTTACTTCTGACCCGCAATCTATCCAGATTCAAATCTATAGTTACAATCTTCAAGCGGCGATTGGATCGAAGCAGGATTGCGGGTAAATGTGACCGCCAGGAGGAGGAGTATATGGGCCAAGTCGTGCAGGCCATTGATAAATCTGTCGACCGGATATCGAACCACATTCGAGGTACTCTAAATGGAGTCGAGTGAGAACTCCGCGTCTGTGCATCGTCATAATGAAAGCGGAGGAACAGATTGGACCTTGAGTGCGGTACGAGAAGATCGAAAGTCATAGCTTCTGATAGTCTGAAAAACTACTAGCAAATTTGGAGGCTTTAGCAAACATCCTTGCACTATCAAGCTTTTTTCTGTCCGCAAAGACGTTCAACATTTACTTGAAGACCTAGGAGTCTAAGTAAGTAGGAGTATAGAGAGACTTTTTGCTACAAAGAGAAGTTAGGCTCCGGTTGAGAAAGAGGGAGAATAGAGAAAGTAGTAAATAAGTAAGTGGATTAGGGTGGGAGTAGTAGCGTTGCAAATTATTGTTGTTGTTGTTGCAAGTTGTTGTTGTTGTTGTTGCAAATTGTTGGTACGTGTTGGCACGTGTGTTCCGCGGAGCCCACCGGGTCGTTCGCTCGAGAGAATATTCTCCTGGTCACAACTGTGTTCTCAAGTCTTTTTCGCAGTAGCCCGCCCGTTATTTCTTCACGTCTCTCCCTGGCTTAGGGGCATGGCTTCCTCCTTGGAACTTGCTCGCAGCCTCTTTTCTTCTCCTAGTTAGACCGGTTACTTTCCCGCACCGACACAGTCACGAGTTGCGACACTAGACAAGTCAAAGTCTAGATTATTATTCTTTTTCAGCAATCATGCAGCCTATCTCCAAAGCAAAAGATAGAGGAGAGAGAATTAGCACCTTTTCCAAGTTGCAATTGATAAGTTGGATACAAACTTAGCCTACGGGAACTCACAGTTCTTCCACCTTGATTGGCTAACAGATTGCATGATGGAGTGCAAGCTTCTCACATCCAACCTGCCGACAAATCCCATGCGGCGTGCAAACACGCCTAGGTATCGCTCGACTGCTGTGTGTGTGCCGAAAATTGCGTTGGAAGTGCGCGGTGGTATAAGAGGGAGAAGTGGCTGCTCAACGGCTAAGCTTCAGACCAGATTCGTCTGAGACACTCGCTTTTTCGTTTATACACTCGCTTTCTGATAGCTGCTCGACGACGTATACACATGATCGTCTGATTCTGCAATACTACCATCGACAATGCGCCCTTCTACCGCTCTCCTCGCCGCTGCTTCTCTTCTCGGCCTCGCAGCAGCTTCCGCTTTACCGAGCCGGGAGAAAGTGTGCGTATCGCCCCAAGTGTGGAACGAATGCAATGACGGCTGGCGCGGTTGCTGCTTGGGGGATCCGTGCAAAGAGACAATAAAGGGGTTTAGCATGAGCGCCTGTCCCAACTCCGAGGAAGTCCCATACAAACCCGCCGCCGAAACCCCCGCCTCAGGATCCAACTTTTCCTCCATGGCCCCGCAGGTCGACCTATGGAAGAAGGTTTGCGAATTCGACAACTCAGACTGCAACTGGTCCCCCACCTTCTTCCCCATCAAGACCCACGACGAAACCTACACAAAGAAGAGCACCACCTCCCAATTCCACATCCAGAAAGACGATGGCGCGCTCGGCGCCCGCCGCGACGTCATCGCCTTGTTCTCCGGCATCCCGGCCGACATCACCACGTGCCGCATGTTCTGGTACAAGCCCTCGGGAGGCATCTTCTTCGGAACGTGGAATGTTGGCAACATACGCTACAGTACGCTCAAACTGGGCGGCAAGCCGTTCGCTGAAGCTGTCGGCAGCGCGGATGTCAGCTACAAGAACACCAAGGCGCTTATTACGGCTGAGGCGGCTCAGGGTATGTTGGATTTGGGTGATTGGGCCAAGGGTTACGGCGAGGCGATGCTTAGGGGGTCCGAGGAGTTCAACTGCGCGGGGTCTGAGTTGGCGGTGCATTTCAGGTTGGAAGCGATGATGGAGAGCGCAGTGATTGTGGATCAGGTGGCGAAGGAAACGAGTGAGAATCCATGGGTGCTGAGGGCTGGGTGGGTTTTGAAATACGAGTGGTAGTAGGGGATTCGATTTGAGGCGAATGGGGGTGGGGCTGTTGAGAAGTAATATGGGGCGAAGAGGAGGGAGTCTGGTATTGACTTCGAGGAAGGTGTTTACACACTGCAATAGCGCAGGAGGATGGTATAGCGTAGCGATTAGATCTCGACCTGGCATTGATTAGTGATGTACTTCACATACGTTTCAGTGCTTTGTTCCACTGCTGGTGTAAATTGAAGTATCCTTACTGTGAGGTATGATCGTAAATACGGGATGTAAGCCCTGCGCTGAATGAAAGTGTAGAATCTTTCATGTACGTGTTACCAGTGAGATGACTGAAAAAGTTCTATTCGAGGTCTTTTCATGAAGGGATAGATAGATCGGTACTTGGTTTGTAGATATCCCGATTTGCGACATCTGACAGCGTGTATTGTGATTGCAGTCTTCTTGTCTCCTGGCTGTATCTGTGTAACCCCATTTTGAGCTCTAGATCTAGTACAATCCAAAGGCTTATAGCTTTTAGAATCTGATTCCCATAAAACTGGGGGATCGCCCCGGGAAGACATGAAGCCGAAAGTAGAGGCGTTTTAGAGATGAAATGTTTTGCAGATGAGAGAGGGTTGGGGGTTCAATCAGCGTGAGTGATCGCAGGGTAGGAAGCTAGACTTTTTCGCGTGCTCTTGCGACGAGCTTCCTTTCCTCTATACGCAGAGTAGACGTGTAAAAGCTAGATGCTATGAAACGAGACTCGTCTTCGACGTAACGCAACAGTACCAGTATGCAGGTTGAAGTCTCATTAGTACCTAGGTAGTTTCATCCGGCACGTAGCTGAGTTTGAATCTCGGATCAGTTCAGCATACACTAATACCTACGTGCCTGCCTAGGTATCCAAAATTTCGTTTTTCGGCTGCGCACCGAAGGTCCGTCGGCGAGACGTTGCCGGCGAGACTAGTATAAGGCGATATTCGCAGAGGGCTGACATGATAGTCATTGCTCACATACAAGACTAGAGAAATAATAGGAGTGGTGGAAGTTGAGGGTGAGGCGAACCATGTGTGCGGCGAACCCCGGACGCTAGAGACGAAAGCGGACTAAAAGGGCTTGGCAGGAGGCCCGTCTCAACGCACGCTAGACGGCTACATCTTCTGACAACATCTCCTAATCTCATGTGCAATACGAACGATGCCACCGCCTGCGAACCGGAAAAGCCAGGCCTCTCGAAAAGTTCGCATTCCCCATGACTTCATGATAAAATGGCAGAGTTCAGGGCCGCCGGGGACCAAACCCGTCCGGCGACCGATGACGGCATGCCAAACCTGTCGCACGGCCAAGGTGAAATGTGACGGTCAACAAGAATGCGGCAGATGCATCAGCCGTGGTATTACATGCATATATACCGATTCTGAGAACACGAATAGAGACCGACGAAGTCATCTTCCGGTGGCGACCGACACAGGGTCATCCTCAACCATCACTCAAGTCACAGCTTCTAATGCATCAATCGGCCCAGATGCAAACGGCGCGACGAATAACTTTACCATGGATTTTTCGGCGTATGGAAACACAATCGATCACATGCCGGACTGGGAGCCGAGCACAGCGAACCCAAATTTTGAAAACTTCGACTGGGGGACTCTGGGTCCGACTTCGGATGTGAGTTATTCTAAGAGATAACAGAGACCACTCGGATGCTGATTTAAGCGCCAATGATTAGCCATTTGAACTCCAAGCAACATTGCCAGAACTCCCTGACCTGAACATCTTTCGGACTATGTCTGACCTGGAGTTACAATGCGCCCCAGCTATCACTCCATCCCCGCAATTCAACTTTGGAGATCCGACTGCCATGATACCGGCTACTATAGCTCGATCAACTAACGATAGTCTGACACATCTCAACGCGCTCTTCCACTCCTCTAAATGTCGGTGTCGGGACAGTCTGGGTGTTCTTCTTCCCGAGATCAACACTGCGATACAGGGAAATCATCTTGATGAAGTATTCAAAGTCACGCTCAAGGTCGTAAATGGTTCCCAAGCAATCGTGGACTGTACAGAATGCCAAATCACTTGCACGGACCTTATCTGCCTCATGGCAGTCTTCCAGCGCACTGACCCGTGCTTCGAATACATCGCGACAGCCGAACAGGATACTGGACTCACAATGAGCTTTGGTGGATATGAAGTCCCGATCAACGATCCAAAACTTCGGGCCGTACTCGTCATAGCACTTCTGCACGAAGCTGAAACGGTACTGGACGCCATCAGCGCCAAGGGCCAGTACATGCTACGAACAATGTGCAGACCGACTGTCATGGCCCGCGCCAACATAAGCTATTTGGACATAGCGGTAACAGAGTTCAAAGAGGTACTCGGAAAGGTTGCGGACTCGGTGAATTCAGTCAGCTCTTCCACAAAGTCACAAAGTGGGGTCTCCGGTCGACCAGTCACTTAAAGAACGAACTTATGGTATGGAGATAAATAAGGTCCAATTTTACCTCACGAGTAATCATGGATGGATTTCAAAACAATTTGCTTGGAAAACTTTCTTACTGCTACGATTTATCCAATTACACGGTCTCACCAAGAAAAGATATCGATTGCTCTGGTTCTTAGGGACGGTCGATCCACAACGACAGGAAAGCCAGATGATCGCTTCTACCCACACCTCTATTGAGCCACAACCCACCCCCACTAGGCAGCAACAACGCCAGCGGTCATGAACAGCTTTTCTCTCTTCATGACCAAGCTCAGCACTGTGACCAACGAGCCAGCAGCAATGACAAGAACATATGTCTTGCCTATGGCGGCTACAATCGCACCTACTACTTGGGTTCTGAGATCAGGGCTCAAGGCCTGGACGAATCCGCCTGCGGCACCTTCGATGGCAGCCTGAATCTCCTCTCGAGACATATTTGGCAGAACCTGCGCGATCCTGCTTTGCTTTCATTCAAGAATACTGTATTTGCGATTGCAAGCGCCACCGTGATGCCGAGAAACTGAGCAACGGTGATGAAGCCCACTGCTGGTGGGACGTTCTCCGGATCCACGACAGCTTGCGTGACGGAGAAGGAGGTTTGTAAATACATTCCGACGCCAACGCCGATCAGGATTGTGTAGCCATAGATGCGGGCATGGCTAGTGTCCTGGTCCACAGGGTACATCAGGGCGCCACCGGCAACAGTAAGCAAGCCACCCATTGTGTACTAAGGCATGTAGTAGCCATATCTCGCCATGAGCGCCCTATTGACGAGGATAGCAGCGATCATGAGGACGATAAGGGGTAGCAATCGTGCTCCAGCGTCGAAAGCCCCGTCGTTCCGGGTGAACTGGAAGAAGAGTGGCACAAAATAGATAGGAATGAAGGCGGCAGCTCCAGACGACGCGGTTGTGCCGAACAGAATAAGAATGGTCCTGGAACGGAAGAGTTGAACGGGCAGGATGCGTCGATGCAGAGTGGTAAAAACCGTTCACACCTGCTGGATTCCAAGTAGGACGAAGAGGACACTCGACGTGACGAATAGACCGATTACACGGCCTGAAACCCAGGGATATGTTGCACCACCCCAATTAATGGCCAGTATGAAGGTCGTCAAAGCCCCCATCGATAGCACTGTTCCGGCATAGTCCATCTCCGCGATCCGTTGCTTGTATGACACGCCAGGACGGGGATCGTTACTAGGCAGCAGGAAAAGCCAGGCCGGAGCGAAGACGGCACCGATGAAGAGATTAATATAGAAGGACCACCTCCACCCCACTGCAGATTCGCTGAATGCTCCTCCAACGACAGGGCCGAGAACGATGCCCAAGCCCCACGTAACGCCGGTGCCGGAAATGTACAACGGGCGCTCAGCTATCGTGGTTGTGACCGCGATAAGACTCATGACGCCGACGTACAATCCCGCTCCGCTGACCCCGCAAATAGCTCTTCCCGCTATCATGACTTCCATGTTAGGCGCGGCGCCGCAGATTGCTGAGCCTACTTCGAAGAGGAACACATTGAACAGATACAGCCATTTGGAGTTGAACTGGGTGTACAACCGGCCCCAGACCATATTTGTCGCTGTTGAGCTGAGCAGGACAGCCACACTCAGCCATGCTAGCTGGTCGACAGCGTCGTATTCTGCAACGATAATCGGCTGGATGGCTGCGACGACGGTGATGTCGAGTGCGTATAGGAAGCAGGAGGCTAGGATCGCGGTAGAGGCTAAAGCCCACCTCCACCCCGTAATATCGCGAGGTAGCGGCTCGACTTCCGGTTGCTCCAGCTTCTCGTTGTTCATGGTCGCAGTGTTTGTGCCGGTTGATGTGTCCGTAATGTCAGTCTTGGAGGCTGCCATGGCGAGGCGGAGGCGAGGTTTGCTTGAAGATTGGGTCAGCTCCACGGTCAAGCAATTTATCAAGTGGCCAGTGACGTACGAGCAAATCTGGAGCGTGAATGGGTGCAGATTGGTTGTCTTGACGACTGGAAATCGTCGTTGGCGGTGGCACTGGTAACCGAATGCAACTTCAAGATGTTGACTTCGGACTGTTGTACTGAATTTTTCCCGTACAGCAGCCTTATATACTCCGTCGATTTCCCGCTGGCGTAGACTAGAAAGTTCGTAGATGCGCTTTCGCGGACCAAAGCAACATTTCGCCTAGGGCGCTGGAGACCTATCCCCACCGCGGCACGGCCGAGCCTTCCCAGCAGCAGCGTCTGCCAGTTGCTTTGTCATATCTACGTCAATAATCAGAAGGAACTGTTACCAAGCACTAAGCCGCAATTTCACTCTGCCAATGCGCGGTTCTTTCAAATCGGAACTATCATATCCTATAAGAGCAGCTAGCAGCAAACAGTGCTAGTCCGAATCGCTGTCTTTGAATCACCGCACGAGTGGGCCTTGCTGAAGACGCAATTTCAAAATTGCCTGATGTGGGAATAAATATCCCGAGGTTTTCTGCTAGTACAGATGAGGTATTATGGCGCCGTTTTCAGAGACAACACATCGATTGCAACACTCGATAAAAGATTACCTCGCAAATGGTGTCAACTTTTTCAATTGGAGATAATTTGGGGCGCTGAGACCGTGCCTATGTGCTGGGAGAACCACGTGGTAACTCGACGGCCCCCCATTCTTGATTGGTGAGACTATGTGCGCTTCACGCCGTGCTGTATATCTCTCTAGTAGAAATTCCAAGGTCGTGTCAACCGGTCCATGGCGCAGGACCAGGCGGAACGTAGCTATCCAGAATCCACCGATCCACCGCGAAAGAGACGAAGATGCCTAAATAAAGTTAGTTTTCAGCTCATTCGGCGACTGCACCTACTTCACTGACTTGGATCTTCAAGCTTGTAAGTTCCAGGAAACTTCAAAGCCGCGGGGGGA
Organism: Massariosphaeria phaeospora; assembly: GCA_011032825.1. Classification (NCBI taxonomy): domain Eukaryota; kingdom Fungi; phylum Ascomycota; class Dothideomycetes; order Pleosporales; genus Massariosphaeria; species Massariosphaeria phaeospora. The sequence goes on along the minus strand of JAADJZ010000001.1, from coordinate 722,199 downwards.
CTTCCTGTTGGGTGTCAGTCAGCTGCACAGCCATCGATGATCGCAGAGCGGCCTGCGGGGATGGAACTCATACCTCCACCAGGGCCAACGATGTCCACGTGGGCGCAATTGACAAACCACTGAGTCTGCTCGTAATAGGCGTAAGGGTTCATTCCCTCATACCGGAGAAGATAGCGCCCCGGTGGTGTTGTTTTCGGGATGTTGAACTTGACCTATCTCCTCCCTTAGTCTGGAACGAACTTGCGGCAAACCACCCGCCTCGGGGCTCGACTCACCTCACTCGCACCAAGCATCAGCCACTCGCGGTTGGTCGTTTTGTTCTGTGCGAAACTCGCGATCTTGAACCAGCAAGCTTCCTCCTCGTTGCCGACAAAGTTCTCAATCTCCGTCCCATCAGGGACTTTGGAGAGATAGATCTGGTGCGGACCCCCATGTATGAAGCCCTGCCACGCATCCGGATCACGGTCGTTGATGGCGAACCCAACTTCGGAACCAGCGAGCACAGTCGCGGTCTTTGTGGTCGCGGCGTAGAGCGAAGCGTTGCGTCCGCAAGTTATGTTGTTCGAGTACATATCTCTGCCATAGTGGGGGTAATCGCCTGGATCTTCTGTGCCGGGCGGAAAATCGAAGAAAGGGGATACTGCGCGTCTGCAGCGCGTTGTATTAGATTGGTCGATAGTGCGGTATCCATGATCACCGAAGGGTGGGGGACGCGTACCGAACGTGTTCCCAGTTTGGGGTCTTCGTACCGTTCACAATGAGATGGGGCATTGACCCTAGGACATAGTTTAGCTTTGCGGTGTTGCTGAACTCTGGAGCACTGAAGAACTAACAATGAGCAGTAGCCTTGTTGCCTAGCAGGGCAGCGGCGAGAAGAGCGGACGATAGAAACATCTTGAATTCTCGCACAGCAAAGGTTTCGGAACCGCCTCTCTAAATACTCAGTACTTAAAACACTGGTACAACCTAAAACGGCGATTCCCAATGATCAAATCTTCAGGCGTGCCATTTCCAAGATGTATAGTATATGCAGATACGCTATATTGTACCTGTTGCGAATTAGATAGTACTAGGAACTATCAGCTGAGCATTGACTCCTCATCCATGTGGATAATAGTATCCCCTGATCACCTTGCATGAACTCCAGATTACTGAACGCGCTGTTTGGTTTCTTCCGCCACTTAGCCTGTTTGTTTCTAGTACATGGTTAGCCTTGTACTGCATTAATCGTGCGGAAGACGGAGACCCTTCTCCTACTGGGTGACTTATCTAGAAGGTGCTACTTTTGTACTGTGGGGTCGTGTAAGTACAAGGTTGGGAGGATCCGGACGTTTTGTTTGGGTGATCAAGCGGAATGTCCTAGGGTGTATAATCCGTTGTTGTAGTGCTGGAGAGTTTATTTAGAGCTGGTTTACTATATTCTCTTATGTGTAGCGGAAAAGGTTCGAAGAAGTGTAGGTGGTTTTTCCTGACGGACGACACCCTCCTTTTATCCACTACCTATCGCAAAAGAAACATAAGCACTAGTGTGAACACAAAATAGGTTTTCGAGACTTATGTTAGTCCGTACATAGGAGAAGGCGGGATTTTGTCTAATCTAGGGGCATTGTGCTGTCCGAATCCTACCTTCGGTACCCTGCCCTACTCGTGTTCTGTTGCGGCGTGACTACTGTACTGTGAACTTCTGTGAAGTCAGCAACTAGTCATACGGGGAAGCTTTATAGTTAAGTCCGTGCTGTGAGAATTACAGTTCTTAAGCGACACCACTATATCGTATAAACTTACAATGTTCACAAAACTTCAGCACCAGGAAGTGGTCAAGATAACGATTTTAAAGCTCGAGACTGTGCCAGTGTTTGGCGGGCTAACGGTACTCGCGACACTTATCGACAAGATTCTATCGGGTTCGGCGAGACGTTGAATCATTTGTTGCCGGTGTGCGCTGAGTGGCTTTCGTTTTGTGGGGCCGATCTATCGGAACCATGGCTCGTTCAGATGACTTAGCGAGGCACATGCAGAATATTACCTTTCTTCCTTTCTTCCTCACTGCATCTTCTCTCGTCCATGAACTGCATTGCGCCCTTGAACAAGAATGCTCGACAACATGTCCTCTGCAGGGCCATTACCCCATTCATCTACCCCTTTACTGTGTCAAAGGTCAACGACAATAACAACGTCGCACACATCCAGGCCTTTCCTGACACCACAGGATAAGATCAAGAATCGTGGAATCCGCTGCATACTCAAGCACTGGATCCTCTGGATGTTCCCCGTCATCTTTTGGATCCTGGTGTTGTGTATGAACGTCAAGCTGCCGTCTTGGTTTCACGGCTGTATTCTAATCGACGAGGAAGAGCATTCATACTCGTCGCCTTCAAAATACACATGCAGAAACTTGCTGGAACGGCCGAATCCACTCACATACCTCGCTCTCCTCTTGGCCACACTGTATACGTTGTGCCGATATCACAACAACCCAGAAAAACTCAAGAAATACATTTTCGCACTACTTCTATGTATCATTATGGCTATCCGGGTTTTGTCTACCTTTTCTGGATTCATGTTCCATTTATCCGATCTGAACATGCTGTAGGTTTTCTCATCTAACTTCCCAGCAAAGCTTGTGTGGATGTTCTGGCTATGCTGCTTGTCTTTGTGGGATTGCACCTACCTAGGTAACTACGAAGACGTGCGCTACGAACAGGTAAGTAGAAATTGGTACCTGTGTTCCCCGCCATCTACTACTCTCATCTCTCTGCGCTCTTCACTCCATACTAATATTGAACAGGACTCTACTAGGCTCAGAGTTCGCTTGACCTTCGAAGACCTGTCAACCAGAGTTTCGTCAGGCGTATGTCTCCCCTGGCAAGATCTGATAATCCGATTGGCTTTTATTCACGTCATTGATAACTCCATCCACGTCCTCTGGCTCCGATATGCTTTCGCCAACGAGCCGTACACGACATTTCTCAACAACTCGGAAATCCTTACCATCTGTCTTACCGTCGGGTTATCACTGTACATCTACGCTCGAGTGCAGTGTCACAATGCCTCCGATAACTTTGACGACGAACAAAGGATCGGTCTTCTTGTTACCAGGCCTTTGCGTATGGATGCAGCATCCTCGACATCAGATTTGTTTCACAGCCAAGATAAAGAGCAACTAAGCATCGCGCCAATGGCCGTCGACGATCTCCTGCTGCTACTATACCTGCTTATGATTCTCATGGGGGTGATCATAGTTCTATCATTGGTTATGTTATGGATATATATAGTCTTCCGCGATCCATCCAGTATACCAACAGGTTTGCCTCAACGTGAAGAGAGGAGACCTTAAGATTTAGGAGAAGTGCATCTCGGGAGTAAAAGAACAGCGCCCCAGAACACAATAACTGATTTGCGGATATAGAGGATGCGGCCTTATTTTGTTGATTGTTTACTGTTTGGGGTCCGTTCAAGGGTTCATAACATCTGATAATGGCCGGTCGGAAATTCGGCGGGCTTACCTCCGCGGCTGCCCGTGGAACTCGGTTAGAAACAGCGGACCCGATCTCGCTCCGTTGTGAACGCCGAAACATTTGTCAGCTTACAAACATCAGTATAGATAGAGACGAAAGTTCCGAGTAGGTTGTCCCACTTATATAGTGTGAGGATCTTTCATCGGTCAAAAGCTATTTTCCAGGTCTCTCATCCTATCGAGAGTAGATAATTTGTCTTCTTCACACATTAGTTTGATTATTCTGGCCCCCACAGGCAAACCACTCTGCCCAGGACCATCACCATCATGGCCCAATCCAAGAGAGCTACAGGTCTAATCGCCGACAAAGGCATTGAACTCCTCACGTATGGCACACCTAACGGTTCGTCACTTCCCTCGCACAACTGATTTCACCAAATCTCACTCCAACCTTAAGGCCAAAAGATTTCCATCATGCTCGAAGAACTGAAAGAGGCATACGGCAAAGAGTATACATACCAGTCTATCAGCCTCTTTGAGGGTGTTCAGAAAGAGCCATGGTTCACCAAACTCAACCCCAACGGTTGTATCCCCGTTATCGTCGACCACGACAAGGGCGGATTCGCCGTCATGGAAGGAATGGCAATATTCAACTACTTGACGAGGCATTACGACCCGGAAAACAAGTTCTGCTTCGAGGATCCGTTGGAAGTTAGTACAGCGGAGCAGTGGTTAGCATGGGCGCACAGTGGTCTAGGTGAGTTTTAAAAGCTATCCCGGAGTGATCAACGCCTCATTGCTTACACAATGCTCAGGACCGATACAGGCGAAGGCCAACTTCTTCTACCGCTTCCAGCCCCAACGCCACGGCTTCCCCACGCAGCACTTCATCGGCGAGACGGAGCGTAATTACGGTATACTCGATGCACGTCTTGCCGATCGTGATTACGTGGCTGGCCCTGGGCGTGGGAAGTACAGCATAGCCGATATCCCTGCATGGGCCTTCATCAATGCCGCTGGAGTTACTGGTCTCAAGCTTGAGAAATTTCCCAACATCTACAGATGGTGGGAGCGCATTGGTGAGCGTCCGGCTGTGCAGAAGGGCCTCAAAGTACCTAGTGGAGAGGAGTTCGCGTTTGGGTACAAGGTCATGCAAAAGAAGGCGCAGGAGGATCCGCAGGGAACGGAAGAAAGAGAGGGCCCGCTGAGAGAGGCTTTGGAGAAGGCGCAGAAGGAATTCGGGTATGTGTACAAGAGCCCGTAAGAGCGAAAGATGCATCTGGAGTGATGAGATTGCGAGAGATTTCTCACTGCATGTGGTATCGACTTTCCTTGTTTAAGCATGGATTGCCTCGATTCATATCAACAAAAATGGCTTTATATACAATAGCAAAAGACTCGAAAGGTTAGCGAAAGTAGTATCAGACACACGAAACACTTCCCCTCGTTGACCCATACAGTAGCATCCCCTCCAATCTACCCATTGACCACGCCTCCAGCACCTGGTCCACCAAGATACATATGGCTCCCCCAGCTACCCTGACTCTGAAAGTCGGCGCGCATCCTATATCTGTTGTTGTCACTCACGATGATGCCGCCACCTCCATCGTACTTCTGATCCGAACGCCCAGTATCCGTATACACGATATTGCGAATATACGCGCTCTGTGTCCAGCCCGCGTCAGGCCAGTTTCCAGAGCCCATATCAGTCCTCGTATGCTGGGGATGGCTATCGTAGATCTCGCCGTAGAAGTTGATCTGGCCTGACTCGGTCTGGAGCGATCTGTTTGGGTCTGTGTCGGCGCCAAAAAGGGAGGCGGGATAGTAGCCGATCCAGCGGTCGAGCACGAAGAGCCACCAGTTTCCGCCGTCGAGTAGCCATCGGATCTGGATGTCGTACTGCGCCCCACCAGGAGTAGAGAGCGGCGCGAAGCTAGTGCCGGGAAAGATCTGGGAGTCGACTTGGACCCAGCCGCGCACGTCGCGGTTCCAACCGCCTTTGTTGTCGGCGATTGTGGAGTAGCCGTCGGTGGTGAAGAAGGTGAAGAGATGAGGGGCAGCAATTTGCTGGGGGTAGTTGATCCTGCAACTGTCAGTCCAGCTCATATAAAGGAAAGGGAAACGTACCATCCAGCCTCCACAGTCTGAGAGACTCGTTGATTGTTATCTCCTGGTTTCGGCACGTCGTATCTGATCACCGCGCTTTGCAAGAGCGAGAAGTCCGAGTTCGACTCGGTCCAGGCCTTGTAGAGCGAGAAAGACGCCGAACCTCCATGGTTGTTCACTCGTTGAGCAGAGGATGCATACCAATGATCCCCAACTGCTGCCGTCTCAACCTCTGGAACGTGCCATGGATCAACGGGTGGAGCCTTGGTCATCTGCAGCTGATGTGCAGTCTTCACATTCGATAGAGATACGCTTTGACGTAGAACGGGCACAGTGCCTTCGGGGCCTGTCTCCGCTCCCTCAGCTTGGAGCATTGCCCATGGTCGTTCACTAGTCTGGTTGGAGGTCGAGAATATCTCAGCGGGTAAGGGAGGTGGGGAAGCAATTTTCCCATCGGGTACTTGGGAGTCGAGTGGGATCCAGTCGATGACCGAGCCATCGGAGTTGGTGGTAGTCTTGACTATGTTTAGATCCCGTCTTTTCTGGCCTTGTGGAGAAGAAAGAACTGCCGGAGTGGGTCCATCGATGGGGATGGCACTGCTGAGACACTGGGTCAAAATGTATATGGTAAGAAGACGATTCATTTTCGCCAAATGTAGTGTAGAGTTAATTAAGACTGACTTGAATTTAGTCTATTTCTCGGACGTGTACGACTCCATAATATACCATTTTCATTATATCCTAGTCCGCGGAGAGACATACAAATTGGGACACAACACCTGGACTGTGCCTTATCGTTGCTTGCTGGGCACTGGGCCATGTGGACATGATTCAAAGCTTCTTCGCGAGCTCATAGCTAGCCAAGAGTCTTATTTATTTTCGGCGTGATCTGAGTGGGTGGTTCGTGTCGTGGAGCGCACTCTCAGAACCATGGTTCGTCACCCAAGTCGACATGACCAAGGCGACGAGATAGGAATGAGCAGCATCATGATAGCTGTTAGCCAGTAGAATCAACGAGTCTTCCCGCTCCTATCTTCGGCCTCAGACAGTTAAGGAAGCTCTTTGTAACTCAGCAGGGCATGTGAAGACGGCTCACCACGAGTTCCGCACATGACTACCCTTCTCGAACGAAACTCGACAAGTTTGTTCGGATTCTGTGCTGTAGGTCGTGCGAGTGATTGTGATAGTTGCAGGCATCGTTGGTTTTCCGTGGAAGGAAAGATTGCCTAAAAGGGAAGGTTTGATATACCCCTAGTCAAGATAAGCGTCACGGACGCAAAACAAGCGCATCTGACGAACCACGAGGCCTTAGCTTCCACCTTTATAGTATTCTCGAATGTGTACCTTCCCAAGAGCGAATCTTGGTTGGGAGAGAGCTTATATTGGTGGGGGGAAAGACGCCGTGCGCTCACGTGGATGTGATGACAGTATCACGTGCCTAACGGCTGAGCTCGGAGCTAGACACCCATGACACCAAAAGCATATTAAAGGTAGTCAACTAGAACTGGTCAGTCGGAGTTCCACGGATTCGGCCTTCAACCCACTTAACTCACCCGCCATATAAGCCCGCTTCCCCAGACTTCCGCACTCCACAATCCAGCTTCTATTCATCCTCTAAAACCATGCGCTTCCCTCCTCATGTCCTGCGGTGTCTTACCCAGCACTGCGAGCCATCTGAAAGAGTTCTCAGATACTGAACATGTTTCTGTTGAGACTTTTCGGGATTGAGACTATGGCATGGACGACTGAAAAGCCAAGTAGCCAGCAAACATGGCGCGGAGATCGGAGAGGAACTTGAGAAGACGTGCCGAAGAGATCTGATTGAAAGGTTAGGAGAATTTCGCATGAGGAACTGTCTAGTAAATTGAGTCGGAGATAGGGTATGTGGTTTCTAGATTGGGCCATACAAACGATGATGGCTGCACCACCTCAATGATGATGATCATCATCAAGTATGGGGACCACCTCCTACCTACTCTTGCCACTGTGTCGCTTCACCCCGATCCCACCCACCCTTGCACATAAGACTATGCGACGAAGACGGCGGAGCGCTGAGTTCAATATGATGAGCAGCTAGAAACTCCTGTATGGTAAGGTTACATGCGGATACGATAAAATCGCCCTTTCAGCAACACCCGGTCATGACGAGATGCGACTCGACTAGTCTGGATGCGGTATGATTGGTTAAAGTAGATGCGAACATTCGTCGTCCGGGTATTCATGTCAGTATGGTCGACTACGAGCTAACCCATGAACCAGAAGAAACCGATGAACGCCTAGCGCTATGCATTGCATGTTGATATGCGAGCCTTCCTAGCTCTGAACGGCCTCATTGCTCCCGCGCCAGCACCATCTTTTCTCGTTCAGCCTTCCTCCTCACTTTGCCTTTGCTATGTCTCCGCTCATTTTCATCTCTCCTCTTGATCGCCTTCAGCTCTTCGTTCTTGATCTCCTGAGCCTTCATGATAGGCTTGGGCAGATGCCTGTGTCGCTGTATTCGTCGAATCTCGGGCATGTGTTTGTACCTCTCCTTCAGGGAGTCGTCGTATTCTAGCTTCTGTCGTTGGGCGTACGACTTGACTCCTTGTCTCGAAGAGCTCTTTCCGCGCCACAAGCGGATGTTACCTGAAGTATAGTTAGTTATCCATAGGACGATTACACCAGCTCGAAATAATTGACTGACCATCATCTGAACCACTTAGAACGAAGTTGTTATCTGGTGACCATGCCACGGAAAAGATCCTCTGCATGCGCTTGGTGTGGTATATATCCCGAGAGTGCCCCTTTTGTCGGTTCCACAATCGGATCGTACGATCGTATGAACCTGAAACGAGTTCTTCCCCGGTTGGACTAAATTCGACTGACATTACAGCGGCCACATGCCCCTTGAGAACGTTCAAAGCCCTCTTCATGTTCCGCATATCGAATATGTAAACGTTGTGGTCTTCGTTCGCGACTGCGATGTTGAAAGCTTCCATTGGGTTCCAAGATAAGCAATTTGAAGCAAAGTTCAGCACAGTGCGGTGTAGAGGTGAAGAAGTCCGGAGATCGTAGAATACCAGCGATCGGTCGGTTGCACATGATGCTAAGACAGAGGTTTCCACCTGGTTCATAGACACCGCGGTGACTGTATCAGGGGTCCCCCACTCGAGTGTCTGTACTGGGGTTCCGGCCGACCTCGAGACGTCATATATGGAGATTGTGCTGGCACCCGAAGCAGCAAAGGATGGGAGGGAACGGTGATGGCTGATGGAGGTAAAAGCCGCATTTCCTTGCCAAACCCCTGTAGGAGCACTCTTCGTAGGCATGAAGGGGTCAAACAGTTTCACGGTCCGATCTGCGCCGCAGGTGAGGAGCTTCTTGTCGCGTGTCCATGCCATTCCCCTCACGATATTCTCATGCGCTTGAGCTTGCCATATCTCTTGTCGACTCGACAGATCCCAGACCTTGACTATGCCATCGCCGCTCCCACTTGCGAATCGTTCCAGGGACTCTGGGTCTTTCGCAAAGGAGTATACACCGTCCACATGTCCCGGCTCGAAACTGCCTACGAACGGCTGTGCGAACATGCGTTCCAACTTCGTGGCGTTGAGGGCTCGTGTATACTCTCGCGCGCGTTCCATGGGTTTGAGGTCTGGATTGAGATTTCGAGTCAACTACAATCATGTTAGCTCTTGTGTCAGTTGCAGCTTCGCTTGCGCGGCAGCAGAAAGGCATAGTTCGTGTAAAGTGGGTTATGAACGTACCTTCGCGACATTAGATCCAGGAGCCTGCGCCGAGGCGGCCGATCTGTTAAGGGCCTTGATCTTCATTATCGTAGCGCAAGCGACAAAGGTGTGAATAATGCCGTTCTATACTGCATATCGCAATAAGTGACGCTTGAAGCCTCGGCGGGGGATAATTTTCGAGGGCCCGAGCGCGTCGCGCCAAGACAGATTTAGCGCAGATGCTAAGCGAGGCACACTGGAAGTTCGAAATCAACGACGGCGCACTCAAGCACAACACCTCACCTCTTCGACACCCGCCGGGAGAAACAGACACCATGAAGTTGTAAGTGGCCTATCATCTACTCTCCGAATACTTGGAGCCAGTTGAGGACCGACGGGAATGTCGACCGACCGGGTTGCCGCCAGCCTGTGCAATTCCTCAAATACTGCGCTCTCCGAAACGTGCGCGATGCGATAGAACATGGCTAACAGTGTTTCTCCATAGCCTCAAGGTCGGACGCGTTGTCGTACGTAAACCAACGCTCGAATTGGTCCTCCGCACGCACTCACAGTCGCATAGATCATCACCCGAGGCCGCTATGCAGGCAAGAAATGCGTGATCATTTCTCCCCTCGACAACGGCACCAAGTCGCACCCCTTCCCCCACGCCCTTGTCGCCGGCATCGAGCGCTACCCGTCCCAAGTCACCCGCCGCATGTCGAAGTCCAAGCAGGAGAAGAAGTCCAAGGTCAAGCCCTTCGTCAAGCAGATCAACTGTATGTGGATGCGGGAACACCGGCTGGATAACAAAGGATGATACTGATACTGGCAGATACTCACCTGATGCCCACCCGATACACGCTCGAGCTTGAGAACCTGAAGGGCGTCGTCTCGGCCGACACATTCAAGGAGGTTTCACAGCGAGAGGAGGCCAAGAAGACCGTGAAGAAGGCGTTCGAGGAGAGATACCAATCGGGAAAGAACAGTACGTTCCTCGGCTTACTCCCTGTATCGTCTACTGACAATCGCTAGGGTGGTTCTTCACTCCGCTACGATTTTGAATTTTCTTTAAGTCACTGCTGGGCGTAGACGGGCATGGGTTGACCCACGACGAGGTCCTGCATGAGCATGTCGGCGACATTACGGGCCTGCCATCTGGGCATGTATCTCGGCTCGATAACTAAAACATCAAATTTCAACCTTCGTTGGGTCATCTGATGGCGCTTTGCATTTCTATCCGTCTCCTACAGCAACAAGTTTTCCCTGAAAATTACACGTGTCACTGACCTGGTGGGATTCGAGCATGTGAATCAACTAATTTACCAGGAACCAAAAGCAAGCTACAGCAGTGTCATACTACTAAATCTATCCCTAATTTGCATACCGAGAAGACTATAAAGAGGAAACCGAGCACACCGATAAGAGAAATGGAAGATGAGCGGAAATACCCTTGGTGTCTGAGAGAGATCGGAAGGTATCAACCATGCAAGAGAGAACAGGTATCCTCCAGCCACATTCTGCTGCCGATACTTGTAGTAACCCGCTACCCTATCGCACCTCGCTCACGGCTTGACCTACTGGAGCTTCTTCTGCGTCTCCTTCTTCCCCTTGTTCATATACTCGCTCACAAGCTTGAACCCATCCTGTCCAACCTTCAACTCCGTGCTCAACAGCGCCTTTGCCGACTTCACAATACCATCATTGCCCCTCGTCTTGCTGTACTCGTCCTGCCACGTCCCGAGCACATACTGCTTGCCCTGCGACGCCAACTGGAACGGCAGAAACGCGAGCTCGCCGACCGTCTGCCGCAGCTTCGACGTGTCTTCCTTGACGATCGGGAACGTGTTGTCCACCTTGGACAGGCCGTTGTCGCCCAGCTCGTCGGCGCGCGAGAGGTACGGCGAGAGGTACGAGTATGGCGTCTGCAGGTAGGGGTGGAAGGGCGCGACGACGCGCTGGTAGGTGGCGTTGAACAGGGATAGCGATTTTGCGCCGTAGGGGTGCGACTTGTAGAATTCTAGAGAGTCGTGGACGACGGGGTAGGTTTGGAGATGCTGTGGTGATTCGTTAGCATTGCGGGTTTGATTTTGTGTGGAAAAACTTGGAAGTGGAATGACGGAACAATGCCGTTTCTTGTACATTGGTGGGGGCTGTTCCGCTACGCTCCGCGGGAAGAATGTGAGATAGAATTGGGGATACGTACTGAGAGGACCTTGAACTGGGAATTTTCGCCGTTGGTGAGGGGAGAGGTGGACATGTTGCCGTTTGTGGTGTCGTGCTCAGCGTGCGGCATTGAGTCGATGTGTAGTGTATGTATGTAGTGCTGCTGGAGTTGTGTAAATAGGTTGCAGTGGTGGTGGGTGTAACGGTTGTAGTAAATGTGGAAAATACCTGCAGTCCAAGGAGGTATTTCTACCTTGTTATACGTGCGCGAGCGCGTGCGGAAATGACGATATGTGTGTGGCCAGACTTTTCTGAAAACGGCGCGAGTGAGCGAGTGAATTGCATGTGAAACGGACGAGCTTATCGATAACGAACCTGGTTGGCGGAATTGTTCGGGAAAATGTGTGAAAGAACCTGGTGGAATGTGTCAAGAGGAAAGGCTCGGAAGCTGGAGCAGTTGAGTTGACGAAGGTCCAAGAGTATACTGCGTAGGTTATAAGTTTCGTGATATTGTGATTGAAAGGTAGCTCTGGCGTCGTATTGCCTTGTTCACCGGGCGTGCATGTGAACGGAGCTTGGGCCACCGGCGACAAAACGTCACGATAAGGCTTGCGAGATGGCGAATGGACCCGAGCTGTTGACTGTCCGGTTCGCAGACGGCCGCAGTGCCAGGCCCAATTATTCATGCATGTTGCCTGCCTCGAACGCCTGTGCCTTGTTTGACAAGCCGGTAGCGCAAGACTCCTACCTCGAGCTCCCGCTAGAGCTGAGCGCCACCGTTGGATGGAACGGTGAGGAATTCGGAATCCTTCGATATACCGTTATCCAGATAGACGATGTTACAATTGAGATGTCGACATGCTGAATGCCGGGTCCCTCATGCGCGAAAAGCGGAGTGCATATATCAGCAGCCCTCTCGCGTGCTGTACGTCCCTGTTTCGGCCACGGCAGCAGCTGTCCTACTGGGCCGGCTCAGTCATCCAGCATGCCATATAGATGGACGGGGAATACAAGATGAGGGGTTGTGCGTGGCGTTCTGCTCTCCAGGCGGCAGGTTTCGCAATTGTTGAGTGCAATTGGTGGACGAGCGGTCTTATCGGCGTGCGTTGTGCATGCGATCCGGCTGCAATGGCTGAGCCCGTTCGGGATGGGGACGGCCGTATCGCGGCAGACGGGCGTCGTTGATCGGAGTGCACATGTTCGTGATCACGTCGAATGGGTGTCGGTCCCAGGGTTGTTGTCATTCCAAGGTTGTTGAGATGGTAGCGTGTGCATGTGAAAATGGTCTGTGTCAAAAGGGCGGGTTATCGCTGCCGGTTCCGTAGCTCCGCTGTCTTAGTCAGCGCGCAAACTTCACCACTAGGCTGCGGCTACAACAGACCATCGAACTTCGGGCCATCATCATCATCAGTCGCCCGTTATCAGATGTCACCTCGCTGAAACCGACACCTCGGCATAGGGAATATATTTCGATCCGTCCCAGGGCCATAGCGGCGCTACGAACGCCGGTTGAGGACCCACAGTTGCGCGATGGATTTGGAAAGGAACACTAATGGGCGTCTCCAATGCGGCTGAACTACGTATACCTAACAAGCGAGCTCAATATTGGTGATTCCAGAAATACCTTTCCCATGGACCGTGCACCGGATCTAGGTAACGCCGACCGCCAAGGCATCAAGGTCCTAGCGTTTTTGTATGTAGAATTGTGCCGATAGGGTCGTACAGTACCCGCCTTATCTCATGAAGCCATATTTGGCCTATATCAACGTCAGTATACGATTTTTTGAGGTTTTAGGTATACCCGTATTGTGATAGGCGCCTGGCGCTACTTTGAATGGACGAAAACCGCTCTACACGAGCCACCCGGGCCAAGCGGGCAACAGTAGCATTCGACGCAGGTACGAACCCGCCTGGTGCCAAAAGGGCAGCCAAACGCAGAGCGCCCGCTGGCGAGACCCAGCCAGACAACCGCGCACCCAAAAAGGCAGGCAAACAGTCTAGGGCCGTCAGCAGAGGAGGCCCGGCGAGGCAGGCGCTCGAACCTACGACCGGCAACGATCGCGCCCCGGCCACAGCGAGCGAGCCATCGGGCGCCCAAAACGCGGCGGTTATCGAGGTGACGGAGGACGACGATCTCGACGACGATCTCGACGACGCGGGTCTCGATTTGGATAGCGGAGAGGGCGTAGCTGCGACCGCAGCCGTCGAAGACTTTGTGGGAGGCGTCGCGAGCGCGCCCCCGGCCGGATCTCAGCGCGGGAATCGTGGCGAGGAGAGTGTAGGTGCGAGAGAGAGCGTAGTCCATAGCAACACTGCTCTACGGCCATTTCGAGGGCGTATTCGAAGCTAGTAAACATCTCCGCCTCCTCTTGATGCCGCTCGAGCCAGGACTTCAACACCTTGAAGGACTGCTCGATTGGATTAAAATCAGGTGAGTATGGCGGCAGGAACTCTAGCTGAACACCTCTCTCAGCACAGAGCGCCGCAATACTCGGCGATCGATGGATTGACGCGTTATCCAGTACAATTATCGACCGCGGCAGTGGGTAAGAGTTGCAATGAGGCAATACGTGCTCCCGCAGGAAATCCTCAAATATCTCGCTGTTGATACCGCCTTGAAACACTGTATGGCAGAGATAGCCATCAATCGTCAATGCTGGCAACAAGCTCCACCTCTCCGATCTCTTCATAGAGTAGGCAACGTCAACAGGCGTATTAACAGGTAACCAGCCGTACTTTCGATCCCTAGTTCTCTCGTTGGCAGCAGACTCGTCAATACAGACGATTTGATCTGCTCTCCAAGTTTGTAGGCGATACCTGAACACTGCGCGCAGCGACTCGCTCCTCTCTCGGGCGTGTTTTGTTGCCCGCTTTCTACTCCATCGCGCCCTCTCCAGCGCTGCGTACACTGTAGAGGCAGAGGCCTGTACGTCAAACTCGTCGTACAAAAACGCCTGCATCTCCTCTAGGTACGCACTTGGCCTCCCGCGGAGGAAATCGAGCAAGCCATCAAGGTGGCACTGTAGCAAAACAGGGGGTCGCTCTCTACGGCCAACAGGGGCTTACGCCTCTCTAAAGACGTCAAGGTTAAGTCGATATTTACGAAGGCTCCGATTGCTCACTTCTAGCTCCCTGTTGATGTCGCAGTCTCTGTAGCCAGCCTCAATTCGATTGACTACCCGCTGTAGGAGCTCCGGTTCGAGTCTCCTGCCACCTCCTCTCTCCATTTGAGGCCTATCTTGACTGCCAAAAGCGTAGCCTCACGAAAACCACGAGATTTGATTGATAAGTGAACGATATTGACTTATAATTAGGAGAGATATCATTGATTCATTTTGCCTCATACAAAGTTGGCGTGTGGCCGATGTTTAGCCTATCTAGCGCACAGACCATGGGAAAGATATTTCTGGAATCACAATAAGCTGGGATGCAGGGCACCGCTTCTGTTGAGGCTACTAGTCGATGGCACGCTACGCTTCCATGTCAGAACTGTTGTCTATACGACAGTACGACCGCCACCACCCAGAGTAGTACCGATATTCATGGGCTGACAGAGGTTTGTGCACGTTCGCTAAGATCACTAGTTTATTCGAATCATATTCCATTCTACCAACTCGTCAGAACTCAAGTACATCTCAACCTCTTATCTCATTCCTCTGATACGTATCAGAGTCGACACTTCTTTCCGCTAGCAAAGTCTTCTAGTTTACTTTGACTAGGTGCGTCACGAACAACACGTCAGGCCAGTTAATATAGATAACGCGATTGACGTAAGAACATCCATGGACGTATACGGTGTCCGGCTGAACTACGCACAGCAAGCGAACTCAACACGTTGGGATACAGGAAGATTGCTTTTGATAAGGGTGCTACTCAGTTGTACGGACTACCCGCACATTAGAAATGTTACTTGGGTGCCAACAACTGCAAGATACTTACTCCTAGACAACTGCTAAGCCAACATCATCCCGAGTCTGGTGCTGGTGGCACTGCTTTTCTCCGAGTCACCTTGCACAATATCCTCTTCAATACTCAGATCTGATTATGTATAGACCGCCCTTAAGCCTATATTGGTTTGAGCTGTATTCATTTCGGCCAGCATCTAGTCACCAAGTGCAAAGTGCTTTTCTTGATACATCCATCACTTTTCTTCTTTTCTTTGTACTTTGTACTTTCCCTTGGTGGCAGTGGTGTTACTATGGTGACCCCTTGTGACAGAGACATACTGAAGTTAACCCTACACCGCTTAGTTACGACGCACAACTCGTCAAAGTCATCCTGGCTATGCCCCGCAATTGGTACAGCACGCGCTGTTCTCAAGTTCTACGTTTGTTTTTTTGTGCAACTACGCCATTCGTTCTCCTACTGATACTCATCTTCTCCGCTTGTCGATTACGACAATCATCCAAAAATGCCTTCTCCGCGTCCGAGTTCCCCCGAATGTTTCGAGGCAAGAACTACACCCAAAGCGACTTTTTGTCGTGATTGTCAGAGTCTACTCGTTCGACCCGAAGAGCTCGCTATACCTAGCCTACGCATATCTTATGTCCTGGAAACAATCAACAGGTCCGCGCTGGAAGGATGCCCGCTCTGCGTTCGCTTTAGCGCCATGTCGCGCCAAGCGATCCAGCAAGGCAAGCTATCTAAGACTGGATCTCTCGAGGCTCAGCTTCATTGCATAGATCGATCTGGCCGTGGCTCGTTAGAGAGTTTTTTAATGGGAGCTACACCTTCAAGTATCGACCTATCAGCGATCACTGCAGAGAAAGACAAAATTCATGTTCTGTCCATACAAGTCGCAGAACGAGGGAATAACGTGGCTAATGCTGAGATTCGACCGGTGCAGGGATCTGATGAGACGCCTACCTCGTTTCCCATATCAACCAATATCACGGCTCCTAGCTCTATGGACGAGGCACGCTTGAAGATAGTGGGCCAATGGATTCGCGACTGTCTCAACAACCACACGTATTGTAACCGGTCTGCGTATTCTGAGAACACAATCGGACTCCCCTCAAGACTGATCGACACAAGGCAGAACAGAGCCCGACTCGTCTTACCGGAAGAGTTCCTACATTCAACGCCTATAAGATATGTAACATTAAGTCACAAGTGGGGACATCACCATATGCCCAAATTACTCAAATCCAACGTTGAGATCCTAAAACACAACATCGATGTCATCGAACTCCCCGCAGTCTTCCAGGACACCTTCAGCTTGTCTCGTCGGTTGAGAATCGCGTACGTCTGGGTTGACAGCTTATGTATCATTCAAGACAGTGCTGTCGACTGCGAACTTGAAATTGCCAAGATGAGGGCCATATACAGCAATGCCTTTTGCAACTTCGGCGCCATAGCTGCTGCAGAAACCCACGCTGGACTTTTTGTGGATAGCGACCCGTGTCTAATCTCGGCCTTCCCCTTTACTTTCAAGCGCCAACACAGAGATATGGATTGCTATGGTTCCTCCGCAAAAGGGTCAACAGTTATTGACCGATCGAATCTGATGAAGCGGGGATGGGTGCTGCAGGAGCGAATGCTCAGTCCCAGGTCTGTCTTTTTCGACGAACAGCTAAGATGGGAGTGTTCCGAGATGGTGGCCTGCGAGACCTTACCCAAAGGGCAACTTAGCAGAGAAAATCTAATGTCTTATCACCCTCCCCTCAGGGTGCACAGCCTACATCCCGGTGGCAACTCCAGTTTATCAGAAGAGCGTATCAAGGATGTACACAACAGATGGCTAGAATTAGTAGAAACATATACACGATGTGACCTCACGTTCGAGAAAGACAAATTACCAGCGATATCCGGTCTCGCCAAATGCTTCAACAAGATTATTGACGACCAATATCTCGCTGGATTATGGCGAAAGCACATTATTCAAGGTTTGCTGTGGTATCGTCCTTACCAGCTTCAATCGTGGGAAGCACTCCAGAAACCCGTGTATCCTAAAGAGTATCGGGGTAAGTCTGCTATCCTTGATCTCTTCACATACACTAACGTTCTGTAGCACCTTCATGGTCGTGGGCGGCAGTAAAGTTCTCTGTTAGATTCATCGATGGTAAACGGAGCATAGAATGGTCCAGATGTCACAAGCTCGCCGTAGTTCTCGAGGCCACTCCCATGCCAGACGATATAGGCATCAGCGAAATCGCAGGTGCACGCATTCGCATATCCAGCTGTCTAAGACAAAGTCAGAGGGGAGTCATAGACCCGAGTATTCTACTTTTGTCGCGCCATGAATGGTATGACGATCCGCACGGCAGGGAAGGGCAAAGTCCCTCGGAGGGTTCATTTCTGTTGTTGCTAATATATGGAGAACCTTATACGCGGCACGTTGCTGCGCTATTTGGGGACTTTTGCGAGGAACTTATGCCTGCCCAAGTCAGAGGCCTCATTCTTGAGCCGGTTCAGACAGAACCGGGTACGTTTCGCAGGATAGGAATGTTCAACCATCCTGTGGGGTCGAGATGCTCGGAAGAGCAGTTGGAAAGATATCCCGAGTTTCAGAACTTCGATCCAGAGGATTTTGAGACATCTACTCTTACTCTCATATAAGCGATTTCGGCTGGCTGCGGGTTATGAGTGGTACTACTTGTGAGGATCCTGCTTCAAGTCCTTGAAGGTTAGAGTTAGTACATAGACGCGGGCACCGAAGGTAGTAAGTTTAAGTGTCGATGCATCGTTCTCCATTGCGCTTTTCATTATAAGGTTGAACGTGGTGTTAGTAAGCCTGTACTAAAGCGGTTAGTGTTCGATTACGTCACAATGTCCCGAGGGTGTGCATCTGCGCCCGACTTCTTAGACCCTACATTCAACTACGCCAAGTTATAGAGTGCCCGAAAAGCCTTACACAAATATACAAACTCCCTATCCAGAGAGGGACTCGCGACTAGTATATAGTAATATACAGTTCCCCTTGGAAATGTCGAACGGAACCACGTTCACTCTGAGTGGTTGTACAGCCGCCAGCTCGATACGAGGCTGAGGGGCTTCTTCTGGGCTTCTCCAGCCTGATGGGCGTCATCGGCCTTTCCTCCTCCACTTCAACGATCATGACAGTCTTTTGGTGACCCATATGGGCATCGAGTGGCCATGGATCCTCTCTCCATTACAGCGACTGTAGTACATGAGCTGAGTCGAAGCTGCTCAATACGTGGGCTCGCTGGTCCGAAGCTAGGCTAACGTTCTCGATAGATCAGGCTAACTACGACCTGTATCACGGTCGCGAAAGAACTCAACGATATCCGCAATGCCTGGAAACGAGCGCCAGTCACCGTATCATCGCTCTGCGCACAGCTCAAGGTCACCGGCGCGTCCTTGTCTCGGATCCAGCTACTCGTACTGGACGCAGAGAACCTAGACCAGAAACAAGACATCGTGGAGACATTTGATACTACTTTGACGTCTTGCATGGTTCTCACCACTTTGCTCGACAGGTACATGTAGAGGATCAAGAAGGGTATACTCGGTGGCTCAAGAATGACATGGAAAGCCAAGTTTAAGACTATTTGGAATGAGGCCGAGATCAAGGAGTTGTTACAGCAGCTCGATAGTCAACAAGGAGCAATCGATGTCCTTATCAGCTTGTTGCAAATGTGGGTTCCGAGGGCTCCTACCTGTGTATTAAATTCTTAACAGTAACGACTAGGGATTCCCTATCAGATATCAGAAGAACTCAACGCAGACATGAAGCTCTGCTCAAGCAAATTGCAGCCAACGCACAATCTGTTCGAAAGGCACACACCATAGAGGCTCCTGGCTCCATTTTCGACGCCGAGTCGATGAACGGGAGTATATTCGACCAGCTTGCTGAGAAAGAAAAGCCAGACCGATCCCTAGAAAGCTCATTCGAGGATATTATCCTGGACTCGCATGTCTACAAAAAGACGTTTGTTGGGGTTCTAGGCCCAAGGTCTGAAGACGATTTTGACGACACGCACACTATCACTGACACCAACCCCCCGGACAAGATATACGAACAAAAGCACTTCGAAAACTTTGCACAACCGCTCCCAGTTGCAATTGGCAATCGAGTCACACGCACACACGATCTCAACCAAACAGCTCCACATCGTAGCGCTGTTGGTCTCTCTGGCCAGACGCCCCTTTATGGGTCTTTGACTTCATTGATACCGAAAACGTATGGGGATATACAATCTGTGACTACGAAGCAAAGAACCCTGAAGAGCTTAGCTTCAAGTGCGGTGATAAGCTTGTAGACCTAGTAAGACTTGAAAAGCGCTTGATCGAGTGTCGAGTATCCAGAAAAGACAAGATCTCGAGTGAAAAGGGTGTAGTGTACATCGACAAAGTTCAACTACATTTTCCAGTGATACGTTGGGAGTTCGTGGCTATTTTGCGAAAACCAAGTTACACGAGGTTCTTGAAAGCCGCGAAGGGCTCAGCTATCCAAATAACAGTAAGGGCTAAATTCTCTAATATTTGCATGTATTCGTGAATTGAGCTTATGTTCTTCAACCGCACATACTCTCGCTGACTCCAGACAAAGAAATTCGGTCAGACTCCCTACTTTGTTGGGAGATCCAAAACTTCATATAATCATGTCTCATTCAGCGATGTTGATATCCACGACGAATTACGGCAGAAGATTGAATTTGTTCTAAATCATTTCAAGTGTCTCTCAAAACAATTCGCAAATGGGGAAAAGCTCGAAGATCACCTTAAAGCGTTGTACGTTAGTAAAGTAAAAGATGAGCAGATATTCTCGGTGATCTACAAAGCGAACATAGAATGCGGATCTATTGCTGAGCTGACACAAGTAGAACAATCGTACGAGGATGCCCATGACGTAAGTTCGTAACATAGTGATTATTACAAATAAGCTGAAAAAATCACAGTGGTACTACGAGGTCTACATTGGTACCAGCACAGGAGGCACAGGAGAAGCAACAGAAGGGCCGTCGTAGAAGACTCTCTTAGATTTAGAGGATGTGGGTGAGTGTGCGATTGCTTGATAGGTGTGTGGTATGTTGTTCGTGTTAGTAAGGGCGGAGGGTGTCATATAGGATGGGGTTAAAAGCACGTAATAAACTAATAAACAGCGAACTGTATTTAACCTATACTGAACGGCATCAATGGCTAATATTCCCACTGCTAACGCTACCCGCAAGTGCACTCCCACTCTTGTCAAACTATAGTAATAGTCGTTTTCTCGTAATTGTCCGGGTCGAAGTCTGCGAATTCCGGGAAGGCTTCCCGAGCTCTAGTGTTTTCGGGGCCGTAGTCTGGTCCGTCTAGACCGGTGGGATGAGTAAAGACTCCAAGCCTGCGGTATTCATGAGGAATCCGCCCAGTAGCCTCAAGGATTAGCCCGTGCAGTTTTCTTCCCAGGGACCAAAGAATATCGATATATGAACCCAGCAAAAGGAAATGAAATATGTTCGTTGGCTTCGTATCCCATAAAGATTCGGATATATCGTAGATGTCCATAACAGGGCCGCCGAGTTTTCTTGAAAAATCGAAGCGTATTTGCTTGGCTTTTCGTTGCTTATCGGGCATAGGATAACTCTTGACTAGACATCCCGATATTGTTAAAGTTCCATGTGTCACCCGGCCGAAATCGGTAGGGCCCGAGACAAGGTCAATACCTTGTACTTCAGCATATATATGGTAGTGATGCGATACCTTACAGATGTGGGCATATGCGAAATCCACGGAAGCCCACGACCAGGAGGGTGCTTGGCACAAGATTATGTTAGAACACGTAACCAGACCCTCGATCAGGTAACATACCCAGAAGCCTGATAGTGGAACATTCCCTACTTCTTTCACATATGACCGTGTCAAGAGCCCAATTCCAATCTAGCCCCCAAGGTCGAACCCATAGTAAGTCGATTACGAGAGTCTTCTTCCAAAATCCAGCAACGTATTGATCCTCCAGATACTCAGAGAATTGTTTGGCAAGTCCAGCTATAGCGGGAAGCCTGTCATTTTTGTCGGTCAACTCGCAGTGTGTAAATTTCTGTACTAATCGCCACCAGCCGGCGCGCTGAAGCTGACGCTCCGTCAAACGTTCCCGCTCCGAAGATGGGCCTCGAAGTAAACGCTTCAACCTGTATATCGTGGAACCTTTGGGCAGGCATTGGCGATCTTCAGAAGCATGCTCGAGAAAAATCTCGAAAGCGATCGAGTTGGAGCATTCCCACGATAATTGTCGACCGAAATAAACAGTACGGGGACTAAGCAGACGTTCTTGAAACACCCAGCCTCGACGCTGCAAAGAGTACGCATTTACGCCTTTGAACATTTCTTTTGTGTACCCATGATAAGTGCGATGGTAACCTAACCGGTGAATTGGTATCGTGAAGGCCGAAACGGTAAGCGGGTCTCGGTCGACGAAGAGACCAGCTTGGGGATCGTCTGTTGCTGCTATTGCGGCAAGGTTGCAATAAGAGTTCCTGTAGATCTCCCCCATCGACGAAACCTCTCTGTTTATGTCTTCCTTATCGTTTTGGACTATACACGAGGCATCAATCCAGACATATGCAACATGTAGTCTTTGTGCGAGCTCAATCGTATCCTGGAACACGCGTGGGAGATGACACACGTCGAGTAAACTCTGTAATTGGTTCATATTTTCGCGAGTCATGGTAGGCATCTCATTGTTGTTCCATCTGTGGCTTAGTGTCATGTATCGACATTCCGACAGCAAAGCTTGTTGACTATGCGTTTCGACCACACGCGGTGTGTTCGCCGCTCCATCTCCAACGTAAATCAACCGCGTTGGAGTAAAGACTAGGGGTTGCGACTCCTTCTCACAACAGTGAGTATTTATCTGGCACAGATTTATCCAGTCCTGAATCAACTTGAGAGCCTTGTCGTCTTTGGTACTGCGAGGCAATAAGCCCGTGTAAAGTGGTCCCAGTGTTTTACTATACTTCGTGTTGAGTACTGGGACGACTGGACCTTCCGTCTGAGCTTTAGCTGGTAGGCGAATGTCGATAATGAAGCAGTTTCTGCAGCCACCATAGTATTCTCTTTTGTCTTCATGTACCGTAAACCATATGTTGTCGAACTGTGGGACATCTCGAGGTATGTTCTCCATCGCATTGTTATAACTTCCTTTGATAATAACGACTTCTAGTCTCCATGCTAGGTGACCAGCAACCGAGCACTCTTCACAAACCATAAATTCCCCACGGCAAATAGCATCCCACACCAAAGTGCAAATAGCGCACATCCTTCAGCCACAGAATCCAGAATCGCCTGACGACTGTATAGAGTAGGGCGAGACTCAGCGTCTGGGGCCTCGTCCGGGCGACAAAGGAGCGATTTGCAGTTGGAGCAAGTAACTGAATATTCCGGAACCTTGGTCGTCCTTTCGCCACCCATGTTCCAAGGTATCCTGGGTTTGAACATTGGAGGGCGCTGGTTGAAGAAAATTCGGTATAAAAGAAAGCGAGTATAACGCAGTGAACGGAGACGGGCCAGTCTAGAGGGTGCAAGTTTGAGAAAGTCCGAAATAAAAGGAAGCGAGTACAAAGTGAGGGGTTGGTGGACATCATATGATCAAGCAACCGTTACGCAATGCACGGAGATGCGCCAGTTCACGCGGTACGAGTGTATCATTGTAAATCTCCAGGGTAATTCCGCAAATGTCAGGCTATCGTTAAGAGGTCACACGTTGCGGCAAAACGCAGTGGAATGTTGCTCGATTTCCGTACCACTATCCAGGATCATGTAGAACAGTAGAGTGTGACTTCAGGCATGCACAAGTCGAACACGACGTAACAGGACAGCTAGTGGCCTAGCGTCGCGAAAGTAAGTCCTGCCTCTTAGGGTCTTACTGCCCAGGCCCATGAAAAATTCGGAATGACCAGTGACTTTAAAGAGCAACGTTGGCTTTAAAGAGCAAGGAGAGAAGTGACTATAGAGCAAATAAACAGGAGGGAAAACCTACTGTAGTATGGTTCTACTACACTTTCGCCTGGTTTGGAGCGTTTGGGCCTTGTTAGAAGCTTACCCCTTGTCCATACCAAATCACCGTACAAATTGACAGCATAGTAAGTCTGCACCAAGAAAACACATCCATTAATAAATTTATACAATCCTTGAAAGGTACGAGTAAAACTTACATCATCGGTGAAATGCCGTAACCCAGATACCGATCCATATCTGTTGCATGACCATTCCATGATCATTCACTCAGTAGTATTCTTCGCGAGAGCCCAAAGGCTGTCAAGCTTGTTTCGTGATAGCACGTCTTTGGCTTCGCCGTCGGTCTCGCAAATCCTCGAACCCCACTTTCGGAACGCTTTCTCTTTGAGCTCGCCTTCGAAGACTAGTAGGCACTTGTTGAACGAGTGGTCTTTCAGTTTGCCGTGCACATCGACTGACTTCATCCACTGAGGATCTTCCGCTTGCCTTTCCTCTTGGATCTCGGTTGGCTTATCGTTCTCGGTCCATTTGATTCGATGCAGCATAAGCTTCTTGAACGCTTGGATGCCGTGACTTCCTCCTTCGACAATAACCAAATTCATATGCGGATGGAATATAGTAACACCGGTGAAGTCGTGCTGCTTGGCATTTATGTCGATCTGATATCGGTGCTTGCCGAATGCGAGGGTATCAACCTTGAAGACACACATGTATAGAGCCTTCTGCGCATCCTTCTTTTGATTCTCCGCGAGCTTTGCGAGACGCTCCTCCTTGGTCAATTTGCGCTCGTCATTGGCCTTGAGATGGTTGTCGTGTCGTTGCTGGATCTGTGATTCCACGAGCATCTCCACAGCGGTGGGATCAGCAATAGCCTGTTCGCCCATGACACGCATCATGTTTCCTCGCTTGACCTTTGGTGGCGGGGGAGGTTCTAGTCCGAGACGGATCTTTGCCTGATGCTCCTTAAGATCGGCGGCACGACGCATCCTTCGCAATTTGGCCTGCTCCTTGGACGTGAGATACATAGGTTTGGTCTCGATTAGACGTTTATCCTGGGGCGCCTTAAGCAAGACAGGGTGCTGAACATATATGGTGATGATAGAATCCGGGCTCTCGATCTTGATCTTGGCAGGATTGTCGATACAGTCGTAGCTTTTCTCTTCTAGGATGCCCTCGTCCCACCATTCAACATCAGGTGGCGGCTTAACGAGAAAGCCCCGCTCGCTGTTCTCATCAAGCCCGGCGCGACGAGCCTGCTTAGCAAGCATATTTTTGATTTCCTCCAGCCGGCTCTGGCCACGTAGCTTGACCGCTTGATCTTGGTATTTTCCCCGCTGGTTGAATATAAGACCGCGGGTCATCCTATCTCGGTTGTTGAGGTTTTTGAGATCAAGATATGGATTTTGGCGCTGGCCTTCTTCATCGAACTCTGGCGTGATCGGTCCCGCTTCTGCCACAGGTGGCTCCGAGCGCCGATTGCCCAGTGTTGTCGCAAAGCGGGGACCCTCAGGCCCGAGTTTCTTAGATGTGCCGGTATTCCTGCTCGGCTGGGGGGCCACACCGGAAGGCTTCTCGACATTTTTGGATGTGCTGGCATTGCTGCTCGACTGGGGGCCCACGCTGGATGACTTCGCGGCTCCCAGACCTGCAATCCGCGCCTTCATCGCAGCAAGCTTTGCAGCTGCAGTGGTGCCCTCGGTGAGAACAGGGGCGGCAGGAGAGGACGCGGCCGGAGCACCCTTCGATGCCAGTTCACGCTTAGCAGCCATTTTGGCCTGGATCTCCTTTGCTCGCGCTAGGGCCATAGCTTTGGCTGCAGCCATGTTGCCAGCGCCCGCGGGGGAGGCAGCCGCGCTTGTCTTTGCGAGCTTGACTCCGTTGGCATCGCCATTTCCCCCGGGGTACGGGCGCTTCTCCCCCATGATGGGACACAACTGAGTATATCACCGAGGCTGAGGTCGCGTTTTGGGGTCCGACGGGGAGGAGGTCGCTCTAGGGCGAGATCACAACGAGCTCGGCAGCCGCCAACTGTTGCGCCAGGGTGTGGATATCGGAGGCAGCGCAGGTAGTCGGCCGTCCGTGCGTGGATGGCGTCGATGAATCGATGGATGGATGGATCGGCGTGCGGTGGTGGAGAGGGGGGACGGCGTGGTGCAGGTGGAGGAGCTGGAGGTTGCAGGTGACGTGACGCGCAGTTGATGGCCGGGGGTTTCGTCAAAAACGAAGCTCTGGTCTGTGCGGGCCTTGGCGGCCGCGGCTAAACCCCGGGCGAGCGCGCTGGAGCTCGAAAAAATAATCCCCGCCAAACCGTCACGTCTCGCGCCCGCCCAACCGCTGCTGAGCTTGAGTTGCTGTCGGACAGTTGCAGTCGCCCCGGCGCTCGCATAGCAGTCGTCATGAACATCTCTCAGTCCGTGTCTACCGCCATTACCGCCGTGGGCTTCGAGTTCTACACCCCGCAAGACATCCGAACTCTTTCCGTGAAGCGCATCACGAATCCAACCACCTTCGACTCCCTACTACACCCAGTACCCGGCGGACTCCACGATGCAGCTCTAGGCGCCTTCTTAGACAACCCGTACGCTCGACACGCTTTTCGCTCTTGTAATGCAAGTTGTCTCAGACACTAACACACTGCTCTAGATGCTCGACATGCGGTCTAACAACCATGGATGGCTGTCCAGGCCATTGCGGCCATATCGAGCTCCCCGTCCCCGTGTACCACCTCACGGTCATGGACCAGCTACTCCGTCTGCTACGAGGCAAATGCGGATATTGCCATCGCCTCAAGATGTCCAGAGTACAGGCCAATGAATACGTTTCCAAGCTCCGCTTGATTCGATCTGGGCTCGTGCAACAGGCAAACGACATGAACGAGCACGTTGATTTATCGGGTGCCACGAAGAAGAAACTCGACATCGCCCAGGACTCCGATTCAGACGAGGACAACAACGACGTTATCGGACAACGGAACGATTATGTCAAGAAGTGCATGCGCCAGGCAGGCATAACCAAGGGTACTGCTCACACAGTGAAGACGAAGAACGAGACCACTAGCGAGGCGCGGCGGCTAGTCATCAAAGACTTTCTCGCAGAGCTGAACAAGTCCAAGAAGTGCCGGAACTGTGGAGGGTAGGTCTCGCTCGCCTGCTGCTGGTGTGAGTTCAGCTAACACGGGCCAGCATCAACCCCACTTTTAGGAAAGATCGAGGCGTCAAGATCTTCCGAATAACTTTGAATGGCAAGGAGAAGGCGGCGATGGCACAGGTGCAGAAACGGATGGACAATCCACTCGATATCCTGACGAGGAGGCAAGCCAAAGCAAGCAAACAACGGATGCCGGCAGATGAGGCAGTAGCCGATCTCGATCAAACTTCGGAAGAAGAGGAAGACGCTGGCATGCTCGATGCAGAAGAAGACGACGGAACGCTGATAGCCTCGGAGTCGATGGTCCGATCTGGAACCAGGTCCACAACCACCTCCGGGCTACCAGATAAGGCGCAGGAATACCTTACCACGTCAGAAGTCAGGGCTGCCCTAGTTCTACTTTTCGAGAAGGAGGAAGAGCTTATGCGGCTGGTTTACAATCCATATTCCCGGTCAAAGGCTCGGTCAGGAGTGACCGCGGACATGTTCTTCATTCACACAGTCGTTGTACCCCCAAACAGATACAGGATGGAAGATAAGACAGGGGATTCAATAGCCGAATCTCCGAAGAACTCTCTTTACAAGGGCATTCTGAATACTTGCGACGCACTCCGTCAGATCAGCAATGAAATGAAAGGCCAGGAGAATGAAGCAGGTTACCGGCGTCGCGATTTCGGAGATCTCCAGGCTGCTTGGGTCAATCTGCAAGGCTCCGTCAACGCCCTTATTGATCGTGATGCAAATCCAGTGCAGGGGCTAGCGGGACGGTCAAACGCGGACGGCATCAAACAAAATCTCGAGAAGAAAGAAGGTCTGTTTCGAAAGAACATGATGGGCAAGCGCGTCAACTTCGCTGCACGCAGTGTCATCTCACCCGACCCCAACATCGAGACTAACGAGATCGGCGTCCCTCCTGTGTTTGCCAAGAAATTGACGTATCCGGAACCAGTAACCAACCATAACTTTTACGACTTGAAAGAAGCAGTTCTCAATGGTGCAGACAAGTGGCCTGGCGCAGTTGCAATAGAGAATGAACATGGCCAGGTCATTGCGTTGAAGAAGAAAAACTATGAAGAGCGCCAAGCTCTCGCCAATCAGCTTTTGGCCCCTTCAAGTACCAATGTTAATGGATCGAGGAATAAAAAGGTACACCGCCACCTGAACAATGGTGACGTTGTCATTATGAATCGGCAGCCGACTCTTCACAAACCATCCCTGATGGCGCATCGTGCCCGTGTCCTCCCTGGAGAGAAGACGATTCGAATGCACTACGCGAATTGTAATACATACAATGCAGACTTCGATGGCGACGAAATGAATATGCATTTCCCTCAAAACGAGATTGCGCGCGCAGAAGCGGCAACCATCGCGGATACTGATCACCAGTATCTTTCAGCGACAGCAGGAAAACCATTGAGAGGTCTCATTCAAGACCATATCTCCATGGGGGTTTGGCTCACCAACAAAGACACATTCTTTACTCGAGAAGACTATCACCAACTTTTATATGCTTCGTTACGGCCCGAGGATGGACATACAACCTCTGGTACTCTTCTCACCGTTGAGCCTGCGATATGGAAACCGCGACCGCTTTGGACAGGCAAACAAATCGTCACTACACTACTTAAAAATATAAAGCCTGATGAATATCCGGGCTTGACATTGACTTCCAAGTCTCAGACGAGCTCAAAGTTCTGGGGGGCCAACTCCGAAGAGCAGAACGTCATTGTCAAGGACGGTGAACTTCTATGCGGCATACTCGACAAAAGTCAAATCGGCCCTGTAGGTGGTGGCTTGATCAATGGCGTGTATGAAACTTATGGCCACACCACAGCTGGCCGCGTGTTGAGTGTTCTCGGACGATTACTCACTAAACTTCTTCACATGCGGGCATTCTCCTGTGGCGTAGAAGACCTCATTCTCACAAAGCAAGGGGATGAAGCCCGGCTACATGCGCTGAAGGGTGCCGAGCAGGTTGGCTTGGAGGTTGCTGCCAAGTACGTCACGTTAGATCCCCAGAAACTCGGCCCGAACAGCACAGAACTTCAGAAACGGCTCGAGCAAGTGATGCGAGATGAATTCAAACATAAAGGACTGGATATGCTCGCAAACAATGGAACTAAGGACATTTCTTCTGCTGTCACGGCTGCTTGTCTTCCTGAGGAGCTTATAAAACGATTCCCCAAAAACCAGATGCAGACCATGACAGGGTCTGGGGCCAAGGGTAGTATGGTCAACGCCAATCAGATTTCGTGTAATCTCGGACAGCAGGTTCTTGAGGGTCGTCGTGTCCCGGTTATGGTCAGTGGGAAAACACTACCGTGCTTCAAACCATACGAGACGAGCGTTCGTGCAGGTGGATATGTTGTGAATCGTTTCTTGACGGGTATCCGGCCCCAGGAATACTACTTCCACACCATGGCTGGTCGTGAAGGTCTTATTGATACAGCCGTCAAGACCTCTCGCTCCGGATATCTTCAGCGTTGCATCATCAAAGGCATGGAAGGCCTTCGCGTAGAATACGATACCTCGGTACGAGACTCCGATGGCGCCATGGTCCAATTTCTTTAC
Organism: Massariosphaeria phaeospora; assembly: GCA_011032825.1. Taxonomy (NCBI): domain Eukaryota; kingdom Fungi; phylum Ascomycota; class Dothideomycetes; order Pleosporales; genus Massariosphaeria; species Massariosphaeria phaeospora. The sequence goes on along the minus strand of JAADJZ010000001.1, from coordinate 693,147 downwards.
GGGGAGGACGGCCTGGACCCCACCAAACAGAAATACTTGAACGACTTCAAGTTTCAAGCCGAAAACTTCATGTCTATGTACCAGTCCCTAAACATTGCGGAAGGTTATGCTGAAGTTCAAAGCAAGGAAGCCACGGACCACACTAAAGCTGCCTATAAGCGAGTCAGAAAGACCGGGAACCCGGCAGCTATGGACCCTGCTACTACGCTCTATAATCCGGGCCGGTATTGCGGTAGCACATCGGAGAAGTTCTTCGCTGCCAAAAGAGAGGTATGTGCATTATTATTCCAGTCCGGATGATGAGCATCTACTAATATTTCATAGTATTGTGAGAGCAACCCTGACAAGCTTTTGAGGAATAAGAAACGAGATCCCGATGGCGAGATCCTGAAGAAGACATTCGAAGCCATGTTAGACGTAAAGTACCTGCGGTCAATCGTAGAACCCGGTGAAGCTGTCGGAGTCGTTGCCGGACAATCTATCGGAGAGCCCTCAACGCAAATGACGCTCAATACCTTCCATTTGGCTGGTCACGCTGCGAAAAACGTCACGCTTGGTATTCCCAGACTGCGAGAAATTGTCATGACCGCCAGCGCAAACATATCGACGCCCGGAATGACACTCTATCCTCACCCGGAGTTGTCTCAACAGGATAACGAAAAATTCGCGAAGAGCATAAGCCGTCTTCCACTGTCAGCTGTGCTGGATAAAGTGACTGTTACTGAACAGCTCGGCGCCGGCTCCCATTATGCTCAAGCAAGGAAATTTAAGATCCGCTTAGATCTTTATCCCGCAAAAGAGTATACACAGGAATACGCCATCAAAGTTCGTGATGTCGCCGAGTCTTTAGAGAAGAAGTTTTGTCCTCGTCTTCAAAAAGTCATCCGTGCCGATCTGAAGAAGAAGGGCGAAAACAAATCCTTAGCCACAGCTAGGTCGGGTGCAGTTCCGCAGGTGGGCACATCATCTGGGACAATAGAGCAACAAACCGTTCGAAACCCCGATGCCGAGGCGATCAACGAAGGTGCCGTAGAGGATGAAGATAGCGATGACGGTGGAGACGACGATGCCACATATGCCAAACAGCGTGGCAGACGTCAAGACAGCGTTGAGTTCGAGGAGCCCGAGGAAGAAGAGCAAGCCTTTGCGGATGGTTTAAATCGCGCAGAATCCGCTGATATTGAAGACGAGACTTATGGAGGCAGCCCCAAGCCCTCACGTGCGACGTCACCCGACTCAGACACTGGCGACACTGAGGACGAAGAGATGCTCATTCCTAAAGAAGAATCTTCCCAAATCCGCGCAGAACGGATATCCCGCGATTGCGTAGACATCTCGCGCTTCGTCTTCGACGACAAAGCCGGCGCCTTCTGCGAAGTCACCTTCGAATTCTCCTCCATGACCCCTAAATTCCTCATGCTGCACCACGTCGAAGCAGCCGCCGACTTCGCTACCATCCACGTCATTCCAGGCATCACCAGTGCCGTCGTCTCCGTCGAAAAGGTCACAAACCCCAAGACCAAAACCGAAACCGACATCCCCGCCATCATCACCGAAGGCGCCAACATGATCGCCATGCGCGAATTCCCTCACCTCATCGACACAACGCGTCTCTTCACCAACGACATCGTCGCCATGCTGCACCTCTACGGCGTCGAAGCCTGCCGCGCAACCATCGTCCGCGAAATGCACGCCGTCTTCTCCGGCCACGGCATCTCCGTCGACAACCGCCACCTGAACCTCATCGCCGACACGATGACCAAGAGCGGCGGCTTCACGCCCTTCAACCGCAACGGCCTTAAGAGTAACGTCAGCCCGTTCATGAAGATGAGCTTCGAGACGACGGTCGGGTTCCTGCGCGACGCGGTGCTGGAGCACGATTGGGACGAGCTGAAGAATCCGTCGGCGAGGATCGTGGTCGGAAGGCTTGGGACGGTGGGGACGGGCTGCTTTGACGTTTTTGCGCCGGTGGCGGTGAGGGATCCGTTGCTGGAGTGGGATGAGGAGGTGGATGAGGAGCAGCTGGACGAGGAGATGGACGTGGAACCGGGACTGGGGCCGGAAGTGCAACCTGAACCCGAAGCGCAGCCTGAACCTGAAGTGCCCGCGGATGTCGATATGGATGCGGACCCGGATGTGCAGAAAAGGGATTTCGCTGACGGTGGGCAAAACCCCACGCCGAAGCCGTTAAAGAAGAAGAAGAAGCACAGGCGGAGTTCCGATGCGTGATGCGTGGTGTGCCTAGTAAGAAGTGCGAGGCTCGCATGGATACCTGCTTTTGTATCGTACGTACGTACTCGACATATGGAGTTGATTCGGCGTCCAGGATCAGGACCGTGATCTGATACATTTCCTTTTTGGGAAAAAATGCTTTATCTGGAGTTTGTTTGTCTTCATCTGAGGGGTTTGCGCAGTGTTAGGTAGGCAGGGGATTTCGTAGCCCAGGTTAGCTCAGCTATGATATTGGAAACGTATTTCGCTAAGGCATTTTGTTCTTGCATTTTGAACCTGGTCGGTATACGTGATATCTTTTGTAAGAGTCACGCTAGAGTGTTTTTGTAGATACCAAGTAAAACAAATCGACGATGAACGTTCAATTCCTGAGATTGTGCATTTCTCTTCTGTTAGACGTTCAAGGATAGTTAAGTTTAGGTTAGTTTAGTTTAGTTTAGTTTGGCTTTTACCTACCTACCTGCTTGGCTTTGTCTTGTTCGTGCTCGAGACGGAGGTAGCTTAGCTTAGCTTAGGAAGATAAGTAGAGCAATGGAGTGTGATTGATGTATGAGGGTGCTTACATCATGGGTGAACTGAACTGAACTGAGCGGAGTTGAGCTTCTTACTTACTTGTGTTCAGCTGAGCTGAGCTGTGAACGAACAGACACCTTTCCCCACGTTGGAACAGCTAATTGACGCAAAGTGTAGAGGTAACTAACCCAACCCGCAAGTCGAATCAAACGGAATAGCGAGCGTAGTCGGTCGTGTGTTTATTTGAGTAGGTAGGTAGGACGATGCGATAGATGGATGGGTGTATGTATGTATGTATGTATATCTATCTATTGAACCTTCGTCTCCGTCCATCCCACATTCATATCTCTTATTTATCCTCCTCCTCGTCTACCTACCACTCACCCCTCCTTCTATCCATCCATCCTTCTTTACCATCCATATACATCCACCACATCATACCAAACCAAGCATTCGGTATAGAGATACCGCTCGAGACCTACTCACCTGTTCAACACAAATGTCGCACGCTTGCACTGCTGCTAGGGCCCTTGCCCGACCTGACGAACTACGCTTGCTTCTGCGTCTTGAATGGAGGTCAAGGGGACGATAGGTGTGTTTTGATAGTAGAGTGAGGGGGGTTGGTGGACCGTGGACCGTGGACCGTGGAGGGATTAGGCGGTTTGCAAGACCTAGGGAAGGGATTTGAGAAGGGTAGATGCGGGGCACTGGAGTGCAGGTGAGGGGTCAGACTGGATACTCGACAGCGGGAGGTGAGGAGGCCGTATCAGTCGTCCCCATCATCTTCGCTCCTTCTGCCATTCCATCCCCCCTCCCATGAACCCACCAACCCACCAACCCGCCCACCACCCTCCTGACCAAACACTCCACCGCAATGTGCTCAAACTCAACCTCGGCTCAGCTCAACTCAACTCCTGTAGGATTCCCATCCCACGGCTTCTTATCCCCGGTCCGCCCGTTTCCGGTCACTAGAGTACCGTGAAACGGCTACTTGCTCCCCGTGTCTTCTGATTCGCGCGTGCGTGCCAATTGCGGGGAAGCCAACAGACCTGGTGGCCGGGTGCGTAGGCGACGTGGTAGTTTCGTTTAAGTGTGGTAGCTTGATATGGGTGTCCGGCTCGCCGCGGGACGCGGGAGGGGAGGGGAGGGCATGAAGATCCGTTAGTTGTGGGCGGAGGAGCAGGAGCAGGAGTAGGAGTAGGAGTGCAGTGCTAGCTGCGACGCGCTGCATCAGTAGAAGATAGCTTGTGCGTTTGGTGGCTCTCGAACGAGTAGACGGGGCGGAGTGTGTTGGTGGTCGGCTCCTCGGCCGGCAGTGTAGATCTAATAGGTAGGGCGTACAAGGACGATCGTGTGCGACCAAGCCTCGCATCCAACGACATATGTAGCATGTGGCTCATCCCCCACATGCCAGGTGATAGTGGCTGCAGGAAGCCACATCGCACGACGAAGTGGTCTCCATACTTGGCATAGTAGTCATCCCGATAATCCTGGTAAATCCTATAGTTTGTCGTTCGGCTTGTACTCGCACGGAAAACGTTTCGTGAACTAGGAATTGGAAGGGCATATGATGGCACTGTGACGAGTCTTCTTGTCCGCGGGTGAGTCTAGTGGTGATAGGGTGCGTACCGCTGCTAAGGCTCGGACAGCAGCGGCACTGGCTCGTACCCGTGATGTGTTCCGGTCGACTTACTTGTGCTGAAGTGCTCAGCCCAGTGAATTCAGAGCGGGTAACTCGTTGCTAGAGCGTAGTTCGCGTTGTAGTGCAGTCAGCATCGAGATGAAAGGCCTCTAACAGGATACTGTCCGTCATTCGCCGCCGTGCCCAAATTCCCTTCGCAGCGAGAGGCACAGTTCGTCGGTATCAGCCTTGTGAGGTTAGAGTACGCAGGCTACTGGTGTAGTGTGACCGCCCGGTTGGTGGACAATCGGAGGAGAGCTGTGATGGTGTTGAGTGGAGGATGACTGATGCACGACCAGGGTCTGATACGAGCTAGACGTTAAGCGAGCGCTAAGCTGAATGCTGAAGTCCGGAGTTCCGTCTGATTGGTCCGCGACATTCACTCCAGTGCTGCCACAATCGATACGTTCGCGATAGATGGTAAATGAGAAGGGATCGTGAACAACGTGGCAAGGAGTGGGAGTAAGTGTGGGGCACCCATCCCTGTCACCTTAGCGGAAGCGCCACACCGTATCGAACAAGCGCTGAAGAGCGAATGCTCGCGGACTGATCCCCTCTCTTGAACCCCGAAACGGACATGCGATTTGAAATCCGGAGCCCGGCAGCGGCGAGTCCAATCGCTCAGCAGTCGCGCCTTCTAGCTCTTAATTCCGATATAGGTGGTGCTTCAATTGGAAGGGACAGCATTGGATCTATCGGCAGTAAGATTATGAAGTCCGGACTATAGAGCACCACGGTGTGTCGCACTATAAGGCGGGTAGAATCCTGGACTGCGCCATGTAGTAAGGCCATAGCTGTACCTCCAGTACCGAAGTTTCGGGTTGCTGAATGCAGATAGTTCATGTCGTGTGACGGATATTTGGAGAACGGACTGTAGTCGAGTGGATCCTCGATACTGTAGGCGGGGAAACTTGCAGCGATGCTTATGCGGCGGAGCTAAAGCAAGGAGGTCTAGCTACAGGAATCGTCAGCTCCAGGCCTAAACAAAGGCCATGAATCATGCCTTGGTCTCTTCATGGTCCAGGATATGATAGGTTCCACAACCTGCTCGATCTGTGCCAAGAGAGAGAGAGAGAGAGAAAGCTTGAATACCGTGCCGTATTGTGCCGGTTTCTGGGATTGATGTTCATGCTTTTGCTGTCAGAGATAAGATCGTATGTTGAGCAGCGCGACCCTAGATGACGTACCGACGGTAAGCGCGGGAGGATCAGACGATGGCTAGCCCGACTGCGCCGTATAGCCACTTCAGCTACTACAAGACATGTCAGTCCCGTGTAGCCGCATACACGTAGTTCAACACGTAGAGGAACGTGCGTAAAGACCAGTATTGAATATGGACATCGTGGCTTGCGTCTCCTCGGAAGTCCGTGGAAGACTCGGAAGACCGGCGTACATTTGGCTGTATCATAATTGGGAGTACGTTGCCATTGAGCCACGAGTGCACCGTTGGTGAGATTGGGCCAATGGCAGAGCTGCTATATTCCACTAGTCAATTGAAAATAATGTTGAGTTGGGTTGTCGCCGAACGAAGCATACGGCCACCCGCAACAACGCGGGTAGCCAGCAATCACGAATGCACAGATCAGGCATCGGCAGTAGGGGCGCTCGGTGGTATAGAAATAGTACTCAAAGTCGCCGAAGCCGAAGCTAGAGAAGGAAAAAGATACTCATGAATAGTAGTAGGGCAGGACTGACGCTGAGAAATAAAAGGTAGCTAATATGAGACTAATACGCCCAGGGTTCGTGACATGTAGGAGAGAGAGACGAAAGAAGGCCCACACTTGATGCAGTTGTTCCGTTCGATAGACACACTTGTACTGTACTCCGCAGTCGAGAACGACCTCTTTTTCTCCGTATAACGTTACCATAACGACTGCCCAGCATGCTCCAGGAAAGGGGCGCGCCAGCACGCCGCTCTTCTCCGCCAATTGACTAGGAACGTCATGTCAGATAAGCCGAGTCGAGTCAGAGGTGCAAGTTGCTTCGGGGTGATATTATCGCGCGTAGTATCGAGGTCGTGCCTGGTGAAGCCATGATGAGAGGTTGTCGGTGCTGTTGTTGTGGCGGACGTGTGAAGTGAGGTTGCGGACTTCAGTCCCGAGGTCATGTCGTTCCCGGTCGCACCTTCCGCAAACAGGTTGTGCTCCGAGCGGAGACGTCGCGACGCCATCGACAGAAGCTTGAGGCAACGTCGCAAAACTCCCTTATAGATCTTTGGGTGCTATTGTACCTCCGCAATCCTATTGTACTCGTGCTAACTCAATATCTTGTTGCCCAAGAACCCCCACAGCGATGCACGTTTGCTTCGTGGTGCCTACGTCGGCTCTTGTGCGCATCTCTAACGCGGAGAGGGCATGGATTCCTCCGAAACGTCCAGCTGGTGGCTCGACGCGGGTGCGAGCTCTTGAGACTTAAGCCAAAGGAATGTTTGTCAATCTCCGCCTGCTTTCGTATCCCTGAGTTGGCGATCCACGGGTTATGGTCGCCCCGCGCGGATGAGGGACTACGGAGGCGGAACAAGTTGCCAGATCAGAACATGAAACCGAAAGGAACACTTGGAAGGCAACAAAGGAAAATCCTGTAATGATCGAAGAATGGTGGCGGACGATAGGCTACGCCGAGATGAGTAGATCGTTGGGAAAAGCGTAGGAACTTGTTGTCCGTTGCTCGACCCTGAGACAGTAGCAGTGATGTGAGCGGTGCTCGGAAGATTGATCACACTGCTAGAGGCTCCCCAGGTTGAAAGACCTGGTAACTAAAAGATGCGTTGTGCGTAATGGAATTCCGTAGGGTTTTGAAGTTGTCGACTATGAACGGAGACTGACAAGCGGCCAGAAAGCGATATCGGCTGCATGCCAAATTTCCCATAGGTATTAGCAACATCTGTGCGCTCCGTTTCTTAACGTGGACTGGTTCTAGCGGCAAACCGATCAGACTAACGGATGCATTTGTGTCTGTGATACGTGTTTTAACTGTGTATCACTCTTTTCCATTCCTTCCGCCGATGTAGGTCCAAGATCTGCCGGGCGACGTCCGTGAGTGTCTCCTCAGCCGGACGGTATCGTGCTAATCCGAGGATAGTCTCAGCGAGGTGGTTGTCAACGGACTCGAGCGAGGAATGTCCCACCGGGGGACGACGGGGCGGTGAGCCACCGGGCTGCATCCGACTTCCGAGTTCGGGAAATCGACTGATGAGAATGTCCGCAATTGCAGATCCGGACGGCATGGACCCAGCGGAGACAATGAAGCGTCTGTTGCCTGCTTGCTGCGTGAAGACTGCCTGGACGATGGCATAGGCGAGATCCTGGAAAGCAAAAGATAAGCATGTAAGCTCCTAGGCGACAGAGTGGAGACTGCGTGGCTGACTCACCCTGACATCAGTGAAGAAGTCGATTCCATAAGGCGGTGAGGTGACACGCTCATGAGAATCGTTGCTGCATATGTTCCATATCCTCCGGTTTGCCTCTTCTAGGTCGGAAGAGTTCTCCAAAGGGCGTATCGATGGTCCGTACACACTCGGAGCGGTCACGTAAACCAGGTCGAAGGAAGCGTGAGCGTCCCTCCATTTCGAAAGCGCATCGTATACGATGTTGTCGCTCGCCTGGCTAGCCGCAAGGACATACTCGGAATCTGTCTCAGCGGCCCTGTGAGGCGAAAAGTGTCCAGCCCGAGGACTTTGCTCCTGCTGTGGGTGAACGAGCCATCGAGCGAAAGGAGTGAGAGAGTCGGTGATTATGACTCTTTGTGTCCTTGTGGCGATGTGCTTGACCGAGCTCAGGAAGTTGGCCAAAGCCTCAGTCTCCAGGTTGACGAGACGGGCTAGACAGTCTGCTTGTTCAGCTGGATCCGCGATGGCCGTGTGAATAACGGTATCGAAAGGCGCCGAGTGACTGTTCAGGGCGTTGTTGAAAGCGCCCCGTACCGCAAGATCTTTGGACGGTACTATTGAGAAGTCTAGACGTCGAGTAGCCGTGGGAGGATATTGCTGCTGCAACGACTGTGCCTCTTCCCTTGTCTCTACAACAGCGCGGACTGAAATGTTGAAGGACAACAGTTGAGCAAGAACGTGCGATCCGGTGAGCGTGCTCGCACCGGTCAAGAGGACTCGCTTCATTAGTGTGGCCAAGTGTTGCAGGCACTAATGTACGGAAGGGGGGAGGAGAAGGAGATAGAAGTGGGATGGTTGCCGGATTTGACGTGGAAGAGGGGTCGAGTAATACGTGAATATCACTTCTCCAAGAACACGCGCAAGATTGATATGTATGTGGTGTTCAAACGAATGAGCCGCGACCGCCCTTGGTGCATCGATCGTCAGCACTCTATTCTTACATGGCACAGGCGGCAATGCAGGCCCAAACGTGGGTCGTAGCCAGCCTTCAACTGCACCGCTGTCATCATTCGGTCGTGACGCTCCGGCTATGCTTGATGTGAATGCGAGTCCACCTCAAACAAGATGGATGGAGGTAGGGGGTGCACAAGTGTTACCGTGCATTGTCCACTGTTCTGAGACAACGCTCGTGTGTTCAGCTAGTTAGACATAATCGTCTTCGTGCGAATTGGCATGGAAACGAGCATCCAGGCGGCTTGCAGGGCCATGGTACAAGCTATGTGGGTCTTCTACCACAAGTACAGCTAGCTGCCGTGTGTGTATGCGCAAGGCTCAGCCCGATCGAAGGGATAGACGTACGCAGTAATTAGCTAACGGAGCACATGAGCACCACTCGAGAACCACAAAGGCCAGCGTCAGTTGTGGCGGCTGCGGCTATTGAGCATGGCCTGGATACGCCACCGTCGATATAGGCGTGCGTACTCAGTCCTACATTCCCACGTGGTTAGGGATGCATCCTGTCAACCCAGAGCAAAGGTACGGATCGAGTGCCTGGCATTACCGGCAGCAGCGTGGAGGCATCCAACCAATCCTACAGGGTGATACTAGGACTGGACAAAGCATGCGGGATTGAGTAGCCTCAAACTGCTCTATGAGTGCGGAGCAGCAGCAGGCAGAAGCAAGGCCAACACAGCAGACATACGGACTTGACTAAAGGAGAGACCAAGAACATGGGCCACGAAAAGGAGCGGCTGCCGGCCATACGTGGAGGCCCTCTTCCGAACCAGAGCTGGTGCTGGACCCAGAATTGAGCCTAGGAATCCAGCAGTCGATGGCAGCTCGCCGGCCTCGCTGTCGTTCTCATGCTCGAGCTAGTGTCCGCTGCGTTGGGCTGCCGACCTTAGAACGGAGCTGACAGCCGTGCAGGCCCGTGCCACCAGGCCGCATACGCGCGGATTAGACTCTTGACTCTGGCGGGACAGCAACTGCTCGCTAGAGCATGAGGACGGCAGGGGCAAGGCGATCACGGATGACGAACTCTCGTGGTTCTTGGCGGTCACGATGGTTGCGGGTCCGGGATGACGAGGTGGGAAGTGATAAGCTGCCGTTTCAACTGCGACGCACGCTGACCTGTCGGGGGCCGAGAGTGTTAGCTGCATCGCGCGTTGAAGGCAGTGGATTGGCCGTCTGCGAGGCCCGACGCGGAGAAGGCCTGCGATCTGCTGAGGCACTGAGGGTATCGGGAGGGACAAGCCTCGCGGAGAGCGGGTTAGCCTCTTTGGGCCCGAGATTAGTGCCCGGCGGCGTTCTGCGGCGCCGTCGACTGCTTATTTTTATCTCGCCGGCAGGTGGGGAGGTAGGCACGCTCGCGAGGGTGGCGTGGTGTTGAGGGCGGACAATTCACTCGCCCAGGGGTGTTGTGTTTTGGTGTGCGAGGTGTAGCGAGCGGGACGCCTTCGACCTCACGGCGGCGTGGGAGTTACGAAGCGCCGCGCGGGAGGCGCGAAGGCCGACTCCGGGAGCCGCATGCCGCATGCCGGGGCACGGGATCAGGGCCAACCTTGGAACCTGGCGACGCACGCAAGTCCACGGGTAGGTCGAGCTGAGCTGAACTGTAGAGACTGCGAAGCCGGTGGAGACGGGCCTGCATGGGCCGCGGGGCGCTGCAATATCAAAAAGGCCCGAGGCTACCTAGCTATTGCTGCGTGGTCAGCCTGCACCTGCTGTGCACCTGTAACCTGCCCCCCTCCTCGAACGGGACACCCACGCAGTTTAATATCGACAGTCGACCGTCGACAGTCGCCCACCACTGGCGCGCGTCACTCGCGCCGCGGTACCTAGCTGTGTATGCGGCGAGTATACTTGCATGCTTATGTTGGTCAATATACTTGGAGGGGCTCCGCAGCTTATGCTGGCGGGGAGACGAAGCGGTGAGAAGGTTGCGCATCGGAGGCACTGTGAGCAGATTGAAGTGGTATTGGTCCAGGACGTACTCGGTGGAGGCTTCTCATAGGCCGCCGTCCTGCTTTGCTCCAACGAGTTGGGCCAGGCCGTCTATGCTGATATATAGTACATGGCTGGCCATGGTAGACTGAATGAGCCGCGTCCTAAACCGGCCTCCTTTTACCGTCCCTCCCCGTGTACCATTACCTCATTCGAGTAGCGACGCCTGGTTTGTGTACAGCACGTCCACCACGTTGCTCAACTTCTCGATGGTCTGCAGGGCCGCATCGTAGCCCTGGTCGCGCTCAGACTCATCGTAGACGATCAGACAGCCTGCCCCTTGATCCAGAACTCCGATGATAACCTTGTCCAGGATCATCTGCGAGAGCTTGCGCTCCACCTGCACCGTGTCCAGGCCGACCATCTTGGCTACATGGGCGATCTCGACCCTGCTAAACGGCTCAATCACCTTGATGAGATTCTGCTCCAGCATGTTGTCGTACAAGCGCCGGAGATGGCTGGTGATGAAGCGGTCGCTCCCCAGCTCCTGGCGGTAGTCAGTCAAGGCCGTCTCGTACTCTTCCAGACTGCGGTTCGTGTGCGCGCGAGCTACGGCCTTCATCGCATCCAAGCGCTTCCCGGCGTATTTGATAGCGTGCTTCGAAGTCATAAGCGAGGTCACGTCGTCGCCCAGGTTGAGCATGATCTTGCATAGCAGCATGTACTGCAGGGCCGACGTGGCCTTCTGCGCCTCATCCTGCGAGTGGTACCCCTCCATGGCCTCGATAAAGTAGGAAAAGGCCGTGTTGAAATCCGCATCTTCGGCATGGAGCATGCCGCTCTGCATGTCGAGCCCCGCCTGGAGGAGGGGCGGGGTGTACACTGACGCGGCCGACGTTCGTGCGGAGGTGAGAGCGGCTCGGCCCTTCGGTATGTTGCCCAGTGCATGATAGACTCTTGACTCCAGTAGCTGCACCTCGACCAGAACCAGCTTGTCGTCCAATCGCTTGAGCTCCTTGAGCAGGCTGTTGATCAGGGTGAGGGCTTCGTAGTACGACTGCTTCAACATATACAGAGACACCAGGCGGGTCTCCAAGTTTTGGCGCAGAAAGCCCCTCCGCTCCGACACGGCCCATTCTATGCACGACTTGGTGACGGTGATCTGGATATCGGTGGTGTTGGGTATTGTGGTGAAGAGGTCGAGTAGCTGGCGCACTGCACGGCCATGGTTAGTTTACGCTCCATTGCCAGAACGTGGCTGCGACTCACCCAGCTTTGCGGTTTTTGCTTTGGCGAAGGATGACAGCACTGATCGCGTTTGCCTGACGAGTTCGGCGAGTGCGTCTACCCGCTTCTGGTCCCGGAACAGCTGTCCCAGGCCAACCAGAGCCGACTCGTAGTTTTTGATAGCGCCTTCATTGGATCCTGGGTTTGTCGACAGCACCTGCTTGTACATCTGCTCGGCCTTGGAGGGGTCCGACTTCGCCAGCTTCTGCGCCTCCGCTATCCGCTTGCCGCCGTCCGCAACGGAAGCCATGGTGGGTTGAGCAAGTTGGAGAGGGCTGCAGTTGGGAGGTGATGGTATTGATCAGGTGCGAGGGTGCGGCAAAGTCGCTGGATGGGGGCGTTGAGGGTCGTTGACGTGGGCGCTGGGAAAGCCCAAAGCTCAAGCTCGCGGTGAGAGCGCGCGCAGGCGGGGCGGCGAAACGTAGGACCGATCTCTTGGCACCGCGTCGGCGCACCCACCTCGGCCATCAACATTCTGGAAGATAGAGTCTGCATGCGCATCATCTCCATCTGAAGATGAGCGTTTGCATGACAGTGTGGTGCGTTCAATGTGCGTGTTGCGGGTGCCGTCGCTGCTCGACTTGCTGTCAGAGATGGTAGGCATAGCAACCGTGTTTATACTCCCAGCCGAAGTGGTCGTGGCGATTGACAGCCCATCGAAGCTCTACGCGCGCATTACCTACAGAAAGCAAACGCATGTCGTGTCAATGCGCTGCAGCGTGAGCCCCATCTTCCCTATCACAGTATGTCCAGCGTGTTGTTTGGCTGTGCTGCTGGGGCGACCAGGCGATGTGCTGGCGATGGGCGGGCCAATGAGGCAGTTGCGTGGCCCGCGCTTGGCTAACGTTAGCCTGTAAACATATCAATATCAATATCAACACAGCAGCCGCCTTCCATCCCACCACTGCGCATCCGCACTCCCACAACCTCGCGCTCCCCGTCTCACGAACCTCCTGTATACCCCACGCGCTGGCCCGCTGCAGCTTCGCGAGGCTCGACGAGTTCCGCGCGCACTTGACGTCGACGCGCATTGCCCGCCTACTGCCGCTATTGCCTTCCATCACCTCACATCTGCACAATGTCCTCCTCGAGCGAGAGGGACAGCTCTCGCGATCGAGAGTTGGTGCGGCATCCTCATTCGTTTTCGATCCCCATGTATGTTTCTTCTCAGCCTCCCAATTCGCGCCATTGCTTGAAATAGCATCCTACTTACCTTGCTTTTGCAGGTGGGACAGCTCAGACCCAGTGCGCGCGCCTCCTCCGCTTCCGCTGAACCCGGGCTCTCCCAGCATGGCCACGCGTCCAAACACATCGGTAGCTATCGCAAATGCCGCCAGAGCACTGGAAGAGAAGGCGCGGGAAAGCATGCCGGCGAGCTCGTACACAGTCAACCCCTTGCCACAAAAGTCGCCCGAGCGATCATTGATCAAGGGAGCAACACACAAGCGCATGCAGTCCTTACAAACTACCAGTGTACGGGATCTCAAGAGCTTCCTCGATAACGTCCGGTCGCCTGAGCGCTCGCCAGAACGTCCAACCTCGAGGTCTGGGACAGCGGCGCGAGATGCAGACAGGGATTACTTTCCGGGAGACGGGAGCCCCACTCGAGGAGCGACGCCGACACCTTCCACCCGCGATATATTCAGAGACACACCTATCCTAAAGGACACGCCAGCTCTACGGCCATCGGCCCGCTCAACCCAGAAGGCCATCCTCGGCGAGAACACACCGCCGTCTGCTACCATGTTGGCACTGCAAAACATGACCGTACCCCCGAATATCTTCGACCCTCCTCTGGCCAACGTCACAAACTCTTCGTCACGGCCCACCCAGCAGCAAGATCCCTCGTTCGATGCCATCTCCGGTCAACTACACAGCATAACACAGATAGTGTCTCATTTGCAGAAGGACATGACACAGTTGAGCCGAAGAAGTAAGGACAATGCCACCGATCTAGTCAGCTTGAAGGACGCTACTAGCCAGCGAGACGAAGACATCCGAAAGTCGCTAAAGGATCTTGTAGTTACGATGAGCCACGTCCAATCCTCTGGAACCTCTGGAGACATGCCTCGTTCTGGAAGCAACATAGGCCTGAAGGATCCGCACATGACTCCGACTAAGCAGTTCACTCTACCGCGAATCTCGTCGCCGAGCAGTTTTATGCTGGATGAGAGAATCGGAAGTCCCAACCCGTATTCGGTAGAGGGTGCTGCAAGTGTTGCGATGCTCGAGAAGATTATTCGAGAGATGGTAACCAAAGACGGGCAGGAACGCTTGATTGCTAATCTCCAGAAGCTCGTAGACAAGGCCACTGGAGAGACCGCGAAGAAGGTGACCGAATTGGTGGAATTCGTCAAGCAAGGATCTGCGAGCCATGCGCTTGTAGCATCAGCTCCCCCTGGATCAGTATCGTTTCGACCGTCGCCAGGAACCGGTCCATTAACCCGAGCAATGACTGACAATTTTCCCCTCGCTAATGCGGCCAATGAAGCCAAACCATACGCCAGCCCGAAAGCAGCCGACTTCGTCAGCGAAGAGATGCTCAAGTACCTGCGAAAGATCAAGGATAGCGTTGCAGAGTCAGGATGCGTTACAATGGGCACCAAGTCACTCATTCAAGATTTGCGCGGAGAAGTCTTGGGTATGGGACGTGAGCTTGCACGGAAAATTGAGGAAGCAGAGAATGGAAATGCCGCCCAGCCCACTATCGAGTCCGCCCATCCGAGTCAAGAAATCGCTCAGATTGTCCAGCAAGGTATTTCCAACGTCAAGGAGCACATGGATAAGGTGATGCGCGAGAGGAGGCGCCAATCCATATCCTCCACCGTCACCCGAAACACAGTAGACAGCAACGAGGTTTATGATGTTGTCAAGCATGCGTTGGCGGAACGCGGCTTGGACCGATACACAGCGCAAGGCGCACCACTGGACAAGGAGGCCATAGTGGCCGCTGTTCGCGAGGCTTACGAGGGGATCCCTACGCCGAACTTCGAAATCACAGGATTTGGGCTGGAGCGCGATGATATACTGCAATGTCTTCGAGAAGGACTTCAAGATTACCACGGTTCTAGTGGGGCAACGAAGGAAGAGATTGAGCATATTGTTCAGGAATCCATTCAGCACGTCAAACTTCCTCCTCCGATCAACGAAGCTCATGAAATTCGGGAAGAAGTCTTGATGGCTGTCCGTGAATGCCTGGAAGACTTCAAACCAGCGATGGTACCCCATCAGTCGTCCTCCGATGGCCTGTCTTACGAAAAGATCCTGGAAGCCGTGAAGGAGGGCGTCGCAAGTAATTGGGACAGTGGTGGAATGACAATCGACCTAGACCCTCAAACTCTCCAAGAGGCGCTCAGATCTGCTCTAGACACTTCTCGGTCATTAATGGAGCCACCAAGCGATCCAGTCATGCAACGGTTACAGTCCTTGGTCGATGAGATGCACTCCGAGTTTAAATCATACTCATCGGCAAATGGTCGTGACACTGAACAAGTCTTGGATGCTCTGCGGGACGGGTTGGATAGTCTTCGTGGGCAGATCGAGAGCTATGTCGATAAAACTCAGGATGTCACACACAAAGATGAGATTGTCGATAGTATTCGCTCTGAGCTCGAGCAGCTACGGGTTGACGTTCATGGCTATGTTGCCGAAGGACCCCGGGAAGACCTAGCATGGAGCCAGGCGGATTTGTCGAACTTCATCAAGTCGGAGTTCGAACACCTACATGAACAACTAAGCTCACAGTTCCTTCCCGCTGCCGCACATAAAGAGGATATCATGAACGCTCTCAACGCTGGATTCGAAGGCATGAAGTCCCAGGTCGTGACGCGCGGTATCGACCTAGACACAAATGATGAGATCAACGAGGCGATGAAACAAGAATTTGACCAGCTGAAGGACGAAATACTTGGTGATACCGCTCACCACAAGGATGAGATCCTAGAAAAGCTACATCACGGCTTCGATGGACTTCACACCAGGCTTGTCGACAACCTGGCCTCGTCAAGCTCTAACGACGAGCTTGTCACCACGATCAAAGATGAATTTGAGCATTTACGAGAGACGCTGGGCGGTAGCTTGGTGCGTTCAGGCGGTTCCGACAAAGATGACATTATCGACGCCGTCCGAGAACTCATTGATGGACTGCGTTCGTCTCACGAAAACGCTTCCAAGGACAGCATCACCACCGTCCAAGAGACGATCGACAGTCTAAAGGAGTCTCTCGGAAATACCTTGGTCCCAGTCTCGAGCTCCCCAAGTCAGGGCGAGCTTCTCGAGGCACTTAAGGCTGGTTTCGAAAATATCAAGACAAGTTCACAATCGATGGGTGTCAACGAAGAACTCTTAGAAGCTCTCCGGGGCGAGCTAGAGCAAGTAAGGCAGTCAGAAGGGTTGACTCGACAGCACGTGCGCGCCGACGCTGAAGAGGTCCTGGAAGCTGTTCGACTCGGTTTAGATGATCTACGCTCCCATCTAGAGAAGAAGCTCGACAACCCTGAGCGTCAGCAATCGACTGCTAACGAGCTAGTGGATGCTTTGAACGACAATCTTGACGGCCTTCGCAATGACGTCGTAAGGATGGTTGATAAGCCGGTAGACATGACGGTGTCATATGAGATTCTGGACACGCTGAAAGATGGCATCGCGAGCCTACGCGAAGACATCGAAAAGCTGAAGAGGGGGGGTGCGGAGTCTCACATAGAAGAGGAGGCCACTTTAGCTGGTAATGAAGTCGTCCTTGCAGAAGATCCGGATCAAGCCCAGCCCGCTAGTCGCGAGATGGTCAGTGAATCTTTGCAGAGAAATGATCTCGAGAAGATGGAAGTCATGCTGGCTCAGCTACAAATCAAAGTCGAAACAATCGACGCGAACATTCAACATCCGGCCCCAACGTCAGTGTCAGCGTCCGAAACTGCCTCGGCTACTGAATCCGCCATTAAGGATGATCTTCTCGGAATTGAAGTGTTACTCAAAGAACTACAAGGGTCCATCCTCCAGATACAAGAACGCGAACAGATGGCTCCTATTCTCGAGGGAATAGCCACTAAAGAGGACACCGACGCCATTGAGACTCTACTTGGCAATATGAAGGCCAAGATCGAGGGATTGGGATTCCCAGATGCAGCGACTACAATCACCAAGGAGGACCTGGACGACGTCGAGCTTGTTGTCCGAACAACATCAGAAGCACTCGAAAGCCTTGCTAAGAAAATCGAAGAGGATGGTGCGACGAAGGGCGACGTGACCGTCGTTCAGGTGATCTGTGATGACATCAAGACCGCTTTAGACGAGATGATAGCGAGCAAGCCCGATGAGGAAGCTGACCCAAAAGCCACCCGCGCTGATGTGGATGCTCTCACACTGCTCGTCGATGATGTCAAGGCTAAACTAGACGAGATGAAAATACCCAACCCCGATGAACTGCCTTCCAAGGCCGATGTGGAGCAGCTCATTGGCCTCGTCCATGACTTCCGCGAGAGTCACGATAAGTTGAAGGAGCAGTATGAGCGCGACATTCAGATCACAGCGGGGTCATCCGATGATCGCCGTAAGGAAGCTGAGGACATGGTCGACATTATGATTGAAGTTAAGACTACGCTGGAAGAGGTCAAAGACGAAATCAAGACGAACCTGACTGAAGGTGGTCCCATTGAGAACCTGAAAGAGTCGTTCAAGAGTCTCGAAGACTCGGTTGGGGCCAACTTCAATGTCACAGCAGACGTCAAAGAGCTCATGGAAACCGTTTCTCGCGAATTCGAACGTGCACACGGTTCTATCGAAGGCTTGCACAATGACCAGGCTGAGCAATCCGCTCTGGGTCTCGAGAAGCACGACGAGGCGAGAGACGCCATCATCGCCAACGTGGTGGAGAAGATTGACGATCGCTTTAATGTTCTCATGGCCAAGTACGATGACGCTCAGTTGCTCGCCGACGAGCAAGCCCGCGTCATGAGAGAGAAGGCAGAAGAGCAGGAGAAGATTCTCGAAGGGACCAAAACTATGGCCGATGAGCTTCGTCTGACCATCGACACGCTTGGTGCCTCCATAACCGGCATGAATGACAGGGTCGACGATGCAACACAAAAATGGTCGTCGGACTCTGGAACCGTTCTGGGAAAGCTTGATGACACCCTGGCGAAGGTTGAGGAGCAAAAGCTCGAGGACAAGTCAGAGCACTCTCACACGCGGGACGAAATCACAAACATTGAGCGCAGTCTGAGTGGTCTTCTCAATAGCCTCCAGGATAACGTCACTGAGTACCATCCCAAGTTCATGGTCACTCTCCGCGAAATCGAGGCGTTTGTCAAATCACACCATGAGCACTCGCAGAAGGCGAAAGAGGCCGCGGACGAACAAGTACGTCTCATGCATGAGGAAGCCAAGAGCCGTGCGGAAGAGCTCCGGAACCATTTCTCTAGCTTGCCTGCACTGCTTCCCGCTCCTCCTCCTGCGATCGAGCCGGCGCCTCAGTATGACGATGGTCCAGTCCGAGAGAAACTCGACAAGCTTCTTGGTCATGTCGACGAAGCTGACAAAGCTGCTACCCATCTCGAACGACTTGACGACATCCACAAACAAGTCATGGCTACTGCCGCTGAAGTTACTGAATTTGTGGCAAAGCAAACTCAACTTATTACCGATGGCAATGAAACCAAGGAGCGAGAGGCGGAGGAAGTCGCTCTGATCGTTGAGCGAAGGACCACTCAGAAAGAGCAGCTGGAGGCCGATATTGAGAGTCTCAAGGCGGAGAAAGAGCATGCCATTCAAGAAGTCAAGGAAGAGAAGGATCGTGTCATGGCTGAGCTGAGAGAGGAGAAGAACCAAACGATCCTGGAGCTTAAAGAAGAGAAGAATTCGCTGTTGAATATCGTCGCCGCATTACAGGCCGAACGTGAGAATCTCGCCAATCAGAAAGTCCGTCTCACCGGCGAAGTTTCTTCTCTTCACACTGCTCTGGAGATTCGACGGGAGGAATTACATATGATGGACGCCAAAGCCGATGCGCTAGAACGCCGCATTCTGAACGGCATCATGGACCATTCCCGAGCCCTCATGATCGCAAAAGGCGGCACGAAGAGTCCTACTAAGACGAAGAAGCGTACCGCAGATGTTTCGGCTGATGCCAGCAACTCGATGCCTCCCCCCAGCGCAGCAGCCAGCGCTCTTTCGCTTGCTCTCAAGCCACGTCCTGCCATCCGCCAAAATGGTCCACCGCAGAACCCGGCAAACCGTCGTATCCTCTCCCTCAGCCAGATCAGTGGGAATACACCGACGGGTGCTCAGCCCTATCAAGCTCCTGGAGGTGGATTTGGTAATGGAGGTGGTCTTAAGCGTAGCCATTCTGTCAAGACGAATTACTTGCGCAAGAGCTCCTGGGGCGGACGCCCGAGTGCTGCTGTCGCGAACAAAGAGAATGCCCCCTTGAGTGAAGAGGATGAAACGGAAGCCGAGCGAGGTGTCGTACTTCTCAGTACCCAGGACGACCATTCCATCATTGAAGAAGACCTCGACGATGACATGCAGAGTGAGACTGGCACTGAACGCCGTCATAGCCTCGGGACAAGGTCTTACGCCGATAGTTATGCAGAAGGCGAGACTCCCGGGTACGACGGACGATCCAGCTATGGCGGAGCCGGCAGCGAGTACACGTACGGTTCCGGCTCGTCGTACATGACCGGGAGCGACATCGATCGAAGGACTTCATACGGATCAACGGCACATTCGGCCATTGGGGCGCAGACAATCGACGAGGGTAGCGAAGAAGGCTCTCATTCTGAGCACTCCGACGCCGAAGACGACGAGCCTACGGCGACGCTCACTACCACTGCTGCACCTTCAGACATCACCGCTTCCGAAGTGACGGCCTCCGACGTCTCCGCCTCCAGCGCCGCGCCCCTTCCCACCGACTCGGAAGTCAACGCCGCCGTCGAGGCGGTCAAGGACGAAATGAAGAAGGGCATGCGCTTGTATGCACCTCCCAGCGACTCGGGCGTTGGGACTGATCTCGCTACCGCGCCTTTCGGCAACGACAGCGAACTGGATGCGGACTACTTCCGAAGGGCGGCTGAGGATGAGAGCACGGTCGGGTAAGCCTACGCCTGTTGTGTTGTGCTTTGCTTGGACTGTGTTCTTGGGTCTTCTTCTTCTTCGCTTGGCTGTTTGCTCCATATCCCCCCCCTGTGTGTGTTTCTGCCTGCGGACATTACTCTTTTCGATCGTCGTTGAGGACGCGGCTTACGATGGAAGGGACAGGCGCAATGGATTGGGATTGGGATTGGGGTTTCTGCGCACTTGGACGGACTCGCTGGCGGTGTTGGGAGTTTGGCATGATGGACTTTTCTAGGCGGGAAATGCTGGGGGCGAAATTGGGGATTACGTATGGAGTTTTGAAATTGTTAGCTTGTAGTTGGCCGGCTCTCTTGTCAGGCGCTTTTTCTTGAACGAATACTTTTGATTGTATGTGCTTTCTTCTCGTCTTGGTGTTAGTGCTAAGTTGTTGACGTGTATACATATATACAATTCCCCCACGCGTGTTCTATGGTCCTGCGCATGTGTCTGGTCGGCGGGCCCAAATCCCCTTTCTTCCTCTCGTCTACATCCGTTCCAGGCTTACTACCTCTCTCGCGAAGTCGCCTCCACCTTTCGAAGGGAGCTCGTACGGAGTACCCGTGTCTCGCATCCCGCTCCCGCTCCGCTATTCCCAACCCGCCGCTCTCAACATAACTCGAGCGTACTTGTAACTCTCCCCAACATCTCCCACGCCCCTCTGTCGCCGCCAAAACACCCATGCCAGAACAGCCGCCTGCGAGTGACGACCCGACGGTTGTCCCGGCCATGACGGCGAGATACAACGAGCGCGGGGTGGGGTGGGATGGGCGCGAGGTCGGGTACGACACTGTAAAAAGAAGCCGATATTGGTGTTGGTGTTGGGCTGCCGCCCGTCCCACTGCGGCCCGCATTGCGAGGTTTTGAGGGCCGGTGCGCTTTGGGGTTACATAGGCGCTGCCAGCGGGACAGTATCTGAGTGTTGGAGCCATTATAGACATTTTGGGTTTGTGTATGTGGTGAGTATGTGTGTGTGTGTGAAGAGGATAAAGGAGGATAGAGGAACCGAAGATGTTATAGGCTTGGCTATTTAATAATAATATGACGTATGCGGGGTAGAAGTGAGCTAGAGAACATCCACCTGTTTGTCTATCGATTAACTTACTGATTAGATTCTACTCCACGGAGCATCTTTATGTCTCCTGTAACGACTTCACTCCATTCCGTTCTCTGGATGCAGATCCCTGGCTAGGTGTTGGGCTGGGTGAGTTACCGTGAAATATTAACGGGCACCCCAGTTAAGCAATCGCTAGTACCCAGTTCGCAACATCCACCCCCACTATTAAAATATAACGCTATCTTAGTCTGGATGAAAACTCCTCTCCAAACGGAGGTGAATTGTCAAATCTTGGAGAATAAACTCTGAAGAGCTCTACCTTATACAGATAGGTGCTCGAAAGGTTTTGAATAGCTAGCTATGCTGAGTGGAGCGACTGGCGTAAGTAGCAGCATCGGTAATAGTCCGATGGCCTTCACTGGGGTGCTAGCCATTGCTTTGTTTGCCCATTCACAACTCCCTGGGTTACCCTCTAGCACATTGACCCTCAGCCGTCTGAGTCCAACACGGAACTGCAGTACTTTGTTGGTAACCTGTTGTTGCGAAGATGTCACCTCTGAGGCTATACTAGTTTCAGTTCGTTTAGATAAACAGTCTGACTAGCACTTCGTATGCACAATCTTTTCTTCCACTTCACATTCACTACTCTTCTACACGTTTGCGTTTGCGCAGCCTTCTATCGCGATGCTTTTGCCAACAAGCATGTTACGCTCTCTTGCCGTCATCTGCCTCTTCTGTTTATGGGCTCAAGCTTTCTCGATTGATAAAGTCACGTGTGAAGAAGCCGAAGACGTTGTCTTAGCCACGAATGCTCTTGTTGGAAACACGATGGAGCAGATCTCTCAAGCATTACGCTTTGTAAGCGACGGGATCCAAAAGCCTATAGAATATTTCGACAATACCAACGAAGTAACCTACAAGACGCCTACAGAAGCTTCGTTTCTGACTCTATCAGGTTGGCAGCATACCCGTTTGCTAATTCCTGAACTCGCTCTAACTATTGACAGAAAACGCCGACAATTTGCTAGGGCGATGGAACTGGCAACATGATAACAAACAAGTCGACAACCTTTACTTCTTTTGCAAAGCCAATGCATTTAAACCTATCAATGACGATGCAGGAAACCAATGGATTTCATCAAAATCGAACAAGAATAATCCAAATGTGGCGAAATTCAACGGTCCTAGTTATAAGGCAAAGACTAGCCCCCACCGGCCGTCTCACCTCGCCTGTGCTACGGGTGACATGCTACAATATATCTATAGTAAAAAGTATTTGGCAATAATCTTGTGCCCGCCAATGATGAAAGAAATCAGCCAGGGGTATAACGACAACAAGCCGATAAACAATAACCAGCATCTCGAAGACTACTTTAAGAAGGATCATTTCGTACTCAACGTATTCCGAATTTTGTATCGGGTTGCCTTTCCTCAGCATAGTAAGTCTCTACTTGCATACGAATAGTCTGAGTTGTTGGCTGACGCAATCTGCTCGTCGATAGCAACGTCATTCATAGCCGCAAATGAAGGTTGGAACGAGGTTGTAGAGATGCGTTTGGCGCAAGCACTAACCAATTTCTACTCGTTTGCGTATAAAGTTATGGGTACGTAAGCCACCCGCTTTGTGCTGCGCTTGCTAACACGATACGTATAGCACTGTATTTTACAACAATGCAACCAGGCTCTGCGTTCTTCTGGGGGAATTATTTCGACAGTGCAGCTGTAGCGGCGGTGCCAGCATGTGACCGTATGGATATACCGTAGTATGTTTCTCTTTTCTCTAGAAAACGCAGTGTATTTTCAAAGATTACGTTGTAGTTTTGATTTCTCTAGTGTATTTGTATAGCACTTCTGTAAGCAGGTAAAAAAAAAGCATTAAGCCAAAATGTAATCTATAACGTACCCCACGGGCGAGTCGGTCACACGGGCGAGTCGGTCACTCTGCCAAGACCCCACCAAAACGTACTGTCGCGAACAGTAGAATAGCGATAGCTTAACAACAACATGAGCGACTTGAATTCAAAAGAAGCACGTATACAGCTTGCGCTTCAGGCTATTAAACAAGACGCGACTCTCTCTCAACGACGCGCTGCAGCTATCTACAACGTCTCTCAAACAACATTTAGCGATCGACGCGCTAGAAAGCAGTTTCAACGCGATTGCGCGCCTAACTTAGCAAATCTTCGTCCAACAGAGGAGGAGGTGATTGTTCAGCATATACTTGATCTTGACGCGCGAGGATTTCCGCCACGGCTCGCTGCTGTGAAGGATATGGCTGATCTACTGCGCAAGGAGCGTGGCCAACCACCAGTGGGCGTCAACTAGGCTTCAACCTTCGTCAAACGTCGCCTTAAGCTTTAAGTTAAGTTTAATCGCAAGTACGACTACAAGCGAGCTCTCTGCGAGAATCCTAAGGTTATACAAAGCTAGTTCCAACTTGTAGAGAATACAAAGGCCAAGTACAGTATCCTTAACAAAGACACTTACAACTTTAACGAGTCTGGCTTTATAATAGGCATGATATCAACTGGAGCAGTAGTTACAGGCTCTAAGCGTTGAGGACGGCCGAAGAGCGTTTAGCAGGGCAATCGCAAGTGGACTACGGTAATCCAAGGTATCAACGCAACTAAGTAAGCAATTCCACTCTTTGTTATTTTCTAAGGCAAGAACTACCTCTTTGCCTAGTACAAGAAGGATAACCTACCTCGCGACTAGGTTATTGCAGTCTCTGAGAATGGCTAGACGACAAACAAGCTTAGTCTAGAGTAGCTAAAGCACTTTGACGCTTACACAAAGAAGAGGACTGTAGAAAACTATCGTCTGCTTATTATTAACAGCTACGAGAGCTACGACTTGCTTAAGTTCTAGCAGTACTGCAAGGAGAACAAGATTATTACTCTTTGCATACTTTCTTACTTGTCGCACCTCTTGCAGCCTCTTGATGTAGGTTGTTTCTTGCCGTTGAAGAAGGCGTATGGGCGCCAAGCCGAGAACCTGATGCGCAACAGGATTAACTACATTACCAAACTCAAGTTCCTGCCGTGCTTTATTGGTGCTTTTAAAGATGCTATTACTAAAAGCAATATCTAAGAAGGCTTTTAAAGTGCTAGCTTGCTTCTACTTGACCTAGAGGCGGTAATATTGTGGTTTTCAAAAGACCTTGAGGTAGGTCCGTGCGCTAGATAGGCTAAACATCGGCCACAAGCCAATTTTGTATGAGGCAAAATGAATCAATGATATCTCTCCTGTTTTTCAATCAATATCGTCCCAAAGTCATTCAAATCTCGTGTATTTCGTGAGGCTACGCCCCATACCTGTTCAGGTGATCAAAATGGAGAGAGGAGGTGGCAAACAGCTCGAGGCAGACCTTCTGCAGAGGGTAGTTAACCGGATTGAGGCTGGCTACAGGAACTGCGACATACAAAGGGAACTAGGCGTCAGTGATAACAGTATTCGAAAATACAGACTCAACCTTGAGGTGTTTGGCGAGCCGTACGCCCCACAGTTTGTACGGATTGGTCGCCTCCCTTTGTTGTTGCAAGGTCATATAGATGGCCTCCTTGCGTTTTTGGATGAGAAGCCGAGTGCCTATCTGGAGGAGATGCAGGCGTTTTTGTACGACGAGTACGATACGCGGGCATCTCCCGCTACAGTGTATCGAGCCCTCGAGAGAGCCAGGTGGAGCAGAAAGAGGGCGACGAAACACGCCCGTGAGAGGAGCGAGCCTCTACGCGCCGTGTTTAGATGCCGGCTTCAAACCTAGCGAGCTGATCAGATCGTCTGTATTGACGAGTCTGCTGCCAACGAGAGAACTGGCGATAGGAAGTATGGGTGGTCTCCTATCAATACGCCAGTTGACGTCGCCTACTTAATGAAACGCTCTGAGAGATAGAGCTTGCTGCCGGCGTTAACTGTTGACGGTTACCTCACCCACACGGTGTTTCAAGGTGGAATAACAAGCGATATATTCGAGGATTTCCTGCGCAATCACGTGCTCCCGCACTGTAACCCTTTTCCACTGCCGCGGTTAGTTATTATACTTGATAACGCCTCTATCCATCGAGCAGCGAGTATCGCGGCGCTGTGCCATAAGGCAGGCGTGCAGCTAGAGTTCCTGCCGCCATACTCGCCAGATTTCAATCCGATTGAGCAATCCTTCAAGGTGTTGAAGTCCTGGCTCAAGCGGCATCAGAAAGAGACGGAGCTGTTTGACAGCTTTGCCTACGCGCTAGAGCTTGCCGTACAACAGTGCTGCTATGGCGAGATAGGTCAGGTGGAGGGGTTCTTCAAACATTGTGGCTATATCTTGGATAGTTGAACCTGTGGCGACATCCGGGGATAGCAGCGGTAACTCCGGGGGCCTCAAAAATCAACCCCTAGGTCGCTATAACAACACCTACCGCCATTGGAAAATATCATACAAGTTACTAGCTTGCTGCGATACTGTTAGCAACAATCGCGCAGTATTTTTACGCAATAATGTGGCGACGTGGTAGTGTTGTAGCGATACTTACCGTGACGGCTATTATTGAAACTTTCTAGTTCATCTAGTGTATCGTGGGTTGCCTCAACGTTAACTTTATTCTCCTCTAGGTAGGTAGCGTCGTAGCGCAGCGCCTTACGCTCTTGATCATCTGTAAGGCCATTATATTAATTGCTCTAGATAGCTACCTTACGCTTTATTGCAGAGAGTAGAGCAATAGGCGCCTTGTAGTTGTACGTCTATATATCCATAGACATCCCATAATCAGAGTTATCCATTACTTGGTTGATAGTCTACCTCTCCTGTCGAAAAATCCGGTGATAGATTGCCTGTTTAGCTGCGTTTGGTGTAGCAGTATTATTATCTGCTCACTAGGTGACAAAGTTCTTTGCATAGTAGTAAAATCGTCTAGGGATTGCTTTATCTAGATCAGTCCACGTCGCAGCAAGCGCACTAGGTGCTAGATTAGTGAGGTCTACGTTCATATCCGCGGCAGGTTTGTATCGTAACTAAGGCGCTACAGTAGGTGGTCTCTGTGGCGTCAATTGCTGCGGTTGCTGTGTACTGTACTGCGCTGCCTGCAGTCGAATAAGCTCACTTATTTGTGTAGACATTATCGCCGCCTGCATCTGCTGCAGATTTTGCCCCACAACCGCAGCGTCGCCAGGCGCCTCTTTCTGCCTTTTTCGCTCGCGATCCTTTTGCGCCTGATCTTTTGCTCTGTACAGCGTCGATCGTACATGATCTGACGGCAATTTGACGCTGCCGTGGCCGGCGTCGCTCTCTTTACACCATATGGCGATAATGTTGCCGGAAACCGGAAAATGGTTCTCCCATCGATCTAGCCTCCCATCCGCCCTCCCTGCCACCTAGCAGGTATATTTATGGTTGTCGTAGAGCGTACTTTTACACTGCCACTCATCTCTTATCTCCATCGCGTGGCCGTCGCCAACTATCCCAGCCTCAATCGTATTAGCAAGTCCTTGCTCTTGTATATTTGTCGCAATCCGTGGACGCTGAGATGGACCCGCAGCAGCAGCGCCAGGCGTAGGACCCATCAGCAGCGACTCCGCGGCAACTAGTAGCAGGTCAAAATCTAGGTTTGGTGGCCAGGAGTAGCGACTTAGTATCCTCCTCAGCGCTCTCCGTACTTTGTGGAAATCTGTTGGCTCATCCCGGCGCAGCGAGATCACCCAGCGATCCGCCTTGCTCATCTTCTCATGATATACAGTAGCAGTTACACTGCTAACCTCTACAGGCACTTTTCTCCGCTGCTCAGCAAGCGTACGGTTAACCCACTGCCAAAGGTCATCCGACTCGAGCTGTATTACCAACAGGGAGTCGCTGTTGTACGCAGTGTTTATAATGCCCTTTTCAAGGTTGCCTAGGCCCGCTCGCCAGCGTACACCCACCTGAACTCGGTGTTCAAGCGGCTCGTCGTCGCTGGCCTCATCTTGGCCTACAAACAAACTCTCACTGACGTCATTGCCAGAACGCCTTATAGCCCTCCCTCGCTGGCTTGCCTCCATCTCCTGTACACTCTCTCGCCTGCTAGGATCCGCCTGCGCGCGCTGCGATCGCTCCTCAACAACGGGCGCTATCTCCTCGACCGCAGCTGTCTCGTTTGCGCCCTCTGCGTCGCCAAAATCGTAACTGGCGTCGTCAAAAACGTCGCTCAGCTCGTCGTCCTCAGTTGTCTCGATGGGCGCCTCGATGGGCGCCTTGATGGGCGCCTCAATGGGCACTGGGGGCGCGCTCGCTGCGACCGGGGCGCGATCGTTGGCGGACGTAGGTTCGAGAGGCATCCTCGCGGGAGCTCGTTTGCTGACTTGGCTAGACTTACTGCCTGCCTTTTTTGGTGTCCCATTGTCTGGCTGGGTCTCGCTGATAGGCGCCTTGCGTTTGCCTGCTTTTTTCGCTATGGGCGGGTTCCTCCCTGCGTCGAATGCCACAGGTGGCCGCCTGGCTCGTGAGCCCCGCTGGCTGCTGTTTTCGTCCATCCAAAGTAGCGCCGGGCGCCTATCACAGCTAGTTATCACACAAAACACCAAAAAAGCGGTTACTAACGTTGATATAGGCTAGATTTGATGACCTAGGTGCTCTACGACCTCCAAAACATGGTTCCCCATACAAAAAAGCTATGACCAAGATGTATCGGCGGTTCGGCGTTACCTGCTCCCTGCGCACGTTCCACCCGCAAGGTGTTTTGGAAAACACCAATATCCAGAGCATCTGCGCCGCAGGGTACGCGATCTCGCCTTTTATCATCTACAAAGGGCGCGTCTACATCTTAGCGTAGTCCGAGGAGAACTCTATACCTAGCAATTAGAAGCTCTTAGTCTCTAAGAACGGCTGGACAAACAACGCTCTTGGTCTTGAGTAGTTAAAGCATTTTGACGCGCATACAAAGGCGCGTTAGGTAGAGAGGTATCGGCTGCTTATTCTAGACGGCCATGAGAGCCACCAATCTTAGAATTTCAAGGACTATTGCCTTGAGAACAAGATCCTTACGCTTTGCATGCCGGCCTATTCATTCTATATCCTCTAGCCGCTAGATGTGGTTTGCTTCTCGCCGCTGAAGCTAAAGTACTCCCAACGCGTTTAGGACTTGGCGCGCCGGCGCGTCTTCTATATTAACAAGAAAAGCTTCCTGCTAGCCTTTAGAGACGCGTTTTTTGAGGTGTTTACAGCAAAGAACTGCAAGAAAGCCTTTGAGGCCTTAAAGCTAGTTCCTATCAATGCGCAGGTAGTCCTTGATCGTCTTGAAGTACGGCTGTGTACCCCACCACCACCACTCACACTAGAGACGCCGTGGCAGTCAAAGACTCCAAGCAATACACTCGAATTTGGATCGCAATCAAAGCTAGTACGCGATTCTATTACTAGATCGCCTACTTCAGCGCAGAGTGGCTTCTCCTGGCTTGTAAAAGGAGCTGAATTAATGCTGCATTAGAACGCGCTCAAGGACCACCGTATCAAGGAGCTTGAAGATCAATTAGCAGAGATAACCAAGCGGAAATCGCGCAAACGGAAGCGAATTCAGACAGGTAGTACGATAGAGTACAGTAACGGATTAGCGCAGGTAGCTGCTGAAGCGTATACAGCGCCTTAGCTATCAAAGAAAGCGCGTGGTAGAGAGGGTCAAGAAAGGGCACAACCAGCTCTACGGCGCTGTAGAAACTGTGGTGATACAGGGCACAATGCCCGAACCTGCCAAAAGGATACAGAAGAAGCTTCTGAATCTGGCGCTAGCACGACGTACGCAGGTTCCTTGTTCGATAGCGATTAATTTGATGTTCTTTGAGATGAGTTGGTTGTGCCAAGAGATTTCCGGCCACTCGGTGATATCGGCCACTCGGTGATCGTTTACGTTAAGTCTTAAAAATTCTATCTTTGCAAGTGCGTCGTCTATTAGAGCCATATTGGTAGAATTATCGCGTGTTGAACTTCTGTTGTTTTTGATGAGGGTGGCACATCACGCGCACGGACACGGTACCCCCAGCCGTCTAAGTCCAACACGCAACTGCAGTAACTTGTTGGTAACCTGTTGTTGCGAAGATGTCACCTTTGAGGGTATACTAGTTGCAGTTTGTTTAGACAAACAGTCTGTTCCTGCTTATAAGCACTTCATATGCACACTCTTTTTATTCACTTTACATTTACTACTCTTTTATACGTTTGCGTTCGCGCAGCTCCCTATCACGATGCTTTTGCTAACAAGCATGTTACGCTCTCTTGCCGTTATCTACTTATTCAGTTCATGGACTCAAGCTTTCTCGATTGATGCGTACACTTGTCGAAACAGATATTATGACACAACAGCTCATTTGATTTCACAGACGATGCTGCGGATCGCTGACGCATTAGACGTGGCAAGCAACCCGAACCAAGAGCCTAAAGAAAAACTCGACGATACCAACCAAATTCTCTACAAGACGCCTACAGCCGATTTGTTTAGGATTCTATCAGGTTGGCAGCATACCCGTTTGCTAATTCCTGAACTCGCTCTAACTATTGACAGGAAATGCCCAACATATGTTACAAAAATACAACTGGATCCATCACAACCAACAAATGGACAGCTTCATTATCTATTGCAAAGCCGATGTATTTAAACCTGCCGATAACGCCGGGGCAGGAACCAAATGGGTTTTCACAAGAGGGTCCGGCCATGGGGAGAGGGTTCAGTACAATGGTCCTAGTTATGGGCCACAGGGTTCCCGCGCGACGCACGACATTGCCTGTGCTGAGGGTGACATGGTAACATCTGTCTTTAGTGATAAGTTCCTAGGAATAATCCTGTGCCCACGAATGATACTGGAAATAACTCGGGGGTATCAAGACACCCAGCCGATAAACAATGGGCAGACTCTCCACGGATACCTGAACGCCGATCATCTCGTACTCAACGTATTCCGATTGATGTATCATTACACCTTTCCTCAGCATAGTAAGTCCTCACATGCATACGAATAATCTGAGTTGTTGGCTAACGCAATCTGCTCGTCGACAGCAACGACAGGTGCGGATGCACTTACAGGATGGACCGACTGTGTAGCTTTAGACCTAAACAGAGCACTAGTAAATTTCTACTCGTTTGCGTATCACACTTTGGGTACGTAAGCCACCCGCCCTGTGCTGCGCTTGCTAACACAATACGTATAGCACGGTTATTTACCACAAAAGTGCCGGGCTCTGCGTTCGTAGAGGGAGTTTGGTATGACCCTCGAGCGTTGGGTGAAGCGAAGCAGTTTCTGGCAGAATGCCCGCCAGGCGGGAACTTATGAGCGCCCCCAAAAACAACATGCACCACTCTCGTCACGGCGTGAGCTTCCGCGTCACCCAGTTAGCTTCCACTGCGCCTACTCGTCGACAGGACATGTAGGTAGGGCGGCTCCGACCCCAAGAAAGCCAGTTTCGACGCATCACAGATTGCGATGATATGGATGAATCCTAGCATGTTTCTCTTTTCTCTAGAAGACGCAGTGTATCTTCAAAGATTACGTTGCAGTTTCAATTCCTCTAGTGTATTTGTATAGCACTTCTGTAAGCAGGTAGAGAGAGAGCATTAAGCTAAAATGTAATCTGTATTGTCCTTGACTAAGATATCCGTTATTGTGCAGTCCGAAATACCGCATACACCCCAAAAGTAGTAAGGGGCGCGGGGTAGGAGGTCAAAAGGGGTGACTATACCCGATAGGGGTTCGGATCCGGTGCTTCCGGCGAGGCATTTTCGCCCGCCTAGTTTTGCAGGCGCTTGATGATCTTATTGACTCTTCATCTACAATCCACCTACTATCGTCAGTGTTTGCTTTATGAGATGCCTGCGGCGGCCTCAAATCGTTTGCCTGTGCCGACTGGCCATAGGTTAGAGCATAAGTTGCTTCAGCGCGTTTTATGGCGCCTTGAAGCTGGCCATAACAACAGCGAGATTGCTCAAGAGCTAGGCGTTGGGCGTCTTTGTGTGAGCAAAATCCGACTTAGCGTTGAGCAATACCGTGCCCGTGCGCGCGGCGCCCGGAGTTGCGCGGCGCCCGGGGAACACCAAAACACCAGACAAGCCACCAACTTTGACGCGTCGCATCTCAACTACCACAACAGCTATGGAGGCCGCGCTTGCAGCGATTAAATCGCTTAAACCAGAAGAAAAATTCACATACCAAGCAATAGCTAATAAGTTCAACGTAAACAGAACTACACTGTCCCGAAGACACCAAGGCCGTCAGAGTACGCAGAAAGCCCAGAGAATCAACCAACAAAAGCTCAGCCTACAACAAGAAATAGGACTCGTGAGCTATATTGAAGACTTTACAAAGAGAGAGCTGCCTCCTACGAGAGAGATAATACAAAATTTTGCATCCTAGATAGCTACAGAGCCAGTGAGCGACGCTTGGGTAACGCGCTTTTTCCACCGACAAAGCAATGATCTGATCTCTAAATAGTCCTCTGGGATAGACTCTCTTCGCTACAACGCTGATTCAAACGTCAAGTACGCGCTGTATTTCGACTTGCTGCATGCTAAGATGAAGCAGTACAACGTACAGCTGCGTCACTGCTACAATATAGATAAAAAGGGCTTTATAATTAGTGTAACAGGTCGCTCAAAACGAGTGTTTACTCAACAGCAATAGAAGAAGAAAGAAGTGCGAGCATTACTCCAAGATGGCTCTCGTAAGTGGATAACCCTCCTAGCAGCTGTTTGCGCCGATAGGAGCGCTTTGCCGCCTGGTTTTATTTTCCAAGCGTTATTAAGGTCACTGCAGTTAAGCTAGGTAGCCGACGTCGAAGCAGAAAAGCACAACGTCTTTATCACCTCATCCCCGTCTGGCTGGACGAACAATAACGTTGGATTAGCATAGCTTAAGCAGGTTTTCAACCGCTACACGAAGAAAAAAGCGCGCAAAGGAAAAGACTAGCGTCTCTTTATACTTGACGGCTATGGCAGTCACTTTACACAGGATTTTATCAACTACTGCAACTCCTATCGTATACTCCTCGCTGTATTTCTGCTTTATAGTACTCATACGCTTCAGCTACTTAACGTTGTTTGCTTTAAACCTCTTTCTAGCGCCTACTCTAAGGAGCTCACCAATTACTTTCAGAGGACCTAAGAGCTCCTCGCAGTTAAGAAGGGAAACTTCTTCCTACTATTCTAGAGAGCGTAGGAGTTCTCCCTTACGACAGAGATTATTCTTAAGTTCTTTGAAGCTACTAGTATATGGCCTATAGAGCCAGAGGTTATACTCAATTAGTTCTAGGAAAAAGAGAATAGAGAGCAAGGAAACGGTGAATTACAGTTCTTAGCACTTAAGGACAGTAACTGGCGTAAGATAGAGCGTTTCCTACGCTTTGCAGTAAAGAATAACGCTACAGGAGAAGCAAAGTTGCTCTCTCAAACGCTCCACCAACTTCAAGTGCAAAACGAGCTACTACACTATGAGAACGATGGGCTGAGAGAAGCGCTTACTACTAAGAAGAAGCAAAAGAAGCGCGGCAAGCCTCTCAACCTACAGCAGCGAGAGGAGTACCATAGTAGTGCTGTCTTCTGGTTTCCGCGAAAGATTAGAGAGGCACGTGCACAGGAGGCAGTGAAACAACAAGAAGAGCATGAGGAGCAGCTTGCAAAGGCGAACAGGAAGGAGCTCCTAGCTGCTGCTAAGCTACTCCGAGAGCAGCAGGTAGAGGAGAGGCGTGTAGCGAGAGAGGAGGCCAAGGTAGTGCGTGCCAGGGAGCAGGCTGAGAAAGAGGCCGCGCGCGCTGCTCAGATCGCAGCCCAAAACACCAAGAGAGCACCTCAAACTACTTAGAAGAGCAAGCGCAAAGCCTTAGGTCTTTTTCTACCAAAGCCTAAGCGACAGAGACGCGGTGGCGGCTCTGCAGCTGTTGCGGAGCCCCTAGAAGCTGCACCAGAGGCTCTACCCAAAGTCAACTCCTACGGCCGCGCTATTAGGCTTCCACGTAAATATAATTAGTATAAGTTAATCGCGAGCATGTATACAGTCGCTCTACTAAAAAATATCGTGATAATAGCTATTGTGGCTGCTGCAATAACCTTATCTTTGAAGTAGTGAGCATGGTGTTCCTTGGGCGCCGCGCGACTCCGGGCGCCGCGCGCACGGGCACGGTAGGGGCAGCTGTATCCTCCAGTTACTGTCAAACGCGGGAGAAAGAGCCATCTCCTTTAAATCCACAAGGACGGCCTGCTCGACTTTATCCACAGCCGAACTAAGCTTTATATCGATAAGATGAGAGAGTTTCTGTATGACAATTTTGGTGTAGAGACCTCAAACGCCACTATCAAGAGGTTCTTGAAATCTATCCGCTGGAGTTACAAGGTAGCTGAAAAAACAGCCCGCAAGCGCAGCGAGCCTCTGCGGGCACTATTTAGAGCTCGCCTCTAAGGTTAGAGAGCCGATCAAGTCGTTTGTTTAGATAAGTCTGCTGCCAACGAGCGTACAGGAGATAAGAAGCGTAGATAGGCACCTATCAATTAGCCTTGCTAGTTAAGCTACGCCGTCAAACGCTCTAAGAGATAGAGTCTATTGCTAGCGATAACGATTGATAGCTACCTTACCTATACAATCTTTCAAGAGGCTATTACCGCCGAGATATTTGAGAATTTCCTAGAGCATTAGGTGTTGCTACATTGCTAGGCGTACCTAGCGCCGAGATCTATTATAGTAATAGACAACGCTTTAATCTATCGATTAGATCGCGTACGTTAGCTTTGCCAAGATCGAAGCGTTGTTTTAGAGTACTTGCTGCTATACTCGCTAGATTATAACCTAATTAAGCAATTTTTTAAAAAGTTAAAGAGTTAGCTGCGTAAAAACAACAGAGACGCTACTATTTTAAATAATTACAGCTATTACCTAGATTACGCTGTAGAGCGCTGTTGCTATAAGTTAGCAAAGGCTTTGTTTAGGCATTGCTAGTACGTGTTTGATAAAGAAGCATAGAAAAAAGCGTTAGTACTTGTTATAGTTAAAATATTGCTTCTACTACTACTAGGCTGGTAAATGGGTAGAGGTTGGGTTAGAGTTGGGTTAGCTTACGTCAGACCTCAACCCAACCCTAGCCTTAACCCGCGCTAGTTACTAAGCAGCTTGGGTAGAGGTTGGGTTAGAGTGGTCAAAGCTTAGGGTTGTGGTTGGGTCTTACATAATATTTACAACCTATATTAATATTAAGTTTTCTATGTATATTTATCACATTTACTTATCACAGTTTCTTAACTATTTAGGTAACCCTAACCTAACCCCCAACCCAGAGCTTTGACCACCCTAACTTAACCCCTACCCACGCTAGGTTAACTCTAACCCAACTTTAACCCAAGGTCTGTGCGACCCATAACCCAACCTATACCCATCGATGGGTACCCCCTACCCATTCGCTAGCGTAACTACTACAGCAACGCAATAACACTACAACGCAATAATTTAATTATAAAAAAATACAAGCGCGACTTAAACCTATACAAATAGTTAGCTCGTTAATTGTTAAATAAAAATACAATGTAGTTGCGTTGTTTTGTAAGTACTAAAAGTAACTTGCTTAACTTTTGCAGCGACGTGTTTTTAATAGCTTACTTTGCACTTTTTTGCTATAGGCTATTTGCAAGTGCTTGCTAAAAGCTAGAAATCGCGCTGTAATACAGCGCTGCTACTAAACGTAGTTTTAAATGCAAAGAAGCTTACTTCGCCGTTACTTAGCGCCTAGCTAATTTTTTTAATTTTTTTGCTCTATTTGTTGCCTGCTCGCTGTTGCTTTATTTTTCGCTTACTACTTTTTTCTTTTGCGTATTATTTTATTGTTACACTTTTTAACTATTTCTTAATTAGCTGCTGTAAGTTTAGTGTATTAATAGCGCTATTTTAAAGCTACGTTCTAAAGCAAAAAGAAATAAGCTAGCTTTTTGCAAAAGTAGTTTGTTTAAATCTCGTACGTTAGGCCTGTTTCGAAGCTGCTATTTATTATCTAGTTAACGTTGTACTAGCCTTTAGTAAATACTTTCTTTTTAATCTATTTAACTAGCTTAAAGGCGCTAGAATCGCAAAGCTTTTACTACTCTAAAAAGTACTTTGTGTGTATTTAAATCTTTTGTAATACGCCGTAGGCAATTAGCAGCTAGCTACTTAATAGTATACAATTTTGAACTAGCACGTTTAGATTAACAAGTAGCTGCAGCGCTAGAAAAACCTATAGCGCTAGTGCGTAAAGAAACTAACTAGCAGATTTAGCTGCTAAATTTTGTAGCTATGCTTTTAAAACTTTTCGCTGCAAAGCTTTAAAGCTTTTTTTTTTGCTACTTTTTTCGCTACTGCTGTTATTACTGCTAGCAACGCTACTAGTTTTTATTAATTAAAAGCTTGTACGTTTTTGCTTATTTTTAAAAGCCTAATTGTTTTTGTACTTAAAAAGCGCTAATTTTATAATATCCAACAGCGCTTGCGTTGTAGATTAGCTATTTTAACACTTTCGTACTTACATCGCGATAATATAGCTATTAGCTAAGTAGTAGTTTTCAAATTTTTTAACGTTGCTTTAAAGTATCTAGCAAACGTAACTTTTGTTCTAGCAGCTAGCGTTTTAACACTGCTAACGATTTCTAATGCTTATAACAAAACTATTACTTGCAACTTCTACTTATATTGCTTAATTAAAGTTTTTTTTTTGTATCTAGGTAGCGATTTGTAGGCGAATTTAAACTACTATACCTACGCAAAGCTAAGTTCGCTAAAAAGCACTTCTAGGTAGTGTATTCTTTGTTAAAACTAAGTTAAAGTTAATGTAAGTTTTGTAGCTAGTTGCTTTAAAACTTTTCTTTGCTAACACTTTAACGCGCTTAAAGCTTGTTGTATTATCTCTTTAGATTACTTTTACAGCTTTATTTTGCTTGTTTTGCTTTGCTAGGTATATAGTAGCGCATATACTTCAAATACTTACTTAGCAAAGTGCGAGATTTTTTACTACTTAATTTGCCTATTGCTATAGCCTAGCGCAGCTTACTTATAAAAGTAGCTAGTTAAGCTCGCTATCGTTAGCTTTAGGTATACTGTTTTTATTTAAGTTACTAAATAAAGCTTTCTATTGTACGTCTACGTTAACGTTAACAAAGCTTTTATATAGTAACACTAATAAGTAGTTTTTTAGCTCAAACGCCTAAGTAAGCTTTGCTTAAAATAGTAGCACTTAAAAAGTAGTTTTTGTAGCGCCTGCAATTTATGCAACTTTATATTTAGCGCTTTTTTTATATTCTTTGCTAACTTAAACTTAAGCGCTAGATTGCTTAGCAGCTCGCTTAGCAGCTCGTTGTTATTGTATTCGAGTATAAATAAACTAGATTTAGCAGTAGCAAATAGCTAGCTTTGAGTATTGCTAAAAATCTCGCTTAACAGTTTGCGCTGCGCTAGCGCTAGCAACTTAGTTAAATTTTAGGTAAATTGCTTACTTTGCTTATTAGCAACTTTTGCTTTTTTTGTATTTAGCAAATTTATGCTTTGTTTAAACGGCGTAAGCGTTTTACGTAGAAATTTGCTTATACTAGCAAACATTAAGTTCGTATAACGCATAAGCAAGCGAAGAAAATGTAGCGCCTAGATTTGCTACGTAGCTACTAGCAAACTTAATACTAAATTTAAGCTTTACGTTTGAGTAGAAAACAATAATAATAAAAGCTAAATATAGTTTGTATAGCGCTAATATAAGCAAAACATTTTGTATAGTACTAATTTAAGTATTACTAAATGCTACTTCTATAGCTTAAAAATTTGTTAATTAGCTTAAACTTTTTACGAAGTGTATGCGGTATTTCGAACTACACTAATATAAGCGCGTATAAAGTATAGTAAAAACTTAAGTTTTGTAATATAAGTAATTTAATTGCGTATAAAATCTTTAGCTTAGCGCTTGTACGCTTTTTTCAAAGAAGCAAAACAACTTACATTAAAAAGCTATAGAAAGTGCGATAAGTGCGAAAGCATGCAAATAGTAATAATCTTGTTTTTTTTGTAGTATTGCTAGAAATCAAGCGAGTCGTAGCTTTTATAGCTGTTAATAATAAAGAGCTAATAAGCGCTTACAACTTTTTTCTTTGTATACTTATCAAAGTGCTTTAACTACTACAAGCTAAGCTTATTTATTGTCTAGCCGTTTTTAGAAACTGCAATAACCTAGTTTTAAAGTAGATTCTTTTCTTTATACTAGGCAAAGAGGTAATAGCAGCTTTTAAAAATAATAAAAAGTAAAATAGCTTACTTTGTTGCGTTAACGCTTTGGATAACTATTGTTTACTTTCTATTGCCTTGTTGTATTGCCTTTAGCTATCCTCGCTTTTCTAAAGCTGTAATAACTACTTTAGTTAATATCTAGTCTATTATAAAGCCTAACTCGTTAAAGTTATACGTGTTTTTATTCTAGATACCGTACTTAGCTTTTATATTAGCTACTAGGCGAAACTAGCTTTAGATACTATGCTTGTATACTTAGCAATTGAAAACGCGCAGCAATTGCGAAACACCAAAACACTAGACACTATTTCAACTTCAACGCGTTGCAACTCTACTAATATAGAACTAATTAACGCTGCTTTTGCAGCAATTGAATTGCTTAACAACAATTTTTTTTTTACGTACACTAAAATTGCTAATTAGTTTAACATTAGCAGAGTTATACTAGCGCGAAAACACTAAAGTCGTTAAAAGTTCTAAACTAATTAGAAATACTTTTAACAAAAGCTTAACTTACAACAAAAAGCTGCACTCGTATAGTACATTAAGAACTTTACAAAAAAAGCGCTGCTTTCTACAAAAAAAATAATACTAAATTTTGCATCGCAGATTGCTACTAAGTTTGTAAGCGAGGCCTAGGTACGACGTTTTGTTAGCTAACATAGTAATTATCTCGTTTGCAAATAAACTTTTAGAATAGACGCTATACGCTACAAAGCTAATTTAAAACATAAGTATAAGCTATACTTTAATCTATTACATTAGAAAATACAATAGTACGATATACAGCAGTGCTATAGCTACAATATAAACAAGAAAAGCTTTATAATTAGTATAACAAAACGCTTAAAACGCGTTTTTAGTTGCTAGTAGTAGAAGAAAAAAAAAGTGCAAGCGACGCTACAAAATAGCTTACGTAAGTAGGTAACTATTTTAGCAACTATTTGTAGCAATAGAAGTGCTCTGTTGCTTGCTATTATTTACTAGTTAGCGAATAGCTTATTGCAAGCTTTATAAGTAGCTAACGTTAAAGCGAAAAAGCACAACGTTTTTGTTACTTTATTTCTAATTAGTTAAACGAATAACGACATTAGGTTAACCTAGTTAAAGCAGGTTTTTAACTACTGCACGAAGAAAAAAGCGCAGCGCAAGCGTAACTAGCGCTTCTTTATACTCAACGGCTATAGCAGTTACTTTACAATAGACTTTTTTAACTACTATTAAGCTTACTATATACTGCTTGCTATATTTCTGCTTTATAGTACTTATACGCTTTAGCTACTTAACGTTGTTTACTTTAAATCTCTTTTTAACTGCTACACTAAAGAGTTTACTCGCTACTTTTACATAACCTAAAAGCTTATTTTAGTTAGAAAAAGAAACTTCTTTCTACTATTCTAGAGAGCGTAGGTGTTTTTCTTTACAACTAGAACTATTTTTAAGTTCTTTAAAGCTACTAGTATATAGCTTATAAACTACGAAGCTATACTCAAACGCTTTGAGCTAAGCTAACTCTAAGAACAAAATAAAAGTAAAGCAGCTCTTTTAGCTGTTAAGCTAAGCAACTAGCGTTAAATTAACTGTTTTGTACGCTTTGCAGTAAAGAATACTGCTACAAAAAAGTTAAAGTTGCTTTTTCAAACGCTACACTAACTGCAAGTGCAAAACGAGCTACTTTAGCACGAAAATAAAGGCCTAAGAAAAGCAGCAACTTTTAAATAAAAGTACAAGCAGCTTAGCAAAGCTTTTAACTTGCGCCGTAAAAAGAGCTACTATAGTAGTACTACTTTCTAGTTGCCGCGCAAGATAAAAAAAGCACGTACGCGTAAAGTTAAAAAGCAACAACAAGAAAAAGCTAAAATTGCAGCAAAAGCTAACTAGAAAGAGCTTCAAGCTGCTGCTAAGCTACTTCAAAAGTAAAAAAAAAATACAACGTGTAGCGCAAGAAAAGTAGAAAGTAGTACGCAAGAAAAAAAAAACTAGCAAGTTAGCTGCGCGCGCTGCTCAAATTGATGCTTAAAATACTAAAAAACTATTTACAACTACCTAAATAGGCAAGCGCAAAGCTTTACGTTTTTTCTTAAGCAACTCTAAGTTAAAATAGCTTAAAAGCGTTGCTGCAGCTATTTTAGCGTTTATAGAAGCTGCACTAGCACTTTGTAAAAGCTAAGCGAACTTAAAAAAGTTGTTTATTAAGCTTAGGTTGGTTCTTGGAGAATAAGTAAGTTCAATAGACTAAAAAGGTTTGTATAGCGTTTAATACTAAAGTAGTAGCAAGCTTCGTTCTACAAAGAGTATAAAAGTTAAAGTAAAAGTTAACTTGTAGATTGTAAAATTGAAGATAATAAGCTATAAAGGTTTATCGTTTGAGCTATATACGTAAGCGTGCTTTGTATAATCTCCTTGCTCTTGTAGAGCCAATAAATTAGTAAAAGCACTTTAATTTTCTACTCTTAAGGTGCTATAGAGAGCGTAAGATTAGAAAAAGTATAACGTACTTTATAAGTTCGCCGGACACATAGGTTCGCCGAACACTTGTTTTTACTAAAGAAAATTAATAATCTAAGGCTTAATAACTCTAGATCTACTTAATAGAATTTTCTAAAAATTTAATATGTTATTTCTGTATACATTAACTTTTCAATTCTAATATTACTAAGCTCTACCTAGTCTAATTCTAGAGATACAAAAAAT
The DNA here is from genome assembly GCA_011032825.1 of Massariosphaeria phaeospora. Lineage (NCBI taxonomy): Eukaryota > Fungi > Ascomycota > Dothideomycetes > Pleosporales > Massariosphaeria > Massariosphaeria phaeospora. The sequence continues at coordinate 653,094 of JAADJZ010000001.1, read as the reverse complement.
ACGCTAAAATAATTCCTATAATTTAGGCTTTCTTTAATAGCTTTTTAAATACTAAGGCTAAAGCTTAGTAACCTTAAGATCTTAAAGTTTATATAGATGCAGCTTAGTAGTGAAATTCTTAGAGAATTCTATAAAGTAGATCTAAAGTTATTAAGCCTTAGATTATTGATTTTCTTTAGTAAAAACAAGTGTCCGGCGAACTTGTGTGTTCGGCGAACTTATAAAGTACATTATAAAGAAGCTATATTGTTAAGAAAAGTTCTTAGCTTACGTTCTAAGCTTACTCGAGATATAACCGTGCTCTATTACTTTAAATGCTAAAGTAAAAGCATTTTCTTGTTTAGCAGCTTAGCGAATTATTAATTGTAACACTATTTTCCTTTTCTTATGCTTTGTTCTCGAAGCTTTTTTTTGCTATGCTAAAAGCTTTTTCTTCTAACAGTACTACACAACGTTTTAACTTTGCAATATTTATTAACTTGTTTAAAAACATTATGCTTGTTGCTTGCTAAAGCTATTATTTTGCAAGTTTAGTTTGCAAAGTGCATGTTTGTTTAAGACAGTGTAATAAGTATAATTGTTAAAATCTTAAGAACTGTAATATTTAGATTTTAAAAAATAAATAAGTGCTTATTTGTCAAAAGCGCGAGCGTTTTTAAGCTTAGCTAAAAGTAGTAAAAAAAAAAGTAGTAAAAGTTAAGCAAGCGCTGCGTAAAAATGCAAAGCGTGCAGCAAAAGCTATTGCAGTTAAAAAAGCAAGTATCTCGTTGCTAAAGTAGCAAAAAGCAACTGCAAGTTTTTCTAATAGTCTAGCAATGTCTTTTTTTACTTAAAGTGCGTTAAATAGCTTTAGCAACAAAGTATAGAAAAGCAACGTTCTATTGTACCTAACTAGTTTTAACAATACTATGCTAGAATCTAGTAGCAGTTTGTAAAATTTGTATTTAGTTTTTATGTATTTTCGCTGTCTAGGTAGCTTAACTATTTAACTAAGTATTTTTTTTAGTTGTCTATAACTTAGTGTGCAATAATTTTTTTAACTTTAAATTCGTTTTTTTTTTAGGTTTTGTAGCGAAAAGTTCGTTAGAGTAGCGTTTGTAAGTTAGCTAGTTTCAACAAGAATATATAGAATACTAAGTAAACTTTTGCATTTTTAAGCAAGTTTAATTTGTAATTAAATAAGCTTTGTTGCTTTAATATTAAAAATAGTTTAGCTTTAACGTTGTTTAGACTTTTGCTTAGTCGTTTTGTGCGCAAATTCTTTGTAAAAAGATAAACTCTATCTTTTTTCTTTAGCTAAAGTGCTATTTTTTGTTTTTAGTTAACATATAAAATGCTTTAGCGTTGCGCTATTTTAAGTTTACTTTGTAGTAACTTATAAGTTTCTTTAAGTTTCTTTACTACTCTTATTGCAGTCTTAGCTTTCGCGCTTAAAACTGTTTTTTTTAAAAAATATAAATGTTTTTTGTAATTTGCGTAGTAAAGTATTTGTTTTGTAAACTTTAACAACTTGTTGTTATGCGCTAACTATGCTATTAGTAGAAACTTTATTTAATTAGTTTGTCGTTTGTTGCTGTATATCTTTAGATATGTTTTTATAGTTTAATTTGTTCTTTCTATTTGCTTATTTATTTGTAAATAATACGCTGTTAATAGCTTGCGTTTTGTTTTAATTGCAGCTAACAAAGTTGTCTAATAGTTTAATATAAAAAGCTTGTTTTTGTTACTAATAATCAATTTAAGTATTTTATAGTATTAGATAAGTTGATCTAAAAAAATAAATTCTAGTTGCTGCGCAGTATACGTGTTCTTAAAAACTACTATTTTTACGTACTTAGTAAATTAGTTGACTATAACTATAATAGCGTTGTAAGCTATTTTTATAGCAAAGTTTTTTAACAAAAGCAATTTTGTTACAAAATTTATAAAGATATTAGTCTAAAGCTTATTTAGTAGCTTTAGAGCTTGCATTTCTTTGTATTGTGCGTAAGTACTATGCTTGTTTTTCTAATAGTCTACACATTTCTTAACAATTGCAGTAACTTTTTCTTTTATTCCGCTAAACTTGTAGTTTTATTTAATAAGTTTTATTGTTCTTGTAATTTTAAAGTAACTGTAAACTAGGTTATTGTAATGTTGTTATATAATTGCTTTTTGCAATTTTTTTAAAACTGTAATTGCAGTTTTTAAAAGTACGTTTAGCGTTCTAGCTAGTTTTAGTAATTTGTTTTAGTTAACTTTAAGTATTGCGGTGTTGATTATTTTCTTTGTTTTAGCAATATTATGTTGTTAGCTAAGAGCGTTAGCTTTGCTATTATTTTTTTTTAGTGTGTACACGATCTTAAACTTGTACTAGCCTAGCATTTTTAACTATCTAACTTATTTTCAGTTAAGTACTTTAGTAGTTGTGAAATTAACTAAGTTTTTGTAATTTGTAAATATTGTAAGTTTTAAGTAGCTTTTTGCGTATACTCTTTAATGCTATAAGCATGCAACAATAGCTAGCAGCTTTTTGTTGTATACGTTGTATTGTTCTTTAAGTTCTAAAAACTTGCGTAAATAGTAAGCAATAAAGTGCTATTTGCCTTTGTGCAATTAACTAGCACATTTTTCTAGCGCAAAATCTAACGCGTTAGTTTTAAAGCGTAAAAGTTGTTTTGCTTAAAATATTTAAAAGCATAGTAAACTAATACTTGCGTTTTTAAGCTATTAAAAAGTTTTTTTTTGCTTTTTTGCTTTATGCAAAAGCTGTATTCTTTCGCGTAAGCTTTGTTAAAAGTATAGCAATTTTCAAGTAATTCTTAATAAACTAGCAATTAAAGTTTAGAAACTTTAAAAAAAATTGTATTTTTTTAACGTTCTTAAGTTGTAGCTATTTTTTAACTACTTTAATTTTGTCTTCGCTTATGCGTACTCTGTTTGCTTTTACTATGTATTTAAAAAATGCAACTTTGCGCTTGTAAAATTCGCACTTTTCTAGTTTAAGTTAAAATTTAAACTAGTTAAAGCACTTTAGTACTATTTTAACATGTTTAACATAGTTTTTTTAAGTTTTAAAATAGATAAAAATGTTGTCTAGATAAGCAACAACAAAGATATCTAAGTGCATTTTTAACACGTTGTTAATAAGCTTTTAAAAAGTTGCTAAAGCATTTGTAAGCTTAAATAGTATAATAGTGTATTTGTAGTATTTGTATCTCGTTTAAAACGCTGTCTTTTATTTTTTACTTTTTTTAATTTTAATAAAGTAGTAACTATCTTGTAGGTTAAGCGCTGTAAAGACTTTTACGTAAAATAATTAATCTCGTAATTCTATAATATTTAGTAAAGAGTATTAATTTTTAACTGTAATGTTGTTGAGTTTTTAATAGTTAACGCATATTCGTAGTACGCTGTTTTTCTTTAGTACAAAAATAATTAAGTATTCTGCAAGTAACGTAATCTACTACCGAAAGCGACAAACCACTAAGAGCGACAAAAAGCTTGGCAGCACCAACTTATGTTACGCATTTTTAATTTCATTGCTATTAAACAAGAAGCCTGCGTACGTCGTGCTAGCATCTAATTTAAAAGCTTTTTCTGTATTCTTTTGGCAGGTTCGGGCATTGTGCCTTGTATCACCACAATTTTTACAGCGCCGTAGAGCTAGTTGTGCTTTTTCTTAACTCTCTCTACTACGCGCTTTCTTTGATAGCTAAGGCGCTGTAGACGCTTTAGCAGCTACCTACGCTAATTCGTTACTATACTCTATCGTACTACCTGTCTGAATTCGCTTCTGTTTGCGCGATTTCCGCTTGGTTGTCTCTGCTAATTGATCTTTAAGCTCCTTGATACGGTAGTCCTTAAGCGCGTTCTGATGCAGCATTAATTTAGCTCCTTTTACAAGCTAGAAGAAGCCGCTCTGCGCTGAAGTTAGCGATCTAGTAATAGAATCGCGTACTAGCTTTGATTGCGATCCAAATTCAAGCGTATTGCTTAGAGTCTTTAACTGCCACGGCGTTTCTAGTGCGGAAGGTAGTAGTAGGGTACACAGCCGTACTTCAAGACAATCAAGGACTACCTGCGCGTTGATAGAGACTAGCCTTAAGGCCTTAAAAGCTTTCTTGCAGTTCTCTGTTGTAAACACCTCGAAAAACGCGCCTCTGAAGGCTGGCAGGAAGCCTTCTTTGTTGATATAGAAAACGCGCCGGCGCGCCAAGTCCCAAATGCGTTGAGAGTACTTTAGCTTCAGCGGCGAAAAGCAGACCACATCCAGCGGCTGAAGGATATAAGATGAATGGGCCGGCATGCAGAGCGTAAGGATCTTGTTCTCAAGGCAATAGTCTTTGAAATTCTGAGATTGGTGGCTCTCATGGCCGTCCAAAATGAGCAGCTGATACTTTCCTACCTGACGCGCCTTTGTATGCGCGTCAAAGTGCTTCAACTACTCAAGACCAAGAGCGTTGTTTGTTCAGCCGTTCTTAGAGACTGAGAGCTTCTAATTGCTAGGTATAGAGTCCTCCTCGTACCATGCTGAGATGTAAACGCGCCCTTTGTAGATAATAAACGGCGGGATCGCGTACCCTGCGGCGCAAATGCTCTAGATGACTGTTACCCACTCTCGATCGCCTGGCTGGATAAGATTAGGTCGAGTACGTCTTTGAGAGCTTGTAACGACCTTCATGGAGCCAATTACGCCCATCTGGAAGCTAGTCTCGTCAAAGTTGTGCACGTCGTCGTCGTGGACGCCGTACTTGGCTTTGGTGTCCTCCACCAGCTTGAACCACGCGCCAATTATCTCTGGATCCTTTTGGAGTATTCTCTGCCTATCCTTGGCTCGATTGAACGCTATCTTAAGCTAATCTGAACGCGTTACGAATCTCTTAGCCTAGTGTTTGCCAACTGGCTCCCTACCGCGCACACCTAGCACTTTATTAGCCATATCTGCCACCTCACACAGCCGGGGCGCGAATCCTCGCGAATCGAGGTTAAGTATATATCGGACGATCGTTTGCTCTTCAGTCGCTGTAAGCTTATAGCCGTTGGCAGGTGATTCAAGGCAAAATAGAGTTCCTTTGGCGCGTTTAGAGAGAGTATAGTAATTAACGTTAAAAGCAGCAGCAGCAGCTCGATAGCTTCAGAATTGGCCAGCTTAAAAGGCTGCAAGGGCAATCTAAAGCCTTCCTTCGTTTTGCTGTAATAACGCGTTGTTTAGTTGAGGCATAACAAGATAATGAGAGGAGTAGCAGCCTTGGCAGATTTTGTCGCTTTCGGTAGTTTGTCGCTTTCGGTAGTAGATTACGTTAACTGTAATAGTTGTATGTAACTTTTTTTTAAGTTATTTTTAATGTAATTGCGAAGTGTGCTTAACTTTTTTTCTAATAATTTGTAAATTAAGCTAAAAGTTAGTTGCTTTTTTTTTTGTAAAATAATTTTGTAGTTTTAAAGCTTGTGTTTTAGTAGTGCTTTTGCATCTACTACTTTTTAAAAGAAATATTTAAACTTTTTATACTTGTAGAGTATTCTTAAAAGTACGCTAATTTTTTTTTTTACTTTAACTTGTTAATCTAAAAGTTTTAAGTTAGTATCTATTAAGTTAAACTTTTGTGTCTAAAAGCTGTTCTTTGTCAATGCAATTATGTTAATTGTTTTTTTATTTACTATTAAACTTTGCTAATGCGTAGGCATAGTGTTAGAAACGCTGTTTCTACAACACTCTAGCGAAAGCGTATTTTTTCTTTAGTTAATCTAAGAATTGTGCTTTTTTAACTAAAAAAGTTTTAAAATAATGTTGTAAATAGCTAGGCCAAAGACGTTAAAAGCTAACTTCTTTTAGTATTATTTAATGTGCAATAGTACGTTACTTATTTTATGTGTAACTACTAGTTGTGCGCGTATAAGCTATTCGTTGGCACTAGCAAGTAAATAGAGCTGTTGTTTTTTTAGTAAGTATAGTTTAGCTACAAATACTGCTTAAGCGAAAACAAAGTTATTCTAGGCTCTTGTGTCAATTAAGGCTTTTATTAAATAACTATTAAGCTTTACTAAAAGCTTAATTTGTTTTACTAAGTTAATTACGTTAATTTATTTAACTTCGAAGTTAAGCGTTGCTAGCTTAAAAAAGAATCTATATTAAATTTGTTAGCTTTTTTAAAAGTTTAATGCTGTGCGTAGTTAGAGTGTAAGCAAGTTTACTACTAAGCTTAAGTACAGTTGCCGTTTACAAGCATTTTTATTATAAGTAGTTTTGCTAAGTTTTTTTTTTTTTAAAAGTGTAGTATGTTGCGTTTGTTTTATAAGTAGTATTCGCAAGTGTTGTTTTTGCAGTCAAACTATTTTTAAAAGCAGAATTAGCTTTTTCTTTTAGAAAACTATTTTGTGCTTTGTTTATTAAAGTAATAACTAAAATAGTAGTTGTAAAAGCACACTGTCTATAACATCTTCGCGTGCTTTGAATTCTAGTAGTTTAAGTAGTACTACGGTTTGTAGAAGTTCGCATCGTTGCGTTTTCTTTTAAAGCATTGTTAAAATTTTCTTGCTACTTTATCGTGCTAGTGTTCTTTAGTAGCCGATTTGTTTAGATCTAAAAGTAAAATGTCTTCTTTAAAGCGTTTTGTTTTTTTAAGCTTTTAATAAATTTCTCGTTTGTTTTTCTTTGTAAGCTCTTGTTTAGGCTTGTTAAAATAATGCTATACTAAATTCTTATAGATTAGAATTTATAGCTATTCGTTAAATAACTCGTATTTTTCGTTCGCTAATTTAAGGTTGTTACATATTAACTTTTTTTTAGCTAAACTTGTTTTTTTAAGTAACTATTCTCTCTAATTCTTAACATTTATAAAAGTAATTACTTTTTATTTTTTATTAATACTACTCGTAGCATTGAACAGTACGTTTAACTGTTAAACAACTTTGTTTTTTTAATAGTAGTTGCTAAAGATGTAGCTTAGTTTGCTACAATTATAGCAAGTTTTTGTTTCTTTGCTATACTTTAATTGTTTGTTAATTAGTTTGCTTTTGTTGAAGTTGTTAAAGTGCATAAGTTTGTATTTTTAAGCTAAGTTGTTTATGCTTATTAAGCGTAGGTGTTGTATTTGTATTTAACGCTAGCTAGTATTAAGTGTATAACTCTTGTTGCTCTTTAGTACGTAAAACTTTACTTTAACTTGCATTTCAATTGCGAGTTCGTACAACTTATTGTTAAAGCAAATTAATTTTATAATTAAATTGCGTAAAATGTCTGTAGCTGCTCTAGAGCGTATTAGTTTTGTTTTAACGTTATTTTTTAGCTTTTGCTTGTACATGCGCATAAGTGCTTTGTCGTTCTAGTTAGTCTAGATAGAGTACTATTAAAATAAGTTAGCGTAGTTTTCTACTAACTTAGTCTAGCGCATTTGTTAAATAGTTTTTTTTGCGATAGTAAGTTTGTTAGCGATTGCGTAGAATTGTTGCAGTTTGTTTTTAAACACAGCGCGATTTTTGAACATGCGTGTAATTATATCTTTGTTGTTGTTACTATTTAAGTACTTTTTTAAGTAAAGTTAAACTTACTTAAGAGCTATTTTTTTTATGTAAAAAGCTATTAGAAATGCCTTGTTAATGTCGTTAACTTAGTTATCTTCGAATTTAAAGAAAAAGTCGAACTAGAGTAACTAGTTCTTTAGCTTTAAGCGATTTTTATAGTAAAAGTTAAGCTTCGCTACTTTCGTACCGCTAGTGCGAGTATAAAGAAAAGTAGTTATTAAAGTGTTATTTATTTTAAAAGTCTTTAATATGTAAAGGCTAAGCGAACTTAAAAAAGTTGTTTATTAAACTTAAGTTAGTTCTTAGAGAATAAGTAAGTTTAATAAACTAAAGAGATTTGTATAGCGTTTAATACTAAAGCAGTAGCAAGCTTTTTTCTGCAAAAAGTATAAAAGTTAAAGTAAAAGTTAACTTTTAGATTGTAAAATTAAAAACAATAAGTTATAAAGGTTTATTGTTTAAGCTATATACGTAAGCGTGCTTTGTATAATTTTCTTACTCTCGTAGAGCTAATAAATTAGTAAAAGCACTTTAATTTTCTGCTCTTAAGGTGCTACAAAAAGCGTAAAATTAAAGAAAGTATATAAAAAAACTATGTTGTTAAGAGAAGTTCTTAGCTTACGTGCTAAGCTTACTTAAAGTATAACTATACTTTGTTACCTTAGACGCTAAAGTAAAAGCATTTTCTTGTTTAGTAGCTTAGCGCATTATTGATCGTAACATACTTCTACCTAAAGTTAACATTTGCAACTAGAAAATTAATTTTCTAGCTAAATATAAATAGTACGAACTATTGGCTATGCTATACAAAGTAGCTACACTAAGAAATCTTGTAATAATTGCTTTTGTTGCTGTTGCAATAACTTTATCTTTGTAGTAGTAAGTATGTTGTTTTGCAATTGCTAAGCGTTTTCAATTGCTGCGTGCACAAGCATAGTAACTTCAAAATTCTCGCAAAGCGCTTTTTTATAATTGTACTTGCGATTAAACTTTATTGTAAGCTTAAAGCAGTGTATAACCTACGTACTAGGCTAGTTTAAACTAACTAAGCCTAGATTGCGCTTTGCGCGTAAAAAATTAGCTATATTAGCTATAGCTACGAGTCTAGAAAAGAATTCGCGCGAAATAAAGTTAAGTATATGCTCTACGCTAGCGAATGAGTAGAAAGTACTTATTGTTGAGTATAGGTTGAGTTAGAGTCGCACAGACTTAAAGTTAAAATTAAGTTAGAGTAATTAAAGCGTAGGTTAAAGTTAAGTTATAGGTACTACTTTTAGGTTAATAAACCTATTATAACTAGCTGTTATAATTATAAAGAGAAAATATATTAAAATATAGAATTGTAGAAGTTTGTGCTAACTTAACCTATACCTACGCTAAAACGTTTTAGCGTAGGTATAAGTTAAGTTAGCACTAGAGTTTTACGTAAGCTAACTCAACTTTAACTCAACTTATACCTATTTACTACTCTAATATGCTTAACAACTACGCTTTCTTTAGTCTTTGTTAGATTCTTTAACTTAAGCTAGTAATTTACTTGTAGAGTCTATTCTACGTATTAGTAGCTTAGTATTAATTAATCAACGTTGTAAATAGCTACAGCGCGTTGCTAAAAGAGTATTGCATTTTATTTAAAAGCTTAAAGAGCAAGCTGTATCTAACGTTTTTTAGAAAGTTCTATTTAGTATTGTTGTTAAAGCATTACGTAAGAAAGTAGAGTTTAGTAAAAGTTTAGCAAAAGTAATGCACGAACTCGTGTAATGTACGAACTTGTAAAGTACATTATACATACTTAAATTTATAGAGTAGTAAGCTTAAGCTAATTAGTTATAGTGCCTATGCGCGCGATAAGCTAGTACAACTAATAAGCTACTTTAATATCAAAACATGTATTTTGTTTTAACTTTAACGCGTTACAACTCTACTAATATAAACTCAATTAAAGCTGCAATTAAAGCAATTAAATTAGGTAAAGCTAGCGCATCTTTCTCGTATCGCAAAGTTGCAAAATAGTTTAATGTTAATTGCACAACACTATTGCGAAGGCACAAAAGCAAAACGCAGTTCTATGCAGCTGCATTAGAAAAACAGCAATTACTTAACTTACAACAAAAAGCAAAGCTTGTATAGTACATAGAAAAATGCACAAAGCAAAGCTTGCTACCTACAAAAGAAATAGTACAAAATTTCGCTAGCGCAGTTGCAAAACATAAAGCTTTGTATGCGTAGGTTTCGCGCTTTTTGCATCGCTACGCTAACGAGCTTACTACTAAATAAAGCGCTAAAATTAATTGCAATCGTTACTAAGCTAACTTACATAAGAAATACAACTTATACTTTTAACTACTACACAAGAAAATGCATAAGTACAGCGTTAAAGCGCGCAATACCTATAATATAAATTAAAAAAATCTTTTTTGTTAGAATTACTACACGCTTAAAACGCGTTTTTTTTAAAGCAGTTTAGTAGGCAAAATTGCGTACAGCAGCTATACAAGATAGTAATAGAAAATAGATTACGCTTTTAGCTTATGTTTGCGCTAATAGTAAAGCGCTGCTGCTTGCTTTTATCTACGAAAAAAAAGCTAGCTTGCAATTAAGCTAGGTTAACAACGTTAAAGCTAGAAAACACTAAGTATTTATAGCGAACTTAACTTTAGAATAAACAAACAACGATATTAGATTAGCTTAGCTTAACTAGCTATTTAAGCGCTACACAAAGCAAAAAGCGCTTAGCAATAGCGCTTTTTTTTCGTTAACAGCTACGGTAGCTACTTTACGCGCAAGTTTATAAAATTTTGCAACGCTAATAAAATCTTACTAGCTATTTTTTTTTTTTTACTTACACTTTACAGCTGCTTGATGTAGTATTGTTTTTTTTTTCTTTTAAACTACTACTTGCAAGAACTTTACTACTACCTACACTAATTGCAAAAGCTTGTTAGCGTTAAAAAAAGCAACTTTTTCTAATATTTTAGTTAGCGTAGGGAACTACAATAAAGAGAAAAACTATATAAAAGAGTTTTAAGGCTACGAGCGTGTAGCTAATAAATGCAAAAGTTATACTCAAACGCTTTAACACTACTACTTTAGATTAAAATAAAAATACAAAACTGCAAAAGCTTAGTAATAAAAATAGTTAAAATAATATACAAAAAATTCTAGACACTGCAGTTGCAAATAAAACGAAAAGTAAAGTTAAACGCTTTGCTAGTACATTACACTTTCTACAAGTTCAAAACAAGCTACTCTACTACAAAAACAATAGCTTTTGCGCGGTACTTACTACAAAACGAGAGTATAAGAAAAAAAGTAAAGTTTTTAACTTGCAGCAGCGCGAGAAGTACTATAGCAGCGCTATACTATAAAGTCCTCGCAAAATCTAAAAAGCTTAAGTGCGCAAAATAGTTAAACAGCGCGAAAAAAAGTAGCAAAAACTCTAAAAAACTTAGGCAAAAGAGCTTAAAGCTGCTGCTACACTATATAAAACAAAAATAGTAAAAAAAGCAAAAGCGCTACGACAAATTACAAAAAAGCAGCGTAATAAAAAGCAAAAAGCAAAAGCTGCAAAGCTAGCTACTGCGCGCGCGCTTAAAAAGTAGCAACGCAACGCTGCAACTTTACAAAAATCTCGCGATATACTAAAAAAAAGTAAGCAAGTAGTTTTACCTAGCGCTATAGCAAAATCTACAAAAAAGCGTTGTACTATAGGTACTACAAGTAGTGTTAATACTACATTTCTACTACTACAGCTTCTACTCAAAACTACTACGCAAAGCCGCTAAATCAAAGTACTACAAAAATTTAAATAGTGCAAAAAATACGCAAGCTTCTATATAGTACTACACTAGAAAATTTTATAATAGTTAAATTAATATATAGCTCTACAGCTTCGTTTTTGCAAGTGCTAATTTTAGTTAAAGTAGCTTATTAGTTGTACTAGCTTATTGCGCGCACGAGTACTATAGTAGACAATCTACTAGCGTTTTACATAGATTAAAAAAGAATTTTCTATTCGCTTATTGTATTAGTGCGCGTAGCGTTCGAAGTCGCGTAACATTCGCCAAATACTAAAATACCAAATAAACTACTAAATCTAACGCGTTGCATTTTAACTACTGCAACAGCTATAGAGGTTGCGCTTACAGCAATTAAATTGCTTAAACAAAAAAAAAATTTACGTACTAAGAAATTGCTAATTAGTTTAGTATACAAAGGTTTATACTATTTTGAAAATACTAAAGTCGTTAAAAACTGTAAGCAGCTAAGATTATCAACTAACAAGCTTTTAGCTTACAACAAGAATTAGAGCTTGTAAGCTATGTTAAAAACTTTACAAAAAAAAAGCTTCTTTCTACAAAAGATATAATACAAAATTTTGCAACTACAATAGCTACTAAGCTTGTAAGCAACGCTTAGGTAACGCGCTTTCTCTACTAACAAAGCAGTTATCTAATCTCTAAATAAACTTTTAAAATAGACTTTTTTCTTTACAACGCTAATTTAAACGTTAAGTACGCGCTGTATTTCAACTTGCTGCATTTTAAAATAAAGTAGTACAATATACAACCGCGTTACTGCTACAATATAAATAAAAAAAGCTTTATAATTAGTGTAACAAGTTGCTCAAAACAAGTGTTTACTTAACGGCAATAGAAAAAGAAAAAAGTACAAGCATTACTCTAAAATAGCTTTTGTAAGTAGATAACTTTTCTAGTAGCTATTTGCGCTAATAGAAGCGCGCTACTGCTTAGTTTTATTTTCTAAGCGTTATTAGAGTTACTGCAATTAAGCTAGGTAGCTAACGTTAAAGCAAAAAGCACAACGTTTTTATTACTTTATTCTTGTTTAGCTAGACGAATAATAACGTTGAATTAGCATAGCTTAAGCAGGTTTTCAACTGCTACACAAAGAAAAAAGCGCGCAAAAAACAAAACTAGCGTTTTTTTATACTTAACAGCTATAGCAGTTACTTTACACAAGATTTTATCAACTACTGCAACTTTTATTGTATACTCTTTGCTATATTTCTACTTTATAGTACTTATACGCTTTAGCTACTTAACGTTGTTTACTTTAAACTTTATTCTAGCGCCTACTCTAAAGAGCTTACTAATTACTTTTAAAAAACCTAAGAGCTTTTTGCAGTTAAGAAAAGAAACTTCTTTTTACTATTCTAGAAAGCGTAGGAGTTTTCTTTTACAATAGAAATTATTTTTAAGTTCTTTGAAGCTACTAGTATATAGCCTATAGAACTAGAGGTTATACTCAATTAGTTTCAAAAAAAAAATAGAAAGTAGAGAAATAGTAAATTACAATTTTTAGCACTAAAGAATAGTAACTAGCGTAAAATAAAGCGTTTTTTACGCTTTGCAGTAAAGAATAACGCTATAGAAAAAGCAAAGTTGCTTTTTCAAACGCTTTACTAACTTTAAGTGCAAAACGAGCTACTACACTATAAAAACAATAGGCTAAAAAAAGCGCTTACTACTAAGAAAAAGCAAAAGAAGCGCAGCAAGCTTTTTAACCTACAGCAGCGCAAGAAGTACTATAGTAGTGCTATTTTCTAGTTTTTGCAAAAGATTAGAAAAGCATGTGCATAGAAAGTAGTAAAACAATAAAAAAAGCATAAAAAGCAACTTGCAAAGGCGAACAAGAAAGAGTTTCTAGCTACTGCTAAGCTACTTTGAAAGCAGCAAGCAAAGAAAAAGCGTGTAGCAAAAAAAGCAGCTAAAGTAGTACGTGCTAGAAAGAAAGTGTAAAGGCTAAGCGAACTTGAAAAAGTTGTTTATCAAGCTTAGGTTGGTTCTTAGGAATTAAGTAAGTTCGATAGACTAAAGAAGTTGTATAGCGTTTAATACTAAGGCAGTAGCAAGCTTCGTTCTGCAAAGAGTATAAAAGTCAAAGTAAAAGTTAACTAGGTAATTAAAATTAAAAACGATAAGCTATAAGAGTTTATTGTTTTAACTATATACGTAAGTGTGCTTTGTATAATCTCCTTGCTCTTACAAAGCTAGCAGATTAATAAAAGCACTTTAATCTTTTGCTCTTAAGGTGCTACAAAGAGCGTAAAATTAGAAAGAGCATATAAAGAAGCTGTATTGTTAAGAGAAGTTTTTAGCTTACGTGCTAAGCTTACTTAAAGTATAGCTATGCTCTGTTACTTTAAGCGCTAAAGTAAAAGCATTTTCTTTTTTTAGCAGCTTAGCAGATTATTGATTGTAATACTATTTCTCTCTTTCTATGCTTCGTTCTCGAAGCTTTTTTTTGCTATGCTAAAAGCTTTTTTTTCTAACAGTACTACACAACGTCTTAACTTTGCAATATTTATTAACTTGTTTAAAAACATTATGCTTGTTGCTTGCTAAAGCTGTTGTTTTGCGAGCTTAGTTTGCAAAGTGCATGTTTGTTTAAAACAGTGTAATAAGTGTAATTGTTAAAATCTTAAAAACTATAACATTTAGATTTTAGAAAATAAATAAGTGCTTATTTGTTAAGAGCGCGAGCGTTTTTAGGCTTAGCTAAAAGTAGTAAAAAAAAAAGCAGCAAAAGTTAAGTAAGCGCTGCGTGAAAATGCAAAGCGTGCAGCAAAAGCAATTGCAGTTAAAAAAGCAAGCATCTCGTTGCTAAAATAGCAAAAAGCGACTGCGAGTTTTTTTAATAGTCTAGCAATGTTTTTTTTTACTTAGAGTGCGTTAGATAGCTTTAGTAACAAAGTGTAAAAAAGCAACGTTTTGTTGTACCTAACTAGTTTTAACAATACTATGCTAAGATCTAGTAGCAGTTTGTAAAGTTTGTGTTTAGTTTTTATGTATTCTCGCTATCTAGGTAGCTTAACTATTTAACTAGGTATTTTTTCTAGTTATTTACAACTTAGTGTGCAATAATCTTTTTAACTTTAAATTTGTTTTTTTTTTTAGTTTTATAGCGAAAGGTTCGCTAGAGTAGCGTTTGTAAGTTAGCTAGTTCTAACAAAAATATGTAAAATACTAAGTAAATCTTTGCGTTTTTAGGCAAGTTTAATTTGTAATTAACTAAGCTTTGTTGCTTTAATATTAAAAATAGTTTAACTTTAACGTTGTCTAGACTCTTGCTTAGTTGTTTAGTGCGCAAATTTTTTGTAAAAAGATAAACTCTATCCTTTCTCTTTAGCTAAAGTGCTATTTTTTGTTTTTAGTTAACATATAAAATGCTTTAGCGTTGCGCTATTTTAAGTTTACTTTGTAGTAGCTTATGTACTTTTTTAAGCTCTTTTACTACTTTTATAGCAGTTTTAGCTTTTGCGCTTAAAAGCGTTTTTTTAAAAAAATGTAAGTGTTTTTTGTAATTCGCGTAGTACAGTATTTGTTTTGTAAATTTAAACAACTTGTTGTTATATGCTAACTATGCTATTAGTAGAAGTTTTACTTAATTAGTTTGTTGTTTGTTGCTGTATATTCTTAGATATGTTTTTATAGTTTAATTTGTTTTTTTTGTTTATCTATTTGTTTGTAGATAGTACGCTGTTAATAGCTTGCGTTTCGTTTTAATTGCAGCTAACAGAGTTGTCTAATAGTTTAATGTAAAGAGCTTGTTTTTGTTACTAATAATTAATTTAGGTATTTTATAGTATCTAATAAGTTAATTTAAAAAAATAAATTCTAGTTGTTGTGCAGTGTACGTGTTCTTAAAAAGTATTATTTTTACGTACTTAGTAAATTAGTTAACTATAACTATAATAGCGTTGTAAGCTATTTTTATAGCAAAGTTTTTTAACAAAAGCAATTTTGTTACGAAATTTATAAAAATGTTAATCTAAAGCTTATTTAGTAGCTCTAAAGCTTGCATTTCTTCGTAAAAAGCGTAGGTACTATGTTTGTTTTTCTAATAGTTTGCACATTTTTTAACAATTGTAGTAACTTTATTTTTTATTCTGCTAAACTTGTAGTTTTGCTTAATAAGTTTTATTGTTCGTGTAATTTTAAAGTAACTGTAAACTAAGTTATTGTAATGTTGTTGTATAATTGCTTTTTGCAATTTTTTTAAAACTGTAATTGTAGTTTTTAAGAGCACGTTTAGCGTTCTAGCTAGTTTTAGTAATTTGTTTTAGTTAACCTTAAGTATTGCGGTGTTGATAATTTCTTTTGTTTTAGCAATATTATGTTTTCGGCTAAAAGCGTTAGCTTTGCTGTTATCTTTTTTTAGAGTGTACACAATTTTAAACTTGTACTATTTTAGCATTTCTAACTATCTAACTTACTTTTAGTTAAGTACTTTAGTAGTTGTAAAATTAACTAAGTTTTTGTAATTTGTAAATATTGTGAGTTTTAAGTAGCTTTTTGCGTATACTCTTTAATGCTGTAAGTATGCAACAATAGCTAGCAGCTTTTTGTCGTGCACGTTGTATTGTTTTTTAAATTTTAAAAACTTGCGTAAGTAATAAGCAATAGAGTGCTATTTGTCTTTGTGCAATTAACTAGCACATTGTTCTAGCGCAAAATCTAACGCATTAGTTTTAAAGCGTAAAAGTTGTTTTGCTTAGAATATCTAAAAGCATAGTAAACTAATGCTTGCGTTTTTAAGCTGTTAAAAAGCTTTTTTTGCTTTTTTGCTTTATGCAAAGGCTGTATTCTTTCGCGTAAGCTTTGTTAAAAGTATAGCAATTTTTAAGTAATCTTTAATAAACTGTTAATTAAAGTTTAGAAACTTTAAGAAAAATTGTATTTCCTTAACGTTCTTAAGTTGTAGCTATTTTTTAACTACTTTAATCTTGTTTTTGCTTATGCGTACTCTGTTTGCTTTTACTACGTATCTAAAAAATGCAACTTTGCGCTTGTAAAATTCGCACTTTTTTAGTTTAAGTTAAAAGTTAAACTTGTTAAAGCACTTTAGTACTGTTTTAACATGTTTAACATAGTTTTTTTAAGTTTTAAAATAGATAAAAATGTTGTCTAGATAGGCAACAACAAAGATATTTAAATGCATTTTTAACACGTTGTTAGTAAGCTTTTAAAAAGTTGCTAAAGCATTTGTAAGCTTAAATAGCATAATAGTGTATTTGTAATGTTTATATCTCGTTTAAAACGCTGTCTTCTATTTTTTACTCTTTTTAATTTTAATAAAGTAGTAACTATTTTGTAAGTTAAGCGCTGTAAAGACTTTTGCGTAAAATAATTAATTCTGTAATTCTATAATATTTAGTAAAAAGTATTAATTCTTAACTGTAATGTTGTTAAGCTTTTAAAAGTTAACGCATAGTTGTAATACACTGTTTTTTTTAGTACAAAAATAATTAAGTATTTTGCAAGTAACTGTAATAGTTGTATATAACTTTTTTTTAAGTTATTTTTAATGTAATTGCAAAGTGTGCTTAACTCTTTTTTTAATAGTCTATAAATTAAGCTAAAAGTTAGTTGCTTTTTTTTTTATAAAACAATTTTGTAGTTTTAAAGTTTGTGTTTTAGTAATACTTTTGCATCTACTACTTTTTAAAAGAAATATCTAAACTCTTTATACTCGTAGAGTATTCTTAAAAGTGCGCTAATTTTTTTTTTTACTCTAACTTGTTAATTTAAAGGCTTTGAGTTGGTATTTATTAAGTTGAACTTTTGTTTTTTAAAGCTGTCTTTTGTCGATGCAATTACGTTAATTGTTTTTTTATTTGCTATTAAACTTTGCTAATGCGCAGGCATAGTGTTAGAAGCGCTGTTTTTGCAACACTCTAGTAAAAGCGTATTCTTTCTTTAGTTAATCTAGAAATTATGCTTTTTTAACTAAAAAAGTCTTAAAATAATGTCGTAAATAGCTAGTCTAAAGACGTTAAAAACTAACTTTTTTTAGTATTATTTAATGTGCAACGGTACATTATGTATTTTGTGTATAACTATTAGTTGCGCTTGTATAAGCTATTCGTTAGCACTAGCAAGTAAATAAAGCTGTTGTTTCTTTAATAGTTGTAAGCTAGCTACAAATACTGCTTAAGCAAAAACAAAGTTATTCTGTGCTTTTGTGTTAATTAAAGCTTTTATTAAGTAACTATTAAGCTTTACTAAAAGCTTAATTTGTTTTGCTAAATTAATTACGTTAATCTGTTTAACTTTAGAGTTAAGCGTTGCTAGCTTAAAAAAAACTTTGTACTAAATTTGTTAGCTTTTTTAAAAGTCTAATGCTGTGCGCAGTTAGAGTGTAAGCAAGTTTGCTATTAAGCTTAATTGCAGTTGTTGTTTACAAGCATTTGCAATGCAAGCAGTTTTGCTAAGTTGTTTTTTTTAAAAAAGTGCAGTATGTCGCGTTTGTTTTATAAATAGTATTTGCAAGTGTTGTTTTTGCAGTTAAACTACTTTTAAAAGCAAAATTAGCTTTTTTTTTTAAAGAACTATTTCGTGCTTTGCTTGTTTAAGTAGTAAGTAAGATAGTAGTTGTAAAAGCACACTATCTATAACATTTTTGTGTGTTCTAGATTCTAGTAGTTTAAGTAGTACTGTAGTTTGTAGAAGTTCGCGTTCTTGCAGTTGCTTTTAAAGCTTTGTCAAAAAAATTTTGCAGCTTTATCGTGCTAGTGTTCTTTAGTAGCTAATTTGTTTAGATTTAAAAGTAAAATGTTTTCTTTAGAGCGTTTTGTTTTTTTGAGCTTTTAATAAATTCCTTGTTTGTTTTTTTTTGTAAGCTATTAGTTAAGCTTGTTAAAATATTTTTACACTGCTTCGTTGTAATCAAGTACATTGTCTTAAAGTAAAATGTTAGATTAATAGATTTTTCGTACTTGTTTTTTTTTAATAATCTAGTTTTTATGTTTTGTAGTATTTGGTAGGTTTAGTTGCTCGTCTAGTAACTCGTATTTTTTGTTTATTAAAAAGTTAGTATCGTTGCAAAGCAATTTTCTTTTAGCTAAACTTGTTTCTTTAGGCAACTGTTCTCTTTAGCTCTTAACATCTATAAAAGTAATTACTTTTTATTTTTTATTAATACTATTTGTAGCATTAGATAGTACGTTTAACTGTTAAACAACTTTGTTTCTTTAGTAATAGTTGCTAGAGATGTAGCTTAGCTTGCTACAATTATAGCAAGTCCTTGTTTTCTTGCTATACTTTAATTGTTTATTAATTAGTTTGCTTTTGTTAAAGTTGTTAAGGTGCATTAGTTTATATTTTTAAGCTAAGTTGTATACACTTGTTAAGCGTAAGTGTTAAGTTTGTACTTAACGCTAGCTAGTGTTAAGTATATAACTTCTATTGCTTTTTAGTACGTAAAACTTTGCTTTAGCTCGCGTTTTAATTGCAAGTTTGTACAACTTATTGTTAAAGCAAATTAATTTTTTAATTAGGTTGTTTAAAGTGTCTGTAGCTGCTCTAAAGCGCATTAGTTCTGCTTTAATATTGTTTTTTAGCCTTTGCTTGTACATGCGCATAAGTGCTTTGTTGTTCTAGTTAGTTTAAATAGAGTACTGTTAAAACAAGTTAGCGTAGTTTCTAGCTAACTTAGTTTAGCGCATTTGTTAAATAGTTTTTTTTGCAATAGCAGGTTTGTTAGCGATTGCGTAAAATTGTTGCAATTTGTTTTTAAACACAGCGCGATTTTTGAACATGCGTGTAATTATGTTTTTGTTGTTGTTGCTATTTAAGTACTTCTTTAAGTAAAGTTAAACTTACTTAAAAGCTGTTTTTTTTATGTAAAAAGCTATTAGAGATGTCTTGTTAACGTTGTTAACGTAGTCATTTTTAAACTTAAAAAAAAAGTTAAACTAGAGTAACTAGTTTTCTAGCTTTAAGCAATCTTTATAGTAAAAGTTAAGCTTCGCTACTTTTATACCGCTAGTGCGAGTATAAAGAGAAGTAGTTATTAAAGTATTACTTATCTTAGAAGTCTTTAATATGTAAAGGCTAAGCGAACTTAGAAAAGTTGTTTATTAAGCTTAAGTTAGTTTTTAGAGATTAAGTAAGTTTAATAAACTAAAGAAGTTGTATAGCGTTTAATACTAAAGCAGTAGCAAGCTTCGTTCTGCAAAGAGTATAAAAGTAAAAGTAAAAGTTAACTAAGTAATTAAAATTAAAAACAATAAGCTATAAGAGTTTATTGTCTTGACTATATACGTAAGTGTGCTTTGTATAATCTCCTTGCTTTTACAGAGCTAGCAGATTAATAAAAGCACTTTAATTTTTTGCTCTTAAGGTGCTATAGAGAGCGTAAGATTAGAGAGAGTATATAGAGAAGCTGTGTCGTTGAGAGAGGTTCTTAGCTTACGTGCTAAGCTTACCCAAGGTATAGCCGTGCTCTGTTACCTTAAGCGCCAAGGTAAGAGCATCTTCTTCTTTTAGCGGCTTGGCGGATTATTGATCGTAACAATAAGTAAAGATTAGATGACATCTAGAGTTAGCAACGGTAACTTCGGACGCTTCAAAAATCAACTCTTAGGTAGCTGTAGCGACACCTAGCGTCATTACAAAAAGTCTATATAAATTACTAGGTAGCTGCGATAAAGTTAGCAATAATTGCGCAGTGTTTTTATGCAATTACGTGGAAGAGTAGTAGTGTTGAATAGTTGCTCAGCTTACTGTGTTTGCTATCGCCAAAACTCTTCAACTCTGCTAGCATATTACCTTGCTTCGCGTCGAACTTAGTCTTATCTCTGTAGGCAGCGTTATATTGTCGAGCCTTACGCTTTTGCTTCTCTGTAAGGCCTTGATACTGCTTACACTACTTAGCTGCCTTGCGCTTTATCGCAGAGAGGAGAGAAAGTAGCGCCTTGTAGTTGCTACACTATATCTCCATAGTCAACCCATACGTATCGTCTATTATTTAATTGAGAGTCTACCTCTCCCGTCGAAACAATTGGTAATAGACTGTCGCTTTGACTGCGTTTGGGACAGCTGGATCGTTAGCTGCCTAGTACGTAAAGAAGTTCCTTGCGTGGTAATAAAGCGACCTAGGAATTGCCTTATCCAGGTCTACCCAACGAGGCCTCTCTGCGCTAGGTAGGACATCTGTAAGATCAACAGCCTTAGGGCTAGCTCTACGTGTAGCACTTGCAGGCGCTTTTAGCGTAGCTAGCAATGTTGGTTGCTAGCTGTATTGCCCCCTCTGCAGCCGAATTAGCTTACTCATTTGTGTAGACATAATTGCTCCTTGCATCTGCTGCAGAGATTGCCCCACGCCGGCGGCGTCGTTAGGTGCCTCCTTTTGCTTTTTTCGCTCGCGATCCTTTTTTGCCTGCTTTTTTGCTCAATAAAGCGTCGATCGTACATGATCCGACGGCAATTTTACGCTGCCGTAGCCGCCGTCAATCTCTTTACACCATATGGCGATGATGTTGCCGGAAACGGGAAAATGATTTTCCCAGCGATCTGGCCTGCCGTTTGCTTTCCTGGCTACTTAGCAAGTATATTTGTTGTTTCTGCAGTTCGTATTTCTACACTGCTACTCATCTCGAATCTCCATCGCATAGCCGTTGCTAACAACCCTAGCCTCGATCGTATTGGCAAGCCCTTGCTCTTGTATATTTGTGGCAATCCGTAGCCGCTGAGATAGCGCCGGTGCAGAACCAGCTGCCGCAGGAGCATCCGCTGCTAGCGCAGCTGCTACTAGCAGCAGCTCAAAATCCAGGCTCGGTGGCTATGAGTATCGATCAAGTATTCTCCTCAGCGCCTTTTTTACTTTGTGGAAGTCCGTTGGGCAATCTCTGCGCAGCGAGATCACCCAGCGATCGTTTCTTGTCATCTTTTCATAATAAACAGTGGCTGTTACACTGCTAACCTCTACAGGCATATTTTTCCGCTGCTCAGCGAGCGTACGGTTAACCTACTGCCAAAGGTTCTACTGTTCGATCTCTACAACCAGCAGAGAGTCGCTGTTATACGCAGTGTTGATAACGCCCTTTTCTAAGTTGCCTACGCCTGCTCGCCAGCGTACACCTACGGCAACTCGATACTTAGCTAGCTCGTCATCGCTGGCCTCATCTTGACCTACAAACAATCTCTAGCTGACGTCATTGCTAGAACACCTTATAGCCCTCTCTCGCTGGCTTGCTTCTATCTCCCGTACACTCTCTTGCCTCGCCGCGAGATCTCTGCCTGCGAAATCTCTGCCCGCAGGCACGCTCTGTGGCCTCTCCTCGACAGTAGGCGCTATCTCCTCGACCGCAGCAGTCTCATTTGCGCCCTCTACGTCGCCAAATCCAGGACCAGCGTCGTTAAAAACGTCGCTGAGATCGTCGTCCTCGGTCGGCTCGGTGGGCGCCCCGGTGGGCGCCGGATCCTCGACGGGAGCGCGATCGTTGCTAGGCGTTAGCTCGAGGGGCATCCTCGCGGGGCCTTGTTTGCTAACTTGCCTAGACCTGCTACCTGCCTTTTTGGTGTCCCATTGTCTGGCTGGGTCTCGTTGATAGGCGCCTTGCGTTTGCCTGCTTTTTTCGCTGTAAGCGGGTTCCTCCCTGCGTCGAATGCTACGGGTAGCCGCCAAGCTCGAGAAGCTCGTTGGGTGCCGTTTTCGTCCATCCGAAGTAGCCCCGGGCGCCTATCACAGTTAACTATCTTATAAAACACCAAAATAACGGTTACTAACGTCGATATAGGGCAAAAGGTGAATATATTCAATAACCTAGGGGCTCTACAACCTCCATTACATGGATCTCCATACAAAAAAGCTATGGCCATGATGTCTCGGCGGTTTAGCGCTACTAACTCCCTACGCACGTTCCACCCTCAAGGTATTTTGCAAAACACCAATAACAGTAAAAGACTGTGCACAGTGCAGCTGCGCGGAAGCTTTGGAATTTGCCGGCTCTAAAAGCTTTAAGGGCAAGGAGGAGTCTGCCTTTGTGTTTACGTAATTGCGCGTTCGTAGGTGTAAGCATAGTAAGAGCAGGTTAGTGTTCGTAGTCTTGGCATTTTTTGGCCGGGTTACTGGTTTGGCCGGGTTACTGGTGGTTTACGTTAACCTAGATGTAACCTTTAACCCAACTCTAACCTAAAGCTTCGATTACCCTAACCAAACTATAACCCAACGCTTTGATGACTCTAACTTAACCCCTACCTACGCTAGAGTAACCATAACCCAACTTTAACCCAAGGTCTGTGCGACCCATAACCCAACCTATACCCATCGATGGGTACCCCCTACCCATTCGCCAGCGTACTCCTTTAGTTATGCTAAGTAGAGTAAGTAGCGTAAGTAGCAGCATCGCTAATTCGTTCAATGGCCTTTACTAGGGTGCTCGTTAACAATTCTCTAAGTTACTCTCTAGCACAATTACCCCCAGCCGTCTAAGTCCAACACGCAACTGCAGTAACTTGTTGGTAACCTGTTGTTGTGAAGATGTCACCTCTGAGGGTATACTAGTTGCAGTTTGTTTAGATAGACAGTTTGTTCCTGCTCATAAGCACTTCGTATGCACACTCTTTTCATTTACTTTACATTTACTACTCTTTCACACGTTTGCGTTCGCGCAGCCCCCTATCACGATGCTTTTGCTAACAAGCATCCTACGCTCTCTTCTAGTCATCTGCCTATTCTTTTCATGGGCTCAAGCATACTCGATCGATAAAAGCACTTGTAGTAGTTATCCGAAAGGCACAGAAAGTCTTGTCCAAAACACGATGGGGAGGATTTCTCAAGCATTAAGCTTTGTACACGACGGGATCCAAAATCCTATAGAAGAACTCGACAACACCAACGAAATACTCTACAAGAAACCTACAGAAAATTCGTTTGCGAAGTTATCAGGTTGGCAGCATCCCCGTTTGCTAATTCCTAAACTCGCTCTAACTATTGACAGAACAAGCCCTCCATTTGTTGAGCCGATGGGACTGGAGACACCGAAACCAACCATCCGACAGTCTTTACTTCTATTGCAAAGGCTCTGCATTCAAACCTGCTAGTGACTCTGCAGGATCCAAATGGATTGTCGCAAAATTGCCGCACGGGACAGGGGCGGCTGAGTACGATGGTCCCAGTTATCTGGACAAGGATACCCGCCCCGCGACCCACATCGCATGTGCTGCGGGTGCCATGACAGAATATATGTATTCTGATAAGCTGCTGGCAATAATCCTGTGCCCACCAATGATACTGGAAATTAGTAGGGGGTATACAGACACCCAGCCGATACACAATGAGCAGCGTCTCGAAGAGTATATGAACGCCGATCATTTTCTACTCAACGTATTCCGATCTTTGTATCAGTACGCCTTTCCTCAGCATAGTAAGTTTTCACTTGCATACAAATAATCTGAGCTGTTGACTGACGCAATCTGCTCGTCAATAGCAACGTCAATGATGGATGCAACTACAGGTTGGATTGAGAGTGAAGGTTTGAAACATGACCAAGCACTGACCAGTTTCTACTCGTTTGCGTATTGCGTTATGGGTACGTGAGCCACCCGCTCTGTGCTGCGTTTGCTAACAGAATACGTATAGCAAAGTATTTTACCACAGCGGTGCCGCACTCTGCGTTCCTAGGGGGACTTTGGTTTGACCCTCCAGCGTGGGCTGCATCGAAGGCGCTGATGCGAGATTGCGAGCTTATGGATGAATTCTAGCAAGATTTCTTTCTCTCTGAAAGGCGCAGTATATCTTCAAAGATTACGTTTGTATAGCACTTCTGTAAGCAGGTGGGGAGAGAGCATTAAGCCAAAATGTGATCCGTATTGTCCTTGACTGAGATATCCGTCATGCATGCTTGAATTCATAGAGTAGTGGGCCCAGGCTGATTGGTTGGTGGACAATCCACTAGCGATCTACATGGATTGAGAAAGAATTCTCCATTCGCCCATAGGCAGTCTCTGGAATGTTTCTATGGGCACTACGCTGGATATCCCGCTATCAAGGCTAAGACGCAGCCTATTGAGGTTAACATAGGACAACATAAGAGCTTAGCCCCCACAGAGGAAACCTAGAGTTAACGGGCGGAGACGGGCGGAATAGGTTGGATCGAATTCCCATCTATGTAGAACGCTGCAATCCACATAACTGTATAAGATCCCTAGACTTACACACCTCCATTAGGTTTAAACGCATAAAGAAGCTGACTACCTCGCCGCCCACGGAGAAAACCCCAGAGTTAATGGACGGAGACGGGCGGAAAGGGCTGGATGGCATCTCCATCCATGCAGAACGCTGCAATCCACATGACCGTACAAGATACCCTGGACTTGAACACCTCCCTCAGGTCCGAACGTACGGAGAATCCGATGTGATTATAGGTTACCTCATACCCTGTATAGGTATAGACCTGCTTGTTTAAGTGCGTTAAATAGCTGCTTGATTGAAGCAGTGCTAGGTGGGGATCGCCTGGCATTTTTGAAGGAACAAAGTGGCGTAAAGAAGGGATCCATCAGAGCCAGCCCCTGATGCCTTCCATGATAACGATAACTACTACCACCAATGTCGAGGTCTCTGATCTGAGAGGCCGGAGCTAATTAGCATTGATTGTGGGCTATTGCCATGACGACTAGTAAACTGCAGTCGTAGAATGCGGCTTCTGGCCCGTTCTATTGCACGACGTACTTCATGGTATGCGTTCCTGGGATCTGGGCACCATCGTATCTGGACACCATCGCACTCGGCTATTCACACGCCAGCTTTGCCTACCCGACTACCCACACGCTTCAACATTTCCAAATTTCTGCCCCATTGCCCATCCCACCCTTCTGTCTTCTCTATCCAGCTCGTATATCTCCCCCTTATTGGCTCACAAACAGCCCCCCCTCCCAACCATACGCCCTCGTCAACCTCCTCCCATACCTGCGCGCCCACGTAAAGGGCAACTTATTGCCTGGATGGGGCTCGTGGAACTGGATCGAACGTTCGACGTCTAGACTCCTCGGTGTGAACTGCCAAGCGGAACCCTGAAGTTTCTCGGCGGAGAACCCAGTGGATACCATGGCGTGCAGGAAATCGGGCCAGGCGATCTCTCCGGGTTGGTCGGGCGAGTTTGGGGAGTGGAAGAGGGCTTTGAAGACGCGTTGGGCGCGCTTGTCGACGATGATGGGACCTTGCTCGGGTGCGGCTTCGGGGGTGGGGATGGGCTCAAGAGCGTCCGGTGTAGTGGGAAGACCGCGGATCTTGACTTTGTCTTTGGTGGACACGGAGAGTTTGTCGAATGCGCCGGTGATGTCTTTGCTCTGGTCGTAGTGGGTGGCGGAGAATGGACGATAGACGTAGGCGTCTTGCGCGTGAGCGGTGGGCTGTTGGGGCTTGGGGTTCTCCTCCCATGGAGGCGTTCTCTGTATGGTGCGTTCACCTAAGATATGTTTGACGAGGGTGTGCGGAGTAGTTCCGACGTTGCGAAGCCAATGAGTATCTGCAGCATCCCAGAATGCGTCCAAGTGGGCCTCAGCCGCTCGCATGGTGTTGGTACTGTCGCGTGTCCTTCTTTTTTCAGCTGGGTATCTGAACTTGCCATCTTGCGGATTTCCTAGGGTGCATATAGAACGTTCTGTAAATCGGGCCGTCCTAATTCTGTTGAAGGTACGCAGCATTTTCTCCTGGGGGATGATCAGTTCCTTCCAACGCTCTCTAACTTCCACCCCGACCTTGTGGGCCCATGGCATATAGAGATGTAGTTGGTGGAGGCATTCAGTTACCACGGAAAGTCTTGAGATTTAGGTTGCTATCAATGGGGAGATAAAGGATTTGCCGCGGGGATGATTCTCCAAGTAGCCTTCAAGCTCATCCAGAAGGATATGCGTCGTGAAGTGATCTCGTACACCTTTATTTCCGAGCATCCACAGAAGTTTCAAAGCCCGATCCCTGCTTTTGTCGTCTTTTTCGAATTTAAATTGTCTTGTGATTGTGACCTTGTCTGGGTTTGGACCATCGAAGTTAGTTCGTGTATGGAATGATCGGACCGGAGGCGACGCCGAAAACAAACATTTAATCGTGTCAATCAGATCCAGACTCAAGGCCTCGAGGAGGAATCGCGTATTAACAAGTAATTCAAAAAGGTCCTGGGGCAGGTTTTTATTCGGATGAATCTCGTTCGAGTGTTCGATTGATAGATTGTGAAGCCGAATAATTCGACTCTGAATTTTATTCCATAAGAAGACAAGAGCATATGCGTCTGTTGTCATATGTCTCAATGCTTCATTGTATAGCGGGAAGTCCGTTGCGTTTCTGTGCTCTCTTCCTAAATGGTCGAGAATAAGCTCAGGCCTATGGTCTCTGTAGTCTTGAACGGTATCCGCGAAGAAACCCGGATCTTCTCTGAGAGCCCATACGTAATCGATGGCCTGTGCTCTCTGAGCAGATACGAGCGATTGAAGTCGTACTGAATCGAGGTCCGCTGGAGGACGGTAAGGCGCGTCCCTGTTGATGTTGGAGAGTGTCGAGACGGAAATTTCGTCGTGCGACAGCGGAAAGGGTTTCGGTCTTTGGAGAAGCTCCTTTGGCAAAGCCATCTTTCCAATCAGATCACGCACAATTCGGAGACCACAGCCCGCTAGAAACTTTAAAATATGTGACTGAATCTGTAGAATCTGCAGGCCATGGTCAACTGACACAGTCAGTCCGTTATTGATAGACCTAGTGAGACCCAACCGATCATTCCAGTAGACGAATTTCCCATTACCATCGCCACTGCCCCTTCCTATGAATGCCATAGAGTACTGATCCCTTCGAAGGGCGACAAATTCCTTTCGTTGTTTGAACAAGGGTGCCAATTCCAGGTCAGAATGCGCAAATTTATCCGAAAGGTGCCGACCCCGAGAATTCAGAAACATTAACAGAGCCTTTGGTCTAGAAAGATCTTCCAGATCAATGTATGGCCAACCGTGAGTTGCAACCAGATCAGGATCAGGTTTCAGGTGGGTCGTTTCGTATATGGGGAGGTCTGGCCGGTGGATGCGGTTGATATCCGGCCAGACTTTCAGAAGAATCTGCTTCCTTTGCGCTATGCTCTTCCTCAACCATCGTTTGCGTATATGATCTTCATATGTAATCAAGAGCGATCCCAGGACAGTCCACCACTTCTCAATCTCTCTAGTGTCCTCTCGCGCCTGAGCTCGACATTCTTCAATTGGAGCGATCTCGCAATCCGGGGCAATGTTGGCTATGTTCTGAAACACCTTGTCCAGAGCGGTTTGTTGCTGCTCATAGTGTTGAAAGGCCTTCGTAGTCGCTGACAAATAATTCTCGATCGCGTACTCGTCATCGCCGAAGTTCCGTACAGCGACGTCTCGTAGAGCTGCACGAGCAGCTTCAGCTTCGTCCATGTCGCCTAGCGTTTAGCACTGCCTACTGCAAGCTATGCAGCATATACCCACTAATAGACCGCTGTTGTAGGACGGTCGTAGATGATCGTGGTATGTCCTAAGTGCGAGATTCCGGTGGGGCTGTATAAAACAAACCCTGCAAGAGCGGAAAAAGGTAGCCCCGTTGGGTGGAGGCGTCACAGCAATGAGTCAGCAGTACCACTGTTTCTTGGAAACTTTCCAAATAAATAAAATAAGCAAGCGGTAATGTGAGAGTGTCCAAGTATCTTACCATTGCAATCCGAAGCTAAGAGGTAGCCTCTCATGTACACTCACCATTGTATTGCCTAGCAATGTTAGCACTCAGTCCCGATCCCTGTAAACCGTGTTTGAACTTACTACGAGGTCCTTATTCCAGAGGTAATCTCCAAGTGAAAGAGATACCCAGCGGTCAAGTGAAACAGTCCCCCTTAGCAACCACTCAGATTGACAATATTCTACCGATATATTCCCACGCAGGTAAAGTTCAAATCTAAAGCTAGAAGATACGCTCCACGACTTGGAAGGAAAGAAAGAAAGGATGTAGCCTAGCATATAAATGTATTACCTATCAAAGAGTCTAAGTGCTCTAATAAGAATAAGGACCAGCGACTAGCTTTGAGCAATATTTGAAAACACGGGGAAGCCTTAACATATCAAGACTCAAAGAAAGTAAAACCAATCTACGATATATGTGTAAAGAAGTATAAGGAGCTCTGTACTTTAGTTTATGTTTTTGGCGCTTTCACCAGACAATAATAGTCAGTGAAAATGACGTCAGAAGAGTAATAGAAACTGACAATGTATCTTGCAGCATCTGAGGATTAGGCCTCTGGAAAAGCAGGTACCAATGCAAATGCATTGCTTACTCTAGTGGTTATACATGAAGGCTGTTGTCAATGAATATCGCAATGTCTTGTGAGAAAATTATGCCAGGCTTCCCAACTAGGTTCATGCGATATCGTAAAGTTTTAGAGACCTAGTCATACTTTGATGTAAATTATCCGTGTCAAAGACCGGCATCGAAGGGCCATGAGAGATTAGCTGGATGGAAGCCATCGTCTTAGTATCGACTTTCGAGTCTCTGGAAGGACTATTAGTGTGAAAGATGTTGAGACTTGATGAAAAACAAGTCTCATCAAATGCTCACTTGGTGCAAAAGGACGAATGGACCATTGCGCCTCTCCATCCCACATCAGCAATCCACCTGTCAGCATTCTTTCCCTCCGCGGATGTTTTTCCTTGCACGCAAATTGCGGTGAGCAGACGCAACAATCGGTGAGATGGAAACAGGAAAACTGCATTCGATCGGAAAAGCAGACGTCAAGACGCATAGAGAAAAAGCCGACCTCACCAATGGGATCTGCTACCGGCAGACGCAGTGCTCGTCTCTCCGACCTGTCACCTCCACACCTCCCTTTCTTGACGCGCGGGTACCCGACGTGCAGCAACAGCACAGCTGGCACAACATTCTCGCACCCACCGATCGATCTCGACAGTACCCGTCGGAATGCCACGTTGCACGAAACCGCACATCGCGGGGAATGTTTCAATGCGAGATGCCAGGGAGGGGCGGCTTTCCCCAGACCAGGCCGTGTCGGAATGCGGGAGCCCCAAAGGTCGCAACGGTCGAGACGCCAGAGACGCCTTGTCATACCATGAGGCGGGTGTGGATAATCGCGACCCGTCGACCAGGGCTTCCCAATCGACAGTGCGAGAAGATGACAATAAGACAGGGATCTTGGCAGGCCTTGCACGACGAGGAAATCGGGCCATATCGCGGCAAAGCGGCTACACAATGGCGGGCCATAGACGCTGTTGCCATGCGACGTAGCATCGATCCCCGGGTCCAGGATTGCGGTCCAAGAGGCTCTGGGAGGCTGCGGACGTTGTGGATGGACGGGCGTCGACGTTTTCGTCTGGTCAAACTTGCGGTTGCGCGAGGCTGCCGACCCGCCGTTAGCTTTGCCTGCTTTCTGCTTCAATTTCGCCAGACAAAGTCAAGCCGGCAGCTCCATGTCATTGCGGAAGGGGTGCGAAGGTTTGACTATAGTCATTTTCTGCCGGATATCTGCCGGCTCCCCCGGATGCGATCAAGCACGGGGAAGTCGGGGGAGCGTGAACAGACCAAGGACGATTCGTGGGACCCTTTGCCGTCAAGGATTCGGCCGGCTCGAGCGTCCTTCGGCCGCCTTCTGGAATGACGATCACGGACGCGGCCGAGTCTTCTGGAAAAGGAGCACAACTCGGCCTGGGCCTGCTTGCATATCCCGCAACCTGGCAGAGCGGTTTGGGTGAATGCGAGAGTGACGGGCCATAAGCCTGCTTATAGGAGACAATTTGCGAGCTTCTTGCCGGCTTATGCTCGACCAGCCGAGAGGGCGTCATCGGTTTGAGAGAGCGTCCAGGCTTGTTCCAGAAGTGAGTGACAGACGAGGCTTGCGGGTGCGGCAAGGGGGTGGGGAAGTGGATGAGCTTCCACACTTCCCCGGGCGCAACCACGCGTCTGGGACGACTCAGCAGCCCTCGCGTGGGGAAGCGCATCGGCGTGCATAAGGCGGTCAGTGAGGCCCGTTTCGTCACTCTCTCGCGCGCAAGCCAGGCCTCCTTGCGTGTAAGACGACAAGGCGACAAGACGACACGGTGTCTTGCTGGCAGCTGCTGGCCTCTCTGGCGTCCCGGCTGCCCACGTCAGAAAGCGGCGGCAAGGTCTAGCGGAGCGGACGGGAGGGTAGGGGAGGAGAGGGCAGTTGGTTTGCTTGCTTGCTTTCTTCTTCCGGTGCTTGATATGGCGTCGCTGGCGGAGGCGTGGGAGCACACACGGCGGGAGTCCATCCGGCGGCGGCAGGAGGGCAGGAGGGCAGGAGCCGGCGTGCTTGTTTGTCGCAACCCCGGGCGCATCTGGAATATGGAGTCTGGACATGTCTCAAAACTCAAACGGCGTGCATATGCACTCGTCCTGGCGGTGGAGAGGGTGGAGACCGCAGTGGAGGGAAATGCCCGAGCGGGCGTGGGTGTGTGGGCGTGGGGTGCTCACTGCATCGGCCCGAAGGGGGCTAGCGGCCTCGCTCCGCTTCAATGTGCAACGCAGCAGAGAGCAGCAACCTTGGAACGCAAGGAGCGCGTTTGCCCGCCGCTGCCCCGTGGCCGCTGGATTGGATTGGGATCATGCACTTTGTTTTTGGCGAGAGCACTGCTATCCGAGGGCGAGTCAGGCCCGAGGGCGGTGAATGGCGGCCGCCGCGTATAAGGAGCGCTCTTCCCCTCGGGGCCCCGGATGGTCAACACCACTCGCCAGCTCAAACCACTCCAAACACACCACGCCAAACCTTACTGCCGTTCCTCCTTCCCACTTGTACTAGCTCCAGTGCCGCCGCCCACAAAGCCCACTCGCCCGCCGTGCCTCGCCCTC
This sequence comes from Massariosphaeria phaeospora, assembly GCA_011032825.1. NCBI lineage: Eukaryota > Fungi > Ascomycota > Dothideomycetes > Pleosporales > Massariosphaeria > Massariosphaeria phaeospora. The sequence continues at coordinate 621,978 of JAADJZ010000001.1, read as the reverse complement.
TCTCCGCACTCTTCCCCAGCTCAGAGACGCCCGCGCCTCAACTCGCCGGATAATTGGTACCAGCACCTCACAGGTACCGTCCAACCACACCCGCACCGCTACGCCTCCGCGCCCCAGATCCAGCCCCGTATCTCGCCCAGCCCAAAAGGTAAGTCCGCCTCCAATGCAGCCGTCTCCAATCCGGGCTTCTCATCATGCCCCCGAGTGCCAACGCATCCCCAGCAGCCCTACCCGTCCATCGCGCCCTGCCCTTGATATTAAACCTGACTCACCACCGCCAGGCCTTTCCCGCTACCTTTGCGCCCGTCTCCGACCAAGCCCAGCCCAATTCCAAATCTGCCAGCGAAGAGTAGCCGTTTCGTGGTCGCCCCGAGAACAGCTCATAAGCTGCGTCCCGAGTCGTCGAGCCCTCGCATTCCGTCTCACCCACTCATCGCATAGTCCGACTCAGCTCACATATCGTGTTTGTGCTACCGGACGCCAAACACACGTATATTAGCCTTACTGTGTCCCTCGCCCCGGAGTCCGCCCCAGAAGTCATTCTTCTCTGCTCCTGAGAAATTTATATTGCTGCGGCGTTTACGCTTCACAATCTCCGTCTCGACCTCCACGACATAGAAAGCTCACTTTCGCCACAACTCGATCGCAATACCATCCCAAACACTACCAACAACAACTACCTCCACAATGCCTCACTCCGCCAACCCGCTCTCCCCCCGCCAACGCCTCTCCATCCTCACCGGCAACTCGACCCTCGGCCACGACGTCAGCGCCGCCCTCAAAGCCTCCAACAATCCCTCGCGCTCGACGCAAGAAATCGGGGAAACGCCCGCGCCACCCCCCTCACCCGTCGACTTCTCGTTCCCCTCAACACCCGCCGAGTCGCGGAGTCCCGCTGGAAGCGTGTCGAACTGAGTCACCTTTGACCATTCTGCACATGCTGTCCTCTTCACCGATGTCGAGGTCAAGCCACATTTTCCTTTCACAACTGTGCATTTAGCGAGCGGGCGGGTACGGTGGATAGGTTCAGGAGGGTCTGGTCTGGCCTGGTTTGGCTTGGTTATAGGTCCGGTCAAAAACTTGGGTTGGGAGATACATGTACATTTCCTTTTGTCGCACGCATGCCCTTGCGCGCGTTGACCGCTGCATTTTCTTCTATTATCCAGCGTCTAGCGATATCCCCTTCTTGTCTATCCCCTTCTTTCACACTTTCCATCATCGATAGATCGACCGCCACTTTGTTGTTACACTACTACTAGACTTCTCTGGGCCAGCTTCGTCCAGCTCAGCTCACTTCAATTCTCGAAACTCTTTGCTTGGTAGAACACTTTTATTTAGGTACTACTTTTTCCCCCCTAGTTCGCTAAAAGATTTCGCTTTACAGCACCGCATTATTCCCCCTAGCTTTGGTAGGCACAGCTGCAGTGGAGTATATGGGTACATAAATAGATAATTTCTAGAGCGTTGGCACACTTTCTCTCACCGCTATTCACCGCTGTTGTTAATGGTGCTGCACGTCGATGTCACTGCCTCGGTCGATCGGTTGGTCTGCATGCATCTAGGTGGCATGCACCCCACGCCGACAGCTCAACTCTACTCCGCAACGCCCACGCTACGGAGTACATACACGTCTCCACTCCCCCACCATGCCGTCCCGTCTTCAAACTCAACGCCCACGTACGTATATACATATGTTATGTACCTTCCTACTTCACCACATTGTTAATCCAACCCGCAACCCGCTCCGCAGTGTTGTCCTTTGCACATGCCTTCCCCTTCCCCTTCCAACCACTTCGCTTCCTCCATGCCACGCCATCAGCTTACCCACCACATCCGCTACCCCAGCACAGCACACCGCGCCCCAAACCGACATATGAACACCGCCCCCATCTCCATCCCATCCCCACCCCGTCTCCACCACGCACCGCACCGCACCGCTCCGGCCCGCATGCGGCATCCAGCGAGCGAGGAACTGAACCGGTGAGAAGAACAATAAGCTGACCACCCACCTCGCCTCCTCTAACATACTTTGTAAGATGAGATGAGATGAGATGAGACGAGACAGCATGCTGCTTTCATGTCCGTGTGCGGCACGCACGCATGCACGCATGTCCATACATATAGGTGTGTGTGTAAGCCCAACTCAACTCACCCAAGATTACCACGACAAAGGCTATAATATAGTATAGTATGTCCTATAAGACAAGGCGAGATGAGGTGAGATAGGATGAGCTGAGATGACAACATCCGCACCAAAGTGTCGTCGTGTCTAGAATTCGGACCGTCGGACGATGTCGTTGGGGTGTGTACTTGTAGGTGGTATGATAAAACGTGTGGTATAGGTAGGTAAATTGGGCATGGATAAGCGTTATATGTATGTACCTACATATGTAACGTTATCCATGCCAACCTAGCCTGCTGGGACGGGGATGCGGGGTGCTGGTGCTGATTGTGTATTTCGCATGGCACTCCTTGGGTGCGACATATCGCATGCCCTTTCCGTTCGTTGGCAAACTGTATGAACCCCCCTCGTTAGTTGCGATGTTATTGCATCAATCCACGCCTCAGCACCGCCGCCTCAGCACCGCCGCATCATGCAACCATCGCATCGAACCTCGAACCACCCTCCAACAAGGCCGTCTTCTCCGACCGAACGCAAACGCAGAAGGAACCCCACCGTGCAGACCAGTTAAGGAAACCGCGCAGCGCGCATGCCGGTAGAAACCAGCGGCCTTACCGGTCCATCCCGGTACCCGGATAATCGCACGTGGCAACAACATTCGAAGCCAAGAAGGCGCAACCCGTGGACATTCCAGGCAGTTTCCTATTCGGGCTCATCGTGCTTACAGCCTGGATTGGATTGGATTGGATTCCTTCCTCCCCCACGGACGGACGGGCGGACGGACGGCCAACATGCCGTTGTCTGGTCCAGTTCCAACACCGTGAGATCTTTGTCTTTTCGATAGAGTGGTGCGGGAAAGTGTTTAGGGTACTTATTGCCAACGCGGGTGCAGTGCCGCGAGCGGAGGTGGGTGGGAGGGAGTTCGATAGATGGTGTGGAGGAGCAACAGGTTGCGGCCTGTTCCTGTTGTAGATACACATGTAGATCGTGATCCGCAGTGCCGCGCTGTTGTCCAATGTTCGGCTGTTGGTTGGGGACGGGGGACGGACGGGTCAACGGGATTGCGGGGTGCAGCGAGCGCACTCCGTCTGCACCTCATATGCGAATTGGTTAATACCTGAAATGTTGGTATTGATATCGCACCTAGGACGTTTGATTAACATAGGGCCGAAAACGGTAGAATGTCGCGTGCCTAAAGTTGAAATTCTCGTCTGCGTAGCGGACGAAATGCGAGGATCCATTCTGGACATCAACCTCGACCCGCGCCTCAACGACCCCGTCTCTTTGCCGGTCTATCTACCTACCTACCTACTCCGTATTCAAGCACGCACCCTACCACACACACGCAAAACCGAACTGCCTGCCCCTTTAGACGCGGAGCACCTCCATTTCCCAGCCGAAGATATAGGCAAAAAAACAAAATACGACCAACCCGTCGGCCCACCAACTCACAAAGGCGGAATTGGAAAAGTGTCTTCGAGTTACAGGAGTAGGATCAGGCTCGCGCTTCCCCGGACCAGGCCAGGCCTGGTGTCCGGCTGAAGCTGTTGTTAATAGTGGGAAAGAGTGGGTGAATTGGTGAAGCGACATGGTGTGTATCATCGTTCGGGCTGCTGTTGCGGCTAGACATTACGTGATATAGAACACGACTTTGACGGAAAATGTAAAAGCGGCGGAAAATGCATAGATTGTGGAATCCTTAACGGTTAGACGGTTGCTGACGCAGATCGATTGATGTGAGATAGCGGCGCTTGCGAATGCCATGCGCACAGCCCAAATGCACCCTCCTCAATATATACTACAGTTATAAACCTAAAAATACGGCGCACGCAATCTAGGTAGATGTAATGTACAGGGTGAATTACATAAGCTATTGTTGTACAGGAGTTACCTCATCAGACGGTTCTACGATGGAACCGTCTTGCACCTCACCTGGTTGCTCCTGAGCTTGAGCATTTCGCTGCGCCCTGAACTCATGGTGATTTGGAGACTTGGGCGATCCCAACGGCCTACGCGAAATTGGAGGTGGGGATTCGTCGGGAACGGGAGCATCATGGGTAGGCTTGAGAGCGAAATAGTAGCTGAGCGATGGAGTGACCGCTGCCGGGGAAACGGGAAATAGCTTTTTGGTTACAGAGCCCCAGTCTGGTTTGGGGCCCAAAGACTCTGCAGGCCAAACCGGCCTGTACGATACTCCGGGTTCATATCGTGGAGTGTCTGCTGCGACTTTGTTGATAACCGAGGGGGGGGTCTTGGGCGATCGAAGACGTTTGATCCGGCTTCGCAATTCATCAACGTCTAGGGTGCGGACCCGATTGGCCAGGTTCAGATCCGGTGGTGCCTGCTCAACTCGGGCCCCAGCTGCAATTGCTTGATCTATTCGGCTCTTGAAACCGACCTCGGTGGCTTCAGCGTCGCTCATAAGCTCTATTATGTCGACCCAGTTCTGGAAGCGCAATTCGGACAATTTAAACCCTGTTGAACATAAGGGTGGTTTAAAGTAAGAGCCAGGCGGCGGAGGCGGTGGGAGTGGCTGATGCGGATCTGTAGTGAACTCGTTATACACTGACTGCAGATCTTTGATATCTGCGGTGTTTGGTCTTGCAGGATCGAGAAACATGTAGAATGGGGTTTTACGTAATTCCAGCGGTTGACTGGACATAACCACTGTTGCTATGTTCAGCATGATCTGCTGAATTTTCTCAACTCTACGTTCGAATTTTTGGTCATCCATCAGGAAGAATGGTCTTGGACTGCTGGCGAGGACCACAGTGGGTTCAGAGAGTTCGGACAGGGCTCTTTCTTGTACAAGGCCAGAGGCTGCATGTCGGAAGGTCTCTAGTTGAGTCCGAAAGTACTCTTCATGACCAGCTCGTCCGCATGCTCGAGCAACAGTGATCCAGTCCTGGTAACCGATCGGCTCCCCAACTGTTTCAGCATGCGCGGTAAGCTGCGACCAGATACGTTCGATCGTTTCGGTATCTGCCAAATATCCCGCGGCGGTTATGATACTTCGGCGACCTATCGGTCCAATGTCTAATTGTGCCGCTTCGACATCGCGGAGTGTAGCAGTGAGAAGATCAGGGACGCGAAGAGAGCCCGCGAGATGAATGAGGCCTGTGAAAAGCCTTTCACTGGTTGGTAGACCAGCCTGGATGAGGCTTGACACAATCTTGTGCGCAGTGGCGACCAACTGATTTCGAAATACTGCTTGCTGCGATTCGAAGTCTTTTCCAAGCGGCAAGAAGGGCAAAACGGCATCGAAGGACTCGAGAAATGAGCCCCAATGTATACCGTGCACAGTACCACCAGCTTCAAGGTAGGCATATATTGCATTTGCGATGCCCTGGAGAATTAACATTCGGTGCTCCATTTTCGGACATGTTGTCATGGCTTTACGAAGCTTAGATATGAGTGTTGTGAGATGGTGGGGCTTTAACGCTACACCAGAACGACACGCAATGAGAAACACAGTATAAGCTTCGGATACGGGTCGCTCAGCCATGAAGAGTTCGAAGAACCGGGGAGGGACCTGGGCAGGATAGAGCCGGAGCGCGGTATCTAAAGCCAGATAGGCCTGTTTCCAATCTCCATTAATCAATCGGGCAGTCGTGATGCCTTGTAAGAGAAGCATAGGGAGGCCTTTGATGTTGGTGGCTTGGGTGCGGTCTGGTATGACGGCCTCGGGGGAAAGATGGTATTCCGCAAAAGTACCCGGAAAGCGCTTCAGGGCGTCCATGTAAAGCTCCTCCATGACTGGGAGAGGAGTTTGCCCTAGGTAAGCCAGCAGCTCGATAGCTGCTCCGAAGACGGCTGGGTTGAGGTAGGTGTCGTCTTGCTCGCTCAACCATTGCCAGAATTGTGCGCCCTCGCGGTACTTCTTGCACTCCTTGTATACTCCTAGCAGATGGACATGGGCAAGGGGGTGCGGGGGCAGGACACCTGACTGTATGTCCTGCACCAGCCGCTGCACAAAGAGAAAATGGTCCTCTTGCTTGCCTCCACTTAGGTAGATGTTCCTGATGAAGGCATGCAGGGCCTGGGCTATGCGGCGTGTGTCGCCAGCGTCCAGCAAATTGGCAGTCGCGAGGGTAGGGTAGAGGTCCATCAGGGTGTCAATGCTTCGGGCATCACACGAGTCTCGAAACTGCTGTAGAAGAGTGGCAGACTACATGGTCAGCTCCAGTCAACGAAAAGCGGACATGCGTCTCTCACCTCTCGCATGCCGGCATCGGCATGCTGCAGCTCTCCAGCTCTTCTGAGCTTCCAGGCGTTGCGGCCCGAGAGCTTTCCCTTGCCTTTTGGCTTCTGCTTCGTCTGCTTCGTCTGCTTCGTCTGGGTGGCATATGTCGCCCGTGGAGCGCTCGTCTGCGCGGTCGAACATTGCGTGTTGAGAGCGGCCAGAGGCACGGGGGTGCGCAGGAGGCGAGGGACAAGGAAAGGCGTGGATGGGCACACGAATGCGGCAAGCGACGTGCGTGGAAGCAATGGCATTGCTCAGCGCTTGCCGTCGAAAATCAGAAGTCGGGGATCGAGGAGAGGAGCGAGGATATCTGGATGGTTGCAGCTGGGGTTGCACTTTTCTTTCTCCAGGGCTGCCACGCCAAGGCCGCGTGATTGGCCGGGGCTCCGCTGGACAGGGCGGAGGAGACACCTCTCAAAACCCCACAGCAGTTCACGCACCACCACACCCGCGACGCAGTGTCGAGCTACTCCACGACTCGGGACGCCAGCTGTGCCTACGCAACAGATCCCGCGGACTGCCTGAATACCTCCCCGCGGCTCTTGCATTGGCGCATTCTTCACCATGGCCGGCCCGCTGTCGCTCTTCAGCGTGTCTGCAATCCTCATTCTGGGTATGCGCAACAAATGACGGGCTAGTGCCGCCACCACAGCACGGTCGAAACTTACTCTTTGTGTAGCGATCGACGATGGCTCTCGGATCCTCACCAAATACTACTCGAATCCCCACCCACCGGCGGGCAACCCGACCGATTACCCTGGCCAGATCGCGTACAAGACGGTCAAGGACCAGAAGGCTTTTGAGAAGGGATTGCTAGGTGCGCCACCTCGGATCTCGGAGAGGTATACTAGCTGTGGCTGACAGTCACGTAGAGAAAACGGCGAAGCAGACCACGGACATTATATTATACGACCAGAAAGTAATCGTGTTCAAGATGGAGTCGGACGTGATGCTCTATGTGGTAGGCGGATCTGATGAGAACGAGGTTCTGTTGTACAGGTAGGGCAGATCTAGTACAGGCTTGAAGAACTGTTTTCCAAGTACTGATTGATCTAGTGTCGTCCTTGCGCTACGAGACTCTCTGAACATCCTGTTGAAGTAAGTAGGATCACGAATCGCCAGGCTTGCTATTGATCAGCCTACAGGAACTCCGTCGACAAGCGCACCGTAATCGAGAACTATGACCTCGTGGTATGTCAATATAGTGTACTGTCTTGCAGCTTCTGACGTAGTACAGTCCCTCGCAGTCGACGAATTAGTGGACGACGGCATTATACTCGAGACCGATCCCGTCATTGTGGCCTCGCGTGTAAGCCGACCGCCAGCGCAGGACATGACTTCCATGAAGAACATCGACCTTTCGGAGCAGGGCTTTCTGAATGCTTGGGAATTCGGCAAGAGACAACTGGCGGAACGGATACGCCAAGGGTTATAGACACGGGCAGGACGGGTGGTCATGGCGTTGCAGGCGTTTAGAAGGCAAACTAGGCTTAGCGATGGTGGCATGCTCTTCGGCTCATGAGCTCCAGAACGGTAAAGCGGAGTAGTACGTTGAAGTAGAAGGTGAATCCCTCTCATGAACGCAGAAGCAACTAGCTGGATTCACCACCTGCCCGCTGTGAAACTGTTCAGATATCACCCTGGAACTGTACTTGTATGCAAGCGCTTATGTAAGGCAGGCTAATCCCAGCCCTATGCGCCACACCCTGCCGGAGCCCGCACCTCCATCATCATCCCACCAAGTACCCCACTCACGCACTCCGCACTCCGCACGCCACCACCACACCCGCACACAGTACACTATGAAGCAGCGGTTTTCGTCGTTGGATGTAAAGGTATCCAGCCCGGTGATCCCCAGATTTCTTGCCCTGACGATGAATAGGTCATTGCCCACGAGCTCTCAAACACGCTCTGTCCGCTACGAGTTAGCAACATCTACGACTTGTCCTCGGTATGTGCGGTAATCTCGGTATGCGAACCTGTGCTGAGGTCGATTTAGCGCATATTTCTCTTCAAGTTCCACAAACCGGACCATCGCGAACAGTTCATCATCGAGTCGGGCTTCCGCTGCCATCTCACGAGCTATGCCCGCACCACTCCCTCGGAGCCCTCTGGCTTCGTTACTCGGCTGCGAAAATACTTGAAAACGAGGCGGGTGACTTCAATCACACAAATTGGCACCGACCGCATAATAGAGATGCAGTTTTCAGACGGGCTGTATAGACTTTACCTCGAGTTTTATGCGGGCGGCAACATCGTCCTTACTGATGGCGACCTGAAGGTCCTCGCCCTGTTTCGAAACGTAGACGAAGGTGCCGAGCACGAACAGCTCAGGCTCGGACTACAGTACAACTTGTCGTTGCGCCAGAACTACAAAGGGATACCGGAGCTTACAACAGAAAGGATCCGTGAGGGCCTGCAGAAAGCACTTGAACGACAGAAAGAGCAGCTGGCAGTGCCCGGGAAGAAGTCTAAGAAACAGACGAAGGATGTCCTGCGGAAAGCGCTGGCAATAACAATAACTGAGTGTCCGCCGTTGCTGGTGGATCATGCACTGCATGCTGCCAATTTCGACTCCAGCTTGAAGCCCGAACAAGTCCTTGAAAGCGATGAATTGTTAAACAAGCTTCTCACGGTTTTACAAAAAGCTAGGGAAATCTCGGAAAATATAACGAAGACAGAGCCGATCAAAGGCTACATTCTTGCTAAACCAAACCCCAATGCACCAATAGAACAATCTGAAAGCTCAGACAAAGCGAACCTGCTCTACGACGACTTCCATCCCTTCCGACCCCAACAGTTTGAGAACTCCGAGTACACGTTCTTAGAGTTCGAAGGATTCACCAAGACCGTGGACGAGTTCTTTTCCTCGATAGAAGGCCAGAAATTGGAGTCAAAGATACAAGAACGGGAGCTTCACGCGAAAAAGAAAATGGATCATGCGCGCCAAGAGCACGAGAAGCGCATTGGCGGTTTAGAGGAGGTGCAAGAATTAAATTTCCGGAAAGGAGAGACGATTCTGGCCAATGTGCATCGAGTCACGGAAGCTATCGCTGCTGTCAATGGTCTAATACAGAAAGGCATGGATTGGGGTGAGATCGCTCGATTGATTGAACGGGAGCAGGTTCAAGGGAACTCCGTTGCACAACTTATCAAGCTTCCCTTGAAGCTTTTCGAAAACACAGTGACTCTGTTGCTCGCCGAATCGAACTGGGAGCAGACAGAAGAGCAAGCAGACGAAGGATACGAGACGAGTTCTGTCAGTGAAGACACAGACGATGAAGATCAGAGCAGCAAACCTACCAAGAAAGCCCAACCTTCCCAGCCGGCTGCGAGACCAAAGTTGGCGATCGACATTGATCTGGGTTTAACCGCTTGGGCGAACTCCACGGAGTATTTCGACCAGAAGAAGACAGCTGCTGGGAAAAAAGAGCGAACAGCCGAAGCCTCATCGAGAGCATTGACGAGCCATGCGAAGAAGGTGGCAGAAGATCTTAAGAAGGGGTTGAAACAAGAAAAGGAGATCCTACGACCGATTCGGAAGACGCAATGGTTTGAGAAATTCATATATTTCATCTCATCTGACGGCTACCTAGTCCTTGGCGGAAAAGATGCCCAACAAAACGAAATAGTATACCGAAAGTATTTCCGGAAAGGAGACGTCTACGTTCATGCAGAGCTCAAAGGCGCCATGCCTATGATCATCAAGAACAACCCTAACACGCCGGATGCCCCAATACCTCCTTCTACACTGTCACAAGCAGGTCACTTGACTGTTTGTACGTCTGAAGCGTGGGACTCGAAGGCAGTCATGTCGGCATGGTGGGTTACGAGTGATCAAGTTAGCAAGATCGGCGCAACCGGTGAATATCTAGCGCCAGGTTTATTCGAAATCAAAGGCAGAAAGGAGTTCTTGCCTCCAGCGCAGCTCATTGTAGGTTTAGCGGTCATGTTCGAAATCAGCGAAGAAAGTAAGGCACGCCATCAGAAGCACCGTGTCAATGACCCGGCACCTTCCACACTCGTGGGAACTGCATCTGAGCCTACGCAAGAAAAGTCAACCCCCGAGTCAAGTAGCGACAATGAAGATGACTTTCCGGACGCAAAGATCGCCTCCGAGTCTGAGGATGACTTTCCTGACGCGAAGCTTGACGAGTCAGATTCAAGCGATGAAGAATCTGAAGCCGGAGAGTCGGCAAACCCGCTTCAGCCAAGTAGCAGAGATAAAGCTACCGATTCGGATTCCGAAGATGAAGATCCATCAGCAGTGTCTCTCCCAGACACTGCATCGAGTTCCAAAAAACCCCACTTCACTGAGACTTCTCAAGAAGATACAGGATCTTTAGCAGACTCGGAACAAGCTCAATCTAAACCAGAACGGCGCCACTTAACAGCCCGAGAACGACGCCTGCTGAAGAAAGGACAGGCTTCTGGCACTGCCACCCAGAACTCCTCGGGTGCTCCAGAAGATGGCGATGTTAACGACGAGGGCTTCGAGGAAGATGATAGTCAGTCTCTAGTCAAAGCTCCTGATACGATAGCATCTCAAAGTTCGAGACCGGCAAATGCGCCTCCGCGCCGAGCCCAACGCAGCAAAGCGAAAAAGATTGCTGCCAAATACGCTGATCAGGATGAAGAAGACCGCGCCTTAGCAATGCGTCTCCTTGGCTCTAAATCAGGCCAACAAGCAGCAGAAGCCACAGCACAAGAGAAGAGAGTAAAGGAAGAAGAAATCCTTGCAAATAAACAGCGCCGACGCGAGCAACACCTCCGCGCCCAAGCCGCTGGCAAAGCCGCCGAGGAAGCCCGACGCGCCGCTCACGAAGGCACTACCGCAGAAGACGACGCCGTCGACGACGAAGCCCTCAAATCCCAGCTCCTCAGCCTCGACGCCTTCACCGGCCGCCTCCTCCCTGGCGATGAAGTCCTCTCCGCGCTCCCCGTCTGCGCCCCCTGGTCTGCCCTTGCATCCTACAAATACAAAGCCAAAATGCAGCCAGGCGCACTCAAGCGCGGCAAAGCTGTTAAAGAAATCCTTTCAAAATGGGATGCGGCCGGGAAAGATGTTAAGGCGGTGGACAAGAACAGCCAGGATGCGGAGCGCATTTGGCCGCAGGAAATGGAGCTGATCCGAGGCTGGAAGGAGATGGAGGTTGTGGGTGTAGTGCCCGTGAGTAAGGTGCGGGTCATGATGGGAGGTGGTGGTGGCGGTGGGGGAGGCGGAGGAGCAAAGGGGAAGAACAAAATCGCTAGGGGTGGGAAGGGCTCGAAGAAGCAGCGAGGGCAGAAGTAGAGCGTGTCTATAGCTCCCCCGTCAGAAGTCAAGATAACACGCATCCTGCTCTGCGTCAGGACGTTCAGTCACGCCCGTCCCGACTATGAACAAAAACAAATCAAGCATGCAAAGTATGGAGTACCTACTACCTACCGCTACCTATCTTTTATCGATCCCCACCGTAGCCCGGAAGATGACCAACCTAAGCCGAGACCCTATCAGACGAGCTGATCCTGTTGCAAGTATGCCTGGGACACGGTACGTGATTCACAGTATTAACAAGTCCCTACGTTACCATGTTTAGCTGTTTGTGATTCGAAATCCCACTTTGGACCTAGTCGGCAATGACGTACTGGTCATTGGTGGTCTGTCAATTTGATTTACTGAAGGATGCTGCGGTATGCACAACACTTGGCCCTGTTTTCGCAAGTCTAACGCGATTTGCAGTTCCGCGCTGAGGCTCAACATTAATTTACCCCGGTTTTCGCACGTGTAGATCGATTCGTAGTTCCGCGCTGAGGCTCAACCTACCCCGGTTTTCGCAAGTGTAAAGCGATTCGTAGTTCCGCGCTCCCTCAACCTACCCCGGTTTTCGCAAGTGTAAAGCGATTCGTAGTTCCGCGCTGAGGCTCAGCCCCGACTTGACTACGTATGCACTATCGATATATAGCCCCTAGTAGCCACTTTCTTACTGAGCATCAAGTCATCACATCGAGGACCTTTTTCGTACAGCACAACGACACTCAAGGAAATGCATTCTAGGCTTTCGTTTCTTCCCCTCTTGCTCGCCAACACGGGCGCAGGGTACCTCCTCCCAAACCCGCCAGGGAAATACAATGTCACATTGACGACTGGGACTCTCACCGACTACAATCGCGACGCCCGGACATTGATGCTGTCCGTCTTTCGACCCGCGACGTGCGCATCCACTGTGCCTGTCTTCAACATGCCTAACAAAACCGCCGAATACCAGGGGCCATGGATCCAGAAAATGTTCAACGTCTCCCTCGACCTTACACCTCTCTTCCTGGAGGCTCGCCTACCAGTGTGTCCAGATGATCCTAGTAGCTGCTCGCCCCTACATGACGTCCCTGTACTACTCCTGTCTCCTGGCTACAGAGGTTCTCGCCTCTATTACAATGTCATTGCCTCCGCTATCGCCAGCGAGGGCTTCATAGTGATTACCATGGACCACCCTGGAGAATCGAACGTTATAACCTATCCAGACGGCCATACAGTCTACAGCAACCTCTCGAACGTCGTTGACTTGGATGAGTTGGCCCCATACGCGTACGCTCGCGCCGCCGACATATCTTTCACCATCGACCAGCTAAGCAACACTACCGCCACAAGCGAACTTCTCCCCCAACAGTTCCAGTCCCCAACCGACCGCGTAGCCGTGCTCGGCCACTCTCTAGGCGGCGCCTCCGCCGTTCTCGCCGCCAGTCAGGACCCTCGCATTCACAGCGCCCTCAACATCGACGGCCCATTCTTCGGCTCGCTACCCCCGTCAGGGCTATCCAGCCCAGTCCTATACGTGGCCACGGAGCGCGACGATGACCCCCGCTTCCTGGCAATATGGCCAGAGCTCACGGGCCCAAAGCTGTGGATCAAGATCGCGAATCTGGCGCATGAGGGCATGTTGGATATACCTACGATGTTGCAGGCGGCGGGACAGTATACTGGGGAGCTCGCGGAGCTGTTTGGTACGACGGCACCGAGCGAGTGGGTGCGCATTATGACGGCGTATGCGACTGAGTGGATGGAGGGCGCGTTTGCAGGGCCGTTGCTTCAGGGGCGGGAGCCGGATAGGTTTCCAGAGGTCTCTGTTGTGAGGAAAGGCAACTTTTAGTAGTTGAGAAGGGCAAGAATCAGAGTGCTAGAGGTGGGAGCATACGTATACTCCAAACAACTCAGTTAATCTGGGACATGTTGCTCTGCTGTGTAAACGGGGGTTTGAAGTGTCTTACGAGTGGTTGCAAGGGATAGGACCGTTCGTTCTGGGACGACATTGAGGCTTGGGTCTAGGCGCAGGCTATAGGTACGCGGACTCAGGATCTTGTATTAAATTTGTTTGATTGTCCTCTTGCAGAACCCCCAAACATCTTCTAAAGCAGGACGACAAAGTGCAACGGATATCCAAACTGCCTGATCACACGCTTTCCTGAATCGCCTCATCCTGAGATGCTCTATAGATGCCCTATCTATATCTAGCCCGCGCTGCTCTACCCTCGCTCTATCTTTGACGCCTACGCATCCCTTAAAATCACAATCTCAAATTGTCCGTAACAAGCGCCCACCTTACTTCACCTTGAACATTCATCCATGCCAATCATACGCTCTCGCCAATCTTCTCCCAAAGCGCCTCGCCATCACGAACGGGACATCGCCATCTGGATGCGGCTCGTGGAAACTGATTCCCCTTGACAATCTCATCTTCTCAGCTGGTGTAAATTGCCACACTGAACCATGCAGTTTCTCAGCTGAGAAGCCGAGCTTGACGAGTGCGTTTACGAAGCGTTCCCATTTGATAGTGCTGGGGAGATCGCCGTCGCTAGGAGAGTAGAAGAGTGCGCGAAAAATTGGGTAGACGTCCTTGGAGACATGGAAGACTGGGTTCAGGATAGGAGGGATTGGAACTAGGTTCTCGATTGGAGCAGGTTGTGCTGCGGGAGTTCCTTTTGTTTTGGCCTTGGGTTTGCTGTCGATGGAGAGCTTGTTGAAATTGCCTGTGATCTCTGTGGTCTTGTCGTGGAAGATACGGGACAGTGATTGGTACACGAATTCATCTTGTTCGTGGGCTTGATTGTTGAGATCTCGTGGCGTCGCAGTGTCGTCCCATGGCTTCGTGCGTTGCAGGCCCCCTTCGCCGGAAAAAATGCGCTCGAGCACTTGGTAGTCTATTCTGTCGTGGTTCTTGTACCCGCGATCTATGTGTTTCCAGAATTTGTCCAGGTTCGCTTCCGCCTTGCGCATGGCATTGACATTCTGCCGGTTGCGAGTCTTGTGCGCTGGATAGTAGAATTTGCCGTCGGAAGGGTCTCCTAGATGCGACGAGACCGTGCCCTCGTATGGTGCGGCTTTGATGAAATATTCGCCATATTGCGCCATGATTCTGCTTCCGTTCCCTTGTAGATGAGCTACCATCGTCGTGCCCCAAGGCTGGATCCTGAATTGTCGAAGGCACTCTAAGACAATCGACGATTGCGTAATTACCTGTTCCATCTCAGATGTGATCCAGTATCTCGTGGAAGGTTTCTTCCGCAAAAGAGTTTCCAAACAATCAAGCCAAATATGCCTTTGATCAGGGGTTTGCGTCTCGTCCACGGAGTACTTTAGATAGTGTAGAATGCGTTTTCCAACGTACTCAACCGGAACCGATATTTGTAACATGTTGTCATCTCTAAGACTATAAGGACGGAAGGCAGGCGAGGCGGTGGAACAGGCTCTCAACTGACAGGCTAAGCTCCTTTCGCTACAGTCAAGCACAGACTTGTCAACAATCCGTCCGGATTGACAGATTGATTGGACGGATTGATTAATAAGCAATCCGTCCAATCAATCCGAGACCTTGATTACTAGCAATCCATTCAATCCAGAGGTCCCAGATTGATTGGACGGATTGTTTACGGATTGATTGTTTTGCGTACAGAGGTCCTTCAAGATTCTAGGTGTTAATAGCTAGCGGAGGCGTAAAAATATAAAATATAATATACTTTCCAGTTCGAATCCTGTAAAATTACTTTCTCGCCCTCGCTCAACCGGCCGTATTAGGCCTAGCCGCCCCAGAAAATCGATTACGCTGCCCCGAAATATCTCGCGACCCAAGATTTTCGACGCGCCGAGATTAACGCGCACTCACTACGTTCGCCCACACCCACGAAAGTACGTATGTTTATCGCGATTTTTCGCCCAAACTAACCTCGCAGATGAATCGGCAGCTTAATGAAGTATTTGAGCGGGTCCTTGACTCCCAGTCCACGCAAAACGCCGCCGGCGCAGCTTCCTCGTACCAGGCAACCGATGCACAGTCAACATCTGACGCGCCACTCGATCTCGATCCTCTCGCTGTCTCTGCCTCCGCCGACGATGATGAGGACTATGAAGGCCTTGTTTGGTCGCGCGTACCTAATTTACAGAAGCCTCAATACGCTGCTAAACGTGCCTTAACAAGCTAGGTTTTTTAATACGGCTAGCGCGTATACCATCGCAAGCATAAGGCGCTGTATTAGCTGTGCAAATACTGCCATATACACAAGCAAAACGGGTTGTTTAAAGTGGCAACTTCAACCTCTGCTATCCATCGGCACCTCGAGGCGCGGCGACCTGGCCACGGAGTCAGCAAAGATGGCCCAATTCGGTTCAAGAAGGAGGCATCTATCATCTCCGCCCTACAGCGACAGGGCGTTGATGTGAGTCAAGAGGTAGCAAACGCCGTCGCCGATACCTTTTCGGCGCCCGCTTTTTAGCAGGCGCTCATCGAGTGGGTGGCCGCCGATAACCAAGCTCTGCGCGTTGTAGAGGTGCCTGCCTTTCGAGATATGATCAAGGCTGCTAATCCGCTCGCTGAGCGCGTTTTGTGGAGCAGCCACAACACTCTCCAGTCGCACATTATAGATGAATACAACGCCTACCTACCCGCCGTCGTGAGCTACATAAAGGCAGCCAAATCCGCTATACACGTATCCTTTGACAACTGGACCTCATACGGCGGCAAACGCGCTATCACTAGAATCTGCGTACACCACTTGAACGCAGCGGGTCAACAAGTAGATTACTTCCTTGGCCTGCCGACGCTATCGGGCGACCACTCCGGTTTAAATATCGCAGCAATCGTAAGCTCAACTCTCCACCAGTTTCATATACGAAAAGAAGCCTTAGGTTACTTTGTGCTTGATAACGCGACAAACAACGATACTGCCGTTAACGAGCTAGCAGAGGAGTACGGCTTCAACCCGAGCCACCGGAGATTGCGCTGCAGCTGCCATATACTCAATCTCGCTGCCTAAAACGTTATCTTTGGCCAGAATCGCGACGCGTTTGAGAACTCGCAGGAGAATTTAGTAGTACGTATTGCCTTTTTCTTTCCTGCCGCCGTCTCTCGCGCAGCACCTGCTAACTCGCCCTAGGCAAAGGAACAGTACATGAACGAGTGGCGCAAAGCTGGCCCGCTAGGCGTACTGTTTGACGTCATCGCCTCAATCTGTACGCCGCAGGCGCGCGAGCTTTTGGAGGGATACCAGCGAGATGAGGCAACGTCGCTAAATCTCACGAACTTTACGCCAAGAGAACTCAAAAAGCCAGTCAAAACTCGCTAGAACTCTTACTACGATACGTTTGAGCGCGCCGTCGACCTCAGGGTGCCTCTGGACGATTATATGGGCTACAAAATCGGCGAGAGCAACCGCTCCGCAAACCGACAGCGATCTCGGGCGGGAGCTCGCCCTTCGGAGGCTAGCCAGCCACGCCTGTATATACGTGAGGAAGGGCTTACTGGCAAAGACTAGGCTACTATTACTGAGTATATCGAGTTGCTTAAGCCTTTCAAGGAGGCGACTAGCTGGCTCGAAGGTCGAGGCAAGGCTAGTCGCTACGGCGCGATTTGGAAGGTTATCCCTACGTTTGAGTAGCTTCTTGCTACGCTACAGGCTCAACAGGATCGCGTAGAGGCAGTGGATTACAACGATCCTGACGCGCCTGAGGATCACGTCAAAACAAACCTCAATCTCGCCATTAGTAAGCTAGAAAACTACTACGCCAAATTCAAAGACGCCCCAGCGTATTACTGTGCCCTACGCCTCTACCTAGCGTACAAAAACTTCATCGATACTGCCTGGCGAGTACCCGCCGAGTACGATGACGTAGATAGCCTCTATCCCCGCAAGGGGTAGCTAGAGGCAAACAACAAAAGTTTTCAATCACTTTGGGCGGGCGCTAAGCTAGCATCTAAAATCGCCGCCGCTGATCCAGCTACGCCGCCGCCTGCTAAGCGGCAACGTTTTGACTACGCCGTTAACTGTACTGAGTTTATGCTAGCCTCTATGAGAGAGGCGGAGATTGCGGAGGAGATTACTAACGAGTATGAGCTCTAGAGCGCAAAGAAACCAATTAATCTAGCCTACAAGCTTGCTTAGCTGCCAATTGCCTACTAGTTGTCAAAGGAGCATTAATACCCTGTTTTGGCGCGGTTTGCTATGAATATATTGAGTATCCTAGCCTCAGCAGCCAATTGTGAGAGGACTTTTAGTGAATTGGCTGATCTTTTAGGCGTACGGAGACTCAATATGAGGCCAGATTTACTATCCGCTTTACAGAGCCTCCGATCCTGGAAACGCCTTGGGATTGAGCGCTTCAAAACGCCTTACAAACCTACGAACACGTACGATATCACTATCCATAAGATCGACGAATATATTGGGCAATTCACCAATAGTTAGCTTACTAATCAATCCATCCAATCTATCAATCCGTCCACCCCCCAAATCCCTAAACAATCCATTCAAGCCAATCCAGGAGAGATTTCTTGTCAATCCATTCAATCCGGGGACCCGGATTGGATTGGACGGATTGTTGACAAGTCTGGTCAAGCATAAAATAAGCCAGCTGAAGAGCTTCAACGTACTCATTAGGAGTAAGGTAAAACTCATCGATTCCCTGTGGATACTTCTTCGACATTTCTTCAATCTTTGTGAACTGTTGAAGAAGATCGTTCCAACGAATCAGGCTATGGTGTGCGTTCAAGAAAAGAGACCTGAGAACACTCTCAGTGAAGTCATCAGTGCCAACTCGCTCGTGTATTTCACCTCTCTTATCTAGCACTAGTTCTGGCTGAGAATTCCTGATGCTGTGGAATACCTCTGCGAAATAGCCCGGATCTTCACGGAGGGCCCATAGTTCGTGCTTGGTGTAGTCGAAAAGAGCGGATATCAAATGTCGTAGCCTCCCCACACTCAGCCCATTTCGAGTGCAGTATGGAGACCGAGCTTCGGCAGCTGCGAAAGTTGTACAATCGTCCTCGTGGTCCAAAGGATCATGTAGCTCCGGTTGGATTGGATAGTGTTCACCGATAAGCGATTCCGTTGGTATATCATGGAGGATATGTCCGCAACACTCGACCAGGAATCTGTAAATGCGTTCTTGCATGTGCAAAGTCTGTAATCCATGCCCGGCGTGCATAAACATTCCAAATATCTGTTTTTCTTGGCCTTTCGCGTGAACCTCAAGCTTGTAAACCTGGCCATACTCCCAACTACTAGGTCTTACTAGCTTGGCTTCATCGGTTTCATCGCTAGACATGTGGGGCGGCGGAGGACAGAGGTCCATCACAAGGCTTGGGCAACGCGAGAGAGATGCGCTAGACAATTTCGCGAATGGTGAATAATTCAGTTCCGAACGCGCGAAAGTCATGGGATGACTACGGCCACGCGCATTGATGAACATCAAAAGTAACTTCCGCTCCGTTAGATCCTCGAGGTTTATGTAAGACCAGGCATCCTCGTCATTAATATGCGATATGGGTTGGAACGGTGACCAGAGTTCGATGTCAGGGCGATGCATAGTGGGCATTCCTGGCCAAACCACGAGGAGTAGTTGCCGCCGCTTGATTTTGGACTTCTTCGTCCATCGTCGGCAGATCAAGGCTTCATGTCGTTCCACAATGGCACGGAGGCGGTCGAAATGGCCGAGAACTTTCTCAGCTAGAGGGCTGGCTAATGCAGTGATCTCGTGCTCGGGGAATGGGGTCGAAGCGTCCGCCGCCCATAAGTTCTGCAGGACCGCGTCCAAACTCATGGTCCTATCTCGGCCTTCGCTGTTGAGTATTATTGGAATGCTGACGTATAGACTGTAAATCCTTTACCCGCACAGAGTTTCGGTTCCAATGTTCTGATAGCGCGCTCCACAAAACCGAACCACTCAGCGCGCGCTGAAAAAGGGAGGCTCGTCGCAGGAGCGCGCGCGAACCCTGTGTAGAAATAATGAGTTGTTCAAAATAAATATGTGCCTGAAGGATAACAGTGTGCTTCTCTAAAGCGGGGAAAGTATAAACTCGAGGGAGTGTAGGAGAAGCCGGTTTAACGGCTTGCACTTTTGTTGCTAGGGTAAAGGTAAGAGACCGTTTGTGTCGCTAGAAGCGAAAGTAGAAGAGTGGGGGTAAGAAGCGGTCTGAACTTATCGATGAAATGAATGTAGCAAACGATCTGCTTCACTAGCACGGAAAAGTATGAGGCCGAGGTCGAAGTGAGAGATATGATGGAATTGAGTTAATAGTGAAAATCAACAAGGGAATGCCCCTGCCAACCTCTCTATAGACTCCGACAATCTAATTATGCCATAGACTACAGAAAGTAGTGTATAGCTGTCCATCAAAGAAAAAGACGACGAGACTCAGACAACCTCACAATCATGGAATAATTCGCTGACCATAAGATAGCATTCATTTTTTCAAAGGTATAGCTATCAACATTTAGCCGGTGCAGTGGACGCAATGGTGCTGTTTGGGACAGTAATGCATTTAGCGTGTTAACGTGGTTGTCTTTTCACATGTGCAACTATCAAATGTCATCATCAAGGATTTCGTTCCTAGCATTGATATAAGCTAGTATACTAGGTTGAAGAACCATCTTGCCCAGCACGGCAGACATGAAGCTCTCAGTGTTCGCGCATTTGTATACATGGCCATCCTTGTTAGGCAGCATTTGTCATGTATGTTCCTTCTGTGCCAGAACGAACTCCGCAAAGTATTCTGGGTCCTCACGGAGCGCCCACATGTGATCTTTAGCGCTTCCACAAAGTTCACTTATTAAGTCCCTCAGCCTCGTGACATCAAGGGAACTTCGGGCATGGTAAGGCGTTGTCTTTGCCGCATCCGCGAACATCTTGTGTATATACTGCTGGCCAACCTTGATCGGGGAGGCGAGCTGGATCGGAAACTCGGCTCCCCAGGGCTTCGGGATGTCGTGCAGGAGCTTTTGACAGCACGTAGCTAAAAAGCTGTAGAGTCCCTGCTGGATGTCCAAGACCCGAATGCCCTGTGGTATATCCAGGCCACAGCCGTCAGTTTCATAGACCTGGGCAGACTCCACGTCGGGGAAATCTATGAGGCACCCGTAGTAAGACGGACAGTCTACCATCTGTATCATAGGCGTCTTGAATATATTCTCTTCTGCTCGTCTACCAAAATCGGCCTCCATCGATGTGCCAGGCGCGAATTCGAGTTATGTAAGCGCGAAACTGGCTGGGTGATTCCGTGCGCGTGCATTGAGAAATATAAGCAGCGACTGTGGCTCCAACAAATCTTCTACATTAATATACGGCCATTGGAGCACGTGGCGGGAGGGCCACTGCCGTATCTCCTTCCCCGCCAACTCGGTGTCGGGACGATGGCAATGTGGTATGTTGGGCATGATGCTGGTGAGTAGCGCTCGCCGTTTGGCCTCCGGCGGATGAGTGCTTCGTGACGGAGAAATGTGTCGCGGAGTAAGTTGTATGATTGAAGGACGTTTGCGCTGCTGCGGAATACCAGAACTTGAAGCCCGGCTCGTTGAAGTATATCATCGTGTATTGGATCGTTGCTAAGATCGGGATATTTAATGCTTTCTTGATGGGTAGTGCCGCTTCCTCTAGTCGTCCGTGGGGTATGCGGACACCGAGGTAGGTAGTTTTGCCCCCGGCGTATATGCAGAGGGACCTCTCGAGAAGTAGACTTCATCTTTGATGTTACAGATGAAGCAGAAGGTAGAGTGGTAGCTGTGCCTCCTGGGACGCGTGAGCTCGAGATCGAGTTTGGAGTGGCGTTTGGTTCGCTTAGAAAGACGAGGTCGTGAAAGAAGACCCGAGTCGGAATGAAAGTCGGGACCGCAATACCGGTGCCATCGCCAATGAGCAACCCTATAGCTGGGTCGCTCGCAGGGGTATCCCCCATCGCCTTGCAACATGTTGGAACCAGTGTAATGTTCAACCGCATACACCCACCATACTCGGCCTCCCACCATTCTATTGACACAATGACAAAGCTCTGTTTTGATGTACTCCCTTTCGCATTGTACGTACAAAAGAACTGCGCAGGAATGTCCGCGCGAACTAACTTGCGCTCAACGCCATTCTTAAGTACTAGATTTGTTTGCTGATACTTGCTCCAGTAGATGCAATCCGTTTGATGTGGAACAAGCAATCTAACGCAGAATCGATCAGGAGGACCGAGTATCGCGTCACGAAGGGATCATCCGCCGGCGACGGAAGTAGAAGCCTTTACTCAAATGGCAGCGTCTGCTCGTATATGCCGAGAACCAACCGTCCAGACCTGGGCGCTCGAGATGCGGGATCATACCAAAGGGGAGTGAGACAGAACTGTGGCCGAACCGCTCGGTTTGCCGCATAACAAGCTCGAGGACCTCAGAAAGTCGATGGCCCTTCTGAGTTTGCTCGATACTCTACTCGGGGGGGGGGGGGGGCAATCCGCCGATCTCGCGACCTCCGCATAGTCCTTTGGTCATGAGGAGTGCGCCGCGGATGATCAACGCGATGCAATTGCCGATTGAGTCAACTGCTGTGTGAGAAAGCAACTATTCCCAAGGAGCTTGTTAACATTCTTCAGCGCTTACGACACTGTTGCGCACTGCAATTCGCTGCTGCACCGAACCTGAGGGGGACCCGATTGAACTAGACGAGCCAGAAGACATAACGGTATTTGGCGGTCCACATGGCGCCCTTTTAATCTTGAAGATACAACAGCTCATCCTCGTTTTTCTTGGGAGGTGCTGCAAGCAGCTTCAGCTCGGCATGTAAGAAGATCTATCCGCCAGGCACGCCGATCCATCGCACTGGAAAGCACCACTCGACGGCCTCCTTAGAACCTTGAATGATATCGGTCACACGACATTCGCAAATGCTGCGATCCTTGCCGCGTCCGAAAGCTGGATATGATCGATTTCCTGGTATTGCGGAGTTATACTGCGAGGCTTTTGAAGGACTCTCCGTGGGATTTGCGCGAGCATATAGACCTTTTCGCTCGTGTCCGATCGACATGTGTCTACACGTGTAGTTCGCATCCAGCTCGTATGCGACCTCCCGTCCTTCCCACTCTGATCACAATCCGTAGGCGCCGGACACTTTGAAAGTACCATCTTCCGGGGACCACCTCACATTGATGTCTGCTGAAGTGATCCGCAACGTATTATACCGCACGCTGCCAGTAGGTTCACCGACATTATCCATGAAATATCCTACGCTGATCTTGAACATTTTCTTTGTGTGACTGGCTGGAAGTCCCAGCATCTCCTGAAATATGGTTTCATTTAGGACGGTGCCGTCGTAGGTGAATTTGGCTTTGCCCGTCTTGCAGGATGGTGTCCACTATGGACAATCAGTACGCTGGAACAACGACAAGAATTATAAGTAAGTGCTCGTTATCATACCTTCATCTGCTTCTCGATACCTCGGATGAGCATATCTTGCGCCTTCTCTGCCTTCTTCTCGATCTCTTCCGCGCTGGGCACCTTTGGTTTCGGCAATGCGGCAAATTCGGCCTGCAGCTGAAGCGTGTACTGTATCAGATCTTCTTTTGTCATTTCGTGTAGTTCGTCTTCGCTCAGAAGGGTACCGGTAGGCTCGCTAGTCTTTACGCGTTTGGACACGGCTTTGAGGGCACCGTCTGATTTGCGTTTCGTTACGGGCATCTTGTGGTACTTGGGAGGTTTGATGGAGTGATGAAATGAGCGAGCGTGAGTTGAAGAGAAAAAAGGGAGGAGAGAAGACGAGGTTGAGGCCTTGACGTAACGAAGAGAGTTTCAATTGGAAGGCACGCCTGGTACGCGCTATCTCGTGATGAACTAGTCTGCTTTTGGGATAGCCGTAAGTCAACGACATCCCATCATCCCGAAGTGCTTCGGCCTAGTTATTACATCGCAATCATCATCCGCGCAAATCGTATCTACCATGGGTTGTTTTAGCTAGTTGCGCGGCTGCGCGTGTCGACGATAAACGCTAGCTTGTCTCCATCACGCACTCACCCCTCCGTGGCCACCTAGCAGAGATTTGGCCGGAAGAGATAGAAGTGTGTGCAACTCTATCGACGGTAGAAGAGGATTTCTATGGAATTGCGGAACGACTCGTGGTCCGGTTTGGAAGTACTAACCGCTAATGCGTTCGAGGTCGCAAGAAAAGCCCTCCCATCGAGTCGAAATGATCTATCCTGGGGATTACTAATGTACACAACGGCTTACCCATACTAACGGCGGGGTGGAACCGCTCGCTAGAATAAGCGTAGCTGCGATGTGATGTGGCTTTGTCAGATGACGCCGGCGAATGGCGGGGTTCTATAAACAACATCACATCGTCAGCGTTTCAAGCGATTAAATAGTGTCGCGTCCCCATCGTCTACACGAGCAAGTAACAAAGAACAGCTATCAAGCATCATGCCCTCAAACGATGTAAGTCCTCTATCTAAACTAAACACCGCCTGGTCATGGAATGGATGAAATCTTGTCTCGAATCTCCACTAAACAAATTCTCCACACAACGATCGAATTAAACTCTGACACTTTCTAGAAACCCACTCACACATTCTCTGACATAGACGGCCAATTCCGGCGCAAACCCTCAGCATTCCGCTCCTTTATCTCTGCAGACCCCAATTCGCCATTCCCCGCCGAGAAAGACCGCTATGCACTCTACATCCACCGTGGATGTCCTTGGGCGCACCGCACCAATCTCGTGCGCTCACTGAAAGGCCTTGAAGATATTATCCAACTCATTGTACTCGATGATTCCAGATTAAGCGGGGATGGCAAGGGATGGTGCTTTTCTGGGAAGCCCGGATTCGAGAAGGATCCGTTGTACGGCTTCACGCATCTCAGCGAACTGTACAAGAAAGCAGAACCAGAGTACGAGGGCCGCTTCCTAGTGCCTGCTCTCTGGGATAAGAAGAAGGGTTAGTTAGCTCAGCCTCCGCAAGACATGCGCGGAACTCATCACCCTTGCAGAAACCATCGTCAGCAACGAATCCAGCGAAATAATCCGCATGTTCTACACCGAATTCGACGCCCTCCTCCCGGAGCACCTCCGCGAGTCCACAAAAGGCGAAGCTGGCCTGTTCCCATCTCACCTACGCTCGGACATCGAAGCCATGAATGAGTGGGTTTACGGTAAGCCTCCCCGTCCCACTGACGACGCCCAAATCCCATCCACTTACCCCACATAGCCACCATCAACAACGGCGTCTACAAAACCGGTTTCGCCACCTCCCAAGATGCCTACAACGATCACCTCTACCCGCTCTTCGCCTCTCTCGACCGCCTCGAAGAGCATCTCAGCCAACCGAGTCACCAGCCCTACCTCTTCGGCGTCCACATCACCGAAGCAGACATCAGACTCTACACCACGATCGTGCGCTTCGACGTCGCGTATTTCACGCTGTTCAAGTGCAATTTGAAGATGATACGCTACGAGTATCCGAAGCTGGATGCGTGGCTGAGGAGGCTGTATTGGGATGAGAGTGAGAGGACGAATGGGGGCGCGTTTAAGAACACGACCTTCTTTGACGAGGTATGTTCGATGAGCATAGGAGAGGAAGAAGTTTGATGCGGAAATTTGCTGACAAAGCGTACAGTATAGGATTGGTTATGCGAATGCGTTGAAGACACCCGTAGTTCCTGCGGGGCCCGTGCCGAATATCCTGCCCTTGTAGATGGGGCAGAAGACTTGCTAGATGGAACGACATAACGGACATGCTAATCATTTATCCAAGTATGCACGTAGGAAGTATGGCCTTTTACTATCTGCTTTCGTCTTCTCTTTTCTAGTGCGCCTCTGGTCATATGTGTCGACATCTCACCTGAACTCTGCGTATGCTATTGGTTTGGGAATACAATATGGTCCCATCACATTTCGTTGAAATATGTTTCCGCTTTCGGCGATATACTAGTCACAAACCAAAAGTCCATATCTATTCTATCTCATTTCGTCCTCTCTACTAGCTACATAGTTCAACGTAGCATCTATGAATCATCTGCAGCAAAGCTCTCCAAAGTCTAGATACACTCGTTATACTCTCAAGTCCCTGTTTGATACTCTTCTCCCGCAAAACAGTCTCATGCATCCAAAGTCAAAAAGTCACCCAGT
Organism: Massariosphaeria phaeospora; assembly: GCA_011032825.1. Taxonomy (NCBI): domain Eukaryota; kingdom Fungi; phylum Ascomycota; class Dothideomycetes; order Pleosporales; genus Massariosphaeria; species Massariosphaeria phaeospora. Next base: position 596,220 of record JAADJZ010000001.1, on the reverse strand, counting down.
CAATCAAAAGATATCACAGACGATCACGAAATCACACAAGAAGCATTACTCAAACAGGGAACCAGTGTTTGATGTACCCGAAGGCCGAACGCAGACGCGCAAAAACACATTTTATTCTATCTACGCCACCGCAGTCACCACCACCCTTTCCCCCAAGTCAAGCCAGCTCCTCAAAAGGAGCAAGCCAGCAAGACAAGGGTCCAGGGATAGGAGTAGTGACTGGGGGTCACATGAGAACATACCGCTGAGCAAACCACCACCCCTTCTCCCAACACCAAGCCAACTCCTCAAAAGGAGCAAGTTGACGAGGCGAAGGGTCCGGGGATAGGAGTGGAGTGCTAGGGGCTACAGGAAAAGAATTGATGCGGGCTAAAGCCTCGTACACCGCAATACGCCGAAACGAGAACAGAACGCAGCAAAGAAAGAAACCGCCCAGCTAGCACCACCCCTTCTCCCAAGCCAAGTCGACTCCTCAAGAGGAGCAAGCCGACGAGGCGAGGGTCCGGGACTAGGAATACTAACTGGGGGTCAAAAAACAAGAACGCAACAAAAAGAAACGCATCACAAAAAAGGACCACCCAGCTACCATCACCCCTTCTCCCAAGCCAAGCCAGCTCCTCAAGAGGAGCAAGCTGACAAGGCAAGAGTCCGGGGTCAGAAATGGCAACTGGGGGTAAGAAGAGAAAACAAAAATCCACCACGGAGAAAGCCCAGAGGGGTACCAGGTAGGACCGGCCTCCGGCCTCATCCAGCACCATACTCAGCGAGTACTACTCCACCCAAGCTAACGCTTGAGGAAGGTTCCTGGCTTCCTCGAGGGTTGAAACCCCAAGGACATCGTCTGGCCCTGACCGGGCTGGGACGGTGGAGCAGGTGTCGGAGCCGAAGCACCGCCTACCGAGGCAGAGGGGGGAGGGGTGGCTGGAGCAGCGGGAGCAGCGCCCTCGCCGAGCGAGGCGAGGATGGCGGCCATGCGGCCAGAGGGGCGAGCGCCGCCGCGGCGGGGAGGAGCAGCGCGGGAGGCAGCAGAGGCGCCGCCGGCCCGAGGGAGGGTGGTCGCTGGGGCGGAGCGGGCGACGGTGGCCGGGGGAGGGAGGACGGCCGGAGGGAGGACGACGGCGGGAGGGAGGGCGACCGGAGCGGGTGGAGGCGCGGCGGCCAGGACGAGAGGGGGCGCGGCGGGCAGCGGGAGTTGGCCGGCGGGCGAGAAGACGGGGAGGGAGAGCTGGCCGGCCGGCGCGAAGGCGGGGAGAGGGAGCTGGGGCGCGGCGGGCAGAGGGAGCTGGCCGGCCGGCGCGGAGAAGGTTGTGGGCTGGCCAGGCCCAGGGAAGAAGCCAGCAGGGGCCGGGAGGTACTGCTGCTGTTGCTGCTGGTGCTGCTGTGGCTGCTGCTGCTGCTGGTACTGCTGCTGCTGCTGCTGCTGCGCCAGGAGAGGGTAGGCGGAGGGGAGATCCGCAAAGGGAGCTGGACGGCCGGGGAAGAAGGTCGATCCGCGTACCACCGCCCCCGAAAGGGGGAAGTGTCGTCCAGTGAACCGAAACCCGCCCCTCGGCTGGATGGCGAGGTCAGGCCCCTGACCACGCATGGCAAAATCGTACAGCACATCCGCCCGCTGTGCGTCGATACCATACGTGGCCACATCGAGGCCTGCCTCAACCATCGCCTTGGTGACGAGAACGGCGGCAGCGAGATCCGGGCCCGGGGAGTCCGCCATGCGGTGAATCAGTTCGAGCAGATGCTCGAACTGATTAGACTTCAGAGCGGCCTCAGCCCGCTCATCCATCCTCTCCCCACGCTCCCGATCGAGGTCCTTCCGAACCGCAGCCAGCTCCGCCTGCAGCTTCTTCTCACGCCGAGAAAGGCGTGAGACGCTGTCAGTGGCCTCACTGGCTGTGGTCCGGTTTTGTTCCAAGACCGAGAGTTGGTGCCGGATCAACGCCTTGAGGTCCGTGAGCTCGGCGGCCTTCGACCGCAGTTCCCCCTTGAGGCCGGCCACCTCGTACCCGTTGGCGCCGTCGATCTGCTGGTGGAGGGCAGTGACCTCCTTCCGGAGGTTTGCCTGGTGGGCGCAGGCGGTGTCGAGTTCTCCCCGAAGGGCGGCGATCTCTTGCGCGCGGCGGGTGAGGTGGTTGGCGAGGTCTCGCGGGCTGCCATGCGCCTGCACCTCCGCCTCGAGGATGGCCAAGGCGGAGGCAGCGACATGGCGGGACCCGGAGCAGAAGGAGGTGGAGACGGCGGCGGCGAGGGCCGAGTACCACTCGGCAACAGCCGAGAAGAGGGCGGCGACGAGGGCGTGGAGGATGGCGGCGAGGGCAGCGAGGGAGTCCGAGAGGGCGGTCACCGCCCGGACGAGGTTGGCGGGGACGGCGACGAGGATGGCCAGGAAGGCCCAGAACTCGGGCACCGCCCAGACGATGAAGGCCCCAAGGACCCACCAGATGGACAACGGGACGTCGTCCAGCGCCTCGACGAGGTCGAGGAAGATTTCTGAGGGTGGCCAGCCCCAAGATGTAGCCAGTGGCGCGAACGCCATGCCCGTGAGGAGGGCGACCAGGAGGTGGGAGAAGCTGGGCATTTTGGGTGCCTTGGGAGGTGGGAAAAAGCTGGGTGTGGGAGGTTCTGGAGAGGGAGGAGACAGAGCGAAAACTTTGCCTTAAGAGCTCACGACGGCGACGAACAACGCTAACGAAGCGAGCACGGGGTTTGGCCACGAAATCGACGGTGACTGTGACTTTTGAGTGGGGCGGAGCCGGATTGGGAGGGGAGATTGAGGGTGCCTACGTCTTTGGGTGGGGCGGACACCGATTGCGGAGGCGGTGTGCAAGAGGAAGAGAGAGTGAAGGAGAGATCGGGTGGAGGGCGAGCGGTGTGAAGCAACTTTCACTTGAGATAGTGGGGCAGGTTGCTATTGTTGGGAAATTGCAATACGGCGGATGACGACATGGATGGGAGTGAGGACCTCAATGAGCAACAGGCGTATTGAGGGATCTGAGAGGTTAGGGGAGAGTGATGGGTATCTGGCAGAGGGGACGAGAGGTGAGGAGCAGGCGTCGGGTAGCTCATTGTAGTTATCAGAGCGGAGACTGTGGAAAGCGAGAGGGACGCGGCCGAGTTGAGCTCAAGAGGTATAACAGCCAACTTCAGACACCGTGAAGCAGTGCGAGGGCAGTCTAGCTAGCGGATAGGAGCATCAACGGGTACGTTCCACAGTCCAGGTGGCCATGGCTACAGAGTACTTCGGAAAGCGAAAGGAAGGCGGCATAGTCGAGGTTGAGAGCTACAACAGCGGACATAATTCACAACCGTGAAAACAGAACGAGCGTTGTAGGAAGCGAGAGGAACGCGGCATAGCACAACCAAGAGGTATACCAGCTCCCTCGAGCCACCGCGAAGCAGTGCGAGGGCATTTCCGCTAGGAGACGAAGCATCCCAAAGGGCACACACAGTACAGAGCCCGAGCATCACATAACAGAGTCTTGTAGCGAGCGAGACGATTCCATCATCCTCAAGACTAGGAGATACACCAGCTCCCTCGAGCCATCGCGAAGCAATTGAGAACTATGCAGCGTCGAAGAGCACAGCCTCACACATCCAGCACACCCCAGTACCGTAGAAGCACGCAGCACAGCAGACAGCGGACCGCGAGAAAACCCTACGCAACGAGCACCAGCTTCCCCGCAGCCATCACGAAGTACTGCTATCACGAAGTACTCCAGAGCCAACCCAGCCAGCCAAGAACCCACCGTATCCACCACGTCCATCCACCCATCCACCCTCCGCTAGAAACGCCAGAAACGCCCTCCAGATCCCTGACTCCTATCTTATCTACGAGCAGCAGCTTCGAAACCAAACCAAACCAACCCAACCCAGCCGACCGATATGTACATGTACGGAACCCGGCAGACAACGCGAGCATCCTCGAGAAGAAGTTTTTGCGCGGAGAGAGAAAGGACAGGGTCAAGGAAATGGAAAAGGAAAAAGGGTAGCTACTGTACCTTGTACGCACCGCCTACATCATACCTACGCCATACAACATAACGCATGAGCGAGCGAACGAGCGCGCGAGCTATAGCAAAACCGAAGTAATCTGCCGAGAAAGCTACCTACCGAAACTGCTTTGGAACCAACCGTGTACCACCCACGACGCATAACTACCTCATACCTCATACCCCCTACACGCTTACACTCCACCCTACCCTACGCCTCCCTCCCGCCCTCGCGCAGACCCGATCGCTCTCCTCCAGCTAGCTAGCCATCTACAACGCACCTCACCGCACTCAGCCCAGCTCAACCCAACCCACAAACACCCCCGCGGTCTCCAGACCGAACATCGCACACTAGCCGCACACCTCACGCCACATGCTTGACCCAAGCAGGTCATAACAGACAGAGGCACGCCCGACACCGACGAAGCTACGATAATTACGATAACCAACTAACTCTATACACACCCACTCACCCATTTACCAAACACAATTATGAAAGCCCAGCTCAGCTCAGCTCAGCTCAGCTCCGACTCCTTTCCCTACACTCTCCTCGCTGCTTCTACTCGTACTTGTACTTATCCACAGACGTTTCCCTCTTGCCCTTGCAAGTTGGCTTGGCTACGACGTGCCGTGAAAGAAATGCCTACTGATCAACAAGCTCTGAGGAATTACGAAAAGCCCAGCTCAGCTCCGCCTAAAACACCTCTCCGCATAGAATACCTCTCCATCGAACGAAACCACACCAAACGAATCCAACCCAATCCAGCATACAACCCATCTAACTGAACTGAACTGAACTGTATGCCACACCAGTCGAGTCGCACATTAAGGCCCCATGTTGATTAACTTAACTGCACAAGTATATATACCGCGCACATGCAGCCAGTTGAGCTGAGCTGGCAACATAACATTAAATGCCATGCACATATGCAGCAAGTCTAGCCTAGACTTATCCGAAAACAACTCGCTCAAACCAAACCAAACCGAACAGCACCAGAAATCAAGCATCAGGTATCATCTCCATTCCTCCCCTCTCCTCATCTCTTCGTTAAGAAAAGAACGAACGAACAGAGTGAACGGTAGGAAGTAATCGCCGCGAGAGCATGGAAGAGAAAAGAGGATGAAGAAAGACGAAAAAAAAGTAGGTTCAGAAAGAGAGAGAGCAAAAGAGCAAAAGAGCAAAAGATCAAAAGGCAAGAACATGAGCCATGTAAAGACAGAGACGAACACCGAAACCGGGCATAGAGACAAATAGACGAGTACTTTCTAAGAGTGGTGGATAGTTGCTTGTTATTGATTTCTGCACAGCCAACATGACTGTTGCGACATGCGACTTGGAATTACTACATACATACTTCATTCACATTTCGACTGCCAAGAGCAACAGCTCTCTCTCACTCTCTCGCTCTTCTCATCCTCATCCATTAAGCACCATCCATCGTCCAAAATCATGATCATAATCATGAATACCATACCCAACCCATCCGGCGAGGGAGGACAAAAGCCCATCTACCCAACAAGTCGCAAAAATGCTGTGCCGAAGCTGACTGATCTCAGCCTAAGCCAATTACCAAATAGCCCAAATATACGCCGCCGCTGATGCCCGAGTTCAAAAAATAACGTTCCGAGGAAATATACAAGAAGAAGTGGAAAAAACCGCTATGCAGATCGGATCGGCCGTATGATTTTACAGGATGACGGAAATGGCGCCGATAAATGCCGCTAGTAAGACAGGCGCCGCCGAGTTGGCTAGCAACCGGAAGGCGCTCGAAGAAGATGGGACAGGGGGAACAGACGACTCAACCGCGTTGTTCTCCAAAACGTTAGCATTAGCACTCGGGGTTGGAGCAGCTGGGGTGGCAGCGAAACCACGAGAGTCGTACGACTGTGGCAAAGCGGTGATGCCCGCCGCCATTGTGTAGACGGTCGTGAAACCCTGCTCGTCGTAGGCGGTGATTACCTGCGCATCAGATCCTCCGGAGGAAACCGAAGGTGAAGGCGCAGACGATGGCGTAGACAAAGCGGGAAGGGATGTCGACTAGAATAGAAGTTAGCATAAGATTCGTTGATGGACAATAATGAAAGCCTTACTGACAGGTGCCGAGCTGGGAGGGACAACTCTGCCTGAGTCTGAGACAGTCCAACCGCTAGGGAGACCGGGGTAGTTGGCGTAAGTGGGCTGGGGCTGCGAAGCCAAAGTTGAGGCATCCGCGACCCAAGGGTAGCCAGTGCGAGTGGCGCTGTCACCGTTGGGCGAGAAAGGGATGGGCTGTCCATTGACGGAAGAGGTGATGGCTGGGGCTTCCTCGACGATGGGAGAGCCGCCAGAGTTGATGGTCCCGCCAATGGCCTTGATGGAGCCCCACGTGCCGGTCTGGTCGCCGTACGTGTATTGGGTGCCCGTCGAGTAGTCGCTGACTGTGACTGACTTGACTTGCATGGTGAAGGGCCCTTTGGAGTAGTCGGTCGGTCCGCGCGCCCACTCGATGGTGCCAGGTGGGTTGGCGGCATCACCGGCGCTCCATGCGCCCATCCTGACTCGCATCGGGGTCTGGGGATACTGGTTGCCGGCATCGCTGGGCTTGAGCATGCGCACGGTCTTGCCGTCGATTTGCCAAACAATCTGGTCCTTGGTCCACTCGATTGTGTACATCTTGAAGGTGGCTTGGTTTCCAGGGTCGGCGTGGAAGGCACCGCGATTGAACGTGTCCGTAAGGCCCTTGCCGAAGTAGTTGGACTGGACCTCCTCGGAAGAGGCGCCGAGCCACTCCCAGTCAATCTCGTCCAGTGTGTCGGACAGCAGGACAAAGCTGCTGACGATGCCGGCTCCGGGAGCAGCTTTGATCGAGGCCTCGACCTTGCCAAACATAATGTACCACTTCGAGATCAACTGTGGGGAGTCGCCGGCTTTGGCAACCGTGAACGAGGCGCCGCCATTGGAGTCGTAGGAAACAACACCCTGCTCGGTGAAGCTATCGGAGGCAGAGGTCAAGTCGATTTTGACGGATCGGCCGAGGGCTGAATCCGGCGGGCAGTCGCTTCGCAAGGTGGGATTGCAGGTGCTGTAGGTCTGGGCCACCGACGGTGCGGCGAGGAGTGCTGCTGAGGCGAGCGCTGCGAAAGCTCTTACGGCGGACCGCATGGTGATGTGGAGAGGATAGACGATGGGCGATGGGCGCGAGGTTCGGTAGAGATACGGTGGTGGAGTAACTATCGTATCGATGATGGGATGAGATGACTGCTAGCAAACAAAGTGCGTGAGTGGATGTAACGGTAGAAGCGTGGGTGTGGGTGTGGTAAGCTGGGAGGATGTGATGAGTGATGGTGACAGGGTGCCGGCTCGGGCAGGTGCATATTAAAAAGACAGCTGCCAGCCATCTCGACCGCAGGGACCTACGTGTACGCTTGATAGTCGCGCCTTGAATCAAGTGGCGCGCCGGCTTCGATGCTCGCGTTGGATGAATAACGGCGAGGTTGGCGTGGTGATTTCGGAGGGGGCTGGCAGCGGCACGGCCCCAGCCACACGCCGCCCCACCCAGACGTCACTGTCAGTGTCCCTGTCACCGCACCTGTCGATCGAAATGAGATGGGAAATAACAAATAAAGTTTTATAGCGACAGGGGAGACAGGTTCGCTGCGTTTTTGTTGAGCTTGTTGCGCCAGGCATGAAGATGCCGCCCTGAGCTGGAGTGGACGGCGGGTGCGACCCTCTGCCCTCGGTCGCACCTGCACCTGCACCACCGCCCAACTCGAGGACCCCGCAACACCACGCCAACGCTCTTTTCCCCTCCACACGAGAGGCCAATGATAGATACTCGGCACTCGCCATCCTATCTTTAGACGCCACTCCCAGCCGTGCATCCAGTCAAGACCACAACTGCAGCCGACCTAGACCCTGCATACATCGTTGCCGCGGACAAATAAAAGTTTCTTCGTCTCGAGTCGTTGAGTCACGCGCCTAGGAAGAGGTGGAACAGTCCAGAGGTGCTCCGTACAGAAAGGAACGTCTCACCACCACACGTAACCTCGCACGGCCACCCATGTCTCTGACCAACGCCACTCCGCTCGCCGTCGCCCAGGCCGCCAGACTCGGGTCCCGCAACCTGGCCGTGCTGCCCACCGACGAGCGCAATGCCGCCTTAACGGCAATCCACCACGCGCTTGCCGACGGCAAAGATGCAGTGCTGGCCGCCAATGCCAAAGATCTGGAAGCTGCGCACAAGGCCGCTGATGGGGGCACGCTGAGCCAGAGTCTGGTCAAGAGGTTGGATTTGGGCAAGACGGGCAAGTACGAGGATATGCTGCAGGGCATCCTGGATGTGAGAGACCTGGACGATCCGAGTACGTTGATGTCTCTGTTATGTTACTCGCCCTTTTCCACATTTGGGGCTCCAATCCCGCTCATGAATAAGTCTCATATTGTCTACTTGTCTCTCAGTTAGTGCGAAACTTGAACTCTGAAGGCATGAGACTTGATATCTGGCTGCATGTTTTGCGAAAATCGGTATAGTATATATTGCTAGAGACGTACTTCCCAAACCCTCGCACATGCACACATGCCCGGACAGACCACCCATCTAACACCCCCCAGTCAACAAAACCACCGCCCGCACCCTCCTCGACGACAACCTCACCCTCTCGCGCCAGACCTGCCCCATCGGCGTCCTCCTCATCATCTTCGAAGCCCGCCCCGAAGTCATCGCCAACATCTCCGCCCTCGCCATCAAGTCCGGCAACGCCGCCATCCTCAAAGGCGGCCGCGAGTCCAGCCACTCCTTCGCCGCCATCGCCTCGCTCATCTCACGCGCCCTGTCCACCACCACCGTCCCGCCGGCCTGCCTCCAGCTCGTGCAAACCCACGACGTGATCGCCGACCTGCTCAAACTCGACGCCTACATCGACCTGTGCATCCCGCGCGGCGGCAACAAACTCGTGCGCTTCGTCAAGGACAACACGACGATTCCTGTGCTTGGTCATGCAGACGGTATCTGCACCACGTACCTCTGCGCCGACTACCCCGCCGACAAGGCCACCAAGATAGTCCTCGACGCCAAAGTCTCATACCCGGCTGGCTGCAATGCCCTCGAGCAACTCATCATCGAGGCCCCTGCACTCACCACCACTCTCCCCGCCATCGCAACCGCCCTCCTCCAAGCCGGTGTCTCTCTCCGCTGCGACGCGGCCTCGCTCTCCGCCCTCCAATCCAGTCTGCCCCCCGACTCCGCCGCGCTCCTCCAGCCCTCTACCCCCGAAGACTACACCACCGAATTCCTCAACCTGACCCTCGCCCTGAAAACCGTGACCTCGCTCTCCGAAGCCATAACGCACATCAACACGCACTCCTCGCACCACACCGACGCCATCCTCACGCTCTCCCGCCCCACCGCAGAGACCTTCCTCGCAGCCATCGACTCTAGCTCCGTGTACTGGAACACGTCCACCCGCATGGCCGACGGCCAGCGCTACGGCTTCGGCACCGAAGTCGGCATCAGCACCAACAAGATCCACAGCCGAGGCCCCGTCGGGCTCGACGGCCTGACTATCTACAAGTGGGTGCTGGTGGGCGACGGCCAGGTGAGCGCCGACTACGGGGCTGGGGGGCGCAAGTGGAAACATCGGAAGCTGCCGGTGGGGGGCGATGAGGATGTGGTGAGGGATGACGAGGAGAGGGAGTTGCTGTGGAGGTTTCGGGTTGGGCGCAGCATGGAGAAATAAGTAAATGTACCGAAAATCAAAACTTGGTTCATGAGCTCGAGAGGAGGAGAGAGGTTTGGATGATATTGCTCGTTGGGCGGGTTAGAAAACCAAGAAAGAACAGCGTAGGGCGACATGCGTCGTTCGTAGTACAAGGAAGGCAGAATATGTTGGATATATAATATATAGAACAGGCGGGTGGGTGGGTAAGAAAATGGCCAATGGGCAACAAACCAAAACATGGAAATTAGACAAACATATCATACTAAAAGGTCCCAAGATGACGAGAACATGTCCAGAGTCAACGAACGAAAAGAAACCCCCTCAAAACTTCATCGGGAGGTTTGTTCTTGTGCTCTGTTCTTTTTTCGAACTGCTTATCTCTCTCTCTCTCTCTCTCTCTTCAGAGTCCACTGCTCCATTCAGTAAATCAGTCAGATCAATCAAATCCAATTGCATGACCGAACCGATCAAATGCTTCAACCCGAATTCGATCTAAGCAATCCATCAAGCCGTCAAAACAATCAACCAAAAACAGTCAGATCAGTCGAATCAATCAAGCAGTCAAATGCTTCACCCAAATTGATTTAATCCAATTCCATTCCAATCCCAATTCCAATTCCAATACCCAATCACCCACCCCAAAAACCATCGAATCCCATTATTTCTTTCTCTTACCGTACCGTACCATACCATACCGCACCCATTCCCCCATCCATCACTCACACACGCACACACACGCAGACCCCAAGCCCAAACCCACGGTTCCTCGCACCCCATCTACAATATCCAATACCCATGCATGCATGTCGCGGTTCGTCGTTGGCCAGCGCACCAACCAACACACCGTACGCACCATCATGCATCTGTTGTTTGTTTCCAGCGCAGCTCAGCTCATCTCAGCTCAAGCCCAGCCCAGCCCTGACCTAACGCTCAGCCCAGTTCAACTCAACCTAGCTCGTGTGAAGTGAATGAAGAGCATGCCAAGTCTCGCGTACCTCACCTCTCACGGACCCGTCTGTATCAATAATCATGTATTCCCACCAGGCCATCCCAACGACCCGATTCTCTGCTGTACCCACCATAACAAGTTAACAAGTCCCAGAACCCTGGCCAGGACAATAGTACGTGTTTTAATGCAGGGGAAAAGCTAAGACTGTGCGAGTATATCCATCTATTCCCAGCTAGCCACATATTTTTAAAAACTTCGCAAAACAACCCAAAGATACGGATGGGTTGGCGCACAAATGCAGCGGATGCGTCTATCTAGGTAACAGAGTCCCGAGTATCCGTCTCCGTCTCCGTCTCTCAACCCCTTGTGTAATCCCCCTCCCAAACCGTCGTAGCTGCATGGTATCCTGAACCCGAAAACCACCTTGCGTGTCACCTTGTGTCCCATATGTCGTGTCTTTCGTCTACATCGCTAAACGCACTCAGTCGACCGACTTGTTGGCCTTGGCGAAGAGCTGGGCGCCATCCTCGAGGCGGCGCTCTTCGTTGCGGCGGCTGTTGACAAAGTCGGGGTAGTTGAGTGTCAGCTCCACGGCGCCGTTGACAATGTTGTCGACAGCCTCGACACCCAACATGAAGGAGTGGTCCTGGTTGCCGACCTCGTAGCGCCAAGAGCCAAAGCGGCCTCGAGACCAGATGCCCTTGTCCAGAAGGGCAGGGAGAAGCTTGGTGAGGACACCTTCACGCTCCAGAGAGGGCGTGGGGTATCCGTGGTCGTAGCGGCGGTGGTAGGTGCAAACGACCTCGTCCTCCGGCTTCATCATCTCAGTGTTGACCAAGCCTTGGATAGAGTCGCGGAGCATGTTCTTCTCGTCCACAGGCTTCATGCTCGATTCGGAAACCTCCAACATGATTGACCAGTACGGGCCCTCCTTGGGCTCGCTAGAGCTTGGCTTTGAGCCATTAGCCAACTGCAATGTCGGCAGCTTCTCGTCCTTTTGGGGCGAATTGTATGGAGAGTAGTTTGAGAAGATGGTGGCGCGGTAGAACGGGCAGTCATCCTCGGGGAAGTACAGCCAGCACTTGTCTCCAATCCGCTCTGGTCGTTCACCTCGAATACCGACACCAATGACGTGTGTGCTAGAGTAGAAGAGACCCTTGCTCAAATCAACCAGTTCCTTGTTGCCCATCTTCTCGACAAGACTGTCAACAGCCATCGTGCTGACAAGTTTCTTGTAGTTGATCACGGTGCCATCTTTCATGATCACACGCTTGCCGTCTGCATCCACCTTGTCAACTGTACCGTGCTCGCCGAACCGCGTCTTGGAGGAGGGGAGGGTCTTCGCCACAGCGATCCAGATACCGCCCGTGCCGTCTCGGGCAGGGAAGCGGAAGGTGGCGTTTGGCCCCCAGTTGCCCGCGGTCTTGTTATTGATGACATTGTTGATGACTTTCTTCAGGTCGGGGTTGGCGACACGCTCGCCTAGCCACGCACATTGCATCTATGCAGATTGTTAGCTTACTGCGGCTTGTTAAGATACGGGGACCCTACCTTGGTCGTGGGAACTGCCCAGACTTTGAAGTTGTAGGGCCTCATGAAGAGGTCCGCAATACCAGTACCCATGGCTCGCACAATCCACTCGTCGAAATCCTTGGGCTTTGCCTGGGACACACGCGATTCCATTGCAGCGTCGATCATGCCGTCAATGCACTTGGCCTGGTCGTCCTTGTCCAACATGGAGATGTTGTTCTGGAAGGGGTACGGGACCCAGTTGCCTTTGCAGCGGACGTACGAGATACGCTGGTGGGTGAACCAGTCATCGTCGTTGGGGAGCGCTTCGTCGATGCAGTCGTCGAAGTACTTGTAGTGGGAGAAAATGACATGGCCGCCGACGTCGTAGAGCTGCCGTGCAATTAGACTCGGCGGCGAGCTGGTACGGCATGGACGGCACTCACAAAGCCCTCGGGGGTGGCATCTGTCGAGGCCAACCCGCCGGGGATCTCGTTCGAGTCCACGATCAGCCACGAGGGCCCGTCCTGCGGGGTTGTTAGCAACCACGCCGTGCGGTTCACGGAGCTGGGAACGCTTACCAGCTGATGGAGCCTCTTCGCAGCACCGAGGCCAGTGGGCCCGGCACCGATAACCAGCACATCGACCGAACTGGCAGCTGTCAGCTCGAGTGCGGCGGGAGGAGGAGCGGGCCAGGCGGTGAGGGCAGCGTCGACTCACATTTCTTCCTTGGCGGAGGCCATGGTGCCCTGCAGAAGTTCTTGGAAACTAGGAACTCTCTTCAGCGTCTGGCGTGCGTAGCTCAGCATGTGCTCGTTGCGGGCGAGGGGTCAATGGCAAGATATAGGCTGAGGGATGGCGGCCGACGTGCTGGGCGAGGGGGGGCATATACAGACGAGAGCGAGGTGGCCCGCGCTAGGCCGTTTGGGTGCGACGCTGGCCCTCAGTCTCCAACCATCCATGCCAGGGTGGCGGCCATCCAAGGGTCTCTACCGTCTCCCGCGGCCGCCTCCTGGGCGCACAGTGCACACACTCAACCCTCACCAGATTGCAGAGGCATCAGCGGGCGCTAGGCTAGGCGCACCAGGGAGTTACAGGTGCTACACGGACGCCGATGTGCATTGCCAGCGGAAAAGGGGCTAACCAGCAGCGCTTGAGCTCCCGCACGGCGCACGCAGCCAGACGGTGAGGCTGGCGATCAACCTTGGAACCTCCCAAGGTTGTTTTGTTGCGGGTCGCAGGGCGTGCCCGCATTGATTGGTGCCGGCCGTGCTCGTTTGCTCCCTCCAACTGTTTCTTCTGCTTCTCCGACTCCCAGGGCGGAGGATGCTCTGACGCCGCCGTCAGTGTATCACTCCAGCTCCTGCTTTGTCCCACGCGGTGTCGCCCATGTAGTCTTTGCGACCTGTACATATCGATCTGGAGACGTGAGACTCGCCTAGGTACCCGATGTAGAACCGCGCAGCCCCATGCTCAGGACCCGCGGCCATGCAACCCGTCCAGAGCGCCTCATCGCTGCGGGTACAAGATGATGAGCGTCCTGGCATCAGCAAACCGCCCCGTGAGCCCGCTGCCAGCTCTGTCAGACTCCAGCTGTGTTGGTAGCAGCTGTTGCAGCCGCCTATTTTTGGCATGGTAGCGTCGTGCAAACACTATTTGCCATCTGCTACGGCTGGGCTTTGCAGACCTCGACATAGGCTGTGGGTGCTGGGTGGTGGTGGAGCAGCTTGCGTGTGCCTATAACGAACGATAGACCCGCCCAACCACCACCACGGTGATTTTGTTTCAGATAGCAACGAGCGGCCGTCCTGCTCATACTGTATCAAATCGAGCACGTCACCCGAATCCGACTAAGATTTGCCCAACACAACACACTGGCTGCGGACGTCCTTGACGGCGATTTCTTCCCTACGCTGGCGCCACACCCCTGGCCGCCACTAGGCCAATTTAACCCATTCCCATATCTTCCTGCGGCACCCAACTGTGTTTCCGCGCGACCCTTTTGTCTTCCAACTCTCTCCTGTTCCACCGGCCCTCCTGGTACACGCAAGCACAGCTGTTACCCGTCCGCCGCTGCTGTTCGACCTTCCCATTGCGCCCGCCGGACCGCCGTTGCTGAGGGAATTGCGGCGAAGCCATCTGTCAGCTTCCAATCCCGCGCTAACCTCCACCCCCGACGCCGCGACCACCTTTCCTCATCGCTCGTCCTCCATCCTCCACCCACGAACGCTCTACTCGACGAGTCTCTCCTTTTATCGCCGTCTTCGCCATGTCTGACGAGAAAGCCCGCTCCTCTGTGGACGCTGCCCGCGACACCGCGCTGCCAGTGCTCCCGACGGTCAACCCCAACGCTGAAAAGTCCCAACCTCAACCTGATCCAGCCGCCTTCCATCCCGCCGTGTATATCGCGTACGTCGACCCGAACACTTGCCCGCTGGAACACACATGCTGACCAGCGCCGCAGAACATGGATTACGCTCAGTTCCAGCGTTATCGTCTTCAACAAGTGGATATTGCACACCGCAAAATTTGGTAAGTACCGGGCACCATTGACATCAAGGACGCGCGCTAACATTGTATCCTAGAATTCCGTACGTCTCCACGTTCCTGCGTGCAATTGCTCGACTAATCATCACCAGCTATCTTTCTCACGACATGGCATCTGGTGTTTGCTACAGTCATGACCCAGATCCTCGCGCGCTTCACAACCATCCTCGACTCGCGGAAAAAGGTGCCCATGACGGGACGGGTATACTTGCGGGCTATCGTTCCGATCGGCTTCTTTTTCAGCCTGAGCTTGATCTGCGGCAACCAGGCATATCTGTACCTGAGCGTTGCGTTCATCCAAATGCTCAAGGTATGTGGGATTGGGATCGTAAGGCTGAGACAAGCATTGACATCTTGCAGGCTACTACACCTGTCGCTGTTCTCATCGCCACCTGGGGTCTTGGAGTTGCCCCTCCTAACCTTAAAACCCTGGGTAATGTGTCCTTGATTGTCATCGGTGTTGTTATTGCCTCGTTCGGAGAAATCCAGTTCCAGATGACCGGCTTTCTCTTCCAGTGCGGTGGTATCATTTTCGAAGCGATCCGTCTCGTTATGGTCCAGCGCATACTCAGCTCCGCCGAGTTCAAGATGGACCCTCTAGTCTCGCTGTACTACTATGCCCCCGCCTGCGCCATCATGAACGGTCTGGTCTGCCTTTTCACAGAATTTCCCACGCTGCACATGGAGGACATCTACCGTGTCGGTACCACTACACTATTCGCCAATGCCAGCATCGCTTTCCTGCTCAACGTCTCCGTTGTGTTCCTCGTAAGTTGATCCCGTAGTGCCGAGGACTCTAACTAACACAGCTCAGATTGGCAAGACTTCGTCTCTTGTACTCACCCTCTCCGGTGTGCTCAAGGACATCCTCTTGGTATTTGCCTCCATGGCACTTTTCGGCGACCCAGTTACCCTGCTCCAAGCCTTCGGGTACAGCATCGCTCTCGCGGGTCTTATCTTCTACAAGCTTGGTACCGACAAGCTGAAGGAATACCTCGGTCAGGGCGGGATGATGTGGGCAGAGTTCGGGCAGAACCGGCCCGCTGCTCGCAAACTCGTGGTCTTCGCCCTTGTCCTTGTCTCCATGGTCTTCCTTCTAGGCGGTCTTGCCCCGACGTTTGCTCCCGATTCTACCGACAAACTCAAGAACGCTCTTGGCAGCCACATGGGTGAGCGGGGAGGCTAAATGCTGCAGTAGATGACTCTATTTCTCTAGGTTCTCCTGTGCCAGCGCGTGGTGGCTATGCATCCGTTCACGAGGGTCGTCGCGGTTGGGTTCTCTTCTTACATGTTGTTCTAACGTCCTTTTTATGTGGCTCTGGAGTGGCAATCAGTGGGCTCATGTGTTCGTGGTGTTGGCTGCATAGACAATTTGGGTTTCTTCACACTAAGACGGTGACTGGGACTTTCTTCTTTTTCTCCCAGTTCACTCAACGCGCACTCATAAGCATTGTAGCCTTGGCTCGTTTCATAGTCGTGAACCAGTGATAGGCGGCGAAAAAGTGCTTTTCGTGATCTTCGATAGATTATAGTACCTGGACGCATTGCGATGGTTATATATACACATAAGCTACATAATGGTAATAATGGGAATCATGAACACGTTGGTCTCAGACACAGGGTGCAAGTTACCCAGTCCAGTCCACCTGGGTCGCCTTCCGGGCAAGGTTGGGAACGAAACTACGCTAGTAACCCAGTTTTCTGCCCAAGGCGGTGTGTGCGGGCCAAGACCGCTAACGAGTGCCGCACACACTCGAATTCGCAACCACCGAAAACCACCGTCAGCTTCTCCACGACTAACCCAACAGCACTTCGATCTTCAGTCACAATGGGGATTGATCTCGACCGGCATCATGTTCGAGACGGGCACCGCAGTATGTGTTCTTCCCCGTCGAGTCGGCGCAGCAATGCGCCGGCGAGCAGCTGTCCTCTGGACGCAGCATGATTTCCGAGAGTGCGGGCATTGACGAGTGTACAGAGGTCCCTAAGTCTTCCAATCCTTATGTGAAGCTTTTGGTCCGTCTCTACAGGTTCCTGGCTCGTAAGTTCTCCACCGCAGATGCGCTACTCGACGACTGACCACAGGCTCCCTCCAGGCCGTACCGGTGCCCCCTTCAACAAGACCGTCCTGCGCCGGCTCATGATGTCCAAGATCAACCGCCCACGTAAGCTACACGAGCACATACTGGAGAAGAGAATGCGTAGACTGACTGGTGGATAGCGGTCAGCCTGTCGAAGATTATTGCGACGGCTGCGAACAAGCAATCCGCGAAGGCGCACGAGGGCAAGACCATTGTCATCATTGGCACTGTGACTGACGACAACCGTCTCTTGGGTATGTGATACGGTGGTGGAGGCAGGAACGTCATCTAACATGTGGCAGAACTTCCTAAGCTCAGCATTGCTGCTCTCCGCATCACCGCGTCTGCACGCGCCCGTGTTGAGAAGGCCGGTGGTGAGATCCTCACTATCGATGAGCTTGCGACCAGGGCCCCGACTGGCACCAACACCCTCCTCCTCCGTGGCCCCAAGAACGCCCGTGAGGCCGTCAAGCATTTCGGTTTCGGCCCGCACTCGCACAAGGTAGGCCGGGCTCCCTTCTATGTGTTGCAACTTGTATTAACAACAATCACAGAAACCGAAGGTCGCAAGCAAGGGACGCAAGTTCGAGCGCGCTCGTGGTCGCAGACGGTCGCGTGGTTTCAAGGTGTAAACGGTGTTGGGGAGTGGAACAGTTTCTTTGGCTCGTCGGCCTGGGCATGGGCATCGGTGTTCAGTCATGGCTTGTATCATGCCTGGCGGGGACTCTTTCCGGGTTCAAAAAGATACTCAATTCGATTATGGGATGCAACGTGCCACGAGCGCTACATGCCTATAGGCTATTTTGACGAAGATTCGTTTAGTAGTGGTGTATGGACTTCACGAAATCAAAAATGACTATCATAGCCAGTCAAACCTGTGACTTGTGTCCCAACAGCCAGATTGCACGTGAGAGAATCTTGAATTTTTCTGACGTCGAACTTTGATGATCCGCTGGGAATTCTGCAATCGGAAAATTTGCCCACCGACCAACCACAACGCAGCTGTCTTAGCTCCGCAATAAAGTTACCACCCTTGACCTCTTCCAGTCTCACCACCTCTCTCGACTCAATTCACTCATGGCGGACAAAAGGAAGATAGGTGTTCTCGGTGGCGGCCAACTCGGTCGCATGCTCATCGAAGCCGCGAATCGATTAAATATCCAGGTCAACGTGCTAGATGCTGCAGCTTCATCCGCCAAACAAATATCCGCACATGATGGCCATATTGACGGCTCTTTCAAAGATGCGGCTGATGTCAAGAGGCTAGCAAAAGACTGCGATATCGTCACCGTCGAAATCGAGCACGTGGACACGCACATGTTGGAAGAGGTCGCCGGAGAGGTGCAAGTCGAACCAAGCTGGAAGACATTACGGATCATCAAGGACAAATTCGCCCAGAAAGAATATCTGAAAGAGCATGGAGTGCCCGTCGCGGATAGCATAGACTTAGATGGCAAGGGCGTTGAGGGACTGAAGGAGGTGGGCAAGCAGTTCGCTTATCCGTTCATGCTCAAGAGCAAGACAGAGGCGTACGACGGCCGAGGGAATTTCGCGGTCAAGTGTGTAGACGATGTGTCCAAGGCGAAGGAAGTGCTAGGGGATAGGCCACTGTACGCGGAGAGATGGGCAGATTTCAGGCTGGAGCTCGCGGTCATGGTTGTCAAGACCAAAGACGGCGTCCTCACGTTTCCAACGGTCGAGACGGTACACGAGGACTCGGTCTGCAAGCTTACTTATACACCACCACGAAATGTGTCCAAAGCCATCGGAGAAAAGGCACAGGAGCTGGCCAAGAAGGCGATCGGAGCTTTCGAAGGCAAGGGCGTCTTCGGCGTGGAGATGTTCCTCCTCAAAGACGACACCCTCCTCGTCAACGAAATCGCTCCGCGCCCACACAACTCGGGCCACTACACCATCGAAGCCTGCCCTTTGTCCCAATACGACGCCCACCTCCGCGCCATCCTCGACCTGCCCATCCCCCAATCCGGCCTCCGCCTCCGCGAGCCCGCAATCATGCTCAACATCCTCGGCGGCCAGACCCCCGACTCCCACGAAAAGATCGCCCAGGCGGCCCTTGAGCACCCAAATGCATCTATCCACCTCTACGGCAAAGGCGAAGCGCGCCCGGGCCGCAAGATGGGCCACATCACCGTCACGGCGCCCACCCTGGCAGCCGCGGAACGCGAAATGCAACCGCTCATCGACCTCGTCGACAGCCAAAAGGGCAAACCGCTCGGGCCCCGCGACGACACCGAGAGCCAAAAACCCGAGCCCCTCGTCGCCGTGATCATGGGCTCCGACTCGGACCTGCCCGTCCTGCGCCCCGGTCTCGCCCTCCTCGAGCACCTCGCCATCCCCTTCACCGTGCGCATCACCTCGGCGCACCGCACGCCCGACTGGCTGCGCACCTTCAGCAAAGCCGCCGCGTCCACCAGTGTCAAAGTCATCATCGGCGCGGCGGGCGGCGCCGCCCATCTGCCCGGCATGTGCGCGTCGTGGACCACGCTGCCCGTCATCGGCTTACCGGTCAAGGCTACGCATCTCGATGGCGTCGACTCGCTGTACAGCATGACGCAGATGCCGCGCGGCGAGCCGGTTGCCACGGTCGGCATCAATAACTCGGTGAATGCGGCGTTGTTGGCGGTGCGGATACTCGGCGCGGAGGATCTGGGCGTTAGGGAGAGGCTGCGCGTGTGGATGGAGGGGAATGAGACGGAGGTGTTGGGCAAGGATGGGAAGTTGGCGGAGGTGGGGTGGGAGGCGTATCTGAAAGCGATGGGGAAGTAGAAGCCAGGCTAGAAAAAAGGCGGTGGGTGGTATGCGTGGGGACGCAGAAGGACGGAGTGGACTGTCGAAAAGTGCAAGGTTTCCACGACTGCAACAAGAATTTGCAGGACTAACTCTTCATGTCTCATTGCGCTCGCACATGAAGTTGCATGAGTTGGTTTAAGTGAGCCGTTCTCATGAGCGCGGTGAGAAAGGCTGCTCTACTTGCTGTACTTCATTCAAATGGCCCTAAATGGATTAGTTTCAGATCAATCGAAATCAGTGCCTGTGTCTCGAGCTTTTCCCGGACACAAATCTTTGAGGAATAACGAGTGGAAAGTGTTTGTAGCTGTCGTTACCATGGAAGGTAGGTATCAGGGTCTAGCTCTATTTAAGCCGCTAAGGCGCGCTAGTGCTAGCGCCGGCCGCAATATGTGGATAGACGAGATGAGATCTCTTGCTCTATCAATTCCATCACTTTTTGACTCCACTTTGTTTTATCAGAAATGTTGTGATTGCTGGTCATGGCTGTAAAGTTTGGCGAGGCGGCGGGTATCGCGGGAGAGACGGTGGCAGGAGAGACGGTGGCAGGGACGTAGAGGCGATGCACGGCCTGTATGGATGTTGGGCAGCGTAGATGTCATGGTACGTTACTTACCTCTCTCGATATGCCCATCGTCTTGTGAATTTGGTTCTAGAAAGAGCTAGGAATTGGAGACGCACACTTAGGGGTGCCAAACGGCGGTGTCGGTTCTCATGAAGTAGGGTGCCAAACGGCGCTGCCAGGTCTCACGATATGACACTTGGGGATGCCAGACGGCGCATTGGGGTTCAGTACAAAGAGTTTGAAGGGATGTGGGATACTAGAGTGGATGAGCAAGAGCCGCCGCGCAATGAGCGCATTGCTATTGAGGCTGCTCAGAAGCGACAACAGATACGTGCGCAGCGTGAGGCCGAGGAACTCGCGCAGCTTTTGCTACAACAAACCCTAGGTATAGTATCATTTCGGTAATTTCCAATGACCTGCTTGTGTTGACTGTGTTCAGAACTTATAGCCGCGAAGATCGATGAAGCAATTGGCCTTGAACTAGTTGTTTGGGTGTCTTACAAGACGATGAACGATGCCAAGCGTCATTTCAGACTGCAGTTGCAGTACAAGTCTGCTGTGTTTCGATACGGGCGGGTCAGTGTCGACGTCCGCAAGCAGGGCCGTTATCCAAGTACGGGATTGCTACTACGTTGCTTCGGGCGTATAGATTCGTCGTGGAGTCACACAATCCTACCAGGGATCTTGTCTTCACAATCGACAATAGTGCCGACAAAGGGCAGGCGTCGGCATCTGGCGCCTCCGCTTCTTCTGCGAATCATCCAGAGTCTGTCACGGTACTGGACTCGAACTCGAACCCAGCGCACGCGTCGTCTGCATACGGGACTCCTTTTTCAACTCCTTTGGTATGTACATCATATTGTTATAATGGCACCCGTCACATTCGAAGGTTAACATATGCCCAGATGTCGGACTCCCTGGTTCAGCAGAATCCCGGCTCGTCCTCTGACTATGGGTCGCCTGCTTCGGCTACACAAGTAATGTGTCTTCCCATTGCTTGTTGTGAACTACACTGACTGTGTTTTTGCAGTTGCTTGGCTCCCTCCAAGCAAGTCCGCCCGACTTACTAGTGGCTTCTCGTGTGTCCGAAGCCACCGTCGCAAACGAGCCTCCTTGTATGTCTGAAGCTACCGTCGCCAACAAGCCTTCCAGTCACAAACGCTCGGTTCCAGTGCATCCAAGAAGCGGAGTACCGCTCAAGTGGAAGCCCTTGACTGGGGCCGCCGTAGCGCAGCGGTTGAACAGAAAGCGGAGTCTAGACAGCGTATCGTCGTCTAGCAACGCGACTCCCACTTCGTCTAAGTGAAGTAACGGTAAGTCAAAAGAAACCGACCCTGGGCCGAACCAGCTACGGATCAATACCATGTTTCGTTCGCTGTCTGAAGATCAAGAGATGTCTGACGTTGGACGATCCAAGGATTCTTCGGGGACTCTCCCGGCACCAGTCGTCCGAGAATCCAAAACACGCCCTACTCGATATGTTACGGAAGATGGCGAAGAGATCTCAGACTTAGGCGTCTGGACCGACGAGATCATTTTGTTTGCTGGCTTGCGGGACTCACTTGATCCATCAAGCTCAGGTTATGAAGTGCAGAAGGCCCACTACAACGAATTCATCAGCGTACTACTCCCCGATCAATCCCTCAACGACACCCCCAACGAACTAGATGGTAGGCTGTATGAGAAAAATGACATGCACCGCATGCGTCTCATGATATTGCCGCCTCAGGGCAGGCAACATCTACGGTAAGTGCATTCAGCTGATGCGCGCGGTGCCCCATGCTAATATGTTATTGTCTTCTAGACAGCCGAGAAGTTAACAATCCGCCTGCCAGAGCCTCAACCCGAGCTGTCACCTACACCTGAGGAGCTGGGTGAAGTCGAGACGATCAACAGTCCAGTGAAGCGACCTGTGGGTAGTGCAAACGCAGACAATCACAGCGAGGCCAGTGACGCCTCATTTCCCAAACTCGAGGATGCTGAAAGGCCAACAAAACGGGCTCGGGTTGTCTCTGGCGCTGACCGTTAGCCTGGTCCCGGTCTCTTTATCAACTATGGCGAAGACGACGACTCTGTGCTGGATGGTTTGTATGACACCAATGGACCAGAGTCCGTTCATGCAGATGAAGTGGCGCTGGGACACGATGAGGAAACCGACGACGAAGGGGGTTTGAAGTTCGACGAGTGCAAGCTGAGGGTCGACCAATCCCCTGTTTGTGATTTGTTTGATGGCGCCGATATGCCATTGGTAATCTCGTCTTTCCCTGTCTATGATTTGTGTCTAAACTAATTATTTGGATTCAGGAAGAGTTGTACAGTCCTGACTTGCCAGACCCCTTTGTCGGGTTGATCACTTAGTATGGTATCACTCACGAACTCATGACAATATGCTAGCAAGCTGGCATCGATTTCAGCGCTGCGCACCCGGCATTAATCAATCGCAATATAACGAATACTGAACGACTGGCATTAACGCTTCCTATGCCGACCAATCCCCTCGACTCAACCAGTACAGGCGATCGAATATCTCAACGAATGCATTGTCGATCGTGCAGATGTCACGAATTGCGTTTTGCACTATGACGCTGCCTCCGGTCCGAAAAGGAACGGACCGCATTCCAAAGCATGTGGCAAGTCTCCAGCTTTGTATTTCGATGCTAACTCGTCAACCCATCCTCGCTTGTGACCGGGTACGTGCATTAGTGCATATGATGAGATGGTGTTAATGTCTAATCAGATCCTATATGCATGCCCGGTACCACTTTCGCTTCCTACCAAACGACCCGGGCTGGGCGTAAAAATTGGGGAAGAAGGGACGCAGGGACGCGCGCAACTGGGGCATCTATATCATTCTTGCGAACGGCAAGCGAACGATACTTCCGCTGTCGCCATCACTCGAGGCGTGGGACAGTGGTGACCCTACGGCTTCGAGTAGGCCCAAAAGTCACTCTAAAACATGGGATAGTGAACTATAGTTTTAGACAGTGCGGAAGGTTTCGGGTGTAGCAGTAAACTTGACTTTTGCTAACGGGCTCATGGGAAGGTTTTCAGTGGTATTTAACTCTCTGGGAGGGACTCGAAGCATCGAACAATCCTTCTAGGTTTTTCGCACTCGGGGGATATCCAAGGTCATTATTGCGAATTCCCCATCGAGATTATCGTTGCCTGCGCCTTTTGTTTCCCCGGGACGAAGACGAGCCATTGGAAGCCAGTCAGGAAAGTTATTTTAGACAGTGCAAAGGCTTGACTACTGCACTCATGAACACAGTCTAGTATGTGTTTTTCTCCAGAAACTCAAGACATCGAAATCAATACGGCCGCATTTTTCACACTCGACAGACATTCCAGTATATCCTCCGCACCTCTGCAAACCAGCTCATGCATCGATTTATTGTTCAATTTGTTTTCCCAGAACAGAGACCACACAGGCATTTGTCTCTCTGAATGTTGTTTTTAGACAGTGCGCTCATCGATACAGACCTAGCTCTTTTTTCTTTTTTCTCCGAGAAGGTTTCAAAACATCAAATACTATATGGCCGCATTCTTCGCACTTGACAGACATTCGATATCTCTTGAACACTTTTGCGAACCACTTCATGCATGTATAATCTTCATCTTTTATTTTCCTACGGCCGAGACGAGACATACATGTTTCTTGTACGCTATTGTTTCCAGATAGTGCGAAGGCTTCGTTAGTGTTGTTCGGGAGGCCTGTGACTGAGCTCATGGATCTTACGGTTTTATGTTTTAATTCTTAAGTCTCCAGGTAGGGCGGAGGTGGGACATCAGCATTCCACGGTTTTCTTTTGGTGGTTTAGGGGGCTGAGGAGGTTTAGTCGTAGTCTAGAGAGACTTGTGACTGATCTCATGGCCTGGCTGCTGCTAGAGTTTATTTGGGGCCCTCGGAACGGACGCAAGACATGCCATTCTTTGTATTTGGGTTAGATAGTGCGAAGGAGTGGTGTGGAAGAGGCTTGCGCTTAGGCTTATGGATGTGTCGGTGGAATATTTATCTCGAGTGTGCATGACGGACGCGGGACATTAATACTCTGGGTGTGGCTTTTTAGATAGTTCGAGGGGCTGAAGACATTTCGTAGAGAGCTGATAAGGCAGGCTTGCGCCCAAGCCCATCAGCTGCGTTGCGATGGATTTTAATCTCCAGGACGGGCGCAGGACATCAGTCGGTTCCGGCGAGCCTTAGACATAATGAGGGCTTGAAGAAATTTAGTAGTAGTCCAGGGAGGTAGGCTTGCAACCAAACTCATCGATTCGGTTGCTCTGGAATCGAGTCTCGAAAACGGACGGCCAGACATGTAGTTCGACTGATCTCGTTTTGGACCGTTTGGAAGCTAAAGGGGTTTTGGTCGAGGTCTAAGAAGGCTCGCAACCAAGCTCATGAGGTGTTCTTTCCTGCTCTCGAGTCTCCAGGACGAACGCCAGACATAATAGAGTCGTGGCTATGTTTTAGACAGGAACATAACACTTCGAAGTGTTCCGGTGTTTCGATCCGGATCCAAGCATATGTGTATACCCTTGCGATTCTGATCCACGATGCAATCCCCATGTTAAGCGATATCCGTCTTTTCTGTCATGTCATTGTCTTCTATATATATTAAACCATAAGGCTTGAGAATGATGTATTTAATTGATGTCCACGGTGACATTGATCGAGGGAAGACGAGCCATCCACGGAAAATGTTGGATTTTCGGTTCTCAGAGGTACTCCGACCATGTAGTATCCGCAGTACGTTTTTAGAGGTCTCTGCGACTTGCGTTAAGAAATCATGAGCGGAGTTCTGGTACGCAGTCGAAGAGGATCTTTATAGTACTCGTGAGGAGAGAGGACCGGGGCTGTAGAAAAAAGAAGAACATATTACCGTCCCCAAATACATTTTCCACCTCTCTCTCTCTATGTTTCTCTATTGTTTTATTCTTTCCCGGTACCAACCAAGTCTCAGAAACCACATCAGAAAAGTCCAGGGGGATTTTATTGGCGCGCACAGGACACATGTTTAGGAAATGTCCAAACTTTTGAAGGGCTCACGGACTCCAAGCTACACACTCTATTTCGATTTTAGTGGGAGTGAGAAGGTATGAGTTGTGAGGAGACAGGCATAGGGCTAGAGGATCTTTATACTGAGGAGACTTTTCTTTGACGTTTTGTAAGCAAGATATCTTTATATAATCCCTCTTCCCGGGGTGCACATGTTGTCAAACATCGTGGTTCTAGCCCAAATCCGAAAGACCCATTTGGGCAATTCTAAATGATTTTAGGTACCGGTGGAGTCTGGCGATTCGGTTCATAGACTTAATAGGTTCGGTAGAGAGTTTTCCGCACATGTCTCGGAGAGCTGGTATTTTTAGTGAGGTTTGAGGATGTGTGGGCTTGTGGTGAGAGGGAGAACAATGGCTGGTGAATTTATATACTAGAGGAAAATCTGGGGCCACGCTGCCGAATAAGAAAAACAGAATCATCAAATGCTAAGCCGAGACTCAGCTTGCACAAATCGATTGAGTAGTATGTGTACTGAAAGGACCACGTCTTCTAGTTGACAGCAACATTGCCAGGCAGTTTTGGCAACCCTATGACATAGTCAGCTCTGAACCACATATCTCTGCCAAGGGAGTGTAACTTACAGCTATCGATATCCTCCTTCACCACATCCTCGACAATACACTTGTTCTGCTGCGCAATGGTCTGCGTCTTCAGCGTCGGCGCACTCACATATGTGTGTCCGTCCAAATGCTTCTGCAGTGAATCATCCTTCCACCCGAACACGTAGTCCGCATGGGTGGAATAACCACTCTTGTCTCCACTGGACCACACAAACGGTTGGCTACCGTCCGCAGGCCAATCCGCCTTGTTGTTGAACGCCTTCGTGTCCCAGACAGTCTCAAGTAGGAGTTGCGGAAGTCTGACTGGATGAGTGTCCGGGCACTTACCGCCTGACTCAAACGTGCCTGTTGCAGGATATGCAACGTGGTCGCGGTGGTTGGGGGAATCGACGTTCACGCCGTCCCAGCAAGTGGGGAAGCGATGATTCGCCATGATACCAACGGGGCATGGCTTGTCGGGGAATGTGAGGCTCTCTGGGGCGCGTGTGCCTTCGTTTTGCATGCAGATGAAGGTCAGTTGACGGAAGTCGCGTGCCTCTTCGCGGGTGCGGTAGTTCACGTCGCCAACGAGCATACGGAAACCCGGCTTGAAGGCCGTGACCTTGGACTTCTGGGCGGTGTCGAAGAGCGCATCCGACATATAGTAGACGACCATACCCCCTTGTGTCCCCTCCATCCCTTGCTGGGCTCGCTGGGGAACTCGCTTGAACGTGCCGTTCCTCGCGCGGAAGTAAAGCACGGCGGTCCAGTAGTTGCTGAAGTCTATGAATAATTAGCGCACTCTCCAGCAAGCTGTTTAGTTGCTGATCGAACCTTCGGTGAACTGGCAACTCGTGCATGTGGAACCCTTGACAAGATCATGGCCGGCTTTGGTATCCATGGAAACATTGAATGAGTTGCCTCCGATGATTTGATGGAGATGGGGCGATGGGTTCTGACCAGGGTTGACCAAGGGGTCGAGACGCTGGACGGAACTCTTCGCGCATCCGAATCTAAGAAGAGCAGAGGTGGGCGCAAGTAGCGCTGAAGCAGCGGCGGCGAACGTGGTCCACTTCATCTTGAGATGTATTTTTTCTAGATATGGTCTCAACGATGGAACTGTAGGAAATCCTGGGGACGTCCGCTAATTATGCCCTTGACTGCGATGACTTTCTTACCATGAACAGCTGCCGCTCTTTTCAGATGTTGATAAAGATGCCAAGATATAGCATAGTCTTCGGTTCGTCATGTGTTAATATACCAGCATATGTCGAGGAGGGGAACCAGATGGTTTTGATTACGGTTAATATCGACAACCACCAATGCGTGGCTCGTCTCCAAGCAATCGAGCTGCGTCCATAGCGATTTCTCGTTGATTGGGATATCACTTCTCTTGTTGTTGAGTCGGCAGTAGATGTTCAACGGGAAGTGTGGGGCGGAGATATTCGACCGAGTGTGGTTTGATTGGGTTGTATGCAAACAATCAATACCACGTTCGCGCCCAGACTTTGATGCACCCCAGACTCCGGCACATCTCTAGCTTGTTAAATTAGTATGTCTGCTCTGGCGCCGTTGGACCTAGTACTGAAATACTCGTACGGCGCCTTCGTGAATCTGTTGCGCCATCTTCTTTCTCGAAACCTGATCCCACATCTCCTACCATCAAACAAAGCTTCTCCTTCTCGCAATGAAGCTCCAACTCAGTCTTCTCACTTTCCTGTTTGCCCAAGCGCTCGCTCAACAAGCGCCCGCAGAATGCACACGAGAGCTAGCCAGGACGGATGACTGCGCCAACGTGATCAACGCCAACGCCTGCTACAACGCGTTTGGGTTCCGAGACGCCCAGACACTGCAGTGCGTTGATGGAACAGACAACAAGGACAGAGCTAGGAAGGTACGTAACCCCGATGTTGAGCGCAATCCGAACATTGGAGCGCTGACTGGAATTTAGGCATGCAAGTGCTGCAACTGCGTCGGCCAGCGGATGTGTGATTATGTGACGAAGCAGAAACTGTGTTAAAGCTGGACAGGAAAGGAGAGACGATGTCGGATGGATCTCGTTTCTGGTTTTAGGTGATGTCACGGTCCCAGGGCTTAGCCTAACTGGGTTTAGCGTCACGAAGTCCATATTTGAGCTTGCTTTGCAATCGACCTGTACTCCAACCCATCCCATCGTTCAACCTGATTGTGTGACTTTCATTCACGTTTCTCGAGTCCTACCACACGTATAAATATCTCTTTCTATCGCCCTGTCTATCCCTAAACTACACTCGCCATATCTAATTCCCGTAACAAAAGCATTAAGGACAGTGGTTATGGTGCTGGCTCTTTGGGTGAGGTACCCCATGTCAAAATGTCAAGCATGCCCTTACTATCCTTTGTATGGGTTCACCAAAACCTTGCTGATCTCGATTATCGAAAAGATGAGTAGCGTAGCGAGATCACGACGATGCTGATCATCACCACCACCAACACCTCCGGTCCAGCTTTCGACAACGAAACACCATTACGACCTTTGAACACGACCTCCATACGCAAGGTCCACACCTGCACGGCAACCTATATTCTAGGATCACGACCATTCTAATCTGTTCCACAATTCGAGAAGCATTTCGCGATGTTGAATCTGTTTTTTCGTTGATATCCCAGAACTCCCCAGCAAAGACATAGTACGCATATGGTCGTTCTTCAAATAGGCGACTGGAATCAGTGTATAGAATGAGAGAGCGCCCAGCCATATGTTGTTTATATGACTACTTCGGTAGCGGTCATATTTCCGTTTCCTTCTAGAGAGGCTCTCATGCGTGGAGAGTCCATTATTTTTATTATAAGTTTTATGTATCTCTCTCGCTCCGTTCTCTTACTCATGGTCCGGGCTCCAGCGGACTTTCATATTTCAGTCCAGCCTCCATTTCCTCGAATGCCAACTGTTTTCTCCTCAAACGCCACGCGCCATTTGATATTGCGCCATAGGATATAAACTTCCTAATCGCACCATGCATTTCGTGTGAATTGGATTTTTAGTGGACAGCAGAGCCATGGTCAGTTTTTATATGTAGTTTCATGGCGGAAAGAGGCAAAGAAAGGACCCTCATGGACTTGAATGGCTATCCTTTTTCGTCATCTCCCAAAGTCCCCCATAGAGACGTATGTTGGGGGTTTGCTACAGACGTCTCCATGAACAAGATATTGAAGAGTTTTAGAAAAAAGAGAGAGGAGAGGCACTCATGGAAGGTCTCACATTTCGTCTTTTGTTGTACAACCGCGGGAAATAGCAGTGCAGTAGAGGTCTTGACTCTAAGACACGGGTGCTTATATACCCCTTTCTTCTCTCTCCCATTATCTCAACGAGCTCAAGCCATCATCGCAGCATTCTTTCTCAACTCTGTCATTTCTCGAAAGAGCGAGCCACACCAACCATCACGAGGTTCTTCTTTTATTTCTCTTTTCGCTTTCGTCATGGAATGTTACTGCGAAATGTTCCACATTGTTCGAGTTAGGGTTCTTCTAGTACTCAAGAATCTCAAAAGACAATATGGATAATCGTCTTCGTGGCTTTTGAAAACAGCACACTCTCAGTCCACACTTTTTTTTTTGTGTCCCGCTTTTTATTGTCCACTCCTGCGCACGGGAGAAGCCCATCTGCTCGAGGTACGCAACATTTTAGAAAGACCCGCGGAGACAGCCATCAATATAGCCTTTGGTGATTTTATTGTGGCAGGTGCCAGCCCGCTACTCTAAGTAGAGGAATGAGGACAGGAACGTGGAGAGGCTTGTATATCCATTCCCTTCCCTTCTCGAATGCCAAAAGAGATAATTCCGCATATACAATGCAGAGCAACACATGAACGGCCCGTGTGTGCTATTTTTTCAGCTCTCGTGCAAGGGAAACACCATCAGAGGTGGACATGAGGTATTTTAAGATAAACAGGCAGAGACAGCCATAATCGCGCTGCACATGGATTTTGTTGGGGCGGGTGCTAGCGCGCTTCTGCGAGGCGACAAAGGAGAAAAGGAAGGAAGGCGGTGGGGCTTATATACACCTTCTCTCCCCTCCCCTTCCAGCGCACCATTGAAGCGTCCTTTGGAACTTTATGCATAACGACACATAAGAGGCTGGGTACGTCGTTTTTTATGTTCTCGCGCTCAAGAAAACCATCCATGGTATATATGTCGTATCTCCGAAAGCCGCACAGAGACAGTCATCGGAGAGTATGTTAATGTTTTTATTGTGGCGGGTGCCAAACGTGCTTCTAGAGGTAAAGAGAGAAGGAGCAATGAAGAAGGGAAGGAGGTGAACGGGACTTATATACGCCTTCCTCGCTATAAATGTGAGTGACACCATATGGCACATGCACAGTCCTGTGCGTCTTTTTCGTCCTCTTTCGCGCACAGGAAAACCCATGCATTGGTATTATGTATGGTTTTAGAAGTACCCCCAGAGGCAGCCATAATATGGGATGGCAAGCGTTTTATTGTGTTGGTAGATAGAGGAGCTGTAAAGAAAGAAGGAGGAAGGGATATAGAAGGTGATAGGGTTTATATACTCCTCCTCTCATCTTCCCTTCTTGAAACATGAACACTAGCAGACTCTGCACATGCGCGTGCTATGCGGCATATCCCACCTCCTATGCGATCCTCTTAACGGCCTAGGAGTTAGTCTTCCGCGCACAAAAATCCCATGCGCCGCCATGGTACGTTTTTAAAGAGGGTCCGCGGGCACCGCCATACAGTGTACCCTACCTGCTTTTATTGTGTATTATTGCCAGGCTTCTGTAAGGAAAGAAACAAGAAGGAAAAGGTGTTGCGGTGAGTGCAAGCAGTGCGTAGGGAATTGAGGATTGAACTGAGGTTGTATTGTGTGTAGCTACGAACGTAGATATACATGAGTGGCTGTAAACAGCGCTAGTGCAAGATGGGTAGTCGCACCTAAGCGTAGGTGAGGCGCCACTACACGTGAGGCAGGAGAGACTCTAAACCGTGACAAAAGGGAGATGCGTGGAGGCTTATATACCGCTCCACGAAGTAGATAAATAGGCAAATTTTTTACATGCTGGGCGAGGCGAGGCGATGCGGTGAAGACTGTTGGAGTTTCTATAATACAACTAAGCTATGTCATGTTAATTACCTAGGTACATCCATATATATACATTCGTCTAAACTACATTCCAACCCAGGCATAACGAGCGTGAGAACAACAGATACCATCGAGCATCAAACCCCCCAATCTATCGACAAACTCCCCGTGCCCCGAAAAAAAAAGATAGGGTATACAACGACATTCAAGAACTCAATCAAGTATTACCACATATATTACACCATCTCATCCATCTCGCCACCTTCCTCACGTCAAGTTAACCCACCGCGAACGCCCCGCCCCCCAAAACCGCAACTCCCAAAACCACACTCCGCCACCCAACCCCCCACCCTGGAACACCCACGCCGCGCACCGCCGCGCCGGGAAATTCCGGCGCGGGCGTAGTTCGCGGAGGCGTTATAGGTGGGGCTTGAGGTGGGATAGAGAAACCGCCGGTGCCGGTGGAGTTTGCGGTTGAGGGGGGTGTAGGACCGGAGGGGAGGAGGGGAGGAAGTGAGGGGATTTCGAGTGTCGGGGTGGAGTTTATGTAGCTGGGAGGTTCGCTGGCGGGGTTGGTGGGATATGGGGGCTGGCTCGCTGGCGGGGTTTCGATTTCGGTTTCGATTGGGGGAGAGGCGGGGGGCTGGGGGGTGGGTGTGTCGGCGGGTGGGTAAGCGGGATTCTCGGGGGTAGGTGTCCCTACAGGTGACTCTATGTAAGGGACACCTGGAGTTGACGTTTCGACTGGCGTGGGTGTTTCTACCGGCGTAGGTGTTTCGACCGGCGTAGAAGCAGGGTATTCAGTGGCAGACAAATCTACCGGGGGAGGTGCAGAAACCTCCTGAGTAGGTGTCTCGCCTGGCGTGGATACCGGGTACTCAGGAGTAAGCGTCTCGACTGGCATAGAAGCAGCGTACTCAAGAGCAGACGTCTCTATCGGTGTATAAACGGGAACCTCCAAAGGCACGTCGGTTGGCGTAGCAGCAGGGTTCTCTGAGATAGTTATCTCTACCGGCGTAGAGGCAGGAACATCCGTAGCAGGGAGCTCCGGGGTGGAAATCTCCACCAGCGTAGAAGCAGGAACCTCCGTGATATGCGTTTCTCCTGGCGCAGAAACGGAAACATCGGGAGTAAGCGTCTCCATCGGCGCCGAAACAAGACTCTCAGAAGCAGGCGGAACATACACAGTCACCGTATTCCCTTGGCACGTACACTCTGCAGGCGCCGGCGTAACTGTCGGAATAAAAACGCCCCCCAACGTGGCATGACCGGGCACCTGCGGAGCCCCGCCCGTGACAGGCGCGAAGCCCTTTGCAGGCTCAAGGCAGGATTTCGCAAGTGCAATCACGGTCTCGAAGATGTTTGCCTTTTGGGCAAGGACGCCAGCCGGTGCGGGGGCAAAGGGGAAGGAGATGTTCGCGGTGACGTCGAGGGAGATGGTCATGTTGGCTTCGACGAGGACGAGAGGGCCGAACTGTGCAAGAGGTGTTGAGTTGCTGTCGAGCTCGTTGCAGTTCGCGTCGGCGTTGAGCTTCGTTGTCAATTTGGCGTCGAGGCGGGGGAGCTGCATGGAGATGGTGACGGAGGCTTCCACTTGGTCTGCGAATTCGAAGCCAATGGGTATAGAGGGCACAAAGCCGAGGCCGAGCAGGATGTCGACGTCTGTGACGTTTGCGGAGAAGGGGAGGGGCGTTAGTGTGGCGTCGGGGAAGCCCGTCACTCCGCTATCTACCAGATTGCTGAGTTCTATTCTGACGGTCGAATCTTTCGGGACAGCAAGATCAAACCCGTAGTTGACCTCCAGTGTACCTTGGACATCGTAACTCGCCTGAAGTACAGCCTCGAACACCGCGCCCGCTTTTCCCACGCCTGGAATCGTGAAGCCAACGATAGGCAGCGCAAACAGAGCAATCTCAAAAGAACCGCTCTGTCTCGGCCTTGCGAACAGTTCAATGTGCGCCGCCATATCGTTCGCAGCAAGTTCGATGAAGCCCCCCGTAATCACGCTAGAGATGTCTTTCCCGTCATCGGCACCCTCCAAGACATCTGGAATAACGTCAACCTCTGCAGTATCGATCTGAATTGAACCCTGTGATAGCACCAAGCTCCCGGACGTCTGACAGTTTTTACACCCAATTTCCACTGGGAGCTCCGGAATGGCAACGACGTCCTCGATGCCGCTTAGGAAAGCGGGCACCGCGAAAGTCGAATCGATCATTTGAAATGACAAGTCAAACGATACGCCATTGACATTGCCCGGTGTATCGGAGGGTATGGTTCCTGGCCCAGGAGTGATGAGAGACACCATAGCAACAGCGGTGGTAGTAGGTGCCTGGTTTTGTCTCTTCCTCCGAACCTTCGAAAAATCCGAGTGTCGGCGATAGAGATGGTCGTCTTTGGTGTGTCCGAAAGATATGTCGAACTTGTCGAAAGCTTCCTTCCATCGCGATTCAACTACGGAGAGTTCGAGAGCAAGCCCGTCTTCGGCGAAGGAGACATCGTCGACCCTATTCATGTCAGCAACAGGAAATCCTTGTACCTGATAAATACTAACCTGTACACAGCTCTTTCTCCGTCCTTATTACAGCTCTCGTGCGACGTGATAAGCAACCCACCCTTCTCACCCTCACACGAATATCTCGCATCCCTCGCTGACACCTCGTCTACAAACTCCAGACGCATCTTCCCCTCCCCACATCTCACATTCTGCAAATGATGCTCTACCTCCTCCAAATTAAGTATAGGCTTCCCCGACCCGACTTTCACCTGCGAAGCAAAGATCGAAGTACCAGTCCAGCTATTCTCCTCTGCGCAGACATCAGTGCCATTCTCCAATCTCCATTCACAGCATCCACATACCTTCAATATACGCTAGCTCGCTCTCAAACCTCCTCTGGATCCTCACACCCCTCCGAAAGATATCAGACCGCCTCGTAGCTGCCCGCAGCACACGGTCCTCGGGCGCGCCATTGTACGACAGCGCCGTAGTTTCCGCACTCATATACCCAACCAACAACAGCACGCAAACCGTCGGCAGATCGAAGAATCCCATCTCGTCTCGTCCCGGCTGTATTCAATGAAAATCGAAAGAGTGGCTTTGGCTCGGCGAGCGTCGTACCGAACGATAGTAGTGACCGTAGAATGACAAAGATAAAGACTGTAGGTATGACTTCTGCCAACGTACTTCCAGTCCCGATCCAACAGGGGAACCAGCGTACGAAAGCTTGATGAAGTCCTCGCGACAGGAAAGCGAAAACGAAAATGCGCTGGAGAGCAGCAGAGAGTAACAAAGGGGGGCCGGAAGGAAGGGTGCACGCCTCCTACTTAGATAAAGTCCGATGCCGCATGCATGCGGTACGGCGTAGCCATGTGCCTTTTCCAAAGGCCCCCCTTGTCCCCCCGGACATACTAAATCTCACCGTGACCGGTTTGGTTTGCAGTGCATACCCATACCCCGAGTCCAATGCCTCAGCTTGACGGCTGTAGCCCTACTGATCACATGGCCCACAGATATGTTATGCTGTGTAGGCGTACACCCCAGAGTCCGCGTCTCACGATCCCGCCGTGTCAGAACGTCAGAGCCCGGCTGTGCCGAATGGGCGACGCTCAGACAAGTGATCTCGGAGCTTATGGATGAACTGGGTGTTGTTAAGGGTCTGAGCAGCGTGTTTGCTCGATGCGGAGGCTGGCTCAAACATCTGGCGTGGGATCAGGATTCAGCTGGCTGCGCGTCAGATATGGGGCCGGCGCTAACCCGCCTAGGCTCTAGGGTCTAGCGCTAGGGAACCTACCACCTCACAGTTCACACAGCCGTTCCGTTTCTACAATGCATTTTAATTTCAAAGTGCTAGAGGCATTGCTATAGCTTAATTTAAGTAAGTACTCTATGTAGATGCTAAAGCTTAGATTTTGTCTATAGCTTTTTTATAGTAAGCGTTAATTTGTGCAACAGCGTTTAGCTTTATATAGTAAAGCTTTAGTAGCTTAAACGCGCGTGCATACTAAGTAGCAGTTTTGAAAAAGCTTTTTTATTACTTTTTATTTTTTCTTCGTATTTAACTAGTTAAAGTAAGTAAAAGTAAAAAGTAAGTAGCATATGCTGCTATAACGTAAAGCACTACCAAGTAACTCAAAATTGCTTAGCACAACCAACTTATTTCAAAGAATATTAAATTAATTGCTATTGAACAAAGAACTTGCGTACGTTGTTGTAATAGGCGGATGCCCAATGGAATGCCTCGGCCGCTAGGCCTCGGTTAGAGCAATCTCGCACGAGATTGCCCCGCCAACTTCTAGCTGAGCTCCGACAGATTTCGGCGTAGCGCAAGGAGAATAAAAGGCTCTCTTATCTCATAGATAGAACCGCATCAATTCATCACTTTCTACATTAGAGCCTGCCTACTTTGGCGATCCCCTTACATTTGAATTGATCAACCCCTTCGGCATAAGGATTGCGAGATCCTTTGAAGGTAGCGACATCTGGTAGGTTCAGGAAACCTCCCGGACCCTTCACGGCAACGATCGGACAAGGTTCCCCGGAACAAACCGAAGCCCACAACTACGATGGCCAACTCTAATAAAGTCCTAGCATTGGTAGCCCAAGCCAAGGAAATGCAGCAGAACGGTGTTCCTGCTGGCGAGATCGAGTCCGTTTTACGTAAACAGATGGCCCACGGAGGCCTTGACCTGGAAATGATCCAGATCCGTATGAACGCAACAAGCAATGCGTTCGACCGAGTGTCACTCCCAGGCGAAGGCCTGAACCCGGGATCCATCGGGGATCCCACGGAGTCCCAAGGAACATGGACTCCCGCGACGTCCCAGCCACCATGGATCCCTCCGCAGACCAGCGGAGAATCTTCAGGCTCCAAAGCCCCGGTCAACGACGGGCCTCGCGAGCCAAACATGGCCGAGGCCATGCGAGCCCGTATCCTTGAGCTCGAACGAGAGGTAGCTTAACACTGCAACACTCCGTACCCGACCCGCCCAGGCCCATCCTCGAACCCCTACTACCCAGCCACCGACGGCTCCGCCGAACGAACCCCCAGCGCGGTAAGGAAACACAAGATCCCCGATCTAGCCCCGTTCGGCGGTGAGATCAAGGACTACGCACAGTTCAAGATCCAGATGGAGGACAAGATCGCGCACGATGGGGACTCTATCGGGATGGGGTGCAGCTACATCTTCAATCGGCTGAGGGAAAAGGCGGTTATCCTGGTACCAGGCGAGGCCAGTGATAGCCGCCTTTTTCCTCAGCCGATTGAAGATGTAGCTGCAGCCAGTCCCGATAGAGTCCCCGTCCTGCGCGATCTTGTCCTCCATCTGGATCTTGAACTGTGCGTAGTCCTTGATCTCACCGCCGAACGGGGCTAGATCGGGGATCTTGTGTTTCCTTACCGCGCTGGGGGTTCGTTCGGCGGAGCCGTCGGTGGCTGGGTAGTAGGGGGGGGTAGCGGGAACCGGCGGGCGTAGTTGTCGCATGCGCGTAACTTCCTGTTCTAGCTCGTAGAGGCGAGCCAGCAGAAAGTTGGTTGGAGTCGCTCTGGGTAGAGCGCTCGTTGACGGGGCCTTTGAACCCGACGGTTCGCCCCCAGTCTGTTGTGGGACCCAGGGTCCCTGTGTGGTTTGTGGAGTCCACGTTCCTTGAGATTCCCGTGAATCTCGATAGTCGAGGCTGGCAAGCCGCCACTCATGGTTGGGGCCAGCCTTTCGTACGCGGCCTTCGACGCGTTGATTCAGACGTCGATCGTATCGGCGTCATGACCTTCGTAGGTCATCTGCTTCGCAAGAACAGCCTCAATGTCCTCCGATGAGGCACCGTTCTCGGCCATTGACATTGCTTGGGCTACCAAAACCTGGATAGCTGCGTCGTGGGGGTTGGCCATTGTTGTCGGTTGGTTCCTAAGAACTGATTCCGAGTGTTGCCGTGTGGGATCCGGGAGGTTCCTGAACCTTCCGAATATCCGTCGTCCCTCAAGGATCTCTCGATCCTTATTCCGAAGGGTTTGATCAATTCAAATGTAAGGGGATCGCCAGAGTAGGCAGGTTCCAATATAGAAAGTGATGAATTGATGTGGTTCTATCTATAAGATGAGAGAGCCTTTTATACCCCCTGCGCTATGCCGGAATCTGTCAGAGCCTAGCCGAAAGTTGGCGAAGCAATCTCGTGCGAGATTGCTCTAACC
Organism: Massariosphaeria phaeospora; assembly: GCA_011032825.1. Lineage (NCBI taxonomy): Eukaryota > Fungi > Ascomycota > Dothideomycetes > Pleosporales > Massariosphaeria > Massariosphaeria phaeospora. The sequence continues at coordinate 559,221 of JAADJZ010000001.1, read as the reverse complement.
GAGGCCCAGCGGCCGAGGCATTCCATTGGGCATCCGCCCATTACATTCTCGCGAATTAAAGTTGAGAATATATTGAACAATTGTCTGCTCTTTAGTTGCAGTAAGCTTCTAGCAATTAGGTTGTGTTTAAAGTTAAAATGCAATTCCGTTAAGCCGATTAGAAAGTTTCTAGTAATTGACGTTAAATAATGCAGTAGCGCGTTGTAAACTTTAGAATTAGCTAGCTTTATAAGCTTAGATTGCGATATCAATTCTGCTTTCTTGTTTAGTAAGTATTGCGTTACTTAGTTGAAGCATCGTAGGCCGATAATAGAGTTAGTAGTGCCAAGGAAAAGTAGCTAGCTCGGTAATTCAATACGTTATAACGAGAATTTATCTAATATTAACCAATCTTGCTATGTAAGAGCCGAAAATAGAAGCAATATTTATTTTCTAAATTAGCTTTGTAGCGATTGCTATCTATGCTAACTAACGTAATCTACTACCAAAAGCAACAAACTACCGAAAGCAACAAACTACCAAAAGCAACAAACTACCGAAAGCGACAAAATCTGCTAAAGCTGCTACTCTTTTTATTATCTTGTTATGCTTCAACTAAACAACGCGTTATTACAGCAAAACAAAAAAAAGCTTTAGATTGCCTTTGCAGCCTTTTAAGCTAGCTAATTTTAAAGCTATTAAGCTACTACTGCTGCTTTTAACGTTAATTACTATACTCTTTCTAAACGCGCTAAAGAAACTCTATTTTGCTTTAAATTACCTGCCAACGGCTATAAGCTTACAGCAACTAAAAAGCAAACAATCGTTTGATATATACTTAACCTTGATTCGCGAGAATTCGCGCCTTAGCTGTGTAAAGTAGCAGATATAGCTAATAAAATGCTAAGTGTGCGTAGTAGAGAGCTAGTTAGCAAATACTAAGCTAAGAGATTTGTAACGCGTTTAGATTAGCTTAAAATAGCGTTTAATTGAGCAAAGAATTGCTAGAGAATACTCTAGAAGAATCTAGAAACAATTGGCGCGTAGTTCAAGCTAGTAGAGAATACTAAAGCTAAGTACGGCGTTTACAATAATAATATACACAACTTTAACAAAACTAGTTTCTAAATAAGTGTTATTAAGTTTATAAAAGTTGTTATAAGCTTTTAAAAACGTACTTAACCTAATTTTATCTAGCTAGGCGATTAGAAGTAGGTAATAGTTATCTAGAGTATCTGCGCCGCAAGGTACGCAATTCTGCTATTTATTATTTACAAAAAGCGCGTTTACATTTTAGCATAGTACAAAAAGAACTTTATACTTAGCAATTAAAAGCTCTTAGTTTCTAAGAACAGCTAGACAAACAACGCTTTTAGTTTTAAATAGTTAAAGCATTTTAACGCGCATACAAAGGCGCGTTAGGTAGAGAAGTATTAGCTACTTATTTTAGACAGCTATAAGAGCTACTAATCTTAGAATTTTAAAAACTATTGCTTTAAAAACAAAATTCTTACGCTTTGCATGCTAGCTTATTTATTCTATATTCTTTAGCTACTAGATGTAGTTTGCTTTTCGCTGCTAAAGCTAAAGTACTCTCAACGCATTTGAGACTTAGCGCGCTAGCGCGTTTTTTATATTAACAAAGAAAGCTTTCTGCTAGCCTTTAAAAGCGCGTTTTTTAAAGTGTTTACAACAAAGAACTGCAAAAAAGCTTTTAAAGCCTTAGAGCTAGTTTTTATTAACGCGCAAGTAGTTTTTAATTGTCTTAAAGTACAGCTATGTACTCTACTACTACTTTTTGCACTAGAAACGCCGTAGCAGTTAAAAACTCTAAGCAATACGCTTAAATTTGAATTACAATTAAAGCTAGTACGCGATTCTATTACTAGATCGCTAACTTTAGCGCAGAGCAGCTTTTTTTAGCTTGTAAAAAGAGCTAAATTAATGCTGCATTAAAACGCGCTTAAGAACTACCGTATTAAAAAGCTTAAAAATTAATTAGCAAAGATAACTAAGCAGAAATTGCGCAAACGGAAGCGAATTTAGATAGGTAGTACGATAGAGTATAGTAACAAATTAGCGCAAGTAGCTGCTAAAGCGTCTACAGCGCCTTAGCTATCAAAGAAAGCGCGTAGTAAAAAGAGTTAAGAAAAAGCACAACTAGCTCTACAGCGCTGTAAAAATTGTAGTAATACAAGGCACAATGCCCGAACTTGCTAAAAGAATATAAAAAAAGCTTTTAAATTAGATGCTAGCACGACGTACGCAGGCTTCTTGTTTAATAGCGATGAAATTAAAAATGCGTAACATAAGTTGATGCTGCTAAGCCTTTTTGTCGCTCTTAGTAGTTTGTTGCTTTTGGTAGTAGATTACGTTATTTATTGTAATATAAAATAAATGCTGTGCTAGTTGATAAAGCGCGTAACCTAGCTTTTACTAACTAGCTCTTAGGCTATTGTTAATGCGAAATTTCGTATTATCTCTCTTGTAGAAGGTATATGTTTTTTTGATAATTCTTTAATATACTGTACAAGCTTTTGCTTTTGTTGTAAGCTAAGTTTCTGTTAGTCAAAGTTCTTCAAAGTTCTAAAGCGTGTTAGGCCTTAGTGTCTTCGGCTTAAAGTAGAGCGCACAATACTATGTTTAGTAGCAATTTCTGTATATAAAAAATCTTCTTTTAGTTCTTGCGATTTGATTTTTTGAATCGCAGCCTGTATTGGGTCCATATTGGTGGAGTTGTCGCGTGTTGAAGACAATAGAGTTTGTCGTATTTTGGTGTTCCGCGTGCATCACGCGCACGGACACGTTACAGTGTCCGTGCACCTCGTGCACGGATTCATCTCGTGCACGCCGAACACTATCTTAGCGATCTCATAAATGAGGCTGTAAAGCGCCACACAATAGCTTAATATTAATAAAAACGTGATATTGTAGTAAATAGATGCTTGCGATCAACTTGTACTATCTATATTTTGATAGGAGGTTGACGTTGCGGCCACGTGATGTGAGCTTTGGTGGAGAAGCTGGAGGCTCTTCTTGAACTTGAGCACCAGCGCGAGCAGCCCCAACGCGTTTTTGACGCTTGTTACTTGATAAAATAGCTGCTGAAGCTCTTTTCTTTCCTTTTTGAGATAATTGTATAGCTTTAGCAGCGTCTTTCTCCTCCTTCTGGCGTTGGCGTTCAGCTGCCTTCTCAGCTCTCTGTTTCTCCTTTACTTCCTTGAGTCTCTCTCTCTCCACACGCCTCTGCTCAAGCTCAACTTGACGCTAAATTTGAGCCTTATCTCTCTGCTCTCTAGCCTGTGCTTTCTGGAGTTTCTGCTCTATCTCATCTCTCTTTCGTACAGTCTCTCGAGCTCGAGCTTCCCTGACCTTACGGAGAGACCAGAAGACAGCGCCACCGTGGTATTCTTGGCGCTGTTAAAGGTCAAGAGCTTTGCTCTTCTTCTTGTGCTTCTGCTTGTGGTAGAGAGCCTCTTTTAAGCCGTCTACCTCATGCTTCAAGAGCTCATTTTGAACAGAGAGATGGTGAACGCCTGAGCGTAGCTTTTTTGCCTCGTGCTGACGGCTATCGTCGACAGCAACTCGCACTAACTGATCAAGCTTTCTCCAATCACTGTCAGAGAGCGCTGATGAGGAGCTGCTCTCAGCTTCTGGAGTACTCGCGAATCTTTTGAGGATAACGTCCGGATCTATCGGCTATATACCAGTAGCTCTGAAGGACTGCAATATAGTCTCCTCCTTAAAGGAGGACTGCCAGGCGTTCCAAAATAGCTGGAAGAAGTTTCCTTTCTTGATTAGAGTAAGGCCTTGAGCTCGATGGAGGTGGGCGGTGAGCTCGTTCGAGTAGCTCTGTGAGAGTGGTTTGAACATTACTACATCGAGCGGCTGGAGCGTATGAGTTGAATGAGGAGGAAAGATCAAGAGCAGAATCCTATGGCGATCGCAGTAGCTGATAAACTGCTTTGTAATATGAGATTCATGGCCATCAAGAATAAGTAATCTCCATCGACCTGCTCGCTGCTTTGTACAGCGATCAAACACCTGCTCAAGCCAAGCTAGCCCTATATCATCGTTTGACCAGCCTGATGGAGATGATAAGATAAACACCTTATGCTTTCTAGCCTCAATATCCTCTACCCAGCTCGATCGAATAGCTCCTCTAGCAGCTGCGTAGATGAGGCCTGGCGGCAATGAGCTTCCATCAGCGCAGCAGCAAGCCAGCAGCGTCAAAAACTCGCGTGAACCATCTTGAAGTGATGCTCTAACCTCTTTCTTATCCCATTGGCGCTTGCTAAAGATCCTCTTACTTCTACCTATTAGGCCAATAAGGAAGCCCTTCTCATCCATATTGTATATATCTCGAGCTTCAAGCTGGTATTGGGTGATCTTCTGGTGTAGCAGCTCGAAGTAGAGTCTATACTTTGACTCAGAATCAGCTAGGTGGCGCGTGCGATCCATGGCGCTGGTCCACTTCGAGATGAGCTCGAGTTTGTGTCGGTTGATGAAGCGAGTAACCCAGCTCTCGCTGAGCTGCTGATGGGCTACTTCTGATGAGAAATTCTGTACCATCTCTCTTGTAGGAGGTAGCCTTCTTTCTGTGAGCGTTTTGATATATCTTACAAGCTCTAGCTCCTGTTCTGGGCTGAGGGCTTGTTGATGAGCGTATCCAGCCTCTCTAGACGCTGTCACGCGTCTCTATCGCCGCGACAAGGTTGCGCGGTTAACATCCCATTTTCTCGCAAATTCTGCTAATACAAGTTGTTCTCCTGATTCTTGGGATTCTAAATCTGCAATCGCGTCATCGATCGGAGCCATAGTGGTTGAGTTATATCGCGCCAAAGTTATGGTGTTGAGACGCGCGTTTGGTGTTCGGCGTGCACGAGATGAATCCGTGCACGAGGTGCACGGACACTGTACCGTGCCCGTGCGCGCGGCGCCCGGAGTCGCGCGGCGCCCGGGGAACACCATGCTCACTACTTCAAAGATGAGGTTATTGCAGCAGCCACAATAGCTATTATCACGATATTTTTTAGTAGAGCGACTGTATACATGCTCGCGATTAACTTATACTAATTATATTTACGTGGAAGCCTAATAGCGCGGCCGTAGGAGTTAACTTTGGGTAGAGCCTCTGGTGCAGCTTCTGGGGGCTCCGCAACAGCTGCAGAGCCGCCACCGCGTCTCTGTCGCTTAGGCTTTGGTAGAGAAGGACCTGAGGCTTTGCGCTTGCCCTTCTAGGTAGTTTGAGGTGCTCTCTTGGTGTTTTGGGCTGCGATCCGAGCAGCGCGCGCGGCCTCTTTCTCAGCCTGCTCCCTGGCACGCACTACTTTGGCCTTCTCTCTCGCTACACGCCTCTCCTCTACCTGCTGCTTTCGGAGTAGCTTAGCAGCAGCTAGGAGCTTTTTCCTGTTCGCCTTTGCAAGCTGCTCCTTATGCTCTTTTTGTTGTTTTACTGCCTCTTGTACACGTGCCTCTCTAATCTTTCGCGGAAACTAGAAGACAGCACTACTATAGTACTCCTTTCGCTGCTGTAGGTCGAAAGGCTTGCCGCGCTTCTTTTGCTTCTTCTTAGTAGTAAGCGCTTCTCTTAGCCCATTGTTCTTATAGTGTAGTAGCTCGTTTTGCACTTAAAGTTAGTAGAGCGTTTGAGAGAGCGACTTTGCTTTTCCTGTAGCGTTATTCTTTACTGCAGAGCGTAAGAAACGCTCTATCTTACGCTAGTTACTGTTTTTAAGTGCTAAAAACTGTAATTCACTGTTTCCTTGCTCTCTATTCTTTTCTTTTTAAAACTAATTAAGTATAACCTCTAGCTTTATAGGCCATATACTAGTAGCTTCAAAGAACTTAAGAATAATCTCTGTCGTAAGGAAAGACTCCTACGCTCTCTAGAATAGTAAGAAGAAGTTTCCCTTCTTAACTGCGAGGAGCCTTTGAGTTTTTTAAAAGTAATTAGTAAGCTTCTTAGAGTAGGCGCTAAAGAGAGGTTTAAAGCAAACAACGTCAAGTAGCTAAAGCGTATAAGTACTATGAAGCGGAAATACAGCAAGAAGTATACAATAAGAGTTGCAGTAGTTGATAAAATCCTGTGTAAAGTAACTGCTATAGCCGTTAAGTATAAAAAGACGCTAGTTTCTTTTTCTGCGCGCTTTTTTCTTCGTGTAGCAGTTGAAAACCTGCTTAAGCTATGCTAATCTAACGTCATTGTTCGTCTAGCTAGACAGGGATAAGGTAATAAAGACGTTGTGCTTTTTTGCTTCAACGTCGGCTACCTAGCTTAACTGCAGTAACCTTGATAACGCTTGAAAGATAAGACCAAGCGGCAGAGCGCTCCTATCGGCGCAAACAGCTGCTAAGAGAGTTATCTACTTACGAGAGCTATCTTGGAGTAATGCTCGCACCTCTTTCTTCTCCTATTGCCGTCGAGTAAACACTCGTTTTGAGCAACCTGTTACACTAATTATAAAGCCCTTTTTATCTATATTGTAGCAGTAACGCGGCTGTACGTTGTACTGCTTTATCTTAGCATGCAGCAAGTCAAAATACAGCGCGTACTTAACGTTTAAATTAGCGTTGTAGCGAAGAGAGTCTATCCCAGAGGACTATTTAGAGATTAGATAATTGCTTTGTCGGTAGAGAAAGCGCATTACCCAAGCGTCGCTTACTGGCTCTGTAGCTATCTAGGATGCGAAATTTTGTATTATTTTTTTTGTAGAAGGCAGCTCTCTCTTTGTAAAGTCTTTAATATAGCTTACGAGTTCTATTTCTTGTTGTAGGCTGAGCTTTTGTTAGTTGATTCTCTAGGCTTCCTGCGTACTCTGACGGCCTTGGTGTCTTCAGGACAGTGTAGTTCTGTTTACGTTAAACTTATTAGCTATTGCTTAGTATGTGAATTTTTCTCCTGGTTTAAGCGATTTAATCGCTGCAAGCGCGGCCTCTATAGCTGTTGTAGTAGTTGAGATGCGACGCGTCAAAGTTGGTGGCTTGTCTGGTGTTTTGGTGTTCCCCGGGCGCCGCGCAACTCCGGGCGCCGCGCGCACGGGCACGGTACCGGTATAGCAACAGCTGTTCGTTCCGTCTTCTTGGGTCTATTATGCGATCAACAACCGTGCCTAGATGATGAAAAATCGTCCCCTCTAGAATGCTAGTGGCATATTCGTCCGTCGTCAATCTGTCTGTGAGAGCAACACTGTAGGTACTGTTTTGAGCCCGAACGCTCAGGACACCGGACATCAAACACCATCGGACTCTCGGGCTGGGCACTACATAGCCAAACAGGCCTCCTAGGCGCTGCGCACCTTCCTTTCCAACAGGGCACTGGAGTCCCGCTGGGACCAAGGGAGGTATTTAGAGCGAGTAGACCGGCGTTGGTAAATATGCTTTTGTTCCGATTATTACTACCGGTATCGCCGTCTATCCAAAGTTCACTCCAGCTCGTACACTCCAGCTCGTACATTAAGATGCTACTTCCTTCTGTTTTAACCGAACCGAACTGCGCCAGACAGAAAACAGAGTGAACATCATTGCGGAATGCATGCGCAGCGTAATCAAACGCCAGATAATCAAGAACCACCAGAGAAATGTCAACACAAGTAGGTAGTAGGTAGATGCGCCTCGCTCCCTACTGAAAGCCTAGCTTCAAAATATGCGGCTTCCGCCTCTCGAGGTCGAGGATCGCTTGGCCGAACATGCCGTTTGCCCATGAGAACCTGCGTGGCTGTTAATCTTCGATACTCTCTCTACTCCCAACGATCTGGAAAAGCACATGTCGAGAGCGACTCACCACTGCCTCGTCCACACGCCCGCCTCGTGCGCATGCACACTCTCATGCATAACCCCGAGCTCATCCGTACTCTGGACCAACCACCTCAGATTCCTTACAATCTCATCGTCGTCTTCGCTCGTCAGGATGGTCATGATGTTCGCCATGGGCCACGCGCGACCGGGCAGCGTGTGCGGCGAGCCGACGCCGCTAATCATCGGGCCCCAGGCGTAGTAGGGGTTGTCAGTGGACAGGATCTTCCTGCGCGTGTTTTGGTACAGCTTGTCTGCGTACGGGACGTAGCCGAGGAAGGGGGCGGACAGCAGCGAGGGGATGTTGGGGTCGTCCATAATGTTGGCGGAGCCGTAGCCGTCGACTTCGTAGGCGTAGATGTGGCCGTATGTGGCGTCGCGCACTACGCCGTACTTTTCAATGCCGGTGCGGATGTCGGTGGACATGGTGCGCATCCAAGAGGTTAGGTTGTCGCCGGGAGGTTCGATGCGCTCCATGATGTCGGCGCTTCTGTTTAGAGCTTGGCTGAACATCATGTTCGACGGGATGAGGTACTGGTAGATGGACGCATCATCCGAAGGACGGTGGAACGATCGGATCAGGCCGATGTTGCCGCGGTGAGGCGATCCGTTGCACTCATTAATGGGTGTTCCGCCGTAGGGAGCGCAGTAAGTGTATGGTAGCCGCTGCCAGCTGCCATCTTCAGTATAGCTGTCGACGGTCATGCTCTGCGTCGTCTGCAGTACTGACCGCACCGCATTCGTCCAGTTGTACTTTGCGAAGAACTCATAGTCGCCAGTTGCCGCCACATAATCCGTACTCAGCTGTAGAAAGCTAGCCAGTGAATCCAGCTCCCACTGACACGAGAAAACGCGGTAATAATTGAATCGAGGAGCGATGACGTCTGCATTCATAGAACTCTTTCGCGGCATTCCACTCTCGTCCGGCGCTTGGAACGCATTGCAGAATGGCGCTTCCAGTATATATCGAGTTTGCAGATTGATCGTCCCGCGAAACACGCTCGCAAGACTATCGTAACTCGCATTCGGCTTGAGCAAAGAAACATAAGCCTGCAACTGATTCGCCGAATCTCTCAACCACATAGCCTCAATATCGCCCGTGATGACAAACGCCAACTCTTCTTCCACGCCATCCGTGCGATTCGTAAGTCCGCGCCATCTAATTGTCGTATCCAGGGTACTCGGCCACGAGTTCTCGAAAAGCCGAAACAAATCCGGATCCACAATTACTTCTTTCAGCCGTTGAACCTCATCTTCTAGCTCTTGTAAGTGGAAAGTCCGGCAGGACTTCACCGGACGCGCATAGGATAGATTCCACAGGCCCTCAGAAAAGGGGATGTGTTTTTCGGCGGCGTAGTGTTGATAAAGTGGACATTGAGCCCCTGATAAAGCCGAGAACAAGAACCAGAGGAAGAGGGAGGCGAGCCACATTTTGGGAGGTCGAATATCATATCCTAATCATGTTAAACATGCAGTCGAACTCGAAACAATACTGTTGGAGCCGCCGGCGCGGATTAATGATGTTGAGATGAATAATGATTGAAAGCCAGATGTCACAGGCCTGAGCTTGGAACGCCAAGGATACCAAGCTAAGTTAGTCTGAGCTTAAAAATATCTTCTTTGGGAAGAGCGGAGGTTGGCTACTGAGGAGGTATTTAAGATGAAAAGTGAGCGCACTCAAGAAGTTGTTGTCATTAGGTTGGAATGCAATTGTAGTGGCAATCGAGCCAAGATTTGTGGATATTAATCGCCAAGCATCTATCCTTGCGTTTGCACACATCGATATAAAATATAAAGAGGAGAACGGCATTAGCCCTTGACTATGGCCCTGGCACTCCTTCTCTCCTCCGCATCTAGGACCCAAGGAATGCCGAGCTCTCCCACTTCATCGTTGACGACCTCTTCCCACTCGTCGTCCTCCATATTCATGATCAAAGTCATTTGGGTGCATTTCGTAAACGAGTCTCGTAAGCCGTATTTACCGCCCGCGACTGCAGCTGTAACGATGCCCGATATATCTCGCTCAAGCCTTACAGCGCCTAGTTCATTGACTCTGCCGTAATAACTTTTAATCCGCTTCTCAAGCGCGGAGGCAAGGTAAGTCATTGCAACCAACATGAGGCGATCAAAGTTGGTCGGCGAGAGAATCCGCTTGATCGGTCGAACGAGTGCTCCCCATCCACGATCGAAGCGCGACTTCACCAGATCTCCGTCATCGCCATCCGCGTTGTCTTCTCTTGCGCCTGAGTCCTCCGATGGAGCGTAATCCACGTCGCGGAAAGCTTCAGCCAGGATAGGTCGGACACGCGGTTTAAGCACGTTGTGGAAGGTGGCTTGGATACTTTCCTTAAGTAGCTCACTAGTCTTAGCAGAAAACGAGCTCTCCATTGCTTTCAACTCGTTCTCGACGAAAGTCGAATCATGGCCAAAGGGAAACAGGTCCTGAAGAGGCGACTTCGAGGGGCCTTCAGATGTAGACTGAGATTGAGTCCCCAGTTGTGTTTCGATAATGCGCTTGACGTAGTCGTTTGATATATCGAGGTTGTTTATGAGGACAAGGAAGGCAATGACCTTATCTTCCGGGGGCAATCCGCCTTGGATGACGGCTTTTGGGTAGCTTTCATCTCGCATCTTACGTTGAATCATGGATACAAAATCCGATCCGAGCAGACGCGCAACAGTCGAGACAACACTGCCGATTATGGCTCGCTGAGACGTAGCTAGGGACCTTTGGATGACCTGGTTTACGATATACATGACATCATCTACCGCCGAAGTGATAAAAGGTGGGTTTGAACCAAGCGGCTTTGCAGGATTGAGGTTCAGATCCGACGGTGACTCGTCCAACTGGAAAGCCTTCTCCACTGAACGCCGGAAGAAGAAGGTTGTCATCTCGTTGAATGGTACAATGAGATGGCTTGAAACCTTCTTGTTGAGGTTGCTAGTCGCCAGAAAATGGGGCATAGTCAAGCCATGATCGATACCGGGTGGGTCTGGTGACTCGCGAGGCTACAGCAATGAGAACAGACACTAGACAAGCAGATGACAGTATTTGTACTTACAGCACATTTCGAGGAGAGGAAGCGCGCATACAGTGCCCACCGACCTAACATCAACGCGCTTTCCCCCAACAGGCCGTCCACTTCTTTCATGTTGACGCTCTCGTCCTCGCTGGAACGGGCTACAGCATTGGCAGGCGAACCAGCACGAGGTGTTCCCACTGGAGGCTTCTGTGCAGGCATGTAACTCTGGAGAAGGAAGGAGAAAGCATAGGATTTGATGTCTGTCAACTTTCGATCAATAGTACGCTCATCGTGCCACGTATCGAGCAGGATGCCACCCTGAACGTCGGCTTCAATCTGTAAACGCTCAATGACCTTTGCCATCAAGCCCGGGCCGTAGTGGCGTTCTACCAAAGGCGCGTGGCCATCCACAATTTGGGCAATGTGCTCAAACAGCTTCGTCAGAGTGTTTGCATAAAAGAAGCCCTCCTTCCTTTGGGCGGGTGCGGCGGAATTGAAGTTCGTTCGAGCTCTCGAAGCCACGCCCTGGCACACGTACCGCCCGTACGCATCGAGGCCAACGTCTGTTCGCCCAATCAAGGGGAACAGCTTGAAGAACCTCGTTACCCGCGAGCCGTCGCCCTCCTTTGCGGCCTTGTCGAACTCGCGCAGGAAGAGCCCACACAGCGATTCGGCCGCGGCATCCAGGGTTACCCGCGGAGGGTCGGGCACCTCTGCTGTCGGCACTATCTCCTCCGCAAAACTGCCATTTATGACCTCGCTCGGTATCTTGGCCGCGCGACTGAGGTAGCTCGCCGCCGTTTCCCAGTCTTGCGGCGCACCCATGGATCCGTGGACTCCCAGAACACAGGCCTTGAGCTCGCTGACCTGCTCGACCACCTCTAGGGTGGCCTTGACGTTGGACTGTTCGTGGTCCAATCGCTTCACGGCGCTCGATATTCGATTTGCCGTCGAGGCAGCGTCCGAGAGCATGCCATTGCTGATGGCCCGCGTGTTGACGGCCTGGGTGCCGAGGTGGGCGCGCAGCAGATCGAGCCGGCCGAGTTCGCGCGACAGGTCTTTCTGCGAGGCGATGAGGTCGTTCAGGCGCTGGGTGACGGTGGCCTCGTGGTGGTGCAGCGTGGCCAGGGCCGCGTTGATCTCAGCCACCGAGGTGGCGGCAAAGACGTCGCGCTGCGGGTCGAGGTGGCCATTCTCCATGCTGCGACACGGGCATGAAGAAGTCGGGCCTTTTTCGTTTGTGGTGGGTGTGGGCGGCGGTGTCGCAAGAGAGCGGTGCGCACGACGGCTGCTTGGCTGACGCCGCTCCACCTTTCTGCGCGTCGCTGCAGGGGCAACCAGCCGGCCTGGGCCTGTGGAGTGACGAGGCCTGGAAGGTTGGCAGCTCGAATCGCTCCTACACACCTACTTTGCATCCGTCTGCTATATACCCTCGGTGCCCGATCTGTGTTTTGTGTCGAGTCCGTTTCCTAGCGGCCAGCATAGCCTCGTACGTACTACGCAGACGGCTCTACCCCACGGTGTGCAACTGCACCACCCACTCCAGCGACGACTCGCACCGCCAGCGTAGCCACCACACGCCCCCGCCGCTGGAGTCCGACTCGACACTTCGCTCTGCCCATTCACCCCGACGTGCAGCCCGCTCCGCGAGAAGACGGCATTCCGCTGCGCTCGCCGACGGCAGGTGCGACTCGACCCCGGTGCTGCCACCTTCTCAAAACAGACTTCCTATCTCGTCACTGCGGCCGAGCGTCATCTAGCGCACTTGCCTCCACCACGCGGCCCACTGCGTCGTGCTTCTCCCCGGCTGTTTCTATGCCGCCTCTACGGTCGACTCTATCCTGAACATATCTCAGAAACCCTTGATCTGCGACACCAGCTCTAATTGCGCCCCGGCCGAAAGCCGCGTACACTCCCGCTCCGGCGCCTGTCACCCGTGGACCTTTCCGCACCCCCCACTCCTCACCGTGGCTCGACGTTGCTCGTGTCCGTCATGCTTTCCGAAGCCCACGACCTCTATGCACGCGCCGGTGGTGGCGGGGGCGACGCTGCTCGTCCGCCAATATACAAGACAGTGGGCATCATTCTGGCAATAGCGTCGGGTGTTTTTATCGGCATATCGTTCGTGTTGAAGAAGCATGGACTGCTCAAAGCCAACGTCAAGTATAACGAGGAGGCAGGTGAAGGCTATGGCTACCTCAAGAACGCCTGGTGGTGGACTGGAATGACCCTCATGATCATCGGCGAGATATGCAACTTTGCCGCCTACGCTTTCGTCGACGCCATTCTTGTCACCCCGATGGGAGCCCTCTCCGTCGTCATAACCGCCATCCTGTCCGCCATATTTCTCAAAGAGCGTTTGAGTTTTGTGGGTAAAGTGGGATGCTTCAACTGCATCATCGGGTCTGTCGTCATCGTCATCAATGCCCCAGAGCAGGCCGCCGTGGCAACTATTCAAGATATGAAACGACTAGTCATTGCTCCAGGCTTTCTGAGCTATGCCGGTATCGTCATCGTTGGCTGTACAGTTGTTGCGCTGTGGCTAGGACCGAAATATGGCAAGAAGAGCATGATGGTCTATCTCAGTATCTGCAGTCTGATTGGGGGGCTGAGTGTTGTTGCGACACAAGGCCTAGGAGCTGCTATTGTAGCCGCGGCCAGCGGCAAATCGCAGTTCAAGGAGTGGTTCACCTACGTCCTGCTTGTCTTCGTCATCTCAACTTTGCTTACCGAGATCGTTTACCTCAACGTATGTTCATACCACTGAAGCACCGTGAGTTTCACTGACTCTGCTCTAGAAAGCTCTCAACCTCTTCAATGCCGCGCTGGTTACTCCGACGTACTATGTCCTCTTTACCTCGGCCACGATTGTGACTTCGGCGATCCTTTTCCAGGGATTCAAAGGAACGGCTTCCACTATATCTACAGTCATCATGGGCTTCCTACAGATTTGCGCGGGAGTTGTTCTGTTACAACTTTCTAAATCTGCCAAAGATGTTCCAGATTCGGCAGTTTTCAAGGGTGATCTAGATCAAGTCCGCACCGTCGCTGAGCAAGAGGAGCCTGAATACGAGCCAAGAGCAGACACCATTCGCGGTGGCGGTGCTATTCTGCGCTCACTGTCAAGAGCAAGGACACAAAGGGAAGCCACGGAAATGAAGAAGCTTCAAGAAGAGCATATGCAGCCCATCGGTGAGAACGAGCAAGTTGAGTTTGACGGACTACGGAGGAGAAAAACTGTGTTAGATCCCAATGCAGCACCAAAAACTGGAATTGTCCGACAAAAGACTATACATCCGCCGCTGGGAATGACCCACTTCCCGACCGAGGACTCGGATGACGACAGCAGCTATCACCCCGGCTTCTTCCAACGACTACGGTCCCGGGGCAAGTCCCAAAGCAGTCACAACGCGCCGGTTGATCTCACCACCTTTCCTCCTGTTCAGACGGATGGCGCTGTAGATGACAATTCAGACAAACACTCTTACACTAGAGATATGGACACGGACACGGCGTACAAACCCCATGATACAACCATCCAATTCGGACCGTTACCTCCTGTGCCCCAGCAACAGGATCGCCAACCTTCCCGCGATTCTCTCCATCCCCCGAAACCACCACCCCACACCGCGAAACGCCAATTCTCCTTCCAGAATGTCTTCCATAGGAACCGATCTGACAGTGGGGAGGGATCGTCAAAACGGCCAACCAGCCACCACAGCAGGAAAAACAGTCGAGAGGTCAAATCTGCGACCGAAGAAGAGAGACTCGGGCTTGTGAAGGGTGACTCAAGCACACTCCTCCCAATAGCGAGTCGTGATAGTAGGGAACTGAGCCCCTCGAGGTATACGGACGAGGACGATTGGCGCCGGAGTCCTAGTCCTGGGATAGCGTCTGCTCCCGCGCCCCCACCGAGTGGTATGAGGAGGGTGGACACGGAAGAGTTGGATGCGTATGACGAGAAGGAATACGAAAAAAGCAGAGGGGGCAGTTCTAATGCCTTTTTATGAGGGCCGGGGTAATCTAAGTGCTTAGGCCTCGGCGCCGGAGCAATGGTCGGCTCGCTGGGGGTTTCTAATATTTTCGGTGTTATCCATATCTCTTCTTCCTTGCTCTTCGTCCTTGTTCCTCTTCGTCTTGTTGATGTCGTTGCTTTCTGCATCTTGGCTTTTTTCGGCACTGTACGATGGTTTTGAGCATAATACCGCTGCTGTTATGATGTGCTTTTCTGTTCATGGTCTTACGGGGAACGAGCAAAATAGGATGGGGTTAGAATTTCGAGAGGCGGTGGGCATATGTATACATAGGTTAGGGTGGGTGGGAATAGTACATGGTTGGGAAAGACGACGTATATGTCGACATGAAAAGAAAGTACATAATGATTTGCTTTCTATCTGCGCTGCGCAAGTTAAATGTTGAGTGTTTGGTCGGATTGGCGGCGGCGCGTTTTGCGCTATTGTGTTTGTCGGTTTGTGCGGTTTGTTGTGGACGGGGTGGAGCTGCTAGCTGCGATATGAGGGGGTTTGGGAGGAGGGTAGATGCATTGGGTATAGGGCTTAGCGAGTGAGTGAGTATATAAGCGCACATTTTTCCTCGCTTTGCTTTCTTACTCACTTTCTATCGTTCCCTCGAGTATGTGATTTTCTAAAGATCGCAATATGACCCGCTGATGTTGTCTGTCTTGATCGTGGTTGCGTCGATTAAAACCATGCATGGGGCATTTCCAGGGAGATTGGGATTCGTGCGGTAAATGGGAAGACGATATGACGATGTGAGTAGCGTGGGCGGTTTTGGAAGCGCATGCGTAGGGGGGCGGGATTTGGTGGTGCTGGAGCTCGAGTGTTTATGGGACAAGAGGGGGTGGAGGTGCTCATCAAGACTGAGCGGTGGTGATGAAAATTGCTGACTAGTGACTAGTGACTCGTGGCCCGGCGAAGTATATAAGCCCGCTGCTTTCGCGGTACTAGGCCTTTTCTCCTTATGGCTGCGATCGAGGGAGATTGGGCTTCTAAAAAGTGACAGCCTGGTTGTTGATGTCTCGCTCTTGGGGGTACGATCAAAAAGTCGACATGGTACGTCGCAATGGGGGTGTGGGTTGCGGGTGTGATGGATTCCGCGGGGAGGGTGGTGATGATGGTTGGAATGTGGTGATGATGATAAGACACTCGAAGCGCAATTACCGAGTAAGAGAGCGGTACGCATACACATGTGAGTGTGGTGTGGAATAGGCGGGTATATAAGCCCGCGTGTCTGCGGACTTCCCAGTCTTCCTTCCTTCACAGACTTCGGATACTCTGAAGCTTTGTTTAAAAACACTCCTGGCCATGAGTGATGTGGTTTGGTTGTTCGGAGCGATCAAAAAATAGTGGAAGAAATGCATGCTCCAAATGAGCGATGGGTTGAGTGGGATGGGTTGAGTGGGATGGGATGAGTGGGTAGGTGTTGGTAATGATGATGATGATGATGATGATGATGATGATGATGATGAACACTGACAGTAAGTGAGGTAGAAGGACAGAGAGGGTATATAAGCCCGCCTCTTTGCGGACCTCCTTTTCTTCCTCTACACATTCTCTGCGATTAAGTCTGGATTCTAAAAACCTTGCGCCGCTCACTAATGTAGAGTAGCTGTTTGGGTTGTTTGAAATGTGCCGTGAGCCAAAAAATGCTGGCCGTTATTAAGCCATGTTTCTCAACGTGATGGGTAGAAATCGGCGATGATGATCATGAACACTAATAGTTATTGAGGTAGGATGATGGAGAGAGTACCTATATAAGCCTGCCTCTTGCGGATCTTCTAGTCTGGAGCTGTAAGAGGTGTCAGGGAGAGATAAATGCGGGGTGTAAGTGATGTTTCATGATGTGCTAGGAAGATTTTGGAACGAACGATGGTGATAATGATCGGCATGGTGGATTGCGTCGAGGGTGAACTTCGATATAACGGAATTGAGGTGGGTTAGACTAAAGAGATCAGTGGATTAGTAACCTACGTACAGAGGGTATATAAGCCTACAGTCTACTGTCCAGTTCTTAACTTTCTTACACAACTCTACAGATACCTTCGAACTTACTAAAAAAGTTCAACGTCGGTATTCATGTTGACTGGCAGCTTGGAGCGACAAAAAAAACATGTAGAGACATTCAATGTGGAGTGATGTGTCAAGCACTTAACGCATGGATGTGATTTCGAAGATTAGTGATGATGGTGAGCAGAAGCATGTTCTGACATGCATTACATCGAAGTAGCCTAGAACTCGGGCTGAAATTAGTAAGCAAGTCGTGTGAAGATAAAGTATATAAGCCCTTCGTTTACTACTCTTAAGCTTTACAGAGACACTAAAGCGCCTTGAGTACTTTCTAAAGTTCTATGCTGAATTTCCGTGTGGTTTTGTCGTTCCGAGAGATGTAAAATTGATCGCAGAAAAGATATGTGCGTGAAAGTTTTGGGTGTTGCAGAGTTTTTAAAGTTGTGACGGGAATCTATGGTTGGTGATGGTGATAACCATTATTAAGTACAATCGTAGTTGACTGACGTGAAACGTTGTTATAGATGGCTTACAGTAGACGAGGAAAATAAAGTGACGAGGAAGCAAGTCGTGGAGTAGGTACACAAGCCCACTCTTTACTCCTCTATCTTACAGAAACCCCACAGCTGTTTGGGTCCGACTAAAAAGGTCCATTCCGCCTATCGATGTGAAGTGGCAGTTAGGAGCCTGGTCAAAAAAAAAAGCACTTCAAGGGCAACATGAGTTGGTTCGTGGGATCTGAAACTCCAATCTGTCGAAAAGATATATGATAAGTCCGCCGTGGCGGTAATGGTAATGGTGATAGTGAAAACTGAAAATGCTAGTATGATGATGACGAAATGAATTCTCCTCGACACTGAGGCTTCGATGTGAATAACCCGAAGTAGAAAGCAAGAGGCGTGAGATGTAAACACGAACTTAGGTATATAAGCCCCTCTTCTAACCTCCTTCAACGTTACAGACACACCACAGCTATTTGGACTGGTCTAAAACACCTACCCCGGTAAATAATGTGGACGAGCTGTTCCGAGACTTCGAAAACTGTGAGAAACAAGAGCATGAGGATGTGTAAGCCGACTTTTTGTATTTCGATGTGTTGGAGAGATTGCGGAGAGATTGGCCGTGATAGAGGTGATTGTGATGATCATGATACGCTGACTGTACTCGACGCCGGAACTTCGTTAGGAATGATACAAAGTATCCAAGAAGATAGTGAGGGAAGGACGTGGAAAAGGTATATAAACCTCGTTGTTAACTCTTCTGCCTTGACTTACACACTACCACGATCTAAGCATCTGCCTAAAAATGATGCGCATGAGCTTTATATGGTTGTCTGTTCTAAGCTCTTGAAATCACTATTTACACCTTGAATGACTGAAGACAAGGCGTAGTTGATGTTTCGAAGTTTCGATATTTTCGCCCTGCAGAGAAATGTCGGGAATCAGGATATAGTGATAATCACCATGAGTGTACCTTAGATGAGCTCCGATACGTGCATTTAGAAGTGGAAAGGGAAAAAGAGAAACCCTACAGGAAGTGGAGTATACAAGCCCAGGTCTTTACTCCTTGAATTTCTACACCTTGCACTCTTCGAGGCTTTGTTGATAATAAAAAGCACGGGATGCTCATTGAATGGACCGCCTGTTCCGAGTCCTCTAAGACTATTGGCAAAACGATTGCATGAGAAAGTTTACGATATATGCCGGATGATTCGAATACCGGATAGTTCGGACAGTGAAGGGTATCGTGATGACGATCATCGTGGTTGTAAAGAAAGACTTATACTTAACTTCAATAAATACGCTCCAAACCAATCCAGGAAAGCAGCCGAAACCCGTATACAAAGCCTCCTTCTCTTTAAGCTTGCTTCCCCAACACACAATCGCAACCAGAAATATAAAATAAAAGTTACCACGCAAGCAAACATGGACTGGCCGTTCGGAAGTTTTTAAATTTCAAGTAGAACAATGAATGAGTGAGCAGAGTGGGTCCTTGAGATACGTATAAAAGCCCTATCCTCCTCTCCATTAACATGCTTCCTTCACCGACCCTCAACTCAACTCAAAACACTAAATTAAAAGCTGCAAGGAACATACCGCATGGAGTAGCTGTCCTGATTTTCAAAAATGATAGAAGAGAGTCACATGAGTAAGTGGAGTCGGGTTATTGAGACATGTATACAAGCACCCTCATCTTCTCTCCATCTTGCTTTGCCACAAACATCGCATCTTGGACGTCAGACTAATTATACAATATGGACTGTGATGTGGACTGGCCGCTCTGTCCGAGTGTCTAAAAACTTTGCACTCAGATAGCCATGCGTGGCTGCGGCGGCGGCGTGATTTCGATACATACTTCTGCTTATTCATGCGGCGTAGAAGAGCGTTGAAGAGACTAGGAAAGTGATGATGACGATAATAAGCATCCCCGCTGTATATAGAGAAACGACGTGGAGCGCGGTGGAAAGGTATATAAGCCCACTACCTTCCGCTCCTCGACTTCTCTCTACACACTGCAGCGGTTCGACGCGTTGTCTAAAAGGATGTTCATTCTAAATCATGGGGAGGAACTGTTCTGAGCCGTCTTAAAGAGTAGGATGAGAGCATCATGGGTCTTCGGTGTTGCGGGACCGAGAATGTAGAAGAGATGCACTATGGGTGGACGGCGTTGGAATAAATTGATGATGGTGCTTGGAGATGGGGAGTAGTACGTTGAGTAGAAGTAATGGAGATACGCACCATAAATACACCCCTCGACACCTACTGGGTATATAAGCCCTTCTCTTCTTGTTATTCCATTCCTCTTCCACTACACTGCGTTCCCTACAACGGTACAAAACATAGATAGCATTTCAATATGCGGTCCTTGCCTCTTCGTCTAAAAGCTAGTTGGTGCAGCATTCATGTGTAGTTGAGCGTCTGAAAATGCCCGATGCGTCTGCCATATGGAAGTCTGCTTTGCTGCCAGTCTTTGAAGCGCCTGCGGTTTGTGCAGACGGTTTTCGGAAAAGGTTGGACTACTAACGGGATGCTGAATGAAATGGTGATGATGACAACCCCCAATACACCGTAGTGATACCGATTACCTGAGATTCCACCATCTCATTTAGAAATTTCATACTTTTGCCTCGACTTACCTCGACATGACATCATACAACCTAGTCTTTCCCCGCCTGCTAGAATGGGTTCCAGTTCCGCTCGATGAATGCGTCGTGTGCTCCGCCGACTTGCAGATTGCTTGCCCAGCAAATGCATGTTGCTTCTTTTGGAAGAATCAAATCCTGCCTGTTCCAAGGCGCCCATATAACGTCATGCTCCACTCTTCACAAGCTCTTCACTCCAAATGCCAACATCATCCACATCAAACGAGGCCTAGCAATGCCCATGCTCATTTCTTTACTCCAGCGGGCCGGCTCCTCCAAACCGTCTTCCGCCGCACGGTCACATCGTTCTCTCACAATCCCGTTGTAAAGTGGATCAGACGCCAGTCCAGGTTCCCCAGGCCGCGTAGGAACCGAGCCGACAAAGTCTGAATCCTCATGTGCAATGCGCGTAAGGCTCTGCCCCACCCAAAAACCCAAAACCCAAAATCCAAAACCCAACAATGTCACCAGCTCCACACCGCAGTTTCCCACCACAGCGGCTCAACCGCCCCGGGGCACGCAACTCCCGCCTTCCGCCAGATAGCGGGTTGGGAGCCGCAGAACCCAGCGCCTTGGTGTGTGCTCGCTTGCAGCATGACGGGCGGTCAAGAGTGGGTATGGTGTCGCGTCGCCGACGTCGCGGTCCCCGAGCGAGTGGTCCGCCGGTTCCGCGAGGGCTCCCGCGTCCCAGTGGACGGCTCGCGAAACTAGGAGCTGGGCCTTCGGATGCAGGATTTGATCAAAGCGGACGAGGGAGGCTACCGTCGGCTACCGGGGAGAGCGGGACGCAGGAAGATGGCGATGGTTCCGGGAAGAGCAGAGCCGATACGATGGTAGACAATGGTTTGAGCTTGGGAGTTGAAGATGGGTGTGCAGAGGAAATGACTTATGTTGAAATACGAGTACGGAGTAGAGCAGATATGAGTCGGAAAAACGCCTACCTGTGAGTGCTACACACGCAGCGACGCCTCTCGTCAATGTGTCGCTCTCGCGCATCGCAAGGCGTACCTACCACATTGTATGTGCGGCCATGCCGAGCCGATGTGGTATCTGTAAGCCGCCATCTTGATCGGCTACGCAAAATTGCGCCTGGGGTTGGCCCTTCGGCTTTTTCCCTATAAGCAATTCGATACCCGCCCAGTCGCCTTGCTGCCCAAACTGGGGTTTGACCCTCGAAGCTCGCCCAGCGGCTCGAAAGTTTAAAGCCACTTCGTGCCGCCCACCGCTCGCACGCCCAAGCGTCCCACACGCCATGCGAATCAGCAATTCCTTGCGCGCCCCGCTACTAGGTATTGACTCGTTTCATCGTGCTGCAACAACGAGAAAGCTGCATCTGATCTGCCGTGTTTCGCAGTCGGGGTCCAGGGTGCGCTGCATGGTCACTGGTCAACCGGGGATCCCCAACCACACCTGACCTGAGCTGGGCGCCGCCTCATTTCTCATCGTGGAGTTCTCGCACGTTACAGAGCACCTGGGCCGCGCACGCAGCGGCACCGGAGCAATTTGCGCACTGAGTGTTGAGTTGTTGAGGCGAGCCGCGCCTGCCTTCCAGTCTATACATAGCCGGGCCCGGGCCTCGCGTGTGTCGCGTGTCGGGAATCGGGATGGGCCTCTTGCCGAAACGTGGATGGAATTCTCTGATCGGTGAGAGCGGGCGGGTTTTCGAGAGGGAGGATTCCGGCAACGACGACGTGCGGAGTTGTAGCGCTTGGCGGCGGCCGCCCTTTGCGCATCCCGAGGGGCCCGAGGGCCTAGAAGCGATGATCCTGGATGCGTTGCGGTTTGCGGGGCGCGCATCGTTATTGTCATGGGATGCGCGCGGTGCCAGCCAGACGAGAGCGAAGGATCGTATTGAGGCTGGGAAGGGCACGCCGCAACAGTGAGGCTGAAGCTGCCCGGGTTGATTGTAGTTGTGGTGATTTCAAATCGATAATGAATCAAGGGGCAGCAACGGCAACGGCAGCAGCAGGACAAGACGGAGAAGCGAAACATGAAGCAAAACTAAGTTTATCAGCAACGCCGCAACGGCCTCGCTGGCAACATTACAACAACGGCGTCCAGGTTCTTTGGGCCCGAGGCTGGGAATGTCATGTCGGAGGTTTTGGCGTTACATCGTAAAGCTTATACCTGCCCTGCCCAGCTTACGGCGTTATTCTCGAGGGGTTTCCTATTGCGGCGTGCAGTGCGAGGCCAAACAGGTAGCAGCTCAGTTCAGTTCAGTTCAGTTCAGGTCGCGCGTGGGTAAATGTTTGGCAGCAGCGGATGAATGGAAGTGGTCGGACGTCTCATTTCATCTCATCTCATCTCATCTCATCTTCTGTGGTATCTAGCGGGCTAACTCCGTACTAGCTTAGCTCAGCGCTGTAGGTAGAAAACTGGACTGGAGAGCTCCCCCTCCCCACATACATATTTTTATTCACAAGTCCGTCCGGCTGGAGATCACCTGCGCCCAGCCACCCGGTGGTAACGACCGACCGACCGTGGAGATCCGATACGGAGCAGGCAGGCGAAGACAGACAGGCATGCGCTCTGACTTGTTTGTGTCCTCGGTAATGCTTGGCCTGTACCGTTCGTAGAACGTGCTTTGTACATGCCCAATTCGACCGTCAGCATAACCACCACGCTCTGTTCCCAATAACACTGACTAGCACACATGTTCTCCACAAACAAACGAATCACTAGTTCGCGCAGATCCCCCCAGCGCATGCAGCGGTATCATCATCAGCGCAGCGCGGTACGTAGAAAAAAAAAGGCGCCCCAGCCAAGCGAAGCCAAGCCAGCCCCACCGGACTTAACCTCCGAGCCCGCTGATTCGCTCCGCCGGCTCTGGGCATAAAACCGCACCGCACCTCACCCGTACCGCACCGCGAAACCGACAGCTCACAACAGCACAGCACAGCACGATGCCCAATGTGCCGTGTTTCCCATTCTACCGCATCACAGTGACAGTCTGTCTAAAGAGTACTACCCACCCGAAAGGAATAAACGCTGCCTGCCTGCCGAACCCAGCCCGCCTGCAATATCTTGTCAAAACCGGGCGTACGGAGTACGTGCTGTGGCGCCGGTCTACGGAGTACCGTTTCCGTCCACATGGACAGATAGACAGACCAAAGCCACCCCGAAGATATTCGGACAGCAGTCCCCGCCAGTCCCAGTTCCCAATAATTCCCGAGTCTGGCGCCGTCTATTAGTTAGTGATCGACAGTCCGTTCTATCCCCATCCCAGTAGAGTCCAGACTCCACCTCGCCCGAATGAGGAAAATCCGGGGTTCGCATCTACACACGTGGTTGTTAGGGAGCGGTCAGCAAGCGAGCGCCCGCGCGAGAGATAAGCTGAGCTGGAGCGGGAGGAAGGATTTGCGGTGGCATGCCGCACGCACGTGGGTGATAGTGATACGCGGTAGGGGAGACGAGACGAGATGAGATGAGATGAGACGATCAGGCTGTTGTTGTTGGTGGAAAGGCATCGACCGTGACACTGACACTGACACAGGCCCGTAACGGGATGGGATGGGATGAGAGGGGGCTGGCTCGAGCAGTTTTATCTCGCGTACCTACCTAGGTCCCCCCAGCACAAAATCAAGCGTTGGAGAAACTATATCCATGCTCACCCTGGGGTAAGGCTGTCTGGATAGACATGTGACAACAGTGAGGCGGAACCTCGGAGTGTTTTGCCGCTGTTTGAGGCGCAAAGCGCTCTTCGAAATGAACGTGAACATGGTGAACGGAACAGAACGGAGCTTTCTGCAGACGGCTCAGCTCAGCTGAGCTCAGCCGAACCATCCAACAGTGATACCAATAACAGTAGTAGCTATACTATACTATACCATACTATACTCCATCTATATCCAAAAGAGCGATCGCGATTTTCAAACAACAACCACAACAACAACAACCACAACAACAACCACAACAACAACAACCAGATATCCACCCAAGCCATTACGACAAGTGCGCTGCGCTGCGAGGCTTCCCAAAATCCGGGTATAATGCTTCCAGCCAGGAACGTTGTAAAAGGTCAAAACGGCCACCCAGCTAGATATCCGTATACGAGTAAAACGTTAACGGTGCGAAAAACAGCAAAAGCAAACGTGAAAAAATCGAGCGCTAGCCTCCCAATGTTATGTTGTAATGCGATGGGAAACAAAAAGAAAACGAACAGGTAGTGCGCCAGCAGAGATGCGGAAAAAAGTGTCAGATACAACGTGCCCCACAAGTGCTTTCAGATGCGATGCGCGCCTCCGGGAGAAACAGATGGGTATGTCCATTTCACCAAAATGTCCTGGCTCGGCGCCGAGGACCAAGCATGTAGCTCGCCGAGTTGTCGACGGACGAAAGCCACGTGAAAAGTAATCATTCGAGTCTCAGTTGCGTTTTGACTTTTTCGAGTATCCTGAGATCCATTGCCAGAATCGGTGAGTTCGGCGCGACTTCTTTCAGAATGTCGATGGTACGCCTGAAGAGTCTAATCAAGTTCTGTCTGTTTAGTTTTGTTTTTTCTTGGATTCGGGGTTGCAACTGTGACTCTAGGACAGCCGCGAGCACAATCATGTTACCAAATTGTCTACAAATGCCATCATTAGTGCAAGTAAAAACTCCATCGAAAGTGACTTACGCATGAAGGGTACCGAATATGTTCGTTAGGATGGGCCTTCCTTTCCGAATGCTGCTGTAGTCGACATAGGGTGCATCGGGATCTGCACCTGTACGGTCAAATGCAATGGTACTTTGAATGGCGCTGTCGATACAGTGGAAAGCGATATCGAGGATTTCGTCCTGGTCTGGGCTTAATTCCATGATATCCCTAAACGTATTGGTACCGTTTGACGAGGCAAACGAATCAGCAGGAGCCGCTGGAGAACTGTTCTGGGAAGAACTAGCGATAGGTGCACGCGGCGGTAGTGCCAAGCCATGGACTGAGATGTAAAGGAACGGTCGCAGGATCATGTAGCGGCCTCCATAGTACTTGGCCCGAAGCCTTGCTATGTTCATGTCGGTTGCTGGTATGGCATTATCATCCCACGAGAGTACTGGCGGCAAGAGGTCTCTCCATCTCTTGAGAACGTCCGCATGGACTCGTGCAGCACCAGCCACTTCTCTCAGATTTTCTAGGTTTTTGTTACCACTTTTGCCATACAAAGTGTTATGCGCCTCATTCAGTATTACACGCAAATGAATTTGGCTTGAGTAAATCCACATGGTTATGTTGGCCTCAGGGTTAGTCGCGGAATGGTTGCGATCGGTATCGGAGTCTTGGACGTCTTCGAAACTTCCGTAGACGCCCGTTGGATAAGCAATCTTGTCTTGATATTTGGAAATCTCAGTGGCAGGCAAAGAACTCATCTCAGCCAAGATATCACTGTCAATAGTTTAGCGAATAGCTGGTTGTTTGTGGCTGAAAGCCTACCTTTCAAGCTGAAGGCACGTCCAATAAACGCACTTGACCAGGTTCAACCTGTATTCTTCTTTTGCTGCTTCCCTGATAGCTTCTTTTGCAGCGGGAGTATCAGGGTCGGGCGGGTCTGCAGGTGGATTCGATATGGTGCTGAACAACGCATCCCTACTTATTTTGCTGAAGTCACTGGATGTTTTGTTAGCGGAGACCAAATGTGTACACGTGATAGCTGGCTTACGCTTTGACGAGAACCAGGCAGATCCTACAGGCATTATTGATCCAGCTCCAACTCTCCAATACCCGCGCGAACTGCCCCTGGTACAAGGCTGCGAGCAAATGAGCTTGCGCATGTGCTACAGTGTTTCCCCCTTGCTGATTTCCTAGTATGTCGGAAGCGTAAGCGTAATAAGCCATACCAGGCAATAAGTCGATATTTCTTAGACGACCATCCGAGTCTTCCCCAAAGCTGTCATTTGAAGAGCGTGGTGACTCCTGGGGATAGCCCCAGTCTCCACGAGAAAGGGGATTTCTATCATTATAAGGCGCTGGTAATGGTCTTCGCCATTCACATACTTTCCCCAATGCAAGCACCAGGAGGATGATCGCATTACGAAGTGACCTCTCTATCGTATTGCCCTTCTCCTTTGACGAAAGAAAGTGATCGGTGAATGTGCTGCCGGACCGTTTTCTCTTGACGCCTGGATTGAGATAATTCGCGGGGATACCTGGTGAGAGTACGTTTGGAGGCCTTAAGTCTGGACTGTACGTTTCGCTGAACTCTTTGATCATCTTGCCCAGTTTGTTGGGGTTGAGAAATGGGTGCATGCTGTGAACGTGATGCAGGTAGGACCCCAAAAGCCGATTTAACACCTTTGAATGGAAGACGGGCTTGCCGTCGATACCAAGACCGCCGGGTCCCTCGAATATTACGGATCCTTCCGTCCCTTGGTAATCCCGGGGCGTGCCGCCGCTCATGGTGCTTGGGCTAGAATGGTCAACTGGTGGAGCACCCCAGATTCCCTCATTATTTGGTGAAGGTGAAGGCGCAGCGGATTCGTTGATGCTTTCTGGACTGCTGATGCTGGGACTAGACCCTTGAGTACCGTCGTTAAGATCTCGCCCTTCTCCCACTCCCCAAACGCGTATCAGACCACGTTCCTGTTCAAGCTGCATGGGATAGTCGATGACCCCATTCGCCACCATCTCCTTGACTGGCTGTATTCCACTGTAGAAATTCTTCATAGCAGGCCATTCGTCTAGTAGCTGATGAGCGGGGGTGGTATGGTCGCTCTGCAGGCCTGTTCTTGCCCGAAATGCACCACCAACGAGCTGCATGTTTTCCGTCGCCACGCTCTCAGCAGGCGTTGCGGGTGGTTGGGGCGCGGCGAACACTCCCTCCTGTTTGATGGGAGTCGACGTATGCGCACGAACAGGGGATATGCGTGACTGAGGAACAATAGGCGATTCGGTCTTCATGCTGCTGACCCTTCGTAGTTGGGCCCGCCCCTGTACTGGTGTCGGCATTCCGGAACCACTCTGTTCGCTCATAGATCCTCGAAATCCGAAAACGTGGTTAGGCGACGGATGATTTGAGATGGGTACTGTAGGCCCGGCAGCAGAAGGCTGTGCAAGCCTGCTTTCAACGCTCTGTTTCCAAGCATTGATTCCCTCGATAAAGCTATTAAGAGTATCGGAAATGTGGTTTATGCCGTCTTGGAGTTGCATCATGCTCCGATCTTGTCTGGAAGGTGTCAGTTGCATGACCTCGGCATGGGAGGTTAGACGTACTTGGGCGGTGGAACATCCTTATACTGGCAGTCGAAGTTGTTCTCTCGACAGAACTGGCATGGGCGAGCCTCGTCACACTTTTGCTTGCGAGACCTGCAGTGGTTGCATGCTTGGGTAGCCCGTACTTGCTTCCGTCTCACCTGTTGCTGGCTTGCATACTGGCTCATGTACGGGCTAGAGGCGTAGGCATTGGCCGGCTGGGCATAATGCTGGCCTGGAGGCAAGGCTGGCGGGTGAAAAGGTGGTTCGTTGTGGTTGGGAGGGCTCATGGCTGGGCTGTAGCCATTCGTGCCGTTGCTATTGTGGCGGTGCTCCACGTTCATGGGCCATGGAGCTTGATGTCCTCCATGCTCCATGCCCGCTTTGGCGTCCACACTGGTCGACCGCGAACTCTGCGAATCTGGCGCCGCAGAAGAGGCCTGCGGCGTGGTAGGCGGCCGGTAGGTGGAAATGCTGTCCTGTGGTATGTTTCTGGTAGAGAGTGTCACATGTGGCCCGGCGAGGCCATGGGTGCGTAGGCGCGGTGACGGAATGTTCCTCGGGTCCGAGTAGGCGCGAATGTCGGAGGGAGGGAGAGACGGCGAAGGTTGAGGCCCGGCGTAGTGTGCTTGTCCCGCGGGTGGATAGTGGTGGGTGGGCGGCGGTAGACTGTGAGGAGGGTAGTGGCGTGCGGGGGGGGACGAGGCCTGGACCGAAGTGGGATGTGCTGGGTGACGAGCAGGTTGGGATTGAGGCGGAGGGGGGGGGAGGCCGTTATACACTGGATTGACCGAGTCCAAACGGAGCCTTTTCTGGGTGGGCGCGTCCTGATCACCGCTCTCCATGCTTATATCGGAGCGAGCCGCTCAGGCCATGCGGCTGCGATATGCACTGGAGCTATATTACTACGGAGTGGTCGCGGGTCCAAACGGCTTGCCCAGGACAGCACCGGTCGTTGGGGGGATGAGTAGTGAGGGGGGCGGCCTCGGCAGCGCAGAGGGCAGCAGGACAGACAAACGCAATTCACCAGTACGTCAGCGGTGGGCGTGGGCGGAGGAGCGCTGCGGGCCAATCCGCGTCATCACTGGGGGGAGGAAGAGTTTGACAAGCGTGGCAGCAGAGGGCAGCAGCAGCGGGACTCTGGGAAGGTTCGGTAGGGCAGACAGCTGCGGGATGCAGAGCTGCGGGAGCTGTCAAGGCGAGCGAGGAGGTCCCAGCCGCGAGCGCGAGCTTACCATGGAGCCGGAGACCGTGCTGGAAGCGGGCAAGACTCCAGAGGCCGCAGAGCCAGGCAGATCGCGGTGCTAGCGAGCGCGGACGTTCTGAGACGGGCGAGTCTATGCGTCGACGTTTTGCTCACGGCGCTCTCACCAGAGCGAGAGAGATCAGGCCCAAGGTGGCCGGCAGCAGGCGTGGCGCTGTCGACGCCGGGGCCGTGCTCGGAGCCTACGAACGAGAGGGCCGGGGCGACGACGACGACGGCGGCGGCCAGGCGAATCAGCGGGCGGCGCAGCCAAACAGCGGCAGGACGAGACGGCAGGATGGGGCGCGGCGTGGGCTCTTGTCGGCGAGAGGCCCTGCTCGGCGGGGAGGGGCGGATGGACGATGGGGGGGATGGGGATGGCAAGTTGTTGTGTTGATACTGGATAGCTGGGCGCGGCGGGCGCTCGCCGCCGCCGTGTGGAGAACAAGGCGCACAGCGCGCACGGCGGCCGGCAGCGAGACTCGCAGCTGGAGCACTGGGCCGAGCAGACTCGCAGACGCAGACTCGCAGGCGGGCGGCCAGGGCGAGTAGGGCGGCCGCCGCGACTCAGTGGTCAGTGGTCAGTGGTGGTGTCGCTTCGGCTTGGGCGCTGCTTGGGTGGCCCCCGGTGCCGCACTGCAGCCAGACAGCGCCAGGCAAGCCCGCCAGACGCCAGACGCCAGACGCCCGACGCCCGACGCCCTTTTGCTGCTGCGGGCCAAAGCCAGCCATCCACCAAACCCAGTCCCAGTCCCAGTCCCAGTCCCGGTGCCCTGGAAAACCGCGAGGCCCCCGTCGCGCGCCGTGCGGACTACCCTCTGCCGGCAGCGAGCGGCCAGACTGCGCCGCAGCACCATCCACCATCCGACGCACGCTGCCGCCGTGCACCTGCTACCACACCACACCACAGTACCTACCTACCGTAATTCTGTGCTGTCGCTCCTCGTCGCCCGTGGGTGTGCCGTGTGAAAACCACAGGGAGCGTACACGCAGTAGGTTATCCTCTGCACACTGGCAGCCAGACAGGAGTGGAGTCCCCGCAGCATTGGAGCCCGCCGCCCGCCCGCCCTGTGAGGCACCTCCAATCTTCTCTTCCCGAAACCGCTCCTAATAACTAGGTACTGGCACTCGCGCGCATCCGACGACGGCACGCTGTGTGCTGCTGTCCAGTTGTCTATCCAGTGCCAACGGCGCGCGCTGTTTGTCGCTGCTTGCACCCGGCAGTCCCTTTCGCGGAGTGGGTTGCGGCCCCGGCTGGGTAACGTGACCTGCCAATCCGGGCCAGTGCAGGTGTGCAACACCATGCCGGCCGTCGCCAGTCACGCTGAGCGCACACAATCATAATGTCAGCGTCGTCCGACTCTGCGCGCTTCTCCGCTGCGGCTGCTGCTTATTTACCCTTCTCGACCGACCGCATCAGCACCTAGGCAGAGTGTGAGCAACTGAAGCACATATCGCGCACCTGGTCGACCGTCGGATAATTCCCAGCGCTGCCCACTCGTCCAGCCAATTGCGCGAGATGAGGTCGGCCGAAGCACGGCTGGGCGCTGCGAGGCCTGCCGCGGGAATATCTTGAAACTCGAACGCACCGGCTGGACCGTGGAGAGTGGATTGTGGAGACTCTGCGCTGCTGGTCGCACACCCATGCCCCTTCGAGAAGCCATCGTCGAAGCAACGCAGTGATGCATCACGAGGGGCGGCCTGCCTGCAACAGCAACAGCTCCTCACCATGCGTCGTCCGCTCCTCGTGCCATCGTTGACGACCCTTGAGCAAACCCCGGCGGCACGCTATTGCCCTCCATCTGCGCCGCTGTTTGAAATGAGGCCATTCAGGATCCACTCCTGGTACCTCTCGCCGCGTGATAACAGCAAGCAGTGAGCACTGTCACCGTCACGCCCTCGGCTGACTGGAGACTGTGCGATACGGTAATCCGCTGCCCAAGATCAGCGGTATTGGGCAGCCAGCCCTAGCCCGGCCTCGTCTGTATAACGACGCTCGCTACCTATATGAGGCCAGCTGTGATCCAACATCCTCCCCGTACAGTGTCAGTCTGGGATGGCCCCCCGGAAAGCCGCCGAATCTTCCAAACTAGAATCCTGGCTTCGCGAGGATCAGTCCACTCTTCGTTTAAGCACGTCAGGTTGAGACAGCTGGATGTCGTCAAGTCTACACGGCCGAGTCAAGAAAGTGGCGGTCCGTCCGTTGTCTAAGTCATGATGGCCGTACAGCGCTGTTCCCAGTAACTCCAGACTCGCGTGCAACGCTCGATGCATGCGATAATGCAGATAACCAGGATGGCTTTGAACCCCAGCCCAGATCCGCATAACGACTCCGAAATGGCATGATTATCGCCCTCGCAGTTCCTGCACGGCGCAGATAGGGCCAGATGCCGACCAGCGTGGTCAGCTGCGCTTGGGAATGTTACTGAAAGAGTAACAAGTGGTGGGACTAGGGCACATGCGGTATGAGAGGGCCTCATTAAGCCGTAGTCAAATAACCAGCCGACCTCGCCTTGCTTCTCGTTCATCACGCAGTGATGCGGTGAGGCCGGGCCAAGAGTGAATTGTGAACTCTCTCCTGGTACCTAGGCAGGGAGATGTTGCATTGGCACCCTGCCCCTGGTTTGCTTCACGATAAACGTCGGCCCACGTGGATGAAAGGCCCGCCACGAGGCAGAGGCGCCGGCTGAGATGGGCCACTAGATAAGGTTCAACCAAGTTCCGAAACGAGCCAGCGCTCAGACAGCCAGCGACTCTTGAGACGACAAACGGCAGCAGCGCAATCGTGCAGCAGCAGGGGCGTGGAGCGTTCAACGTCCAAGGTCGGACCGACCTGATGAGGCTGCTGCTTGTCAGTTGATCATTCAGAAGACATAAGTAAGACGAGGCTGTCTAGTGCTCTGCTATCATCGACTCATTCTGCGACGCTCGAGTACGAGTGCAACTAGGTCTAGCGAAAGCTCCGAACTGCCGTCCCCGTAGGAAGAAGGACCAGATGGCGAGTCTTCTGACTCGTCTCCTCTGTCAACATGCCTTCGTTGTGCCTTTTGTGTGGGTGGTGGGCACGGCAGGCCGAGGTGCGGACATGCTCGCTCACGCCTCACAGATGCAACCCTCAAACCTTCTCATCACATTTCATCTGTGCCCTCTTCGCGCTCCGTCTCCTCTTCGCTGTTGAGTTGGAGTGTTGCTTTTCGCTCCTGGTTGTACAGCGGCGATGCGGAAGCCGTGTTGTGTTACATTTGGCTACGGGTCCGGTTCCGATGCCCCATACCGGACTCGTAATGTAAGGCTGTTGGATCGGAGAAAAGTGACAGGTCCGCTGAGAAACATAAACTTTCTTGAGTAACAGCGCCGTTGGTCGTGTGGCGACTCAGGGTGTACAGAGGGTGCTCTGTACAGAGACCGCCGCTTTCGTACTCGCTAGGCTAGGCCAGATCAGGCATAACCACTCGGTTTCGTTTGGACCTCACTTCGTCTTGCATTCAGTCTGAACAGGATCGAGAGGCACGACAGCATTGCGAACTCTCGCTGGCGTTTGGCGAGGATAGAGTGGATGATGAGGTTAGCACGGAGTATAGGCGCTGACACTCCGTGTAAGGTGGGGACGCACCTTCTTCAACTAGGTGAGCTCTCGCTTCGTGAAATTGAAGACCAAATGCCATATCTCATAGGTGCACCAGGACATGTTTGTACATAGCACAACGGGGGCCATATCATTCATTGTACGGAGTACGGAGGACTGAATTGCTCCTTCTTGCAATCCTCGCTCTGGTGGTGTTTCCAGGGTAGTAGCCCCCAACCAGCCATCTCCAATCAGCTACCCGGGATTCTTCGAACCGATATATTTCTCACGTCAACCGTCGCAGAAGCTATTTCCAGACGAGATTGAGAGAGTATCACTAAGAACGACAGTTTTCAATTATCTCGTGCAAGGTCGCTCGCTAATAGGTATTCTGCTGCGCCGTTCGGTGCGCCCGGCAAAACCTTTTCCAACTTGGGGCACCGACCTCAGCTTCGTACAACGTCATCCCTCCACTCCCATCACCACCTTTGTGTGCCCAAGAACCTCTCTTCGTCGCCGTTATTTTTTTTAGCTCCAGCGCCTCCTCTGGTCGTGTTTCCTTGCACCAAACACGTTGTCTAGTGTCTGCTGGTCTGAGCAACAAGCGGGCATCATGGCCGTTCAACTAGTCCTCAGCACTGTCGCCCTCATCGTCCTGTACAACGTGTTTGTCAGATATCGTGCTCTTACACGTAATCTCGCTTCTGCAAGAAGCTCAGGGCTCCCGATCATAGTCGTACCATGGAACGTCTATACCCTTCCATCGATAATGACGTATTCATTGTGGTTGCCGCTTTTGCGTAAATTGCCACCCTTCTGTAGAGATGTGTGGTTAGAGTAGGTTGTACTCCATCCAGTATTATGTCAGCGTTAATGGTGGTTGGCAGCATCTTAGACCCAGAATGGGCCTATCGAGTCGGCCATAAGCCGTTTGAGATAATGGGCAATGACGTCTTCCTTGTCGTATCGCCCTTCCACGTTCACGCTCACATTGCCGACGCGGAGGTCATTACACAGATCACTACGCGTCGAAATGATTTCCCAAAGCCGCTTGAGCTCTATGCGTCGCTCGACATTTACGGGAAGAACCTCGTCTCGTCTGAAGGCCCAGAATGGCGTAAGCATCGAAAGCTGACGGGGCCTAGTTTTGGGGAGAGGAACAATGAGCTGGTTTTCGTGGAAGCAGTGCATCACGCACAGTCACTCTTGACTCTATGGACAGGGCTCGATGGTAGCGGGAACAAGACAGTTACTGACCCGTCGAAGGACACCATGCGATTCGCGCTTTATGTGATTAGCCGTGCCGGTTTTGATATTCGCGTATTATGGCCACATGAAGAGCACGCCCACTCTCAGGATGAAGTCGATACAGAAGACTCCTTATTCGTGGGTTCGCAGGTACCTCCTGGTCACAAAATGAACTACCGAGAAGCGTTGAGTGAGCTCCTACATAACATTATATGGACTCAAATCGCACCGGCGAAGTACTTGAGTGAGTATATATTCATATCCCTTAACGTTGGGTTCTTATTCCAGTAAAGTCTTGTCAAGCATTACCCAAAATCCTCCATCCACATTAACTCAGTATTTTCCTATGCTGTTATGGATATTGACTGTGTATCAGTGAAGTCGCCCTTCAAGGCACACCAAACAGCCGGTATAGCAGTGTTAGAATGGGGCAAGTACATGGAAGAAATCTACGACAGGAAGAAGAACCAAGTTGCCTCCGGCCAGAGCTCGTCCGGCATGGACTTATTCGGTGCCCTGATCCGCGGCAGTGGCATTCTAGACAACAAGAAGCAATCGGATTTCCAAAAGAGCGATCTCATGGGCAACGCCTTCGTTATCATGCTAGCAGGGCACGAAACGACAGCAAACGCGCTGCATTTCTCACTCGTTTTCCTGGCCATGGATTGGCATTCCCAAAAGGCGCTTCAAGACGACATCGACCGGAGAATGCAAAGCCGACCCATCGCAGACTGGACCTACGAGGAAGACTTCATGAAGCTCTTCAACGGCATGCCTGCCGCCGTCATGAACGAGACCCTCCGCCTCCTCCAGCCCATCGTCAACATCCCCAAACGCACCGAACCCGGCCGGCCCCAGCCCTTCACCATGAACGGCCAGCAGTACACGCTGCCCGGCGGCATCAGCATCCACCTAAGCTCCGCGGTCCACCGCAATCCCAAATACTGGCCCGCCCCCTCACCCGACAGCGAAACGACCTCTACCTCGACCGCTCACCCCGACGTCGACCGCTTCCGGCCCGAGCGCTGGCTCATCGACGCCGCCCCCACGACCCCATTCGTCGACCTCCAATACGACGACGAAGACCTGCGCGGCCCCTCGGGCGAAGACACATCCGCGCACCTGTTCAAGCCCGTCAAGGGGTCGTACATCCCCTTCAGCGACGGCTACCGGTCGTGCATCGGGCGGCGCTTCGCCCAAGTCGAGATCCTGGCCGTGCTAGCCGTCATCTTCTCGCAATACAGCGTCGAGCTGGCCGTCGACGAGTTTGCGAGCGACGCCGAAGTCGAGCGCATGCCGAGGGGCGGGCCGGAGCGAAAGGCCGTGTGGCAGAAGGCTGTGGACCGCGCGGACCGCTTGCTCAGGCAGGAGATGGGCAGTGTGATTACGCTGCAGTTGAGGGGGGCCACGATTCCGATTCGATTGGTGAGGAGGGGGGAGGAGCGGTTTGTGTTTGAATGAATGGTTTAAGACAGGATGGAGGGAGCCTGAGGCAGGTAGTGGATTGGCGGGTTATGGAGCAAGAGGGATTTAGTCGACTGTTAACTCGGAAAGATGCATGCAAGGTACGTCGTCGTTTCGTCTTGTCTTTGGATACACATATACATATAAATACGGCAGTTGCACGAAATTTCAACTCTTTAACACCATTTCCCCGCAGGTCGTTGGGATTCAGTTTTCTTTGCTCTTAAGCAACGTTGTTACTGCTCCATTACGTTGCATGCGTGAACGGGTTGAGTTGAGTTGCGTTGAGTTTAACTTGATTCCATTTAGTCATATTCAAATACACATATATATAAATATACCCCTACACACCCCCCTACAACACGCAACCCACTCGTTTCTATCCAATCCTTCCAAACATATAAATCTATATTTACCTCACCAGTACCAATTTCCAACAACGCTGCATGCCCGATATCGATATCAGCCTACGTAGGTAGACCCCCGTGAAATACCATACCAGCTAGACCACTCTCCTCGGAGCAAGCAGTAGGTGACCTACCTTGCCATACCTATTACCATGCATATAGCAACACTGCAAGTCCTTTTACTCCACAGTTCAGTGCCATCCAGGTTAAAATGCCTATAACTTGGACTTTTGTACTTGAGTCTTGTGCTGTTCTGTTGTGCGCTGTGTGCGTACGTACGCAACGAAGCAAACCCAAACCAGGCAGATGGGTACTTCTGCATTGAACTGAACTGAAGTGCGCTGACCCAGTCCCGTCTTAGTAGTGTGTGTTGGGGCGGGGCGTGTTATGGTGGGACTCACGACCGAGCTGAGCTGACAATCTATCTTACTTATATCTGCATACGTATACACATGCATTCCGGTACATAGCACAGCATAGGGTCCACTTGGACCAGCAATCCACATCCACATCCACGTCCACATTCACACTCACGTTCACATACACATATACATTCTCGTATAATCATCATGCATCCATCCATCCATCCATATAAACCGTGCACACGGCAAGATCAGATTCTGCAATGCATCCATCTATCCAGCCATCCCGCGCCCCGCAAACCAGCATCAAGCATCACGACTCTGGAGCAAAGGCCAAAAAAAAGAAGAGACCTGCAGGACGGACTCCAAGCAGAACAAAGACCAGGCCGTTAAAGGGGGGGACAGGGGTTTGATATACGGGAGAAACTCGAAGAAAAAGAACAAGGTAAAGAAAAGAGTAGATCAAAAGAGCCCACGTTCTAGACCTGATATAAAGCTTCCAAGCCTGACTGTCTGTCCGACCGCCGAAGAAGAAGAAGAAAGGAAAAGTTAAGTGTATGTTGCCGGCTAATACACGACCACCATCATCATAAAGCAAAAGAAGGCAAAGGGGCCAAGGGCAAACACGCAGTACTAAAAAAATGTAGAAGATTCACTGCTACCGGAACAAGCCCGCCAGAACGCTCTCCAGCTTGTCCGCCAACGGGTCGTCCGGCCTGCACCGCCCCTGCTCGTCAAAGCGGGGCGGCAGCTCGATGGTGGTATCTGAGGAGATGGAATCAGGAGATTCATCGCGGCTGCGACTGCGGCTGCGCTTGCTGTCGCCACCACCACCGCGATGAGATTTACTCCGATCCCGACCCCTGTCGTCCCTCTCATCTCTATCATCTCTGTCGCTGTCCCTTAGACTTTTAGGAGAGCGCGAGCGCTCGGGTGATTGAGCCTGCGGGTTGAGATTGAACTGGACAGATTTGGCGGCAGGGGGTTGGATGGGTTCGGGGGCTACGGGGCTGTTTACGCGGCCTATAAAAGCACATTAGCCATGCTATACTTCATGGGTAGGCGAAAGCCTAGACCCACCGCGAGGAATGTGCTCGGGTTCAGATGGAGCACTCACATGTTCATCCGGGCCTCGATATCTGCCATAGGGATTGCCGGGGGCTGGGTCGGTAGGAGGTGGGGTGTATCCAGTAGGGGGGAGATTGCCTTGTGGGGGGTAGTCTGCGGGGTTGTATTGGGCGTAGGGAGGGTATGAGGGCTCTACGGGCGCTGTTGGGGGCGGCGGGAAGTAGTTGCTTTCAGGGAAGTATCGTGTGTCTGTACTGGCAGCAGTTGTTGGGGGAGGACTGTAGCTGCCGGTGGAGTAGGCTGAGTCGTCATGTCCTGCTAGAATCAGCAACTGGTAACGTTTTGCTCAACGAAGAGACTCACTGTGTCGGTCCTTTTCAGCCTTCTTTCGATCTCGCCGCTTGGTTGCCTCATGAGCAGCTAGACCTGCAACGCCTGCGACTGCTGCCGTCTCTGCTGCCTTCCGAGTGCGGCTCTTACTCCGACTCTGGCTCCGGTTCGATCGGCGAGGCCTGTCGTCTGAGGAGGATGAGGAACCATGACGCCTGCGTCTATAGTCCGCTGGTTCGTCGTAGTCACGAGACCGGCGGCTATGACTGGTGGTAGCAGGGTCAGTATAAATAGGCTCACCACCGTACTCTACAAGGGCAGTGTCACTGGTTGTGCTACGCCGCCGGGAGCCGGAGGGTACCGACCTGGTTCTTGACTTAGACCTTGACCTTGACCTTGACATCTCTTTAGCCTCCTTTTTAGCTTTAGTCTTCTCATACAGTCCAGCAACAGCAGCTCCAGCCACTCCCGCGGCCGCGATGGGGGCACCCGGGCGGACACGGCTGCGGCTGCGCTTGCCCTCGCGTTTACGGGACTTGTTCCGTTTGTGCTCAACTAGACCAGCCACTGCAGCAGTCGCAAGGCCGACTTGGGACATCCGACGGTTGCGGTGCTCGGGATTTGCGTGTTTGCTCGCGGACCTACCCCTCTCAGTATCAGTAATAGCTGAGACGGAAGATCTTCTCTTCCGCGACCTGCTTCGGCGGTCTTCAATGACCGTAGTATTGGTTTTGTTCTTCCGTCCAGCCGCATAGGCAAGCGCTCCAATGCCTGCAACAGCAGCTAGAGTGCCGAGTTTCTTCGTTCTCGATGAAGAACGGCTGTGGCGCCTGCGGCCGCGTCGGTCTCGCTGGTCGCGCTCGCTCGAATTAGATCTAGAGCGGTTCTTAAACCGGCTGATAGCTTCAGCACTCACAGCTCCAAGCGCACCATAGCCAAGCGTCGAGCGGATGTTGGAGCCGGGTGACTCTCCTTGTCGCTTGCGATGGTGTCTGAGGACCTGCGCTGCGGCAACTCCGCCAAGAACGCCCTCAGCAAGGTGACGGCGGTGGCGAGGGCTTGAGTCTCTACCCCAGGTATCTTTCTCTTTGTGAATGAACACGACGTCGTCATCGCTGTAAGCGTCCCTATCGTAGTGGCGTTCACGCTCGTCGTAGTAGGCTTCGTCGCGGCGGCCTCCCCGATCGATTTCCTTGATTTTGCGTTCATAGTAGTATTCGTCTTCCCGCGGAGGAGGCTCTCGGCGGGTTACCTGTCTGTTCTCGGCCACCTCTGACCGCTCGATGATCTCGTATGCCGGCTCTTCACGTCTTACTATGATCTGCTGACGAGCAGGCTCTTGGACAATGATCGGTTGCGGCGCTTCTTGTCGGATAATAATAGGTTGGGGCGGTGGGGGCGGAGGGGCTTCAGGGCGAAAGTACTCTGTAGACTTGGAGTATCTCTCTAGTTCGTAGGGGGCTTCTCTGGGGGGCTCCAGCTCATACTCGCGTTCACGCTCGAAACGGTATTCTCTCATAGTCGGTGCGGGGGACGGCGAGCGCTCGACCTCACGTTCGATGCGGTACTCGCGAATCTCGCGGTGGGGTGGCGATGGGGAGCGCTCTACTTCCCGCTCAATGTAGCGGTACTCGCGCACTTCTCGCGCAGGAGGCTCATCGCGCTCGACGTGGTACTCCCTGACCTCGCGCACTTCCCGCGCAGGAACCTCGTCGCGCTCGACATAGTACTCGCGGACCTCGCGGCGGTCCTCGACGGGCTCGCGGCTGCGGTGGACGAGGCGCATCTCGGACTCGTAGGTGTCTTCCTCCAGGCGCTGGTCGGGCACCTTGTAGCGCTTGACCGTGGTATAACTGCGGCCGCCGTGGGAATGCGACGACGCAGTGTCCCAGTCTCGCTCTCGCTCCCGCTCCCTATATACAGTCGACATGGCGGGCAGGCTGGCAGGTGGGCGATAGACGAGGCAGTGAGTGTGTCGCAGCGGGGTGTGGTTCGGCGGGCGGCGTGGTGTTTGGTTATGATGTCCGCGGGGTGTGT
This sequence comes from Massariosphaeria phaeospora, assembly GCA_011032825.1. Lineage (NCBI taxonomy): Eukaryota > Fungi > Ascomycota > Dothideomycetes > Pleosporales > Massariosphaeria > Massariosphaeria phaeospora. The sequence continues at coordinate 520,371 of JAADJZ010000001.1, read as the reverse complement.
GGTTCGAAGAGTGTGCAAGTCGCAAACAAACAGAGGCGGGGGTGCAGCGAGGGTGAGCGGGCTCGTCTACACAGCCAGTCGGTGGGAGTCAGTCGTCGTTGGGGCGCGGCTCGCGGTGAGTGGGCGGAAGGCGGGGGCGTTCGCAGTGGGGGGCTGTGATTGGTGACGAGCGCGGATCAGGCCGGTCTGAGGATGTGCGGATGCGCGCGCTGCGCAGAGAGAGAGAGAGAGAGAGAGAGAGAGAGAGAGAGAGCCAGAGCCAGAGCCAGAGCCAGAGCCGGGGCGGTGAGAGCGGAGGGGAATAAGGATGAGCGGGCGGGGCAGCAGGAGATGGATAGATAGCAAACGTCGCAACCAGAGCTGGGCGGGCGCGGGACCAGGCGCTGGCTGAGGCTGTCCAGGTGCTTCCCAGTTTAGACGGGGAGCTTTAGTCTCGTGACGTCACCGCGGGTCTTGGGGGCAACGACATCACCGGATTGCTGCCACACTCAACACTCGCGAGAGGCTTGCAATGGGCGTTGGCCCGGCTGGGCGGACGGCCACTCGCTCTCCTATATATCGGCACCGCTGGAGAGGCCACGGCGCTCATAACACGGTTTCCCGTCGCCATGCCGTGTCCGCGCCGCCGCCGCCGCCGCCCTGCGCCAGAGTGCACGCTGTGTGGCCTCTCTGCGAGATGCAAAGGCCACGGCACTAGCATCGCCCCCACTGCGCCATGCCGTTTCACCCCTCCTCCTCTACAGTGCCCTCACCGGACGTTGGCGGTTGCTCGTGTTCTGAGCCCTCTGCAACGCCACGCAGACGGTGAGCAACTCCGGCCGAGCATCATCACAGAGGGGGGCTTCAGGTGTAGCCGGCGACTGACCGGCGACTCACACTGAGAACATTGTCAGTCGATGACTGCTGCCTGCTTTCCGATGACCCACAGGATCTGACACTGTGTTGTAAGAAGGTTGCTCGAGGGGTTCAGATTGGCCCCGAGGCTCGCCGCACACGATTTCGACAGTCACCAGACCCTCACAAGCCGTCACACCCAGGGAGCCAGGAGGATCCATGTAAAGAGCCGCGTGTGGTCCAATGTTCACTATGTCGACATTCTGAGGTCAAGCGCCGTGTACCTTCAGCCCTATGAAATATCCACCAGGAAATGTTCCATGCTGTTCTACTGAACCCGAATCATTTCTGGACGCCGTCATGAAGACAACACTATATACAAGTAAGTACTATCGGGGATTCACGTAACTATGCTAAGGTAGTTATCTATTCCTCTTACGCGGCAGTTAACGTTAGGTTACCCACAGCACAACAAATGAGTAATTCCGTGTCGACTATTGACTCTCTCAGCATCACGGCTGCCTGCAGAGGCACCCAAGATGTAAATAAGTTCCCCCTCCCCACACTGACTTCCCTCTACTCTATGCTCATACCTAGTCTTGTAGCACCAACACCTCCACACACCATTTTGCCCATACATCCGGTATTCACGTGGCACTGCAGTACCAACGCCCCTCAGACCAAAACACGTCCCTACGGCCAATAGCCCATACCATCTAGTCTAGTCCGAGCTTCACGGATCCAGGCATCGACGTAAATTGGATCCAATAATCCCAGCATCCACGTAAACTGGCACCACGCACTGACTTCGCTCCAAATTACACACAAGTGTGCTGTAACTTACAGTAGGACCAACATCTCCCAGACCAACGCATGTTCCCAGCTTCTTCCAACGGAATCCAAGCTATGTCTAGTATTTATATGTTTCATAATCCTCGTCTTCCTCCTCTCTACTTTCGAGTCACCTACTACAAATCACACCCTCTCTTTGCCACTACCTCTTACCTCCACCTCCTCATCCCTCAAGCTCTCTCCACTCCCGACGCCCAATGCCACTCTACCGTACTCGAGGCCGCTCCCGCTCCCGCCCTCGGCCTCCAAGCCGCAACCGCTCGCAACCCCGCCCCCCCAAAACCACCCTCCACATAATATCCTACTCGCACCACCGCGCGCAGCGCTCCCCGCACGCCCGCACCGAGATCCGCGATGCCATCCCCCGCGACGCCATGTACCTCTACACGGTCGACTGCACCGACTGGCAGCTGCCGCCGCCGGAGTTCTCAGCATGGTACTCGAGCGCCAGTCCTCAGTGGCGGAACTGGATCATGGGGACGGCGAGGGGGCGCGCTGCCGTGTAAGACAATGACTGTTTCTCAATTACAATATGGTCCCTTTGCCTTCTCTTTCTGTACTGGAACGTCTTGCTCTGGGCTCTCACCCTGTTGATCAGTCAGTTCCTGGAAAAGGGGCTCAGAGTCATACACCCAGACCCACACACCACACCCCAACCCCACTAACACCCTCCCCACCCAGCACCCGCGCCGTCGACGACGCTCTCCGCCGCCTCCGACCCGACCACAGCCATAGCTCCAGCGCCCGCAGCGTCGCGCTATGCACAGCCTCGCCTCACGGCTCGCACCGCAGCGTCGCGACAGCCGAAGCAATAGCCGACGAGGCGCTGAGACGAGGCGTCGATGCGTGCAGGGTGGTGCATTTGCATCTGCATCATAACCAGATGAGGAAGTGAGTGAGTGACTGACTGATAGTTGACTGACTGGTAGTTGACTGACTGACTGTTGACTGACTGACTGACTGACTGACTGACTGACCGCCGACCGGCGTTCTCGGCGGAAAAACAAGAAGAAGAAAAGCACCAGCTACAAGTGACAGAAAATGGATATAAACAATTTTCCTTCTCCCATCTTCTTTCTGCGTCTTTCTGCGTCTTTCTGCGTCTTGTGTTCTCCAGTGTTGTTAATTTGGTTCAAAATAGTGTACTCCATGTCATCATCATCATCAATAGCAGATTTGTGTTGCCTGCGGGCCTTTTTTGAAATACGTGATTTGTGTTCTGAGATAGGAGGGGCTTTGATCTCATGTTTGTGTACTAGCTAAAACCCAAAAAACCATAAAATGATCATCATCAATCACATACCTCCCCTCGCCCAAATAACCAACCAAAAAGCGCTCCCCGAAAATCTCAGCAAAACATTGACGACCAAACCTGCATCTTCTTCTTCTTCTTCTCCCTGTCTCTCTGTTGTTAGCTACAATGTAGTTTATATATATATATACTATTCTCCCACTCCCCGGCAAACACCTCCTAAAAGAAAGTGCCAACTAACAGGTAGCTAGCCAGAGTAGATAGTTATAGTTACCGTTCTCTTTTACATGTCAAATAGACGTACAAACGATACATCTATCTAACATCCTGTATCCTTTCCTTCCCCTGCGCCTGCAAAAAAAGGTACAAAATAGGATGCACGTCTTCATACGATAAGAGACAGAACAGAGAGAACGCACACAAGTCAACAACTGAGCGGTATAGTAGCAGTAAGTAGTAAACAGACAGACATCTTCATCGACGCATACACGACATGGCCCGGCACACAAAAACCATAGCGAGCATGCCCCCCGACAATCCAAGCAACTGACGCTCGCGACACAGCCATTGCTGACTGACATGAAACACTTCACGTGGTAGTAATAGGCATAGAATGAATGCTAAAGCTATCCATGGCCAAGGCTACAGCATTACTTACCCAGCCGAAACGCCTGCTCCAGCCCCCGTCCCCAACGAAGCCGCATAGATGCCGAGCTGTCTAAAAGCAACCAAATCAAACCAAAAACAAAAATTAAACCATTGCCAAAACCCCAGCCCGCCCGTTTTTATGGTTGGTCCAGCCACACTAGTAACGTTGAACGGTTTGGGGTCTCATGTACACCTCCGGAAGTTAGGAACTAGTTGCTCTATGTTGTGATGCGGCCCAAGTGATTATAGAAATACATTATATGTCCCCCCAAATAGGAATAGTTATTGGTGTTGCTGATTCATATTGTGCATGTTGTTGATATTGCTGGGTAGCTGCATGTTTGGCGGTAGCCCCGCGCTGTTGGGTATCTGCATGTTGCTGTGGAAGCCCGCACTGTTTGGAGGTTGCATGTGGTTGGGCACGGCGGCACTGTTTGGCAGCGACGACGTCGAGTTTATCCGCTGCGGTCCAGGAGAAGCTTTCATTTGAGCAGACTGGCCTTTCCATCCCGGGTAGAGGCTTTGGAGCTTGGTGTATAGTTCGACAAGCTGGGGCGGTGATGACGGAGTAGTCATTATAGCGGGGCCGGGCTGGATGACCTGGTTGGGCTTGTTGTTCTTCTCCGCGTTCTGCGCGAGGAAGGCGAGGTTCGACTGTAGTCGGCGCATGCACCTGCGACGAGGTTAGCTGGTTTGGGCGGATCGGCAAGCACGTGTTCACCCACTCGACGTATTCTTTGGCCTGCTGCTGTTTGTCCCCCTCGGGCTTGCCGTCGGGCGTGGGCCCGATCTGCCCCGCCTTCCCCTGGCTCTGCAGGTCGACGACCTCGCTGATCAACAGGTTGTTGATCTCGAGCAGCGTCGTCATGCGGTCCTGCTCGCGCGCCTGCGTGACGGGCGACACGGGCGACTGCGAGACGGCTCTCGCGGGCGTGTGTGCCTGCATGGCCTGCGCGGGCGCCGGCTGGCTCGCGGGCGGGTTCATGAACTGCTGCGAGTTCGACGGCACGAGGCCGGGCGACTGCTGCGGTGCCTGCGACATGGCATACGGCGGCGCGCTATGGCCGGCGCTCGACGGCGACACCGTCTGGCGGTGCTGGGCGAACTGCTGGTGGGCGGGCGACGCGAGGGCCTGCGAGAAGGGCGCGCTCGAGTACGGGCTCGGGGACAGCTGGTGCTGGTGCTGCTGCTGCTGGAGGGCGGCTGCTCCATGGTGACTCGTCAGCACCAACTCTGGCGGCGTGCAGGCTCGCGGGCAGGCGCGCGGGGGGGCTTGGGGACTTGGGGACTCGGGGACGGGGACGGGGGGGCAGCGGCGGCGGGCGACGAAGGCATCACGCACGGCACTGGGCTCGTCACGACGGCGGCTTACCTCGTGCTTGGTGAAGCTGGTTCTGCGACAGGCCTCCGGGCTGCATCATGGCGCCACTCGATGCCGCGGCCGCGCCCATGCTGCTGGCCGGGAAGCCACCACCGGCTTGGCCGTGGCCAGAGCCAGAGACATAGGCAGAGCCAGAGCCAGAGCCAGAGCCAGAGCCAGAGCCATTGGCGAACTGGCCATAGGGGAGCGCTGAGGGCGGCGGGTTTGATTGCTGGAGCCGGGCGTGTGGATCCGCGTACAGTTGTGTGGACGCATGTTGTTGCGGGGAAGAGAACGGCCCGCCAAACGCGGCTGGCAGGCGCTGTTGGCTATTGAAGGCTTGGTAATCCATCGGACACGGTGGGACTCATTGGGTACGTCGCACAGCGAGATTTAGATTGATTGGGGACGGGGTGGGGGAGTCGAAGAAAGGAATAACGTGCGGTGAGTGATAAGGTTGGGTCCTGCGTCCTGCGTCGCGCCGCAAACCACTTTTCGCGGCCAGCCGTGAAGGGTTAGCGAGCCGCCTGCGCCGCCCACACGGCGACGACGGATGGCCAGCGAGCAGCATCGTGAAGCCGACGAGCAGAGACAGAGGCAGAGGCAAGAGGCAGAGCTACCAGCAGCAGATGCAAATTGGATGCATGGCTAGTTACCATGTCTCAAAGGTTGCCCGGATCCATTGCCAGCCATCACGCACACCACCCGACGAGCGTGCACCCGCCCGTGGACCATCCCTGCCACGCTTGGCCCGCTACGGAGAATTAAGTCAAGCATTCGCTGGACGAGACGCAGCCCGATCCGAATCCACCGGTTCATTCAGGTGCGTGGGACGCCGTTCGGTGCCGTTGTCGCTATCTAGGGCATCCGCTCGCTGGTCACTAGATTCGCCTGCCCGAACCGAGTCCATGGCAGCCACAACGTCTCGGGCGAGCAAAAGTAATACCATGGCTGGCCGATACGCAGACTTCACCCCAACCACCAGCTAGCTAGCTGCTATCCGCACACTTTCCAGGATCGCGGCGTCGAGCGTGGCACCGTCGAGTGCAACAGGCTCGGACGGTAGGCCGCCATCACCACAAGCTGTACGCGAAACCCGCGAACGCACTGTACGGATGCCGCGGACTTGACCTATCACTCCCCAGGCGGCGTCTCTCAACATTCACCTGTGCCACCACACGTTTTGAGTGGACGGACATGACAACGGGGGCGAGTCCTGTCGCACTGTCGCACGGTGGTCGTATGCCCTCTCACCCCGTTCTTAGCCATGGACTTCACAGCCAAGACTCACTCCCGGAAGACCTCCTCTCTCGTGGGATTCTCCTTTCGCCGCAGTGCCACAAAGTACCCCTCTCTGGATTCCTGCTCTTGTCAGTATGCGGATAATACGGGCTGTGCAAGGTGCCGTACGCTTCGAGAAGAATCAGGCTTCTCTCGGTGGACCTTGGCGAACAAGCGCTTCAACTTTGTCTCCAACGCCTTGTCCTCGGCTCCCTGATAGAATTTGCAGAGAAAATGACCACCAGTACGGAGAGTGTCGAAACCGAACGTCAAGGCGGCCATGCATAGATCCTAGACTCGAGTCAACACGTCCCAAGCGGATCAGGTGATGACTGATAGACTTACCATACTTCCAGTATGATCTTTGAAAGTGATGCCGCTTGTATTCATCATCCTAAAATAGGGGTCACTAAGGCTCCTCTTATGAAACCCAGTAATCTGGTCCCAGGGTTCGGACATGTCACTCATCACCACGTCGACGACCCTTCCTTGCCGGATGTCTCTTTCTTTCCGCGACAGCTTGCTGTCCAGACTGTTCTTGATGTTTTTTGGACCATCTACTTGTCCAATTGTCTCTGTGTCGACATCGTCTAAGTGTGTGTGGTGTTCAATGTCGACATAACCCCGCTCCGATTCTTCTAGTTCCTCTTCGGTGACGCCTGCAGTTGCCCCGGGCGAGGACACCTGGGTACGAGGTCGACCAAGTACCGGGTCTTGAACGTATGCTCTGACTTCGGTCTGTATAGTTGGCGACAGGAAATTGCCTTGAATCGTAGAGACGCCTCTTGGAGGCTGAGCGGGTATAAGGTCGATGCCAATAACACGGCCGTCGGGGGTAGTACGATTGACTGCAACCTGGACATTCGAGTCAATTGGAGTCGCGCTGGGGATGATCTGCGATTTGCGAACCTGCGACCATGAGCCTGGAGCAAAGCCCTGTATCGATGTCAGCTTTGGTTCTTCTCTATTCCCAGGCGTCGTACCAGATCCACTACCGTTTGGCCAGGCTTGAAGAGCTTGTGCTTCTCGTTCAACTGGGTCTCTCAGTAATGTCCATACACTGTCGCTATCGTAATTGCTCTACCTCCAACAACTTGAAAGCAGCGCGACTCTTAAGACCCTGAACCTTGGCTTCTCTAGCGTAGAAGTCCTTGCCTTGACGCGACTTCCATTGGGTAGAGGACGACGAAGCATGTCTACTCTGACCTACAACAGGACGATTGCATGGCGCGCAAGTGTTGCATCTAAACGCGTAACAAAATGGAGCAGCAGACTGGATTGTAGAACCTCGAAGCGCGCTGTCCGTAAGATGCCGAAGAATGCGCCGAGAAAGCATGAGGCGGATTGGGTGTGGACGTTAAGCCCATCATGCCCTTTCCGAACTTTTGGGTCGAGTTAGCTGTGGCTGGTGGTGGCGCCACATCGTGGCGTGCATAGCGGGGATCCGGGCCACCTCAACGTCCCACCGGACACCACAACTGTCTTCAATGACTCCCCGGGAAGGACTCAGGCAACTTCTTCAGTTGCTTTGTGAGCTCTGCGTGTCTGGTATCTATCGTCAGCGTTTAGTATTCTTCAATGGTAAAAAGCAGCCAGAGTTCATAATTCCCCGAATCACCCTGAACGCCTACATTGCTGTGTTTGCAGCTGTAGCAAGAGCCGCTTTGATTTTAGCTGTCTCCGAAGCTATTGGGCAGCTCAAATGGATGTAGTTTCAAAGGGAATCAAATCTCTGGGACTTTTCCGCCTTCGACGGCGCTAGTCGTTGGCCTTGGGGGTCGTTGATGCTCTCGGGGACTACGAATGGTAGGTAAGTTATACTATATCTACTTGTTTATTCGTATAAGGCCTCATTAATTTGTTTTGCATAGTTTTTTTCCGTGTGTGGTGGCTGCCTTTATTTGACGGATATTTCGTGTCCTTAGGGGGCTACAATTACCATCTTAACTTTAGCATTCGAGCCGTTCTTCCAACAAGTTATCTCTTTTCCCTCGCGCTCTACGGGTCAACACATCGGTACTGTGCCGATCGCTACGGTGTACCGTCCTGGGGACGACTTGCAGTATAGTACCTTGGGCGATTTACAACAGCAAGGTATAGGAAGATCTGTACCTGAGTGTTATCGATGCTCTCCTTTCCAAAAAGAACTCAAACAAACCAGTGACATCAGTATGTCCAACTCGTCGGTGCAACTGGAACTCTTATGCTTCTCTTGGGGTTTGCCACAATGCCAAATGCCTCAAGTTTGTTAATATACAGCTGCGAGAACAACAACCGTGATCCTCTTCTTGGGACCAGGGTGATTAATTCATGCGGATATCTTTTCAACAGCACCTTCCTCGTCGGCACCTACGGCGAGAAACATAAACCTGCTCAAGGGCCATCCACGATGGTTGTCGGCAACCGATTACACAACACCGTGGAGGGAGCATCTACTGAAACTCAAGGTTTTTCAGCGATGCAGCCAATCCTATATTCGGCATCTATGTCGCATATATCCCAGGAAACCTTTTTGGGATCAGACGCCACAAGACCACAGCCGTAATATGGGAGTGTTTGTTTCATTGGTGTGTCGAAACGTTGACCTCAACATACAAAAAACGGTATTTTGACAGAAAACTTAACGGCAACCTACTCCGAGCCATCCACCAAACCCTGCTATAAGAGTCTAAATGCCTCCAAGAGTGGACCGTTCGGGAGGTTCGTGTGAAGCTTGTATCATAAGATGGGCGTGATAGATTGATCTTGATATGAAAGGAACTCTGTTCTGGGTAAGACGAATGAATGGTTTATTGCAGTTTTAGGAGTTACTCGATTGTAGCACTTGGACGCCCCAGATCAGTTTACTGGAAAACGTTATCTCGTCCTGGGAGCTGCACACATGTTTCCGCTCGTCGACAAAATAGCTTTGATATTACGAATAGCATGCGCTCACGCAAAGATGGCACGAAAACAGAGGAATGTGGATCACTCTGCCATGTGTATTTTTATTCAGTGGCCCTTCCATTTTGTTCGTGTTACGATCTTGGAGAGTCGCAAACGGAAACGCGGTGACTTTAATATCTTCAACATTGCCTACGCTTCTTTGTGGTGTATTACTGAAAACACACGGGTAAATTTTGATTCTAAAGTTTGCATGGGCGAAGTTGATGTTGCGAGCAGAAGCTACGCGTGAAGATTTCCTATTGTACTGTTCTGCATTCGAAATAGATTTGTTGGCCAAGTTACTCATTAGCCCCAGCGGATTGTGCATGGAATGTATTGCTATGGGATGCCTAACATGGGGCGTAAGAGGGCGGGGCTAAGTTGAGGCTGAGCCGGCTAAAAATACTAGCTACAATGACTCACTCACCTTTCACAGTTAGGGTATAGATATATATTTCCCAAGTTTTTTGGCTTCGTGTCGTCAGTCCATTTCCCTTTCGCGACATTCCAATCATTGAAGCAATGTCACAAGAACCACCGTCGTCACCCACCCTCCCAGCGGAGCTATGGCTCCAAGTCCTAGAAAACATCACCGACCTCGATGAACTGTGGACCGTGATCCGCCACGTCTCGCCGACATTCAAGTCCTACGTCGAGCGCATGTTCATCTCCACCCACCTCCCCAACACATCCGGATCCATCTCGCTCCCCTTCCGCGACCCCGCAACCGGCACGCCGCGCTATCCACGCTACCCAGACTGCCGTCCAGAAGTACTGCTAGCATTCACCAGCCTCAGTGCCGACCAGTCACACATGGTGCTGGCGACATCGACGACTGCGCAGAACGGCGCCACCATGGAGGCCCTCAACGCCAAGGGAGTGCTTACTCGCGAGCGGCTGGACGAGGCGGCCCTGTGGATCTGGATCGGATGTAATCGCGGAAGAGGCGTGTCTATCGAGGTGCCGAGGCGTATGGCTTGGGATGAGGCGAAGAAGGTGTGGATGTGGGAGGTCCGGTGGAGAAGCTTGGTGAGCACGTACTTCGACATGAGGAAGAACAGGGGCCGGACGAAGGTGGCAAATGCAAGAGCTTGCACTTCGTCGTAATGCGGTTTACAAGGATGAATTGGAAGTTGGGTTAGTGAATGAAGTGCGTGCATGTCCCTTCGACTGCCCTCCATGTCCATCCCACCTTGTGAGGGGTAGGGTCCGTGCTCTCTTCAGCTGTTGCGGGGAACGTTTTATGGCCAACCCTTCAATTACTCGGACCTCGTCATCTAGCCGCCACCTTTCTCAGAATACGCGCATGAGTTCCAGATGTCGGTGCCGGGCAGGGCTGCGGCTTCAAGACGCAGATGAAGCTGCCACGCCCGACCTGAGACGGCTTGTCAAGTGCCCCTGTCGCATCCCCTTGCCGCCCCATCGCCTTCGCGAGACAAGCACGGTTCGAAGAATTTGAAAGCAAAGCAAAGCAGAGCACAGGAATATCGATCAGAAGTCTTCACATTTTGAGCTGTCAGGAAATGACAAATGATAAGTTTTACATATCGTAAATCGCTCAAGCGCCGAAGATAGGAAAAAGCGCGCTTAGAACCAGTCCAAATGAAGCGCTATGCTTCACCCTCCGTAGAGTGTTACACTTTCGTGAGGACAAGTGTATTCTATGCCAAAGATGAACCCCAGAAAGTTGCGAAGAAAATCCTATTACCCCATACAAAACCTCTAACCTCGCGATGTCACAGACCACCCGTCAGCCTTCACCCATATCGTGCCCAACTCTAAGCAACAAAGTCCCGAGCGGCGAACTTAGTTCGGCCGAAACGTCCACGGCCACGTCGACCGGCACCTTGTCCTTGACCAGCCTGAGCATCTTGGCCTTGACCAGCCTGAGCAGCTTGGCCTTGACCAGCCTGAGCATCTTGACCTTGACCAGCTTGAGCATCTTGACCTTGACCAGCCTGAGCGTCCTGACCTTGACCAGCCTGAGCATCCTGACCTTGACCAGCTTGAGCATCTTGACCTTGACCAGCCTGAGCGTCCTGGCCTTGACCAGCTTGAGCATCCTGACCTTGACCAGCCTGTTGGTTGTTGTTGTTGTTGTTGTTGTTGGCGTTGCCGTTGGCGTTGGCGTTGCCTTGTCCGACAGTGAACCTCACGCAGTCATCCTGGGCTCCACGCTGAGCAACCGGCATGAGAACGGGCTGATGGTTGCTGGAGGAAGTCATTGAGCAGGCACGGTAGTTACCAGCTGGAAGGCCATCTGCAAAGGGAGCTGCAAGCAATCCATTGCCGTCTCCCGCATCGTTGATTCCCTTGAAGAAGGCAAATGTGCCGGCGTCCGGAGCGTCTGTAGGGTTCTCTTCACCTAAGAGATCCTGAACCGTAATGTGGGTGTGTCCGATAACCACCCCACCGTTATTGAGGGTTTGAGGAGCAGCATAATAGGTGTTGTCTGGGTTGGTGAATGTACCGGCTTCTAAGTTGGCGATCTGGACCTGGAAGTTGATTTCGGTGAATTCCGCGAAGTCCTGCTGATTCTGGGGTTCGATGAAGATGGCTGACACCATCTGGGCGGCGGCGGGGATATCACCCATCGCTAGAGCATGTTAGATCATTGCTGAAGTGTGAGTTGTGTTGTGAACTTACGGATTCCATTGCAAGAGCCTGCCTCAACCTGAAGACCGTTGGTGAGAGTCTTGCCGGTACAGAAGTTAATGAAGTTGGCCGCATCACTAAACTCAGTCAGAATGAAGTACTCCCACAGTATTGAGTAAACTCACGTTTCCGAAGCAGCTTGTCCGTCTTCAGCGGCGCCACCTTCCAACCCTGTCGCCGCACTGGCATCCTGGACGTTGGCCGGATCAAGAGCCAACGCATCGGCGTTAGCGTTAGCGTTGTCCTGGTTGTTGTTCTGGTTGTTGTTCTGGTCCTGGTTTTGGTTCTGGTTGTTCTGCTGGTTCTGGTTCTGGTTGTTGTTCTGGTTGTTGTTCTGGGCACCGACCTGAGCGCGAGCAACACCGGCCGCAAGCAGCAGTGGCATCAATGTAGAGAAACGCATGATTACGGAGGGCGAAGGCGGACGAGAGGTATAGAGCTGGTACTGCTAGAATAGAATACAAATGAATGGAGCCGGCTTGCGGTGGATTAAAGAGCAAAAGGCAGATACGTTCAACGTAATCTGAAAAGAAAGTAGAGGAAGGAAGAGAAAGGAATGTAACCCTCGACTGATGATCCCAAGTGCTAAGGAAGTGTTGACAGAAGATGGTGGAAAATAAGAGGCTATTTGGCCGTCCATCGCATGGCCTTTATCACCTTGGCGAGCTCAGTAGCGGAGCAACCTGGTAAGGCGGCTGAGCGTACCTCGGGCATGAAACCCACGATGAAGGCGGGTGTGTCTCACGAACCACCATACACGCTGCCTGAGGGACGGCGCACAGGGCGCGGGAGTCAAGAAGCGCCATGCTCTGCTAAGGTGGCGTCGGCAGCGATGCCGGGGTCAAATTCTCTGAAGGCATTGAGAATGGTGCTGGAACGGGCGGCGTCTGAGGGGCCACAGGAGGTGGGGGACGACTTGAGACCCTCCGACCCTCACTTGGTCCGCGCTAAGCCGGAGCTGGGGTACACTAGCACCAACACGGGCGCCAAGTCAATCTTAATTCGAGGAACTGTCTCAAGGACTTTGCTCCCTCAAACCGCTGTGATGCCTCACGCCTGCGGCCATCAGCAACCGAAGGTACGGCAGGACTGTCCTGGCGATCCCGACTGAGGGTTTCTCATGCTTGGCCAACGGTGTTGAAGGAAGCATGGCGAGCCACAATCCGCACTCGGGCCTGTTTAGCGCGCCAGCCCCCCAAGTTCGCGATCCTCATTCGACGGCCTCTTGGAGGGAAGCAGTTAGGACTGGACCAGGCCCGTCTGTCATGACTGCCAAACTCGTTCTGACAAGTGACATAGTGCCCGAGTCTGAGGCATCAAACGGAACCCTCCTGCGTTTCCTACTGACTTCATCCTCCTTACAATCCTTCTATCACCACGGCCGCCGCAACAACATACGATGGTTGCGGGAGCAGCGAATCCGGATGGCCCGCACATTGTCTACTCACATCCCGTACGAAATGTTACGGGAGAAGCACTTGGTACTTCATAGTAACTACGCATATACCGTCTTTGCTTTGCAGTGTTGCTGTCGCAAGGCTTTGAAGGGAGGAAGTTATCCGACCCGCTGCTGGTCACAAAGCTCCTTCTCAACATGCTGGACGGATACGCGGATTTCTTCACTCCGATGCGATCTCTTAGAGTGGCGTACCTACTCAATCCAGTAAGAAGATCGTGAATCGGCTTATCCCCTTGTCCATCTACCTCGACGGTTCATGCGGCGCACTTCGTCGCTCTCGATAGGTAAGGCTGGGACGTGGGAGCTTCCACAGGGGACTTCCACAGAGACAAGACTCGTTTTGCCCCACGGACTACCGCCTTCTACCAGATTGGCATGCGACAGAACTTGTTCGGAGCACGTTTGCCAAGATACATTCATCGAGTCTCGGAGAAATACCGAATATATTGGCGCTGACTGCCCCACTCTTGCAGCGTCTGAAGATTCTCTTGTGACTGACGCCTCGACAGGAGTCCGCGTTATGGAACATTGCACAAACTCGCTTTGCTCTTGTCTCTTCTTTCCTGTACAGGACTCTGACAACAACATTGAGATCTCACATACCGGCGTTCCATCTCGTGTCCCAAGGGTGCTGTTGGTCCGAGTGAGCTTCTCCCTGAGCCTCGCCTCCCTCAGATTGTTAATCGACCTCCCATCACCGGCACAGCACTTCCTTCAAGAAACACCGTCGCAATCTTGCCGTCGTCGTCCATGATCACCTCAACAACGATTTCGCTTCGTCGACCCATTTCCACTCCTTGTGTGATTTCGTACCTCAGCGTTTGTCCAGGTTTACTATCGACGAGAGAGAGATAGGCAGCCAGGTCACTCGCCGCACTTCCTGTAGCCGGGTCTTCCAGCGTGCCTTCAATCATCCTCGTTCTCAGTACTCTTGTACCAGCCACGGCGTCTTTGGATCGAACATAGAAGTACGTCCCGACAAAAGACGGGCTCCACCCTTCGTCGAGTTCGCCAACCGAACAATTGTCGGCCGTGGTCGCTACGAGTTCAAGCGTTTTCTCATCTTTCAGCTCGATCAGGACGAATGACATGCCCTTCACGATGGACACGACTGGAAATTCTTTCTCGTGGCTTATTCTGCTACTCTCATTGGCATCGGCTAGTCGCGGTTGGCTTTTCAACAAGTCGTCGATCGGCCATGCCTTGCGATGTATGTGTCTGTGATAAGTTCCCGTCAGTATGTTTACTGCGGTATAGCTAACCCATGCTATAGTCCCATTAAAAGTTCACCACGTTTCCCATTTTCAGACCTCAGTATGCAAACACCACCAACATGTTGCAGAGAAAAATAGCGTACATACACATCGTGAGGGATAGCGGCTCGAGCAACTCTTTTACCAACATCAAATCGCAATGCGACGAGTCCCGCCTTCAGTTTGAACTGCGCCTCGATTTCACCCTCGTTCAAACCTCGCTCAAGGGCAATCTTAGACAACAAATGACAAGCTGTTCCTATGGTAGGATGGCCCGCAAACGGCAGCTCTTTCGAAACCATGAAGATGTCCACGGTCCAAGACAGAGCTTCTCCGTCGTCATCCCGCGCGTGGACGAACGTGGATTCCGAGAGATTGAATTCCCGCGCAATGGCCTGCTTCTCTTCCTGGCTCAGCGACACCGACTTGGGTACGTGCACGATTCCTAACGGGTTTCCCTTGTACCGGGTCTGCGTGAAGACATCGACGGTAACGAAGTCGAGCTGGCGTGACATGTTGCCGAGTCGACGTAGAGTATATCGGATCTGTCTGCCGAGATTGACTCTTCATAGTCTCATCGCATAGGGAGCACTGACTTTTATGTCCCTAGTTCCAGTGATGAGTCATCTAGGGCGCGAGAGCGACATCTCCCCGCTTAGAGGTTCCGCGGCTATTGCGCGGTCGCGTATGCAAGATATGGAGGGGCATGCGATGTGCCGAGATCGCCACTATTGGATTGCTCGTCTCGACGCCGAATCGACTAGATGTTATTCTACATATCAACAGTGCGGCGGTTGCCAGAACATTGGCTCTAGGTTGTAGTACGGAGTAAAGGTGGCAAGAATGTCCCGACGTCATCGCTTACCGAAATCACTCCCGCTGTATAGGGCAAGAATCCGCTGTCAAAATCGACAGTGCAAATCGCTGCTCACCCTTGCTATGTCTAGTCGGTGTTCAGATTGCATACTTACAAATGGCTGTTCGCAGAGGCCATGTCAATAATCAGTCAGTCGAGCAATCAATTAATCAATCAAATCAATCAAACCACCTGCGCACACAGGTGGAGTTGTCAGCTGTCCTGTCCGGGTCTTTACACGTCATTCGGGCCGCCCTAAAGTCTCTTTCTGAGGACCTACAGCTAGTTACCGGCCTGTCTACGCCTTCTGGAGCCTTTTGGCACGTTCGATGGCAACAAGACGTCCAGCTCTATTATTGCATGCAACCATAGAAATCTTAACTCTGCCAATCGCCACCTGCAGCTGCGATGAGACAGAGTATTGGATGCTGTGCCACTGGCCATGTTCTCCATGTTATCTTGGCAGCGGACCGACCCACCACGATCGGTACGGAGAATCACAGTCGTCGACGTGGAAGATGGATCTGGGCTGAATTCTCGTGCAACTGAGACGCGTTGTCGCCATGTACGCCATGTACCTACATCATTGGTTTAAGTCGGTTGTTGACGCGTTTGTTGCCGCCGCCACCGTGTTCCGCGCAACCTCCACTCGGCAGCTTCCTAATATAGCTTTGATGTTCTGTGCTTTGTGGGATGTCATCAAGGCTGGCATGCATGCCGACTATTCTTTTTTTTGCTGGATCCTACGGCCGTTGGGTTGGAGGGAAGCAACTTGTCGTCCGTTCACCAAATCACCTCGTGGAACTCCTGCGCTTGGTGATCAATCGAGCCAGATGGCGTCTCTGCTTCTTTGAGAACCGAGCGAATATTGAACGTTAGAGGTTGCACGCGACGCTAGAATCATGGACACACGAATCGGGCAATCATTTGCTTCCACGCTATCATCTAGCTGCCAATCTCTCTTGCGCAACGGGCTGACGCCGTCGCCGTCGCCGGTACCATGCACCGTCGCGGCATGTCATGTTGGAATTCGTACTGGTGTTGTGGTGCTTTTTCGTGGCAACATTGACCTTCTATCGATATCGTATTTCCTTCGATGGCCCACGCTATGGTTGGTGGGTGGCTCTGGCTCCATGGCGAAGGCCAGATGGGTATTGAGTGCGCCGACACACAGGCCATTTTCTCCGCGTTTGCAAGGGACCTTGCAGAAGCGATGGTCGTAAGGTGACGATTGCCGCATGGCCTCTCTTCGGCCGCTGGATATTCGTCCGACCTCGGCGCGAAAGGAGGCAGCATTTTATGAGCGCTGCAGACAAGTCGGAGACGATTGATGCTACCATTTTTGTAAAGATACTTGCGGGTGAGCGAGCCCTGTATTTTGCTGCCACCTTGTTGGAGGCACAGGAAGGTTCCCGCTACCCTGAAAACCGGCAGTAGCGCACGCCTATTCACTGCCGTTGATGCTTGTGACGAAATGGACCCTCGGGTCCAGCGTGCCAGCCGTGGCTGATGAAACGGGCACGGGGAAGTAGTGGGAGCGGACCGAAGCACACTTCGGCGCATTCAGTGATTGGGCCGATGGCAGCCAATTCCGTGTCGCTCAGTGGTCGTCGTTGTAATGCATCTGCTGCACGATTTTCAACTGCAGCTGCAGGCTGAAGTGAGCGGCAGGGAACGGTTCCAGCTCCAATGTGCTTTTGTGACGACCTGGATGACCTCTCCCTGCAAGCCTCGGACTCTGCGTCGCATGTTGATGGATTCCTTGGGGCAGTCGTTTTGTTTCTACGGGTCTACCCCAGGATGGCCAGGGTCCCGCTGTGCGTGCTCGGGAGAGAAACGGTCGACAAGCCAAGAGGTGTATTTACAAGTAGGTTCCGGAGAGCCATCCGCGGCAAGGTTTGGTTCCAACTTCGGCGACGACTCAGCACGCTGACAGACGCCACCGGTCCCACGAAAGCAACAGGGCTCAAGCCTCAGAGCCTCTCCACAAGCCGTCACCGTGGGCCCTTGGGCGAGTTGGACTGGGCTGGGCTCGGCTGGGCGGCGTGGGCGTGGGCGTGAGCGCCCACTAGAGAAAAGACACACCTGGGCAGGCGGGCGATGGCAAGGGGGGCGACCTGTGGAGCTCCTGGGCAGCGCACTGGATAAACAAAGTGCGTTTCGGCACCCTCGCCAGCTGCACGAACCGACATAGCTCCTGCTGCTGGTGGTGCTGCTACAATGCGGCTGCCGGCGAGCTGCCCTGGGGCCCTCGGCGCACGCAGGCGGGGTCGAGTCGTGATGGCCCCGGGGAGTCGTGATGGCTGTGCGTGACGGGGGCCCTTCGCGGTCGCGCATTGGGCCGTTCTAGCGAGCCCGCGCTAGGCTGCTTTGGCGCCGCGAGGATGGCGGTGGCTCCTTCCAGCGGGCCCCGCAACCCTGATCCCTGCCCGGGCCCGGCTTGCTGCTCGCCCTCTCCACTCGCCGCACTGAGCACTCAGACTCCCACACGCTCGCGCGCTCAAACAACGCTCCCGGTCTGCGCGCTGCACCACTGTGCACTCTGCACTGCTCAGCATCCCTGTCCCACACTAGCGCCATGGCCGTGGTGTGCCGCCTGTGCTTGTAGCAGTGTAGCTCGTGCGCCGACCAGGGGCCTTGTGCACCACTCCAAAAAGCTCTTCAGATCCTCCCACCTCTTCGCTGCTCTTTGCGACCTCACGGCCTCTCTCCAGGCACAAACTGCACGTCGATTCTCTCTCTCTCTCTCTCTCTCTCTCCTTCTACTTCGCTCTCCCGCTATCTGTTCTCCCTGCCCCGCATCGGCCGGCGTCGTGGCGCGTGTGCTCGTCGTTCATTTGTTTACCACAACACCCGTTCGCGCCAACCCCTACACAGCAACAAAACGTCCAAAGTCCTTCAGGCCTCAAACACCCGCAGTGGCCGAGACGACATTTGCACAAAGTTGCTTTTATAGCATACTTGACCTCCGGACCGCATCTTCCTCATTCTCCGCACTGCACGGAGTTTAGCCGCGACCTTCCCTCGTTCACTACCAATTCACGCCCCTCTTTCGCTGGACAACACTTTATTTTTCCGGACAGCCTTCCTCGCTGGTGTTTTCGTCTGATTACCAGAAGCTCTCTGTGTCTGCTCCCACAGTGTGCTGTGCACGCAGGGAACTTCCGGCGCCACCATCGCCTCAACCGCCACTCCAAGCAACAGACCAACACTGTCCTGGGCTATCACCCACGCTGCACTTACACACTCTCGCAGCCATGTCATCGACGCACTCTCGCAATCCGTCCGTGGAGACGAACGCTACAAACGCATCGTACAACATGATTCTGGATCACGTACTGCAGTACCCTGGAAGTTATGAGATCCCCCTCCGGACTATGTATGCGCTCAACTGTGCACCGCAACCTTTGTCGAAAGATATGCCCCGCGCACCGACTCCGAACAGTGCGTCCAGCACATCGCCCATATCAGGCCAATTCACATGGAGCGAGACCGAGTCCGCAACCATGAACTTTACATCCCAGCTCATGAGCCACATTGGCTCACTACCAACACAGCCGAGCTCACTTCCGCCAACATTCATTGTCAGCTTCGTGTCTCGATGCTTCCATCCCTGCCTGGCACTCGTCGATTTCCCTCAGGCACTTACAGCCCTGGACTATCTCAAGGATCTGGAGACTAGGCGACGCAAGGAAATGATCGCGGCCTTCGAGAGAGTCCAAATTCACCAGGATACCTTCGACAAGGATGTGGAGTTTATGTCTGATACCTTTCCGGGGATAGCTCTATGGGCCAAGAATGTGCAGGGGAAGAACAAGAAAGCTGAGAATTACTATTCCCAGCTGTGGCTTGGATTGCGTCGTTGGGTAAATATCCCGAAGAATCGCCCGTGAAGGCCATGGCTAACTAAGACACCTAGGTTATGGTCAATGAGCTCTCATACACGCCATTCAACAAGCTCAACTGCATGGGCATGCTCAACACACTACTTCCGCCTCAGCCACCGAACAACCAAGACAAAGTGCCTGCCCCATTGCTCTCGCATAAGATTCTGAGGGAAGAGCGTGAAGCCTTTTTTGATTACATTGGGTTAGTACAGAGGAATGGGCCGTCTGTCCTTCGCCGTGTCATGGATATGAACAAGGGGCCCGATGAAGAAAACGGATGGCCGTCCGTCCAGAAGCAAGTCGACAAATACCTTCGAGTGGCTAAGAACATGATCGATGACTGCATGACCACGTTGGGCACCGAGGATTTCAAAGCTGTCGAGGAAACGAGGAAAGGCAAGAAGACTGATTCGGGCGTAAGCTTTGGATCCGAACGCAGGCCAAGCGCTGGAATGGTCATGCAAGAGAACCCTCTTCCGGACTCTCCCGTCGACGTCAAACAATTCCCGAAGGGACTCAGCACGCTCGAAAAGATTGCTAGAGAGTTCAAGCGGATGCGAGTCAAGACTCGACCGGATGTTGAGGAGATTGTTAGAGTTGAGCGGCAATCCGACATGGTTCCAATGACTGGGGAAAATAAGGGCAAGAAGTCGATTAAGAAGGCGCGCTCATTCGCCAACTTGGGAAGCCTCAGGAACGGGAACGGGAGTTCCATCTCTTTGGCTCCAAGCAGCAGAAAAGGCAGCGACGCGATGCCATTCAACGCCGAGGAGATGCGTCGACACCGGATGATGTACGAAGCTTCTTCCAAGGCTCAAGCAAAATGATCAGAAGCCACACCATATCCACTTTACGACGTTGAAACGACAGCAATGACTGAATAACGGCCAATTTCATTATGTTACCATGCGGACGAAAGCACAGCATGAACTTCTTTGCCGACCTGCCAACCCAGGGGAAACAACGTCACTACCACGTCCGTGCGGAACCTCATGCTGCACGGGTTCGTGGGTTCCTCTATCAACGTCGTCCATTCTTTTCTTTTTCCCTCCATTCCTTCTATAGTTGTTTTTCTATGAGCCTTGCGAAGCCAGCCGAGGTTTGCAAGAGCTATTTTTGCTCACGTTATCAGCGGGCGTTCTAGAGGCATGTCTCTCACGAGCCAAAAGCTACCCAGTCTATCTGCAGTGTATTTCCCTGTTCGCATATATTCTTTTCCTCTTTCAGTTGCATGATCATAGTGTAGGGGGGCATATTTTTGTCCATCATGGGATGGCGTTTGAATAAGGCCGCATAGGTATGGGCGTTTTTCGGTGGCTTTTGCCGCTGTACTCACCATGAGCAATGAATGCTGGATGGTCTGGTTAGCTATGGAAAGCTGGAAAAAGTATGTGCGATATGCTAGCACCCAACGAATACCAATGTGGTTCGATAAAATCTAAATCCTGCTCAAGCCATCTTCAGTGATCTGTGCTGTGCTGTGCCAACAAGGACTCCAACCTGGTCTGGCCATTACCGGGGAGATAACGAGGCCGTGCTCGCCTTGTTCTCGTTGTTGCTTTTCCTCACCACAACAACAACAACAACCCCCGCTGTTCCGTATGAACAGTTGCCACCGCCAGCCCTGTTGTTTCTGACAGCGACGAGACCAAAACAGTCTGCTCGCAGCATTGCACTAGGTATAGGGCACGCACATGCACGCTCGGTCACGTTTATCTTATCACATTATCTTGTCACACTCTGGGCATCACACCGCACATCTGCAAGGTACATGCGTGCTGCCCCGCCGCCGCGACCCGTCACCCGATGGCATCCCACTTCGCGCTCGACGACGGCGATCTGGAGCTGCCTCCCTCGGCCCAGACTGCACCGACAGCCGTTGCAGCAGCAGCTCGCGCCCGAGGCACAAGTGTGCGGTCGGTCGCAAGTAGAAGCACACATGCGCCGGTGCAGAGCAACAGCGCAGCCTCCCGCGCAATGACCCCCGGCGTGGCGGGGAGCTCTCGTCCGACTCCCCTGCACGACGAGAACCACGCCGCCCGCCGAGCGACAGCCTCCTCTTCCTCCACCGCTCCCTCTCACGGTCGAAGTCAGAGTCAGCACCGCGCCGCAGCATCGTCGTCGTCGGCGGCCGCTCCCGTAATCCACACCGTCTTCGATCCCTGGAACAGCGGATCAACAGGCCACCAGCGCGCTAACAACCGCCTGTCGGGATCGACTTCCTGGCGGGAATCCCGCAACCTCAAGCTCGGCGAGCAGTTTCGAGGCGGTCTGAGCGGGGGGGCGAGGGTCGCTGATACGGTGGGCGCGGGGAGTGAGGGCTTTGGGAAGGATGGGAGGAAGGCTAATGGCGGGTGGGAGAAAGGCGCGAAGGGGTTGAGGGCGGGTGGCCAGAGGAGTCTGATGGAGGTGTGGGGCGCGAAGAAAGGAGGGAGAGAAGACGGGGTGGGGAAATCGGTGGATGAGGACGTGGACATGGCCGCTGATATCAAGGTCCAGAGCCCCAGCGCGGAAGCAGAAGAGCGTGAGTGTCACCCCTCCCTCTATCAATCTCCTCCCACAACCCCTAACATCCCTCCAGCAGACCTCACCACCGACGAAACCCCGTCAGCGCCCATCCAAACCGCTCCGCCAACCCAAATCTTCCACAACCTCCGCTTCTACATCAACGGCTCCACGGCTCCCCACATCTCCGACCACAAACTCAAACACGTGCTCGCCGCCCACGGTGCCCGCACCTCCACCGCCCTCGGCCGCCGCACCGTCACCCACGTCATCCTCGGCATCGTCAACAACGGCCACCACGGCGGCGCGGGCGGCGGTCTCGCAGCCACCAAGATCCAGAAGGAGATTGCGCGGACGGTGAGCAAGACTGTCAAGTTCGTGACCGTTCAATGGTGAGTTGGATAACTTTTTTCTTGTCATCTTCTCTGTTTATTGTGACGGGCTGGTGCGAGTGCGGACAGAGGCTACTGAGACGCGTTTGCTAATATGTGGGATATGTAGGGTTATCCAAAGCATCAAGGCCGAGCGCCGACTCCCCGAGTCGCGGTTCCATGCGCTGAAACTGGCGCCTAGGGCGCAGGGCAGCGTGTTCGGGATGATGGTTAGGAGTCGGAGTAGTACGCCTACGCAAGACAAGAGATGAAGTCGAACACAGGCGCGCGCGCACACACACTACACACGTTGCTCCTCCCGCCGAGACTACGGCGACGTCGAATTCCAGTCGCCACCCAATTCCGGAGCACCAGCTACTAAGGATCCCCAAGCGCACGGCTTTATGGAGAGTCCGGGGCCGTGGACCTTTATTCATCACGGTAGTAACAATCGATACCTCGCCACTAGGTAGAGTAGACAGGAACGCTGGCCTTCGCCGCAGTCACACGTAGCCATGGCTCCCGAGTTCAGCCGTATCCGCATTCTCACTGCCTCCGTTCAGTTCAGTTCAGTTCAGTTGTAGACGCTCAAAGAGCACTGCTATGCAACACTGACTGTACCACTACGTATACTCCTGCAAGGACAATCCCTATCTTTAGCGTGAGTAAGTGGAGATAAACTTTTGAGTAGTACAAGTACAAGTAGTAGCAGTAGC
The DNA here is from genome assembly GCA_011032825.1 of Massariosphaeria phaeospora. Classification (NCBI taxonomy): domain Eukaryota; kingdom Fungi; phylum Ascomycota; class Dothideomycetes; order Pleosporales; genus Massariosphaeria; species Massariosphaeria phaeospora. The sequence goes on along the minus strand of JAADJZ010000001.1, from coordinate 497,517 downwards.
AGTAGCGTTCTTGAGTAAATAGCCCCCCGAGCTACATAGCTCGTGTGTTTCAATAGCAGAGTTTGAGTTTCGGCGCTTCCTCAAACAGCATTCACAGACCCTGTTCTGTGCTAAGCCCTCGGTCGATTCCTTAGTGTTTTGCAAGTCTGCGCCCGGGTCCGCAGGTAGACGTCTATACATACGTAGTACTATGTATGTATGGTACCTCTACTATATTGTCTAGGTTCTAGAAGTATACAGTTCCAATATGTATTCCGCAACTACACGCGTGCATATGCATACAGGTCTCAAGTATACAGTTAACATTTAGCCAAGATCTACATACCCAAGCAAGTAGTATATTATCATCTTCAAGATAAATCATTCCCCCTCTATCCTCTCCCTTCACAAGACTATAATACTCTTAAAAGGTTCAGAGAATGTCGAAAGCAAACAAGCATCAAAGGTACCATGCAAAAGTAGATGGGCCTAAAGTGTATGCTTTGCTAGCTTTGAATTGTGCTCAAAGGTTGAAAAGAACTAATTTGTGGTATCTTGAAGAGCATATTTCATACGTGCGGCAATACCGCAGACGCCACCAGCAAGCACCTGCTGCGTTGGAGTCGTGACGCTGGCCGGTCACAAACCTGGACTCTGCAATCCGAACCGCGGAAGTACCTGAGTCCCATAACGCCAGGGAAAAAACGACTATACTACTTAGTCCCCATTGCCGTACCCTCACTAACATAGACCTGTCTACGCAGCACCCCTAGCCTTTGATTTGGCCACCTTCTTCTCCTTGGCATTCTGCTTCTGCTTCTTTTTCTTCTCCTCGACCTTCTCCTCGGCCTTCCTCTTCAGCTTGGCCTTCTCCTCCGTCGTCTTCTCGACCGGTTTGAAGAAGCCCTCCAGTCGGCTCTGTTGTGCTGTCTTCATGTTCTTCTGGAGCCTCGCGGCACCGCTGCGCACACGGTCCTCGTTGAAGTGCTTCTCCTCGACGAGATACTTGACGAGGCCCTCTATATCGGGCACTTCCCACTTGAAGTCGCACTCCGGGTCGTCAGCGGGGCGGACGTCGGGTTCGAGAAAGAGGAGGCGGGCATCGGCAAATGGCCAGTCGTCCGGGATGGTGTATTTGGACTTGGTTGAACTCTTTATGTGCTCTACTACGCCTTCGAGGTTTTTGTGTTCGCGGATGAGTTTGAGGGCGGTGCTGGGACCGATGCCTTTGATGGGGTCAAGGTAATCGCAGCCCAACAGGATACAGAGATCGATGAACTTGATTCGTTGTTAGCAGGCTCGCTACCGGACGGCTCAGTGTTGGCCTACTTGGTCCCGCTCCATTTCCAAACCCTCGAGTGTCTTGTCTAGGTGGATCTCCAGAATGGGTTCTTTCCGTTGCTCGCTGAAAGTAAGATGCCTCAGTAGAATGGGCGAGTCGAAGGTCAATGTATCCATATCCTCTGACGCAGCCGCATACACCTTACCAGCCCTAGCAAGAGCCGCGCACTGTGCCTCAGCCTCGGTAGGTGCAACAATGAAAGGGATACCCATAAGCTTCAGCAGCCTTCGGCACTCCTCATTGTGCTCCCTAGTGACCCTGACCGTTCGTCGCGAGAACTTCTCCACATCTTCTGCTGTGCCGGTCTCCTTCGCTTCTTCAGCTGCTGCCTGTGCTTCTGTCTTCCGTTGGAAACGCTTTGCAAGTTCGCCGGACTTGAGTTTGGGCGGAGCGCCATCGAAGACGTAGAGGGGCTTGATGCCGTTGTCAACCATGCGGAGTGTGCGATAGAAAAGGCCCATGAGATGTGAGGTGGTCTCGCCAGACTCGTTCATGAGTTGCTGGCCATCTGAGCGGACTGCAATGAGGAAGCTGTATATGCTCATGGAACTGGCATAGCGGTTAGACGAGATGGAGGTTCGGGGGTGGACATTACATACGCATCCTGCATATGTTAGTGACTTTATCAAGGTTAGTGGGAAGAAGTACATACTATGGCGACCTTACGACCGAATTGGTTCTTGATTTCACCCGTTTTGATCGCAGCCGGGGCGTGCTCTTCGATGAGCTGGTAGAGGTGCTTGATACCCATTGTTGTCGATTTCTCCGTCCGTAAAAGCCGATTGATACTGAGGAACAGCCAGAGTTTTACGGCAAGGCGTTGCGTGGACTGGTGAGAGAAAGAGGTTGGAGAGGCTTCGGGAAGTGACGATCGGGCAATCACGTCACGTCGCGCCCGCGCGCAATCGCGAAATCAGCCCTATATTACTTGGCATTTACGCGCGAAATTGAGTCAGTCTGACGCAGAGAGTAATTGTGCGTGCACCAACTCGTCAACCTTGAGATGCAATGGCGGGGTACGGCCATTAGTAAAGGGTGGCGGTCGAGTGGCATCTGAAGCCGCGGTTCAATGATTCCACATTCTATTGCCAATCTTGTGGGGTAGCTCGACCTTTTAACTACAGCATTTTCATCCTTCCCTAATTTGCATATTTTTCCCGTTGTATATCATTAAACAAGCTCTCTCGCAATGTTAAGACCAGCTTGCCGACATGCCACGAGGCGGTTGTTTCCTCCTGTTGGTCGCTCGATAAGCGGAAAGCGGCATCTCCACGCTCCTGCTCCGTTTGATTGGAAAGATCCTCTGGGCTCAAATGATCTGTATACAGAAGAAGAACTAGCGATAGCCGACACTGCGGAGTCATACTGCCAGGAGCGCATGCTTCCAAGAGTGTTAGGTCCGTATCGTCCTACGCGTTTTGGAACATGTATTGATAGATTCTAGATGCATATCGAAAGGAAGAATTTGACAGAAAGATACTTGAAGAGATGGGAGAGCTCGGTCTCCTGGGAGCGACCATTCAAGGCTATGGATGCGCGGATGTTAGCAGTGTTGCTTCCGGCATGATCACGCGAGCGGTTGAGAGGGTAGACTCTGGCTATCGCTCTGGCTATTCAGTGCAGAGCGCACTCGCTATGGGCGGCATTGAGGAGTTCGGAACAGAGGAGCTCAAAGAAAGACTGCTCCCTGAGATGGCGAAGGGAAAGTTGTTAGGCTGTTTCGGCCTCACTGAACCAAACCATGGGTCTGATCCAGGCTCTATGGAGACGACAGCAAAACCTCACCCGTCAAAGAAGGGATACTATTCGCTTTCCGGATCCAAGACTTGGATTACGAATTCACCCATCGCAGAAATACTTCTCGTATGGGCAAAGCTAGAAAGTACGGGAAGGATCCGGGGGTTCGTCATAGAGCGTGATCAGTGTCCACCTGGCACGCTTGAGACACCGCCGATCAAGAACAAGAATGGCCTCAGGGCTTCTATCACTGGCATGATCCAACTAGACGAGTGCCCCGTGCCCGAAGCAAACATGTTCCCGGACGTAGAAGGCCTGAGGGGTCCTTTCAGTTGCTTGAACTCAGCAAGATACGGCATTGCTTGGGGTACTATGGGGGCATTAGAAGATTGTATCACAAGGGCGCGCGAGTACTCATTGGAGAGGAAGCAGTTTAAGAGCAACCCGATCGCAAAGTATCAACTTGTGCAGAAGAAACTGGCAGATGCAACCACAGACGCAGCATATGGAATTCTAGCGGCGATTCAGGTGGGTAGACTGAAAGACGAGGGCAAGGCAGCGCCCGAGATGATTTCCATGATCAAAAGACAAAACTGTGACAGAGCCTTGGTAAATGCTCGAATGTGAGCACGCTCAGTTAGATCCAAGTGGCATCGCTAATGGACGTGGACAGACTTCAAGAGATTTTCGGGGGAAATGCTGTAAGCGATGAGTATGGCATTGGAAGGCATGTCGCAAATCTCTTCGTGACGCAGACCTACGAAGGCCAGAGTGACATTCATGGTGAGTACCTGCTACGTCTATATGCTGCAGACCCCAGCTGACCATGTCACAGCCTTGATCCTCGGCAGAGCGATCACAGGTATTCAAGCGTTCTGCTGACGTGGATCAATAAACGATGCCGTGAATAAATAAATATATAGAGTTTGAAGCTTTTTCCGGAGCCAATATTCGCTGCTGATGAAAGTGTTCGCTGCGTCACTAGCAAGCGCGTGTCGTGCATGCGTGTGAACGACAAACATAGTAAAACATGCATGCAGCTGTCCGCTGCGAGGTTTGAGAAGGAGCAGCTCAGCTCTTACGGAAACAGAATCTCCAGAACTAAAGAGATAAATCTGCGCGCCTCTAAAAGGATTATCTAACGCAGCAATATCACTATAGAAAGCTACAATTCTATACACAGCCAAGTAGTAGATAGGGCTAGTTCCGGAGATCCCGTTTCCGCAAGAGGAGCAGGCTCATGTTTCGAGACTGGTAAGGTCTCACAAATGCTCGCAGACGCAGTGGCAAGCTAGCACTTCACGCCTAGGCAGACTGTGAAGAAAGAAGGCTGAACACGTCGGTGCTGACCAAGCTCTTGGTGAATGTTGGTACGATGAGGATGAAACTTGAAAGCAAGGCTGAGTAGACCGTTCTGCTGCGTTCTATTAGTTGCTAGAGACTCCGCGGTAGGGAAAACGTCGGTGAATAATTGTCTGGCTGGGCTTGTCTCGCCCGGGCCTTTGATACATATAGTAACCACGCCCGCCACCTCCTCCCTCTCACTCTCCCGCTCCTACAACTACCTCCCATATTCCGCACGACCCACGGGCTCCCTCAGCGACAACCAGTAGGCAGAAAGTCAGAGACTAAGGTACGTTGGGTGCGTGGTGCTTGGTGCGTGGGCGCTCCTTCGCTCGCACGCCGCACGCCGCACTTCGTTTCGGGGGCCAGGATCAAGGCGCTAACCTCTCTTCTGCTTGCAGCCCACTTCAACTCGTCAACACCACTCGCCCGCAACCCGCTCTCTCACCACACCACAAGACACTCTCTACACCACACGACACGATGGCCCTCAAGCGCATCAACAAGGAACTCACGGATCTGGGTCGGTATGTGGCTCCCGTTTTCTTCGGTGGCGCCGCCGCTCGTTTGCTCGCATGACAGCCTCCCCCAATGCGGGGTGCGAGGGCCTCGATATCGCAGCACGGCCTTGCAACCACACTTTTCGGGTACATTCGCTGACTTCTGGCCTCAGTGACCCTCCCTCTTCCTGCTCAGCAGGCCCCATCGGAGATGACCTCGTACGTCACACTCTCTACGTTGTTCCTGCGGCTGGGGCGGCATCTTCGTCCTAGCCGCCGGGACGCGGAAATCTGAACAAGAGCACTGACTAACGCCGCGATAGTTCCACTGGCAAGCAACAATCATGGGTCCTGTACGTACTCTGTCCCCGAGTTCAGCTCCGCCACCCACCAACTCCCGGGGCACCTGGCTAACACCTTGACAGAGCGACTCACCGTACTCAGGCGGCGTTTTCTTCCTCGCAATCCACTTCCCCACGGACTACCCTTTCAAGCCCCCGAAGGTCAACTTCACCACGCGCATCTATCACCCCAACATCAACTCCAACGGCAGCATCTGCTTGGACATCCTGCGAGACCAGTGGAGCCCGGCACTGACCATCTCCAAGGGTAAGACACCATGCAGCCCATATCTGCTAACATAGCTGACGCATCATTTAGTGCTTCTGAGCATCTGCTCGATGCTGACGGACCCGAACCCCGATGACCCGCTCGTCCCCGAAATCGCACACGTATACAAGACGGACCGGTCTCGGTACGAATCCACAGCTAGGGAGTGGACCCGGAAGTATGCCATTTAGCATGGGCCCAGGCCCTAGCCCGTGATGGTTTCCTTACGTTTGCAACGGGGTACATGGCAGTGGTTGGGGGCTATTGTTCATGGCTAGGCGAGTGACATAGGGAAGAGCGGTTTCTAACGACATGGTGGATCGAGTCGATGGGAGTTTTCATGCACATACCGGGCATAGAAAGCTAAACGGTCTTCTTAGTGTTATCATCCCTTAAGCAGAAATGGCTCTCTTTCTTGCACCCCCCTCTACTTGCGATGATATGCCTTCGTCTCCCTTTCCATGATCTTGGGTCCACTGTGCATATCCAGGTTCTAGTCCATAATAGGCGTGCTGCGGGTCTATATTTGCAACACACAGATGACATAGGTCTGCCGTGCTCATGTGTTCACTCTTGGCAGCTTTTGATACAACGATAAGCTAGCCCAACGATGCCACCATTGACAACTACAGCATTTACTCAAGAGGCCTTCCCGACCATTCGCCTTTGTTCTATATTGGTAGATACCATGGGCATTATACAAAAGGTAAACCTTGATTCACCTATCCTACAGCTTTCGCACAACATTTCTTCTTTATGGTACCTAGCTTCTCGAAACTCAATAAGACATGAAAGCCCCAGACAATATGATACACAAATGTACATATAGTCGACTAGATCTACCGTAAACTATGCTCTTCGTCTTTGAGATTTAAGGCTTGGTTACAAGGGATACTCGCCGATAGCTGAGGGGACTTGGCTGCCTTTGCATCTGGAGTGCCGGCCCCGCACGGCCCTGAAAATATTTGACCTTGACGGGACCGGTAGTTGTCGTATCGGCTGACTGAGGGTGTTCTTCGCCGTCGCCGAACTCGTCGAGCTTTGGCATGCCCAAGACCGAAGCGATGGCGTCTCCATGGCCAAGGTGTGACGACTCTTCGACAGCTTTTGTCATGGCCGCGTCGTTTGCAGGCTGCGGCCGCGGCTGCGCCGAGTCTGCTTCGCGGATCTGCTGCGCTGTGACGGACATCGAGGCCTCCATTTCGGTGAGGAGGCGCTCGCCGTGGGCTTGCAGCTTGCGTCTGCGTGACAGGTTTAACGCGTACGAGGCGCCGACGAGTGATCCTAGTAAACAGTATCTAGTGTTTACCTTGAGATCGTATTCGAGCAGGTACCGGAGTCTTATTATCGTTGCTTTGATGTGCTTGTAACACACGGCTTTGCGGCCCAGGTCGTTGGTTGGATCTGCAGGGTCTTGCAGGCTCAGCATGAATTTCGGCAGTGGCTTGATTTCGCCGTTCTACATCGGCGGGTTAGCAAAGCATGTGTAGGCTTTGGGTGTAAGGCACATACCTTGAGCTGCGCCTTTGCTTTTTCGGTCATGACGGGGTTCTCAAGCTTGTTGAATTCAGACATTGGCTGAATGGAGAGACCATGGGTGGTTGTATCATAATTGGTCCAGAAATGCAGAAAATGTCTGAGTCCATGGCCCGCTGTTTTTATTTCCGGCTTTCGTTGAAGGCTAGCCACGATCATCATGAAAATGGAGTACGATCCGAGACCCCCTCTGTAGACGTCGGAAATACCTCTGACATCGAACATCGTCTTTACAACGGAATACAACTTGTCAAGATAAGGATACTGTTCCAGGTATTGCTTGACAATGTTCCTCGACGACGTCGTGTCGTTTGCCAGGACGATCTGGACATCAATGCCACTATCGCGATGTTGAAGCGAAAGAAGCGGATACCGGGAATGTAGCACCTCAGCCGCAATATATTCCGGATTTCGCGAGAAACTACGATAGTGTAGCTGACGTAAATCTTTAACCAGCTGTTTCCGCTGTGCGGGAGGGGGTGGGAGTGGTGTGCACTGCCCGCTCCCATCCTCCACGTTGTTTGGTCGCCACAGGCGAAGGTCAATGTCGGATGTCGCGGATGCTAGACCAGTACGTTCGGATCCAAAAACCTCAATGGCAGCCGTCGGGAGTGTTTTTTGTACGTCAGCTATGACCTGCTCAACGAACTGTTTTCGCGCGAGCGCTTCCACTTTGTTTGGTCTGAGGTATTCATGGAACATTGCTATTTCACGATCCAGCCTGAATTTGAAGTCTCCGAGATCTCCAGTATGGTGCAAAACGAACTTATCCGACGTGGCTCCAAAGTACTTTGGCCCGTCTCTTTTCTGGATAGAAGCCCATGGTAAATACGGTTCTGCTACAAGCGGTCTGCCCTGCATTGGTGGCAGCACGACGCCGTCATAGTTTTTCCCGAGCTCTATTTGTTTTTGCGTCCTCTCCATGATACCCTCTAGTGCTCGAGCACCATATACTGGTTTCTCGCTCGTTCCAGTTGCCGCTACGGGCCAGTCATGCCGTATGGTGCGAACGAGGGGCCGGCGAAGCCCTTGCGGATTTTGAGGCTTTTGGGAGGGCGATGCTGGATCGGTAGGAGGGTTGGCATCGGACTCTGGGGCGGGCTCTGCTACGTCGGCGGCAGCAGACGACAGGCGCTGTTGATGGCTCGCATTTCGAATTGGGCTAACGAAATGCTGCCACAGCGCAATTGAGGGGGAGAACGGGTTATGGGAACGGCATCTGAGCCGGGCACGCGACAGCTGCATAGTAAGGACCGTGAATAGATGCGACTGGTGAACCGTCGCCGTCAAGGCGTGGGTGAAGTTCTTCGCGAGCAGAGGCACGTAGATGATAGCCAAGACGGCTAGGCCAGCTGCGGCTAGACCTGGAATAGCGACCTGCACCCGTGGACCTGCTGCACCTGCACTCAGCATCTCGTGGCGGGGCACCCGGACATTTTCATCACCACAGTCAACACAAGAATAATAGTGGCCCACGGAGATTGGACCCAGCAGAGGTGGTTGGCAAGTCCCGCAGCTGGCGAGGAGCGCAAGTCAACCGCAGGCTCTTTGACGAACCTTCAACCAGCATATCGCGTTACAACGATAGAAATCGTACCTGTGCCTGGCCCGCAGCGCCTCTGGCCAATTTCTGCAGAGGGGAGTGCCGCCGTACGTCATAACTCAACAGCGAGGCCGAAGAAGAGGTTGACCCCTCCAGATCTCGTCCACGCTGCTCCTGGCCTGCCGCCGGGTCCGTGCCTAAGACTGACGTCGAAAGTGGGCTGCAGCTAAAAGAGGCACGCCAGGTCTGCGCCATCTCTCACCTCGATTGCCCTTCACTGCCGACTTCCACGCCCAATTCCTGTCGCAAAGCTACCCAGGTCCAGGTGCAGCCTCTGCGCTACCATCGCCCAACAGGTCCCGGCGCGGCAGATAATGCACCTTGCGCGCACCGTGTGACCCCAGCAATCACCCCGCGGCGCCGTGTGTCTGTGTGTGGAGTTGACGAGTCGGCATCGCTAGACAGCTGTTCCCACAACAAATACAGAAGGCACGACTGGTCAACGTCAAGGCTAGCCGTGGACAGTGATATTGAAGAAAAGCTTCACGACAAATCTGGTTCCGCCGGTTGACTCCCACTATACTGTCCCCCTCTCTCCCTCTCTCTTTCTCTCTCTCTCTCTGCCCCATTCTTACCTACCGCAACACCACCGACAGTCCCCCCAAACTGCCAGAAGAGTCTGCTCAGCGCAAGACAGTAAACCGGCCGATCCACCATGACTCCTCCTATGCGGCCATCCCAGGCATCCCCTCAGCCTGCTGAAGACGAGGCTGAACCGTCCACAGCCACTCATCCGGCACTCCAGCCTTCCGTCACCAATGTACCCGTTACACCTGGCGTGCATGGAGCTGGTGGTTCCGCGTATACCGACCCAGAGCACAAAACGCATGAGACTCGATTGCCATTCGACCCAAACACCGTTACTCCAGGTCCGCAATGGAACGCGAACTCCTACTTTCCCCCCAGCGACAAGGCCCAAGCCGGAGCCGAGGCCGCGGCTGGTGCCCAGTCTAGGGAGGAGCTTCTACATCGTCTCGACAAAATCGCGGACCCGGACTATAAGCAAGAGCTGGCCGACGTGGATCCTCGCGCTGCACACCCCGACCTAAACCTTAGTGGACGGATCATCAGCGCAGCGTTCGCTATTCCGTACAGCGTTGACTTCTCTCCCGGTAACGATTGGCAACTGAATTCGCGGCACGGAACCTCTGCTTTGTATGACTCTCTCTCTTACTTGGCTTCTTCCTCCTCACCTTGGAATCACACTTTAGTGGGATGGACAGGCGAGATCCGCGACGTTAGTCCCACTTCTAGTGTTGCTCATGCCCCTACAAGCAAAGCTTCAGCTCCAATCCCTGTGGACGGTAAGGCGCCGCCTCCACACCCCTCACAACCGGAAGGCCTTCGTGTGGGGCGCGCGGATAGAGAGCGTCTGGAACTTCAGCTCGAGCGGGACCATGGAGGTAGAATCGTGCCTGTGTGGCTGACTGATGAGATTGACGAGAAGAATGACATAGTGATATTGAAAGACCAAACCCGCTGGCGCAAATACGCAGAGCACGAGCTCTATACCTTGTTTCATTACAAGCAAAACGAGCCCGCGGATGGCCGCGCGGTACGGAAATCCTGGGCGGATTACTATCGTATGAATAGGCTCTTTGCGGATAGGATCTCAGAGATGTACAAGCCCGGGGACATCATCATCATCCACGATTTCTACCTGCTTCTATTACCTAGTCTACTTCGACAGCGTTTGCCGAATGCCTACATTGGGTTTTTCCTCCACGTCCCATTTCCCAGTAGCGAATTCTACCGCTGTCTTAGTAGACGGAAAGAGATCCTCGAGGGAGTTCTCGGCGCCAACATGATCGGCTTCCAGTCCTACAGCTACTCACGTCACTTCTCATCTTGCTGTACTCGAATACTCGGTTTCGACTCTTCCTCGGCGGGAATCGACGCCTACGGTGCTCATGTTGCTGTGGATGTGTTTCCGATCGGCGTAAATGCTGCCGCCACACAACAACAAGCTTTCGGCGACCCAGTCATAGAAGAAAAAATGAAGGGTATCCGGGAGATGTACGCCGGCAAGAAACTCATTGTTGGTCGGGACAGGCTTGACTCTATCAGAGGTGTTGTACAAAAACTGCAGTCCTTTGAAATATTCTTGGGCAAATATCCGCAGTGGCGAGACAAAGTTGTGTTGATCCAGGTTACGAGCCCAAATGCTCTCAAGGCCGATAAAAGCGACGATTCTGAGAACAAGGTGGTCAATAGGATATCAGATCTCGTCGCTAGGATTAACGGCAACTACGGCTCACTCAGCTTCACTCCGGTCCAGCACTACCCGCAATACCTAAGTCGAGAGGAATACTTCGCACTTCTTCGGGTTGCGGATGTCGGTCTCATCACCAGTGTACGCGATGGGATGAACACCACTAGTCTGGAGTATGTGATTTGCCAGAAGGACAACCAAGGCCCGTTGATATTGTCCGAGTTTTCAGGCACTGCAGGCTCTCTCGCGGAAGCGCTTCATATCAACCCTTGGGATCTGAGTGGTGTAGCTGACGCCATTAACGAAGCTTTGAGCATGTCCGCCGAGGACCGTAAGGAAAGTCATACCAAACTTTATACGCACGTTGTGGCAAACAATGTACAAGCGTGGACGAACAATCTTGTGAGGAAACTGTTGACAAATCTGACCTCCCTCGATCAGTCATTTGCAACACCGGCACTTGACCGAACAAAGCTATTTCAACAGTACCGACAAGCAAAGCAACGCCTATTTATGTTCGACTATGATGGAACATTGACTCCCATCGTCAAGGATCCTCAGGCAGCGATACCTTCTGACCGTGTCATCCGCACCCTGAAGACTCTGGCAGCAGATCCAGCGAACTCTGTCTGGATCATTAGTGGTCGAGATCAAGCTTTCTTGGACGAGTGGATGGGTCATATATCTGAGCTTGGTCTTAGTGCTGAACACGGAAGCTTTATGCGCCATCCACGTCAAGAGGATTGGGAGAATCTCACGGAGAAGACGGACATGACGTGGCAAGCTGAAGTCATAGAGATATTCCAGCACTACACGGAGAGAACACAAGGTACGCGCCTTGCCATCGTTCCCAAACTATGTTAACAGAAGCTAGGATCATTTATCGAGCGCAAAAAGATAGCCCTCACATGGCATTACCGAAGAGCGGACCCGGAGTATGGCGCCTTCCAAGCGCGAGAGTGCCAGAAGCATCTGGAGAGAACAGTCGCGAAGAAATACGACGTCGAAGTCATGACAGGCAAAGCCAATCTCGAGGTACGACCTCGTTTTGTGAACAAAGGCGAGATTGCAAAACGATTGGTCCAAGAATACGGCGATGGACCCGGAAATGCTCTGGAATTCGTGCTTTGTTTAGGCGATGACTTTACAGATGAAGGTATGTTCCCCTTCTTGTGATACGAAAGAAACAGACTGCTGACAATGTCTAGACATGTTCCGCGCGCTGCGACAGTCAAATCTACCACCAGACCATGTCTTCTCAGTCTGTGTAGGAGCAAGTTCTAAGCAGACTTTGGCCGGCTGGCATCTTGTCGAACCCGCCGATGTTATCTCGGTCGTTTCCCTGTTGAACGGAAACGCGGATGCAGGAAACATTGGAGCTGTTGCTGTGGTTGAAGGGTCGGTTCCGGAGTCAAGATTACAGACACGGTAAAATTGGACGGAGAGAACGTAAGAAGCATCTTTGTGTAGGCCAAGGAGTAATGGATAGATCCAGGATAAGCACGGAGACCACATGCTGGGGACGCGAAGAGCTATTATCGGTATGCTGTGGAGGGGTTTTGTTCTACCACCCACATAGCAATTTTTCCTAAGAAATGCAGTCAAAAGGCACGTACCCTTTGTACGCATGAATATGGGCTTTGATGAAGTATTGGCGTTGATTCCCAGCCGAGCCGGTTGGGCCTGTTTTCGTTTTTCGACATCAATGCAACCCCTTGAATGAGTGGCGGTGCCAAGGGGCTGTCGCCACACGTCCGGTTGCTCGCGCCCCGAAGGAGTCTAGAGGTGGGACGATGGCGATGCCACGCTCGTGTCGTCTGACTCGCTGGGGCGGTGGGGCTCCAAGTACATACCATCGAGAAGAGATGATGGGCGAAAGAAGCTCTGGAGAAGAAAAGACACGGCTCGTGGTGAAAAGCGGTGAAGATTTGCATGAGGGCGAGGGGGGCACAGCACCAGCAACGCGCATTCTACCTGCCTCTACAAGTCAAGCAGCAGTGTCTTCATGTTGGGGTTGTCTGCATGCTCTGCCTGCGAGGTGCTGTAGGGCCGGGGTCTAGCTGGTTTAGTCATGGCATCGGCTCGACCCTGCAGGTGGCTCACGCCGCGGGCAAACGATTCGAGAACGAATCTGAGCATCCAAGCGTCCAACCGTCTAGTGAACTCTAGTACTTCGTCCCGCAGCTGCGCTCTTTGCGAGTCCTCTCACCCTGGCCTGCCGTTGCTCCCCCTCTAGTTACATAGTTTCTTCTCTCGTTGACCCTTCTGGCGACTCGGCTTGCTTGTAACCGTCCTGTCCTTGATTCACCCTCCTCGCCCACGTCGCACAACCGGATAGCCTGAAAGTCGACACTGCACCTGCCGCCGGCTCTGCTTCAGCGTTGCAGCCGTTCCCAGCCCCAGCTCGACCCGGGGATATATCTACGAGCCGACGTCGCTGTATTCGAGCACCCGTCCTCTCTCCAACTTTTGCGCGAAATCCATTCGTTGTGCCTCAAGATGGGCTTCATGGAGAAGCTCCAAGCTAGTATGTCTTCCACTTGGATGGGTGCACATTGTACTCGGGCGCCCACGCAATGCTGATGCCCTGCAGGACTTGAGCTGTACCGGCTCGAGCAGCGCTACACGCGCCGCGAGAAACGCACCACCTTTTTCAGCGACGCCCAGTATGTCAACGGCGAGTACATCTACGCGACGTCGCCCACGTCCACCACCTCCAAATCCTCGTCGACCGCCAGCCGACGACTGAGCAAAGGGCCCGCGATCCGGATACGGGAACTCGCGCGCGCAAGCACAGGCCGATCATAGACGACGTTCCGATTGAGATCTCACCACGGCCGTTAAATATATAATCGCTGCGCTCGGAAGGAACCGAAGCGAAAGCCTCCGAGTTGCTTACTTCCGGGGGCGCACCGGGGCGGGATATCTGTCGCTCGTTCGAGGGCTTACCGAGGGTTACACCGTCTATCTTTCACGCACGCACAGCACGCATCCATTTCTTACGACCACATGCAAGGAGGGAGCGGGCCTCCATGCAGGGACTTGATCAACGACATTAACGGACTCCATTATCATATCATTCGTCCTTATTAACACCGCCACACATCACACACCACATCACACTAGCATCGCAGCAACATCCATGCTGCGCACTGATGATGGACGAAGACACAGGCGCAATTTCTTGACCCAGTCATGTTTTTCAAAATCGCTCATTTACACATATCTCTTTTTTAAACACTGTTTTAGCATCGTTTGTTTCCTTGCTAGTAGTTCCGTTACGTTCGGCTTTCTGCTCAAAAGGAGTGGTGGGGACTTTTGTGTTGCGTACTAGAATACTCTTCTTGTTTTGTCTTACGGCTTATTCAGTTAGTCAATGTCTCTACGGGCAATTTTTCTTGTGCAATATTGTTTAGTGTTTTTTTCCGGAGCAGTCGCAGTTTGAGTGGAGCGGATTGAGCATGTGTGCGCCCCCCCGTGCAATAGACGCTAGGTAGTCGAGAGGACTCGAGCATTTCCAAACGATAGCTACAAGATAAGATCTATAGTTTTGAGACATTCAAATGATAGCTGCAAGATCTGAGAATTTCGAGCTTCTAGATGCTGCGAGACTTGAGGTCCCAACATACTCGCATGTCGGCGCCAGCTGAGTGACACCTTCCCCCGATACTCCCCTTGTTGCAGGTAGGTCTTGTACATGCCCCTTCTCTCAAGGCTGGAGGCAAGCACCGCCGCCCTTTGTCCATGTCGTGGCAGGTAATCACCGCCCACCCCCAAACAAACAAACCGCTCGTACCCAACTCAACCAACTCAACCAACTCAACTCTCATCCACCCACCACATCCTCATCCGCACACCCCCATTCTTCAGCTCTACAGCTTTACTCTACGCAGCGTTTCTTTCTACTCAGCAACACTCAACGCAGTTCGGCTCAGCCCAACGCATCACAACGCAACACACCTACACACATCATCAACCCTACGACTTTGTTTCTGTTTTCCTATTGATCACATCACGCTTACCTACCTACTCACTTGCTGCTGAAGCGAGCAAGGTTCCTGTATGAGCACGGTGTCAGTTCCGGATCTCAACCCGTGGCTCGATTCCCCTGCTGCTGCTACTGCTGCTACTGCTCCCCCGAGCGACGTTCCGTTTACCGATATCCCCGTCACTACTGCCCCTCCGCCGAGGAGCGTTCCGTCGAAGGACATCCCTACTATCAACGTGGTTCCTACTCAAGGGCCGCAAGTCTACGCGTCTCCAACCGATTCCGCCCCATCCGGTCCTCCTGCACTCGGTACTCCTCCACTCGGTGCTCCTCCGCTCGGCAACCCTCCAGTCAACGTTCCTGTCAAATCGTCCACACTGGCTACCGGCGCCTCACTCATAGGCAAGATCTCGAGGAGGCAAGAGTTGAAGCGGAGATTGTCTTCGCTCATCAACAAAGGCAAAACCTTCAACGTGAAGAGGAAGGTGAAAAGGGCGCACAGAAAGACGAAAAGGGAAGTGAGGTCTGTGATATAAGCCCAGCTTTGGAGAAAACGGACGCCTAGGACGACTCGGGGCACATTCACTGTCACTTACTCTCGCGGTCTGAGTTTTACGGCGGCGCTCTCAGTTGATTCTGCATGTCGAGCATAGCTGGCGAGAGCACGTACTCGGAGTTCAGTCATATACCTGGTGTCTACGTCCATCCAGGAGTATTCCAAAGCGCCTTGGAGACACAAGGACGCGATCCTGAAGCGTGGGAGAGATACAGGGACCGGTTGAGGAGGTTACTGGTGCGTATCCAGAAGCGTCGCGAGGAACGGGAACAACGCAAATTGTCGCGCTCCAAGGGCCTGGAACAAGACTACTCCTCCTAGAACCGGCACGGACGATAGTAGCCGGACTTATCACGTCGACTAATCTTACCTACAACCTCGCTCCTACTTTTATACGCGTCCTATTATACGACCATGGTCTGGTTCACGTCAGGACCTCGGCCAGATGCTGAAGTGTGGCGGATCAACACTTTGAAGACATCAGAGGTGCTCGGAATGAGAGGAGGTGACGGCGGAGGCGGAGGTGATGGCGGCGGTGGTGGCGGGGGAGACGGTGGAGGCTGCGGTGGAGGAGACGGTGGAGGAGACGGTGGAGGAGACGGTGGAGGAGACGGTGGAGGTTGTTCTGGCGGAGACGGTGGTGACGCTGGAGGATTCACCACAGGCGGAGGCTCTTCCTACCGTCGCCGGCGTAAAGGGGGTTCGCCGTGGTACAAACATTGGTTTGCGGGAACCAAGCGCAGATTCAGGGAATGGCGAGGATAGGCCGACAGAAAGAATGGTGGCGCAACGAGGAATCGCGGAATCCCAGATCCGATCGGAACCGGAATTGGCGCACTGGCCACCTGGGATTCTTGATCGCGTCCCAAACCCCATCGGCAGCTTCATCATGCCATGTTGGCCCGCAGCGCCCACGCCACTTTCACATCCCTATCGAAGAAGCGACACATCTGTCAGTCATGTCTCCGGCGAGCATCACGAGCGCCATCCACCTCCACCGGCCGAACCTTGATCCAAAGCCGAACCCTCCAAACCGATGACGATGCACCATTCAGGAAGCGCCTGAAAGATGCCGCAAAAACCAAGAGAAAACGAGAGCACGCATCCGCAGGCTCTACTGGGGACCAGAACATCGGCGTCAACTCGCGAGCAGCAAAATGGGAATTGACAGTCGGCATCGAAATCCATGCCGAGCTCAACACGGCGCGGAAGCTCTTCTCCAGCGCTGCGACTTCAATCAGTGAGACGCCAAATACTCACGTTACGCTGTTTGACGCGGCGCTTCCTGGCAGTCAACCTCACTTCCAGAAGGAAACCTTGATTCCTGCACTGCGCGCCGCTCTTGCTTTAGGCTGCAAGATCCAGCCGAAGAGCAGCTTTGACCGCAAGCACTACTTCTACCAAGACCAACCTGCGGGCTATCAGATCACCCAGTACTATGGTATGAGCCTTTTCATGAACAACTCGGGCTATGCTAATCGTTCCGTAGAACCCTTTGCCAGAGATGGCCATATCACCCTGTGGCCTCACGATTTCCCTGGCGGTGTATCTCCGGAAGACGGACCCGTTACGATCGGCATCAAGCAGATACAGATGGAGCAAGATACCGCCAAAACCGTCCACCAACCTCCTTCCACGCACCTCATCGACTTCAATCGTGTTTCCCATCCCCTAATCGAAATCATAACTCTTCCTCAAATCCACAATCCTACCACCGCCGCCGTTTGCGTCCGCAAGATACAGATGATTCTGAAGGCTGTGAATGCAGTCACTGCAGGTATGGAGATGGGCGGTCTTCGTGCTGACGTCAATGTATCTGTTCGTGATCGGACTGCTGCAGCACCAGGACCAGGCCATTCTTTCTATGGTATCTCGGGACTAGGCCAAAGAACCGAAATCAAGAATCTGGCAAGCGTCAAAGCAATCGACGATGCGATCGTTGCAGAACGGAATAGACAGATTGACCTACTGGAGAACGGAGGTGTTGTCGAAGGCGAAACACGAGGGTGGGCTCTCGGAAGCACGACTACGAAGCGATTACGGGGCAAAGAGGGTGAAATTGACTACCGCTACATGCCCGATCCTGACATTGCTCCTGTTACAATTGGACCGGTATACAATTTACTCTGAAGACGAGTACGACGTGCTGACAATATCAAAGGACCTCGTTCAGCATCTCGCCAATACCCTACCAACGCTACCGGATGACAACCTCCGACATCTCGTGGCCCAAGAGGGCGGTCTTCTCAGCACGAAGGACGCAAGCACCCTTCTTGCTCTTGATGACGGCGATCGCCTAGACTATTACTTCGATGTCATACACCATCTTCGCTCCACTTTTCCGCGCAAGCGGAAACTTTTAGCCGACCTGGGAAAGGTCACTGGAAATTGGTAAGTGTATACTCCGGATTCGAAGATTTTCCAACACTGGTCATTCGAAGTGCTATACGTGTACTAAGACTATCTAGGGTACTAATGGAACTGGGTGGCCTTTTCAAAAACCAAGAGTGGTCCGCTAAGCGGGTACCGTCGGACCAGCTCGCTACCATCATTGCCCAAGTTTTCGATAAGCAAATCACCCGCCACACTGGAAAACTGCTCCTATCCAAGAAATTCGAAGGGGACATTCGTCCGATAGAGCGGATCATCGCCGATGAAAACTTACACCTACGGCCACTGTCTCCTCAAGAATACAGTGACTTGGCCCAAAGTCTGCTCGACGAAAAGCCGGACATGGTGAAAGACATTACGGAGAAGCAGCAGTTCGGCAAGGTCAAGTGGTTCGTCGGGCAGATGATGGCGCGGAGTGAGGAGGGAACGGTAGAGCCGGAAACCGCAGAGGTGGTACTGAGGGAATTGTTGCATCTGCCTCCTATGGAACAGAAGTAGGTTTGTAGCGGTGAAATCCGGAAAATGAAACCGCGGTCCAATCGTGAGCCACGTGTTAGCCTCGTGAGTGACACTCTCTGTCTTGCTTCGCCATCACGTCGGCCACCATTGGACGAGACTAGCGCTATGGCAGACTCCACGACTTCACAACCATGGAACCCATCTGGTAATCGTGGCGGCCCGTCTACTCAAAACCATGGCGAAGTTTGGTCTGCGAAATATTGGCTATCCTCGTGCCGCCAGTTCAGTTCGTGGGTAGAATATTTCACTATAAGATTCTTTCACCCGGCCTTCTTCCGTCACTCTTCTTCTCACAATTCCTCTTCGCACCCGCATGTATATCCCCGAACCACCGCAGGTTCCCGTCGATTATATCACTCGCGCTTGCTACTCTCGTCTCTTGCGCTCGCGTAACGTTTCACGGAACGTCGCTGGGTATAAGGCTTATCGGCAGGCGTTGAGTTATCTTCATCATACTGCTGCGATGCCGGCTGTGAATGAGGAGGGTGGAGAGTTGGAGAGGGGGCGGGGTGGGGAGCAGGGGAGTGGGGAGGTGAAACAGCAGGGTGGAGAGCAAGTGAAAGACCAGGTGAAAGACCAGTCGTCTGAGAACCACTCGAAAGTACAGTCTGTCGCGTCATCACCATCATCATCATCGTCATCACCATCATCCACGGCAGCCGCCACAAATCCCGCACCAGCATTCGCCTACTACACCAAACGCTCACCGATGGCGCGGAAGAAGTGGCTCGAGGAAAGAAGTCAACGGTATAACGCCAACACCGTCGCCGTGGAGAAGAAGGCAGAGGCGACGCCGGAGCGCAAGAGGGGGTTTTGCGAGCAGTTGACGCCTATCCCGATGGACAAGCGCCCGCTAGAGTACAGGAAGTACTGTATTGCTTCTATGCACGAGGAATTTGTCAGGGCTAGCGGGGGTGAAGCGAGTGGAGCTGGGTTGGAGGAGTCGGGGGTGCCGGGGGTGCCGGGGGTGCCGGAAGAGGAGTCAGAAGAGTCGGGGGTCTCAGAGGAGTCAAGGGATTTGGGGGACTCAGAGCACTCAGAGGAGTCGGAGGAGTCACAAAGGCCAGAGCTGCCACAAAGAACAGACAACCCGGAAGATTCGGAGGATTCAGCAGAGCCTAACGCTCCAGAAGAGCCTGAAGATCCAGAAGAGACAGAGACGGGGACCGTAGGCGGCAGCAGTTCTCTCGCGCCGTCGGAGCCATGCACGAACTCGGCGTATGGAAGCTGCATAGACGAGAACGACCAAAAGAATGAGGAGACGAAGGGCGTCAAGCCCAAAATCAGGGGTCTATCCAGGCTGTTGAATCTGTTCAAAAACGCGCGCGACAAAGGCAAAAGCCGCATCCCCGTTCCTGCCACTCTGGCTCTGGACAATATGCAGCAGGCAGGCACAATGCGCCTCGCCTCGCTCAACCAGGGCCGTCATCAAGCTCGCAACCTCGGCATCCGACAGGACGACGGTCGCAACACGTTCCCACCCTCTCGAAGCTCATCTCTTCGCCCTGCCATCCCATTGCAGTGGAGGCAGTCTTCCTCCGCCACCGGAGCCACCAGAGCCAGCGCAGCAGCAAGCACACCAAGCGCACCACACACACCTCCAGTAAAACCGAGACCGTCACCGCCAACCAGACTGCCGACCTCGTCGTCCAGCGGCTCCTCCAAGGACTCCTCGCCCCGAGCATACGTCCCCACGCGCTCATCATCGGCGACATCGCAGCCACCCCAACGGCGAAGCTTCACCTGCCCGCCCCTCCCCTCCTGCTCCCCACTCCACCTCAAGCCGGCGCCCCAAACACACCGCCCGGCATCCCCCGCGCGCTTCGCCCCCTTTCCGCTCAGCAGCGACGTCGCAGCCATCCTCTCCAAGATCGATCGCGACACACAGGAGATGCGCGAGCGCGAGCGCGCCGCCAACCTGCCGCTCCCGCCCTCGCCCAACACCTCCAGCTCCATCTCGCCGCTCACCTCCGGCCCCTCACAAGCCAAATCCTCGCCGCCGTCGTCGTTTCTCGCTCCGGCGTCAGCACCGGCACCGGCGCTCAAGTACCCGCACATCGTGGCGGCGGCGCGCAGTTTCGACGACGACTTGACGCGCATGTGTGGGCAGCGGCTCGACGATGTGGCAGCGACCGCGAAGGACAGATCGATGGCCGAGATACGGGAAGACAGGAACCGGGGAGGACACAGTGCTGGTGGTGGTGGTGGGTGTTCGCGCGGAAACGGCGAGCAGTTGATTGCCGCGAGGAAACTGCCTAGAGCGAGCCACAGCACCAGCTCGTCGCACGGCCACCAAGCATGCAACATGCCCCTTGGAGCACAGCGCAACCCAGCCTTTCCCAGCCCGGCAAAGAAGCCCGAGTCCAACCACACCGTCCACAGTGCCGACAACCGAAGCGACGACCGCCTCTCCACCCGCGCTTGCTCTCCCGCCTCATCTGCGTCCACGGCGGCGCTGATCCAGGGCCTGGCGGACGCGCTGGGGAAGCTGGACAACACCGCGGAAAGAAAGAGTGTGGCGCCGGATGGTAATGTGGTGGAAGAGCAGGACGAGGATAAGCACGAGGAGGACGAACCAGTGAAGCCGGTGCTGGACAAAGGGAAACAGAGGGCTGTTACTCCTGATGGCTATGAGGAACAGGGTGTGGTTGCGGCGCAGCAGCAACTGGAGGGAGACGAGGAGGATTGTTCGTTTTTCTAGTGGGGGAACATTTGTGCGCGGTTTTTGGACCAAGGACTGGTTGGGGTTTTGGAGAGGGGAATTTCAAAGGGTCAGGGGTTTGGAGTTTTCGAGCCGTTCAAGCACCGCGAGCGATAGATACATTTTTCGTCTATCATAGATGATGATACCCACCCAGAGTCTAGAAAAACTCACATGTTTTGATTTATGTCTTTTGTCTGTCTGTCATGAAATGAAGATCCAGAGTTAGAGATGTGAATGTGCGAAAGAGGCGATGACGCTTGCGGTAGGTAGGTAGTAAAGCAAGGAGTAGTCAGTGATGGACGTTGAGTGGATGTGTCGCTACTATACTAGCACGCAAAGGCACGAGATATTCGGAAGAAAAGAAAGCCAACACATGTTGACCAGCATCAAGACTCGTGATTCATGATTTCCCTCTTTCTTCCCGTCTGTCTCTCATATAGAACGAACGGAGCCCGTGTTTACCCCGCCTCTTAGAAGTAGTCAGTTCGCTATGCAATACAAGCTCCGTCTACACTACCCGGCCCAACGTCGCATCTCATGCTTATACCACATCTTCACGCCACCACCACCACCCTCCTCACCCCCAATACGGCGTCCGCAACCCCACAAACGTCGAGCCCGTCGCCGCCAACGAGTCCGAATCGTCTTTCTTCCGCTGCCCGGCAAGCTACAGTTCGCACCAAACACATCAGCAAAAGACTCACACAACACACACTAGCCAAAAATAGTGTCGGGAGTATCCGCACGGCGACGACCACGTACCTCTAACTGAATATGGCGATGCACATGCACCAGCCAGTCGACATAGCTCTGAGCCTCGTTATTGCGGTCCTCGAACAGCAGGCGCGCGAACTCGTACTCGGCGCCGTCGAGGCCCTGGCGCGCGAGCTGCAGCGTCAGCGCCTTGGAGCCGCGGCTGCTTTCCAGGTATTGCAGGATATTGCGCACCTGCGCGTTGAGGTGCGTGTCGAGCACAGGGAGCGCCGACTGGAAGGCGTCGAGGCCCTTGAGCGAGGATTGCCCGGCCCCGAAGAGGTCCTCGAGCAGGTTGGGCGACACTTGGGCGTGCAGCCAGAGCAGCGTCACTTGGCCGTTGTCGACAATGTAGGCGCCGCCCTCTTCGACGTTGGCGAAGGAGGCGCGCACGCTGTCGGGCATGCGCAGGTGGCCGTTTTCGTTGGCGAAGCCGTCTTTTTCGTCGAGGTTGTGGATGGAGATGATGCGGGGGTAGAGGTAGAGCGAGAGCTCTAGCGTACCCATTGATTTGATCATTCGCATGTCGTGGACTCGCCGGTCGGTGGGTTCCTTGCCGCCCTTGAAGGCCCGGGACTTTACTAGTCCGAGAATGTACATGCTGAATTCTTTGAGATTCTCGGGCAGAACAAGTTGGCCGGGAGGGTTGTTTCCGGTGAAGTTTTTCCTGTAGCCCGCGAGTATGTCTACCGTCTTCTCTGTCAAAGCTCCTCTGATCTCCTTGAGGCTCTTTTCTGTTATTCGAGCAGCAGCCTCCTTGGCGATGATGTTAACCACAGCGTCTTGGTCGACAAACTTCATCGATTCCGCAGCTCCATCACTGACACTGGCAACAATGTTCGTACATCTTACCCGGCGCTCACCGCTACCAGTCGTGTACAGCAGCGCGCTTTGAAAATGCGCGTCCAGTTTCGGATCAAGTTTGCCGTCGTAACTAAACATAACGCCAATAGCTTTATCGGCATCAATGACCCCAAACTCAAGATCTGCACCAAATGTGTTGTGGAAGAAGTTTCCGTGATATGCCGAGACTTGGAGACCGTTAGAGCAGCGCACCTTCATGAGTGCTTGGTATCCCGTTTCTCGCGTAACTGTGTGCTTTATCTCTTTTGAAAGCTTGAGGGTATCTCGAGGAGAATGGAAATTGGGGTAGTAGAAGACTTCACCACCCGTGGTCGCTGAAACGTGTCCTACACAAAGTTTAGTATATTATGCAGAAGCGTTGGTCGTCATGTATTCGGCTCACCTATAGTAGCAATATCGAGATAGCCGCCGCTGGGGGCGGCCATAAAGAAGTCAATACCCACTCCGCTCTCTACCATTTTTTGAGCGACCTTTCGATATCCAGGATGCTCTGTGGTTAACAGCTTCTTCTCCGCATCAGTGTTGTGCATATTGCCATCGTCTCGTAGGAATAATCGTCCAGGGCCCCACGTAGGCAGCGTTGATAGTGAGCACACGATCTTGCCACCGGTAGCCGTAAGAGCAGTGACAGCTGCATTTAACGCCGAGAGAAGAGCTGGCTCGGGATTCTTGAACTCCGAGTACATGTTTGGAAGCTGGGTAAGTAGAGAGGTGATGACGGCCTTTGATTCTTTGGGATCGACGAAAAGACCGTCGCTCAGCGGCACAAACGGATCTTCAATGTCTGGCATGACTAGCATCTGAGCTGCGTCAAGACTCGAGCTGAGGTTGTAGAAGTGTAGTTCCTTATCATAGGTCACGATGCCCACCTTCGCGCCTGGCGGTAATCTCCCTTTTGTGCTTTCAGCATCCTGGGATTCGTCATTCTCGCCGCCATAGAGTGCGTTGATAACGCCTTCACAGAACCCGTCCAAATACCCACGATTAACAGCCTCGGCCGTGACATCAATGAGAAACAACCACCGTAACGGAACAGGTGGCTTGGACCAGTATTCCTTCGGGACCACAAAATCGACGGTGCCCAAGGTCAACTCGGGCCGCTGGAGCCTGTCCACTCTCACACCAGACGGATCAGTGGGCGCAAAGTATTCTGAAGCCACGTCGTTAGGGAATGTACACATGTTGCAGACGAACTTGTTGCCGCCAGATTTGAATTGCATGAAGGGATTGATGTATGCTCGACACCGTCTGCATCTGGGCGGTCCTTGTTCTCCAAAGTCTAGAACCGGTATTGCCTGTTCCCCTTCCTGCAAAGGAGCCAGCGGTTGAAGAACCAACCCCAGTGGTAAAGCAAGCGCGTTCAGCGCATCGGTTGACGAAGGGATGTTGTTCAGAGTTAACCTTGCGAACTTCGGTGACGAATTGCCCTGGTCGTACGCCACGAACGGAACTACAGCCGGAGGGGGTATGTGATGTTCCATGGTCGGATATACGTGTTCGAGATAGTACTTTGCCGGGCCGTCTCGAGATTTAGGAATGCTGGGTATGTGCTCGGGGTCCACGCGGCCCTGCGTTGATTGGGCAGTAAAAGCCCCCGACGAAGCTTCGCCTGGTCGTGCTGCATGTTGCATGCCTGAAGCAGGGCTCACGGGAGCAAACGAATGGCCTGCGGCGGCGGGAAACTGGCTCATAGCCGGCGTAATCTGAGGTTGCGCCCATTGGGCTCCACCCACTTGAGGAGAGTTCTGGTTCAGAAACTGGGTAGGAGTTCCAACTTGGCTCTGAGGCATGCCATTGAATGCTTGTGAAGTGCCTCCTGGTGTCTCGAGGTTGTGGTACGCATGGCGATTCTTCTTCTTGTTCTGCCTTGGTTGCCCCGCTGCTTCCACGCCCAAGCCCACCGCTCCCATCTGCGCGGTCAAGTTGTTTACATCCTGTTCGCTGTGGTATGGACTCGGAGGCTGCGGTGGAAAATAGCCTTGTTGCTGTGCTGGCGTAGTGTTCTGGCTTGGGGCGCCGAGATACTGATTCGGGGTGTGGCTGTATGCGGGACTGCCACTCTGGTGATAACCGGCGGGGCTCGCAGCAATTGGCGGGCGGAATGCATTTGCCTCTTCCTTGCGTTGGGGGTCACCGGAGCCTGGGGCGCCTTCTCCTAGGGCGTGGTACATGGCATAGTCGGACATGTTCGCGGTGGGGGAATTTCACGCGGCGCGCGAGGACGAGGGCGAGGGAACTCGGAGGCGCGGTCACGAATATTGCGAGGGGTTGGAGGATCGCGGAGGCGAGTTTGAGCGCACCATATCCCAGAGAAAGTGCACCTCTGAGGGATTTGCGGGGGAAGCTGCCGGAGTCGTGATGTGATATATCTGGCATTTTGGTCGACTTCGAGCTTTCCCATACCGCGCGGGCTTGGCACTGCGGACCTCCGACCAACCTCACTACCTACCCGAATAGTTGGCACTCTATAAATATTTAATAAATGCTCAAATCGTCAACTAACAAAGCAGGTCCTAAAAAGCAATGCGCCTGGGTGGGACTTAGAGCAGATTTGGGCTGCACAAGCTATAAGGGCGGCTGTGAGGCTTGAGTTCGAATCTGATACTCGCCCACTTAATAGGCCGTTGGATGCAGCAGGTGCATTACTTTTTTGCACTTTTTTTTTGCAGGCGTGGATGAACGCAGGGATACATGATGCAATTAAGTTCTACTAACGTTAAGCTCAAGCCTTACAACCTTAGAATCAAAAGCGCTATAGAGCAAGAACATTATATGCAGGACAAGACATTAGGCGCATATTTACTCTCTAGTGTTAGATCCAGGGCTACTGCAATACTAGTGCACTAGTCTTCTTGAATTTGCTTAACCTAGATCTTTGTGTACAAGTGGATATTATTAGATCAAATATAGAGCTCTGGCATCCTTTGATGTAGAAAGCTAGCACATACTATGATCGTGCGGACATGTAGCATCATTGCAGAGTCTCTACTAGGTCAAGCTTGACCTACTGTATTATGCTATGTACTTCTATAGTCGAAGAGTTTGAAGCTACAATGACTTAAGCTAAGCACAGACCTTCCTAGATGGTATCGTATCCTTAGGCGCCTGTCGGAAGATAGCACCAACATAGCATCAACATCCTCCATCCACCAACATCTCAAGACTAGGTGGTACCTGCATGAGATAGCAGGGTATGCGGACCCGTCTTTGGTACTACTACTCTACGTCTTCTTAGATCCTGCGCCCAGGCTAGAGTGCTCCTAAGAGCATGAGAGCGCATCGCGGGGCTAGTCATTGTCGTCATGGTGGTCATATCTCGGAGGCCACCATACATAGCTAGTACAGGTCATAGGCCGCACCGGCGAGCCGAGACGGGCTAGTATTTCACTAACAATCCAGCGTCTCCTACTCCAGTTTGTCAAGGTGCGCGAGCCGTGTCAAGACAACCTGTTTGCTCGTCTCCTCGATCTCTCCCGCAAGGAAGACCTCATCGAGTATGGCGTATACCTGCCTTCACAGTCAGCACCACACTTTCAACCACCTCAGTGTCCTCCACACACAAGCACCAATGGGTCTGGACATGCACCCACCTTGTAGAAATTGAACACCAGATCCAGCTCGCATACGTTCCCGAAGAAAGCATCCAGGACCTCGACAAAAAAGTGTATAGCCTCCAGATAGGCCAGCTCGTTGTCGTTCGTGTCGACGCAGGCGCAAAAGAACAGCCCTGCATACCGCCGGTAGACGATCTTGGACATGTTTCGGAACTCGACGAAATTGGATTGGTGCTTCTGGTCGCGGGGAGCGATGAGGCGGTGGACCTGCAGACATCGGTTGGTTAAATTGACGAAGTCTATTATCGCAAATGGGTTATGTAGGAGAGTGCGGTGCGCATCGTGGGATCGGGGTGACGGTTTCTCGGGAGATGGAGGGTGGGTTCGTGTGGAGAGAGAGTGTGTGTGGTGGGATATGCGTACCTCTCCTTTCAGCTTGACTTTTTCTTCGTCCTAGGCACGCATTAGTATGTGATTCCGAGAACGCATGCAGCGACCAGACAGAGATGTGGCTTACACTATACGGCGCATACCATTTTGCCAGCCGGGTCTTCCCTCTGGTTGAGACCGAGATGTTAGCTTCGCTCCGGCGGGTGTGACCGCGGGAGGCTGACGGCAGCGGGACACATACTGGCGATTCTGGATGAGGATAAAAGAGAGGACCATGGTTGTGGCGGCGCCGTCGGTACGGCACGGCGGGCCTGTATATGGGAGTGCTGGTGGGGTTCGAGGGTCGCCATGCGTTTACGACGTTCGCTCATGGAGCTGGCTGGCCTTGGCAGCCTTGTGCTGGTGCCGGTGCAGCAGCCACCCCGCATGACATCTGCAGGTCCCCCTTTAGCCGGCCACTCTTTAGTTAGAGAGCACATGTCGTTCACCGATTGCACCTCAACCACATCCAGGGCCGTCGCTGAACCTTCCAGGCTGCGATTGTTACACATGATCCTGTCAAGACGATGCGGGGATATCACAGGGCAACTGCATCCGCACTGCAACAGCCCGCGTCACATCCCCTGTTCGACCACGAAGCTCTCTATCTCTCGCCATTCGGATTCAGACATAAGGACACACAGAGCATTAATCTCCTTATTCACAGTTACACCACCATGTCTAGGCGCGTTCCTACACGCGGATCTCCGAATCACTCTTCAGTCACTTCTACTTTGGTAAACTGGTGAACTTATGGGCTCTGAACTGGAAGTTGTCGGAACAAAAACCATCCTGACTTTTCTGGTGACTTGGACAGCTCAAAGAATATGCAAGCCAAGCCCCGTTTCCCACCCTCTCGCGCCAATATAATTAGCACCCCTGCTCCCGCTACCACACCACGACGCACGCCTCACACGATTTCGCCATGCTGTCGGCGGTACTGGTCAAACACATCCCTGCTATCCTTCGGCGGCGCCGGCGGCCCATACATGCCCAGAACGTACCGTTCGTAAGTGAACTCATCCACAGGCGAGCTCGCGTAGACTCGACGTGGCGACTCGAGTGTCTCGAACTCCCATTCTGGAATTTCCACGGCTGGGGGTCTGGGTTCGGAGATGGGAGCGTTGCGCACGCTGTTGCTGCGGCCCGAAGATAGTTGCTTGATTCGACCCGACAGCGAGCTGCTGACCCTGGAAATCACCGAGTCGTGTCTGTCTTTGCCGTTTGGGTTGGCGAAGACGATTGGCACGCTCGGGTACAGTGAGGAGTAGCGCTGCAGGAAAGGGAGCGAGGCGCAGATGAGCGCAAGGTGGCACTCCAACTGCGCCCAGATGAAGACGTTGAACCCGTTCCATGTAGCGTCCCCATTGGGACTGTGTGCAAGGCGGAATAGGAAGACTGTTCGCACAACCCCTGACGCAAGTACACTGCTTTGCATTAGCGCTGGGGTGGGGTTTCCAATGGATGAGTGACAAACCCAAGACCCAAGACAGAGATAACACGCAGCCCAGTCCTTTGGAACTGTGGCATGGGAAGGTTCCGGAGGACCAGTACCGGAATGACTATCGAGTAGACCGTCGACATGCAGGTCAACAACCCCTGAACAGGGTAGTAGATGTGCTGGCTAGCACATGTCGGGATCGGATGTGTCTGATTTGGGATCCTCCAGTACTGGCTCGTCGGATGGCAAAGCAGAACCTGCGTCAGAAGACAAGCAAAGGAAAAAAGAATAGTAAGTGTGATGAAGAAGTGGATGATCCGCTTGAATGCTGCCGAGCATGATGTTTCCAGTCTGCGGTAGAAGCAAAGAACTGACACCTTTGTCATGCAGGTGCTCAGGATGAACGCGCCTTCACTAAGCCACTCCACCTGCATGTGCGTCAGTCCATGCAGCCTCAAGCAGGGCTCGTGGTCCGAACCAGCGCCGCACGACTATGGAGCGTACTTGAGACGTCCCATAGATGTCTGTCAAACCCAAATTCCAGAACACCTGTGCAGCCAGGTTAGAATTTACCACATGGTGTATCTGGAGCGTCGGAAATACCGATGAGGCATGCTGTGGTGAAGAGAACAGCAAACGTCTGAAATTGCCGTCAGTACATGTTCCATAGAGCAGGAAAGACATTACCCAGGCCGCGAACGCAACAGCATCATCTATCCCAAGTCCATGCGTACTCCTTTTGAACTGCGACCAGATCCTCGCCGCTACCACCAGCGTAGCAACGATGGTAAGTGTAGCCCCATATGCTGGGAACCAACTTCGCGTGACGGGATCCAGTGCGTTCCGAATAGGCCATTGTGACAGAATTTCCAGAGTGAGGTTAGGGAAGTCTCCGCCCATTGCGGACAGCGAATATCAACAATGATAAGTTCGTTCAGCAAGACGCCTTCGCCATAGCGCAACCCTCTTATAGAGCAGAGCAGCAGTGTTGATACCGACCCGACCCGGCCGTCGATGTACCCGGAGGGACTAATAACTGAGGTAATATAGCCGCCCGCGTATCAGGTTCGCTTGATACTCGTTCCCCATGTGCAGGCCAGGGGTCCTGCATACTCCCAGGCGGCAGATCTGTGGAGGTGCGTGTAGGAGGCTTGACACGCGCACTCGTGCCGTAATCCGTCCAGTCGCACATACCGTACGTACTCGCAGTATTTGGTAGACACCAGCAGGGAAGGTTATCCTGAGCTCTGGTAAACCCTCTGTGAGTACTCCTGCTCGCTCTAGCTTTGCCAATTGGATGAGAATATCGCCGACTTACGTTCGGCAATTATTGCAGATTTTTACGGTAGCTGAAGTAAAGGTAGGTTTGAGGTATTCGTATGATTTCACTGGCCTGTTGCTGGATAAAATCGTTTTAGTCTTGTACATGTGATCCTCTTGTAGTCTTACGGTCGAATTTGCCCAGTGCTCAGTCTCATACATGCCGCGCAGCTGCACTAGTATACATCGTAGCATACTCAGAAATTCGGATGTGCGAGATGCCGAAGAGTTTGTTCAAGATGTTTGGCCTGGGCACTGGATGGCCTGAGTGTGCGGACAGGTTTTCAAGGGGTTCATTGCCAGAAGCATGCATCTTGATGTAATAAATCGAGACGCCGAAGTAAGCGAGTATCGTCGAGCCATATGGAGAGCTAATCGCCGTACTAGCTACATAATTAGCTGCAGTGTGCCTTGTGAGTGAACGACTGACTGATGGTTAGCAGGAGATAAACAGTCAAACATGACCTTGGCCAGCTTTTCGACCTGCAACGTGCAATATAACGCGATCGGGCACGTAGCTACGCCATAGCTTAGTATGAATGGAGGAGAAAAGGAGAAGTGTGTTGATCGATGCTCACTCAACTCATATCAGAAGTTTTCATAGCAGCTACATCCACTCAGTGAACAAAGCTCAGATCTCCCTAGATCTACGCTCGTCCACAGTCTCACGGCCAGATACACGGAGAGTGGATGGGTATCCACGCTAGGTCCAGATGGTCGATGAATCGGCGGCTAAATGTCTGGAAATATTTCCATTTCCATTTCCATCTCCATTGCCGACGGCCGCCCTCCAGCACATAAAAGAAAAGCAGAGCTTCCACCAATGGTATCGAGTTTAGGTTTAATAAGAATACCTTATCCGGCTTGATGATACCCGTGCATGCCGTGAGAGAATCTGGGTGCGACATGGATGGCTAATCCAGTATGGCGAGTGATGTTGAACCTTCGGATTGCGTGTTGCCAAGATGTGGAGAACCGTGAATGTTTGAGATATAGATTTATCCAACCTCTTGGATTGGCAGAACTGAACCAGCGGTCAAGCGAGCATATGAGTGTTCTGGCACACCTTTCAATACGTCTACGGCTCAACCTACTCCGTCGTACACGGTAGGGCCGCCTAGATTCCAGCCAACTCTCAGGCAGACGGGGACGACAGACTGCGTTTGTGAGAGACCCTTAGAGCTGCTGTCCGTGAAGAGATTGCGATTGGGAAAACACCAACCTTATTGTTTTCCCATTTGTCGAACCAAGTCTTGCTCTTGTAACGCGCTCCAGTTTCATTTTCATCTTGCGAAAATGCCTATCGTAACGTCAAAAGAAGATGTGGTCAATGTGGCCCCTGTAGTGAGACTATCTTCGCGATCGGCGAGAGGCCGAGAGCTAGGCAGGGCACCCATCTGCTACAGTGCGGGGTGCAGGACGAACAATGATACGTCTGCAAGCAGTCTATGATGCAGAAAGTAAGACATTGATCCAGGTGCCAGAACTGACAGGGTTTCCCCGCAACCAAGATTCGGGATATAGCAGTGTAAAGCTATACAAGTAGTTGTGACAGGGAAACCAAGTGTATGACACTGAACAGCACACACTCGACCTAGCAATTGATGTGAGCGCATTAACTTCTGACATAGAATGCCAGCGAGGTCTTAGACTTGATTCATAAGCTCCGAGTCTGGGCACAGACTGTTGCCTGGCTGCGATGTGACCAACATAACCATCGCGCGATGTAACAAAGAGACTGAATAGACTGTGGTACACACCAAGCCATGGAGGAGAGGGTGTGTCTCGACTTCGAATCACCTCAATAGCACCGCTAAAGTATTCCGTTAGCAAATGAATAGCTCGCACAGCATCAATTTTCATCATGAGATGATGACACTACTAGCCCAAGTGTTGTGGCGAGCTATCTCTTGCTCCATACATGATCTTCCCAAAGATCACACTCGTAGAGGACAAATATTTGTTGCCAGTTTGGGCGTTGGCCCCCTGCGTTGTAAAGGCATACCAGATGCGATAATCGACCGGGGTCCTTACTGGCGTCACCCTGGTACCACCGACTGTGGTCGGAAGAATTTGATCGGCACGGGATCAACATCTCTGGTGAAGTCTTTCACGCAGGCGTAAGCCAGGGTACAGGAAGAGATGACTGGCCTTGGTGTAAATATGAGGTCGTCAAGGTTCGTGTGCGATGTTCTGATGAAGATGCCATGCAGATTGAGGAATCCAAGGGGGCTTGTACTGAGCCTCGAGTCACTTGCGCATGTATCATCATATGCTGTGTCTGGAGCTCGGAGCACTTATATGAAGGGTAGGTAACGATGTAAGGATTCCTACTTTGATATCGCAAAAGCGTTCAAAAGCCCAGACCTAGAACGGCATTAGATGAACTCATTCGTGTCCCCCTCCTCAGAGCCAGAAGATCATATTCTGCATGGTGACAGTGACCACCGTACGGCATACCTCAGCCGCAAGTATGTTACTTCACTCAATGTTGTGTACCAGGAAGGACCGCCAATTCTTGTGTTGAGATCGAGGAATGAAGGTTCCGAATCCTACTGGGGTAGGGTTTTCCACGCCTCCAATATTGCGAATCTTGAGATGACCACCTTAGTAAAGAGTAAAGAAAACAACAGTATTCGCATCCAATTTTGCGAGGTGTGTGCTGTGCCCTCGTGCTCCCTAGGACGCAACCTAGCGCGATGTTACTTTGATGGATGACTTCGAACCAAGAGCAAGCATGTGGCCGAGGATGGAGTAGTAGTGCGTGAGATCCAAGCACCTAGAGCGGCTCTATCTAACAATCGAATCAAAGTTGGCTCTGCAAAGAAGGAAATATCGCCCACTGACCTTCAATGTCAGGTCAGCGGCTCCGAAGCCGGAAGCCTGTCGGCCCCTGGACGAAACCATTCGTAAGTTCCTGATTACACAAATGCGTTCGGCAAGATAGACAAGAGCATGATCCCACATGGGACAGAGATGTGGAAATAGAATGGGAAATGCAGAACAGTGAACTAGGGACTGATTGGGTCGGCGAAAACTGATGAATGCAGATGTCCCCCCACGATGTACCGGGAGCCATTTACGGAAATCGTGGCACCACCACGCCCCACCCACTTGATTGGTTCAGCCGTACTACAAATCGCCTGAGCTCACCTGCTTTCGCGACAATCCCGCCTTGCAGCGCGGGGACAGACGGGAAGCCTCTGTGACCTGCAGATGCACGGAGCGCCAAGTCTCCCGTATGCCACACGCGGCGGGCTAACAGAGACTGGAATCATCAGCACTTTTCGCGTGTTTGCTCTAAATCGAGCTAGGTAAAGCAAGTATTCGAGGAGAGATGCAGCCTTGGGAGACGAGTTGGCGTACTCGGTAGGGTCGTGGTCGAATTGGGTTCTGGAACGTTGAGGACAGCTGCAGGGCAGCATGCATCCACATATCCAAAGGAAATACAAGCGCCTTGCGTGACAGTCCAACGCCAACGAATATGGTGGTTCGATCTCGAGACGGCGTCTCCGGCGGATGCGAGTTCGGATCGTTGAGGGAGACGAAGGGACTCCAGATATCCAAAGGCCAACAAGACGGACCAACTCACTGGCCATGGTCGCGTCCCAGCAGAGCCCGTGTGGTAACATTGCTTAGCTGCAAACCGATACCGGGCAGACGGGTGTGGGCTTCAGACCAACGTCCCGAGTGTGCAACACCATGGACCGTGGATTCAGGTTGCAACGCGGGCGTGGGTGTCTGACCACGTGCGGGCCAATTTGCCAGGTGAGATGTCGCCCAACAGGTGCGGGCGAGCGTTTGGACTTTGATAAGAGACTCACTGGCAACGAGGGCATAGCGCAGACGAGCGGGCTCGCAGCTGCTTATCGCTGGGTTGGTGATGGGCGCAGTAATGCCGAGATGGTTCGGCGTGCCAGCGGAAGCTCGGGCGGTGGCGGCGGAACTTGGTGCCCCGGCCCTACGCGCTGCCGACCAATCAGCGCAACATGCTTTATCTCGCCTCGAACACTACGTTTTCCTTTTAGCAAAATCCCGTGCGCCAAGTCGCGCGACACAACACCCCGTTCCCCCAGCCCTGCGCCCGCGGCCTCGAGTCCTGGCTGCTGTGTCCGATATGGGCCGCGACGTCGCGCCGCCACCGGAGGCTGAGACAGCGCGGAGCCCAGTAGTCGTATCGGCCACTACTGTACCAGCATGTCAATGGAACGCGCCCCCGGAACCAGCAACGCGATAAGAACGTCTTTGTGGGCCGCCCTCTGCGTGGTGACGCATGGAAAAGAACAAAGCTTCAGATCTGACGCGCACCCCACACGACCTGGCGGCCTCCATTGATTTTGCCTCAATCGCGGGCGGACAGGGGCCGATAAGAACACCCGCGAGCCCTGACATGACACTTAAAAGACCCCGGTGAAGCTGCCGAACATCTCTAGCGTTCCGACTTCTCCCTGGCCTTCTGTTATATCTCTGGGACAGTTCCGGCCTCTGCTCCTCTTCGTCCCTCCTTCCTTTAGGGCACTCTCTATTGACGCTCACAGTCCTTAGCTTTCTTGTATACATTACTAATTCTATCCTGACAACCTGCCATATACGACATCCTTCCACGCACACCCGCCACCCTTCGACCGCCATGTCTTACGGTTCCTACCCGTGGCAGGGCCCGCCTACCGAATTCAATGGCACCAACCCTGATACCGGAGGAGACGCAAGTGAGTCTTCCAACTTCTGAACTGCCACAAGCATGAAACCTGCTCCACCAGCTCCTCTTGTGCTTCCTTTAGGCTACTATATGTCTGGCCTTCGTGTACTGATGCATATCCAACCGTAGATGTCGACAACCTCAACCAGTGGTACAATCCCGGTGACCAGGCCTATATCATCATTGCTTCGGCTATGGTGTTGGTCATGGTTCCGGGTCTAGGGTTCCTCTACTCCGGACTCGCGCGCAGGAAGTCAGCTCTGTCCTTGATTTGGGCCTGTCTGTTCTCTGCTTCCGTCATCACATTCCAGTGGTATTTCTGGGGTTACTCGCTAGCTTTCAGCGCCACTGCGACGAACGGATTCATCGGGAACCTGGACAAATTCGGTTTAATGAAGACTCTGGGAGCTCCAAGCCCCGGAAGTCCCTTGATTCCGGAACTACTTTATGCCTTCTACCAGGTACGCAGACGCCATATCTCTGATATCCTTCATATGCTTATCCTGTCATACAGATGCAATTCTGCTCCGTTACCGCTGCCATTGTCGTCGGATGTGTTGCCGAACGCGGCCGCCTAATTCCCATGATGGTCTTCATCTGGTTCTGGGCTACCATCGTCTACGCTCCAGTCGCGTGCTGGGCTTGGAACGTCAACGGCTGGTTCTACAAGTGGGGCGGTCTTGACTATGCTGGTGGAGGTCCCGTGGAAATCGTCTCCGGTGTGACCGCCCTCGCCTACTCTATGATTCTCGGCCGCCGTCAAGAGAAGATGATGCTCAACTTCCGTCCACACAACGTCTCCCTGATCACTCTGGGCACTGTCTTTCTCTGGTTCGGGTGGTTGGGCTTCAACGGTGGTTCCGCTTTCGGTGCCAACCTCCGCGCGACGATGGCTTGCTGGAACTCCAACATCACTGCCATGTTCGCGGCCATGACCTGGGTTCTTCTAGATTGGCGTCTTGCTCGCAAGTGGTCTATGGTCGGCTGGTGCTCCGGTGCCATCTCTGGCCTTGTTGCCGCTACTCCCGCGTCTGGTTACATCCCGCCATGGGCCGCTGTCATTCTTGGAATCACCACTGGCGTTGTTGCCAACTTTGCTACCAAGAGTACGTATTTTGTGTGCTTTCTTCTATTCTGATGCTAACTCGATCGTAGTCAAATACTGGATCAAGATTGATGATGCCATGGATGTTTTCGCTGAGCACGGCGTCGCCGGCATGGTTGGCCTCCTCTTCAACGGCCTCTTCACTGCTCCCTACATCCTCGGTCTCGACGGCGTCAATGCTGGAATCTCGGCCGGTGGCTGGACTCATCACAACTGGAAGCAAATGTACATTCAGATCGCCTACATCGTGGCCGTCACTGCCTACACATTCGTCGTCAGCGCCCTCCTCGCTTTTGTCATCGACAAAATTCCTGGACTGAAGCTCCGTGCATCTGAGGAAGCTGAGCTCCTCGGTATGGACGACGATCAGCTCGGCGAGTTCGCTTACGATTACGTCGAGGTCCGTCGTGACTACCTGGCCTGGACGCCCGCTAAGAGCGAGCCATTGAATGGCGAGCACTCAGTTCCTCAAGGCGAACGCCACGGCATCCCTCAACATAGTCAGATGTTGGAGGGCAAGGCTCCCAGCGAGGACAGCCGGGATGGTACTGCGCATCTTGGCATTGGCGGTGATCGCCACGCGGTTGCTGCTGGACCTGAGAAGGTCTAATTTGTTTCCATCCTCAATTTTTAGAGGAAGCATTATATGGAGTTTGAGATACCAAGAATTGCGCCTGTCTTTCCCGGTGGTTCAGTGCCGACAGTTGCAGGGTGGCATACTAGTATGATCTTTATACGTAAGTTCGCGCGATGTATATCTAAGCATCTCATTGCGGATTCATAGAGCTGGCTTTGAACACTTTCTAATACCTTTATACACCTTTCATAGTGGACACATAATTTCATAGAATGATACCCTGAACAGATTCTCCTCGAGCTCATGGTGGCTGCGAGATCAATGGCCAATATTATTGTGGCTTGTCGTCGTAGTGGATCGAACCATTGCCTTATCTGCCAAGCCCGATTCCTCCGCCAGTTCAGATGGCTTTTGTGGACACGAACGCCAAGCATCCTTCCTTATCTTTCGTCTACTGCAATCAACCACCCTGCAGAGCTTCTGCCCATCAGGACAACTATCTTTCGACGCGTCCTAGTAGTCTACCCCATATTCGGCAGACGAGGTGTCAGGAAACGCTAGCAATTAATGATGTCACGTTCTGCATTCTATCTACCCAGTATCCACTCTTGACGTCCCACGTTGAAGGCCGCGGAAGGAACACAGAACACCGAGCACGATACTCCGTTATCTCTGCTCCACGTCTTAGTTTGCAGCGAGATGAGCTGAGCGGGCCAAGTCCATCTCCTGACCTCTAGGGCGCCATGACACCCGCGTGCAAAGATACCGCGACATGCCACCCGCCACTATCACTGGTCGAACCGCTAGGGCATTTTGATATGTTGCTCCCATGCCAAGGTTCGGCTTGATATCAAGTGTGTCTGTACGCTTACGGTATTCGCAGGATTACGCTCGCTTCCTGCTTCCAAGGCGCAGCTGAGTCGGGTCGAGCCTTTGTCCATTTGAGGCGTTTTCTAGATAGAGTGGTCTTTGACATACGCCTCCAATCGCATCCTCCGGGTTGTTAGGCGCGCTATCGTGGATCCGGTTTTGGGGTGATAGGGGACGCTCGTGGATTGACGCTGAGGTGCTGTTGTTTACAGCTGACTGACTGGATACCTTTTTGGGCTAGGTGGTCGTTTCTTGACGTATACGAGAAGACAGCAGCATTGTCGTAATTTTCCCTTTTGTTCACACGCCTATCGAGTGGCGTGGTCACGCGACACCGCACGCAGGACTCGTATCGTTCTGGCATATCAAATCGACCTTTCCACGATGGAGTACCTCCAGAGCTTGGGCCGGTCAGTACATACTTTAACCGCACTCCTACTACGCCGTTAAGTATCTCTCAATTCCAAGGTTCTCCGTATAGTTTCCGGGTGGATAAAATTATTCGTACCATGTGCTTAGTGCCCATTCCTGCATGATTAACCACTCTTTAGAAAAGAAAGTTCAACTCAATGCGGAGATCGGAAACCTCGTGCCATGAGCATATCCCCACGGTTCATAGCGGACGAGTACATGGAACGCCCGTCGGTATTATTCGGGAACTCAGTGCGCCCAACAGCCACTTCAGACAAAGGAACCGGTCTTCTAAACACGCACACGTGGCTGTCAATACACACGTGCCATAGCTCAAGACAAAGAATAGAGACTTTTGAACAGTGTTATCTCGCGTGGAGTCGATGCAGACAAAGAACATTGCCCACCGCACTTCTTTCACGAAGTCGCCGGCGTATCGACAAAGGATTGCCTCATCATGTTCCAATATCACCCGGACGTCCTGTTACCATATACGTTCGTTTCCCTCGCAGGTGGTTTATATTGAAGATAAGCTGTTTGAGACGGCATTGCATTCCACACGGTCGCTACGATCCCAAATATACCCGAGCAAAGCTGGACTTTGCAACATTCGTCAAGACAGCACTTCAGCAATTCCTTTTCACAGACGAATCGACACCACTCCTTGCCTCGATCCGACGAGAAAGTAGCACATTCAAAGCGACAAGATCTCTCTATTCTATCAACACCACCCACCATGCCCGAACCAAAGCCAAAGAAACCGCTCGAAATCCACCCCACTCCCTTTAAACCCTCCCATCTTTCAATTCCGCCGTCTCCATTTTCACCCCGCACACCACTTCTCCCGCGGGTTACCCTTCAGCGTCCAGCACGCCGGTACCCGGCGCCCGATGCCTCAGCTCCGCGCCCACCGTCGCCACTCCAATGGCTCTGGCAGTGCCACCAATGCCACCGCACGTACTCGCTAGCAGTCACTCGGCGCTGCCTAGAAGACGGCCACCATTTCTGCGCTGGCACCACCACCGTCAAGACGTGGCGTAAACCACTGAGGCCGCAGAAAGTCAGGAGGCATCGCGCTTGCGCAAGCGAGTTTGACTATCAGGGGTGGAAGACGTGGGGGAAGTGGCGGAGGAGCGGACGCAGAGACTCAATCTACAATGTCTCCGCCTCATCATCATACTCTTCCTCGG
This sequence comes from Massariosphaeria phaeospora, assembly GCA_011032825.1. Taxonomy (NCBI): domain Eukaryota; kingdom Fungi; phylum Ascomycota; class Dothideomycetes; order Pleosporales; genus Massariosphaeria; species Massariosphaeria phaeospora. The sequence continues at coordinate 459,284 of JAADJZ010000001.1, read as the reverse complement.
CCTCGGCCTCCTCGTCCTCCTCCTCCAGCTCCTCATCCTCCTCCAACTCGCCCGCACATTCCCCCCATCCCACACCCCCAAAAGACTGCTGGAACACATGCGACTACCCCAGCGAATGCCGCTGGGGCAAACGCTTCGGCATCCACACCCCCGTCACCACCATCTTCCCCACGCTGCCCATCCCCAGCTCCTCGTCCTCCTCCTCCGTCACCAACCCCCGCAACACTACCTTCGAAGGCATCCTCCAACCCGAGAACTGCAAAGACGTCAACGCGACCGCGAACGCCAAGTCCAAAGCCGAGAAGACGGATTTCTGGGGCGCGCTGCTGGCCAGCGCAACGCGCAGGAAGAGCGTGCCGTCTAGCTCGCCGCTGGCAAATGTGCCGGAGGAGGTGGAGGTGGTGGATAGGGAATTGGCGAGAGATGGGGATGGCGATGTGGTGATGACGGGGTCGATTGATCCGGCGCTTCTGGCGCAGATGCCTACTCCGCTATTGTCCGCTTCACCCTTTCCTCCTCCTCCTTCTTCTTCTCCGTCAGTAGCCGCAGCAGCGCTCTCGGCCTCCGCCCACGTCCTTACGCTCAAAGACCTGATGCGCATGAAATCGAAGCGCAGCAGCACCACCAGTAAGTCTTCTTCATCTCGAAAGCCCACCGTGAGGGAATCTAGGCCAGCGGGCAAGAGCGACGGAGGAGCGGCAACGGTGGCGACTACGACGGCGAAGGGTAGTGTGTTTGGCGAGTTCGAATTTGGGTTCAAGGGTCGCGAGGAGGCGAGGAAGGAGTTGGCGCCGTTGGAGCGCGTGAGGAGTCGCGATAGTGGGTATGGATCGGCGGAGGGACCGGCGGAGGGGTGATGGGGGGGATGGGATGAGAATGGGTGTGGTGTGTGTATGTGGCTGGCTGGTGTCGCTGTTTGTTGTGTTGTATCGTGTTGTGTTGATAGAGCGTGCGGCTTTGAATCCCATGTTCTGTACCCGGGTATATATATATCACATGTACATCTATTCTATCCTATCCCATCTGCGTGCCGATATCGAACACCACACAACACACCACAACCTTCCTTGACGCAACTCCAACGTGCGTGCTTCCTCCAGCCCATCATAGCGTATCACTCATCAATGTCATGTCGCTAACGTTTCTGTGTGCATGTAGACAGAGACAGATTAGATACAGTAGGCAGGTCAGGTCCTGCAGGCAAAAGTTCCGCGTCGCAAAACCGAAATCCCTAAAGAAAAAAAAACCTACCTGCTTCCAACAAACAAGACTAAACAGCGCGGGGATTCATTCGTAGCCACCATGTTGCCTTGCGCAAAACCACGAGACAAATATACGGCGAGGAAGAGAATGAAATGTCTAGAAACTGAGCTGAACTGAACTAAACTGCGACTCTGCCCAACTGTAAGACGGTCCAGTAGATGTTATTGCCCTAAGGATTTGAAGCAGTTTTATAAAGAAAGGGAGGAGTAATAAGAAAAAAGGTAGGATGAATCCCTTACAGTGGTGTGAGTGGCAGGCCAAAGGGTCATGTATGTGGAATCCGCGTTTCGTCTTCGTTGGTTTCTGAATTACACTGAACTGAACTGAACTGAACTGAACTGAACTGAACGTAACTTAACGTAGCTCAACGTGACTCAACGCCCATAACGCCGACATGCCTACCTTACCGAAGCCCAAATAATATCCGGCACGCTTTCCTCTCCAAATTCCGTCTCCTTGGCGCCATAGAAACGCCTATCCCTTTTGTGCTTTCCCACGCCCACGTTCACTCCCACCTACAGCCAAACCCACATTCCCATCCCTATAACTACCAGCGCCCATCCCGAAAACCGCGCCGCTCTGCCCGCTCCCCCTTCCTTTGGGGCGTTGTTCGTCGCGGCACCCCCGAGGTACCACGATCCGATGTCGGTGAGCTTGCCCTGCTCGGTCAGCATAGCGGCATTGGGTCCGACGTTGGAGACGTCGGAGCGGAAGGCGCCGAAGTACGAGTAGCGGGTTATGTTCCTGGGGGGTTTGTGTCAGCAGCTGTTCATCAGTTTGAGGGATATCGGGTGGGCTGTTTGGCGATGGATTGGGGACGGGGGGCAAGTTAAGTACAGATAGATGAGGGGCAGAAATGGGGGATAAGGCGCCAAAAGGGACTCACTCCATGCGGTCAAACCACTCCGTGCTCGTATTGAAGAAGCCCTTTGTAGTCTCCAGGTCCTTGCGCGGATACGCCCACTCGGTGACCCACACGTCGAGTCCCGGATACGTGCCCATGATTTGGCCGATATGGTTCGCCAGCGCCTCGAAGTCGCCGTAGAAGTGCACGGGTATGAAGTCCGGATTGCACCCGCCCTTGCACTCGCTGAACCACTGCTCCAGCCAGATGAAGCCGTCCGGGCTGCCCATGACGGCCGGCGCGCCGACCTTGATGCCGTCGTCGACGCGCAGCGGCTCGAGCTGCGCGCGCCACACGGACGCGGCGAGCGCGGGCGGCATGTCGGACCCACCGACCGAGTGCCACCCGTCGGGCTCGTTGAAGCCCAGGACGTGCGAGATGTTGCGGCCTGCGGCACGTTGGGCGCGCACCGAGTCGAGGAACGGGGTGCCGGTGTCGGTGGCCGAGGCGCCCCAGAGCATGGGTATGAACTGGAGGGAGTGGTCCGACGCGTAGGCCTGGGAGGGCTCGGATTTGTAGTTGTAGTACCAGGTCAGCGGGGAGTTGGGCGCGGCGGTCCAAATGGTGTCGTCGGTGGGGTGGTCGTCGGAGGGGACATGGCAGAGGCCGCGTTTAGGAGCCGTGGTTGCGAGGACGAGAGGAAGCGCAACGAGGAGTGTCGATAGCGGGAGCATAGTTGCGGTGCGAGGTGTTCTGCGACGCGTCGACTGACTGAGAACAGTTTTGTAGGACGGACGGGACGGTATTGATCGTGCTGCGAGGACAGAAAACTTCCAAAGCTCCACTCGACCCGAAGACGGAAAAGCCGCGTATTGTCTCAAAGGTGCGCCGGGCAGAACCAAAGATTCAGCGCCTGTCAACCCCAGAATGTTCTCTCAACGGTCCACGGTATACCGAATCAAACCCCTCCTATTTGCAAATCCAAGCTCTTCCATGGCGCCGCTTTGAAACAGCAGATTCCTTCCAGATGAACTTCCTTTTCCCACCAAAAAACCACTAAGATCTTGTCCTCCCCAGATTTGCGCCCTCGTAGCACGATTGCCCTGGCCAGCACCCGACGTGGCCTGGTGTTGAAGCTACGCCCCCGCAATCAGGAACAAACGAGCCGGCGCGCATCTCTTGCGACACCGACCCGTGCACCAAAGACCCAAGATGCACACTTCGGTTGTCCACGATTACGGAAACGGGGTGTGCTGTGGATGTTGGCTGGTGCAAGCGTCGTTCGCAGCTGTGGGCCGTGGAGCGCCAGGAAGTCTAGGCAATAACCATTGTTCTCAGGGGCGCCACCTGCAGCTTCCTAACAGGTTTGCTTGGCGGGTGCACGCACTCACGCACTGTCTCCAGGCACGGCCTAGTTCTATGTAGGGTAAATACACAAAACCTTGGACGATGACGATGGCGATAACGATCAAATTAGTGGTGACATGCCAGCACTCTGTCAAGTCGAAGGGATTCAGCTCTCGAGGTCCACTGCGCTAACCATCGAACGCTGCACAGTAGGCGCAAAAATCACTGTACTCTGTCGACATTCACATCATGCATCCATCCGAGACTCCAAGTGATATAATGATATGCATTCAACTCTACCAACAGAATTTATCCGTGTGCGCAGCCGCTGGCTGACGCTGCGTCAATTACAAAATATTCTGTTCCAGTCTATAAAGCGCGAAAAGGAAAAGCGTTCGTGTCGTAGAGAGACGGGAGACAAGACAAAACCTACTCGTCCTGCCTCATCTCTCCTGCTAAATACAATGTTTGCTGTTCAGAGATTGGATATATCGGGCAAACTCGACCAAACTTTCCAATGCGGATAGATGCATCGCAAAACCCCAACCAAACAAAGCAAACGGCGGCATATGCATATGCCATAGATGGTCCAAAAGATCCTTCTTTCCAAAATTTACAATCCTGCAATTACTTTTGGTTGGTCGTGCGTTTAGTAGGCGTTTCCATGTCCACGGAAGCCCTGCTGAGGTACCCAGGGACCTTGCGATGTGTTTCCACTTTGTTGCGAGCCAAAGTCCACTGCTGGCAACTGTGGCGCCCTCATTTCCGGACTTGCGCTCCTGTCGAAGCTGATGCTGCGGCTGTGGTCCCTAGTATTGGTGATACTGGCGACATCGCTGAGAAGGTGTTGTTGGCCATCCGAAAATTGGCGAGTGACCTGGTGTCCTTTTTGCTGCTCATTCAGTGGCACGGGGTCGTAGCCAGCACGGTTGCCGAAAGGCGCAGGTACTGAACTACGCTTGTACTCTACCGGGTCCATAAGAAGCGAGTTACGGGCGTCCAAGGGTGTAAGGTTGTCGAGATCACGTCCTTTTTCTGAAGCCAACGTTAGCAAGTATTATATATGGGGAGTGAGCGTGAGACGTACCGGCTTCCTTCCTCTTCTTGCGATGCGGATTATCGCGGCAGCAGATGATAATTGCGTTGACGGCGATAAGAATGGCCAGTACACCTGTCAGCACAGCTTGCATCACGACCAATACCATACCAGTGACTGTCTTCGTGGTCTGGGCAACGCCGAGCTCCTCGACAAACACCAGAATGCAAACAGCAGAAAGCACGCGGACAACCTGGATGACAATGTTGATCCAGTTGCCAGACTTGAGCGTGAACGGACGGGCCCAGACCAACAGAGCCAGAAGAACAGCCTCAACGATGAGCTGGCCTGCTGTCTGGACGAGACCATGGCCATCTGCGCCAGCGATGACGCAGCCTTTGGCGAACATGTAGACGATTGCCGGCACGAAAATCCACCAGTAGTTTTTCTTGTAGTTATCGTAAAAGATGCTGTACTTCCTCCAAACCTCCTTGTTGTCATACAGAGCCGATGTGTCTCCTTCCATCTTCTTATAGTTGTGCGCGATACTCCAGATTTTCCAGGTAAAGAACACGAGAATAGCTGTAAAGGCGCCAAGTGTAACTCCAGCAAGCGTCTTTGCCGCCCAGGAGTCTCCATTCTTGAACTGGTAGACGCAATAAAGGACCCAGATACCGTAAAGAAGGAGGATCAGATTGGTGATGGTTTTCGCGAGCGTCCACCAGTACTGCTTACGGAAGCTAGTCAAGCGCTTGGGGAAGCTGCCAAATAGTGCCCAGGTCTCCAGAATGACCTTGAACAGCAGAATACCGACAGTCACGGCGGCAATGACAATGGCGAAGATCAGAAGAATAGTCATGAAAGTGTTGCCGTTGGGAATGGTCAGTTCTTCGGCGTAGCGTTTAACACCGGTCACAGCGACCTGGATCTTGGTTTCCTCTTCACTTTTCCCTTCCGTTCCATTCACATTGACACTGACGTCACGGGTCCAGAGGAGGACAGTATCGAGAGAACGCTTCGCGTTGCCTTTGTCATCAGTGCTGATCAAGGTCACCTTCTTCAAAAATTCAACGCTGTTTGCGGTGAGGTTTCCGCCGGTTTTGTTGCGGAACGAGTCGATGGAGCGTTGCATGCCTTCCCATTGGACAAGACCGGTGCTGAAGGCGAAGTTCTTCGAGAAGCTCGTATAAACTCCAGGGTATTTGACGCTCATCATCCCATTCAAGGCCATCGATTGGAACCATGTGATGACCTCAGGAAATGTGGGGCTAGCAGGTGCGCTGCCAGCATGGCCAGCACTTGCGAGTGCAGAAAGGCCAGACACCATGAGAGCGGCTCCAGCGATACCAGCGGCTACATATGAAACGCCAGGGACCGTTAGTGTATTTCCGTTCTCGACTGAAGACTGAATGCAAGCCAGCTGCCGGCCGCCGTCTACGGCCTTGAGCTGCATTGTAGCCTGGCTATCGAGATCGGGGATGCTAAAGGCGATGGAGGGGATTTTGGAGATGTACTCTGCAGGGATGTCTTGTTGGCCAGAGGCGCTGAAGTTACCGACAGGTACTGTGTAGTGTTAGTTCATAGCCATCGTGTGCGCAGAAACGGTTGACATACCTGGGCATAATTGAGGCATGTTCGTGGGGCCGTCGCAAGGGTTGAACTCGTTCTTATACACCTCCTTGCCGTAGGCCATGACCACAAGCGTAGCCATGACTTTTTGCTCCCTCTCGCTCGAGCCCGATACGTCGAACTTGATCTTTTTGATGGAGCGATCGAATTCGAGATTCAGTTTGTTTACTTTGATGTCGGCATTGTCCTGGCAAGAGCTGTAGCCATTGGTTTTGAGGACATCGGTCGCAGCAAGAGCGCCCAAAGGAGTGGAAGCTAATAATATGAAAGGTGCGAGCATGGCCGCATATGTGCTGTGGGCCCTCATGATGGCCGACTGTGCTCGCCCAGGGGCGACGTACCCCGAGAGCGACTCTCGACGGCGGGGAAGGTGTGAAGGTCAGAAATGCAGTGTCGTGCCTATTACAAGCGGGCTAGGAAACAGTCGTGGCTGAGAAGGTTGAGAAGAAACGGATTAAACGGTGCAGGGCCGCAGGATCAACCTTGGTCGTGCCGAGAGAAGAGGTGGTAAGAGAGTCAAGACGAAGATGCAGGTAGGGAAGACGAGGAGAGGCAGGAAACGGCAGGTAGGGAAGACGAGAAGAGGCAAGAAACGGCAGGCAGCGGGTGGGCGTGGGATGCAAAAGCGAGGGTGAAACGAAGGACAAACGACGAGAGCGCCAACAGAGGTGAGGGAGGAGCTGCGTGGACGGTGGTGGTGGTGAGCGACGGGAGTGACGGGCAGGGTTGGGCGCGCGCTGCTCGCTGCTGAAGCAGGCTTGGCGTGGCAGGAAGCAGGGGGCGACGGCCGGGCCAGAAGGGGCAGCGATGTGCGGCGCTATGCTCGACGGCGCACGGCGGCAGGGGTGCTCGACGGACGCTCGATGGATGCGCGATGGCCGGAAGCACTGGAGTCTGGACTGGAGCACTGGACTGGAGCGCGGTCGAGAGCGGTGCAGGAACTGGAGGTCTGCTGTTGTCCGCGCGTCCACAGCAACAGCAGCCCTTTAACTACCAGTGTCCTGCCGGCCGTCAGTTGCTAGTAGTCACGTCCAAGACGGCTGTCGCCAGAGCCCTCAAGCCATGCGCCTCGCTCGCTCGCGTGCTCGGCCTCCACTGGCTGCTCGCCCAGCTGAAGAATGCGACGCTCCTGAGGCTGGCCAGCGAGCCTATCACGGCCCGCCGGCCGAGACCCGAGTAAGCCAGAGTGGCGTTCGCTCGCCAAACGGCCGCCTCTGGCCCTCTGCAGGTGGGCCTTTTCTCGAGCCCATCCCCACACCGCCAGCCTGCGCGTCCGACCTGCACTTTCGCTGCCACTTGGAGCAGCAGCTGCCTGTCGCCCGCTGCCGTCAACCGCGCTGGCTGGCCACAACCGCGCTCCAGAGAGTCTGCGGGCTATTTGCGCAACATCTGCGCAACGGCCTGTCCCTCCGGCTGAAGGCCGTTGTGGACTTGTGGTTAGAGTCTGTGGGTGGCCAGTCGTCGCGTGCACCGTGGCTGTGCTCCGGTTCAAAAATAGACCGCACTGGACTTGCACAAGACGCGATTGCCGACAGGCCGAGCTGATAGATCAGAGTGGTACTCCGTAGTCTCTACAACTGCAAGTGTCGCCATGTGCTCCGTACGGACGAGTGTGTATGCACTTGGTTCCTGGAATACCTATCGCTGTTGCCGTCGTGCCCAAGTGCCGTCAGCAGAGCATTGCCGAAGCCTGCAGACTCCCGTCAAAAGTCTCCTCTGCCGGTCGCATTTCCAATTGTGCCCTCCCAATGTCCCATTATGAATGGCAAAGTACTTTTGGAATACGGCCGCGCCGGACCGCGTGCTGCTTGTCGGCCGTGGAATTGCTGGTCACCGGCGACGTTGAGATAGACAGAGAGCCAAAGCGCCGCTTCCAGCCGTGTCTGATGGCCCGCGTCCGAGTCCCGACAAAGTTCCCCAGGCTTGAGAGCACTCAGCAACCGGGGTTGTTGAGGTTGTTTTCCCTAAACATGAAAGTCATCCAGTGCCGAGGACCCCACTGCGCCTCTCACACATACAGATCGACGCCAACACCATAGCCTTCTTCGCATCTGCGTCGCCAGCTCTGTCGTCGGGAAGGTCTCGCACGTTGCGTATTACTGCATGCCGGAGTTGGGCGCTGACGTTGCGGTCCCAATTTCCTATCTGACAGCCACGGAGCTCCTTGAATTAAATATCCAACAAACCCTCATTTCCAACGAAAATTTACCAGGAATCAGCTCCGCTGCTAACGGATGCGAGATCATGTTCAATTTGCTGAGCATTTGGTTGCTTCTAAATACCAATGCGGCTGCTGATAGATGATTTCGTGCGGTTCGTTGCTTCGTCCTCGGGTTTTTGCATCGACATTCGATTTGTAGGAACCGGAACGTACGACGACTGCTTTCCGACTCAGTTTTCCGCCTGTTACTGGCGCTCGATTTGCTTCACATTACTTGGATCCCTTCTTTGGTTCTCATCGCGATCTCGAATCCATCCAGAGGTCGCTCTAGGTCCGATCCCTTCTGTCCTCATCCTACAAAAAGATAGAGCTGGAAGCAGGGCGTTGATAGAGCGTCGCAGGGCAGCACGGCTGAATTTACGACGCGGGCGAATACTGGCTGTTCTGTGGTAAGGTGAGACGTTGAGTATTAGTACTTGAGAGCAACTGCGAGCACGCCGCAGCGAAGGAAGGCTCGCCGCCCTCAGCCAGCCAGCCCACCAACCCCGAGTCTTATGTTACACAGCTGCGGCGGCAAAAGGGTAACAGCCCTGGAGGACCTGATCTTGTAATGTCGATGCGATGTCTTCAGCAGCTCTACGATATCGCGAGTCTGACAATTACCATTGGGTTGAGATTCGTGAGCCCATCATATTGTAGACCCGTGGGTGGTTGTGGACGTGACAGGGTCTGACTTCGGGCACGCCGTCCTCGGCCCTGCTAGAACAAAGAAATGAAGGTGATTCAATCCGGGTCATGATGGTTCACCCGAGGGGATGGTACTCCGTAGGGATGTTGCAGATTTTTGAGGGTAAGAGAGGCTGTTGGCTCGTACAAAGGGTAGACTCTCTCCTCCACCTGCCATGCAATACCTACGGCCTACGCCACGAGACTGTAGCCTGAGGTAAGCGACAACCACAGAAATTGACAAATCGCCATGTCGATTGTAGTCGAAGGAGCCGTACGAAGCCGTTGCAGTGTGCGTGCTCGGCATACATGACGTCACCACCGGAAGTCCCGCAGTTCCATCATGATTTCGGGGCAGCATCTTCAATGCCAGCAAGCTACCTACTACACGAAAGTAACAGATGATTCGACATCGTTAAACTTAAACATTTTGAAATTAGCAAAAGCCTCCTTCTGAGTCAGATCGCTTTTGCATCAACCTTTAGGATTACAAGACTCCTACCTACTGCTTCGGTCAGGTATCGAAAGATCTCTCAAGATGCAAACGCCTATAGACAAACCAGATCAACCGAGTGCATGGGATCCGACCTCCCGACGGAAAGCGACGGGGTACATGCCTGTTGGTCCTTACCTTTTCTAGCCTTCAGCAATATTTGATCTAATCGAGGACAGATCGAGGACTACGGGCTGATTGGCAACATGAAAACCTGCGCCTTAGTCGCAACAGATGGTGGTCTGGATTTCATGTGCTGGTACGTTTCCGGTCTTTTCGCCAGTTAGGACCACTCCATAACAACCAAACTTGTCAACAATCCGTCCAATCCAATCCGGGTCCCCGGATTGAATGGATTGACAAGAAATCTCTCCTGGATTGGCTTGAATGGATTGTTTAGGGATTTGGGGGGTGGACGGATTGATAGATTGGATGGATTGATTAGTAAGCTAACTATTAGTGAATTGCCCAATATATTCGTCGATCTCATGGATAGTGATATCGTACGTGTTCGTAGGTTTGTAAGGCGTTTTGAAGCGCTCAATCCCAAGGCGTTTCCAGGATCGGAGGCTCTGTAAAGCGGATAGTAACTCTGGCCTCATATTGAGTCTCCGTACGCCTAAAATATCAGCCAATTCACTAAAAGTCCTCTCACAATCGGCTGCTGAGGCTGGGATACTCAATATATTCATAGCAAACCGCGCCAAAACAGGGTATTGATGCTCCTTTGACAACTAGTAGGCAATTGGCAGCTGAGCAAGCTTGTGGGCCGGATCAATTGGTTTCTCCGCGCTCTAGAGCTTATACTCGTCAGTAATCTCCTCCGCAATCTCCGCCTCTCTCATAGAGGCTAGCATAAACTCAGTACGGTTGACGGCGTAGTCAAAACGTTGCCGCTTAGCAGGCGGCGGCGTAGCTGGATCGGCGGCGGCGATTTTGGATGCTAGCTTAGCGCCCGCCCAAAGTGATTGAAAGCCTTTGTTGTTTGCCTCTAGCTACCCCTCGCGGAGATGGGAGCCATCTACGTCATCGTATTCGGCGGGTACTCGCCAGGCAGTATCGATGAAGTTTTTGTACGCTAGGTGGAGGCGTAGGGCACAGTAATACGCCGGGGCGTCTTCGAATTTGGCGTAGTATTTTTCCAGCTTACTAATGGCGAGATTGAGGTTTGTTTTGACGTGATCCTTAGGCGCGTCAAGATCGTTGTAATCCACTGCCTCTACGCGATCCTGTTGAGCCTGTAGCGTAGCGAGGAGCCACTCAAACGTAGGGATAACCTCCCAAATCGCGCCGTAGCGACTAGCCTTGCCCCGACCTTCGAGCCAGCTAGTCGCCTCCTTGAAAGGCTTGAGCAACTCGATATACTTAGTAATAGTAGCCTAATTTCTCCTAGTAAGCCCTCCCTTACGTATATACAGGCGTGGCTGGCTGGCCTCCAGAGGGCGAGCTCCCGCCCGAGATCGCTGTCGGTTTGCGGGGCGGTTGCTCTCGCCGATTTTATAGCCCATATAATCGTCTAGAGGCACCCTGAGGTCGACGGCGCGCTCAAACGTATCGTAGTAAGAGTTCTAGCGAGTTTTGACTGGCTTTTTGAGTTCTTTTGGCGTAAAGTTCGTGAGATTTAGCGACGTTGCCTTATCTCGCTGGTATCCCTCCAAAAGCTCGCGCGCCTACGGCGTACAGATTGAGGCGATGACGTCAAACAGTACGCCTAGCGGGCCAGCTTTGCGCTACTCGTTCATGTACTGTTCCTCTGCCTGGGGCAAGTTAGCAGGTGCTGCGCGAGAGACGGCGGCAGGAAGGGAAAAGGCAATACGTACTACTAAATTCTCCTGCGAGTTCTCAAACGCGTCGCGATCCTGGCCAAAGATAACGTTTTGAGCAGCGAGATTGAGTATATGGCAGCTGCAGCGCAATCTCCGGTGGCTTGGGTTGAAGCCGTACTCCTCCGCTAGCTCGTTGACAGCAGTATCGTCGTTTGTCGCGTTATTAAGCACAAAGTAACCTAGGGCTTCTTTTTGTATATGAAACTGGTGGAGAGTTGAGCTCACGATTGCTGCGATATTTGAACCGGAGTGGTCGCCCGATAGCGTCGGCAGGCTAAGGAAGTAATCTACTTGTTAACCCGCTGCGTTCAAGTAGTGTACGCAGATTCCAGTGATAGCGCGTTTGCCGCCGTATGAGGTCCAGTTGTCAAAGGATACGTGTATAGCGGATTTGGTTGCCTTTATGTAGCTCACGACGGCGGGTAGGTAGGCGTTGTATTCATCTATAATGTGCGACCGGAGAGTGTTGTAGTTGCTCCACAAAACGCGCTCAGGGAGCGGATTAGCAGCCTTGATTATATCTCGAAAGGCAGGCACCTCTACAACGCGCAGAGCTTGGTTATCAGCAGCCACCCACTCAATGAGCGCCTGCTGAAAAGCGGGCGCCGAAAAGGTATCGGCGACGGCGTTTGCTACCTCTTGACTCACATCAACGCCCTGTCGCTGTACAGCAGAGATGATAGATGCCTTCTTCTTGAACTGTATTGGGCCATCTTTGCCGACTCCGTGGCCAGGTCGCCGCGCCTCGAGGTGCCGATGGATAGCAGAGGTTGAAGTTGCTACCTTGAACAGCCCGTTTTGCTTGTGTATATGGCAGTATTTGCACAGCCAATACAGCGCCTCATGCTTGCGATGGTATACGCGCCAGCCGTATTGAAAAACCTAGCTTGTTAAGGCACGTTTAGCAGCGTATTGAGGCTTCTGTAAATCAGGTACGCGCGACTAAACAAGGCTTTCATAGTCCTCATCATCGTCGGCGAAGACAGAGACAGCGAGAGGATCGGGATCGAGTAGCGCGTTAGATGTTGACTGTGCATTGGTTGCCTGGTACGAGGAGGCTGCGCCGGCGGCGTTTTGCGTGGACTAGAAGTCAAGGACCCGCCCAAATACTTCATTAAGCTGCCGATTCATCTGCGAGGTTAGTTTGGGCGAAAAATCGCGATAAACATACGTACTTTCGTGGGTGTGGGCGAACGTAGTGAGTGCGCGTTGATCTCGGCGCGTCGAAAATCTTGGGTCGCGAGATATTCCGGGGCGGCGTAATCGATTTTCCGGGGCGGCTAGGCCTAATACGGCAGGTTAAGTGAGGGCGAGAAAGTAATTTTACGAGATTCGAACTAGAGAGTATATCATATTTTATATTTTTACGCCTCCGCTAGCTATCAACACCTAGAATCTTGAAAGACCTCTGTACGCAAAACAATCAATCCGTAAACAATCCGTCCAATCAATCTGGGACCTCTGGATTGAATGGATTGCTAGTAATCAATCTGTCAATCCGGACGGATTGTTGACAAGTCTGATAACAACTAAACAGGCCAGAGTTTGATTCTCCATCCATCTTCTGTCGGCTTCTAGACAAAAATAAGGGAGGGCATTTTTCGATAAGTCCTGCAACTAATGAAACTTAGACGACCAAACAGCAGTATCTTCCATCAAGCAATATACTACAGACACGGTACCTCAATGAAGCGGGTGTTATGAATGTCGTCGACTTTTTCCCCCGACCGAAGCATCCGCCTGCACCCGATCACTTTAAGAACGATGTCGTCTCAGGCAAACGAAAGAAAGTGGAGACCCTCGGCCGAGCAGACTTAAAAAAGTGGCTAGTGCTTCGAGTTGAATGCATTAGAGGAGAGGTGGACGTAACCATAGAGGTGTTCCCCGCATTCAGTAAGTGCACTCTCTTTTGTCCATTGATTTATATGCGCTTCCTATGGCATACTGTTCATGAACGAATAGACAGCGAATAATCAAGGCCAAGCACGACAGTGACTCAAGTCGATGCGAGGTACTATGGTTCTGCAGGTAGAACTAACACACATAGATTATGCGCAAGATACGCACACCACACATTTGAGCAAAAGCACACTTCAAGATGGTGGACCAAATCACGGGGAAATGGTGTTCAAATCGAAAAGCCTCTCGCTCCAACTCAGTGCCACTGTAGACTGTGGAGACAGCCCCGAAGAATCCTGCCCTGTGATCACTTTCAACGAAGAATCACGGTCTTCTACTCTGGGAAAAGGTGTTACCGCTCGGTTCCATCTGAAGGAGGGTCAGGCCGTTTCATTTATATTCCGAGAATATGGCGACAAAAAACCAGAACAAATCACTACCGCTGTAGTGGACAACGTCCAAGCCGAGACGCAGAGGTTCTGGTCCAACTGGATCTCGCCGAGCACCTATAGAGGACGATGGCAAGAGGTGGTTACCAGAAGTCTGTTCATTCTGAAACTTCTCACATATGAACCTACAGGTGCCATTGTAGCTGCTCCTACATTCTCTCTGCCTGAGGATATTGGCGGCGGACGAAACTGGGACTATAGGTTCTCCTGGATCAGGGACAGCTCGTTTACTATTTATGTTCTTCTCCGGCTAGGATTCACCGAAGAGGCTGAAGCGTACACGAACGTCATCTTCGAGCGTATACAGATAGCCAAGGAAAGGGGTGGTAGCCTACCGATCATGTTCGACATTCGAGGACACACAGAAATCCCTGAACTAGAGCTCTCCCATCTTGAAGGTTATCGAAACAGCAAACCAGTGCGCATCGGAAATGGAGCCGCCTCTCACACACAACTTGATATCTATGGGGAGCTGATGGACGGTATCTACCTCTCCAACAGATTCGGAAAACCGGTCACTTACGATCAATGGCTGGCTGTTCGTGAGATCACGGACTACGTCTGCACGATCGTTAAGGAAAAGGATATGTCTATCTGGGAAGTTCGTGGCGAAAAGCAGAACTTTGTCTACTCGAAGATTATGCTTTGGGTGGCCATTGATCGCGCCTTGCGATTGGCTGAGAAGAGGGGCTTCCCGTGTCCACAGCGCTGGGAATGGTACAGAGTCCGAGACGAGATCTGCGAAGAAGTGATGGAGAAAGGCTACAACAAAGACATGGAGGCTTCCGTCCAGAGCTATGAGGTAACGACGTCCTAGACTCCGCCGTTCTCATAGCGCCGCTCGTCTTCTTCATCGCCCCCACGGATCCCAGGTTTTTGAGTACTCTCGACCAGATCTTGAAGCCACCGGAGAAAGGTGGTCTTACTAGTGCTGGGCTTGTCTACCGGTACAACACAGCAAAAAGTGATGATGGTAAGTTCGGAGTTGCCTTAAGCCCTAAACACTTGTGCCCACTACATATTTTTTGGAGGGCGATGTTTCAGCGCCTCAGCCGACTCTGTGCCACGACGACTATCACATGCTTGAGTTCGACAAATCTTCCTTGCAGCCTTTTCACCGTTTTTTTGAATGTACGAACTCTCACCAACATTCGTTCTAGGGGTCGGGGGCAGCGAAGGTGCTTTTAGCTTGTGTACCTTCTGGCTTGTCGAAGCGCTGACGAGGGTAGGATAATTCTTTCCGCTTCTAGCCTCCACCCCTGCTAACGTACTTAGGCCGGCGCGTATGACCGCAAGTGCCTCCCGCAGGCGGTCAGTATCTTTGAGAACATGATGAGCTTTGCAAATCACCTGCATGTGTTTTCCGAGGAGATCGCTCGGTCCGGAGAACAGCTGGGCAATACATCCCAGGCGTTTAGTCACCTGGCTCTGATCTCTGCCGCCTTCAGATTGGATAGGACTCTGGGCGACAGCACGAGAAGGTGAGCATCTGCTGTTGATTGAGTTTCCCTGGATGCTGCGGATCAGGTGCGGAATTTGCTTTGCGCTTCCTGCTCATACTTCGAATTGTTGCGGGCCATATCAGAGCCCGGACAATCTGCATCTGCAATGGATCTTCGCCGTCGAATCTTGAGACAACTTAGTTAGGGCGATATGACGACGTATGTTTCTCCACAGTGTACTGTTCGTTGCCGTGATGAGATGGTCAAGACCATAGCATGAAGGGAGGACTTATACACGCTTATGATTGGCAACATTAATATACGAAACATGTGCTCCTAGGAGGCCAAGTACTAGATCTCTTTGATTGCTTAGTGTGAACCTGCAGAGCAGACGATGGTCAACTGGTGTTGTGTCCTCTTTCCCACGAGACAAGCAAGGGCCGTGAAACATAGGTAGCCGCGGAGCGTTTGTAAATAAGAGACCTTTACCGCCGGAAACATATCCTCCTTTCATACAACCATGCGTAGGGTTTCAAATGCGCGCCGTTGTGATTAGCCAGAATTTGGAGAGTGGAGGGTGGGACAAGGGACCTAGTCCAGACAAGCTTCTACGCCATCGGATTCGCCGACCGTGCCTGGCACCTCATCTCAACTCAAACGCAGCGATCGCAGATCCATCTTCAACCTCACCTCTCATCGTTACAGACCAAGTTGTGGTGTCTTTAGCCCCAGACAGTCGCCACCGCTGTAATTCCCTCGCGCAAAAAACCCGGTGGGTCTCCGGAGCAGACGCCGCAAGTTGCCGCCCTCTTGGCCCGGCCTTCAGAAAGAATCCTTTGACACAGCAGATTCCATGATCAGGTCACCTGTACCCGGTAGACCAGAAGGTCACAGAGGATATAGACACGATCTACGTAAGAAATCCCGGGGAAGACCTGAGCCCGAACCTGGAGCTAGTATCTCGCCTGCCGCATCTCGTCCTCCTTCCGCATCTAGTCTACTACCAATCGCCGCCCCATGAGCAAGACCATGGTCGCCCCGCGTTTTCACAGATCTGCCGGTTGGCGCTTTCTCCCGGGACCAATCTCGGCATCTGCAAGCTGTCACGGCACAGTAGACTCCCAGAGGCGCTACGTGATGCCACCTGAATGCCTAGTCGAGTTGCAATTGGATATCAGCCACGTTATTACGCTATCCTGACTACCCGCGAAGTCCGTAATGTGAGTGACGGCTTCTCCTGTACAACATTCCTCTCTTACTTTGCCTCTCATCAAGGCTGGCAAACTGTTGTTCGATTATGATACGTTTTGCCAGAGACATACGCTGACCTCGGTAGGCTGTAGTCGTCAAAGATCTGGCAAGTCTCCGAGCTAGTCTGCACGGTCGTTTTATATGCCCGATGTAGACGATATCCGCCCTGGGGTTTGACAGGAGTGCGATCCTGGACCTTCTGTGACACCATTCCAGAGACCAGAAGCTATGTTGTACCACCCATCACACCTGTACCTGCAGACCCACATCTGCTTGGGGCAACGACCCCGTGATCCAGGGTCCTCCCGCGCCTCCACTACAACCATACACAAAGACTGTCTCTCATTTGACCTTCCCAAAGGACTACTCAGGTTATTTTGTCACATGAAACGCCCTCGCCCACGACTTTCATACTCCAATCTTATAGTGTATATAATATACCTCTACTCTTCAATATGGCATTCTTCATCGCATCCGCTCTCCATTCCTTAGGGCATTTCGACATTCCTCTGGTGTCAGCCTGAAACAAGCGCTTTTTCGGAAGACTTATTGTCAATTACTTGAAGCAACTGTCCTCTTCCGAACGGTTCTTTTTATTGGCAAGCTGATTACTAGCATGTCGAATTTACGTTCCCTGCTGGCGTTGGCCGGCGTTGCTCTTGTTCATGGTCTTCCGAGGCCCGGGCTCGTTGAGCGGAAGGTTGATGTGCCTTTCGATCAGGCTTTCGCTCAACCGCTTGATGACCGAGCAATTACTCTATCTTCCAATCTCGAAGTGACGACTAGCTACAGCTCGGTGATCTCTTCGTTACAGTCAGCAAGTGTGACAGTGTCACCATCTCTCACGGGTGTAAGTTTTACTTCTCCTGTTCTTAACATATTTTATCTCAGCACATGTGCAAAGACTTACCTAACGCGTCTCTGAACAGACCATTTTGACAGGACTTCCTTCCGGCGGCTTTACCCGTGACCCTCTCAAAACTTCAGACCTCCCCGAACCGACTGGATCTCTAGCACCCATCGATGCTACGCTAGAGGAAGGACCGACTGCACCGGCAGGAAATGTAGCTGGAAACATCTTCGTGCCTATGGCAACTGACGCTCCTCCACAACAGATCACGTCGCGTGATGACCATGTCGTTAAGAAGCTCAACATTGTTGATGAGGATGTTCCAATCCAGACAAACAAATTCTTCGCAAATTTTTTCTTGGGTAACCAAACACAACCGGTCTGGACGAACCCGTATGCCTTATCATGGGCCAAGGGCCACGGAAACTCGTTTGGAATGGTTGTTACGCATATCGAACGGAGCCAGCTGGCATGGGCGCCGGGAGACGTACCGCAATACTTCATTGGCCCAAGTGGACAGCAGCACATCGTGCTCTCTGCCCAGGAGCTTGGTGAAGAGACCGTTCTCTCCACCGAGTCGCCGACAGCATTCTCTGTCTTCGCTAATCTAGCTCCTTCGGCCAACTCGAAGCCACTCGTCTCACTCCCATGTGTACAGGGCATGGGTTTCGTCACCGCCCTGTACAACGGTGCAAAGCCAGTTCTCAACAGCGGCACATTCTTCCGCACTCTGAAGTTCGTCGAGCAGCTCAACGGCATTACATACAAGTACAGGGTCACTCTAGAGGATAGCACTGAGTGGCTTATCTATGCCACGCCAGTTGCATCTCTGGGTGCCCCTCCGTTCGAGCTCAAGGATAGCGCAAACATTGTCGGTCCAGAGGGCTTCATTGGCATGATCCAAGTAGCCAAGAATCCAGCCAGCGATTCTGGCGAGAAGATATATGACTCCACTGCCGGCTCATACGCTGTCAACGCAACTTTGACCGGCACCGTGGATAGATCATCCGGTAGCTATACTCTCGACTGGGGCAAAGGCGGTGTCCAAAACCAGACTCTGCTTATGTTCGCTCTACCGCACCACGTCGAATCCTTCGACGAGAAAACTGCCACTGCTCTGACTGGAATCGAGCTTGCCACAATCACCAAAGGTATCGCCAAAGCCATTGTCGCCGACAAGATGACGATGGTAGAGAACAACCTCCCCAATACCATCGGCTTCGCCCCCTGGGTCCCAGCCGGCAATGGCGGCAATGGAGGCTCAGATAACACGGACCTGATGGGCGGAGCCCTCGCACTCGTCAACAATGTCGGCGCTGTAGAACTCAGCGAAGATTTCGATAAACAGACCCGACTAGACAGCATGTACTACTCCGGCAAAGGCCTCGCCAAGTTCGCCGGCATCATCTACACGCTCCAAACTATGGCCAAGAACACCGAGCTCGCCGCCGCCGGCCTCGTCAAGCTCAAAGACGCCTTCAACGTCTTCGTCAACAACACGCAGCCGCTCCCCCTCGTCTACGACACCGTGTGGAAAGGCGTCGTCTCGTCGGGAACCTACCGCACCGGCGACACGGGCCTCGACTTCGGCAACGCCCTCTACAACGACCACCACTTCCACTACGGCTACTTCCTGTGGACCGCCGCGGTAATCGGCTACCTTGACCCCGCGTGGATGGACCAAGGCACCAACCGCGCCTGGATCAACACCCTAGTGCGCGATTTTGCCAACCCCAGCACCTCAGACCCATACTTCCCGTTCCAGCGGTCCTTCGACTGGTTCCACGGGCACTCGTGGGCCAAAGGCCTGTTCGAGTCCGGCGACGGCAAAGACCAAGAGTCGTCGTCGGAAGACACATTCAGCACGTACGCGCTCAAGATGTGGGGCCGCATCTCAGGCGACGCGGCGCTCGAAGCCCGCGGAAACCTGCAGCTCGCCGTGCAGGCCCGCAGCGTGCGCAACTACTTCCTGCTGGCGTCGGACAACACGGTGCAGCCCGAGCGCTTCCGGCCCAACAAGGTCACGGGCATCCTGTTCGAGAACAAGGTCGACCACACGACGTACTTTGGCGCCAGCCCCGAGTTCGTCCAGGGCATCCACATGATCCCGCTGAATCCGTCGACGGCGTACACGCGGCCCGCGGCGTTTGTCAAAGAGGAGTGGGACGCGTATTTCAGCAATGGCCGCGCGGATAAGGCGCTCGGCGGCTGGAGGGGCATCTTGTATGCTAATCTCGCGACTATCGATCCCCAGGCTGCGTATGCCTTCTTCGCGGACCAGAACTTCGACACGGGCTTGTTGGATGGCGGCGCTAGTCGCACGTGGTATCTTGCGTATGCCGCGGCCATGGCAGGTGGTGGGGGTTCGTTTGACCAGACGGCGAACGGTACGCAGGCGGAGGCGGCGGAAGCGGCGAGTCTGCAAAGTGAGCCCGCGCTAGAAGGTGCTCCAGATGCACTTAACGAGAGCGAGCCCGTGTCCGATGTTACCACAGCAGCCCCAGCAGACCTCTCTTCGCCCGAACTGGCCCCCGAACTCACCGCTCTGGCAGCAGACGAATCCGCTTGGACATCGCAAGACCAAGACCAAGATCAAGCCGTAGACGCAGACGGCTTCGCCACCGACCTCGACGAGCGCAGCTCAGACGAAGAGTGGTACGACGAGTGGACGCGGGAAGCAGGCGTCGGTGAAAGACTCTGGGACCGCATATGGGCAGAGGAAGAGTCGCCGTCACCATCATCATCATTTGAAGAAGCAAAAGAAGAAGGAGAGCCACAGTGTGAAACGGCGTAGAGGAAAAGGAACAACGGAGAGAGAGAGAGAGAGGAAAGTGAAAGATTTGTGTGTTTGTTTCTCGTTCGTGTATATAGATAGTCAGCCTTTTTTGAGTGTCGGTAGGGCGTTGATTCGTTAGAAGGCAGGCACAGGGCGTTTGGCTGCCAGGGGTTGGTCTTAGGTGGCGCCGGTGGGGTTGGGACTCGGATGGGTTTCTTTTCTTGTTTATATGATATTGAACGACATTTACGCTGAGGATACTTGATTGAGTTTGGTGGTGAATGTTGATCGGGCATCGCAGCCTGACTAGGGAGTCTCATTTCCCTACGTCAGTCAGGCTGCACGCGTGCTGGATATTCTGGCACTTGTCGTACAACCCTAACCTTTACTTTCTTTCCTTAGCGGCCTCGTCATTCCATCGGACCCGCTTCTGGTACCCGCCCCGTGCGCCTGGTTCCAACTGCATCTCGCTATCTCCACCATCCTCATCTGCCTCCGTAGCAACAGCAGCATCAGCATCAGCAACATCAGGAGCATCAGTAGCAGACAGACTAGTCCGAATTCCAGATTGGACTCCCAGCTGAAGCATCAGCCGCAGCGCCTGCCCCTTCTCCCTCAGCCCGGCCATCTGCCTCTGGGCCCTCCAAGCTGCACAGAACATCTCATAGTCCGCCTCGTCGTAGCCAGTTCCGTCGTCCATGGCCAGTTCATTACCGTCTGGCAATATCAACAGCCCTCTTGCTCTGTAGCCCAACAGGTGATTGAAGAAGGCCGACCATTTGTCGCCGCTTGTAGCTGGGGTCGTCTGGTCTGCTGGGTCTAGCACACTCTCAGGTAGGGGTGTGCGCTCAGAGAAATGCGCGAGGTTGGCGCTGAGCAGCGCATTGACGGAGGCAGAGTTCGCGAGGAGTAATGCTGATGGGTAGCGGAGGAGGTTTGCGCTTTTGAGGGCTTCGTAGGGGCCTAGCGTGGAGAGGGCTGTGAAGAACTCGCTTGGAAAGGCGAGCGGCAGAGTTGAGACGATGAAATACGGTTCGCAGCGAGTCTCTAACGTGACCCCCTCGATTGCAGTGTCGGAGAAATTGCTGTCTTTTCCATGTGCTTTGGTTATCGTTTTGAAAGCCGAAATCCATGGGTGCTCATGGCCGTGAAAGAGGTCCAAGAAATAGAGGACATTGGCTACGGTTTTGTAGGCAAAGCAGACTGTCAAAAACAGCCGCTTGTGTGCTTCCTCGAGGTTGTTTGTTGCGCGATCAAACTTATCGCGGTAATACCGCGAGATGTCGCCCTGCCCTCGCGTTGCGCGGACGTCGCCATTGCCTATCAACGCCTCGTGTTGCATTTTGGCTTCATTGTAGACAAGCTCCTGTTCCAATACTGCGAGTGCCGCGCCCATAGGCGGAATGTCGCGTAAGACGAAGTCGTCCAAACTGTCATCGCTCCTTCAATGAGTGAATTTGTGTACGGATTAACGGTTTAGATTGATACACTTACAAATCGCTCATGTTGTCACAGACTTTCTGCGCTGAGTCGAAAGCTAGTCCGTATTGCGGTGTGATACTGGGAGTCGATATGTGTGGTTGTGGTGGGGTGTTGTTGACAGGCTGTACGAAGAACGAAGCGGGAGGACACCAATACAAGCACGTCGAGTTGCGATCCTCAAAGGTGGCGTTGTTGCCGTCAACACGTTGAGGTCACACGTCTCCGAAGTGAAAGGAGAACCTAACAACGATTCACCAATACCAGAATCGAAGAACAGCATTCACTTCACGGGGAAGTGAATGGCTCCAACATTATCGCACACCGTCTCCTCCATGCTTGTCGACCCTAAGGGCTTCTCTTAGAGCCCCAAACAATTGACTCCATGAGGGCATATGGCGACGAATCAATCTCAAGACCCAGAAGTGGTGACTGTGTCAATGAAGACTCGTCGAAATTCAACGCACTGTTAAGATCGTCGGCGGTAAATGTTGCCAACGTCGGTGAAGCTTGTGATCCAGATTCACTCGTCTTCCTGGTTGCAGATGCCGGCAGTGGAATGTCCAGGAGCCGTTGAAGAGCTGCTACAGACCGCGTGATAGGTAAAGACAACTCCGCAGGATCCACAGTAGCTGTCAAGTCTCCGAGTACTTGAATCAGGTTAGATAGTAATGACCGCGCTCGTTCGTTACGATTCTGCTCTCCTAATATCCCAAGCAAGAGCGCAGAACTTAGCGACCTGTGGACCGAAGACCATGACCGAGTTGCAAACGGAGTCATGTTCTGTAGACCTAGAAAAGCCTCCACAGTATTCGTTAGACTATCAATGCAAGTCTTTCGTAAAGTCTTCGAAAGATCGAGTGCTGCAGTGCTTGGACTGATAGCTGGCCGGCAAAGCTCGGAAGTGATGTATGAAATGTGGAGATATAGTGCCCAGTGTTCTAACTGGTCACGCATCGATCGACATCTCCGAGAGTCTTTCAGATAGTCTGCTGCATCACCCATAATCTCCTGAAGATGATTTCGATGTTCGGTGATTCTTATCAGTGCGTCGTGTGAAGTTTGCGCTCGTTGACGTTCACGAACAATATCCAGGCCAACCTTACAAAGACGATACATACTCTCGACATAGGTCCTCGTACCTGGGGCGCTATGCGGACTACGAGGAACTGTATGGTCAATAGTAGTGGTGGAGGACGCTCTGTCATACGAAATGGATAGTAGGGAATCCTGCCACAATAATGCCCACCATACTTTGCTTCTGGTGATTTTATGCTGCAGTGGCGTGGAAGGTGGGCATAGCCGGTGTAGGCCAAGAGTCTGCGAAAGACGGACAGTCAGACCCATAAGACTCCATGCTACGCCCGCATTCATGTTGTTGGAGATGACGTTGCCAAGGATAAGGAGGGTTTGGATGTTTTCGAGATTCGCGTGAGAGAGGAAGTTGGTAAAGCGAAGACATTCGAAACTACAGCAGATGTAGACCTGTGAAGTCAACTCCCTCTCTTTCCTGGGCAAGCTCGAACACTGGCAGCCAGAAGCAAGGATAGCAAACACTAGCCCAATCCAGTGGAGATCCTTGCCAAAGATTTGCTGATCAGAAACGCCAGGGCCACCTTGTGAGCTAGCACGGTTGATCAAGAAGAGCAGCAAGTCTGACTCGACAGCTTCGACGTCGGCAACTGCAGGATATACAACGTGCGCTGTTTCTCGATAGGACCGAAAGAAACTTAAACATTCTGAATCGTTGGGGAGAGCATTTGCCAGCTCATTGGCGCGAGCAATCGACCCGTGCGGCAATCCCCAGAGGTCGACAAAGGGATATGTGGCGCTCTCGTTGTCCAGACCGAATATCGGCAGCATACTCTTCTTGCCCAACAGATCTTGCACGCCCGGCCATTGGGAATCTCCCTTGCCCAGAGCCATCACAAGTGCCGGTACCGAGCTTGGCCCGATGTGAATAGTTTGACCAGTAAAGTCGTTTCGGGTATGTATTCCGTGTGTCCGTACGTGGCTTTGCTCGCTATCGATCGGGGCAGCGGCTGCGAGTGGAGTGTTCCCTGCCGTGGCAGGCGAGTATCCGTTCAGGGCCACGTTGTTTGGCGAGACTTCGGAAACACTGCTGATGGAATTCTTCAGCTCGGATAGCGACTTCTCTGCGGTCTGTAGCTTGGCGCATATGCGTTCCCAGTCCTGAATAAATATGTCAGCACAGTCGCGTTGACTCCTTGTAGTCTATTTGGGTACGTACTTCGCGTGGTAGCGTCACCGTCCCGCCGTGGATGTGAACCATGCCGTTGGAGAAATCATTTCCATTATGGCCCACACCACCCATGCTTATACGTTTTGCCGGCGGATGAGTCTCGCTCGGTGGGTGGTATGAGCAAAGCTCTGGATGCTCTCGGATGATGCATGTTTTGCATGGGACAGACTGGTCGCATTTCACTTTCCGCTGTCGGCACGGATAGCAAGCCTGTGGGAATACAGAGATTAGCCAAGGTCTCGAGCATCCTCCGGTTCAACAAGGGGCAATGCATCTCAGTGAAAGAAGGGTCTTTGAGTCGTAGCGGACGAGTGAATGAGAAAGACGATGTCGATGCGCGTCGTCGGCTGGAGTAGGTATCGCTGTATCGCTTTCGCTTCTGGCCGGCCATATATCCTCTCCACGAGCTCCCGAAATCCCCTAACTCTTCCCTCGGCAACAATGGCGCAATGCATACCTTGTATTCCCTCGCCTTCCGCTTCCGCCGCAAGATGTCATCGATGTCGGATCGGGGTGGTGGTGTATCCTGGAGATAACCTGAGGCCGCATGTGACTGCTGGTGGTCGCTGTTCTCGTCCATGTCTCCGGTGACCGCACCATCCGCCTTATGTAGGCGTACAATTGTGCGTCGTTGGCGATGAAGTTGGTGTTGGAGAAATGGTTCAAGATGAAGCCCCACTCTTAACGCTTGACAGGGGGGACTGCGGAGACTAGCGGCAGAACCGCGGTGAGTGGCCTGCCACCGACCAGACCCCTTCACGGGACCCGTTGCTTCCACCTTTGCTTCTCTTTCCCCGAAGCGTCAGCACATGTTAGCTCCCGCTAGATACCATCTTAGCATGGCCGCACAGGGCCAAGGTGTTCCTCTGCCGGGCCTCTGGCGTATGTTATACCTCACGGCCCTAGTTCGAGGAGCCGTAAACAGCTCGCATCAGCCCTTTCTAGACGCTTACAAGTTCAGATTTCACAAGAATAGACTCCAGTAAAATACACAAGTAGACGTCTCTCGTGTTTGTTACGAATTGCGTTATTATCCCTATTTCGCAACGCATAATAACATTACCAACAATCGAAGGATGAAATATGTGAACTTATAACACTAGATCACTTAATTCAGCAGCCAAAGGGAGGGTTATACATAGCGGCCGTTGATGTCTACAACAGGGTTACAGTAAGCGGAAAACGAGTTGGATATAGCTCTTATTGAGACAGATGTTGCACTTACGTAGTAACCAAGTCTACAAGAGGTGGGACATTCCAAACCCAACAAGACATACCTATTACCAACTAGAGGCATATATATAGGTTGTAGCGATGTAGACAATTGTGTACGCTTTGCTGTACTTTGTATGGTAATATTATGGTGTTACCAGTTGCCTATGAGACGCCTGATTTCTATGCAAAGAGAACATACACTCATACTCAATCACCTTATGTGGTTACGGGAGTATCTAACCTTGCAAACCCAGTTACAGATTCTCGCTGCAGATCCATGAAGACACCAAAACGCTGTGCCCCTTCAGTGCAGAAATGAAATATCAAGTCGGCCCATGACTCCGCCCAAGTGCATGTGCTTGCTCAAGATCAGTGTATGAGGTCATCATGCTAACCTCCAATGACCAAGTGACTGGAACGTAACCGGTGAATCCTTACCCACGGGATCAATGGGTCAGCCATATATCTCCCAGTGTGACGATTATTGGAACACCAGTCTAGGCGGGGTCTCGTCTCATCGCTCAGTCCATTGGTCAACCACCATGTCGTGCTCTTCCGAACCTATGCCGTTCCGTACACAAGGGATCGACTCAATGCTCAGTCTAACTGCTTCTCCGGACTTCCTTGGTTCTCCTCGTCACCGCTGTAAGCGAAATGGGAGTGCTTGCGAATGGCAGCGCCCTTGAAGTAGAAGATATACGGAATTGCGCAGCACGCCAGGCCGATGAACGCCAGCAACGAACTCGCCCACTGGTTCCCTAGGCGCGCATACATTTGATTCGTGAAACTGGATATCTGTTAGCTCTGTTCCGACCAAGCTTAAGTCAGTGGTTGTGCTTACAGAACGGTCACCGCACCCCAAAAGGATCTGAGGAACGTCTTGGCCGCCAGAGCACTGGCGGCTTGGTGTTGATAGCTGTCCACCAGATAATTGTTCGCAGCGTTGTACAGAAAGATGAATCCAAAGCCTACGGGAAAGCCGCCGAGAGCAGGACCGACCCAGGACAAATGGGGATAAGATGTCCAGGCGAAGATGAATAGCCCAATTGGAATAAACCAGCACGAGATCATCATCGGAATGAGACGGACCTCAGCAGGTGGATTGCCGTTGTGCTTCTTGACTAGCGATATGTAATGCTTGTTCACGAATGGCGAACAAGCTGCGCTTAGCAAAACCCCAACCGCGATCGGGATGAACATTAGACCAGTGTTACCGGCGCTGTACCCTTTACCCTGCTGATAAATGATTGGGTATCTGACAAGGTTAGCAGACTACCCATGTCGTGAAATCTAGTGACACTTACGCGATGAAAAACATGTAAAGCAGTCCATAAAGTACACTCATATATAGTGAGATGAAAAACACAATAGGCTCTAGGAACAGAAGCTGAAATGGCCTCAAGAGGAAAAGACGTAATCGTTGACTCAACGGTCGAAGGTCAAGATCCTCTGCGGTGACGAATTTGTCGTTTCCCGTAGACTTGCGGAGTTTGGCGGCACGCTGTGCAAGGAGTCTGGGTGTGTACGTCTCCGGTACAGTGAACGAGATTGCGAACCAAACAATGGCGCTCAAAATCAACTGGATCCAGTACAACCAGCGCCAGCCTGCTGCATCCGAGAGAAAACCACCAACAAGGGGTCCAATAGCAGGGCCGATGAAAGGGGCTGCACTGAAGGCCGCCATGGGCACGCCTCGTTCTTCGTTCTTCCACAAATCTGCCAAGGTACCGCCCACCAGTGTCATCGGGGCTGAGAAGGCAATTCCAGCGATGGCACGAGTTATGAGTAGGGTCTCGATGTTCTGTGCCACGGCTCCAGGTATAGTGAATATCACCGCCAGCAGAAGAGTGCTCATATAGATAGGCCTTCTACCCATAATCTCACTCAATGGCGCAAAAACCATGGGCCCAATACCGAATCCAACGACGAAGAGTGTGATGCTAAGAAGCGCAACCTCCAGGCTGACGTGGAATTCTTCGGCGACTCCCTCGATATCAGCTGTAATAACTGCACTGTTGAAAGCGACGACGAAGCAAGTGACTGCGACACACATCGTACAGTACCACTTGTAGGCCTTTGACCAGTTTTTCGGATTCTCCGGATCGTTCAGTTTCCACGTAATCAACTCGTATCGCTCGACGTTTCCCGTGGCATTCGTACGGACTTCTCGAAGAATTTGCCCATCGACAGTCTCCTGTGTATATTCTTCCAGGACCGCATCGCGACTGAGTGTTCTAGATGGTAGGTTTATGAGATCTGATGCATCGATAGGTACTGCGAACGATTTTGTACCACTAGAATCGAAGTCAACTCGAGTGACCTCTGATTGCAGGTCGTTGGTTCGGCTTTGGTAAAATGTTTGCTCTGACATTATGAATGTCGGTTCTGGTGATGCGTTGCACCTCGATTTTGATCCAGGTGTTGCAGATAGGCGTGATAGATGTATCAATCAGTTTGCGACAATATTAAAGTCGAAATTAGCGAGGAGCAATTATAAGGAACAGATGTTCAGTGTTAAAGGTTCGGATCGAGCTTCATGAGCAGGGTGACTCGGTTCTTGTTATAGGCCGTTTCAAGATAATATTCGAGTCAGTGTTGAGAATAGCCCCATAGAAATTTGAGTGACTGGGCGGACTTCTCTCGGAGTCTACTTTGCACATACTAGATAGGGTTCGAGGTTGTCATCGTTGAGCCGCCAGGGCTCCGATACAGCACTGCGCTAATACCGATATGGTAAGACGTTGAGCTTAGCGCCGCAGATAACTCGGCCGCAGCCTAAGGAACGACGATTTGTGATGAAATGAGAGAAATGAAGATGTGCCCACGGCATCATGACGCGTGATGATAAGGGGGTCGATCCGGCATTATTGTGGAGCCTCGCTCGAGGTATGTAGAAGGAACCATTTGAGTAAATGATACACTCTAACCAGTGACAGCCGGCTGGTTGTGAGTTTTTTAATCAACGTGCAGCGGGTGAGCATGCACAACCTCAACGGTACGGTCGTACCACCTACCTTCAACATGACAGAGGGAATGTACTGCGATTGTGGTTGCGACTTTTGCTGAAGATATGCAACGGTGGCATGGCCTGAAGCTAAGAAGATCAATCCTGGATCAGGGCTTCTTGGATCTCGGTAATGGAGCAGACATGCAAAGACAGCACCGGAGTAGCGAATATGTCCTCGCGTGACTGGTCGTCCTGTCTTACTTGGACAATGAGTCGTTGCTCAAAACGAGACGGTGATGGAAACCTGTAAGCTGTTAATGCATTGCGCAGACATCAATTCAAGGCACTTGATTGATCTCTGGATGAAACAGAATACTGTATCTCTCGGATTCACCCTGCGAAGTAGTTGCGCGATAAGGCGCTCTGTAGGTAAGTAATCTATGCAGCTCGCTTGTAATCGCACAACAAGCAGAGGAAATTTTTCCTCTACATCCGTAGCTGAATCGTTTCGGAAGACATCGGTTACACTGCAGGACGAGGCCTCAACGAGGCTACCGAAAGGAACGCTCATGTTAGTTGAAGCGGTGTGCTTCATGGGCCTATGAGCTGCCTTCGTCCGGTGTGAATGTCCAACCGGTTAGGCCGATGTTTCTGTTGTAACATGTTAGTTTTGCACCCGCAAGCTGCAACGAAGGGACGAACTAACAGTAAGCTTACGTAACGTAGAGAGATTGTTACAGTTGCCGGGAGATATTTCGAACACCGGAATGCAACTGAGTACCGTCGTGCATGTTGCCGTATCAAGAATCAGAGATCTGAGCGCCTAAACCTTAATTTCCAACGCCTTGGTCCTATAACAATGGCTCTGTAGTATGACAAGCTGAAATGTACGCGTTCTCGCATGCACCATCCTGCAGCGTAGGAGTGTACTAGATGTCCGCGGTTGGCGCTGCTTTCCCATGTGATGCACGCTAAATACATTGTCTAATTGTGATTATTCACCGATCAGCCTGGATAACCCACTTCAGGTCTCTGCAGCTGTCGCCAAGTAGACCTCGGTGGAAGAGACGTAGGAGCTCCAGCGTCGAATTCTGCGCTTCTCATAACGCCTTGGGGTGTGCTCTGAGTGAAGTTGTACAACCCTTGTGCCCCACTTAGATTCTGCAGACAGACGGCCCGATTCCCAAGGCCACAGCGCTGGCCTTCATGTGTGCTACAGAGCTGGTAGCACAGCATAAGAAGATGCGGGACGACATAGCTCAGTAGTGCTGCAAGTAACGAGCCGAGGACGGAGGAAGGTCAATCCCGAGCATTTCCATCTCTCTGTTGAGGCTTCGCATCGACGATGTAGCCGGGGTTCGGGAAGGCCTGAAATGGGTGGTTGACGTGCTCTAGCCGGCGTCTGCAGGGAGAAAACTGACCGGACGCACTTCTCGGCACGCCAAGTCACTGCACGGGTATGTATCCAGCTTGTTCGGTGCTGAAGCCTGTTGAAGCATATCTGGCAACGTCCAGGATGCGGGGGGCGGGGGAGAGGCTAGGCAATAAGCGTCCGTGGTGGTGTCAACAGATGGATTGGTTATCGCTTTCAGAGACCGATGTCCTTCAATACCAAGATGACCAGTCGGTTGGGAGACCTCCGGCACAGCACGGCGAGGACGCCGAGCGGCTATGTCTTCTGCTCACCGACCCGGCATGCATCGTACACCTGTCCCGTGAAGCCGCAGCCCAGCCTGGCCGCTATGAAGCCGTCCCAGCAGTATCGGCCGCGCAGAGCACTCGGAGAATACACACGCTGGGCGAAAAGCGGCAGGCATTCTCGCGTCGATGCTACTGGTATGCTGCGGGGATACTGCGTCTGCTCACTTGTAGCAGCTCGGAGTGGGCGATGGCAGCGGTAAGCCGGTAAACCGGGCGGATCGACACTGGAACGTCCTGATACACACACGACGGCCGTGGTCCGCAGGATATGGCATCGCAGTCGGTGGAAAGGGCTCAGAGGCGCAGATGAGCGATGCGACGATGTTGGCTTGTAGGGCAGAAGCGAAGGGCTAGGGATGAGTCGGACTTGCTCCCGCTCGCACCGGCCCCTGCTTAGCCCGCGGTAGCCATCCGTAGTGGAGAAGACAACGCTCGAGCACCCGTGGCGCCATCAATTCACTGCCATCCATCAGGAAGCCTGCGTTTGGGGCCAGGAAAACAACCACGAGGAAGGCCAGTCCCAGCTTTTGTGCATCACCAATCCAACCGGCCGAGCGAGCTGCCATCCCCCCCCACCCCGAGCCTGTCTCCCGTCCAGCGTCGACGCCATCCACGGTGCTCCCCCGATCTTTGCAACCTTACCCGTCTGCGTCGACCAACCCAGCCGGCTGGGTTGTCCTTCACCTCGCGGTGCTCGTCGGGCGGCGCTCATTGGCCCGTGGCTGCATCGCCGTGGGGAGGCGTCTCTGTATCGAGGCTCCCGGCGCGTCATCAGGTGCAGCACAGCAAGGCAGCAAGAAGGCAATCTGTCGTCTGCAGACGCTCGCAGTGCGCAGGCATTGGACCCGCCGCCGCCGCTGGGCCAGGTCCCGTCCGCCAAACGTCAATGCATGCAGTTTGCCTCTACGCTGTCGTTTCGCCCTTGTCCCACACGCAGGTGCGCGGTCGTCGTTGCTTTCTGACCCGTCGGTGCCGTTGAAATGGGTAGGCGCCCCTCTCGTCCTGGACCCTTCCCCTCTCTTCCTGTCCTGCCATCTCTCGCGCCATCCGTCTTCACACACAGAATTGACCCGCCGCCTGCTGACCGCCAGCTTCAGACCCAGGCGCCGTTACCTACCGGCCGTCCGCGGTAAGTGCCTGCCTTTCGTCTTGTTCAGCCAGCCCCCCTCTGCCTGCGTTCCGGCGGCGGTGCCCGCGCGAGCAGACCTCCCATGCCTCCTCCCGGCCAGAAGCAGTGGTCTGGCCGCGGTGGAGGTCGGTCGTGCGGCGGCTTGTCGACTCGAGTCCCTCCTCAGGCAGCAATGGTGAGGTCCTGCACGTGACTCCACCCGACCATGGTGCCAAGGCCTCGCTAGCGGCCCCGAGGTCGCGCCGGGCACTCGACCTTAGCTGCGCGAGTGTTGTTATCCATCACCTCCACCCTCACCTCACCTCACCTGCATCTCCATCACTCTCCAACTCGCTCGCCCCCGGCTTTGTCTCGCGCCAGAGACACTGCGCTCACCATGTCGTACGAGACTGACCAATATGAGCAGCGCGACTCAGGACGTGACCGCTCTCCTCGCCGTCGATCTCGGTCGCCGCGTCGCTCCCGGCGCTCCTACTCCCCACGCAGTCGATCTCGCAGCAGGGACGACTACCGCCGTGCTGAACGTCGTTCGCGGTCGCCTACGAGTGGTGCCCAAGGCGCGGGAGGTTACAGCCAGTCCTACACACCCGGTCGCGGAGGCCCGCCGTCAGCCAATAAAGAGGTGATGATGCAGAGTATCCGAGAGTCATCGCAGCAAGACCGTCGCGTATACGTCGGCAATCTTTCTTACGATGTAAAGTGGCATCACTTGAAAGATTTCATGAGACAAGGTATGGCACGCGTGCGCGCTTCTCCAGCTCCGTTGCTAACTTTTTCGCAGCCGGAGAAGTCTTGTTCGCAGACGTTTTACTGCTCCCGAACGGAATGTCAAAGGTAATAACACACGATGGCTGGTTTTGTGCGTGTGATGGACGGTGGTTGACGGTTTTGGTCGGTGTAGGGATGTGGTATCGTTGAATATGCGACACGGGAGCAGGCCCAGAATGCCGTTACGACGCTCAGCAACCAAAACCTTATGGGTCGACTGGTTTACGTTCGCGAAGATCGAGAGGCCGAGCCTCGTTTCTCCAACCCCAACACCTCGCGCGGAGGCTTCGAAGGCGGCGGCATGCGCGGCGCATACGGCGGCGGTGGTGGCTTCGGCGGCGGTGGTGGTGGTGGCGGCGGCGGTGGTCCTCACGGTGGCTTTAAGCAAGTCTATGTCGCCAACGTTTGTTACTCTTTTCTTTTCCCCTTTCTCGCTGCTCGCTTACGCTAATACCGGTGTAGCTCCCGTACAATGTTGGCTGGCAGGATCTGAAGGACCTCTTTCGCCAAGCAGGTATGATCCATTTCCTTTGAATACTTCCGCATACTTCCGCGTAAGTTGCTGACACAGGCGTTAGCACATACCGGTTCTGTTCTGCGCGCAGATGTCCACATCGCTCCCGATGGTCGCCCCAAGGGCTCAGGCATTGTTGCGTTCGAAACTGTCGACGACGCTCGCAACGCCATCAATCAGTTCAATGGCTATGACTGGCAAGGCCGTAAGCTCGAGGTTCGCGAGGATCGCTTTGCCGGACCACCTGGTGGCGGCGGTGGATTTGGTGGCCGTGGCGGATTCGGCGGCGGATTCGGAGGTGGCCGTGGTGGTGGCTTCGGCGGCCGTGGCGGCTATGGAGGCGGCTTCGCTGGTCGCGGCGGATACGGCGGCGGTGGTGGTGGTGGTGGTCCACCAAGTGCGTTTGGTGGTGCTCCTGGCGCTGCCGGCTACGATGCTAACGCTGCGTCTAACCCACCCAACCCGTTCACGGACTTTGCGACTGCTGGTGGTGAACCAAGCAATCTCATTTATGTTCGCAATGTAAGCAAGCATCCGCGACCAGAAGTACAACCGCTAACAGAATCAGCTCCCGTGGTCCACCAGCAATGAAGATCTCGTAGAACTCTTCACCACTATCGGTAAGGTCGAGCGTGCAGAGATTCAGTACGAGCCTAACGGACGCTCTCGTGGCACCGGCGTTGTCGAGTTTGAGAAGCTTTCTGATGCCGAAACTGCTATTGGTAAGCCGCGTGGAAAAGCACACATATAATATCAGCTAACAGCCCACAGCCAAGTTCACCGGATACCAATACGGAGGCAGACCCCTTGGACTGAGCTATGTCCGCTACTCGAACCTCAACAACGGAGAAGCTATGGAGGGTACTGAGCCCACCGGTGCTCTGACGCAGGATCAGATCATGTGAAGCTGATCAGCAATGGAGGACATTCTGATTTCCATGAAAATGGTCAGCGAATCCTTGTCGAGTGCTTACGATACCTGCTCACATCTTGAGCGAGCTCGGTTAGGGAGGAGTTCTTATATTACATGTTTGCAGCATTTCGCGGCGAGACTGCTCCATGAAGGTGGATAATTAGCGGATCTGCAGGAGTCGTCAAAGGTGGATATGCGAATGGGAAAAATTTCTTTGCTGTACTTTATTAAAACTGCAAAGTTTTGGGATGTAGGACCAATTGACCAATGACATCCGTATATCTCGTCTCTAGCAAGACATGCCGTATAAATACTCATCGTGAGATGATGTTTACCGCAGTAACCTCATCATCCACTCGTATACGGCCCACTGGACGGCATTCACGACAAAGGCACGGACACTACATACACCAAATCCTTTGAAGAAAACGCCTATCCCTTCGAATTGGTAGGCACGCTTGGCAATCTCCAATGCCCCAATCTTAGTTGATTGCAGTCGAGATTGCAGCAAGGCGCGTTGCTCACCTTCAGCAGGTAGAGTATGCAGATGCTGTGTCTGAACTCTAGTCTTTACTACGTCCAGTGGGAATATAGACGCCCAAGTTACGATTCCTGCCAGGCCTCCACAAAGCAAAACTTTGACTGCCCTCATTCGATCGGTGTCGTCTGGGGAGCTCAGCGTCCGTTTACTACATTCATATGACCAGAAACTATCAACAATTAGCGGAGTGCAATCAAAGTTCCGTCGTTGAGAGTCTCACTAGAAACCGTATCCCACCGCGTCTCTCACGCTAGTTATGCCTCCTCCATGATACAATCCTCGTATGCCCTCGTCCCTCCATATGTTTTTTGTAATCGACCATGAACTGCTGTTCCCAATCGAGACTTGAGCTCTGCACTTGACCAGTTCGGTAGGTGCGGATACGACAAAAGTCGCAAGTCCGCCAGCTGCTCCCGCGCACCAGACCTTGAACAGGTGGGAGGGGATGCTAGGGTCTTCTGAGAGCAGGCCTAGGGCACGATTGTAGGTTACAAAAAGGATGGCATTGAGTGCACCGTAGCCGAGGATCGGTGCTGATGCACCTATTCTATGCGTATGAGAGTCAGGCCATGGGTTTTAATATGTACAGTGTAATGATGTGTGTTGTACTCACCCTTGACTAGAGTACCCGCTCGATCGAAGTGACCTCTGAAGCCATACGATGGCGACGCTGTGCCGGACTCTGGGCTGGACGCGATATTTCCGGCTTGGAGTCGTGTCTTGACGAGGTCAAGTGGGTTGCCGATGATAATGCCAACAGCACCGCTGAGGTAGCCGGCCCAAAAGTCTGCCGACATGTCTATTGAGGGACTAAGATGCAAACTCGAGCAGTCGAGATAGAAGGGCTCTAGTGGGGTGGGGTTGGCATCCGAGGCTCAAAGGAACTCTTGGGATCATCGTTCATTGGTGCGGTGCGAATTTAGGGGTCCAGAACTAAGATGCGGGTCGCCGCTCGAGCAGTTGATGGTACTCTACAACTGAGGTTTGATGAATTTTTGTTTCATGATCTCATCACGCTCTGAGACCGTTGATCACATAGAACGTTGATCACATGGATCCATGAGTGTCTCACCCCCGGTGCAAGTGCGCCACCGGCGCTAGCGCTCGTGAATCAGTACAACACGGGCCATATGAGGCTTAGATCGATCGGCCCAACCTAAGCTTGGGACCCCCGCCACCCGCACTCTACTTCACAAACACCGCAACCTTCGTTCTTCTCAATCTATCTCCAGCTTTTGTTACTCAACACACGTCTTTTCGAGCGCTCTCTCTGCTTGGAAGACCAACACATCGTACCAGGTTCACATACTCGATCATGCGAGGGCCACTGAAGATATTAATCCGACGAGACGCACACAGTACGTGTTCACCGCACATTCATCCGCTAGCTAGTACTGACCTGCATTGCAGCTATAACAACTCTCTAGCCCTTCCACAACTTCACCCCGATCGCTCCACCGCCATAGTCTCACCTCTGTGGGCTCTGCAACCGCTATGCCTTCGCACCCGATCGATACAGGCTGGGATTTCGGCCCTGTTTTGAATCTGATCGATTCAGACTTGCACGATATCGGCTCTCCGACGCTTTCTTCGACTCATCGGACATATCTTGATCTCTCGCAAAATAGTGAAGATGCGAAACGCAACAGGTTGGTCCGTCTGGGCAGCTTCAGCAATATATGGGAGGGATTAGGTGTCCCGGGCGTGTCGACGCCTTCGGCGCTTTCTCCTGTCGACCTAGTAGCCGAGGATTTCAGCTCCGATGACGCTTTGTTGCCTGCATCTACCAAAATTGGGAATGACGATAAAGTGGCACATTCAGATACTTCGAATACTGCAAGTGTCTGCGATTTTGATGGCCACCACGCTCCTTCAGCAATCGCGAGAGTTGGCAACGATATCGTAGCGAATCCGATGGTCGAAACGGCAGCTAAGACGTCAAATCGCTCCGACGAAGACCCAACTACTGGTTCCACAGCTGTCTGTGATAAGATCAACGGGGATAAGCCTGAGCACAATAGCATCGTTCTCGGTACCACCTCGCATTTAGAGAGTGAGGACGAAGTTACTGTTGATCCCTATGCCGGCATGACCAAGAAGGAACGTCACCAAGCGCGCCAGCGTGCAATGAAGCAGCAAAAAGCACAGAGAAAACTAGAAAAGAAAGAAAAAAATCGAGAGGAATGGAGAAAGAAATTTGGCAAGGGATCTAAAGCCGTAGCTGAACTAGCCATCAAGACTCCTGTTACCAAGGGTACCGCACCCGATCTATCTCCTGATAAGATACCTACGCGAGCTCGCTCTAATGTTGGCGCTATAATCAAGCCACCTAGTCCAGTGCAGCAGACTGGTTCAGGTGACTCTGGAGAAGAGACTGTCGCGCTGGATACTCGAAAAGGACCGACTATGGTGCCTGAGGCCCCTCTGCCTAATATCCCCAGTTCTCTGCCCATGGTTTCATCTTCAACGTTTACCCAGTCTACTGTAATTGGACTGGTTCCTCAGACTCCTCGAGCTCCAAGCATTACCGAGAAAGTTCATCCGTCAGCAAACCCGCCGCCGGTCTCCCAGTTGCAGTACCCGGCCTTGGATACGCCGGTTGTTTACTTTCAACAATATCCTTTGGGATTCTCTCCGTACGCTCCAGCCAACGGAGTCGTTCATCCACAGGCTATGCATCCCTCGATGCACGGTTTGGTCCCGCGAACAGTCCAACCTACTATCATACAACGTAGAAGCCAACCCGAGGCGGCCCGCCCAAGTGCCAAAACCCCAGTAACTCCTTCAAGACCTCCGAACACGATAACGATCAGACCTCAAGTAGACCGACATCTTCATTTTTTCACCCAGTTGATTCAGACATTTCCCGAGGATCGAAGATGGCTGGCTGCTCCAATGCAGTTGTGCAATGACAGTGCGGCCGTGGAAGGCATCCACGTCTTTGTTGACGCATCGAACATATTGATTGGCTACAAGGATAAACTCCGCATGACGCGCACTCACCGTTTCCCCATGTCTTTTGACAGTCTCGCTCTCCTAATGGAAAGGCGCCGTCCTGTTGCGAAGCGCGTGTACGCCGGCTCCCAGCGCGAAGCGGACCCCCTGCCCGAGGTCACGAAAGTCGTCGAGACTTCACGACTAGTCGGCTACGAGAACAACATAAAAGAACAGGTCTTCATCCGCCGCGAAGACACGGAAAAGCGCAAGTTCTTCAACGAGGTCAAGCGCGTCGGCTGGCAAGCCGCCCAGCAGCGTCGTGCAGGCAGTGGCAGCGACTCAGAAATGGGTCCTGCCGCCGCCGCCGTCACCACCCCGGCGACGCCCTCGGCCCCGAAATGGGTCGAGCAGGGCGTCGACGAGATCCTGCACTTAAAGATGTGCCAGAGCATCATTGACACGGAGGTTCCCACGACGATTGTGCTTGCTACGGGCGACGGCGCCGAGGCCGAGCACTCGGATGGGTTTTTGGCCCATGTCGAGCGCGCGCTGAAGAAGGGCTGGAAGGTCGAGCTCGTCAGCTGGAAATACACGACGAATGCCGGATACAGGAACAAGAAGTTTCGCGCCAGGTGGGGCGAGCAGTTCAAGAGCATTGAGCTGGACGATTATGTCGAGGCTTTGGTGGATACGCCTTGATGGGGTGGGCAGCTGGAAGAGTTGTCGTTGGGCTTCGGCCCCGAGTTTTTACTGCCTCGACTGTTTGTCTGCTTTTCTTTACGGACGACGTTCTTGGCATCGTGTCTATGGAGCATTTCAGAGCGAGGTATCGTGTGTTCTACAAGCGTTGTCGTTTGATGCATCATGCGAGCATTTGTCAGTTGATACCCATGAGCATACGGTTGTGTTCAGTATTCATCATCGTCCGGTCGTGTTCGGTATACTTCAGCATATGGTCGTGTTCGATATCCAAGAGCCTGCGGGCGTTGTTTGATATCATTTAGAACAAGGTGGTTTCCGACTTTTTAGCATTAGAATCGACTCTCCAGTCTCAAGCTGTATGGCTTATTAGCACTAGAATCAGAATCAACTCTCCAATCTCGAGCTTTCCGGCTTAAAATTATTAGAATCAACTCTCTACTTCTTCTGATACAATCACTGTCTATGGAGTACAATTTGGCATCTATCTACAACTGCCAGTTGAACGTTCGATAAACGCGTCTGGGTAGAATAAGTGCGCACTGCGTACGAAGTGGTCCGCCACGGACTTCCGTGGACTAAAACGCACAAGCCCACGGTCAGGTTCATTCGCTTGCCTT
The DNA here is from genome assembly GCA_011032825.1 of Massariosphaeria phaeospora. Lineage (NCBI taxonomy): Eukaryota > Fungi > Ascomycota > Dothideomycetes > Pleosporales > Massariosphaeria > Massariosphaeria phaeospora. The sequence continues at coordinate 421,566 of JAADJZ010000001.1, read as the reverse complement.
TGTCTCTTTGACCCCAACACAACAGAAGCCATCTTACACCAGGACACACAACACAACATGCAACCAAGCTACTTTCGCTCTCGTCGACCAACGCATCCTTTGTCCAGTGGCAACACATTCAAATCTTTCCGACGCCAGCCGGAAATGTTCCGGCGCCGACCCCGACTCCGATCCGACGATCGGGATCGAAAGACTCATCACTGATCAGCCCTCAGGTCAGGGTCAAGGGTTACGTTAGGCTGTCTGGCCTGTCCCGCTGCGCGTGTGCGCGGACCTCAGCGCGGTCAGCGTTAATTTAAACACCTGGGCAGCACGCGAGATACGGAGCGGATACGGGACCGCGCGTTCGAGTCATGCATGTGGTGGTTTCGTTTGATCTTGCGAGGCAAGAGGAGCGGGCGGTTTCGTATGGTACTATATGGAGGCCGTGTGTTGTACGACAGGAGAGTGTCAACCACGAGGCGGAGCTGGTGTCCACAAAGAGGAATCTGGCCTCGAGTCTAAACAGTGTGAAGGAGGCACACGCGCTCAGGAGGAGGCCATGTACCTTGTACGTTTAGCCTGTTAGAACTCACCCTTGGGCCTTAGCAATTCAGTCCTTTTTCTTTTGCAGATTAGATTTTTAAAGCTCGCAGTTTTTCGATCGGTTCGTCCGAAGACTCGTGCGAACCTTGGAGCGCGCCGGGTGGTTGGGCAGGGGAAATTGCGAATCTATCATTTTTGGTGCGACAAGTCTGCCGTGATCCGTCGAGGTTGGGCGCTAGACGTACCGGCGCCGGGCGTCGACGGAACCATGCCGCAAGGCGAGGTGCTTGCGAGAGGGCTTACTTCAGCGTTGGAAGAGCCTAGAGGAATCCTCAGGCTCGGGTCGGAGAAGCGACGGTGCGAAGACGGCGAGGCGCGGGAGCGGACTTACGAGCTGCCGGGGCCGTTGCTATCGCGGATGCTGACAGAGTGATGCGAATGCGAAGCGCTCTAAGCAGCATCAGGCGACAGGCTCGCAGCGCTTGAACGATGACTGTTGTCTGCACGCATGCGGGCGGGGCGCGGTGGTCTGGCAGTCAGGATAAGGCGTTGCGACGTTGAAGGACGAGCTTCAAGGTGCCGGTTCAGGTGCAGGGCGGGGTGTTTCGTGGGCCTGGGGGCTGAGAAGACGCCAGGATCGACGGCTGCGTGGTTCGTGGCTGACGGCTGCCAGCGTCGTCAAGTCGTCGTGCTGCGGTGAGGCTGAACGGCTTTGCGGAGAGGCACAGAGCCTAGAGGCTCGCACAGAGGCTCGTCTGTCGTCGTCAGGCTCGGTGGGTTTCGCGGCCGGAGGGTCGCGGCCGCCCGGCCTGCGGTGTGGTGCCTTAGCGGCCGTCCCTGACGCAGCGATGGCGTTGCTAGAGCCTACAGGTGGGTGCTGATGTCATGGGCAGGTCGCCAACGGCCACCACCGGCAACCGCGCCCGGGCAGTGGGCAGTGGCAGTGGGCAAACGGCAAACGGCAAACGGCAAACGGCAAACGGCAATGGGCATGGGCAGTCGGCGAGGCGCGGTGCCTCGTCTTCAGGCGGCCGTGGTGTGCGCTGCAGTGTGACGCCGCTTTGGGAAAGCGAAGAGTCGAGTCTGATAGACTGATAGCGACACCGCGCGGTAGGCAAGGGGGGGAGGCATCACGCGAGCGCCGTGTGGGTGCTGGCTGGGAGCTCAGTGCTGGCTGTTCAGCAGCTCAGAAATTGCAGAGTCGACGGCCACAGTCACCGCACGCGTCGATGGCCAGCAGCAGCCAGCAGCACGCACGCAGCAAGTGGTCCGGTCCGTGCAAACGAAATGAGCGCGCTGCGCTTGTCTGCCCCCTAGGCGCCGCGCCCCCCAGCGGTGGCCCTTTGGCCTTTGACCCCCCCCCCCCGGCCCGCCGTGGAAGGCTGCGGATGCGAGGCTTGCAAGCTTGCACTTCATAATCCGACCGCCCGCCGCCCCCCAGGACGCTTCTCTGCTGCTGCTGCTTTTGCCCGACTTGCCTCGCTCTCGTGCTCTCGTGCCTGCGACCGCCTCTGCCCCCAGCCTGCCTCTCGAGCGCCCCTGAGCCCGCCGTCGCCATCGCGTGCCTGTGTGCTCGCCCTGCCTCCTGCCGCCCGTGGTGCAAAGGGGAGCCTAGCTACCTCACCAGCTCAGGTCCGCCGTCACACACCCGCCCTTCGCGCGCACCGCATCGCACCATGACGAACAAAAGCTATCTCGCGTTTCTCGACACCTCGACCTCGGACATGTTGTCGCGCGCAACGGTGCCCGGCCTGGCTGCGCTGCCCAGCTTCGTCCCGCACCGCCTGCGCCGGAAATGGAGGGCGACGCGCTCGCGCATCCGCAGCAGGCAGTCTCCCACGTCATCCCTCGCCGGCCTCGACATGTCCTGCTCGCCCTCCGACACGCTGCGCTCGCTGCGGACGCACCCGTGGTCCATCTACGACGGCCAGTACCTCATTCTGGCCATCATCGCCATCTTCGTCTTGTGCATCAGCGAGGCCCCGGGGCCGTTTGTCAAGACGTTTGCCGCCGCGCTCCTCATGGGCGGTCTGGTGCTCCCGATAACCCGCCAGTTCCTCCTGCCATTACTCCCGCCTTTGACCTGGCTACTCCTATTCTCTAGCTGCAAGTACGTTGTCCTCCTTCCTACACGCCTACACTGCGCCACGTCCGCTCTCGTTTTATGCTCGTCACCACGAGACAAAGGCACGGCGCGGCGCAGCTCAGCTCGGGTCCTGGCATCAACCGTTACGAGCAGGTGCTAACCTTAGATGTCCAGATATATTCCCTCCGACTACCGACCTGCCATCTGGGTCCGCGTCCTCCCTGCCCTCGAGAATGTCATGTACGGCGCCAACCTGAGCAACATGCTCTCCGCTCACAAGCACACGGTTTTGGATATTCTGGCCTGGATACCCTACGGCCTCGTGCACTATGTCTCGCCCTTCATTGTCAGTGGCTGCATGTTCATCTGGGGTCCGCCCGGCACTCTCCCCATCTGGGCACGAGCATTCGGATACATGAACATCACCGCCGTCTTGATCCAGATCATGTTCCCGTGCTCCCCACCATGGTACGAAAACACGTACGGTCTAGCACCAGCCAATTACTCAATTCATGGCGATGCGGCGGGCTTGAAGGCCATTGACAAGCTGTTGGGGATCGACATGTACACATCGAATTTCCTCGCCTCCCCGATGGTATTCGGTGCATTCCCCTCGCTCCACTCCGGATGGGCGACATTAGAGGCACTCTTCATGGGGCATCTCTTCCCGAAATTGTTTCCCGTCTACATCTGCTATACCATGTGGCTGTGGTGGTCGACCATGTACTTCGCCCACCATTACGCTGTAGACCTCGTCGCTGGTAGCTTGCGTAAGTATCCACATTGACACACTTCAAATCATTATCTAATATCCCACAGTGGCCGGTGTTGCTTATTTCTGGGCACGAGCCAAGTTCCTGCCCCGTGTACAACCAGACAAAGAGTTCCGCTGGGACTACGACTATGTCGAAATTGGCGATGCCGAAGACCTCAGCTACAGCATGCTCGATATCTACGAAGAGTTCCAGCCGCAATCCGATTCTGAAGACTGGGCAAGTGGGTCGTCCTCATCCTACTCAACTGGCGGCCGGAGTCCCTCCAGTGGAGCCCGATCACCAACGGACGACGCACAAAGCCTGTGGGACGGCGAAACCGTCGGGTCTGACTCGGAACACCGATAGCCACCGATGCATCACTCTACTCATCCCTAAGAACGCATTTCACCTAGAGGTGACGGTAATGACGATTTCATGCATACAAAAGGAGTTTATTCAGCATTTCCAGCGAGCCATCAGTTTATCCTGGCATTAGCAAGAGCATCGCAAAACGGCGGGAGGCTCGGATTGCATTCTTCATGTTCACCACGGCCCTTGTGCCGTGGCCTATTCCGTTTTTTTTCTCTTGATACCCTGAGTCGGTCGCTTCTGTATTCTATAAGAGTACCGCTGTTGTACTTTTGCGCCACGTTCGCTCTCTTGGGCCCAGCTGCGGTTCGCCTCTTTGTCTCTCCAGGAGGCTGGGTACCTTGCATCAGAGGGGTTTTTGACATGTGTGGATGATCGTAGGAACGGTGTTGTTGGCGGCTTGACCTGTCTTGGAAGGGCGGTTGGCATGGAGATAGCGTGCTGGGAATGCCGCTGTGAATAATATTACTAGATAATGCTTAATGTAAAGCGGGGATGAAGGATATATACCTTTGGTGTTTTGCTGAAGGATCGGTGATGTGTAGAGCTCCGAAGAGCTCGCGGGAGACTGTTGTTACCCCGCCGCGTCGAGAGAACGACGGAGGTCTGCACTGCATGGCTTACTCTATATTATTGTGGCTGCCGCTGCCGATAAGCTTTGAACCTTCGCTGGCGGGTCGATTCAAACAACCCCCCTACGTGGTCCCGTTCGGATCGTCGCGGATAGAGAAGTGGACCGCGGGGGTCCAAAAAGGGTAACGAGGTAGGTTGGGAGGAATAGCTACCCCTCTTCGCGGCCGATTGAGCAGGTTTCCGAATTTGATTCTGGTGCCGCATGTTGGGGAGGAGCAGTGGTGGTGGTGGTGATGATAATCATGATATTGATGTGATGCGATTGGTTTTCATTTCGTTCAAGTCTTCATGTTCTGTTCTGTCTGTTTTGCCATGTTGCCGCACGGAAACCACCATGCAAGATTGACAGTAGCATTTTCATTGTGTAGATTCGCAGGCTGGAGTCTGCTTAAGAAACTTGGTGGGCAGGACGGAGGAGAGTGTGATGGGCCTGGGCTAATATATGTGAACAGCTGCGTTGGATGAGGAGATTGGGTGTCGTGAGACTATAAGGACATGTGAGCAGTTTCTCCTTTCTTTGCTCAGGGGCACGGGTATATAAGTCCCCCTCTCCTCTCTTCTCTTACTTTTCTTTTCTTCTTTACATCCATACGCATTTACTGCGAGCATACTAAAATTACAAGCTGCGGTATCTGATGCGGTGAGCGGTATCTGGCCTTCCAAAAGACACCATACAAATACAACATGTTTCAACTCTTGGTACACTGTTATCAAAAGGCTATAGTGTAGTAGTTTTCGACATTAAGGGGAAAGAAAACAGCAGTCAGTGTGGAAAAATGAGGTGTTGGATTGAAAAAGCATCACAAGTGGGACAGACAGACGTGTATAAAAGACTCTCCTTGTGCGCTATCCAAAATCTTCTACTCTCTCCCTGGAAATACTTGTGGACGGTGTAAAAACGCAGTCGTGCAGAAGCATGAGGGGCAGCTGCGAATGAAAACATGTGGAGAATGGCAGCGTTTCCACATACTCGTATCCGTGGATATCCAAAAATCGGAAAATATAACATGCATGGTGGAAGCAGCGTATTCGGAATTCGGAAAATTTCATCGTGGAGGCGGCATAGAAGGGGGAGTGGAGCGAAGATATACGACGGGAGTGGCTTCATATGATGTTCAAAGACATGGCCCTCTCCTGGCTGGCACCACAGCACAACGGCACTTGAAAATGCGCAGACCTACACCCGTATGTCTGCGAGACGCGGGATCCTGGAGCGGAACATAAACCTGAAAAAGGAAGACAGTCCGACCCCATGTATTTGGTGCAAGGCCGCGAGATTTCTTCCACTGAAATCCGAATCCGCACACTTGTATGTAGTACTCGCCTCCTCTCTCTAGGATACATATATAAGCCCATTCCAGGCTGTCCAACTGAAGTCTCCTTCGTCTTCACAAAATATAGTCACCAGATAGGGACTTACTAAAATGACCCAAGCTCTTCTGACATGTTTGGAATCCGGAAGCGAATCTGGAGCTCGGTGGATAGAGTTATAAAAAGCTATACTAGTCAGAAAAATGTTTGTTTTGGTTCCAGTTACCGAAAATCACTGCCAATTATGTCATGGCTGGGTGTACTGCGTAGAGAGAAGGATGATATCAGATAAAGTTAACTGAGGCGGCTGCATGGCTCTCCTGCTTTGTGCCTCTCGAAAAGATACGAGTTTCTGGCTGGCCGTCTGATACTTCGCCTTTCGACTACTACAGGAGCCGTGCATTACTGAATATCCATATGTACGATCCATGCTGCGCGGCTTTCGAGTTGCTCTAAAACATTACTCAGGACCGCCGCATGTCCCGGGATCCATCTGGCGAACTACACCAAGGATTCAACCAACTGTAAATTCCGCGAGATGGGTATCTGTGAGGACTAAAACTTGGGTTCACTGGACTCAATGACTGGATCTGAGGTCGAGTGGCTCGAAAGAATACAGGACCATGGTGCAATGGCGAGATAGTCGGAGATCGAGACCTCATCGACGAAGACTGAAAATGGGAGAACGGACCAGAAATGTTGTCTCTGTTCTCCCCGTCTCCGGAACAGGAGCAAAAGACCATTGAATGCTTTCGGAGACTATTGCATGTAGGACAATTCAATGAGCAGTTGGTCGGAAAGCGAGACTTCAAAAAGGGACCAATACAAGACAATGGCTGCTGTGGTGGTATAAGACTGTCACTTAGCGAATCCTTAAAAGAAAGATGAAAAAAAACGATGTTTGTTGTGTCTGCTCTCCCCCAGGCTAGGAAGAAAGCCCCGCAACTGAAACTGATGACTGCGAGACGTAGTCCAAAAGACACATACATATGAACATGAGGCCGCCAGTTGGACGGAAACCAAAATTTGAAAAGGGGACTGACTGGATGTACGAGAATTGCTGGTGCGATGGTATAAGATATAAAAATATATCCTACACCAATCATGACTCGTGTTGTGCGGAACAGGAAACAAGGACTACAAAATGCTATGTATGAGTTTCAGTCAGTTGGTGGAAAGACGATACCTATACTTCAAATGGAATTGGAAAAAGACAATGGGCCGCTGTAGTGTCATCAAATTGGCCGACCTCAAGTAGAATGAAAAGAAACGGCTAAAGGATCCGACTCATATTGTCTGTGCTCTCCCTGGACCAAGAAAAACGGATACCGGTTCCTCGATGACGGCGAGAACGGCTAGAAAAAACGACCGTCGCGGAAGTCTATGGCCGGGCTTCTCCATCCAGCGACATACCTATCGCCTCTCGCCCAGCTTCCCTCTTTCCCCATCTTAACGACTACACTTCCCAGGCACTTATAAACTATTACGATTCCTCGCAGATGAGAGACCGTATAAGTTGCTCTCAACACCTACCTACCCCCAAAGCCGTTATACAAGACATGCCCCGGAGCTCCAAAATCGTCTACCTTTTGCTGCCATGCGAGTCAGTGTTGGCGTTGTGTTGTTTCTCGAAATGAGCTTCTGCGCCCTCGATGAGTTGGATTGAGTAGGAAGAAGGGAAACGCGAAAACCTGTGGCTAGTATGTCTTATGGTAGCGTTCCGGCTCTGGTGTCTGCGCCCACTCTTTGATACCGATATAAAAACCAGTTTCGTTGGCGTATGCTATATCTCTACGACTCATTATAAACATCCCACCCATGGTCCAATGGTGGTGAAAGACCGTTAGTGTTGTCCATGACAATAAAACTCGAACTGTTAAGTTTCATGGGTGTACGCATCTCCAAAAGCAACCTAATGTAGCCCTGGGGAGATTCCGCCCTAGCCGGCCGGAAGATAACATCACTTGGTAGAAGATTTTTGCATGGAGGTAGACTTCTGAAACCCTCCATATACAAACCTTCTTTCCCTCCGTGGGCGCACATACAAGCTCCCTCCTGTCCTACCCAGGTCTCAGGCTTCATTCTCTTCCACGACAGCAAACCCTTACTCACAAAACGCTTCTACTCAGCTCTATGTGAGGCTTCGGTCTGGAACAGCTAGAATGGGCATAGCTTTGGTCGCCAGAAGTATTTCTGGACTATCCTTATGGGAAAAGATTGTAGGATTTGAGACTGAGAAGACTCAGAAGGGCCTGTATGGCGAAAGAGCAAGCGAGAGGGTGTGGTGTGGCGTTGTGTTTCTAGCTATATGGTTCGTATTTCCTGGCTGTGTAACGTGTTAGAGCTACCGAAACCTCGATACACTGTATACGAATCCAGAAGTGTTGATTCTGGAGGATGTGACTCATGGCGTGTTTTTGGACCTCCGAGGGATGTTACTATGGTAGAAGGAAGGACTGCTTCGGCCAACACAGATTCTGTCGTATAATCAAAACCTTTTTTATCTTCAGCTCTTACAAATGCTTTTTGCACCTCATTTCCAACTAACGCTCCACGTCTGCTCCCCACGTCGGAACGGCACTACATCGACACTTACACCGTCCTTCCTCAGCACATCTACGATATCCTCTCCCCCCCTCTTCAGCACGATTCGTTCTCCCCTTGTCTCCTCAGCACCATAGAATCCACGGCCCCAACCCCCCAAAAATCCCTCAAGCACCTCCTGCGACACATCCCCCTCAGCCAACACGCCCCGCTCAACGCCCTTCTCCAATGCATCGAGTACCAGGCCCACCGCATACGGCTGCGTAAACACACCCGCAGCAATCTTATCCTCACCCCTCTTCTTCCTGCTATCGTGCGGCGCAGAGTCCGTACCGAGGAAGAAGCGCCCCTGGCTCGAAACCACGGCTTTGAGCAGCGCGTCGCGGTCCTCGGGCGTCTTGGCCACGGGCTTGCAGAAACAGAAGGGGTCGCCGGCCCAGTCGTCGATGATGAGGGAGAGGTGGTGTGCGGTGATGGTGCCGGCGACGGTGGGGCCGCAGGCGCGGACGGCGGCGAGAGCAGCGGCTGTGCTGCAGTGCTCGAGGATAATGCGTAGGTTTGGGAAGCGTTCGTGGAGGGCTTTGAAGGTTGGTAGGAAGGCTGGTTCGGCGTTGAGGATTGTGATGGCTGGTGTCGGGACGTCGTCCTTCGTGGTGGTCGATGAGGGGGCGTGTGTTGGGGTTGAGGGGACTTCGCCGTGTAGATTGAGGACCATGTTCTGCTTTTCCATCTCGGCAAAGACCGGGTAGAAGGTAGCGTAGTCGACGACGCCGGACGACGAGTTCTTTGACGCTGCATGTCAACCATATGTCATGGCAATTGGAGCGGGACGCTTACGGTCGTCACGCCGGCTGGATACGACTTCACACCTGTGATACCTGCTTTCTTTGCTTCGCGGATGACCTCAGGGGTGATGGATTCATGGAGATAGAGAGACATGAGATAGTCGACGCTGGGGTCGATAGCTTTTAGGCGATCGCGGTACTCGAGGCATTGTTGGATGGTTGTGATAGGCGGAACGAGGTTAGGCTGACTTTGAGTTAATCATACGGCTCCGACCTGGCTTTGAAAAGTATGAGAGAAAAGCGTAGATACTGGGAATGCTCTTCGCGTGTGGTAGAAACAACGATTTGCCATCAATAGATGACCAGGGAGCGTCTCTTGTTACTTAATTCTCTTTATAATGCGACGAAAGCGAATAGAAATTACTGGACCCTTCAAATACACTAATATATCATTGAAAGGAGAGACTGTCGTACTTACCATAACATACACCTGATTCACCCCACCCCGTCGAATAGTGGGGGTAACCAGCTGCGACATTTCGCCATCCCTCAAGTGCACATGAGCATCAAACGCCGCCGGCAGCTCGATCTCGTTCACGCTTCGTAGCTTCATCCTACTAATCAATGTTGAAGTGAGTGGTTTCACAGCGGTCGTGTTAGGGAGCCGAATGTGAGAAAACAGGTGCATTTTCTCTAGTGCTAGAACTAGTCTGAATTCGGAAGTGGCAGCCAAACAAGGCGTACGCGCTGCGATTCTCAATATCAGGATATCAGAACGAGTTGGCTATCTATAAAAGTATAAGGGAGATGCGTAGCGAAAGGAGCCTATATTGTTCGCTGAAAACGCTGGGTGATGCAAAAGCTCAAGGCAAAAGCCACTGTAGCAAGCAAGATTCTGATGCCCGTCTATATAATGCCATAAAGCAGATGTCATCCTCTGACAGATGAAGTTGCAGCGGAGATTTCGACCCGTGTATGGGTAGATGCACCACGATTCACCTGTCTCTTAACCTCATTCTCCAGCCGGTTTCTTCAGGATCCTTTCCGGGACCTTATTCCATTCTGCCGGTGTATACTCAGGTGCCCCTCCTGATTGTCTTGTCCGCCGCGAACCCAGACATTCAACAGAAGGTGCCCTCTTATTTCGAACTGTCTCTGTCCTAAGATGCTGACGAGAAGCTGGAGCAGACTCAGGGGCTACAACCGGAGCTGGTTGTTCAGTCTGTTTCACTCGCTTCAATCGAAGCGGTTCTTCGGTGGTCTCCTCATTCTCCCTACTTCGCTTTCGGTTCGATGACAACACACCAACTAGAGACTTGGGCACTCTAGACAGTATGCTTGTAATAGTTCGGGACGCGGTAGCTTGTTGAGTAGAGACAGCGAATGAGGATGGTACTCTAACGCTAATGACAGACGCTGTACTAGTAGATGACGTGGGGCGCTCATATTCCTCTCGAGCGTTATGTAGGGGGGACTCATCGTCCCGGCTGTCATTGGGGGAGCTTGTCCGAGTTTGCCGCTCACGAGCTTGACGAAGTGCCAAACCTAAAGCCAAGGCGACCTGTCGATCAACTCCGTTTCCTATTATGCGCCATTGCTCTGATAGAGATCCCACGAGCACCTCGTGGTCCGGAATCGCCTGGGTTCGTCTGGCCTCCTGGATCGTGATTGTGCGATGTTCATCCCAGTGAATGACAGCATCGCCCCTCGAATCTTGAGGACTGACTTTAGTTTTGATGGTTGGAATCAAGCCCGCTCGATTAATTCTTCGATACGCTTTTCCAATTTCCCGCCAATTCTTGCGGAGACTCTGTGGCATTTGTCCAAGTTTTATGGCCTCAGCGTATCCCTGACCGGCCGGTTGCGTAGGGATGTGTTCTGTTAAGTAGCGGTCATGACGACTCATGGGTCCGGATAGTCTGTGGTCCGGAAATGGGACGCATGACTGAACATGTCCATTTCCAATGATAGGGAGATCGCCTGTAACGTCTCCCGCTGTGACGTATTGGAACGGTGTAGCGTATCTTTCGCGTTCACCGAAGCGGAGGCCATTCGATAGTCTTCCAAGGCTCCTACCCACAACATGGTCAGGGTGGCTGTGGGTATGCCATGGCTGGATGATTGGGGGTAGTCCTGGTGCAGCAATCGAAATGAACAAACGGGATCTTCGTTGAGCGCTCCCATAGCTCCATGAATCCATGATCCACTGATTGACCTGGTAGCCAAGAGCAACCAAACACCCAATGATTTGGGCCAGAACTTGTTCCTTTTCGTAACCTTTACGTGTGACAGACATGTGCACGACGTTTTCCAAGATGGCATACTCTGGTCGATACACGTCAACGAAAGAACAAAATGTTGTGACGTGAGAAGCGTTTCGTAGTGACTCAGGGCTCCTCCAGTCTTGTTGCATACTAGAGAATCCAGGACATGGGCTTCCTGCAGCCAGAAACTGTACTTCGCTTATGCAAGCAAGGGCTTTCTTGGTATTTCCAGCTAATACCGCCTTGAGGTAATCATCAACTGAGCCACAATACGGGTTCATTGCATTTGCATTCTGAGCGCTCGAATTCGCGTGCTGAGTATGGATGGCCTCTGGACTTATGTCGATTGCAGTCCGGAATTCGACAGCTCCACCTTCCTCTAGACCTCTGTCAAAATTCCCTCCCCCGCTAAAGATGCTGAGGCCAGTTAGTTTCCGAAGGGAAGATCCTTCGTCATAATTGGGGCCCTGGTTGATATCTGTAGGAGCCCATGCTATAAATGCGAGCTTAGTTCCGTCATTGTCCAGCTCCATAGAGAGGATCCATAAATCGCCGTTGCCTCTTCGGTTATAAGGCACGGGAATCCTGTTTGAAAGCACCTGGTCTTTCCGGAAATACCTTACATGACATGCTCGGTCAGCGGCGAGGCGTTTCGTAGCCACGGTGTACACCTGGTTTGTCAATACAAGCTCATTGTCGAGCACGTCTTTCTCATGCCGACCAGCAAAGCTGTGACAGGCTTCTTTCAGCCGCAACAGCCTTCGCAATGTAATCTCGTCGGTGGCCTTGTCGATGCGATGAACAATGGCTGGCTCCAAGCCATCTCGCCCCTTCCGAACGTAAACGCAGTCCCCACGATGAAACCTATCGATTGGATTTGCCTTCGTCTTGTTGCACTCGCATTGAAGATCTGTTCTATCGAGAGTGACAAAAGCGCCTTCTTGAGTAATATATTTTTGACGTATAAAGAAGTCTTTCTTGGTGTTGAGGGTTATCGGGCACCAGTCCACCGTATAGAGTTGAGCTACATCAGTCGACAAGATCTCAGACTCGGTGCAGTTGCAGTTATCAGAGAAAAACAACTCCTTAGGATAAGGGTACTTTGTTGTCGAGATGGTGGTATCGCCAGGTCGATAAAGCCATAGAACAATGAGTTTGACTCTATCGTCATCTAATGGTTCGATCCGCTGGATGTATGCTGGCCAATATTGGTCTACCGACCCCCAGGTGTCTATCTCTTTCTCACTCGGTTGTACTCCAACGATGTCACCCGCTTTTAACGAGTCCATCTGCCAGTGTCTCTTTTTGTTTGGCGCATCATAAAGCTTCGGCGCATCATAAGATTGGGCTGTTGCTCTAGCAAAACCCATCGCGACTTTGCGTTGTTTTCGTCGGACACGGACAGTCTCAGTGGGCGCCATTTCCTTTAAATTACCGCCGAAGTACATGGCCTTGAAGCACTCGTAGACGAAGGGAGTGGCGATCGTCTTCTGGCAGATGAGCGGCTGCTGACTGAAGACGTGCCTGTCCGCTTTCATGCACTCAGCCCAAATCCGGTGAGCAAGTAGTGCTTTGGAGTTCGATAAGTGAAAAGCTTGATAGTGCATATAATCTCCATAGGCGTGAAAGGCTACTCGAAAATCTGTCTTGCCAAAGGCGTTTAGCCACTTTTGAAGCTTAGGATGCCGTCGGAAGCGGGCACTGAGCCATGTATAGAAGGTGGTCCTGAAATCCTCAAGACGGACATTGATTTCTGGATCTCTCGTGCTCATGAAGTCGAGAACGTGCTTGCCGAATGTGGCAATCCATTGGAACGGCTCGTGGAAACGTCGATAGTGAATGCAAGGATCCTTGAGCCTGTACCAGATGTCGTACGTGTCATCCCCGTGGGCACACGCAGTCTGAATGTATGTCGTGGTACCCGGGTCAATATCGTCGTCATAGCCTTCAACAGAATAATCTTTGACTGTCGCAAGTTCAATGTAATAGCGGACACCACCGATAGAGAGAAAGCCATTGACCGAAAGATCCCGATATTGATGTATAGATGTGAGTTCGTAACCGCGTTTCGCATTGCTAGGGGACCTGAAAATCTCGAACTGGTCTAGGTCTGCGATGAGGATCTCCTTTTTAGCGGCGTAGTCTTCAAAAGTGACAGGTGTCTGGTCATCTCGGGTTGTCCATTCGCCCTAGAAGAGTCAGTCGACACACTTGTATGTATATGTTTATGCTACCTTCAAGCCTTCCAACGCCTCTCGTTCAGATACGACAGGCTGTGGCGGTAACCAGTTCGTTGCGTGTGAACTCGCGTAGTCCGCCGGTTTGGGTCTGACTTGGATTTGCGGCTTCAGATTTGGCAGTGGAATTGAGCCATTGTTGATCTTCATTTCGTTGCCGCTGCGCACACAAGCTAAAGCGCGATTCTTCCTGTCGTCGTGGCCGATTCGCAAAAATGTATTTCGGTCGTGTGGTCGAGGGTGAGGTAAAGCGCAAAGAGATTTAACGTATCACGACGCGTCTCTAGGCAGCCATAGCGGTTCAGGTAACGGTAAAGGCAGTCCACCAGGTGGTAGCTAATATTCGTGCTAGGAGGATGGTGCCCGCATCTAGGTGGTATTTCGTAGAGGGGAATATGGTGCGCAACGGCCACTAGCAGCGCTCGGATCCAGAGCTTGCAGGTGGTGGATGTTCCTGACCAGGCGTAGGCGTGGGGCGCGTGGGGTGCGCGTTGCGACGTAGAGCGAGCGGGCGGTAAGAAGAACCGTGTGTCTGCGGTCGAGGGGAAAAGCTTGTGGCGTACTCGAGCAACCGGGTCGTCGACCGTTGAGAGCGGGTGTGTCGTGAGTGAGGTAAAGGCACCTACAATACTCCGTAGCGTACATAGCTGCATTGTGGCCTCGCGAGGTAAGGGCCTCGACCCCCAGCCACCCATTGTGCAGGGGTGTCAGTTGTTGAAGGCGTGGTAAATCGATTTTGTTATATACGGGAGTACGGAGTAAAGTAGAGAGATATAATGGTATATGTTTACATCAGAATGCTAGGTAGAATGGCTCCTGGTGGCTCCGGAGTACAGCTTGGAGCGGGCATCTTGATTTATCCATGAAACGCGTGCGCGTGGCGTGGCCACGTGAGCGGCAAGCGGCCGCCGAGCAAAACCGCGCCTGGCCGCTATGTATAACGATGCCAACATCTGGAAACTGATTATGAAACTTGCACATTTGAGGTCTATATACGAAAGCCCTATATCCATAATATCCATGCCTGATTTTGATGCACAATCCTTTGCTCCTTATCCAAGAGACCAACGCTGGAACAAACCCGCAAGCCGTATCAATCATTCTTCGGAGCATAATCCCAGATGCGACTCGAGTCGTAGTTTTCCATCTCCTCGGCCCTATTCTTTGGGTCCTCGCCCCTCTTGGTCGCCTCGACTCGTTTGGTATTCAACCACCGATCCATGACGTTGATTATGCTCTTCAGCTCCTCGATGCGCGCCTTCTGAGTCTCATTCCATTCCAGGGGCTTCATTTCCTTGTCCGCATCTTCCTTCTTCTTGTTGAACACTTCTAGTTCCACGAATAGCTTGTTGCGCTCATCCTGCTTCGCGAAGTACTCTTCGAAGTTGGCGCGCCCACCGAAGCAGAAACCGTAGCCGTCGCAGTAGCAGGAGTTCATTGCGGGACAGTACACTTCGTGACCCGTGAAGATATAGTGCCAGATGTACTCGAAGATGCGGCCTGAGAACTGGTCATCTATGGCTGTGTTCAGCAGCCACTTTCGGTAGTGCTGGTATCGGGCGAGAGGCACGTCTCGTATTCTGTCTCGGCTGACGGCGAACTGCGCGCAGCATATTCCTGATATAGTGGGTGGTATAGGCGCACCCGGATGTATCTCCTCCCAGACCTGTCTCCGCCAGTATATCTCTTCCGGTTTGTGGAAGAAGTCAAAGTCGCCGCCAGGACGGTCCATGTGTATCCAATCTGGACAGCCAGGGTCGTGATGGCATCGCACATTCATATATCCGAGGCGCGCGACGCGATCGTGGTTCAGGCGCTTGATCATTTGTACCGAGTCGAGTCCCATGAGCATGTTGTTGTGCCAGGCTTTTCGGTGGGCGTGCATGAAGAGGATCGTGTCGGGGAGGGCATCGTAGTGGTCAATTATGTAGGAAAGATAGACCTAGATTGCAAACATGAATCAGCGTCGCAGCTCGCACAAGGAATGTTTGTAAATGTATCCAGACATACCATAGCCTCGCGACCCTTATTCTTCGGAACCTTGTTCTCCGCGTTTGGATTGTCTACTTCATAGATCACAATCGGCGAATCGGGCAGGTCTTTCTCCATCCAACCCAAATCCTCCTTGACTGTCTTAGGCACCACGATCACATGGCTGTAGTTGGTTCCCGGCGGTTTCGCGAGCCCTTCCGTGTAGTGCAACGGAATGCTAAAATCGAGCGGATCGCCGCGCACGGGTCGGTACCTCGTTGTATCTGGATACTGAGGCTGCTGGGCGAGTCGGAGATACCATAATCCTAGGACCAGCAGAAGCGCAACCAAGACGAGGCTGTAGGCACGGGGGGGTCCGGCGAGCATATTCGTGGAACCGAACCGCGTTGGTAGTAATTTCACGGCGGGGTATCGGGAATCAGCGATCTGACCATGGTCGTGAAAATGTCGACTGTTTGCTTCTCGGGGCAGCTGCGGCTGTCACTGAATGGTGTTGGGGTGAACTTTGGAAAGCGCTCGGAAACAAAGACGCGTCAGGTTGCGGTTGATCTGTTTCATGCCGACCAAGCTGCCGGGAAGCCATCCATGCCCAAAATCGCTCCCGATCTCAGGAGTCACCAACCACGAACAACACTCACGCCATGTATGACTCTAGCGACGACCGATTTCACCGACATGGAAAGGGTTCACCCAAAGCTGCACTATTGCTTCTTCACTATTTCGCCGGAGAACCTGTAAACTGAGGGTTTTTTCAAGCAAGCTACATGCAGGCGCGATAACATTTATAGTGCAGGACCTGCTCTAAGACTAACTCACGACAAATACCATCTATCTGGCTCAACAAAGCTCAAACACCAGAAAATATACCCATGGCTAAAGTATAAGCTCTGCAAAGTAGTTTTTAGCCAGCAAGGAGAGTTCTTCCGAGCTCTTATCAAACTCTTGCTATTAGTCTTTCAGGCACATTGTTGCTTAACCTTCTTCTTTTCCATTGCTAGCTGAGCCACTTTGCAGGATATTTACCACGACAATATCCAAAAGTTCTGAACAGTCGCCTCGCTCGCCGTTCAGCACCGTGCCCCAACCACGCACGCCGCCAAATCCGCAACCTTAACTGCTAGCAAACGCACAAGATCCCAAATCGCGCTTCTCAGCCTTGACATGCGGCGAAATATCAAAGTCGAAGATATCGATCGGAACGCCCATAGTCGTGCACGCATTCGGTATATCAACAATACCCGCGATATGGCCCTGGATCGGCGCACACGACAGCAGCAGATAGATCTGATAGTCGTTATACCCTGTCCATTGTAAGAATACTGTATGCGCACGTCTTCTCCGGTTCGCAAAGCTTACCATATCTCCTCAGATACTCGATCGCGCGTAGTGAAGTCTGTCGATAGGCCACCGTCGCATCCATGTAATGCTGCTTGCCGTGCTCGTCGACCGAAAACCCCTCGAAGTAAATGTAGCGCCCGGGTCCGAATTGTGGTTCGACGGGTCCTGGGACGTAAATGGGGCTCTTTGTGCCCAGCTGTTCCATCCCGTCCTTCATCAGAGTAAACTTGCACGTGATCACGCCCGCCATCTCAATCGCGCCGCAGAACGAAATCTCCCCATCCCCTTGGCTGAAATGAAGGTCACCTACGCTGAATTTAGCCCCTTTGACGAGGACAGGTAGATATACCTTGCTGCCTCGAGAGAGCCGAGATATATCACAGTTCCCTCCGTGCTCGGGCCGCCCAGGGATGGTCCGTGCGCCCTCCTTGCCTACTTTCTCTTTCAAATCTGCATCTGCGCTTCCAGCGTGTACATTCCGTGGTTGAGGTGGCTCAGCGACGACACGGTTCATGTGTGAGCAGGCTTCGATGAGGTCCCCTTCACGCTTGTTCCAGGTGGCCAGGACCTCGTGAGAGGGCGCGCAACCTAGAATCCCGGGATGGATGAGACCGGCAAAGCGAACGCCCGGTATGTGTCGAGACGAGCAGAAAATACCCTCAAAGTCCCATATGGCTTTGGCCGGTTTCGGATAGATCTCATCCAGAAACCCACCTCCGTTCTCCTTGGAAAAGACGCCGGTAAACCCCCAAGGCTGCTCCTGCATAGGTTGTACATCCTGTATCTCGACCACAAGTATGTCTCCTGGCTCTGCAGTCTCGATGTCGAAGGGTCCGGTAAGATAGTGAATCTTAGTCAAATCTACGTCTCGCACGTCATCCGCAGAGTCGTTATTTCCGATCTGGCCACCCGTCCAATCTACACACTCGATCTTGACAACTTCTCCATTCTTGATAGTCCCGGTGGAAGGAACTGACGCACATTTTTAGTACAGAAACAGGAGCATGTGTGGGATGCAAACCGTCGGGATGCCAGCGGTTCTGTGGTCAGAGGTTAGAGACGAGTCCCACATAGCATTATGGTAGGCAACTTACATGAAGACAATCTTGCTCAGCTGCAGGTGTATCCAACGACACCTTTGCAGCGTACCGGATCCCTTGTTTACCCATTTTTAAAGTATGTATATCAAGTCCTGTAGAGTATGGGTGTGTGGGTGATCGAAGGTAGAAGGACACGAACAAGTCACTTCATCACCTCGGAAGTATGTCACTAGATATACCAACGGGTTGGTAGACGCGCGCGGGGGAACCAATCTCCCAATAATCAATTGATAACCCCATTGCTAGTCTCCGTGGAGCCAATACCGAAACATGACGAAGTGCGGTACAGGGTGACGATAAGCTGGAGATAAAACGCAAGAGCTCTTACGTAGCGTCGGAAGCTCTGTGCTGCTGCAAATAGCAGCGCGAGCAGGATAGGTTAACCCCACACCCACTGCGGGGTACAGGCAGGTCTCTCAGATTGAGCATCATCATGCAGCGCCCGCGCGCTTTACGGCCCTTTGTGCGTGTTCTTTGACCCTTTTCAGCATTACATCCATAGGGTTATCATGTTCCGTGCTAGTGGCGAATCTTCGTTACTCCGTCATGCCAATCATCCAGGCCACCGCGCTATGTCGCTGTCATCGGTAGCTTCAGCTGAACTGCTTGCGTGGCGTCTGGCGCACGTCAGATTGATGTTTCGGCTCGTGCATTTCGATGTTGAACGCATCTAGTTTCTCCCATGGCAGGTTCAAGAACTCGTGTTTGTTCTTCCAGCGCAATGACTCGTTTTTGAACTCTTCGGCTTTTGACGGATCAGGTGGTGGATCGGTGATCTTGGTGATGAGATAGGCAGTAGACGCTTCAGCGAGGCCGTAAATCAGTACTCCAAAAAGTGGAATCTTGACGAACACGAAGAAACCTAGCCCGAAGCCGAATAAAACGCCTGCCCTATCCTTGAACCACAACTTCTTCTGTTCCTTGGAGTATCGGACACGCGCGAAGTACGGTTGGAGCTGGGTAGGTGTCAGTTTTGAAAACTTGAGATGATACTTAATGCACTTACTAGCTCACGCATGAGTGTCCTAGACGAGAAGTAGGACTGGAGGAACAAGACTAGATACTTCCGTGGCAAGAACAGAGAAACACCAAATATGACTAAAGCTGGTTGGGTTCCCACAGCACCGCTGAACGTATAGAAACTCGCAGCCGGAAGTACGAAACGGCCAACATAGGGCACGTACGAGAGGGTTACCACAGCCAGTGAAATGCCGGCTTTCCGGCTATACTTGGAAACAAGAACCGTAAGAGCCTTCTTTAGAGCTGATTTTGGTTTGTCTTCCTTCGGACCGTGGTTGGGATACATGTGCAGATTCGGATAGTAGAGGGCGCGCAGGTTGTGAGGATCTTCCGTCTTGTGCTTTTGAATGTATGTTTGGTCTACCCAGCGAAGGGAATCCATGAAGCTGCATTGATATCAGTATGATAGATGGCTGCAAGCAGGGAGGTCGTACGTTTGGTCGAGTGTTGGCGTGATATAGCGCATGAGCGTCATGAGGAAGAATGGAAGCTGGAGGACGGAGTTTTCGAAGAAATGCAATCCCTTTGTGACATCGTCGTCCCACTGTGCGTGGTCCATGTTTACGAAGAGTGCCAGAATCCATAGCAGTAGCCGGACGCCGATTATCTAGCGAGTGTGTATCAGCCTCCACTTCCAGATAATACGTTATGTGGATTGCCAACAGAGACGTACGGGAACCGCGACAAGAAGGCGAATAGCGACACCGGCAGCAACAGCTATGGCCGCCTGTCGGTAGTGGGTGGAGGTTAAGAGGTCGGGGTTCTGGAGAGCGCGGTGGACTGCGGATGTGCGTGAGCATGGCTTCGCGGATGCAGCAAGTGGGCAAGAAAGCCATACCGCCGACCAGGGTTAGCTGCATCCCCCTGAGGATGGCATTTTGGTCAAAATTAGACATGACGGCGTGCCCTCGTGGAAGGTCGGATTGTGAAGACCAGGAATGTCAATAGATAATTCAGAAGCGGTGGAAAGCAGTGCGGACGACGGGCATGCTGGACTGCACGACGGCCAATGACGTACGCTGGACAAGCGCCCTGCAGCCGCGGCGGTACCTGCTTTGGTGACGCCCCGACGTGTTTACTACGTTCCCACGCGTAAACACCACATTTGATAGTCGATAGTGGTTTGCACGGGTAGAGGAGCTCGGCAGGACAGACGACCGACGACGATCAGAGTGCAGCACGTCTGCAAGGTTGGGCTGGCCAGTACTCCGCACGCCGCCTGATGTGAGCTGGGCCGGTGATCGCCCATGGCGAAACACAGGCGGCATTCTTGGCGGCCGCATCATGCTAAGCGTTCCCCAGCTCCCCCAGCTTCGACCTCCACCGCGCCATTGCACAGCCCTCGCACCACCGCTGCCGCCCTCGCCAACTGTACACACGGCGTTGCGCTTCCAGGCTACCTACTCTCATCCTGGCCTCACTGGGACTGCCATGTCTGTCTGAGCCGTCCGCCATGTCGTTGTCGTCGCCCGCCGCCGCTCGCAGCCCGGAGCTTGCGCCGCCCGCATCCTCGCACATCCGCCGCTCGTTCACGCTCCCCGCGCGCACCGCGAACAGACCAAGAGTTTCTCCGCCACCCTCGAGCAGCGCCGATGGCATAGAGACGCTATTCACCCACACCTCCACCAAGATCGTTTCTTTCACGGCCCCTGGCCCCTCTCCACAGTCTGCGACGTCGCGCCGGGACAGCGCCAGCGCCAGCGGCGACAACACTTCGGCAGACCCGATTCCGTGGAGGTCAGCTACAGAGCGCACTCTGGCAGTCGGTTCGTGACCTCATTCCCGCTGAAAGACGCATCTTGCTAACACAGAACAAAGGCGTCCTTCGAATCTATCGCGTGACCTCTTCCAATGTCTCCTTCCTGAACTCTGGAAGCCTCCTGCACACCATCTTCCCCAAATCGCAATGCTGGTGCGTCGATCCGGAATCGATATTTGTGTTGCGCATCCGGCAAGACTCGTACTATCGGATCGAACTGCCCTACGAGTCGGACGAGGACAAGCAGAAGGCACAGGAGTTCAAGGCTGTGCTCGCCCAGGTTCTACAGTACGAAAGAACAACATGTCCATTCACAAGGAGGTTCGAGGTCCAGTTGCCGGAGCGGCCGAAGACACCGCCTCGCCGGCTGCCAAAGAAAGCCCCAGAAAAAGCGAAGAAGTGGCTGTTTGACAAGGCATGGGTACCCGAAGTAACCCGGCGACCCTCAATGCCAATCTTGAAAGGATCAAGATCTGGCAATACGTCTTCGCATGAAGAAGATGACCGCTCGAACGTCGATACTGACCTGTCAGAAGCAGTGCCAGAGTCACCCGTGACGGTCCTGAAAAACCCCCCAGCAAAACCACTACCTATGCGGTTGGTTTTGGAACCAGCGAAGCTTCTCCAAGGTATACGCTCAGTCACAGCGCCAATGGGAGTTGTGTCGGCGTCCAATGTAGCCGCTGTTTCCGAGTCCTCTCGATCGCCTGTAGATGTAGATCAAGTGGGAGTGGAAGGAGAGCCCGAGCAGTCAGCGGAAACCGCCAGTCTCATGTCCAGCGCAGACTCCTTCTATTCTCTCGAAACAGTTGGTCAACCTAGCCCGTCTCCGCCATACCTAGACGCCGAGGCTGAGCTCATGAATCCTTGGACAAGTCAGCTTAGCCTGCTCCAAGAACAGAATCAAGAATCAAGAAGCCGTAGTCGTCACAGTCGTGAGATCTCCGAAGCAACGGTACAGGCAACTTCTGCGGATAATGTTGACTCGTCTCTTCCGGTAACGCCTACAATGGACGTCCCTTCCACACCATCCATCAACGTCCACCTCTCATCCGCCCCTTCAACACCGCCCCTCATAAGCGATTCAGATGAGGATACCCTTGATCCCTCATTCTTAGATGTTGCCACACCGCCAGACAACATCCGAATGGAGAGGCTTACGGGTACGTCTCAAAGGCGGCCCTTCTCCCCCATGCCACAGCCACAGAATCTATTCCGGCCCTCACCACAAGCCGGCATCGGAAAGCAGTTCACAGCGGCGTTGATCCGCAAAACCTACGAGCTTGTGCTAGGACCTCCCGCGCATCTCGTATCGCTGATGCTACGCATTGCAGCGAAGATTTCGAACGGTGCGTTGAGCTTCAGTACTTACCGTGTCCGCGACACCAGCGAGAAGATCCCCTGCTCATGGGAGTCTGACGAGGACGAGTGGCAAGAGGAGGACGATTTCGGCATCCCGCTGAGCAATCTCGAGGGGTCGAATTTCCGAAGGAGAGTTTTCTCGGGCGAACTCGATTGAATACCTACGGGTCCCGTCTATTGCATTTGATGATGCCAGGCGTTATGGTTGCATCTTGCCCAGGTTGGGGGCTGGAGTCTTGTGGGTTCATAGGCTCTGTAAGTGGTACGATGTTACGGCTTTTGGTACTTTATTGTAATATCATGGCATGTTCGGAGTCTTCGGTCTTGACTGTGTCAAGCGGCTGGCTGTACTTTTTTCTTGAAGATGTCTTCATATGCATATGGAACACTTGAGGCGCCTCCAATGCGTATTGCAGGTCATCATATCCGTCCACTGGATATTTTACCAGCTGTAAGAGCAATAGTTTCCGTACTAGCTAAGCGGCTTGGTTACTCATGCTTAGCGGTATGATCGGTACCTCTATCAAATGGAAAAGGGTTTAGCAACCAATTGTCACATCATCAGATGGCCTCAGCCACTTTGAAGCTGAACTAAACCGTACAGTGTAGCTAGCCCAGCCCAGCGCTGCACACGCAAAGCTGAAGCGCTTCACCGCACGTCCTCAGCTTTCAGCCCAACCCTCCCCTCCACTGCATCGATGGCACATTGGCAGATATCTAGTTGATTGTTGGAGCCCATTTTCAAACAACACTTGATTTCCATACCCAGCTTTTTTTCTTTGTTTATTACAAATTGTTCGAAATCAATTGCTGTGCTATGAATGAGGATGCGTGGAAGAGAGTTTGTTGGGTTGTTTGTTGCGGCGATAGATGTCGTGTGGATGGCTAGGGGAGGGTGTGACCACCACCTTTCATAACGCTGACATCCATCACATCAGCCCCTCCGCCATCACCACCGCATCGCGCAGCCCGACTCTGCCTACCCAACTCTTGACAAACTCCCAGTTCCTAGTCTCTACTGTAGCGCAACGCCGTAGACGAATGCACCCATGACAGGGTTTTACCTTTTCCCAGCCTCCACTTTTTTCCCCAGCCCGCCTAGTTACCCACCAGCTGGTGAGACGACAGCCAGCCCTTCGATTGGGCTGGTAAATCATAGATGGCGTTCAGCAAGCATGGGCTCAGCGAAATCAGCTTTACAATCGTGTTTGCTCGCTCATCACTGCAGCTGCCCGCGTTCGATCGCTTTTCAGGTGGCGGGAAGCTGACTTGACATGACCTGACCTGACCCGCCACCGTTATTTGTAGTAGAGGTAGTAGGTAGGTAGGTAGGTAAGCTGGACCTCAGCATTCCCTCGTGCTCCAAGTGCGACAATCATTTTGCTGACCTTTGCAACACATACCTATCGTATCGTAGCACGTTCCTTCGTGCTGGGTTGGGTTTCACGGACCAGATCTCTACTGCTACGGAGTACACTCATCCCGATGATGATGACGACGACGATGATGGAAACGACATCGATATCGCCGGGCCCAAGTCCTACGATGCCCCAGTCGCACACATACGCTCTATCCTCGTGGCCAACAAACCGTTCGAATAACCGGTATGGTCGACTCTTCGATGCGCCGCCGCCGCTGCTCAACCGCAAATTACGACTGCCACCAAACAGCATACCCGTCGCTGTGTTCGATATCGATGTGCACAAAGAACCATCCCCATCGCCATCGCCATCGCCACCAACCTCAGTCCTCGGCCTGTCATCCTCCACCCCTTCATCCACGCCAAACTCCCCGTCCTCACGCACCCGAGTATCAACCTACTCCCCTTGCCCCTCACCCTCCTCATCTTCCTGGACGTGTACCTCTACATCTACATCTCCATCTCCATCAACCTGGAGCCCCGCGCCACGCCACTCACTCCGGAGGAAACCGTCTCCCAAAAAAGAGAGCTTACGCAGTCTGCGCGCGAAAGAGTCGGATGCGTGTCTGCAGCGCATCTTCAACCAGCAGACGTTGGCGTACCTAGACGGCTCGATTTTGGCGGGCCGGAGAGAGTGCTGGGGGGCTTAAAAAGAGGGTGGTGATGGTTGTGTATGATCTGTGAGTATTGCGTGCTGATGGTATGGTGGTCGTCGACTAACGAATCCTAGACGGTTGTTTTGACGAGTTTGCACTGCTGGATTGTGCTTCTGGGATTTACTTCTATGGAGTTTGGAAAAGATGGAGTATGATGAATAATGATCTTGAGAGACTCCCATGGATGGGCACACGCAGGCCCTTTACGGACCAAAACATGGCTTACCGGGGTTTTCTCAGTATGGAGTTGCTAACGATACCAAAGTAGAAGGTTTGCAGCCGATAATGATAACTACTATTATATCTATCTATACTTACACTGATACATATCAACAACGTCCTATTCTACAATCTATCCATTCTTCCAAACAGGCACTCTTAAAAAAGCGCGCCATCTGCAAAGTAAAGTCGTTATGGCGGAACTCAGCTCCCACCACACTCACTCCTAAACCACCCCCGCTACCTAATCGCCGGTATGGAACCCCCCCGGCCGCCCATCCGTCGCCTCAATCAAGACCCGATACTCGCCCTTAACCTTCGGGAACTCGGCCGCCGATTTCGCAGGCTCGACTTCCGCCCACACCGTCGAGAGCTGGAAACCAGGCGCGGCGTCGACGTCGATGACTTGGCCGTCGGTCTAAGAGAACGTAACGTTAGCGCCAGCCACGCAAGGGGTACATTCAACATTCGAGAGATTTGGGTTTGGGGGTTGAATCTGGAGTACGCACCTTCGCGATGCGCCACCGCAAGTTCCTCTGCAGATACGCGCTCACCACATCCTCCTGCATACTGCGTAACTCGCCCGCCCGCATCTTGGCCTCCAGCGCCGCCGTGAGCGGCACCGCGCCATTGGCCTCCTGGGTCTTCTTCTGGACGTTCGTGACGCCGTTCTGCGCCAGGAACCCCGTGATGCCGACGAAGCTGGGCGCCGCGCTCCACTGCTTGCTGTTGCTGTTGCTGTTGCTGTCGGAGCCCCCCAGCGGCTCGTCCGCAAGCAGCGTGTCGCCCAGAAACACGTAGACGTTGAAGGAGCCGTCGAGGCCGAACTTGTGGACTTTGATGTCCGCGATGTACTGGCGCTGGCCGGAGAAATTCGGGGCGCCTGCGATTGTGCTGGTTCCGCGTTTGGTTTGTTGCGGTCGGGTGGGTTTGGGGCCGTAGAGCGTGTTGACTTTGCTGACGAGCGGGGATGTGTCGTTGGGGTTGAGGCCGGCCAGTTCGGGGTAGGTGTATGCGTAGACGTCGGTGTGGCGGGAGGATTCCGAGGTCCAGAAATCGCCGGCGTCGTTTCGGTGGAAGGGGTGCAGAGCTGTAACGAGGTTAGCTGGTGGGTAGAAGGGCAGACTCGTTGGGTACTTGCGTGTACTTATGTCGGCTACGGAGTTGGCCGCTGCGGTGAACGTGCTATATGGGTTTGCTTCTGGCACGACGTAGCTGTCAGGGTTGAGTGCCTGCCATATAGCGAATATCCGATCGACGTTCCTGCCATTCGCGATTAGATTTCTTGCCTCGGAAATACCCTGAAAAGCTAGATCACTCACGTATGGTGCAACCAGAATATCGGATCATACGCCGAATAAGCTAGATAGGACATGTGGCCATCGCTTCCAAGCGTGTTGTGGAGCACATCGTGAATCGACTCGATACTATCACCTGGTCGTCTGTCGTTGCTGATCTCGGTGTAGTTGTGCTGCAGCGCTAGCACATTGTAGACACGAGACTGCAAGTTCGATCGCATCCTGTCTAGCTCGAGTGCAACCAGATCGTTTCGACTTGCGGCGTTTGCTTCGTTCGAGCTCGGATCACGGAGTGTAGAGGGGAAGGTCGTCCATGGCGAGTCCACCTGTACCGTGTTAGCTGATTCAAACCCTCTCTGATGGCAGATAGACTACTACGTACAAAGTCGTCTCTGCTGATAGGGCGAAAGGTGTATGAGAACAGAGGATTCGGAATCGTCGCTGTTCCGTTCGGTAGGACGACGCTGATGGTGGGTCTTTGCACGCTCCAAGGCATAACCCCTTCGCCTGCGGGTGGCGCTGCAGCCCAGTCCCAGTAAGGCATCCGGAAAGTAGTCAGAGCGTTGTTGTACCGGTTCTTAAGTTCCCCGTCTGGGAACTCCAGGACCGCTTGGCGAGCATTGAGGTATAGGATTTCCTGTAAACATGTTAGCGGTGGAAAATTCGTCCAGACCGACTGTCTGCTCACCTCGAACAGAGCGAGATATGGCCGATGCCATGGGAGGAAGATGTTCGACCCATGAGTACAATATCCGCCACCACCACCATCGACTGCATTGACGCCGTCCCATGGTATATAAGGTCTTCCATGTATACCTATTGCCCAACGAGTTAGCCAAGTGTGCGACACTGTAGTAGTAAAAGGCGCGAGGCTGACATTACGCAAACAGTATCACAACATCCCCACCAGTCGTTTCGGGCCATGGGACATGTACTTACCTGCGATCTGATAATAAGAAAGCTTATTTCCTTGATTCATGTTTTGAAACCTATACATTCCAAGCAGATAGACATTCCATTGATCTGCGTTCTTCTCCAACTCGCGAATCTCCAGTCGCGGGTGTACTGTTTTGTCCCCCAGACCGACAACGCCCAGTACGGAGAAAACACCACCCTGTCGTTTGTTGATGGCCAAGAGATCTTCGACATCGTGTTCGAGGGACCCACGACCGACCGGAGTACAGGCTGAGGGCGTGGCGAAGAGACCGAAAAGGAGAAGCCCGAGAGCTGCTGATAGTGCTCTGTAAGCCATGAAAGATGACCTCGTAAGGTTGAATAACTGAATGACGAGATTGCCGCTCTGCAGTTGTAATATGTGAAAGGGAGAATGGTAGATGATATTTGTAGTCAGTGAGCCAACAAAACTACTCCATCAGCCAATATTTGACTATAAGAAGTAGCTTTAGAGGAGTGCTATAGTGCTGTTGGTAAGAGGATCAATACGAAGTACTGCAAGCAGCAACCATCGATGCAAAAAGATAGAAGCGTCGCTAGAGCGCGCTCGAACCGCGGGCATGACGTGGATGTAGTCGGAACCAACATGCAGGGGAGACAGGGTAGGCGCAGCAGCGAAAACGACAAGAGATCCAGTTCAGCTGCCTTGTTCAGATATAATCGAAGTGTACAATCGTGCTGTCAAAACGCCCACCGACAGTCGCCATACCTGACTGGTTGCCTCGTGTTGGTCCAGACACTAGAAAGCTTCCAATGTGACTATCAAGCTTAGCCTGTGCGGTTCTGACGATTTCATCTGCATCTTACCTAGTTGCTGAACGAGCATATCCAAGTCGTACCATATCAGAGTCGCCTTACCGCACTTTTCACCCTCATTGAGGTGGTGCAGAAAAATCCCAGAGCCGCTAAGAAGAGCGGGCCGCACTTTTCCTGCAAAGCCTTACTTTATCTGTAAGGCGAGGTCACCATGAGGATCGATTAGCATGTAGTCGTGTCGCAGATCCTGATATATTTAGGTTTCCCGCGATAGAAGACGCATGAGCTTGACGCCTGCGGACAACAATCCAATTGTACTGCGCCGACGTGTAGGTCGTACGGTCAACTAGGAGTTGAAATCGGCGCTGTGCATGGCCGAAACTGTTGTGTTACGACAAGCTTGTTCGAGCTTTGGGGCATTTGAACGTCTTTAGGATTTCGGATTTCTTGCCCCGATAATCCGCCCTCGGTATAGTGTCCAGCTTCTGCAACGATCAGTGCGCTTATACAAGGGGGAACAAGCCGTGCGTAGTGGAGCAGAAGGATGGTGTTAGTGACACGGCAGCAAACACGATCGTCGTGCGTGGCTGCACGCTATCAACGCCATGCAGACAGCGTTGCAAAGCATGTCGACAAGCCTGGGAATGTAACTGTGCCTCCGATACGGAGCACAAGTATCATGTCTGTTGGACAGCGTCCATGCACACGGCAGTGCACAGAATCGGGGTTGACATGGGGCAAAGACGTCAGGGACTACCTATGCCTGGATTGCGGGTAGTTCACGTTAAGTGTTTGATGGAGAATCGAGGTTACGGTATGTCTAAGTCAGGTTAGATTAGGGTTTTTAGAGTATTTTTAGGGTCAACAAAAAATAAGTTTTCAGCATTACTTAGACTCCGGGATTAACGTAGATCCCTAGCGAGTCGCTCACCCAGGCGAGTCGCTCACCTGCGCCAAGCCTTCTCTCTACTACCTACTCCCTGGCACCTAGTACAGGTTAAGATAACTCAAATTACTTAGAATTGACTGCTGCATCTAACCTACACGTGCGCCTATCGTGCCCTAGCTCGCCGCAGCGTCCACAGCGTCTTGAAAGCTGGCCGCCCTAATCACTAGCATCACTACGAGCCCTCTTCTTCGCCTTCTTTCCATCACTGCGCGCTCTAAACGCCCTAAGGGCTGTTAAGCGCACGCCCTCTTCAACTATAAAAGTACCCTCCTGCTGCACACGCTTTCTCTTGTGCAATCTCCGTCGCGAGGAAGCCTCGTTAGCAGCTTAAAGTTCAGCGACTTGGTTGCGCAGTAGCAGCACAGAAGCTGCTGCATACTCCGCGCCTTTAGAGAGCTTTGCAAGGGCATCAACTATTAAAGTAAGAAAGCTATCTACATGCCTTTGAATCCTCTCTCGAATTAGCGTTGATTGCGACCCAAATTTCAGGGTATTGCTCGGGGTTTGAGACTGCCAGGGACCGTCCTCTACGGTGGGTAACGGTGGGGTGCGAAGCCGCACGTCAAGCTTCGAGATCACCGCCTCTAGGTCGAATGGAACTAATCCAGCACCTCAAAAGCCTCCTTGGATATTGCTCTCTGTAATAGAGGCGTTGTAAGCGCCAATAAAGCATAGCAGGAACTCAAGTTTAGTGATGTGGTTGATGCGATTGCGCATCAGATCCTCGGCTTGGCGGCCGTACGCCTTCTTTAAAGGTGCAAAACAGCCAACATCAAGAGGCTGCAGAAGGTGCGACAAGTGAGGAAGCATGCAGAGAGTAATGATGCTGTTATCCTTGCAGTACTGCTAGAAAGCGAGCGAGTCATAGCTCTCATGGCCGTCGATGAAGAGTAAACGTACTGTCCTAACAGTACGTCTTTTTGTATGGGCGTCAAAGTGCTTCAACCACTCTAGACCCAGCTTGTTGTTTGTCCAGCCGTTCTCAGAGACTGCGATAACCCAGTCGCGAGGTAGGCCATCCTCCTCGTACCAGGCAGAGAGGTAGTTCTTGCCCTGGAAGATAATGAAGAGTGGGATAGCCCACCCCATCGCGTTGACGCCCTGCACCACCGTCGTCCACTCTCTGTTACCCTGCTGCACTGTCTTCGGCCGTCCTCGACGCTCTGAGCTGGTGATCACTGCACCTGTTGAGATCTGGCCCATCATAAAGCCTGTCTCATCAAAGTTGTAGGTGTCCTCGTCTACCACGCCGTACTTGGCTTTCATGTTCGCCACAAGCCTGAACTAGTCAGCTACAAGCTTAGGATCCTCACAGAGGGCTCTCTTATAGTCGTACTTTCGATTGAACTTGATCCGGAGCTCAGGGTGACGCCTGACGAACGACGTAACCCAGTTCTTTCTAACTAGTGGCTGGCCCCGCGCTGCGAGCAGTAGGTTAGCCTTATCCTCTAACCTAGCAGGCCTGAGTGGAAAGCCTCGCGCGTCAAGGTCGACAGCATACTCCTTAATCACTGTGTCCTCTGTTGGACGGAGCCTTATTGAGTTGAGTGTGCAATCGCGTCGTGGGAGTTTTCCAGCAAGCCGATCGCTTAGTGTTTTCTGGGGAACGTTGTAGATCGATGCAGCGCGTCGCTGAGAGAGTGTCGCATCGCGTTGGATAGCCTGGATCGCAAGCTGTATTTGGCTCTCGTTTGAAGCGCGTGGCGCGTTGTGTGGTTGAGCCATCGCGTAGTAGAGAGAAGGGAGCAGGTGTTGGTGGGGGGCTTGGCGCAGGTGAGCGACTCGCCAGGGATCTACGTTACCGTAATCATGGTATGGGTAACTACTAACGTCTCGCGATATAGGCGGTGTTCTAGTGCAAGGAGGTATCCCTTCCACTAGGACTTCAAAGGGAGTCAAAGATCCGTGATCCAGAATAATGGGCCGTACCTTGTGCACCCCAGGGAGATTGAAACGTTACGCAAGGAAACAATCGATGGTATTAGAAAAGTGGCGAGCTGGAAGAACAATCATGTATACAGTGGACGAAGACACTGGAGGCGAAGAAGAGAATTGCCTCAGGTCCGATTGCAAGGCTGAACTCGAGAGATATCAGTCCAATATATTCCCAACAACTAGTACGCCCGCGCCCAGAACCCAGGAAACCTTGCTAGGACCCTGTGGTGCTATAAGACAAAGTGAAGCTGTCATAAACGTCTTATGCTGGCACCCTCTCTTGGTGAGTAGGAATCTGTATCTGCGAGGCGATTAAGGGAACGATGCCGACTAAGCATTATGTCCGTCACCCGCGTCGCCCTGGTGTAGCTCAGTGGCATGGAAAGCGTCCCCGAAGGCCGAATCATCTACAAGATCAAGCCCCATGTTATCATCGACGTTTGTGTA
Source organism: Massariosphaeria phaeospora (assembly GCA_011032825.1). NCBI lineage: Eukaryota > Fungi > Ascomycota > Dothideomycetes > Pleosporales > Massariosphaeria > Massariosphaeria phaeospora. Next base: position 390,852 of record JAADJZ010000001.1, on the reverse strand, counting down.
GTCCGCAAGTGCGTCACCCGCAGTGTCCAAATTATCGAAACTGCCGAAGTCTGCCGTGTCAAACATTGTTGTTGTAGCTTCTTCGGTTTCTCCGCCAGATTCTGCCACAGCTCCAGCGCTAGGCTGCTCAGTAGTAATAGCAGATTGTTGTTCGCTTGGTGCAGCTTGATCTTCCACCAGAACCCAGTCTCCTTCTCCGCCTTTCTCATCTGCAGTGGCCATCCCTGACATCTCCACGTCAAGATCGAGAAGCTCATTCCCCACACCGGTTGCATCAATGGTGGCTTGATTGGTTATAGTTGTACCTTGTGTGCTCTGTGTCAGAAGAGCGTTGGGAGTTGCTACTGCAGATTGGGACTGGCTGGGAGGCTGCGACATTCGCGGGACAGACAAGTTGGGCCCAGGCGTCCCAGATAAAGAGCCCGAACCGAACTGATCTAACAGACTCGCAGCAGTATTATCGGTGTCTATGGCCGCGTCGTCGCCGAGACCCCCTGATCCGTTGTTGGGTGCTAGATGAGACGGCGCTCCGTTGTTATTCACTTGTTGAGGCTTCTGGGCAGGCGGCTGCTGCTCTTCAATGAACCCACCCTTTTCTATGCAGACGACTGGGTGTGTCGGGTCGAAAGCTACTCCAAGTGAGCTCTCGAGCTCCTGTATTACCACATCCAGGGGATCCGCAACATCCTGCTCCGAAGCACTATCGGTGTTATGCCCAGTACGTGCCAGATCACGCAGTCGACGCTCAGACTTGATATAGGTGCGTGTCCTCTTCATGTTGGTCATTTTCTTCGCATGGGCTGCCTTCATCTTCTCTATCTCAGCTTCCTCTTGCGCTGTGTACATTGATACCCGGTCCTCGAATTCTTTGAGCTGTTCTGGGGACAGTCTATGATAGCTTTTTACATCATAATCCTTTGCCCTAGAATCAAACTCCTTGGCGCGAGGATTCTCCCCTGCAGGAGCGTCGAGGATGCCAGCTGTCAGATGAGCTAGCTCGCCCATCAAGCCTAGCCCAAGGTCGATCGGGAGAATTTTCCCTACAGCATACGGGGACGAGAATACCTCTTCCATCCACTCATGATGCTGTTTATACCGCGAAAGGCTGATATCCCGGGGCGTCAATGAATCGAATATATCTTGTGTAGCATTCTCTTCCTCTTCAAACGATGCGTCGGCCACCATAGTAGAAGGTGCAGTTTGACGGACTTGTTGCTGGGTTGGAAGGCGCTGCCGTTTTGCTGGTGGAGGTTGAGCTGGATAAGACGGTCGACCAGGCTGCATCGGGTTGTAGTACGGCGGACCGCGTGCAGCTCCCTGACCAAACTCTACTTTGGGCCAATTCGCTTGGTCTTGAAGCATAAACTCCTTGCGCATAAGCGGGCCTGCAGTCTGAAGCTGGGCACGAGCCTGCAACTGTGCGTGGATTTCTCGAGGGATTGGTACCTGGCCCGAGGGTATTCTGTGTCCTGGCTCCGCCGTTGTGTAATGCACGATCCAGAGATTAGGATCGTATTGGCCGGGTCCCGTTGTAATTCTGTAGCGGAATCGCGCGTGGGTGGCAAACTGTTCATGCGGATAGTGGTAACCGCTCTTATGGATGAGAACTTGAAGATTCTGGATAGGATTAGAAGGTTGTAGCACTCGTTCTTGTTGCAGTACGTACAAAACCTCGTATTTGCATCTCGTACATGACCTCTGGGTCAGCCCAGACTAGCCCATCAGACGCGAAAGAGGTTTGCAGGCGTGGCGGTTGCCAGGTGAGTATGACGGTGCCATCAGGAGGCGGGGAAGGAAAGTAAGTCCAAGCGACGGCTGCCGTGTTCTTTACGATCTGTGGGCTTTTGGTAAGGTAATCTAGTGCGTGCGCAGGTTGGAGTGAGGGCAGTGTCGGAAATCGGTAAGAGGATATCAGATGAACGTGTGGAAGCTGCCAGGCGGATTTAGTGGTTGATGCGATGCGAACAGTTACGGTGCACTCACCAGGTGATCCGGCACCTGTGAACTCGGATCTTGGGCATTGTAGTTCTGATTCATGCCGTACATGATGACGGAGAGCTATGCGACAGTCAGCGTCACGAGAAGAGCGATTCCTGACTGATGTGTGACTGGGCGCAGTGGATGTGGTTGTTGAATGATGGCACATCGCGATCGCGTTTGAACGTCGCGAGTAGCGAGTGGCGCTAGTAATGTCTTGGCAAATAGCACGTGACTCTCATCAGCCCGAAATTCAAGCTTGGCCCTACCTAGATTACGGATTTGTGGTTTGGAAGAGGTACGTATGCATTTAAGATGACCTGGATAGGCTTTCTATTTAATCGCGTCCTCGCCACAAATTGTGTGTACCAAAGCTTGGGTCCGTTCCATCGCCTACTCGCTCAGCTTATGGTCCATGTGCATGGCCAAAGGCAGGAGTCTATGGGTAGCGTAGGAGCTAAAACAACGCCTTCAGGGAATCAGAAGAGCGAGGCGCTGTTGATCAGCGGCCATGGAGGTGCCCAGGTAATTACGAGCACACTGAAATACCGTCTTAACACCATTCTATCCGAGGACGCAAAGTTCTAATTGTGGGGAAGTGAGAACTAACCTGATGCTTGATTATTCAAACGGAGTATGACGGGAACCATCAAGGCTGATCTGATGAGCAGAGCAGTTGCCCATTGTCGCTGACCGGATGTTCGAAAGGGACACGTAAATATGGCACTTCATCCGAGAACTCGAGGACCACTGGATTTGCCCTTCTTGTGTACACCGCTGGCACGGAAGGGGACGGCGCCGGGATGTATGACAGGGGGAGCACTATCCTCGGGAATAGTGTCGCACTTGTTCTTGTTCTTGTTCTTATTTTTGTTGTTCCGGTGATTCTTGCCGTGCTTGTCATCTCGCTTCGTAGTGGCTTTGACTTCCGAGTTGGCGCGTTTGATGAGGACAGGGTGACTGCCAATATATTTGCCATTCATCTCCTTGGCGGCACGGAAGAAGTCGTCGGTGCTCGAGAAGCTGACGAAGCCATAGCTTTTACTCTTGGTAGTTCTCTTGTCTCGAACCACGCGTGCCTTGACTACAGAAGGGAATTTGGCGAACGCCTTGAGCAGCGAATCGTCAGTCACCTCTCCAGCAAGGTTCCCGACGAATATTCGGGGGTGCATAGGGTCCCATTCCAGTAAGCTCGGGTCTTCCCATGACCTTCCACCAGCAGCACGGATCACTGTCTGCTGTTGGCCATTCGTTGGAGTGGTAGTTTCAGCATCATCCGTTGTGGTTGTCTCAGTGCGGGCGGATGCGTTCGTAGTTCCATAATGCCCCCCCTTCTTGGGGTTTGGATCATCCTTGGTGTACGCGCTAGTCCACTCTGCGATTCTAGCTTCCTCTTCCGGATCCAAGTTGCCTCCAGGACCGCGGCTTGTGAGCGCAGGAGTACCATAGGAAATCGTAGGGGCGACTGAGCTGGTGCCGTAAGTGCCATAGGAGTTGTTGTTGTTGTTGTTGTTGTTGTTGTTGTTGTAATAGGCAATGGTAGTCGGTTGGTATGAGGCACTCGCATGGGGCTGGGAGTATACGTTGGCCGAGGCTGACATCTGCGGTGGAGCATGGGCTACCACTGGGCCAGCGACATGACCTCCAAACGCCGGGTTGCCTCCGCTACCTCGCCCGCCTACATTGTGGTTCCTGGCTGAGCCCGCAGAGTATGTTGCAGGCGGAGGGCGTGCCGGAAGAGATGGGTGTGGCTGAAGATTTGCGGCCATGTTATCTCGACGCTTCTTTTGAGTAAGGCTATGAGGGAGGTTTAGGCGCAATACCTTTTATCGAAGCTGGGAGGTCCCTATGCGAATAAGCTACAAAGGTAAAGGGGGCGGACTGTTGCGATGGCAGTCGCAACAAATGGTGTTCGCTTACCTCTCAGCGCTCTTTGACCTGACGGCTAGAGACAGTGTCCGCACCTAGTGCAGGAGTCTGGTGTCCACGAGGTATGGCGGCTTCGAGATTCGGCCGCGGAGGGGTGGTGACAGAGAGCTGGCAGTGCCGCGGGGGGTTGGTGAGGGCGTCGAACAACACCGCACTGGGTTGTAGCTCGTGAAGGCAGCACTGCAGGTGCTGTTGCTGACAAGTGCGCTGACTGACCGGCCGCGAGGTGCCACCCTTGGAAGTCTTTCTCGATGCGCAGACCGCGGATGAACACGTCAGAGGGCTCTCGGTTGGCGGGCCGGCGAGAGTTCAATCGACGGACGGGGCGTGGAGCGACAAGGGAATTAATTTGCAATCTTGACAGTCTTATTAGCGCGTGCAGGGCAGATTAGTAAGCAAGCGGTACCCCACATAACGCGCCACTCGCGCCTTCCCTAAACAAGAAAGCCAATTCACACTTCAATAACCTTCGAGCTTTTAAATATCATTTTATCCAAAATTAATTGTTTATTCTAAATAGCCTCTCAAGTAGTCTTATTACTTGCAGCTAATGCAGGTAAATACAAACTCAAATGCTTGCCTACGCCTTTTCTGTATCAAGTCCCAAAATCCTTGTTCTTCAACTCCCATCTACCTATTTACAACTTCTTCGCGACGTCGATTGCTTCGGTCTATGATCCACCACCCGACCAGCCAGCTAACTATGACGTCTTTTAATTGTCAGTTTGCTGGAAATGTCGCTCACTAGAAGCTACTCTGGATACTTGTATGTGGTCCTGTATCAATTTGATGCACTATTGGAATCTTCCTTGGCGCTCACGAAACCTTGAGACTCAGATGAGAAAGTTTTCGCAAAGCTCGAATTTGCTGCGGAGAGCCTCATTTGTTACTCAGACGGCCCTCTTGATCCGTGATATTGAGCTTGACTTTGAAGCCGTCAACTGCAATACCCATGTATGCTTGGGGCCCTCCGCGCTCTTCCCACACATTGTGGATTAACGTGCGGTCTCTTCCATATACGGCAATAGAGTACAGCTAGCGTGTACCTTCGAAGCCGTTGGCGAGGATGATAACGTCTGCTAGGATTTTCCGCTTGTTAAAGCCTGTAAAATCTCTAGTAACGTAGGGCGCGTTGAGTGTCAAGTATTTTCTGTCTACGGCGACGATCTTTTGATCCGTCAAGGTGAAGTGGGTTCACGCGTGCTAATCAACCATTGAACCAATCTGTTGAATAGACTCTACAGCTAGCTGATGATAGGATCAACACGTCATAGGCAAGGAGTAGAGGTTTGTACAGTGTACACAGCGTACAGAGAAAGAAGGTTGATACAATAGTATTCTTAGTGTTGCATACTTTCTATCTACGTGCGGATAGGACGGAAGATTCTGACTCTGCAGCTGCGCACGGGCATTACGTAAAGCAAGCTTACATAACCTAAAGCTGCATAGAGTCTTAACTGCACTGAGTACGGACACAATCGCTGTCGAAAACCCGCAAATTCCGCCTTGATTTCACTACTCTTTTGGGATAGGGATTGAGAAAGTTTTCGCAAAGCTCGAATTTGCTGCAGAGAGCCTTATTTGTTTTTAGCGTAAGCTGAGTAGGTATTTTGTTTTGTAGAGCCGCACTCTTAGAAGTTAGAACTATAGTTTGTTAAGATAACTCCTAGATATAGTTAATGTACCTTTAATATCTTAATATTTCATCTTTTTCGTGTTGATGAGGGAGGATTTCTGTACTAAACTAGTATAGTATAGAATATACCTACAGTGTGACTTTGTGTACATAGAGATACCTCGCACTAAACTTTTTTTAGGGTGTATGCGGTATTACGGACTGCACCAATAAGTAGATAGGCGGCTTATCAGGATAGCGCAGTAAAATAGTGAAAGTTTTGCGGATTATTTTGTGGCTTCATTTGTGGGGGCACTAGAAGCCTGGAGAGGAATTGCATCCTTTTTACGGAACTTCTTGTAGGATACTTCTTTGTAACTCTCATCGTCAACCTCATATACATGGGCGACAATACCGTCTGCGTCGTTTGCTCGATGCTCCCTTGTCTGTAGTTTTACAGTCATGTGATTCCTGGGATCGCTGGGGCTTGTATGAAAGTTGTCCGTGATATTGAAGTGAGTATATTCCGCAAAATCTTGGTTGGTAGCGAACACTTTCATCCGGGCTAGGACCTTCTCCCATATCTTATCATGAACTTTCTTTGGTCCTGCCCAGGATATAGTTTGGCCGTTGGATTCTTCGGAAGGCCTCGAAGCTTCGGACAGTTTTGATAGTCTAAGAGCTTTAGACATATTTGATAAGCTGGGATCAACACTACTTGTTGCGTGATAGAGGTTTAGTTCTAGAGTAGCAAAGGTTGCTTGTCTGGAACAAGTAGTGAAAGGGGTTTTAGAGTTGGTAGTGAGTACGAGATACATTAATAGAGATTGGGTCATTATATATCTATCGCCGCGATAGACATTCACTAAGGTGTCTAGTCCTAATGCAGTACTCGTACTTATGCATTCACAATGCCTATGTAAACTTTTCTACTAAATAACCTAGAGCAATGTCTAAGTGAAACCAAGCTGTAGAGTCAAAGAAGCATTAATTGGTTGAGGAAAGAAGATCGATTGAACACATATCATTTCTAGAACAAAGAATATTTGTTGAACAAAGAAAATTGATTGCTACATAGGAGATCGTTCAAAACGAGTAACTATTTAACTAAGAAGATCAAACAAGCTAGCGTAATAGACTGATCATACCTAGTCATTACTCTAGTAACACCAAAGAGAAATCCCGAGATCCATATCTCTAAATACAAATTTAACTATCCATTTGCTCTTGGATCCATTCGTCAGTCAATAGCGCCTTAGTCAATGGCCGTTCATCAGCTTCTATAACAAACATCCTGCGGAGATATTTTGTCAACACTAGCATCGCTTTCTCATCCCTTTCACGATTCTCCGGGTTTCTTGCTCGATCGAAGTAGTAGAACAGTACCACTTGCTCAAGAGTATCTTCTTCCGGGTACCAATCTGTTGTAATCAGCGACAGCTACATAAAGAAGGGGATTTCTAGCACATAGACTACATACCTTCCATTTTTGGCCACTCCGTCCATCGCTTCTCGCTTATTGCTTCGTTTATACCGCTAAGGAGTGGATGAGCAGAGCTTTCTCCAAGATTACCATGGATCATCGGTATCAAACATTTAGGGTTTCCAAAAAAGGTATCCCACAAGTAGTGCCCGATGACAATCTCGTAAGTCTTGACTCAAATTAGTTTTTGGAAACACTTAGCTAACAAGCGTGCTTACTGTGCAGGCTAGACTCCAAATATCGATTGCTTTGGTCATAGGTCTTCCAAATATCAGCTCTGGAGAGGAATGAGGCCTGATCGTGGATGTTGTCTTGGGAGGATCTGATACTAAGAAAGCTGTACGGTTTAGCGTCTAAAGTCCGGCATAAGCACCAAGAACTTTTACTCACCGTTAGAGAAGTCAACAAGCACGATTTGGTCAAGGCCTCGGAGTTCCGAATCGTGGTAGGTCTGTGGACGGACGACGTAGTCTGGCACAGTGCCTTCAGGTGGCTGATTAGCTGTCCAGATGATCTTATAAGCCTCCGGCATCAACGCGATCCTTTTCTCTTGATCGTCATCCTCAGCTTTTATACTATGACATCCTTTCTGTTCACCTTTCATAATCAGGCGTGCGAGACAGTGTAACACCTCTGGGTCGGAGTAATACTCAGGCTTATCTGAAAGCCGAAACAGAACGTTACGCGAGTGCATATCTACTCGTTGTTAGCATACTAGAAGAAAGATGGTGACTGAGGTATAGTTACCTCCGTTGACAACCTCGCACGAATGAATATAGTCCACAGCTAATAGTAGTTGCCGACAAACGTCACGAGTCTGGGAAAGGTCCATGAAATGTGTACGCCAATCATTGGGTCTCCCTAGGTTGTTGAAGTGTTCCCCTTGGTAGAGCGAATTGACTCGATTAATCGATGGTCCGAGACGTTCCATCACAAGGCATAGATGCTCTCCATTCTTGCTTGTGTGATAGAAGTGATCCAACATGCGCACAACATGCTTGTATCCCGGATGATCAGGCTTTCCACAAGCTGCAAGTTGTTGCATAACTTGAAGTTCTTGTGTTGATTTCGAAGCTTTCGCAGAGAAAATCTTGATGCACACGCCAACGTCAGTTCTAGATGCAGGTCAGCTGCCAATTGGATCACTCATAAGAATCAATCTTATACTTTGTGTTTTTGGCAAGCCATACTGTCGCATAGCCACCAACGCCGAGCTTATCGACGATCCTGTACTTTCCATCATGGAATTCGTCGCCAATATGAACGGGTGCGAGTTTTTCAGGTCCGTAATCACTCATCAGCTCTGCATCGTGTACTTCCCCCTCGCAGTGTGGTAACTTGGAACGGTCGACCTTCATGGCGTAAGTGTGGAATGGTAAAGATCAAAGAGATGTCTTGACAATTGTCGAATGCACAGGTGTCGGCCTTATATATGTGTCCGCCGAAAGGCGTCGTAGTCCTCTTACTCGACCAGTTTATTTTAACACTCCTGCTAAAGGAGCGTCTCGGACGCCGGATAGCCAGTAGCGCAATTGTAACCGTAGCATCTGCAATTTACCCCGCCTATAAGCTCGAAAGAAGGCTTTGTTATACGCGTGCTGGATGTACGTACTCGAACGTAATACAAAGACTGTGTTAGCCGGACTTAGCCATGGAATGTAGCTCCCTTGATCATCCACCTTGAGACCCGCCGGATCGTTCGAAATCCCGCGCCATAATACCAGTAGCCACTGTCATTGAATAGAGAAGACGACCGGTTTCAGCAGATCCACTGTCCCGGTAACACCCGGAAGCGTAGTATTGTGCTTTGTTCTCAGCTTCACTGTGGTACTAACGATGCAAAACCCTTCTCTCCAAGCTTGTGTGGGTAGTGCTTTATGTGAAGTATTATCTTACAGGTGCGGGACGATACTGATGCTTACCAACACGTGGCGCCAGGAAGCAAGGAGCAATGTGCTAGGTACTAAGGTACGCACTCAATTGCCGCGTAGCACACCTGTATCTGTTTCAGAACGAATTCGTGAACAACATGCCAGGATGTGAGTCTTTCACTAGTGAAGTACTCAACACCTCTCGATGGCGCGATAATGTGGATCTGGACGACAAAAATATGGTTGTTATTGGAGCAGATTGCAGCGCAGCCCAGGTTGCTCCTTCGCTTCTCAAAGAGCCGTACAAGGTCAAGTCGCTCACTTGGGTTATGCGGGCCACGCTGCTCCAGGAAAAGCATGTCAAGTGGTGAAAGACGCAGATCAAGAAAGCCTAGGGCCCGCCCGGGCATAGCATGCACACGTGATGACGCCAAGCCCGTCGCGCCACCACATCCCACCTGGGGATAGTGCGGGGCAATTCACTACTACCACCTGCACCCGTGGACCCACATGCAGGACGAGTGTTTCCCTCCCCTCCCGTCTCCTCGATCGAACGAGCGACGGCCAGGATGACGGCGACTCGGTGCAGGCGTATGGAGTACGCAGACAGGAGCCAGCGTGCACTGCAGCGTTTTCCGCGGAACAGGCCCGGAAACTGCGGTTCAGGCCGGCGCCGCTACCACCACGGCCGACACGACGCATTCTCCGTGGATATTATTGAGTGGATTTGTATAAGAAATTTATAGGGATCAACTCGCAAGCAGGCGGCCCTGGGTGGGCTTAGTCGGATGATTACAAGCAATGGTGCCCGCCCTGCTAGGTCATTCGGTGCGCGGCCAGTGCCCCGCCGTGCCAGCCCACGCATGCGCTTCCACAGACAGACTCCCAAACCTTTCGTGCCGGAAGTCCAGGCTAGAGTACTTATCTTCCAAGCCCCCCGCCTGTCCTCCGTCCATCTCTTCATCCTCACTCCACCGACTCTTTTCAATCACATCCTACGCTCTGTCCGCCAGCTACCCCGCCATCCCGCCATCCCGCCGACTCCGACTGCCCGCTTGGGACTGCCTACCACAGCCCCCCACTATGACTGAAGCCGTTGGTGATTTCGGCCTCATCGGCCTCGCGGTGAGTCCCTTCGCACCGCGCGACAGAACCACCGATGAATAGCTGCTGAGTGCCATGTCTAGGTCATGGGGCAGAACTTGATCCTCAATGCGTAAGCCTCCACTCACCCTTCAACTAGTCTGCTCAGCATAGCTAACCGAGTCAGTGCCGATCACGGATTCACAGTACGACTCCTATCCGAGCAGTGCCGTGACATGAAAGACTAACAGCTTTGCAGGTTGTAGCCTTCAACCGAACGTGAGCCACTCGGACCCTTCTAGCGCTGCCGTAGACTAACAAACCCGACAGCGTGGCTAAGGTCGACCGGTTCTTGGCCGATGGTAAAGATTGCCGTAGGACTAGCCGCCATATGATGGAAGCTGACTGCGAACAGAGGCCAAGGGCAAATCCGTCGTCGGCGCCAAGTCCATCAAGGAGTTCGTGGCAAAGCTTAAGAAACCCCGACGCATGATGATGCTCGTCATGGCCGGCAAGCCCGTCGACGACTTCATTGAGCTTCTCCTTACCGAGGGTGGTGCTGAGGAGGGCGACATCATCATCGACGGCGGCAACTCCCACTATCCCGACACAAATCGCCGGACAAAATACCTGCTCCAGAAGGGTATCCGCTTTGTCGGTACCGGTGTGTCCGGAGGAGAAGAGGGTGCCCGATACGGCCCCAGCATCATGCCTGGTGGAAATGAGGAGGCCTGGCCTTATATCAAGGTGAGACCAGACGCATTTTACCAGATAGTTCTCTGACTGTGGCTAGGACGTCCTTCAATCTATATCCGCAAAGTCCGATGGCGAGCCCTGCTGCCAATGGGTCGGTGACGAGGGTGCCGGCCACTACGTCAAGATGGTTCACAATGGTATCGAGTACGGTGACATGCAGCTGATCTGCGAGGCAAGAACTAGAACCATCGAAGCTTACAGCTGCGGGACTGACGTATTCTAGGCCTACGATATCATGAAACGTGGACTGGGAATGTCAGACAAGGAGATGGGCGACGTCTTCAATGAGTGGAACAAGGGTGTCCTCGATTCTTTCCTGATCGAGATCACACGCGATATCATGTACAAAAACGACGAGAAGGATGGCGTCCCCATTGTCGAGAAGATCATGGACTCCGCTGGCCAGAAGGGTACCGGAAAGTGGACTGCGATCAACGCTCTGGATCTTGGCATGCCCGTCACCTTGATTGGAGAAGCCGTCTTTTCGCGATGCTTGAGTTCACTCAAGGCTGAGCGCGGCCGTGCTGCCAAGCTCCTTGATGGTCCTACACCAAGCTTCACTGGCGACAAGAAAGCGTTTATCGACAACCTCGAGCAGGCTCTGTACGCGTCCAAGATCATTTCGTACGCTCAAGGCTTCATGTTGATCCAGAATGTCAGTATCTGAATGGGGGATCTTCTGTATCTGCTAACAGGAAACTAGGCCGCCAAGGAGTACAAGTGGAAGCTGAACAAGCCCGAGATCGCGCTCATGTGGCGTGGTGGCTGCATTATCCGATCTGTTTTCCTGAAGGACATCACGAAAGCGTAAGCATCAATCCTGGAAGGACATGGCGGAAGTACTGACTTTGGCAGTTACCGTGCAAACCCCGACCTTGAGAATCTGCTCTTTGACGACTTTTTCACCAAGGCCATCCACCATGCGCAATCTGGGTGGAGAGAGTGAGTTGGACGTCTGGTCATCCTGTGTCAGTATGCTAACATGATTCAGCGTTGTGTCCAAGGGCGCTCTATGGGGCATTCCCACTCCCGCGTTTAGCACTGCTCTGAGCTTCTACGACGGCTACCGCTCCAAGGACCTGCCTGCCAACCTCCTGCAGGCACAGCGTGACTACTTCGGTGCGCACACCTTCCGGGTCAAGCCCGAGTACGCCAGCTCCGAGTACCCCGAAGGAAAGGACATCCACGTCAACTGGACCGGAAGGGGAGGAAATGTGTCGGCCTCGACGTACAACGCATAGACGATGGGTTACGATGCATAGGTGGGCTAGACGGCAGCAGACGCGAGGCTTGATTTGAAAGTGAAAGCACATGCTTATATAGACGAGATTGACGAGATTTGAATGGGAACGGCCATGCTACTTACTGTGCCTGCTGCTGCTCTTACACACGGTGCGATGAGGTGTGACCGCAGACGTGGCACCGCCAGGTGGGCAGGGGACGGCGGCGCGGCTCGCTAAGCTCAAAGGGGGCTAGTGCGTCGAGGAGCTCAGGACCCTGCGGCCGGCAACCACCTGCGTCTGGACTCTGTACTCACCTGCACGCTGCGCTGCGCTGTCCTCGTCTGGCGCCGCCCCTTCGACGTCGCCCTTTTGGCAGTGCTCGGCTGTTCTCTTCTTGTCGCTCCTTTGCAGTGCTTCTTTGTGCGTGCATGAGGTCCGGCGTTGGGGTGCTACTGGAGTCTTTGGTGAGCTACGGGGCCGTTGGCTGCGCTGCACAACACCCAGTCTGCGCCCGCTGCCTCTGCGATTGACGAGGAGCCATGGCGGATACAAAGCGCCAGAGCATCGTCGGCAAGATCGCGACGCCCAAGGTCCATTCCGCCAAGGACGTCATTGACGGGGACGCGGCCCTGTACAAGGCCGTTGGCGCCCGGTATGTCTTCCTCGGCCCTCGATGCTTTCTTGCGTGAGAGGCATGCTGGCTGACAAAATCGACTTGCAGCATCAAAATCACATGCGCTCCCCACAACAATGTGCTCGAGGGCACCCTCTTCACCACGTGCAACATCACGAATGCGATTGCAATCAACACAGCGCCCGCTCCACCAAACCCTGCCGCGCCCCTCTCCAGCCAGCCCGGCGACTACCACATCATCCCGTTTGCACATATCCTCCAGTTTGAGCTGGTCGGACCAGGGGAGCGGGTTCCTGAGTCAGGTGCCGGCTTCGATGGCGCGCTGCCGAGTATAGCAAAGGTTGACCTCGACGCACTGAAGCAGCGCGAGGAGCAGACGATCCGGGACATGAAGAAGAGGGATGCCCAGAAAGGCAAGGGAGTGACCAAGGAGGCACAAGAGATCTTCGACGTCTTTGCTAGAACGTGAGACTGCTCCTTGTGCAGCTCATCTGCACCCTCAACAGGGAATATCCGAGAGCTTACTTTCTTCCTACAGTCTTCCGACCCGCTGGCACGGCAGCCAAATCGTAGTCAACGATGCTGTCCTCATCGACTCCCCATACAACCTCGACAGCCTAAAGGCGCCCGCCGGCAAAGAGCAGAGCGTTGATCGCGTTCGCAAGATCCTCGACAACCACTACCAGCGCAAGAAGGCCACAGTAAGCAACCGCGCTCCAGTAGCTACCCCAATCGCGCCGCGAAAGGGGGGATGAGCCAGATGGTCGCGTGCCCGGAGGGAATTAACATGTTCTTAATAAAGGGACAATATCTCGATGTTTGCACCGGCGATCTCCAGGGTTGGCATAAGTGAAGTTGAACTTGGTGCCAATCGTAACGGTGATCTTGGACTATGGTGCTGGAGTGCGTGCCGTAGTATCGGCCTCAATGTAATTACGTTTAGAAGCAGCAAACTTCTACACTACTTGTATGTAGGAGAAGCATCTCAAACTGAACCTTTAAACTCACCGTTTTCGCTCTGAATATGCTAGGAAAACTGCTCACCAACTAGGATGCCTACCTTCGCCGAGCACTCCGCTAGTGACCCGCCGGCGCTTTCACCAACGTAGACCATCTACCGCTCTCTCTTCGGACGTAAGTACCCACCGCCCTGGCAGAATCCATTGCTGACCAAGAAACAGAGTAGGTAGACGATGGGCGATCCTCTTGACAGTATACAAGATATCAGCAATGGATAGACAGTCTAGCTCGGTTTTTGCAAAGCGCTGTTGTATCTAGCATACCGGGTAATGTCTGCACTGCCTGGTCCACCTGGCAGAGATCCGCCTCTACCTGACATGTCAACCTATGCCTCTTCTCGCCCAACGAATTGAATCTGCCGTCGCAGTCAAAACCACTCGATCGCTACCTCTGCCGCGACAAGCCAGCAGCGTTATAAGCTTCAGTCAATTGTACAATTATAGGGTACTGGTTCGTCTCTGGCGCGCCGCCACATCGCTCTATTGTCGATAGGGGTTTGAGCAGCCTGTCCCCAGCCGCACGGTAGATGGCTGGCCTGTATGTTGTTGGGGTTGGAGCCTGTTGCTCTTGCGACTCAGTTCCTGCGCTGCACACGGACTTGGTCGCCTAGCCCTTTCCGTCTGGTGTGGGCCAACTTCATGACTTCTTCATCCGCTGAACACACTCAGCAAGCAGTCTAACATACTGTTCGTATATATAATTTGCTGGCGCTCTTCTCTGCAATTGCTAAGTCGCATCACAGTTAGACGTTGCTAGCTCGTATCGCAGCTTCCGACGCACGCGATGTGGCGTTTCTGTTGTATTTTCCAAGATGTCCACGTCGTTACTTTCAGAGCACTTGATCACGTCATGGAGTCTGCCCACCTACCGACACTCCTGGCTGTGCCTTTTCCTCAGTCGCTGCGATATTTTGCTTTTGGTAGTACCTCTTCCTCTGGCCCCGCCTCTTGTCGTCCTGTCTGCCGCAGGCTTCAAGCTGGCTGTGCCTTTACCTTCTATCCCTGCGAACCTTTGCTTGATACCTCTCACCCGCAAGGTTGTTGTTCGCTTCCTAGCACCTTGCAGCTGTATTTCTCTCGATGTGGCCTGTTGGTAATGATCCACCAAGTGCTATGAACTATCCTCACCGTTTGTCCTTGTCTAGGGCAGACCGGAGCACCCTTAGGTAAGTCTGCTGTCTTTGCCTGTAGTCTCTTCTAACACCTTATAGGGAAACCGCTTCAACTCTATCATTCTCTCGTCGTACTGCCTCTCATCCTACTGTCTCTCCTGACTATCGGGTATCACCTGCACTCAACCCAGCACTCGACTACACCAGCCTGAGCGCTCTCTATCAATATGACTTCGCAGCATCCCCATTTGCAGCTCTTGCTGCCAGCGATATCACCTTTGCCAAGGAATTTGTCAATTTGTTCGTAACTCGGTTCGGTGTATGCACAGGTCTATATCGCTCAGATGCTAGCAAGACAGGAGGGGATGCTGCTTATACTGCTCCACAGCATTCAAGTGAGCACAATCTCGACGTCAAGACAGTGAAGCGGAGGGTTGGGCATGGGCGGCCTCATCCGATTGTTGACCTGGGCGATGATTGCGGTCCAGAGGTTGACGCCAAGACAGTGAAGCGAAGGGTTGGGCATGGGCAGCCTTATCTGATTGTTGACCTGTATGATGATGGCGGTCCAGAGGTTTATGTCAAGACGGTGAAGCGAAGGGTTGGACATGGGCGTCAGATTGTTGAACTGGCCGACGACAGCGATGCCTCAGTCACACAACGCCCTAAGTACGCCCATTATACAACGTCGAGCAGTCGAGGAAACCCACCAAATGATCCTTCGCAGAGGGACAGATCTTGGTCTGGCATATAGGCTAGATCAACATCCGCAGAGTGAGGAAGACTTCAACCTTGCAGATGTCCTTTCAAGCCGGGTTTTTACAGACCGGCAGCGCTGTCTGATATAGGCATGGACCCGTCCGACATTGCACAAGAAGGTTAATGAAGTCGCATTTGCTTTCTTGCGTCGGGGACGTCCTAACCTCCGGCCGTGGAGCCATCTGGCTGCACCATTTTCGCATATTTCTCTTTTCAAAACAAATTCTCAGCTTAAAGACGGTACCCTTACTGGCGGTTGTCGATTCCTAGAAGCGCCCAATCATGGAGAGGTGTATGAGATTGGTCGTATGATAATCAACCATGAGGTCTGCAAACACACTAACACTAAGCCCTGTACTCACTACCAAAAGACGGTCGTCTGTTCTTGGATCTTGATGGTTGGTGTAGGCAACACTTCGTTCGAGCAGTGGGTTGGTCTTGTTACAGGTATGTTTCAGTTCTGCATTATTTGTTTGCCTTCTGTCTTACTAACTTTTATTTACTAGGGCGTCTTCTCCCGTCGCACTTATGTGGTAACGTCAATTGTGTCGAACCAACTCATGTCATCGCGGAGTCTCAGTCGGACAAGAGTCGACGAGAGCATTGTCGCTCTAATGACTACTGTCACTGTGGACTGTAGCCTCATTGTGTTATTGGACCTGGTTTGCATAGTCTATCTGACGAGGCTCAACCGCGCCAAGCAAAGCAGGTATTAGATGACCGGCGTTGTCCGTATGGGTGTCCGTGGGTTTGCACTGATAGTCAAGGCAAATATATTGATTCGGTCTGGAAGGAGGTTGGTGTTCGTATTGTCGAACATGTGCTTGCTGCGCATAGGCCTGTTTGAGCTCTGTACCCAACGACATCATCTTCAACTCTACGCATCTAGACAATCAGTCATCTCTAGAGATATTGTCATCAGTGAGCCACTATAGGGAAGTATTAATGAAATGTGTAGATTTTAAAGCTATAAGGTAGCTATCCCCAAACAACAGAGTTGCTGCCCTGTGTGAAGCAATTGAACATATACATCTCCATCCGCCAGCTCATACCCCATCTACCAGCTCATACCCCCGTCCGCCAGTTTTTGTCTGTGCCGCACCTGATAGCTTGCTTAACAAGCTTCTACTCATCGTCAGAGATCTCCAAGATCTCGTCCTCTTCTTCGCCGTCACTCATCTGGACTGGGTTTTGTTGGGACCTGCCTACTTGACCACGACTGCGCGAACCATGATGATTAGTGGCAACTGCACTAGCACCGCGAGCCGCTGGATCCCTGTGAGCAGGAACGCCATGAACACCGCGAGCAGCAATTGCATCTCGACCGCGTTCTCGCGTCAGTCTTGATCCAACCAAAAATAACATCATCCTTGTCTTCATCCTGGATAGGGGCGATGGAATTGCGGGCCATGTTTGCTGCAGCGCAGTTCCTGCGGGCCTGTTCCGTGGGCTTGGAGACGTCGTTGTACAGCTGCAGCTGCTCCATCTATTGCAGCACGTACCGTGTTGAAGACCGTGACTGGAAGCCCAGTCTGGAAAGTATCTGTGCAGATGTCGGCTTTCAGATTAGAATAGTAGTACCAAGTACTCTTGATGTGATCGCTCGTGTTTTCACATAGCGTATGTTAGCTGAAATGACTTGGGGATGTTGATACTACTGTTACAACATGCAGTCGGGGCGCCATAGGTTTTTCGCAGGATATATATACGTATGGATTATTGATTACGGCATTACATTACGAACAAGAAATTAAAATAATCAGTGAGCCTTCATTCTTTCAGCCAGCAAAGCAAGGAACACTTACTTACGCGACCACAGTAAGCGCCACATCATCGATAAGGACCTCCTTAGCCGTCGTCGTGGCGCCCGTGTACGTGAACCCAATCCGTATAAGCCCGTGCCTAACACCACTCGGCACAGTGAACGTCCCGCCACTCGCGCCGCCCGCAAGAGAGAATGTATTAGATGTTATGACTCCACCGGCAATGGCCACTTCCGGCGCCGTCCCAACCTGTATGTACCCTGTAGCGCTGACCGACCCGCCAGTCGTGGCGCGTCGCGCCGCAAACGAAAGCCGGTATGTGGTGCCCGGGCACAGAGCCACGGCCTGCACGAGGTTCTGCGGGAGGTTGTTGTTGGTGGGGCCGCTGCGCGCGCGGAAGGAAAAGGTGCCGCCGGGCGAGGCCGAGGAGCTGGTGCGTTCGAGTGTTGCGTCGCCGGCCTGAAGCGCGACCCAAGGGGGTAGCGGGGCTTCGAAGCTGGGGTTTTGGATGCTGTTGGGAGGCGCGGAGCAAGCGGCGATGCCAGCGGACGAGCTGGCGGCCGAGGGCGTTTCGGTGACTGTGGTTGTTGATGGGGGAAGAGTTGGGCATGCGCTCGCTGAAGGCGTCTCTAGAGTTGGGCATGCGCTCGCTGTCGGACACGCGCTCGCTGAGGGCGTCTCTAAGGTCGGGCAGGCGCTTGCTGAAGGCGTCTCTAGAGTCGGGCATGCGCTTGCTGTTGGACACGCGCTCGCTGAGGGCGTCTCTAAGGTCGGGCAGGCGCTTGCTGAAGGCGTCTCTAGAGTTGGGCATGCGCTCGCTGTCGGACACGCGCTCGCTGAGGGCGTCTCCAGGGTCGGACACGCGCTTGCGCTAATTTGTTCGGCGGGGAGAGTTACTGTGCTGGCGGGGAGAGTTATTGTCGAGGGCTCCGCGGCTGGAAGGGTTTCTGCAATGGTCGTTGGCACTGTGACCGTAATTACCTCTCCAGCTCCGGGAACAGTCAAGGTGCTGACTACGGCGGAGAGAGTTATTGTTGAGGGCTCTACAGCTGGAAGGGTCTCTGCAATAGTTGTTGGCACTGTGACTGTAATTACTTCTCCAGCTCCAGGAACAGTCAATGTGCTCACTACGGCGGAGAGAGTTATTGTCGAGGGCTCAGCGGCGGGAAGGGTCTCTGCAATAGTCGTTGGCTCTGTGATCGTAATAACTTCTCCTGCTCCTGGAATAGTCAGAGTCGAGATCTCGGCCGGCAGGGTGACAGTGACGGCATCACCCGGAATTGTAACAGTGACACCTTCTCCTGGAAGGGAGCAAGTAGGGGCATCTCCAGCAATAGTCGTCGGAACTGTGACCGTGATGACTTCGCCTTCTCCCGGGATAGTCAGCGTCGTGATCGAACCCGGACCTTCTTCTCCTGGCAAGGTCACTGTTGTGGGAACTGTAATTGTGGTGATCGATCCCGGACCTTCTTCTCCTGGCAAAGTGACTGTTGTGGGAACTGTAACCGTAATTACTTCCCCTTCTCCGGGAATAGTCAGAGTCGTGATCGAACCCGGACCTTCTTCTCCTGGCAAAGTGACTGTTGTGGGGATTGTGACTGTGGTGACGTCTCCTTCTCCCGGAATTGTCAACGTTGAGGTTTGCGTGATTGTTTGAGTAGAAGCTGACCCGGCCACCGTTTGAATGGAGGTCACAATTTGGGTGACAGCAGGTTTGGTAACAACGACTGCAGGGCAGGACGACGCCGGGGGTTTAGAAGGCACGACGACCGACTTCAGGGTCGAGGGCTTCGAAGGTGGCGGTAAATTTCCACACTTTCCGAATCCTGCCTGACAACCCTTGCCACAGTAGTCTGAAGTCGTTCCGCTACTTCGTGTCAGCACCCAGGTACGAGTATCGAAGGGGAGGATGGAAACTTACCACCACGAGTAAGACGAGCAGCAATTCCCAAAAGACGATCCTGAGCAAGTAAGACCTTTGTGTTCAGGGCCACATCGGCCTGAGGTCGATACGGCGCCGTGGACCCCAACGGCCCCAAGCAGGAATGCTACGAAGACAGGAAGCGCCAACATTTTGGGCGGCAGAAAAATATCTGAATGATTAACGAAATGAGCGAGTGACCGGAGTGAAATCGACAGAAAGTGCAATGCGACGATGGTCGTCCAATATATATGGCTATGTGAAAGGGTGCTACACGAATCGTAGCGATGACATTAGCACGCGTTCTCTAGAGCGACTGGACGCTACCCTAGTGCGCGAGCTGTCAATTGCATGGCCGAGGCAATCCATTAACAGCCAGCGCATCGTGCTGTTCCTTTTTGGATTCGCAAGGCTCATAACAGATAAGTTTCCGTCCACGATGGGTCTAGAGTCTGGACAGGATGTCAACAAGCGTAAACTGAGCCGCTCAACACCCACCCGGGAACCTGGACATCCGGGAGATGCATTCCTGGGGTCGGCGGTGATCAATGGTTTAGCTCGAGTGCCTGTGTTCTATCAAGCTCAGATCTAGGGGTGTAGACTCACAATTGACTTGACTGTCCACGACGATGAACCGACGACACATTAGACTGTATCGCGTGTCCTGCGCATAGACTGCTCACAGCGGATACGCGACGGCAATGCGGAGCCCCTGAAGTGAGTCTTTCAGCAGCCACCAGGCAAGCCACAGCCAGCCACGCGTGAAGCTTGCTACTTTAGCGTCGATTTGGCTCGCCATTTCCGGGCACTCCGGCGGCTCGAACGCGGTGGCAGATGCGGAATTGTTTGGCAAGAATGACTCAGATACCTGATGGGCATGATGGTTGAGAACAAAAGGTGGTTGAAGAAGAAGAAGAGGTCGAGGCCAAGGCGCGGGGCCACAGGGGCCGATCGAAGCGTGGAAGGAGCGGCGACGACAGGGGTGTGCTTGCCTCGCTTCGCGCTCATGTCAGCCTTCAGGTACGCACCGACAGACACCACACTCTGATATCGTCTGATCTGCTTTGCTTTCTTCTACTCCGTACAGAACAGGACGGTAGAGAGCATCCGAAGACAGCAAAACTGACAATATCACAAGCATAGAGAAGTCGTTTGTACTGCGAAACCCCCACGACGTCTCTTCATCATGTAGGCACCGAATCTTAACACAACAATAACGGCTCAGACTGCTCACCACATGTATGTAGGTCAGCGCAAACGAAGCAGCACCGAACCGCCGCGCGAACCCTCCGCCGCGACCTAGCCTCCCTGACCCCGCAAAACTGCCACCCTCAAACGCAATCCCCGCTCTTCTCCACGCTCCCCAGCGAGGTCCGCAACAGCATCTTCGAGCACGCCATCTGCCCAACCCCCACCTCGGGCGCACTCCTATACCGGACACACTGTTGCCGAGGTGTTATTATATCAAACGCAGGTATCTTCTAGGGCTGAAAATCCTTAGGTGTGTAGCGTACACTATACGTGATGCCTAAGTCAACACCTTTCTGTAGGTTATTAGCTGTACGTAGCAGAGAAAACGTTGAAGCTATATCATACTTCACTTGTTTAGGCATAGGCAGTTTGTTGTCGCTCTCCACGTCAATGATGCCGCTACGCCGCTCATGCTTCAGGAAAGGTGTTCGGTCGCTCTCCACGTCGATGATGCCGCTGCGCCGCTCATCCTTCCGGAAAGCGGTTCGGTTGCTAACCCCCCTCAAGAATGCCGATGCGCCGCTCATCCTCCTGTATGAGATCAATAACACCCTGAGTAGCGGTGCCTTGGTGTAATCCCGCACATATGCCAAAATGCTCAGAAAACAACGCATTAAATTGCCGTCCGAAAGTTGGATTCAGTTCAGCCGCAGCAGCGAACGGTGAGGCTATGAAGTCGATATTGTAGACCCCCGTAGCAATAGCCTGGAAGGCCTCAGTGGGTAGAAAGATTGAGGACGCATTTGTATCTTGGGAGGACTTTCTTGGGAGGACGCGTTCGTGACTCGGGGCAAAGCGTTCGTGGCTCGGGGCAACGCGTTCGTGACTCGGAGCAAAGCGTTCGTGGCTCGGGGCAACACGTTCGTTTGTGGTCGATACGAGGTCAGTCGGTTTACTGAAGAGGGACTAGTTGAGCCTGTAAGACTTGTAGATGTTAGTTGATAGTAAAGGCGGCGGATAATTTGAGTAGAGGACTTACTTGCGACGCTTTAGAGAAGATGACAACACGATTGGACGGTTCATAGTAGCGAATAGACTCCCGATAGAAGATTCAACAGAAGAACCAACAGAAGCCACCTCTGATAGAAGCGAGAAGAAGTAGCAAAGGCGACAGCTGCAATGTATAGCAGTAAGTGACTAAAGACAGATTAGAAGAAGCTACAAAGGTGATAGCTAAACCTTGTTACAGCAGGTGATAGAGGAGAGCCAGAACAAGCGATAAGTGTGAGCCTCAGGTTCAAACTCACTGTCTAAAGACAAGTTAGAACTAGAAACAAACGCAAGAGTTATAGCTTGATACAGTAGGTAACCAAAGAGGGCCAGAACAAGAGATGAACGCGAGTGTCAGACCTCAATGTGGCGGGTAACTGAACACAGCAGCACTCGCTGTGAAGGGTAACTGAACTTAGTGTAGCAGAGGATTGAAGACAGGCCAGAAGAGGCGACAAACATGAGATTCGCGCTACGTCATAGCTATTAATGTTTTGGCGGTTAGAGAAGTAACAACGGGGGTGTACTTGGATCGAAGGTATCGACGATGGAGGATGCAGTAGCGTTCAACCTCTCAGTTTCTACAGGTAAAAGTAATAAGTTTACCTGCTACTAGAATCTCCTATACTGTTAGAAAGATTGCCTAAAGTCTATCTAAATCAGCAATGAATTGTGCGGGCCAATGTGGTGCACGTGTCTTCAGAATTACCTAGGTAGATTGCCACGGTCGAACGACATATGGTGCACGGCATTCCAGAAACCAAGCTTCGTGATTCTCAATTCATTCAAAAGGTCCATGCTTTACGGCATACAGCGCATCGTCCAAGTATGTCCTGAGCCATCTACTTTGACAAGTCTCGTTCACTCTCCGTATCCGACCCCCGAACCCCCCTACCCAAGCCTCTCCGCCTTCTCTTGATAGATTCCAGCTCCACACCCAGTACTATTTTCGCGAATGCTAGAGGGAGTTTGCTTTTACGCCGCCATTGCAGTTCATGGAAGAGCCAGTTCCGAGCCCCCGTCCACGGCTTTGAGAGGAAAACCTAGTGACCTGAGCGCGATGAAAGAATGCCTAAAACCACCTTAAAAACGCCGTGAGTCGCCATGCTAGTATGAATGTCCCCCAAATGGAGCAAATAATATGGAGGAAAGATGAAAAGCTAAAGTCAAATTTGCCCGATTTGTGTTCGAGCTCAGCACCAAGCTGTGGATATGGAGGCGGGATATGATGGATGAGTTATGCGATGACGCTACACAACGCAGGAGATGTATTACACTATTCCTCGTCCACGGCGTACAAGTTTTGATTAAGAATCTTGTTCATGGTGAACATGTGGACGCGGTCTTGCTTGAAGACGGCTCGCATCGCGTCGTCGCAGCGGATCTGGCGCTTGTCGCTAGGGTCCTGCAGGTCGCGCGCTTTGACGTACTGCCATATTTTCTTCACTGTTTGGGGTCGGGAAAGCTGGAGGTCATCAGTAGAGTTCACGGGGAGTGGATGGTTGCACACGATGGCACCCGGAGAGTGACTTACCTGAGTCTCGCCTAGAAGCTCGGAAAGTGGGGTCGATAACGCCATGGGTTTCTGTAGTCTTGTCAACATCGGCTACACTGGGGAATGGAACATGGTGACATACGTGGAACCCTCCTGTCCGCTTGGGCGACTTCTTCTCGGCTCCACTGCCTGACCCAATATCGCTGTCGTCCTCATCCTTGATCTTGTCTGCGCTCTTCTTCTTCTCTTTCTTCTTTTTTGGAAGCGGCGCCTTCCTCTTGGTATTCCCACCACGCGTTGCCCTTGTGCGTGACCCGGCGTTCAATTCGGCCTGCAGCTGCAAAGCAAAAGCCGCATCAGCATCCTCAGCCGGCTTGCTCTTCTTCTGCTTCTTCTTGGGCGGGGATTGTTCTAGCTCCGAGAGCGCCGAATCGTCGTCTGGTGTCCGCTTCTTCGAGAAGGAGGTACTCCCGTTCTCAGAGCTATCCGCGGTGCTGGCTTTGAGACCGTTGGTCGGGGGTGCCTCGACGGTCGGTATGGGTTCGGAAGGTTCGGGGTCGGGTGCGCCATTCTGTTCGTTGTTGAACTTGTCGAAGCGCTGCAAGATGAGGTTGTTGACTTCATCCTATCTTGGCCATTAGTACAGCTCATCAGACGTCGGCCGCAAACCAATGTGTACCTTCAGCCGGGAAATGTCATGGTCCAGCGCCTCTTGGAGGCCCTTCCTTATGCGCTTGGCGGAGATGGTGTGCAGGTCGCTTGCACCCAGGATGCCGTCGATGATGGCCGTGTAGGCAGCCTCGACGTCGGGGGCTAAGCCTGGACACATGTCGAGTTAGCGGTGCAAGCAAAGCTGGTGCTCACCCAATAGCAAGACTCACTGGCCATAGCTGCTGGCGACCTTGAAGCTCCGCGTGCAGTGGTTCGCCGAGGGTTTGCAGCCAGTAAAGTAGAAGGTAAAGGGAGGTCAAATCCAAACGTCTGCGGTGAGCCTGCTAGTGAGTGGAGATCGTACCCCGCAGGCGAAGGGGTGGAGCGCAGTGGTTGGCGATGCAGAAGAGCAGCGAGGGCGCCGGTGGTGATCAGATGGACTCGCCAACGCGGTGGTGGGGTTTGGCGGCTCGTGTGGCTGCTGCACTCCACGGCGACTGTGCGGGCGCAGATCACTGGGAGCGCGTTTGCGCGAGTGAGAGATGCGGGGGCAGGACAACGAGCGGGCCTGCGCAGGCGAGACAGACAGCAGTGTGCGTGTTTTACCAACGAGCTCTGGTCAAGTCGCAGAGAAGCAGAGAAGCATCGTCGGAGGAGTGGTTCCGCACGGGCCGCAATCACCAAGGCACACCTGGGGGAGGCTGGGGAACCTGGCCCGATTGCGAACGACACACATGCAGCCACCCACACCCACACCCACACCCACGCCTGCACCGTTTCTCGCTGGTACACTACCGCAGATCAATAGCAACAACGCGATCGCCCGTAGCGCCGCATCGATTCACATTACTAGACACCCGACTCCGTACATCTGCTTCTCCACCGCGCCCTTGATCTGGTACCAATCAGCCCTGCGCTCCGCATACTCGTACACCTCCTCAGCCCTAAAGATACCGTGGTATCGGTCCGAGTCGGCAATTATCGTGGCGATCTCTTTTGCGCTCTTCGGATCGATTAGATAAATCTGCGAGAGCTCGCGCAGTGCCGCGAAGTACTGGGTGAGCGACTTGTTGCGGAGCGAGACAATGTACGAGTTGTACGCATTCATGTCGCTGTTGTATCGCGCGTCAGTGGGCCAGCTTCTACTCGCGGACCGAGACTTACCTGATCAGCTTGATTGCACCGTCCACGCTGATCCTTTGTCGCTTCAGATGCTTGCATAATGCTGTGAACAGGCGCAATCCGACTTCCTGGTTGAAGACGTCAAGCACGTTCTTGTCTGTGCTCCCGACAAGCATACTTGTGTGCGACGAGACGATGTCAACCACCTTCTTAGCCGTCTCGCTGGGTCCAATGTCAAACACCTGCACCATTCCGTTCGGATCCGCGACGGGGTTGAAGTCGGTGGGGAGCTGGGTTGTGCCACATAGATACTCCACTTCGTCCATGAGCACATCGATCCCCTTGTTCAGCCCTGCAGCTACCCGCTCGTCCAGCATCTGCTCGAACCGTTTCTTCTCCTTGCATGCCGGATCCAAAAAGTCGTCCCGGTCAGTGAGGTTTGCAGCAACCATTTCCTGCATATAGAAAACTTCCACCATCTGCTGGATCAAGTCTCCAACGTTCACTAGTTCGAGGAAAGCTACGAGCGGTGCCACACCTTCTTTGCTATGATCAGCAACTTCTCTTGGTCTGTACTCCGCTAAGTGATTGACAGCCTTGTCGAACCCCGGCTTCATGTGCCGCCCTCCAAGAATTTGCAGCAGCTTGATGAAGATGTTTTCGCACTGCTCTTTTGCTTCCTCGCCCGACTGCCCACCAAGTCGCACAAAGCGTGCCGCTCGCTCTAAGCTTGTTTTGGCCGTGTGCGTTAAATTCAACGCGACTTCAATACTGAAGAGAGTCCGTATGCCCTCGAGGCGAGAGTTCATAATCGCAGCCTTAGCAGCAAGCTCGGTCGTGGGTGCTGCTTCGGGCCGTGGAGAGGGCGAGCGTTCACCGGGTACGGGCGTTGCTGATGTTGAAGTCGGCTCTAGGGTGATACTATTAAAACCTGGGGTGTATGTTGCAGGTCGGTTTGTGCTAGAACCGCCAATTGTGGGAATGACACTAACGGGCATCATCACAACCTTTTTGAAAGAGGTGAGGAAGTCACGTTTCGCAGCTTGGCGATTAACATTAGCCATGTAAAATGTTTCCGCAGTTTCCTCCTCTTCTGTCAACCGCTTCTCCCAAACGTCCACCTCGGCAGCCGATTTTCGTTTGAAGAAATCCAGCTCTTCTTGCAAATAGAGATCTACATGTTGTTCAAAACAACGGCAGATTGTTGACATTGCTTCCTCTTGGAAGTTAGGCTTCGAAGCCTGCGTAGGTTTCAAAGACACTGCAAGTTGCAGAGCTTGTTCGAAGACACCGGCGACAGCTTTCAGGTAAACCTCGGTACTGACTTCGTGTGCCTCATCAAACAGTGAAGTGATATACTCCGAAACGACGTCCTCGGCAACACGTTCGAGAAAGGGGTGTAACACATCCACTGATGTTGGAAAGACACGGTCGATAACAGCTGCCTCCTCGTTTAAGGCAATGGCCAGGCCTCTGAAGAAGTCATGAGACGGCTGGAGAGAGATCTGCCCCTGGTCCCCCTGCCTAAGACACTCAGAAGGGCTACCTAAGCCCTCTTTCTCAAGCATCAATGGGTGATTGTGAATGAATGAATCCACTCCAGCAGAGCCTCCGTTGAGCGTTACCAAAACATGGGCGAACCTCTTCATCCTACCATCCAAGTCTTTCGATTCGTTCCCCTGTTCAAATTCTCGGAGGACGGCATTCTCAAATATGCCCACCATGGTATCCAACTTCTCCTCACGCTGACTCCACCCCTGCGCGTAGTCGCCTTTTGCAAAGACTTTCAACTGAGACAACATCTGAGCTTGCTGTTCGGGGTCTCGGTAGGTTCTAAATAAAACCGGGTCTGCGTGACTTGTTGATCTTGCGAGATCGAAGTAATAGGGGGCCAGTGCACCATAGATTTTGCCGTATTCTTGCCGCGCCATACCCCTAATAGAACGGACGCGCGATATGACTTTCAGAGCGGCACCAGGGTCTATCTTAGCCGTCTGTGGGGGAGCCGGAGGACCAATTTTTGATAGAGTTATGTCTTCAAAGCCCTTAACCAACGTACTCGCTCCTGGTCCACTCTTCCGATCTGAAGATTTCTGCTGCATTTCCTCTTCTAGGCCAGCGTCGAATAGCGTCACACTTGTCTTTGGTTCCTGATCTGCTGTCCATGGAGCACCATTTGTGCTGCCATTCTGGCCAACCGCGGCTTTCCGTGTCTCTTCTGCTCGCTGGTGGTCCGCTCTTCTCCGCATGGCCTCTTCAAATCGCTTCCTCGCTTCTACCTCGTTCCAACAACCCATGCTATTGAGTCGTTGTATCCATCGTGTATCATCGTAGACCATCTCTAGCATTCGTTTCGAGGTGCGGGCGAAGCTGAACATGTCGGGAACAGGGAGGTAGTCGAGGATCGTGGCAATTAGTTCTGCAAGCGTTAGCTGCATCTTCCAGCCCATTGGAGGAAGTTGTACCTGCAGGTAGTATTGCTTTAGAGTCTTTTACCAGCTGCGTCGCCCGCAGCGGTGCGAGGACGTTTTGCTGTGGCGGAGGCACTGTCCGCTTGACGCTCGCTCTGGTGGCCATGCTGGGCTCGGGAATCTTGATGAATGGTGTATATTACAAATATAAAGCCTGATTCTCCATCTCTTCAAAGTTCGGCGGTGCAGTGAACAGCTCGCGTGGGCGTTGCGGGGTGGAAGTGGCCCCGGGGATGTCAGACCGGCGAAGCGAGCGGCGCCGCTCCCCAAGCGGAAATCTGCTTGCGGGAAATCCTTCTCCATGGTGAACCCAACAAGAACAACACGCAAGGCACTACCTGATTGTCATGGTAGCCAAACGCCAGGACTCGACGAACGCGCAACGACACATCACACGCTGCTACACAGACAGGTGGTGTGCGGAAGCTAGCCCCAGAATGGAACCTTTTCTAACATCACTGCGCATTGACGGATTGAATGTCAATATGTTATTATATACTACTAAACAGTTCCTAATAGCGACAGCGAAGCTTAGAAATTCGCCCCGATGGTCGAATCCCGTTATTACCCACCGAGGTCCACCCCATTGCTCTTCTGCGCCACATCTCTACAATGCAACTAGCAATCCGGCCATCGCCATACCCATACCAACACCAGCTCCCGCGTTATTGATAGATGCGGCACCGCTGCTCAAGGGACCAGCGGAGGTGGTAGGTGAGGAAGAGCCCGCTGGAGTGGAAGCGCCCGATGCGGTGGGGGTGGGAGTTCCAGAGGCACTGCCACTGCAGGCGGCCGCAGTGGGGACTGTGACGCCCTGCGCTTGACAGAGACCTTGTGCGAGCTTGATAACCGCTGGTTGATTGCACGTTAGCTCGAGATACCAGAATGCGACTGCCATACGGAGTACTGACAGTCTTGCTCTGAACCGGAACATCCAGTGGAAACGCAGCAGGAGATGTCGGTGAGCAGTTGAGTATTGCCACAGATACATTTTATGTCCAACGAGGCGCAGGAGCCAAAATTATTTCCGAAGCAGGTACGCTGATCTTGACTTAGCGGATGGTTCTCGATGGAAAAGACCAGGAATACGCACAGCACATTGTGGTAGCTGGTCCAGGAGATTCTGCGCCAGAGCAAAAGAGCTCAGGGTCGCGAAAAGAGTGACTACAGAGAAGCGCATAATGTCAGATTTGTAATGGAGAGGAATCCGAATGTGAGATGGCTGATCAGGCGCAGAAACAGATGTATGCGTGACAGTTGATAGTCGAAGAGTTGCAGGGGCGGTTTAATATATGGGTATGCCCCAGGGCCAAAGTAAAGAACACGGGAGGGGCAATAATTGATTGCGTTTCTAGATCGAGCTGAACCCTCGGAAACTAGTGTTGGCTCAATCCCAATCATGAGGGCTGAGTGCCACCTCTCACCATGGCGTTGCGTTAGGCGAAGTGCCTAGTTGTGTGAATTCGAATTCTGAGCACGCACTGGCTGTTCATCAGTATGATATCACCTGAGGAGACGCGTTCAGGAAAAGCTCCGCATCTCTTCATCGGGATTGTAAGCACGGAGAGAAATCCATGTGGCACCGAACAATTCCTCGCGAATCGCGTAGCGGAGCATTTGATTTAGCGTGCGACGCGATAGCGTGTCGCTCGCTCTCTCATGACACGCTGGATTCGCACGAAATTCTGCAGAAGGCCTCGATCGAGGGCAAGACGAACTGCATCAGCCGACGCAGGATGTCACTTGGTCTATAGAACCCATCCAGACCGGACGGGCAACAGCGGCTTGTTTTCTATTAAGGTCAGCATGTGCGACAGAAACAGGCGGATGGCACAACGTACATATGTTGATAGATTCTATTTCACCGAGTCAACCTTAAACCAACGTTCCGTCCTCGGATATCGAAAACGGCCTCGGGCTCCGACACGTGGTGACTGGTGGCGTGGGGCCGCTGATCGTCGACGTGGAGACGGTGGGAGTAAAGTAACTCAACAGAAACCGACATGAAATTGAGTTTGAAGGACGATTTTCGCAATAGAAGTAGATATTGCACGCAGATGATAAGGGGGATCGCGCACCGACTAGAAAGTCGAACTGCGCCACACGAGGCTCACATTGCGATCTCAGACCTTGAGCACCCCGCTAGTGACTAGCACACTCACAATACTGACTTGATTACACAGCCCCTTCAGCTTCCCTATCGCCAACAAGGATTCAATCGATTTTGAAGGACATCTACAGCCTCACCTAGGTATCCCTTTCGTATCGCCCTCGAACAAAAGAAATTCACGGCAAAAAGGCAGCTCTGGCGGAGGCGGTCACCCTCCGAGGCAGCTGGTGCACTGCGCGGGCAGTGCCGGGCAAATCGCAGGGCTCTCTCTAGGAAAGCTTCCGGCTGGCCCTTTGCCAGCCCTACTTGCCTACAGAATCAGCATCATGTGAGCGGGACTGCGAGGGCGTCGGGGCGGGGCTGACGGTGTGCTCGGAAGGGCGCGGTATGGGCCGACACACCTCTCCCGTCTCAGACGCAGCTATGGTCTTGGTCGGCCAGCGGAAGGGATGAGACAGTGGCACGCTGGACAAGTAGTCTCATTAATAACGAGCCAACAACTGGTGACTGGCCGTACACGACGTTTGTTCCTGCGTCTATAGGTAGCAGTCCGACTGGTCCAGCCGCCCCACCATACAGCGTGGCAGCGTCTTGGAGATGCACGATGGAGGTCTTGGCTAGATCGTAGGGCTTGAAACGCGCGGTATTGCCCCACCGACCACCGCGCAAGGGCAACCAGAAGGCGCCTACGGAGGAGATATCGTGTGGGTCATCCATGATGGTGTTGCTGGGTTCCTGTCGGCAGCACATTGGCGGCCAGCTAATGGGTCGGCGAGGCGGCGGATTCGCTTGCCCTTTTAGGCCCCTACTCTCTTCCCTAATCCAAGCTTCAAGACATCAAGCGCCTTTTCGAGCCCGGCAACGAGCCGATTTGAAGCCGCCTGTCTGAAACGCGACAGTGAGGCGGGAATGCAAACAGCCGTGACTGGATCTGACTTGGAGAAAAGCGGGCTAGGGCGTCCTCTGTCGTCACTTCCAGTTGAAGCCCTAGGGCGTGGACATTGCGATGGCTTCACTTGCTGCTCTGTGCTCAGGCATAGTAGGGCCACGTCCCTCCATTTGCCCTCTTGCCTACGCGTGGTTGCCCCTTGGAGGACCATGTGGATGTCCACAGATCCAGAGCTCGGAAGCTGTCGTTCAAATCCATATATATGAAGGCCAGTGGACTTCAACTCAAAGCTACCAGATACCCGACTTGCCCTAAATACATCGCTGCTACAGACCACTGTGCATAGCTTCATCTACATACAGCCCAGCGATCTCAGTTGTACTTTCTGCTATCCTTTGGCCCATCAGTTTGTTGTATAGCACAGACACCTACTCAGCTTTCAGAAACAAAGTACCGGATACTACTTGATCATGGCTCCCAAAACGCCGAACACAGAGGAAGCCCAGCCGTGGGAGGGTGGTCGTAAGTTGATTCCGATATATGATGCAAGCGACCCCAGCCTAACTTTATCCGTCTAGACTAGACTAGTGATATCGATAAGATTTCGACCAAGAACTGCACCTTCACACATCCGCATCGCAACGAATCTCTTTTCAGCATGGTGCATCATACGTTTTGTCTCTGAGTCCGGCTCTCTCTACATCAACACAACATCTATTTAGCGACATTTTTGCGTTCCCAATTCGATCCACGTACCGCAATAAGCACGTCAACTAAACCCCCACCTGGCGTGGGGGACGACTGGCGGTTTACGAGGCCGCAAGGCTGTCGGTGCAAGTCGAGCCGCGACAGCCCGGCATGTACAATGGGAAAAGGGCGCAGCAAATCCAGCAAATCCACAGATCAGAGTCAACAAGTGTGTACACGGGCTGTGTTTCCGGTGAGAGAGTCGTCGCAGCACCGGAGTCATAATCTGCCCCTTTTCATGAAGTATTCGAAGGACCAACGGCCGCTCTTTATCAGCAAATGGACTTGTACGCAGCGGCGCGCTCCGAGGCCAGAAACTTAGCCTTGCTGTTCGCCCATCCTAAACGGCCCACAAGTTCACCTGAGGAGTGGCTGTGCATCACGGGTCACGGCCTCACTCAGCTAGACTCCAGGCACCGAACCTGTTCACCCGCTCGCGGGCCTCAGCAGCCACACGACTGCCTTCACAGTAGCGTCGAATTTCGCGCTTCTCGTAAATCATAGCCTCCCGAGGCAGTTTTCGAGGCCGTCATGGCGGATGTTGTTCCACTCACGACCATTCACCCCGGCTGTCCCAATGCGTCAAGCTTCTGGAAGCCGCGCTGGAAATGTCGACCGCCGGTCTCGTTCGCCTTGTTGCCGCGCTGAGTCCAATGACATTGTGGCCTCATTTCGCCGTGGCGGTGCACTGTCACTACCATGAAGCTTCACCGAATTTTCCCTCCGGTTGCTGTGTCATGACCTGGAAGAAGGCAAGTGTTGCCTGTACCTGAAGAGCTGAGCGTGAGGCCATGAGGCTTCCATGGACGTGGCGTCTAGTAGAGGCCTCTGAGGTTGATATAAACACCTTATGTTCCCTACTGTACCTGGATGCCACACACTCTCAAAAACAACCTCGAGTCTGCCTACACACCTTCACGAGCACCGCAGCTTACAGCCACCTTCAACAACCAATCGACCAAATCAATCAACTTATACACGCACCTTCCCACTATGCGTGTCTCCATATCGACCTCCTCACTCTCCAACTCTGATCCTTCTCAACCCAGAGACGGTGGTGCCCCGAACCCGAGCGCCAGATATAGCTCGGCGTCCACCATGTATCTCTCCAAGACCGGTGACAGTGACGACGACTACGAGCCGAGTCCGCGCGATGGTGGCTAAAGTCTCTACTCATTCGAGCTCTCGAAGTATGTCGACCAGGAGGGCATTCAAGCTTAGCTCCAGCTGACATGACTAAGCTACTTTCATCCATCACAACTCCAATGGGTGGGCCGATGCCGCCTTCTACTCGGAAGTTCAGCAATCGGTCTGAGGAGGGGCCTCATTGCTCCCATGGCCACTCCTCGTACAACTCTTCCTCGGCTTTGGCTTCTTGGATTCGATCTCGCTCTCGACTACTTTCCTAAACTCTTCAACATATCAACACATCAACACATCAACACATCATCCCACTTTTCCCTCATCTTCTCGATCGGTTCGAATGGAGCGTTTTTGCGATGCATATAGCGATGGATCTTGGCGTCTTGGATGGATTTGGACATGCGGGACCACTGGGCAAGGATGTACTACTATACTGGGCATGCATGGTTACTGGTTGGGAATAGCATGGACTGGCGCTTTAGATGATTTGGATTTTTTCAAGACTTCTCTTCCGCTTATCGCAGCGTTATGGTGACGGTAGCTCCGGCCGGGTTGTTTGGGCGATCGGGATGGCGTTTGTTCGACTGCTTCTTGAGTAGCACAGTTGTGTGTAATATATAGTAGTACCATATAGAATGTGCCGCAGATGAAGGGATGAATATAGCAGAAGTTGAAGAAACCCGTGTCCACTCCAGCGGTTTGTGATGCGTGCCTGTCATCAGTCTTGGCGACGTGGGCATTCGCTTACGCACTTGGATTTGCTTTTCCAGGCAGCTCCTCGAACAACCTCAAAACCCACCGCGATTCCTGCCATGCAGCTTGCCGGACCGAGTGAAAACCTCGCCAGGCACCCGCACCCACAACAACCGGCGCACAAATAGCCACCCGCCAGAGGACCACACGGCGATGATGTGCTTTCGCCTGGCAGTCCGTCGCGCATTCCAAGACCCCGCTCTTAGCTAATGGAAATTCCGAAAGGAGTCCAGCAGCGCAAACTCCCTCGTCCCGTCCATTCACCAGGGCCCACGGGCTAGCGATGAGAGTCGTCCCTGGCGTGCCCGACGGCGCGTTCGCCCAGGCGCGCGAATCGATAGCTCATTGCTGGTCACGCTGGAGCTCAGAAAACATCTACTGTACCACCGCCGCCGTCTGTCGCGAGAGTGCTGTTTGATCCTACGCGGGGCCCTGGCTGCGGCGCTCGGTGAATGCTAGAGGCGGTATATAAGAGCTGCCTTGTTCAGGTCACGTCATCTGCTCCGTGTCTTTGTCAATCTGCGACCCCTCGCCTTGCTACATAAACACCTTCTCAGCCCACAGCTACTCTCACCCGCAACCTCTCCTCGAGCTCACGCGGCACTTGTTCGACACAACAGCTCTCTTCTCTGCCTCGAGGCTCTCTCCAACAGATCTACTCTCCCAATGCAGCGTGTTGCGTCGCATGGCCGTGGAGGCGCCGGTACGTTTAGCTTTTTTCAATGCATGCTTCCGACCCGTTTCTTCAGCTCTAGGCCGCCTGGGTGCACACTTCCTCCCGCAGTACTCGCAAAACGCACTGACTGACATATCAAAGGCAACATCCTCAAGGACGACCCGACGGCCCATACGGATCCCGCCGACCTCATCACACCGACCTTGAAGTCCGAGCACTACACAACCGGTCGAGGAGGTACCGGCAACATGGCGCGCAACGACCCGAACCACCCCGAACTTGCTCGTGCCAGCCAAGACGTCAACGCTCCTCCTCTTCGCGAGCCAGAAGGACCTCACCATATCGGCCGCGGAGGAGCTGCCAACGTCGCCAAGACGAGCAGCGAGGTGGCGCGAGATGATACACCGCGTAAGAGCGAGGAGGTCAAGCGGGAGCCTGCCAAAGGATTGGTCGAGAAAGGCAAGGAATTCATCGCCAAACTAGGTGGGAAGAAGTGAATATCGTCGATTGCGGCTTGCGCGCCGGGTTCGCCGTCCTTCCAGCATGCTTTACTGTCATGCTGTCTCTACGATCCGATTTATGATATCCCCAGGTCCTGGTCCTGCGATTCCAGGTTGGTAATGTGTCATGGAGTTCAGGAAAATGGGTTGCTCATCGAAGCTGAGTGGCGTACAACATATATTACCTGATCATAGAAGCCTGGTTATCAACGACCTGACTCTGAATGGACTTATTTGCCATGGTCAAACGTTGTCCCTTGTCAGCAACTAACCCTCCTGATCTACGCAGGCAGTTATCGTTGAGCCTCCCTACTTGGGCCTCGAGGCGAGTCAATCAGTACCTCGAATGCATATGCACCTTGTAGGCTTTATCCGCCGAAGCGCTGATCCATGTATAACATATATTCCTGCTAGCCCCTAACTCACAGCTTTTCAACCTTACCATGAAAGGGTACGGTATACCACTTCGAACGAAGCGAATATCTTCTCAAAATATACCAATCCCCTGTACGGACTTAAAAATGGAACCACTCTATCTTGTTTTTGGTCAAAGCTGCATGAGACCATCGTGCAAATTACCATATACAGTCGAACATGCATCTGATACGCCATAGGGCACAGAGCGGGGTAGCGGGGTACCGAACGCATCGGATCGTGCCGTAGGGCACATAGGCGTTGGAGGGATTTGTTTTGCTCCTCAGTTGTTGACTTAACCACTATAGGTTCATCTTGGTTATACCAGCGAATGAGACGCAAATGCGGAATGCAACATTACAAAACTTCCCCCAACAACGTGGATTCAAGCAGCAGACTACAGCAATCACAAGAATGACCAGAAGAATCGCTTTCACACGATTACGTTATGGAGGAACGGTGAGAAAAAGTACACTGAATCATGCGGAGATACGCACATCACGCATCTCCAACTCATATACACACCTTGGACCTTGGAATACCCGCTGCTGCCCATGCTGCCGTCCGATGATCCCTACCCACACCTACAGGAGAGAACCCTTCCATGTTTATGTAGGCTACCAGCATACCTACTAGGATAGTGCGGCACAGTACGGCGAAGTCCTCTCGCCTCGGCGCCCATCTCCGATATACCTTCTCTCAAACGGCAATGTAAGAGGTCGGGGACGAACGTGTTTGATTTTTATTGGTCATGGATCTTACGATCTCGGGACGTGAATGAGTGCCCGGCGCTTGGAGTAGGGTAAAATACATGTGGCTTGGTGCTGCAGTGGTGAGGTGGGTGGAGTGGTGGTTTGGACATATATACAGCAGCTTCGTTGGACGCTGAACTCCATACTGGGACACATCGAACAACATGTCGACCACCACAACCACTACCACCGAGCCCGCACCCTCCACCGACGACGAATGGGTCCACTACCACGACGGCGGCGTCCCCGGCAAACGCCGCATCCTCACCGGCCCCGCCGCCAAACCGACCTTCACCGAACTCCCCCGCATCGACTTCCGCCGCATCTACTCAGACTCGCTGGCAGAGCGGCAGGAGCTAGCCGCCGAGGTCGGCGCCGCCTGTCGAGACGTCGGCTTCTTCTACGCCGTAAACCACGGCGTCGACGACGCGATGCTGCAAGCGACGTTCGAGGCCGTGCAGCGCTTCTTCGCGCTGCCGACCGACGTCAAGATGGAGGCGCATAATCAGAAGAGTAGGCTGTTTAGGGGGTATGAGGCGTTTCTAGAGGGCAGGTTGGATCCGCGGACGAGGGGCGGTGCGTTTGGTGTCTATTTGGTTCACTCTTTTTCTTTTGTATTTTGTTATGATATCTCCAGTGATGGTATATCACACGCTAATACTTTCACCCCTCCCTGCTCCAGATCTCAAAGAAGGCTTCCTCATGGGCGAAGACGCCACAGACCCCGAACAGCACCGGCCACCCACGCCCCTGACCTCCTCTCCACGCAACCAGTGGCCCACCTCCCCCTCAGCCGCCTTCTTCCGGCCCGCCATGTACCGCTACTACACGCACATGCTCTCCTTCTCGCGGCGCCTACTACGCATCTTCGCGCTCGCGCTCGCGCTGCCCGAAACAGCCTTCGACGCCATCAGCACTTCGCCCATGGCCAACATCCGCGCGGTGCACTACCCGCCGCAAGCGTCCGACGCCGACGTCGGCATCGGGGCCCACACCGACTTCTGCTGGTTCACGCTGGTGAGCCAGTCGCTGACGGCGCGGCCCGCGCTGGAAGTGCTCAATGCCAACGGCGCGTGGGTGCCCGTGGTGCCCGAGCCGAACACGTTTATAGTGAATGTTGCGGACTTCTTGAGCTTGGTGACGGGCGGCACGTGGCAGAGCACGGTGCACCGCGTGCGCAATATGACGGGCGAGGAGCGGTATTCGCTGCCGTTTTTCTTTAGCCCGAATGAGGATGCGCGGGTTAGTGTGCTGGAGCGGTTTCGCGAGCCGGGGAGGGAGTATGGGGAGATTACTGTGGGGGAGTATTTTCAGAAGAGGTTGGATATTGATCGGACGACGCATTTGGAGGGGGAAGAGGAGGGGGGGATGAAGAGGGTGTATATATAGGGGATTCTGTTTTTGATAGAGTGGTGGAGAGTGGTGGAGAGTTCACGTGTTAGTTGAGTGTACAAACAAGCAAGGAAGTCAACAACATGGAATTGCAATCAGCTCTGCCATAAACAGATGGATAAGTAAGGATGAAAATGACTGATGAACCACAATGCACATATTAATGGTTGCTGTCCCACCTTTTTTTTAATTGCTTTGGCAGATCTTCCGCCAATGCCTGCATCCTGAATGCGGCCTTTGGGACGCCTCCGAGGGCTTCGAATGCAGAATCGACATACTCCCGAGCATAGCCTTGGAGTTCTGTATCCGAAATCAACTCTTTGAGCGCCTCGCCGGTGGGCCCCCATCGCACTTGTGCAACAATGCACGCACGCCCATGCTTCATTAATTTGTCACCATAGGCTTTTGCCACTTTGATGATCGCGAGGGCACAACCAAGAAGAATTTGCATCAGCTGAACTTGTTTCTCCTGATCGATCTTAACTTTCAGGTTACTGTTTCCAATCTCTACGCTGGTTTGCCAGAGGAGAAACAGAGCCTCGAGAGCGCCGTAGCAGCACATGAGAATGTTTTCGTGGAACAGCGGTTGCTCGTCTACAGGTTCGATTGACTTGGCAAGATCTCCGGGGATTGTGTTCAAGTTTGTGAAGAGGAGATTTAATTCAGTGAGCAGTTCGTCGTACAGCACTTCCGGTTTGGCGTGTGTGTCTTTTTCGGCGCCGATTTCCATTGCTGCAACGAGACTTTCTGCACGATACCATAGAGGAGCCAGGGTCGATTCAATGACTGTACTGTGGATGTTCGCCTCGTACGAAGGCTTTAAGCGTTCGTCAAACTCCGTCATTGCTTCGTCGTGACGCATCGTACCCTGTTCCATGTGGGCATCTCGGGAAGTTAAGTCGACTCTCATGTACTGGTTATAAAACCATAACTGTCCCGGCGGTTCGTTCGGCATGATAAGCTTCTGATAGTCGTCTTTGCGCGAGGAATGCCCGAAATGGGGGAAGACATCAAGATCGTAGTTGACCGACATATGCACGTAGTCTATGTATGTTAGCACAACATCAGGATAGCACCTAATCGGCATCGTCTACGCATTCATCGTGGAAGAGTGACCACGTCCCAAAGGGATTGGATAAACTCACTTTTGAAATCCAGGGACAACTCGGGTTCTAGGTCACTCCCCTGCATGCGAGCGATCCTACGACGCTCCATCAAACAGACATGCTTTGTCAAGCTTGATCGAAACTTGCGCTTGAAGTCCCGCAGCTCGATAATCTTATCGTATACACAAGAATCCATGTCGGTGATCATGAAATCGTCTATCCGGGATTCCATTCGCTCGATGGTACTGATTGTTTTTGCCAGTTCTGCATCTGCGTCGAAGGTAATCGTGCCGACTCTTTCCACAAAGGGATGAGTTTGAGATATCCGTGATAAGAGAATATAGGATAGACTATCCAGGAGCATTTCTTTCACTCTGGCTTGGTTCCAATTCTGGAAAGCAATAGTCCCGAGGCCAAGATTGAGATGTAATCGAGTGGCAAGGAGAAGCAGTGTCCTGTTTTGTTTGCCGCTGTCGCTTTTAGTCAAATGATGTGCGAGAACAGTAGCTTGCAACAAAATGCGTGAGTTATAGTCGAATTCCCACGGGGATTTTCGTTCAGCATCGTTCGAACTGTGAACGATCCGGTGGTGGAGGGTGAGGAGACCCATAATTGCCAGGTACCCAGCGTCATGGTGAGAATCGCCTTGCATATCAACGCCAAGTTTGTAGAGCCTCAGCGCGTGTGTGACAAACGCTTCTATTGCTTCAGCCTTAGGTACCGCTGGTATCGAGAGAGTGAACAGGTAGTCGAACTTTAGGACGTTCACTTCTATCTGCAGCCATTTCTTCCATATCCACTATTGGAAAGTTAAAGAGACCTCCATAAATATAGCTTGATGTACATACTGCAGATGTAGCTGTATCCGCCATGGGAATATGCAGCTTTGCTGATTCTGTAATATAGCGATGGAATTGTTGTTGTTCCTTTACTGGGAGTTTGTCCACGAACCGACGGAGGTCATGGAAACAGCTGCTGAGGCGTAAATGCTCAATCCAATAAGCCTGACAGAGGTTAAGAAGTGCAGCTGGATCACCAATGTAGGCCGTCAGTGACATGCGGGTAAGCTCCAGTTCCCGCGCTTGAGGAGGAGGAGTCGACTTGTTCATGCGATTCAGCGTGGATAGTACCCGCTCATTTGCCCTGAAGTACTTAGCATAAAGTAAGCCCGGTATAAGTGTGTCTTACTCTTCCTCGCTGTACGACTGTTTTATAGCCTGCATGAAGCTGCCCCAGATTTTCCAGGACTCCTGTGAAAGCTTTTCTAGGTGCCCGGCTGAGTAGGACCCGTCATCCACCGCCTTCAAGGCTATTTCGATAGCGTCGACGCAAAGTTCCTCGACCCTTACCCATAACCGGTCCCGCCTCAAGACTTCGACCAGAGTCTCGTGAACATCTTCAGTGTGTTTGACCCACAGCCATCCAGGTGTTGCGAAATTCGGACCTTGCCAAATATCCATGAGTTCGGTGGTGTGCTGTTGGCGTTGGAAGATCTGGGCCATGAAGCGAAGATCCCTCATGTTTTCCACGTGAACTGTGGAAGCCTGTGATGATTAGCGTACTTATGAGTTGAAGGTCAGGATATAGCAGCATACGGTAGTGGCTGAAGAGGTAATGCCAAAGGCCTGCTTCAATTTCTCTGTCGCAAACTTCTTCTGAACCATAACCGTAATATCTCTATCGCCGCTGCTCGCAAACGCGCTATTTTGCTCAGCTGCTAGATGGTTGGCAAGAATGAGGGCGAAGAAAACAGTCTTCTTATTGATGGGCCCCTCTTTGCTGGCTTCTGTTGTCGCCTGTGATGAATTAGCAAACGAACGTATGGATTCGGAATTGGGCTGCTCGAGGGTCATTCGACATACAATCCTGACATCTTCCCAGCAATCTGCTCGCACTGCGCATTTGTAAAGATCAGACCACACATTCAACCTAGCAGTTTTCGTGTTGAGCGTCTTTGCTGCATTTCGCCAAGCCTTGATGATGGCTTCGCCTACTGAGTTCAGGCCATCTTTCGCCATATGTTGGCTTCGAGTGGCTTCTATAGCTAGCCTATAAATGTACGACAGTAGGGCAGTATCTGCTATTGGCGGCTGGTACTCGGAAAGTGGAATCAACCGATCCAGAATCTCGGGGCCATCAGCGTCTAACTGGGAACACACATCGGCTCGCCACGCCTACAGATTTACTATCAGTATATGACTCAAAGGCTCAAAATCAGGGCTTACTAGAAGATACGCATCGTTCGGGCGTTTCTTAAGCAGCTTCTTAATTTTATCAAGGGCGAACTTCGGGTTCGGTTGCAGACGTTGAGCTGCGCAAAGGCTATCCCAATTGTACGCCATGTCGAACGCTCGGCTCCCTCACCTCTGGCCAGAACGATTGTGGAATTCGACAAACACACAAAATGATAGCGAAAGTGGTGCTTGGAACTGGAATTGGAGTGCAGGGTAAGGATGTTCAGTTATGCGGGGGCTTACCGCTTCGAGGTGAGTGAGAAGTGTTTGTGGCGGAAGCTCGTGTGCACTTTCTCTTTCATTAGTCAGCTAATGTCTGTTGTCCCGCCGTTTCCAGCAACGAAATTGGAAGGTAGGTCCGAGGGGCTAGTTTGCACTTGAGAATGGAAGTACCTATCTTGTGTTCAGCCCTTGACGCGCACGATGATGCCAAATAGGTGTCATCCAAAGGCACAGTGCTAAGTGCAGACGTCCCACAGAAAGGAAAACATCGTTCAAATTGTGGCGAAGGCTTTATTTACTATTGATACAAACGCACTTTTCACGGTACACTATGCTACAAGCTTATTGTTACTCTTCGCTCGGCAGCGGTGGGAACAGCACGCCCTTGTGTAAGGCCCCGAGCTCTACTTTGGAGACTCCGTATTCCAGATCCTGTCCAACAGCACAGAATGCGAATGTCCTCCGCGACTCCTCGACACCCAGCTGGTCCAGTAAAGTCTTTGCCTTGCCAGGCATGTAAGGTTGAAGCAAAATCCCTGTCATGCGAAGGCCTTCTGCCGCTAGGTATACAATTCTGTCT
This sequence comes from Massariosphaeria phaeospora, assembly GCA_011032825.1. Taxonomy (NCBI): domain Eukaryota; kingdom Fungi; phylum Ascomycota; class Dothideomycetes; order Pleosporales; genus Massariosphaeria; species Massariosphaeria phaeospora. The sequence goes on along the minus strand of JAADJZ010000001.1, from coordinate 350,209 downwards.
ACTTCTTCACCAGGCTCACCTGGACCAAAATCTAGAATCTTGCCCCAAGGTGACGACATCTGAAAGAATTGATTGGACTGTTGCTGATCAGTATGATGGAACACGGGCGGACATACTACGGAGACTTGACTCACTGCGCGAACGAACTCTGCAATCTGGTATAGAGCCTTTCTAGGGTCATATGAATTGAGGGATGTTGCCACATTCGATGGAACTACAGATAAAGTGTTGTTGTAGAATCTTGAGCCGGGGCCTTCCTCCCATTCATCTGCTGGTAGTTTGCCGATCCGCTCTATCGCCCCTCGAACGCTCCATTTCTTGCCCCGGGTAACACGAGACGCCAGATTACCGAGGGATGCACTTAAGAAATGGTTGTACATAGCAATGATACGAACATTGTCGTAGCTAGAATCATGCTGGAGTCCGCCGTCATGCGCCAAGTAGAAGCGCATGACGTCGGGTCCAAATCGATCAAGTGCGTGAAAGGGATCCACTACTCTGCCGGTCGACTTGGACATCTTTGAGCCACCTAGTGTCCAGTGACCATGGGTAAGGATCTTTTTAGGAAGGGGCAATCCAAGCGCCATCAAGAAAGCAGGCCAGTAGATGCAGTGAAATCGTACGATATCTTTGCCAATGACCTGGCAGTCTGCAGGCCATCCACCAGCGTGCTCGTGACCAGGTGTCCAGGGATAACCCGCTTTCGTAACGTAATTCATGAGAGCATCAAGCCAGACGTATATAGTTTGGCTTTCGTCTTCCGGAACTCGAATACCCCACGTAAGTCGATCAGATGGACGGGATATAGATAGATCTTCCAGACCGGACTCTACCGCCTGCACGACCTCTTTCATTCGGTGAGCCGGGACGATCCATTCCGGATTGGCTTTGTAAAACTCGAGCAAGGGCTCGCGGAAGGCAGAAAGTCGGAAGTGGTAGTTCGTTTCGGAAGACCACTCCACTTCGCTACCGGTCTCGATGGAGGTCTGAATGAAGAGCAGTTAGCTTCCCTAATTCAACAGGCGAGCAAAGGTAGCTAACCATCATCTTCCGACCGGTTGGCGGATCGAGGTACAGCTTAACGGCCGACTTTGGATAGAAGGCCTCGTCGGCGACGGAATACCAGCCTTCATGCTTTTCCGGGTACACGTAGCCCTTCTCTTTGAGCAGAAACTGCAACCATCAGCTTCTGGCCCTGGCGAGTACGGGGTCCTCAGCGCCTACCCAGGCATATTCCACAGCATCCTTGTGCTCCTGGTCTGTCGTTCGCACAAAGTGGTCGTAGGAGATATCCGCCTTTTGCGCCAGTTCCTTGCACCCGTCAGTATCGCAGCATGTAGTGGGGGCGGAGGGCGGCTACTCTGAAGATGGCGGCGCCCTTGTTGCAAAAGAGCTTTGGTTCGATGCCGGCTTTCGCTGATGCGCGCTGGACCTGGCTTTCTGTTAGATAGGACAGGACAGCGACGTGTGTCGAACGTACCTTCAGCCCATGCTCGTCAGTGCCAGTGCAGAGCAACGCTCGCGTGCCCTTCACCTGCTGCCATCGCTTCAGGACGTCGGTGAGGACCATCGTGTACAGGTGCCCAACATGAGGAGCTTGTGTCGATCAGCAGCTATCATGACTGCAGACGGCAGTGGCGGCATGCATACCGGCATTGACGTAGAAGATGGGCGTGGTGATGTAGTACGGCTTCTCAGGCGTCGACTGCGACGAGAACCGATGGCCAGACACGCGACATGTTCCGCATATCCACGGCGACGGCGACGGCCTGTGACATCTCTGCGACAGCCTGGGGACCGCAAGGACCGCCCGAGGCAGCAGTGGTGAACGCATTCTACCGCAACCTTTTGCTCTTCTAGCCGACTATCGCCATCGCGACCGCGACCTCAACTTTCTGGGCACGGACCATGCACGCTAGCCCCAATCCAGCAAAGACCGCAACCTCACTTTACTTCAGGCCTTCTTTGCATTCAACTCGCCTCCCATCTCGTGCTCCAGCGTGACAACCATCAATTCCAGGGAAGAGAAGCTATCGGGGCCTTGTGCTGGTCGTGGGAGCCCATCACCAGCTCAACGAGGCGCATTGCTAACCACCACTCGGCTGCGGTTCTCTCAACAGCTGCACCGCATGCCGAGTGCTCCAGTTGCAATCGCAGCCACTATTTGTACCCTGCTATCACCGGCATGCGAGAGCACACAGATTCATATGGTAGGAACCTGCGATACACTCACGGGAGCTTCGTGTTGGTTGGCGTGAGCTAGCTACACTGCAAGATATCCTTCGCAAGGTATTCTGCACGACTCACGAGCGCACAGGGCGGCGGGCCCGAAGAGCCTCCCCATCCAGCTGGTACATCCATGGCATGTCAGCTCACTGCAAGCATATTGATCTGCGAACAGCAACAGGCGGTGCTGTTGTTGCTTGTCCTGGTCCCTGTAACTCAAATTCTGTGTTTATCGCTTTTGGGCAACAGGTCTTCACTTCATCTTACGACCCCGATTCTTCGTGGAGGCAAGAGATGGGATTACTCATGGTCCTTGTAGCTTTCTCCACGGCTCTACGTCACTTTTGGTCGGCGCCTTCAAGCGACCAGTCCAGCGTCCGAAAACGCATCCACACGCTGTCTGCGTTCATCCTCGAATTGCCATTACACTCACTAGCCAGTCTAGCTAACTGTCAACCCTTGTTACCGCCACGTCGCCGATATAGACGATGATCATGAGCCGCTCCGTCGGTGAAGGTCGTGGGAGCAGCATTCAAAGAAATGCGCATGCCATGCCTCAACTCGCTATTGACCCTATTCAGACCCAAATGCGGTATCGACCACATCTTCCGCCCCTCGTACCCCCTTGTTCAAATGACCACCCGGATTTCGTATTCTCAAAGGGATTCCTGTCGCTTTGTATCTACTCCTTCCTCGTGGACATATCACTGCTCCAAATAGAAGCTTCAGAATTTCTAGAACATACTCCGCTCGCCGATGGCGAAGCTAAGTAGACCGGGCTTCTTATTCAAGCGCCTCACCGCCGCGGGTTCATCCTTCTCATTGGATCTTATTCAGGCCTATTGAGACTCACTTCTTTCTAATGGACGAATAGGCCCACGCCCGTGGCTATTGCAAATTCCTATTGAGCCCGGTATATCATCGATTTCCTTTATTGACCTATTGAGCCCTTCGATGGAGGCTAGTCCTCAGACCATCCTTTATCTTCGTACGTTGGCCTTCCAAGTATAAATCTCCCTCTTCAAACCATCACTTCCTCCAGCATCGACATTGACACTTACTCAGCCTATCACATTCCTTGAGTCGAACAATTCCAAAAACTTCCACCACTTCTACCACTCATTAATACAACTTCCATCCCTTCATCATGAAGATCACCGCCATCCTCGCAACTGCGATCTTCGCTGCCACTGCCTACAGCGCTGCCATCCCGAACCCCAACGCCGAGGCCGTCGCGGACGCCGATGCTCGTCGCAACTTTAGGGGTAACGGCTGCCGCTTCACTGGCCAGCCCTGCTCCAAGTCCAAGCGTGACGCCGCCCCTGAGCCCGTCGCTGAGCCAGAGGCCGTCGCTGAGCCAGAGGCCCGTCGCTGAGGCGGATGCCGACGCTCGTCGCTACTTGGGGGGCAATGGCTGCCGCTTCACTGGCCAGCCCTGCTCCAAGTCCAAGCGTGACGCCGCCCCAGAGCCCGTTGCTGAGCCCATAGCTGAGCCCATCGCTGAGCCCGTCGCTGAGCCTGTTGCGGAAGCCGATCCTCGCCGCAACCTCAGGGGCAACGGCTGCCGCTTCACTGGCCAGCCCTGCTCTTAAACGTCTCGCCAGCTAGTCTCTAGACTGGTCGTGAGCACGCCGAAGCTTCGCTCTTGTACTTCTATTTCCTTCTCAATCTTCATTTCATCCGAACGCTCGAGTATCCGGCGCCTCGATCTACTCTGGTAGTACATCGTCAGCCAACCCAACCAACAACTCTGGATATCGCCTCGAAAATCGGATCTCCCGCTTTGTACATCTTTCAACTTCGACATATATCATCTTGCATCCAGTGGCTCAATCTTGTCTCTGCCGAACGCGGCGAAGACTCAAGTACCGAGCAGGCCGGTTCCTCCTCGCTCTACTGACGGATCTCCTTACCGACATGGACATCATCTATTGATATCAAGTGGCGGGGGGGGGGGGGGGTTGCAGGAGGGTTACTGGTCTTTTTTCTCAATTTTGGGACGTCTTCTTTATCTTATTAGTCTCGGAATCTATCCCTTCGGACAATGTTTGCTTTGCATTGCTTGTGACTGCTTTGTGTGTGTGTGTGTGTGCTGTTTATCTCGTGAGGTAGATGTGTACTGTCGGGAATTCAGGGGGAGTTTAGTGGTATGTCACATTCACATGCATTTGCTACTATCTCCTACAAAACTAATTTGCTATCTTTATCCACCTCACACATACACATAAACATACACACACAATCACCACCCCACCGACCACTCATCCCTCAACTCAATCTCCCATTCTGTGCGTTCACCGCATCACCACTACACGCCACACAACACACCACAGCACATCACAACATAACACAACACACGAGCTCCACCTCCTTCATCTTCTTCCGCACTGGCTCGTCTCCCTCGTGCCAAGTATCCCACCCCCCGTTCGTACGATCAAACATCCCCCGTACTCCCTCCGCTAAGCTACCAAGCAATCTCCTGTACTGCCCAGCACTCAGGTAACCCCACACAACACTACGGCCGTAAACATTACCCAATGTACCGAAGAGGAAGGAGGAAGAGTCCGCGGAGGAGAAGATGGGAGACCAGACTGGGTATGCATGGTGCGGATATCGTCAGAAAGTTGCGGGAAGGGATTCAGAATGCAGGGTTGTTGCTTTTCCCCATGGAGGTAAGCATGCCTATATGTGTCTGTCTTCTAGGACAAAGCAAAGCAAAGCGAAGCGAAGTAAGCAAAACATTACCCATCTATGGATTATTGGCTGTTCTGGCTCAACTTTGCAAGACTTTGCCAGGCCGTTTACGCACACGCATACGCACACGAACACTTTGTTCTGTCCAACCACACCAAACACACGTTTCAAACACCGTCTCCCCGGCGCGCGATCGGGAGCGTAGCGGCACGGAGGTAGAGTGATTCATGCGACCTATATTATGTACATGTATACCTACCTACCTACACAACCATTGCCATGCACGCCATACCTACTTACGCATGGAACAGGGACATCGCATCGCAAGCCATGTCGTCGCCGTGTGCGCGCGTCGAGATATCCCATACCATACCATAGCACCACAAGGATTAGTCTACGTAGTAGCCCGACTGCAGAAATATGTATGTGCGCGGCTCAACTCAGCTCACCTGTTCGTTCATGCGCATAAGGAACCGCAATCTCACCCAGTCCAGCGGTAAGCAGAAACAACAAATCAACTTCGCTAGACAGACAACCATAATGGACTCTAGAAATCTCCCATGAATAACAGGGCTAGATCGGTGCGTGTGTGTGTGTTATCGCATCCATCACATCACTATCACCGGGAAGGGGAAATTGTCAAAGACGCACAAACTTCATTTCCAGAAAGAATCTCGGGGGAAAAATGGCTGTTAATAACAATAACCTCGAGTAGGTAACGTATCTCAGTGTTTGCATATCATAAGGCTTTCGACTTTGTATAACAGTAACCATGTAAAAGTACCTAATATTTGCCTAATGCGGTCAGTCCTGTGAGACTCGACTCCGAACCATCAACCCTGCGCAACGAACACAAATCGACTTTTTTCCGTCAAAAAGTAATCAATCAAATCAGGAAAGGAGTGTAAGGGAAAATATACCAAAAATGCTAATGCGGGAGCCAGCACTCAAGAGAGAGAAAATACAAAATGCCTAACCGTGCTTCATACCATTACTGCGATGCGCCTGCGGGTGTATAGGTGTGTCTATCAAGGTGGAGAGAAAAGTCTCGCGCAGCGGCGTCTTGAGACGAAGGAAAGTGCAGAAACGCTAATAGATGCTAATAATGTTGATGTGAAGAAAGACAAGAGAGAGGAGAGAATGCGGCAATATCGATGATTTAGCGGCGAAGGGAAGAAACAGTTCTTCAAGGGTATCATGGCTCATCATCAAGACTCATCGTTCTAGTCCGGTAGAAACAGAAATCCAAAAATCCAAATCGCGCTCGCTTGCTTAAAAAAGGAAAACGCACAACAAAGGTCCAAAGATAGTAAATAAATGCTAATAAGCGATAGAACCATCCAGTGGCCCTTTTAAGTTGTCAACACACTGTGATTTATTCACACGTCAGCTCCATTGACGTTCACCTCGTAGCCCTCATGCTTAGCTCTCAAAGCTTTGGCGAGCATGAGCTCACGCATCCAATCGATGCGATCGTCGCGCGACTTGACGGCAAAGTGATGAACTTTGCCGTTGGGAAGCACTTTGCTGACATCGGCCTTTCCGGGAGCAGCAGGTACGAGTTGGAACTCGAATGCGGTGGGGAGACCATTCTTGTCCTTGCCATGATGCCCCGATGTGAGTTTTAGGGCACGAAGCTTGGCAGAGAGCTTGTTGGAGGCAAGAGACGAGCAGGCGACAGCATAGTCGTCCACGTCGATCGTCTGTAGGGCAGACGAAGACGGCAGTTCGTTGGGATGCATGGCTAGAGTCGTGCCTGTCAAACGGAAGTGGTGGTCTTGCCACTCATGGCGCAGTAGTCGTGTGCGACGTTTCTTCATCCAGCCATGGTGATTGACTTTCTCGTACACAAACCCTCCCTTGTGTGGCGGCGCCCGCGCGGGTTTCGCGGTCTCGATTGGCGAAAAGGAATCACTGTTATCCCCAGAGAATTGTGTCTCATGCAAGGTGTCGGAGTCGTCGGAGTGGCCCGTTGGGCTGAACACCTGGTCCTCGTTTAGGGCCGGCAGAGGTAGCGATGGCCGTCGCCAATCGATTCGCGACCCGGCTCTCTGGATAGGGTCCCTGTACTGCATGTTTGGTGGTACCGACTGGCTAGTGTCGCGTGACACCGGTCCTACAGGAATTGCGGTGACTGGTGCATCCATCTCGGAGAATGGTGTGCCAAATCGGTATACGCCCGCTGGGGATACTGCGGTACGGCATGGCGAAAAGGCAGAGTCTGGTGCAACCTGCGGGCTTGCCGGTACAGCGTTTCGTGACCCACCGTATTGGGGTTGTGCAGACATAGCGCGTGGCGGCGGAATACTAAGCCTAGGAAGGCTCTTGAGGTTGGCGTGCGGGGCTGGTGTAAATTCTGGAGGGTGAATGGAAGGAGTTGGAAGGCAATATGAATCGAACGAAGTGGACGTATGGGCTGATGTAGATGCAGAAAATGCCGAGGTCTGATGGTAGGGTTGCACGACGTATGGGCGGGGTGGGAACATGTCCACAGGGGGCGTCGAAGGAGCTTCGATCGGGGTCGCCGTTGTGTACGGTTGGTCGACACGCTGGAGGGTGAGAAATTGTCGAACGTTGTCCTGGGGGTCGCGCAACTCCAACTGCTGCAGCATGTCCTCTTCCAGCTTGACCTCAGGTAACTGCCCAGGGCCGAGTACGTCGGAAGATGCTACCACAGATGGGATTGCATCTGAAGTGGGACGGTAGACGTTGTCGACGGCGCGAGTCGCTGTTTGAGGGTTCCCTGGGTCTCCTGCGATGAAGATCTGGCCCCCTTTCTCTGGTGATATGGGGAAACCATGTTCCTCTTGCAGTCGGGTAAGCTGCCGTTGCTGTTTCCGCCACTTGGCACAACGTTCGCCTTTTGCGCACTTGTGTGGTTTCGGCAGCAGTTGTTCAATGGCAACAATGGAGACAGATTCAGCAGGAGTGATGATGTCGTCGCCCGGGTTACGATGTCGCCGCCCTCTCCGTTTCCGGCCGCCAGGGGTAATGGGTGTTTTTGTGTCATCGCCATCACATTCGGCGCCCCTCGACTTGTCACGGTGGCGTCGTTCGCGATTCTTACTCTTTGACCTGGGCCGTGCTCCTTGGGGGCGGTCGACGTCCTGGAAGGGGGTGGATGCAGGAGCGACAGGCGATGCGAGTCCGTCGGCGGTTCGTAGTGAATCGATCTGGTTCCACAGTTGATGGCGCTTTCCGAAGGACTGGATCTCTAGCTCCTTTAGATCGTCGAATTGCAGATCCAACAGCACAGCACCCGTGATGTCGTGAGCCTCAAATCTGCCGATGACGTCGGCATCGAAGCCGTTCTGGTACATCCAGGTGGCCACGTCGCGGGAGGTCCAGCCACGGACTTCGGCATTGTCGAGGTGGGCGACGGCGGAAGCGGCCGTATTGTACTCTTTCTTGGGCACAACAGTCTCGGGGGTGGCATCACGGAAGGCTGTCGGGAGGCGCAGAGGCGTCTCCTTGGGGAGCAACGGCGACAGTTGCAGAGCAAAATCAAAGGAGAAGTCGCTGGAGGAGTGCGATGCGCGGAACAGATGCGGGCCTCGAGGCCCTTCGACGGCCTTGGGCAGATACCATTCGGCAAACTGCGGGCGCAACTCGGGCTCCCGGGGCGTCTGCACCTCGTCGAAGGTCGAGATTGTGGTCTGGCTCCGACGATTGTCGCTCTGGCGCGGGTCAGTACACAGGATCGAGAGCAATGGCAGGGCTGGCCAAGCAGCAGCGTCTGTGGGACGTACCGAAGAGCCCAGGCTGTACTCCTCGAACTCGCTGGAGTCGTCCTCGATGTCGGTGTACGTGTCGCTCAGCCGCGAGACGGGCCGCTCGAGCGAGGTGCGCGCGGAAACAGCGACGGAGGCAGAGGCACTGCGGGCGAACAGCGGCTGCGTTTTGCCCCGCTGGAACATGTCGAGGCCAGTTTGCAGCGGACTGAGGGGACTGAGGGGGGTCGTCATGGCCTGCTGGTGGAGGGTCAGGACTCGGCTATCGATAAGGCACCACGCACCGGCCGACTCACCATGAGCACAGAACGTGCAGTCGGAGTCGGAGTCGGAGTCGGAGCCGTTGAGCGCACGAGCGCGAGGCTGCGAGAGACTGGTGTTTTAGTCGTGCTGGATGTTCGCAGAGGGGTTGTGGGTGGTCATGGCCCGGCGGAGGCAGCGTGGAGGAGGAGTAGGACGGGCAGACGGGCAGACGGGCGAAAAGCTCTCGTCGCGGCGGGTTGCGGGCGCTTACATGGCAAGTCCAGAATCCAGATAGATGTCGCGGTCGCTGCGAGTTGCTGCGAGTTGCAGCGCCCACATCCGGCCGGCCAGTAGAGGGCTCGAGTCGACGACCAGCGACGATGTGCCCAATGGCGGGCGGAGCGGACTGTCTGCACACCGGCACCCGCATATGGGCGCTTAGGTGCTCGCCGAGCAGGGCGCCGCCCATTGGCCAGCGCCACATTGCACACTGCACATTGCACAGTGCACACGGTGAGAGAGGCCCGTCTCGCATCCTCCCTCCATCCTTCGCACACGAGCCGAAGCGCATCCACTGCGGGGCCCTCTTCGCTCAACCCGCGGCGGTAGGGCTGTGGGCTGTGGGCTGTGGGCTGTGGGCTCTCCCCCACTGCGGGCGGGTGCTCTGCTGCTGCCCACTGTCGCTGCTCAGCAACGCGGCAGAGCCCGGTGCGTGCCCGTTGCCCTCGTCGATCCGCCGTCACGCTCGCTGCTCACTGCTCGTTGCTCAGGCCAGGCGACTTGGAACTTGGAAGTGGTCGCCGCCGCCCGTTCGCATGCCGGGTGTCCGTGCCGGGCAGATTCTGTCCCCTGCCCCGCTGCGATGGATGCCCTGGCGGCCACGGGGACTGCACTTGGGCCTCAATGCGACCGCCCGCCCGCCGACTCGTGGCAGGCCTTTGCAAGGTGTCACCACTCACCACTCACCACTCACCAGCGGAGTCGGCGCTCGCCATGTCTCGAGGTAGTAATGTCTACAAGCCTCGAGCCACCGTTGCTGCTGGCTAGCTGGTCGTGGCCGGTGCGCGGCAGCCACAGCGCCGTCGGGCTAGCTGCAGACTCCAGAGCCAGAACTCGCATGGCCAGCCTCTGCCAGCAGCCAGACCGCACTCCGACTCCGCGCGCCCACCGCCAGACATTGCAAGCCTCCAAACCGAGTCGAACCGAGTCGATATTGCAGCCGGCCGTGCCCAGCTTGTCCCGCTCCTCGGACGGCTGCTTGCAGGCCCTGCACGCCACCCTCGGCCGCCATGCACCAGCATCGGACCCGCACCACTCCCTGTCGTCATGGTCTTTTCTCTCTTCACCATCCAATGCTACAACAAATGCAACCCGCGCTCCTCTCTGTACAACAAAGCTCAAATGCTTCATGCCGCTGTGCTACCAGCACTTCCCCCATCTAGGCGGGAGGCTGAGAGCCCACGTTGCGCCCGACGTTGGTTTCGACGAGCACGGAACAGCCATGACTACGTCCTCTCATCGCGACTCTGACCGCTCATCCGGCCATCGCATGCTACCTGCCTTAAGGGATGTTTGTGCGAGCTCGCCATCAACCCCCAGGGCCAACAGATTCACCGAGAGCCACCACACTCTGCTCACATGATTGAACACTCCTGCGGGCGCTGGCCTCTTCGCTCCTCGTGCTCTGCTACCCCCAAGGACCGTCGAGAAGTGTGTGCGAATCAGCGTCTGTAGACGGCTTCCGCCACTCGACTACTAAACCGCTACCAACGAGGCATTAATCCGCGCTCCCCTCCATCAACGCTGCCAAGAACGCGGCAAGTCTACGCTGCTGTGCTACACGCTGTGCGGTAATGGATGCGATGCCGACAGAACGGTCTCTCCATCGGCCGGCCCAACAGCAATATCAGAATCGGTCCAGCTGTGCATCCTGCTACGAGACGGCCTTCCAATTGAAAGCGTGGTCCTGCTGGCCCTTCTCGCACCACGCAGCCGGCGACGGTCTTCTGATTCAGGAGCTGTTTACGGACAAGCTATCGTGGGTTGCTAAGAGGCTCTCGCTCGTAAAGGCGCAATATGAATACTCATCCTTCACATTCAGAGAAGGCCCAACGACTTGCCCAGAACCCGGGTCGTCTTATGCGAAGACCACAACCCTGCTCAAAGGCCGAGCAAATCGCGGTTGGTAGCGGATAGAGCTTGGGATCCGCGATGTCAGGTGAGCATCCAACGCGTCGAGTCCAAGTATTGACTTATCAAAGTCGGTAGCCAATCACTTTGCGCCCTCCGGTGCGTATCCATCAGGCTAAGCTTACCTGGACCATGTAATGTGAGCTAATTTGGTCGTCGGTAGTAGTGACTTAATTAACTGTCTTTTAATAGCCAACCTCGGGCTAAAATCCTCCACCAAAGCTTGTTCATGCATCATTCACCACTCACAGCGGGTATCCCGCCAAAAGGACGGCCATCATGCTTTCATCCCGTCGCTTCTGCATGTCCCTTTTCTGGCCCGTCGCCGCGTCACACGAGTCTTTTTCACCTCAAGTCTGCCGGATGTCCTCGTCAACGAGCGGCCAGCAGCGTTAGGTCGCCCATGCGAACAACCCATTTGGTCCGCCCAGTCAGCTCGCCTTTCTCTGGTGGAAATGATAGCAACACTGTTGCGAGCGAATTGGGCCGGACAGGACTGCATAACCTCAGTCACGACCCAACGCTATGGACAACGAGGACACCAACAATAGTCAGGAGGTACCACAGCAAAGCGCAGTAACACGAGGCCGCTGTGCATCCTTCGGAGTCGACGCCGAAGGGGAGCCCTCGTTCATGCATATGTTGTAAGCTCCAGCAATTTGGATGCGAAAATGCTCGCAACAACAACAGGCCTCACATATGCGGTCTGGGCAATATTGCATTCACAACGATCTACGGTGGTCAGGGCGACTAGTCAACGTTCGGGCCGGCCAGTTATCGCAGCCGCTGCAAGTGTTTTGATCTGGCACCCGCGCCGCTCTCGGACTCATCCCGCACATGCCACTCCTTCGACTGTGCTAGAACATCCCCCAGGATCGCCACTGCTCACGATCAGATGCTCAGAGTAGCTTTTTCAGCCTCTATGCCATATTCCCAGCCTCATACCCGACTTGCTGCCCCCGCGAGACAGCTCTAAAGGCGTGCGTTGCTAGCCACAACATGCTGCCGCGGTGGTTGGGGTCGGAAGGAAGCTAAGACAACATCGTCCCGGTCAGCAGCTGCACAAATATTCATATGGACTAGGAATAAATGGGTGCTAAGACCGCCATGCGGGGGCCACGACGAATCCGATTTTGCGATCGATTATCCCTGTGCAAGGACATGCACCCCTCCCAATCACTGGGCTTGTGCTCACTGTTACCCGCCGACATCGAGCAAAAATAGCCTGATTCGACATGAGGCTGCAGGGTCTGGAATCCGCCCAATGAGCGCTCGTTCGCATCGGTTCAATCCTGTTGACCGCCTGGCCGCCTCCAAGAATAGATACAGATCATTTTGCTGTCATTGTGCCGTTTGGGGCGCTTATAAGGTACATAACCTTCACTCGTCTCTATCCAAGAAAGGCACTCCACATAATTTGCTCCCGTCCTTCCTTCTGTTCATCGAGGTCCGCTGGTCAGGCTTCGAATACCTATCTTTAATTAAGAGGAACCCGGTCGAGTCTCGCTATCCTGTCCCTTACTATCCCTCCCGTCGCGCGTTAGTCGTTATTGCCGCATTGTTTACTAGCCTCCATAAACCTGGGTACATGAGCTGTCCATGTCCTCCTCCTCAGCGCTGTCATCTGCTGGCAAACACTCCGCAAACATGGTGGGAACAACAAACGCTGCCAACGCAGCAAAGGCTGCTGCTGCCAAAATGCACCGTCGCTCGCGGTCAGGTAGGTCATGTCTATGTTGCGCAGGGATACACCCTCGCTTGGACACTTTTTTACTAACGGGCTCAGGTTGCTTCACATGCCGTCTGCGGCGAAAGAAGTGCGATGAGGGCAAGCCCTCGTGTCGCGCATGCAAACATCTCGGACTGAAGTGCGAGTACAAGAGACCAATGTGGTGGAGTAACAATGAACAGAGGCGGAACCAAAAAGAAGTCATCAAAAACATTATCAAGCGCACCAAGCTCAACGAAAAGACTGCGCAAGGCATTACCATGGGCACCAACACCCCACCGAGCCTCTGCCACTCTCTGCCAACCTCAGACACCTTTTCTGATGGCATCGCATGTACCCGCGCGCCATCAGTCGACTCACAGATTTCCTTAGATTACAACTTCAACCAGGTCTCGACCCCAGACCTCTACAACTCTGTCGCTATGCCCCCACCCATGTTCGCTCCGTCGTTTCCCCACCCTGGACAATTCGCGCCATACGAGGTTGATATCAAGACAGAGAGTCAGATGTTCATCAACGATATTCCCACCCGAAGAGACTCTACAATATCAACCTTTAGCACTTATCAAGCGCCACCAGTCGTTGGTCACACGTTTCCCACCGAGAACTGGATACAGCAGGATTACTTCGAGAGCCGACGCGAATCTTTTGCAGAGGAGCCAATAGATTTCCAGGTCTTTGACTTTCCCCACGGGTCCTTCAGTCCATCGCACCAATCTACCATTCAGGTGGACGAGTGCGACCAGCATCTCCTCAACCACTTCGTCGACAATGTCTTACGCCTGATCTTTCCAATTCTCGAAGTGAATCAACACGGCTCTGCGCGCTCCGATGTCATTCTCCCAGCATTAGAGTCTAACAAGACATACTTGCACTGCTGCCTGAGCATATCTGCATTACACCTAAAGGCTACGGAACGGATACATAGTGAACAGATCGACAGCGACATCATGCGCCATCGCTATGCGACTATTTCAGAGCTCTGTGAGGCCCTCAACCGCGATACCGACCACGCACAAATTCTGGAAGCCACTCTCGGCATGATCTTCTTTCAGTGCTCGGTTGGCCGACCGGATGACTGTCTCCCAGACATACCCTGGCATCAGCATTTCCAGGCGGCGACAAGTCTCGTCCACAAGCTGGAGCTGCCTGCGCATCTAGTTTCATTGAATGGACAGTCACACTCACAACCCCCCTTCAACATGACGCTCGCATCATGGATCGATATTCTTGGTGCGACGATGCTGGGCAGGACGCCAGCCTTTGCAGACACATACCGAGAGAAGCTTATCGGTGATTCGCCCTCTGGACTTGCGGAGCTAATGGGATGCGAAGATCGAATTATGTATCTGATATCGGAAATCGCCTGTCTGGAAGCGTTGAAGCTAGAGAAAATGGATGAGGTGCAGCTATGCGCGCATATCAAGCTTCTTGGGGATCAAATTAGCTTGTCCGAACCACCAGCAGGCACAGTTACGAACGCATTCTCATCGACCGGCGCTATTCGTCCGAAGCAGCTCAGCAGGAACATGACTGCAGTTTTCCGGCTAGCTGCTCGCATTTACCTCTGCAGCTTGGTACCCGACTTCGACCGAGCACAGCCAAGCATCGCCAATCTTGTCAACGCTCTGAGTGATGCGATGGAGTTCATCCCCGCTGGTCCTGACGGATTTGATCGCTCTCTCGTGTGGCCGCTTCTTGTCGCTGGATCCGTCTCCCTTCCAAATTCAGCCTTTCGCCACATGTTCACGGAGCGCACTAGCCGGCTCGGCGAGGCATCTGACTTTGGTTCCTTTGGAAGAATTAAAGAACTCCTGAAAGACGTGTGGCACATGAACGACGACGCCCTTGCGAAAGGCAACAAACAGAGTGTTCACTGGCGGGACACGATGCGACAGAAGGGCTGGGATTTCCTGTTGATCTAGAAATCCGGCCTTTCTGCTGGATAGCATCCTGGTCTGTACGAACGACTTTCCGATCCCATTCCTTTCTCGTCGCGATCGATCTGCATCTGGACTCCTGGTGCGTCCACGAAAAGCATCATTATTCTTTGCATATATTACACCACGCTTTATACCCACTTTGTAATTTTTATACCATCAGTTTCTGGAGGAGCTAGAACAGCATCTGTAGGCATGACGACGGGTCATGGACGGCGTTGGAGGAAACATTACCGGTGACGAGATTACGGCTGATTATATGTTCTGCTTTCCCTGGCGGACATGGCGGGCTTGGGCACTGGGTATGCACAGGGAGCTAGTGCAGCTTCCGCGCACACAACGCACACACTTGTATAGTAACTGGGGAAGGTGTTACGAGTTCACGAGCTATCAGCTTGTGAGAGCACGCTCGAAGAAGACTTATGTAGTAGAGAGTACCGAGCATGAAAAGAGCTTTACGCTTAGATTCAGACGTTGTATCTATGCCCTGCTTAGTCGAGTCGCCACATGTCCAGTGCCACGACTCCGCAAATGGGGTACCGCCCGCGTTAGCTGCCTTTCTGACCGAATGCTGTTCTAAATTTAGCGAAGAGCTCCGGGGAAGGTGCGGACTGCAATCTGGACGCCGACGACGACTTTGCGTCGTCGCACACAGTTGAGCTACATACCGTCAGGCTCAAAAGTGTACTTGACCTGTACGGCCGGCCATTACCTGATTCCCGTTTCGCATTCGGCGACGAATACGGCCAATTTCCCGTCTTCATTAACGGAGCACTTAAACGGGTATTTCGCCCCCACCATTATATACGGCGCCTCATCTGTAACGCGTTTCGCTCCAACCTCTCGTTCCCAATGTCGTCCCCCGCCACATATCCGCCGTTTAACCCCGTGGATACAGCGACGCCAAATCTGCCGCCCAAGGATGAAGTCGAGTCGCCCAGCATATCGAGCACCAATGCTCTTGCCCGCTTCGAGTTCGAGGCTGGTCATGGCAGAGAAGGTACCAAGATACTCATGGTAGAATGGGAGGACGACGATACAACGCGTGGCATTCGCGGCGACTGGCACATCTCGTGGGAAGGCAAGACGACAGTGCTCCCTGCTGACGACCAGCCGAGCAACGATATCAACCGCATCTACTTCCTGCTGCCTCCCGGAGTCGCAGTGCCCTCCAGCGTCACGCTTACGCACCGGCCACGGGATGGCGACAAGTCTGCCGTGGTATGGCACACGAATCCGCTACCTGCTATATTCCCGCCTGAGCTGGGCGCGTCGGCTCGGGCGGTGGGCAAGAAGGGCATCCTCCACACAATATGGGCAAAGAAGAGACTACAGGTCCTGCAAAAAGAAATCGAGGCCGAGTCAAAAAACAACGTCGAGGGCATAGGCTTTCTGATGGCTGTGCAAGAAAAGGAGTGGATCGAGCAGACTTTCGGGGTCACGGCGAAGCCCATCAGCCTCAGCATCTCACTTGCCGAGCCCACGGTGGCGTCATTGGGACCTGCAAGCCCGAAGTCACCAGGAGGAGGGCGACTGATGGAGAAGCTGCGCGGTCTGAAGCTTGGAACAAGTGAGAAAGACCTGAGCGCAAAGTCCGAGCTAGGGGAACCGCCGCAGTCGAATCCTCTCTCTCCAGAGTCTTCGGACGTGGCGGTCTCGTCTTTTGCTACATTCAAGGGCGCAAGCCCCTCGGTGCTCGCAGCTAAACCCCCGCAGCCCCCGCAGAACACGCAGACGACTCGGAGAGTTGCAGCCCACGGCCCACCGCCATCCGTCGTGGAACAGCAGCATTCCGGCATGGCCTCGCTCAACGCACTCGCGTTCCAATCGCGGGGTCCGCCGCTACCGGAGGACGACAACGACGAAGGGCTTTTTGCAATGCCCATCAGCCCGAGGAGTCCTGAAATGGGCAAGAGCCCCTTCTCCTTTGGTGGCAACGAAACAGCAAAGTACCTTCAGGGTGAGCGTGCGGCATGAAGGTCTTGTGCGGGATCGCTGGAGTTACTGGGTTTGCGCGTGGGGGCTTGGTGGTCTGGGTTTGGAGGCAATTAATGGCTTTGATGATACCTAGAGTATATAGTGATGACTGGAGAAGCCTCACAATATGTTTGGGTTCTGAGCTGATAGGCTAGGGCTAGCTCAGCGCCGTGCGAAAAGCTTTTGGGATGCAATCGTCGCCTTGAGACGAGAGAAATGGGATCAATCAACATACACACTGCGTTTTACGGGTGATGTCGCACCTGGTATGCGCACACCATGTCAGATCGCACACACTCCAGTCTCCTCATTTGGGGCCGCCAAGCGAGCTTCCGGCGCTTGTCCCAGGGGAGGCTGGCGTGCCAAGGCGCACTAGCGGCGCTGCTCGCCTTCCGAACTTTCCAAACACCGTCACCTTACCTACGGCAACCTCGCCCACACCCACCACAACTGCTGATTGTCGCGCACGCCAACGCAACAACTGTCCCGAGGCCAATCCGAAGTGACGCACTGCCCCTGTTCCTCCTTCACGCTCGCGCGACGACGCTGCAACACGTATTCGAAGCCGTCATGTCTGAGAGGCCTGGTCCGCGTCGCGCCATCCAACGGGTGCACTATACTGGCGAAGAGGCGGCGGCTGACATCAACGACAAGCTTGCTGCACTCGTAAGTCTTCGACCTACTCGTGTCTGTTGCGTGTTCAAGCTGACGTGTGTGTTTGCAGAAGGAGAATGAGGACGAGTTCGACCGATGGGAGGCTCTGGTCAAGCACGCCATGAACCTCGAGGGTGGAGTCAACCGCAACTCCAGCCCCTCAGCCATCGAGCTAGTTCGCCAACTCTTCGATACCTTCTTGGACAAGTTCCCCCTACTTTTCGGGTACTGGAAGATGTATGCGGATCTTGAGTTCTCTATTGGGGGCACAGAGACCGCCGAGATGGTGCGTTGCTCCTGCATTACCATACGCAGATGCTAATACCTCACACAGGTCTATGAGCGCGGCGTCTCGTGTGTTCCGCTGTCTGTCGATCTGTGGACGAATTACTGTGCTTTCAAATTGGACACTTGTCACGACAACGATGTTATCCGAGAGTAAGTTCTGCCGTCTTCCTTGATTCGAAACTTAAGGTCCGCTTGTAGCCGACACCGGATACATGGTCATCAACCAGTGCAATCAACCCTGCCGTTTTGATGCATTTAGCGCCTCTTTGCGTCCCTTCCCCACCTCCCCACTCATTCCCGCGCTCCTTCAGGATACTTCACTTAGTCGGGACTACTGGTAGCAAGCGGTAGCGCATTCGCGGTTCACTATCCCCACTATACTACCCCTTTCCTGAAAGCTTTATCCCTCCCAAGCTAAACCATCCAGTCTCTTCGAACGCGGCGTACAGTTTGTTGGCCTTGAATTCCAGAGCCACCCTTTCTGGGACAAGTACACAGAGTTTGAGGAGCGGATCCAAAACATCCCCAACGTCACGAAACTCTACGCGCGCATCTCCCCCATGCCCCTGTACCAGTTCAGTCGGTACTACGAGAAATTTCGACCTCTCATATTCACTCGACCAATTGGCGAGCTAGCCGATAGCAAGACCATCGAGCTATGTACTGAGGCTGTGCGCTCCGAGAACGAGATACTGCCGAAATCTGCGCTCGAGCAAGAACGCGCACTTCGCGACAAGATCGACGCCTACTACGCAAACATCTACTCCAACGTCGCCACCGAGGTTGCCCAGCGCTGGGCTTTTGAGGAGCGCCTCAAACGACCCTACTTCACCGTGACCGAAATGGAGGCCGATGAGCTTGCGGCTTGGCGCAACTATCTCGATTGGGAAGAAAAGCGAGGCGACTTCCAGCGGACCAGGTTTCTCTATGAGCGTTGTCTCGTCGCGTGTGCCCTCTACGATGAGTTTTGGTTGAGATTCGCGCGTTGGATGTTCGCACAGGCAAAGGAAGAGGATGCTCGTCTGATCTACATGAGAGCGAGCTGCGTCTGCGTACCCATTGCCGACGTCGAGATTCGCCTCCACTGGGCCCGCTTCGAGGAAAAGCTTGATCGTATCCAAGTCGCCCACGATATCCACCTGGCAATCCTTCAGGAAGTGCCCAATCATGTCGAGACGATTATCTCAATGGCTGGCTTGAAGCGTCGCCACGAGGGCAACGATGCGGCTGTGAAAATTCTAGAGGAATACATCCAACAGCGCGACGCCGATGTAGGGGGTTTCCTCGCTGTTGAACAAGCACGCATCCTATGGCGATGCAAGGATGCAGCCGCGGAGACCCGAAAGCTTTTCTTGGACAAGCACCAACACTTCGCCGACTCACAGATCTTCTGGATCAAATTCATGGAATTCGAGATCGGTCAGCCTAGCTATGACCCCGAAGAAGTTCATGCTCGTGTCAAGGCTGTGCACAACCTGCTCCGTGGAAAAGGTCGCTTTGCATCCCAAGACATGACAGGTATCTCGCATTACTACATGCAGTATCTGCTGGAGCATGGCGGCAAGGACGCTGCCGATGAGTATATGCAGCTTGATAAGGAAGTCAACGGGTATGTATCAGCTGCTGCAAATATCCCCTCCCCGTCCCCAATCCCCAAGAAGCCTCACGTCGCAGGAAAGACACGGAAACGAGGCTCTGCCAGAAGTCCACACTAGTCTCCAAAGCAGCTTGAGGATCAAACAGACGAGTCATCACCGTCTCCTTCCACTCGAGCACTACCTTCACTTTGCTTTCCCAAGCCCTTCTGATCTTTATTCTTCCCCTCGTATGATAGATGACAACCAAATGTAATACCACCACCTTTTCGTCAACCTCTTGTTATTTGCTAACATCAACTCTTTTTCCGCTCGCAGTGCCCATGTCATGCAACCTCCGAGGGAGCTGCCAATCATCCAAAAAGTAGTCCACGCTTGGGATCAGTCCGACGAAATGGTATGTAGGCCCCTCCCTACTCTCTGTTGCAAGCAGCCAATGCTAGCTGGACGTGATCTTGCAATAGAGATTGTCTTGGTACTGACCCGAACTCACCAGGACGTCAATTGACCCGATATACTCATCGCACCCAACTGGGTCGTTGAGCTGCTCGACTCCTTTGACTACTGTTCCCATAACCATGGCTAGCGATCCTATGTCTCTCTGGTTTCCGGGTTCGTCCCAAAGGTAAGCATATCTTCACTTAAGAATGCTACCAACATTCAAAAGTTTTTTCCTTCATTTCATCTTCTGCGGCGTTGTCAATCTGGGCCTACTCACTCTCGGCTTCCGTGTGCACTGTATCTATGGGCATGTTCACGAATGTGGAGGAGTCTCGTTGTGCTTGTCGATATCTGGCTTGCGCATGGTGGGCGGTCTACTGGAAGGGCCCTGGATATGGCGTGGATGGTTTCGGATTCGATTTCTCTGTGCAGATGTGTGCCCGTGATAGCTGACAGTTCTCATTGTGACACTGTCATCGCACAACAATGCAAAAGGTTTTCGAGTCATTCCCGAGGGATTTCATGTGATTCGTAATGTCATGTTATGATGAATCCTGGTGCAATGAGATCTAACCCATGTACGTCCGACTCTATATACATCGTCCGACTCTGTATACATTTCACCGTCCAGATTGACCATGGGTTGGTTTCACACAGCAAATCCACCCGAATTCTTCTGTCTAGGCTCTCCTGCCGCCTCAAAAGTGCCATTCGCCAGTCTCCTCAGACCCTGCGCCGTGCTCTGGCCCGGCGCCACCCACGTCACGTTATGGCCCAGCTCCTTCAGGAAGGCCGTGGTGCCGTTGTCGAAGCTATACTCAAACGCGACCTGGGCAGGCATCAGCTGGTCATGGATGCGCGGCTGAGCGAGGGCCTGCGGAGCAGTCATGCCGCCATCGAGAATGTGCAGCAGATTCTGGATGGTGGCCGTGATGATGCGCGAGCCGCCGGCTGCGCCGATGGCGACGTAGAAGGCGTGGGCGAGGGTGGCGTTGAGGTGCTCGACGATGACGGGCGAGATGGATGACAGCGGGCGCTTGCCCGGGCGGATGAAGTTCGCCGGCGAGGGGATGTAGCCGAAGGCGTTGGTCGTGTTCGGGATACTGAAGTCGTTCATCTCGTTGTTCATGATGATGCCTGTCTCGGGCACCACCAGCTTGCTGCCGAACAGCAGGTTCACCGTCGTCGTCAGCGTGATGGCCAGCCCCGAGCGGTCGGCCGTGACGATGTGGCTTGTGCCCGGCGTCTCGAGGCTCTCGAGACCCTTGGGGTTGTAGTAGTCGACGGTGAAGGTGCGCGCGTCGCTGATCTTGGAGCGCACCTCGCGCGCTATGGCCTCCGAGATCATCTGTTCTTGGTACGCGTCGATGCCCTTGAGGAACAGCGGGTCGCCCAGGTTGGACCGCATGCCGTACGCGAAGCGCATGGCTTCGTCCAGGCGGTGCGTCGTCAGGTTAACGGCTAAGGGGTCGCCGACGCACGTGTAGCCTTCCATCATTTTGAGGACTGAGAGCGCGACCTCGCCGCCGCTCGGGGCGCTGCAGCTGGTCAACTTGTAGCCGCGGTACGTGATGGTGGACGGCTTGCGGAGGGCAATCGCGTAGTGCTTCAAGTCGTCCATAACCATGGTCCCCTTGGATGCCTGCAGCGCCCGGATGGTAGCCTCAGCAATCGGGCCCTCGTAGAACGCATCTGGGCCCTTATTCGCGATCGTCTCGAGCGTGTTGGCGTAGCGATTCCGAGAAATCGTCTCATTGAGCTTGAGCAGTGTTCCGTGCGGTGCAAAGTCTTGCGCGAACTCTGGGTTTTTAACAAGGAAGTTCGAGGTCGCAGTTTCCTTTGCGGTAGCAATTGCCGAGTCCATGTACTTGACGAGGTCTTCGTTGACAGCCCAGCCTTCTCGCGCAACTTTGACGGCGGGTAGCAGGACCGTGGCCCATGGCAAAACGCCGTAGTGCTCGTGCAGATATTGCAAGCCGCGGACTTCGCCGGGTACGCCGCTCGCGAGGCCGCCTTCCATGGATGCGATTTCGTTGTTTTTGTACATGTCTTCGAATGAGGCGGCGGGTGCAGTCTCACGGAAATCGATGAACTCGTAGGAGCCATTGGCGGAGCGAACGAGCATGAAACCTCCTCCACCGAGACCTGGAACATGGTTAACATATGTACTATTGGTCGGGTATCTCGTTCGGCTATATAGTGAGACATGACTTCACGGTGAGCGGATTCGGAAGCATGAAAAGAATATCAGATCATCACATACCCGAATGATACATCCCCACAACACCCACACATGCCACCGTCCCTACCATCGCATCCGCTGCATTTCCCCCCAGCTTCAGTAGTTCGGTGCCAATATGACTGCAAATCTCACTCTCGGACGCCACAGCACCCAAATGCCCAGCTTCCACGACCGAAGGACTTGGCGCGCTCAAGATGGCAGTCCCAAAAGCCGTCTGCAGGGTCAACAGACCGGCCAAATACCG
This sequence comes from Massariosphaeria phaeospora, assembly GCA_011032825.1. NCBI lineage: Eukaryota > Fungi > Ascomycota > Dothideomycetes > Pleosporales > Massariosphaeria > Massariosphaeria phaeospora. The sequence goes on along the minus strand of JAADJZ010000001.1, from coordinate 328,015 downwards.
AGACAAACTGGGAGCCATGGTGGCTGAAGAAAACTGAGCAGAAGGTAGCAAAAACTGGAAAGGCTGAAGATGAAGAAAAGAGGTCAGCAACGTGATTATATAGGAGCCCATGGGCTCATAACCAATTCCAGCACAATGACGGACTAGAACTGTTCAAGTCCTTTCCAACAAAAATCCCCGGCGAAAAAGCATTGACCCAGACTCGATCTAATGAAATTCGCGCGGACAGCTCCGGAACGGCACCGTTTGTGGGTTGTGGGGAATTATCTTTTCCCCGCTAGTCTATACTGTTAGGTTCCAGCAACTGTCGGTGCTGGAGAAGGAATTCGAAGATGATGCAGGAACGGAGCACGAAAGTAACGCGCTGTATTGCATCATTGCGGTCGTGAGATGGCTTATGTAGGTCGCGGGGGAAGGCCTGCAGAACGAGGCACGAAGCCGTCGACCAGATAAGCGCGTCGATAAGCCCAGATAGCGGGAACAGCTATCGATCTCCGCGAAGCTGGGCAAAACTCGCAGTGGGACGGCACGAGGCGTGAAGAGGAGAGAACAAACCCCTCAACGGAGAAATCTGCGAGTAGTGCATTCAACCAACGCGGAGAAGATCAATCTTTGATGAAGCGTGGAGTGGGGGACGCTCGGGAATTGACGGGGTTCCGACGCCACCTTCTTGATTAGGCAGCGACCCCAACGCGAGGTTGGACGGTGCGTCCAATGTCTATTTTGCACTCCTTCACCAGAGCCATGGCGAGTCTCCATCCTGGTCGTCGCGCTGTCCGTTGGATCATCGACTGGGACGGCACACTCACCACCCGCGACACCCTCGACGCTCTCGTGCGCATAGCCGCGTCCACCAAGCCCGACTCGCACGTACTGCAACAGTGGGAGCGCGTCACACAAGCATATGTCGGCGACTACGAAGTGACCCTAAAGAGTCAGACGCCAGATGGGAAGCTCCCGGATACTATCGCCCAAGAGGCAAGGTTGTTGACGGTGCTGAGGGATGTTGAAGAGCGGAGTATAAACCGAGTATCCGAGTCTGGCATCTTCAGTGGCCTCACTGGTTCCCAACTGGACTCTGGAGCTGCGAATGCCATCAACACTGGACAGGTGCAACTACGAGACGGTTGTTGCGAGTTCCTAAAGTATGTTCGGCGACATGACGTCGGTATGCTCAACATCCTCAGCGTGAACTGGAGCCGACAGTTCATTGCTGCATGTCTGAATGCGACAGAACCAGGCCTAGCGGAATTGTTCAAGAACCACATTTATGCAAATGAATTGCAAGGCATCAAGAATGGCAAACCGTCGACAGGTCGAATTGGCGAAGATGGTGACCTCAGACTTATCTCGAGCCACGACAAGGTAACGTGTCAGCAACAGCTTCGCACATCAAATTCAGAGAGGGAGTCTGCGATCCCGGTGGTATATATTGGTGATAGCTGGACCGATTTCGAGTGCTTGCTGGAAGCTGATCTGGGTATCTGTATCCGAGATGATCCCATGACGAGTACACAAAAGAAACTGGGGGACTCTCTGAGGAGGCTGGGTGTCCGCTGCCCCCACATTCAAGACTGGCGAGAGGTCGATAAGTGGGGTGTTGTTTGGGTCAAGAGCTTTGGTGAAATCGAACGGTGGCAGAAGGAAAGTAAAATGGCAATGGCCAAGTTTGCCCATGGTTCGATATCGATCACCTAGGTAAGCATAGGCAACTCCTTACAAACCTTCTAGGGCTACATAGACAATACCTAGTATACTGGATACAATAGGGCTATGTAAAGGTAGAAGTAGACTCTCTAGCTATTGCTAAAAACGCCTAGGCTGTCAAGAGGATCGCATGAACTCTTGCATCGATTATCAGCAATGGATTATGTCAGCGGGGTGCGCTCGAAATAGTGACGAGAGCAAAGCTAGAACATGATAGCTTAAGGTGAAAGGCAAGAGCCTTCGAAAAGCGCACTTACCCGAAATCGTAACGGGAGCAGAGCTGGAACAGGGCAAGTTTTAGTGAAAGGGAAGAAGTTTCGACACAATGATTCACCCCAGATCTTCGTTTTGGCCACCGATAAATAACCCATTGTTTATCAGGCTGATAGTGAGAGTCAACTACCTTTCCGCACCAGCCTTGAGCAACCACAACTACTCGAGACTGGTAGGGATATCAACCAACAACAAGCTTCCCAAATCTACAAGCCAAACTTGTCCCAGAAAATCAAAATGCCTGCAAAGCGGGGGAAAGCTGCAACGGCCAAGAAGCACCCGCTAGCAACAACCCAATCGAGCCCGTTCTTCGTTTTGCCAAGGGAGTTGCGAGACATGGTTTACCATGAGATCTGGCGCACCACGACTCCGATCTATGTCGAATTCAATGGCATATCCTTTGTGGTCGAATACGACGCGTCCGAAGCCACCTCCGCAACTGGCGCGACCTCCAGGAAGCCGGCCCAGACTTCCCAGTTTCTATGGATCCTATCAAACAAACAACTGGCTCAGGAAGCAATGGCGCAATTCGAGCGAGACTCAACGTGGACGGTTGTTGACCTTGGAGATTATGAACCCACGGCACCTACTAAACGACCTCAATTTACGGCAGAACGACCAAGCTTGACCCCCTGGAGAGCAAAAGCTCTAAAGGTTCCCCGTTCAATAGTCATGGACCAGATGATACAGCTCGGTAACAGGCTACGAAATGTGCAAGACTCCATGATCTTCAGTAATTGGTGCATCGATTTCCTGATGAGGTTAGGACCATGCAACACCAATGGAAGCACACTGAGATCCCTGGAACTGAAGATTAGAATACTTGCGGCCTACGAACTCCCCACAAACCCCAATAACCGATTCTCGACGGATATACAGCGCCTTACTGCCCTGGCAGTCCCGAATCTCAGCAGTGTCAAGCTCACGTTCACCATCCTTCGCAAGTATCTCACTCAGTATGATAACTGGGTCAAGTTCAAGGAAGAGGTGTCCAGGATTGGAGGAGAGCTGGTCGGAGGAAACCATACTGAGGTCCTCTCCACCGTCCTCACTGGAGACCCGCTGCAGTATACTTGGAAGTTCGAGAGGGCTTAGAGTCAATGATATACCTCGAGAAACCTAGATCCTGCTTATAAACCAGCATGTTCGTAAACCCACGCACCTACTGTCGGCGAAGCTAACATTGCTAGATTGCTGAGCGGATCAGGCTTCGCGTTGAGACATACATGGTTATTTTCCCTTCCCTGCTCGAGATACCGTCCAAAGACCATCCATACGACCATACATACGACCCGGACGTTCTGAAGCGTGTGCGAGGTTATTTGGAGAGTAGACAATGAGTCGGTGGATGGAGAAGTAGCTACAACGAGCTACGCGATACTGTCTTTGGTTTACGCATTACGTGGCATGCTGGCTACAAATTGAGTTTCACATGAATGTTATTGTCCTTCTAGATCGTGTCTAGAGCTTCTTACCGGATGATAATTGTTATCAAGAGAGAGAGAGAGAGAGAGAAAGCGTACAATGTACCTGAACAAGCAAGACAATATTGTGACTACTGTTTCCTTACTACTGTGACCATTACAGCCATTGGAGCGTGTTTGAAGTCCGCATTATCAACATCTAACACCAACAGCTGTTCTCAGCTCTTCTCAGACGGCAATTTCATGTCTGTCTCTGGATTTCATCGTAGGTGACGTCTCAAGGACATAGAGAAGACGGTGCAAGGTGTATAAGCAAGCTGTCGCGTATTTTGACATAGCTTCATAGCCATTTTCTAGATTACACAATTTGCCATGTGTGGGTACGCCGCTAAAACCGTCCGAAGCGTGGGATTAGCCATCCAACAATGGTTGACGTCTGGACGTGACGGGTGGCGTCCCCTACCGCCATGGCAGATATCGGGTCAGAACCATGGTTCGTCTACAAGATGAAGATTATTAAACCTTTGACTCTTCTCTGCAAAGGCCTATTCTAGACATTATCTAGTAGACTATAGGGCCTCGCAATCGGAAAGCCCAAAGCAAACTATAAACTTATTGCCTCCTGCACAGTGTCAAGAATCTGAATCAGCATCGGCAGTCCAGCCGAGATCGCCCGGATTGTGCAGATCTGAATTGGGCGGCTTCTGATTGGCTGCAGCCGGAGCCGAGGGTGTTCGACCTTCCATCATCGACGCAGCCATTCGCCATTCGCCATGCCACCCTCACCACTCCACCCATCCACCCACCCACTCACCCACTCACCCACACTGCGACACCATGGCCTGCACACGCGCCCTCGCCCGCCTGGCTTCGAAGCGGACAGGCATGGCCATCCGGCCTGCCGGCTTTGCGCGCGGCTTTGCCTCCGTGTCCGACACCAGCGCCCGCGAGCCCGTCTCCAAGATTGCTGAGAAGATTGTGCCCGATCCCGCCCGCACCGTCGTGCCCGAGAGCAAGACGTCGACGGTCAAGGAGCCGCAGCCCGACAAGGACTCCAAGATCAAGACTTTCCACGTCTACCGATGGGACCCCGACCAGCCGTCCGAGAAGCCCAGGATGCAGTCGTACACGCTGGATCTGAACAAGACGGGCCCGATGATGCTGGATGCGCTCATTAGGATCAAGAACGAGATCGACCCGACGCTAACGTTCAGGCGGAGTTGCCGCGAGGGAATTTGCGGCAGCTGTGCCATGAACATCGACGGGGTCAATACGCTGGCGTGTCTCTGTACGTACAGGAACCCACAGCAGCGCAGGCTGGACTTGAGTGCTAATGGGAGATGCCAGGTCGTATTCCCGCCGAGACGAACAAAGAATCGCGCATTTACCCCCTCCCGCACATGTACATCGTCAAGGACTTGGTGCCTGACATGACGCTCTTCTACAAGCAATATCGCTCCGTAAAGCCATATCTACAGCGCGACACACCGGCTCCAGACGTATGTTGCCTCACTCTGCAATTGCGGCCATCAACTAACGCTAACCCAGGGCCGCGAATACCGCCAATCTAAAGCAGAGCGCAAGAAGCTCGACGGCCTCTACGAATGCATTCTCTGCGCTTGCTGCTCGACATCGTGCCCTTCATACTGGTGGAATCAGGAAGAATATCTTGGTCCCGCCGTGCTTCTCCAATCCTACCGCTGGATTGCCGACTCTCGAGACGAGAAGAAGGCCCAACGACAGGACGCATTGAACAACAGCATGAGCTTGTACCGCTGCCACACAATCCTCAACTGCTCGAGAACGTGTCCCAAGGGATTGAACCCGGCATTGGCGATTGCAGAGATTAAGAAGAGCATGGCATTTACATAAACTGTTTGGGTGGATGAGATGGGATGATGACTTCGGACGAGACAGTGAGAGGATGATGATCGCCCTTCTTTGTTGTGTGTACAGTTTGCGAGTTCTTCGGTTGCTGGTGTTTCCGCTGGCCTGTACTTGTGAAAGCGTGTACGCAAACTAAATTTTAACATGCTTTGCTGTCAAAAAAGTTCTCTTTTGACTGTGTTCTACCCCCGCAGTGCGAACTCACCCTTTAGATCCCCCGCCACTTGTTGGATATGAACCCTCTCGAATACCCCTTCATACTGGGGTGAAGAGAATTGTAGATGGCGACGAGGGGTATGGCACCGAGAATGGCAGACTGGCACATGTAAGCGCGCTGTGTCAATATCGTTGCAAATCTATATGTTCTAACAAATTGACAGATGTTCAGCATGCCGAAGGCCTTCAATATCCACTCCGCACAATCTGAATCTCACTTGAACTCGCACTCAACGACCTGCCCACCCGGGTCGCTTTCGCCCCATTCCCACCGACACTCTCCACATCCAGCTCGTTGAGGCCCCTCTCCGGAACCGCATCACTCCGCTCAACCGTAATCTCTGTCGTCTTGACAACTTCCATGTCCTTCAAGCTGATCCCGCTAGTCGGGCTCGCATTCTCGTCCATGCGCGCGTACGCCGAATTCCCCAACGCAGGCGCATACCCGGTATTCGCCGTGCCGTTCGCCGTCGGGTTCGATTTCCCAGCCGCTTTCTTGAAGCCCGCAGTCTGGTTGCGCGAGTGCGGACTGTCGGAGCTGTCCTGGATGCGCCCCTGGAACAAATCAAGCAGCCTGTTCAGAATCGAGAACTCCATCTTGATCTTGACCGAGTAGACGGCGGCCTTGTATGTGGTCTGGATGTCGTAGTAGCCGGCGTACTCGATGGCCAGCAGGGTGATGTCGAGGACGATGATCATGAGGTTCACCCAGACCAGGTGCGTCATCACGGCGCGCGAGTTGCGGCCGCGCACGTTGCCTTCGGGGCGCAGCAGCTGCATTGTCTTCCACACGTAGATGCCCGAGATGGCGACTTCTTGCAGGAAGAAGACGGTGATTTGCACCTTTTCGTAGATGGAGTAGGGCGTCAGGAAGCGGGCCGGGTGCGGCGAGTTGGCGCCGTACAGCAGCACGATGATGGGGACGTGGCAGATGGCGGCGTCGAAGATGATCATCAGCAGCACCCAGCGGCCGCCTTGCACGGTGCTGCGCGTGATGAGGTGGAGGCGCGAGTACAGCACGAGCGACTGGCCGGTGATCATGCAGGGCCAGCCGATGGCGATGAGCGTGATGTAGACGGCCGTCGAGGAGCTGAGGTTGTAGAACTTGATGAAGAAGCCCATGCCGTACGGGATGATGCCCCAGGTGGCAACCAGCAGAGAGTAGAAGTACAGGCCGTGGCGTTTCTTGAACGTGGTGAAAATGACGAGTGTCAGTTCGACGACGTTGTACATGGCTATGGAGAGAAACGCCATTATTGTGAGGGCTATGGGGTACGAGATCTGGTAGTCGGTACCGATGCCATTGTCGCGAGCCATGGTAAGGATCTGACTGAAGTAGTATACGGAGTAACAATCCTGTATGGAATGTACGTGGGTATGGAGGGTTAACAGAGGGGCCGGAGTTTGGACTTGGGTCTCCGAGCAGAAAACCGACGCAGAGACGAGGGTGTTAGAACCTTAGGATGCTCATAAAACAGGATGTCTTCTGCTTGTAGCATATATCAATTGTGCCATCAGAGGGGGTATCAACTGCCCATCAAGCCACTGGGGCTTCAATCCCAATTTTGACATATTTGACGGTAAGGATTCACGAGGAGTCGTGCGGATTGATCAGTTGCAGGAAGGGATCGGCGAATTTCTGCGGAAGACGGGTTGCTCTGAAAGTTAAGTCGATGGAATCGTCTGGGGAGCGCGCGTAAGATAAAATAAGGTTCGTGGCGTGACTCGCACAGAGAAGTCGAATTGTACGGAGTAAAAACCATTTCATTCGTCCTGATACAGCATGTTGTTTGCTCAGATACCCTCGAAAAGGCCAGCATATACCAGATCTGAGTGATGTATGTAATGGAAATTTTGTGTATCATGTGCAAACCGCGCTGAATCTCAAGTATGAAATCGTCAAGATCACAGATCTTGGGGTGCATGAGGAAAACGAGATATGCAGACTGACTCTACCACTTACTGTCAGCTAGCCGCTACCCCGACTTCAGGGTGAAAACTGTCGTGCATGAATGCAGCCTTAGGATAAGCGAAGATCTGAACTTTATTTTGGAAACCCTTAAGACGTTCGTGTTCTCAGCCTATCACCTGTTTTCTCATGCGAGTCATTTTCCTGGCATGAGGGTTTGTATTGGATGGATAGCAACTTTCAACGCCTTTGTGGCTGCGTCAAATTATGGAAAACCCCGCAAGTTTCATGTTGAGATTGATTGAGGTTTTCTACCGTTCTTGGCTATGGGTTGCGTGTCAGCAAATTTGTGTGCCCCGGCGTGGCAGCCGCTGTGGAGGTCTTGCCATATACGAAAGATGCATTATGAGAAGTGTGCTCTCCTATCCAACTTTTGCAATGCCTAATAAATGGTTTGGCCGTGAGAAAGAAGAGTGGAGAAGATGAGAGCGTGGGGCACGACGTCATGGGCGGGGTATCGCTTGACCTGAGTTGAAACCCCTCATATTGTGTTAAACACCTTGATACTGTGTAAGCCCCTCCTACTCTCTTTTTCCTAGTCCACGCTATTGGTACCCACTGAGCCCCCTGAGCCGACAATCAGAGCCACTGAGCAAAAGGTCGAGAGACGTTTTAGAGTTAGATATTGGGAGAGAACATGCTGTGGGGTTGAGCTCTGTAGCTGTCGGTCTTGGGGATCCGGTGATAGGTACGTCATCTAGATCTCGACCCTATGAGAACCCTCATTATGAATCAACACCCATTCGCGATCGGTTTGATTTCTGAGCCCAAGTTTGACAGCATCGAATATTCGCTGTGCGAAGATAACGTGGCTCTTTACCTTTACGAAGGTACCACGGTTGAGAGCGTTCAGGCCTAATGGCTCCATCATGAGTCATGATATCGTTTGTCCCAACAAATCATCACAACCTGTTTATTCCGGGAGCCGCGAAACTGTGGACATCAAAATCTCAAGGAAATAAACGAATGAGACGCTTCTTGATGCATCTTCCAGATATTCGGCACTGTTGCATAAGCGCGCCTTCGTCGAGAGCTTGGACTTAAGACATGAATCTCGAGGTCTGCCAATGCGTTCTCCAACGCTTGCTCTCCCCACTCATAACTCGCTGACCTTTACCTCACTCACAATATGTTGCCCTGTACCTCCCTCACAATATGTTGCCCTGTACCTCACTCATAGTCCGCTGACCTTTTACCTCGTTCATAATCCGTGGACCTCTACCTCACTCATAGCCTACTGACCTACACTTGCTGGCGCATTACATAGACTTCACAGCCTTCTAATATACCGCCTACGTGGGCGCGCAAACGACCAACTGATTATGACACTGTGCCTGGTACCATGGTCTAACTCAATAGTTATGAAAGGTGTTCGCGGCCCCTTCAATGGAGTTTAATTACTTGTTTCTAGCGTGCGTTCAGTGGCTTCCGACCTTCAGTACGCAGCTACCAGAACCATGGCTCGTCTTGCAGAACCATTTTTTCGTTGTACCGGAACGGCCCCGAGAGGCACACATAAAGCTGTCTCGTCCCTATCTTTCTGTACTTCAAACCTCTCCCCACAACCTTTCCGAATATTTGACAGTACGTCAAAAACGTACTTGACCGCCGCCATGATGAACGACACAATGCTCTTCAAATCTCCCCATAAGTACCCTCTAAAGATCGAGACGCTAGAGAATGGACCGGTATCACACTTCGTTTCAACATTCGGGCTGCTTATGGCCATCGTAAGTATCCAACGTCTTCCTCCGGACGTTTACTAACTCTGGCAGACACTGACGGTCTATACGCTCATTCGCATTCTCTTCGAGGCAATCCTCATACCCAGATGGTATCCAACCCACGTATCCCAGCTCGACCAAAACCGACTTCGTGGCTTTATAAACCACCAAATGGCTCTGCTCGCAAAGATCATCGCCTTCGCGATCTCGATCTACCCTTTCGTCAGTATTATATTTGGCCCCGGGGATTTCGACACTCGATGGAACAAGAATGGGAAGGCTACGTTTGGCGACACCATTACGATCGGTGCGAGCATATTCATGGGCATCTACATACATGAGCTGTTGTACAGAAGTCACTTGAACTGGCAAACACTGGTACATCACTTTTTCACGGTGATTTCGGGTACTACCGCAATTACCCTGACCACTATGTGGCAGAGTAGGCCATTTGCTAAGCTGTACTTTGCACTGGTGATGATCTATGGTAAGTACTTCACATATGTGCGCTCTTCGGGCTCGAGCTTATGATCCGCCATGTCTCGGTACCAAATGCTAACTCGTTTCATAGGAGTTTCCACCATGATTCGAACGCTACCTTCGCATTCCTCCATAATCGCGCTCCGCTTCTGGCCACACAAACACAAACTCCTTGCGCGGTTCTACTCCGTCACCTTCTGTGTATCGCTTATGGGAACGCTTATGGAGACCACCTTTGTCCTATTTTTGCTAGGGTGGTGTTGGTATAGGTGGAACGATCAGGTAAAAGTCACCACTCCGATTATACATGGTGCGTTCCTGGTGGCACAGGTCTGGACCATTCAGGACGCCTGGAGGAGGTGGAGAACAGAGAAAAGGAAGATGGGAAATTGCGAGCACTGTCGACTGAGTGCAAAAGCGGAATACAGATGGACTCAAAGGGCATCAGATGAGCAGGTAGCAAATGTGGTATAGTAGATTGAGTCGAGAAGAAGTCGCACCCGTTGTGCTTTTGGGAGGATTCCTATTGGAAGCTGTTATGACGCTTCTATGACCATTATACCACTACAATTCACTTTATCTAGTCAGTATTTCACAATTGTCTTTGATGTTAATGACCTCGTAGCTCGTTTAGACTATGGTGAGAGAGCGCACTCTATCTGCCCACAATCTATGGGACTACTAACTTGAAGTGATGAAAACAGACGTGCTGGTGAGGTAGGTCATGTCAAGTATCCTGCTTGGTTGACTAGCTCAAGGTATATGAATTGGGTGGCCTCAAGCTCCACGCCGATAGAAGTACACATCGACTGTCTCTTCGCAGCTCTTCTCATCCCCGGGCAGCGGAAACGTCATGGAGTTTGTTGTTTGAAAGCCAGCTTCAGCCATGAGTTGGAAGAATATATCCTCACTAGAATGCCGAACCTTCATCGCCACAGCTACGGCGACATTCGGAGATGTTCGGGTAATGCGTGCCATAGTATTCACCAATGCTGGGCTGCAGTGTACCGGTCAGGCGTATTCGTCTGATTATCGGAGAGTATCATATGCTCACCTACTATCTGGATTATATGTGCAGTCGGCCGTGATAACTAGATCGAGCGGAGCCAGTGTATTAAGCTCATCAAGCGACTCGTGTTCCCAGTCCAGCTCTAGGAAGCTTAGTGTAGTACCCTGGGCCAGTGCGGATTCCTTTATATTGCGCTTCACAATATCTTTTGCCTCTGGAAGATCGGTCAATATAACATCTGAATTTTCTAAACTCTGTGCAATACAGATGCCAACCTATTGCCACTGTACTCAGCTATTTGCTCTCCAGGTCCAGTATATGCGTGCGACTCACAATACCACAGCCAGTACCCAGTTCCAATACTCTCAAGTTTCGCTGTTCTTCTGCATAAACCGTAAAGTCTTTGGTGTCAAACATAGATAATACGTGTTCGAGATGGTACGTGACAGCCACACCCGCGTCCCTATGTAGGCTTAATTAAAGCTGCCAAGTCAAGATGTGATTTTTACCATATATGGCGAGCTATACTCTCGCCAGTCTCTTCCCACATGTGCACGGTGTGTCTATCAGCTACCCTGAACCGCCTCTCAACCAACTTCACAGCTTCTTCTGCGCCTCTTGTAGGGTCCAGCGGACCACTCCATGCGGATACCACCCCTTTCGAATCCTCACTAGAAAGGGTGCCGTATTCGTCGAATTTCGCCTTTGGTTCCACGCCCACACGGACCCTTAGCGGACATAACGCCCGAGACCTGCTCAGAGGCAGAGTAATTGGAAGAGTGCGCATTCCACCGGTCCATTTTACCCTTGTCCATACAATAACTTCTTCTGTAACTGCCGAGATGAGTTCGACTGAGAGTAGCAGATCGTTTGGTAAAAACGAATCGCCTAAATCTGACGTGATAGTGATCAGACTATGCACGCTGGCTTTTGGCGAATTCTTTCCGTCAACAACGCGTGGTGTCTTGAGGAAGCGAATGTATCTCATACTCTTACACTGTGAGATGAAGAGTATAACTAATAGACGTGACTTCAACGAAGTATATTGTTATAGTTTTTTAAGAAAGATGTCGTGCATAGTGGGATGGGGAAACGAGATCGGATGAAACACTTGGGCCGGCGACCTTTTGCCCGATGCAGGTGGATTGTGGGGTGCACGTGCACGGCTGGGGGCCGTTTGGTGGGCGACGTCAGCTAGTACCAAGCCTTGAACCACTCGCCACTCTCCAGTCTCGCGACGCAACACCTTCTCTGTCTTCGCCCACCTTCGGACAGTGATCAGATGCATCTCCCTCCGCCCTAGCTCGATGCGACCCTGTACCGCAGCGCACTTCCGCTGCGTACACATTCTTGCCCCCCGACGAGTCTCATTAATCCACCGCCATCGCTATGTATCGTCGCAGCGATCCTCGCTGGAACCGGACCATTCAGAACATTACTGACAACATTGAGCACGCAAACGAATCAGCGCAGGAAAACCTCTACAGCTTTACTCATCAATATATCAATCCTTGCGTATCCTCGGTCAACCAATGCCTCAACGCCTGCACAGAGCCGTGCTTTCCGTCGCAAAACGATCGCCGCCGCAACCGACGAACTCGTGGACGGGCGGAGCTGAGCTTTGACTTCTACGACGACTGGGAAGAGGATGAGAATGACGGACTGCTGGGATGGGGCAATGACAACCTGGATAGACTGTTGGGCAACTCGAACAACTATGGTGCTGCATCACAGCCTGGTCGCCAAAGCGCCATGACCTATGGGAATCGGAATCGCGATGCACGTTTCAACACGGCAAGGAGGAAGAGCACCGTGCAGCCGCGCGATGGCGGAGCGGATCCGACAATCATACCCAGTTCTTCGTATTTCGGCTTTCTAGGAAGGCTACCCTTCAAAGTTGGCGGGAAAGTGCTGAGATATAAGCCCTCGGCAGCCGATTTGACCGAACATCCGGGACAGACAAGAAGAGGGCAGGCGGAGGAGCAACCCCTGATAGAAGAAAGCGACGAAGAAGATCAGAGGGGAAATGAGAGAAAGCGCCACCGGCGACAGAGGAGCCATACCACCACGTCGGGCCGCACAACCGACTCATTGAGCTCCAGAGGCGACATATTCCCAAGTGAAGATGAGGACGATGCCATACCGCTCGATGACGAATTCACACTAGCGCTTGAGCGCCGCACCACAAAGCAATGGCATGATGATACAAGTAGCGGGAACACTCGGTCGGGGAGTAAGAAGCCAGCTGGCTCACGTATATCTTCGAGGACAAACTCGTCGCGGAATACAGAAGACTCGGCGAGGCGAAGTAATGACGACCTAGAGCTCAAGCGAACGACCTCGGAAACTATAGAAGAAGTACAGACACTAGCTGATCTCAAACAAGACGAAGAGCGCTTGCAACGCGAAGAAGAGGAAGAGATCCAACGCAAGCGCCTCGACGCGCAACAGCTAGCTCTCAAGCGCGGTCTCGCATCGGAACAGCAAAGCCATGCCCGTAATGCTTCACCTAGTCAAGATAACCCGAAGACGTCCTCATCTCCACACCACCCCGCGCAAGTGCCGCTCATCAATACGCCAAGATCGCCGCTCGTAGGATCACCACCTGGCGAGCCTGATAGTGATGGAGTCTACGAGGCAGATCCTTTTCCCCCGTTCGATCCCCAGACAATGCCAGACAGTGGTGGTGGATTCCATGTTGACGAGTCCGACATGTCGAGCTTCACGCCGACCCCAAATCGGCCACTGTCAATCAAGGACGAACCTGTCGAGGTGCCAGAAGACTCTCTTGATTCTCGGCCGGACTGAGACCTATTGTGCACAGTCAACATGTAAAGTGGCATTGGTTCATGTGCTCGATAGAGTCAACCCAGTTCTGGAGCCCGGCGGAATACCTCCAAGATCGGTGTACTGGTTTCGTGGCAATGAACTTGGGTGATATTCCTTCTTTCTGCCCTTGCGGACCATAGAACATTGCGTCTCCATTAGCACCTATGTTTAGCGCTTTCGAAGCTATGATATATTTGCTCTACTTGACGAGCACCTGATTTAATGAGCATTATTTGAATTGGATCTGTACGATATAAACCAGCATAGGAATTAGACACATTGTTCGGCCAATAAAGCGTGATTGTGATATTTGTAGAGAAAGTGCCTCAGAGACGTGAAAAGGAAGCAATGCTCTACTAAAATCCTCCGAATGTGATGGGCCGTTTTGTTAGATCTCGATAGATGTCATCCAGCACGCCTCTTTTCCGCTTCTTCGTATCCTCTTTCTCTTCCCTTTCCTGCTCCGCTTCCTCGTCTAGATCTGCGTCGTCTTCTGTTCTCGGTGTCCAGGCAGCGATACTGCCATCTGCATGCGCCGAGTACATCCCTGTGTCATGAGTTCGCCAAGCGAGCGCTGTAATTCTATCTTTGATGTTCCGCTGTCCTGCTCCAGTTGCTTCTGGCATGCGCCTTTGCTGCTCTGGGCGGCGAAGCTTGCGCAAGAGCTTTCCATCAAAGAGTTCATAGGCCAGAATCTCATGCTCGTTCGGATAGAAAATGACATCCTTTTCTGGTGTTAGGTTTTGTACAGGCGCTAGAACCGGTATGCAAGGTGCCAGGCCCGAGTTCTTTATCGTAGGTCCGAAGTTTGCGAGAGTGTTTGCTCCGGTTTCCGTACTCCAGACTCGGATTCTTTCATCGTGGCCGCAGGTTACGAGGTGTCGTCCGTCTTCGGTCCAGGTAATGCCGTTCACCGGTCCTCGGTGGGCTTTGCCCATAACTGAATTGCGTGTGAAAGAGGAGGCAGGTTTGCCCAACACGCCGACCGAGTCTTCCAGGTCCAAGACCCCGAGTTCGCCAACGCTACGTCTGATGTCCCATAACCGCACACTCCCATCCGTTGCACCGCTTGCGAGCATATGCTCCCTTACAGGACTCCATGCTGTAGACAATATAGCACCTGAATGGCCCGCCAGGGAATGCGTGCTTGCCCCTGACCGCAGGTCTACTAGGCGCACGGCTGGATGCTGAGTAGCGCATGCTACAAGTAGATGCGAGGCTATGGTCGATAGCGCGATGTTGTAAACAACCGAATCGAGATCGAAGGACGCGGATGGCGCAAGCGTTTCTGACGAATAGACCTTCACGGTGTGGTCATACGACGATGTGAGAAAAGCTAGAGAATCAAACGGGTAGAACGATAGTTGCGTGATCCCTAGCTTGTATTCATCCGCGGTTTTGTTGACGGCAGAGAGCGGCAGATGCGAAGCGCTTCCATCAGGAGCGGTGGAGTGCGATTCGAGATCCCATAGTGCGATCGAGGAGTCTGCACCGCCAGAGAGAAGATATCGACCTTCGAACCTATCAATAGTAATAGCGTTCACGCCAGAGATATGCGCAGGTAGACGTTCATTCGGGTTATTTGCAAAGAGTAGCTGCTGGCTGAAGGTCTCGGAGGAAGGCTGGAGCGCGTATAAGAGGCGCGAGGCGGTCTCTCGCTTGAGGACATCGTTCGAAATGTAGCCGTAGGAGCGATCGATGAGGTGTTGTGTACTCATAAGAGACTACATTCTTTGGTACCGTCAATGACACAAGGCGGCTTGTAAGGAAGATGAGACGATGCTTTGACCACGGGTTCGTGATTACGTAAGACACTTTGACCACCTGGGCACCTGCAACCACAGCGACACGGGCACCCCCGAGATTGATCGACCCAGCTCTGACTTTGACGTCACCCCGTTGAACAAGCTACTTAGGGAAGTTCTACGTTCAGCAAACGATGAACAAGGAGCAAGAAAATGGCAGGACCCAAACGCCAACATTCAGAAGCGTCAGTCGGCGCTGAGAGCAAGCAATCCAGCAGACCTCGAAAACGGAGACCCACCGTATACGATGCCGTAGCAGGTAGGTACCAAATTCTCCGTGATTGAACCTGCTCTAATCCAATCCAGGCAGAGTCTCTCAGTATGGTTTCTTCAATCGACAGTCAGCAAAGTCAAAACCAGTCGCCAAAAAACCGCTGCGACCGGACGAGATTCTTTTCAAGGCCCGCAATGCACCAACGCGCTATGATGAAACCGACTATTATTTTGCCCATAAAGATCTGTCCCCAGGTCAAGAATTGCCCAGTGGGGATCTACTCAGTGCGACCCATGGCTACATTTCTGGTCTGTATGCTACAACTGCACAGAACAGGAAGCAGCATGCCTGGACTTCTATGGATGAAACTGCACTCATTGCTCTGGGAATTTTAATGGAGGAGACGGCGAGGGAAGTACTAGGCGATACGGGTGACTTGGCATTCCTGGAGGGTGCTGATGATGACGGGGTGCCTGAAGCAACGCATGAGGCTAGCAAAGAATCTCGTCGCCCATGGCCTGAGACTAAGGAGCTGCACACAGACACTAATGACAGTTCTTCATCTAATTCTCTCTAGACTTCATACAAACGGCGGGCTCGGTACAGAGGTAATTTACTATCCGACACTATAGGAGGACATCCACGAAGTCGAATGTAGGTAACATGAATTCGTTCTGCTCTTCAATCTTAGGCTGCGGTACCGATGTCTTTCTGCACCATCGAGTCTTCTCATCTACATGTGGGGATGCGCGGTTGCCATCTTTGAGCGGCGCTGGCTTGGCGTGCCCCTGTCTGAGGCAGGCACGTCTTCCCTCTTCCTTAGCATCCGCCAACCTCACTTTCCTATCTCCACAATCTCAGTCATTCTCCCACAAGACCTCGTCTTGTCGCAGGCGCGCCTACTCAATGGTAAAACCTACACATTTGCTGATCTGTCCAACACCCACTGATTGTTCCTATAGGCACCGAAAACTACAACCAACGCCGTCAAACAGGCTACCATTCTCGCATGGTTCCACAAAACAGCCGTCGCTCATAGTATCAAGGATCTAGAGAAAGCACTTCCATCAGTCGCATCCATCAATGGCATGCAAGTCAAAGACTACCTCCAAGCGCTCTCGGACGAGAACCAGATTCGAGTTGAGAAGATTGGCAGTGGCAATTGGTACTGGAGTTTCCCGAGCGACGATAAAAAAGCGAAAGAGGCTGCACTTGAGAAGGCACAAGAAGAGTACAACAAGGCCAATGCTGTCGTCGAAGATCTTCAGTCCAAGGTGGATGAGGCTGGTGCGGCGCGGGCGGAAGACGAAGACATGCTGCTGGGATCTGGTATGTTCGTTCTGTCCGATCTGTCATGTCTTAGGCTAACACGATTGTAGGCGGCGACCGCAAGACGCTCATCACTAGGCACAACGATCTGACGAAAGAACTCGAGAAGCTACGACAGGATCTAGCTGCGTATAGTGAACAAGACCCCGTGGAGATGGACAAGAAGAGAGACGAGGCACACAAGTTCAGGAACGATGCTGAGAAGCACACCGATCAAATCTTGAGTATGGAGGGCTGGTTGAAAGACCACCTTGGCGGAGACAAGGAGCAGTTGGGTAGTATCATGCAAATGTGTTACGGCGATGAGTTCGACGAGGAGGAGGGTGGTTTGCGCGAACTGTGAGTCTTTCGTTGCTGAATTACTCGCCAGGCCCGGAGTTGTGCAACCCATTTAGATATGAAGTGGTCCCTACGCGGAGATGTGAGACATACTATCGTGGCGCCTACAGTGGAGCCACTTCCGGGTTGGCTCAGGGCGGAAAACTAGTCGATAGCTAATTTACGCATATGATTCATTTCGAATCACCTGGACTTTTCTTCCTTGATCGAGTTAGATGCCTTAGGTTTGAGTCACTCCATATGACTGAGCCTTTAAGCTGCGCCCGGAGTGGCGCATGTGGCCCGAGCTCCGATTTTAATTCGCTTCCGGCTCGCGTCATCATCGTCCACCAAACTACACACCAAACGCCTCACAATACTACATAACCTTCAACGTGCCCGCTCACTACTGCTACTCTTTCAATCGCTACCGCAGCAAACTGCTTATACGTTGACTTAAAGCAGCTCTAGGACTTTCGCTCTTATCCCAATCAAACCCTCGTCTGAACAACGACCCCGCATGGCATCAACGACGGAAATCTCGTCCAGCGCGCAAGAGCCCTTTGATCCCACAAGTCCAGGCCGGCGCGGCGGACGCGGAGGTCGAAGTCGAGGCCGAGGGCAACCAGCAGGGAATGGCGGTCACGAACATCACAACGGTAGAGGAGGGGGAAGAGGCGGAAATCAGCCCGGGCGCGGGCGGGGCCACGGAAATCGAGACGGAGGGGGCAATCGCGGCGGACGACCTCTGCAGAAAGGCAAAATACCTGCAGCAGACTCAGCAAATCCAGGAACCGACCAAGAACCTCTAGCAACAGCCGCCGGACCTGTTGCGACAAACACTGCCGCAGATGAGGACGAAGGAGAGGTCTGCTTCATATGCGCCTCGCCTGTGCAACATACCGCTGTTTTGCCTTGCAACCATCGAACCTGTCACATATGTTCGATGAGGTTAAGAGCTCTGTACAAAACGAAGACATGCGCCCACTGCAGAGACGAATCAGAGTATGTAATATTCACCGACGACCCAGTCAAGAACTTCGAAGACTTCACTACAGACGAGTTCTTCAAGAAGGACGATAATCTAGGAATCCGGTTCGAAAACGCAGGGGCCTTCGATGACACTCGAATATTATTACAATACAATTGCCCGGACGGTGAGTGTGATGTAGCCTGTTTGGGATGGCCGGACTTGCATAGACATGTCAAGACGGCGCATGGCAAAGTTATGTGGTAAGTGTCTATAATCCTGCATGGGAGGATGAGAGTCAATAACAGGTGCATGTGTTCTATCACGAAGCCTTTGGTGTTATTTCACACTATGACATATCCGCGAATACTAGTGTCGAGCTCTGGCTAACCATTTCTAGTGATCTCTGTACGCGAAATAAGAAAGTCTTCACCCACGAGCATGAGCTCTTCACATATGCCGATCTGAGGAAACACCAAAAATTTGGCGATGACAACCCTGGCGCAATCGATCAGAGTGGTTTCAAGGGCCACCCTGAATGCGGTTTCTGTCGAGAGCGATTCTATGGCGATGACGAACTCTTTACGCATTGTAGAGACAAGCACGAGCGATGCCACATATGCGACCGCCGAAATGAGAGCAGAAACCAGCAGTATTTTGTCAACTACGACGGTCTAGAGGTCCACTTCCGAAAAGAGCACTTTTTATGTCCGGACCGGGAGTGTCTCGAGAAGAAGTTCGTGGTGTTCGATTCAGAGATGGATTTGAAGGCACACCAGTTGGAAGTTCATCCAAACGGTCTATCCAAAGATGCACTTCGGGATGCGCGAAGGGTAGACATGTCAGCTTTCCAACTTCGTGCTTCACAGGACCAAGAATCCAGCGGTAGACGGGATGGTCGCGGTCGGGAAGGGGGTAGGGGTAGGGGACGGGGCCGTGGTCGAGATCCAAACGCGGAGCCATTACCTGCTTCCTCAGCTCAACCGATGACGAGGGCAGAATTAGCATACCAGCGACAGATGGCCCTCCAGGATGCCCAACCGGGGCGGGGTCGAGCATTTGGCGGACAGCTCACTTCCGGCCCTACGCCGAACGAAGCCTTCACAGCTAGGCCCCCACCGGCTGCCGCAGAGCCACAGACCGTAACCGCCTTACGCCCGTCGACGACAACAGTGAGTACCGTCACAAGTGGGCTAGATCAGCTGCGTGTGAATCCGTCGCCAGCGAACCCAGTTCCTCAGACTCCTCAGGACCAGGCTCGTCTCTTACGCCACAACGCCGTGACGGAGCGGGCTACTGCCATGCTACGGAATGACCAAAAGAAACTCCAGGACTTCCGATCACAAGTGTCAGCATACCGCAGCTCAACGATCGCAGCGACTCAGCTCATCGAAGGATTCTTCGCCCTGTTCGATACGAGTTCGGCAGAGATGGGCAAGCTCGTGAAAGAACTGGCAGATATCTTCGAGAACCAGTCGAAGCGAGACAATCTAGTCAAGGCGTGGAACGACTGGAGAGCAATCAACGAGGACTATCCATCATTGCCCGGAGCGACAACAGGAACGTCACTGAGCGGTGGCCCAGCAGCACACGGCGGGTCCAGAGTGTTGAAGCTGAAGAGCTCGACGGCGCAGTCGTCACGCTCTACGGCCAACCGACAGGCAAGCTGGTCTAGTGCATCGTCGAGGAATCCGTTCCCGGCTTCATCTGGATCGTCCTCTGGCCGCATTGGAGCAAAACCCGGGCAAGTGCCGTGGGCTTCGTCGTCGACAAGTGCAAGTGCTCGGGCGTCACCGATGCCGTCCCGTGCCGCATCGTCGGTAGCGCTGAGTAGCAAAAACAGCACCAGTCTCACCGATGCCTTTCCAGCACTGCCTATGGCGCCCAAGCCAACGAGCACGCTGTTCAGTCCCGGCTATACCGGCTCGGGTGTTCGGCGGGACAACAGTGGACGCAACACGCCAGCCAGTGCGTGGGGGACTGGAGGTGCAGGGTCGAGCAACGGCGAAAGCGTGAATGAGCTGGCAGCAGAGGAGGCAAGTGGTGGCTTGGGAGGAAAGAAGAAGGGCAACAGGAACAAGAAGCAGACGCTGTTTCACTTTGGCTAGGGGAGGGGGATGAGCTGCAGCTAGCCATCTCGGACTGCCTGTTTGGGCGTGCAGGAGGAGCGGTGCATAGCGAAGGCGGTGGCATTTCAGGCAATACTGTACATGCAGTCTGGGGCCTAGACGATGGGGGACGGGTGCGGTGGTTTGACGTTCACGCGATGCATACCTTTGTAGCATGACGCCGGCGAACGGAGAGGCGATAGCTAGCGACCCAGACGGTAGTTTGTAGAGAGACGAGTGGAATAGACATGAATGCCCGCGGCGAGGCGTGCGCTAGTGCAAGGTGACGCAGGCGCGGCGGGGCGAGCGGAAAGGAGCGCTCGCCTTCGGGGGGGTGGAGGACGGGCGATGCACAGCGAGTCGGGGGTGGAAGACGGGCGATGCACAGCGAGAGTCGGGCAGCTGGGTGCGCCTGGCCGGTGTGGATAAGCGCACTGAGCAGTCTGGAGCACCTAGGGGAGCACTGAAGACGAGTCCGCGGCGGCGGCGGCGGCGGCGGCTGCAGGGCGGGCAGTAGTGGGTTAAATGCACGAATATGCACGACTCACGACTCGACGGCCGCAACAGGCAGCTGGGGTCAGGAGGTTTTCGAGGGTGGCCGTGGGCGTTGTCCGCCGCGCGCCGCCCGCTGCCCGCCGCCGCCCAGCAGCAGCGATCAGCCCGGCCGGGTGCGGATAGCGGATAGCGCTGCTGCACCGTGCAGCGCAGCTGGGCAGCTCTGTCGCTCGGCGCGTCGACGGCCCACGTCCACTGTGCGGGAACCTGCCTCGGCTTGACTACTGCTTTCCCCTCGACCGCTACTGCCATGCGCGGGTGCTGGTGCTGCCCATCACAACCCCAGCCCTCGGTGCGACGACGACAACGGCCCTCGCGCAGCAGCCCTCAGCCCTCAGCCCTCAGCCCTCTCGGTGGCGACGGCGCCCCAGCACCAGTGCCCCCCAGTGCCCCCCCCACTCCCAGTACACCTCACATTTTCCCACTCGTTCCCACGCCCGCTGCGTCTGCCACGCCCGCCCAGCGACGCGGAACCAGCGCGTTGCTAATCGGGTCCGACCCCGTTGCTCGCCTCGCTCTCCCCCCACCGCCGCCCGACGACCGACGACGCATGGGCGCCCCATATAGCCACACCCACTGCGCGCCCTCGACTATTCCACGTCTTCTGTCTCGTCGCCTGCTCGTCGTCGTCCCGTGGTCGAGCGCTGCCCTACTGTACTAGCTCGCCCGCGCCCAGTACAAAGACGAAGACGATGCCCCTCCAGCACTGAGACGTTCTTCCCCCCTCGACACTCGTCTCAACACCCATCGCATCGCTGCTTCCGCCGCCCCAAAAGTCATCCTTGGACCGCCTGCACTCAACCACGCAGCCACCCTCACCGCCCCGCCACCGCTTCGTCGCCATGTATTCGCCTGCGCAGCAGCAGAGGCCATTATCAATCCTGCCTCCTGTCATGGGCCTCCCGCCGCGCCAAGCAGCAACAGCAGCAGCAGCAAGCGATTACTCTGGACGCAGAGGCGACCGTGTCTACAAGTGCGTATCCCTGAAAATTCCTCCTTGAAAATTTGCTGAAACGGTGCAGGCTGGTAGTAGAACAGCAACCCATTCGCGCCCGAATGTGCGGCTTCGGCGACAAAGTAAGTTCGATCCTCCACGAGCGTGCCGTCCGGCTGGTGCTTGCTGACTGAGACACAGGACCGCCGACCCATCACTTCTCCGCCCTGCATTAGGCTTGTTGTGTGCGACGCACACTCGGGTAAGGAGATCGACCCTAATGAGGTCGACAGTACCTTCTTTGTCCTCACAGTCGACTTGTGGGACTCTGAAGGCAGTCGCGAAGTCAACCTGGTGCGCCATTCTAGCGGAGCACCCACCGTCTCCATTTCCAGTAGCACAACGACCTCCTATCCACCGCCTCTGGACCGCCCCATGTACGTACCCCAGACCATGATCACGCCCGTCGTCGATCAGTATGGGCGGTCAATGTCCGGAACACCAAACTTCTCACAGCCCTTCAATGCGCCGCCGATGCCTGCAAACTACTACCCACCATCGGCCAACCCGTCTTACGTCCAGGGATACGCCAGCCAAAGTCATTATGCCGGTAACCCGGTCCAGCTGCCCATGCAGGTGCAGGCCCCTCCGAGTGCAGCCACCGGCATGTTCACGAGAAATCTCATCGGGAGTCTCACGGTGAACGCTTTCCGCCTGACAGACACGGCGCAAAAATCCGGCTTCTGGTTCGTTCTCCAGGATCTCTCGGTACGGACAGAAGGCACCTTTAGGTAAGCATGCATCGTGCCCAAATCACTCCCTGTTCTAGCTAACATAGCTTCGCAGGTTGAAGATGAACTTCGTCGACGTTGGTAGCGGCCTCGGCAACAACATGCTCAATACGGGCGTCGCCCCCGTTCTGGCCACCTGTTTCTCCGAGCCCTTCCAAGTCTTTTCGGCCAAGAAATTCCCCGGCGTCATCGAGAGCACGCCGCTCAGCAAGGCCTTTGCAGGCCAAGGCATCAAGATTCCGATCCGTAAGGACGGTGTCAACAAGACTATCAACAACCAAGCTGAATACGATGCTGACTGAAGGATAGGGGTAAGTACGGTTTTCAGGAAGTCGCAATGAGAATTGAGAGCAGATAGATAGCAGCTGGAGGGAAGCGTGAGACATTGCTCATCCATATTTGTTAGACAGTACTTCGGTGCATTAATTCGTTTCTGGTTAAAAAAAGATAGCCTTTTGCCAATGCTCTCAACAGTATAAGAGATTCTAGCAATAGCTAGATAGGCTACTTCTATCTTTAGTTTACAAAGTCTTATTATTGTATCTAGTATACTAGGTAATGTACTATAAAAAAAACTTATCAAGGTGCAAGAGCGTAGTCAAGGTGCGCGCGCATTAGCAGACAAGAATTCATGCACGGGGGGTGACAGTCCATTCATTCAACAGCGCCTCTCGTTCCACTTCATCTCCGTAAAAGAAATCGTTGCTTCATCGAATGCGTTTTCGATCAGTGAACATAGTAGGTTAGTTTCGACCTGCCCGGCAGGACGAAAAAACCTCATCTCTACTCCTTCCTCGACGCACGTTCTCCAAACGGCAGCCTGTTTTGCGATTCCAATTACCGCTCAATATGGTCGCATGGGCGGGGCACCCAGCTGCGGGAGTTGCATCATGGGTGGTGCTGCGGCAGAGCCCGAAGGACCGAGACGATGGAACATCTGGACCAAGCGCTCTCCCACACTCGTCTCCAGCTCGGTGCCATCCCTCGCAATCTTGACCTCGCGGTTCGCGTTCCAAGGGTTGCGCAGTCCGCGGGTGCGGTAAAACGGCAGCCTGTTGGTCGACACCCACTCGATCTTGAACGGTTTGCCCCAGCTCTCCGCAACGGTCGAGGACTCGCCGTCGACTTGCGGCTCCTCCTTCTCGACAGGCTCTTCATCGACTTCAGCGTCGGAGAGCTCCGCTTCCCAGAAGATTGTGCCGCGTGCCGAGTCGTCGATGATTCTGCCCTTGGGGGCGAATTCCGTCGCGGGGGTGGGTATCGACTTCGGGATGTCGGTGGCTTCGCTGATGTTCGCGGGTTTGGGCGCTGAACCTATCACGGCGTTGGCATCTTCGATGATGGACGACACCATGCGAGCGTAGCCGAAGTATTCCCCTGACTTGTTCGCTGAGAAGATCAGGTAAACATTCTCGGCAGCCTAGCTACAGTTAGACATCGTTTTCAGCGATAGAAAGAGGTGCAAGAACATACCCGATACGCCTTGTTCAACGTCTCCTCGTTGTGGGATTGTGTGGCCCAAATCCCGTTCCGCACACTTAGTTCCAAGTCCTGCAAGGTCAGACTCTTGACAATGAAGTACTTGTCCGAAGCAGTAGAAGCTAGTCTAGCCTCTTCACCACTTTGCCTGACTGGAGATCCTGCCACATCGGCTTGTACGTCATCGGGCTCCGCATCTTGAGGTGGCATAGGGGGAGTCGCACTGGGTGGAATATGCCCAACCATAGCTGAAGGTCCCGTGGGCACACCAGACGCCGGTGCCGAGCTTCGCCGTAGTCTACACACCAAGCGGACGCCGTTGAAGCGTGAGTCGTGGAAACGGTGCATAGCAGCAGTGCAAGATGTTTCGCTACGGTAGTTTACGAATGCGCAGTTGCTTTTGGAGATGAGGAAAACACTTTCGATGTCTTTCGTGGCGTCGCGAGAAAAATGATCTTTAAGAGCGGTCACTGTTGTGCCTGGGGGTAAGTTTCCCACCCAAAGAGCATGTCCAGATTGCTTTGGTTTTCGAGGTGGTCCACGAGGTATTGAGCTTGTGGGCGATGGTCGTTGCATCACTAAGTCATCAAGTGTTAGTTAGCCAAATGTTCATAAATGGTTCTATCGCTTCGAAACAACGTTGAACGGTATTTATGCTACTCACCTTGCGGCATAAAAGGCCCACCAAACACTGAGCCAATTGATCCCAATTCATGTTGCCCACCAGGCCCAACGCGGCCTCCTCCAGAATAGTTGCCGTCTTGTTGCTGCAGATCAGGGTTCTGCGCCAACGAAGGCCCTTGAGGGTTTCCTTGACTCAGCCTTCTTGTAAACATGGCTGGATTCTGAGCCCCTGGCGCGGCGAAGCCTTGAGGAAATTGTGCTTGAGGCCCGTATGGTGATGGATAATAAAGGTATTGGGAAGGCTGCGCAAAATTTTGGTACTGGCCCTGCATTGTGTTGGGCCCCACTATACGCTGCTGAGAGGGAGGGAAAGGTGCGTAACTCGCGTGCTGGGAGCCCTGACTCGGTACGAAGTTTTGCTGGTACTGGCCTGGAGCAAATCCGGTGTTGTAGGGGGAATGCGCTGGCAAAGATCCAGAAGGATGGCTGGGCATTTGTATACCTTGCTGTAGTTGATAGACAAGCGCGGATGTCGAGGCTCCAGATAGTGGGCGCTGGCTGTGTTGATGGGACTGATGACTTCCTTGCGCTGAATCAACGGAGGCGTATTCTGGGAGTGCGCCAGCCATCTGGCCCATGGTCAAAAGCGCCGCACCATGTTCGTGTGTCGAAAATGATGGGTTTGTCGATTGGGCAGTCAAGCGATGATCAGGACGCGATTGTCCGTGCGGGATTGAACTGAGCTGCGAGTGGAAGGGAGCATTGGTACCCGGAGATCTCAGAGACGAAGCAGGCGGGCTGGCAAGCTTCTGGTGCTCATCATTGGTATGACCGGCTGCGGTGATGTCCAACGAGTGAGGGACAGGCCCATGGAGCATGTCGCCCATTTGTTCTTCGACAACGACAGGAAGTGCAATCCACTGCTGTAACCAAACAAAAGCCATGTCAGCTAATCCATTATTCTAAAGAAAGAAAAAAGCGAGAGTGTGCATGCAAGCAGAAATTTGAACAATGTGATCCTATAGTTAATGTAAAAGTAACAACGTACCTGAGCCTATATCAAAATGGTCGCAGTGCAAGTGGCAAGCCGGAAGGACGAGGTACCGAACGAGGAGGCTCTGCAACGAGACGTATTTGGCAATATGCCAATGAGACGGAGAGCGCGAACAGAGGAGTGAATGTTAAAAAAAGAAGCGAGGACAAGGAGATGACTAGATGGGGGAAGATTGACGGCTCCGGTTGATGTACCACCTGGGTGAAAGCGCTCGCTTCGAGCGGACCGAGAATGGTGATCAAATTGGTTGGCCAGTCAGACAGCAGAAGAGCAACTTGACGCCTTACGGGGACTGGCAGCGCAACGGCAGCGGGGATGAGACGGGGAAGGCGTGAGCAGGATGGTGCTAAGCGGCCGGAGAGGCGAGAAAACTCGAGGAGCGTTCACGGAGAGAGCCAGCAGGTAGGTTTTAGAAGCCCTCCGCCTCAATTGCCTCCGGCTCGAAGGAAAGCTCTAGATGTGATTGGACGGGCGCAGAGCCCGTGGCTGGTGAGTGGAGCAGCAGGGTCCGAGCCGAAGGTCTGGAGGCGAATTGATCGCCGGAATGGACAGGGCAAGATTGGGGCTGTGGGAGTTGAAACACGCGTGAGATAGGAGTAAATGGTCGTCGTGTTGATGGAGCGTTGGGGGTAGGTGTAGAGTGCAAGTGTGGCGAGTGGGCCCGTTTCTAGACCTTCCATGGGCCCGCGCCCCGGGACCAGCTGTGGCATGACGCACCTTGCAGAGCTTAGTGGACACCTTCTAAGTTCTGGCAGCTTGCCAGACAGCCTGCCGACGGGCTAGTCACGTCTGCTTATGATATCGACCAGGCTCGTGAGTCGTGCCGGCCAGAGAAGCGGTACGCACATGGCCGGCATTTCAGCATCGTGAAGACGACGCCGCGGAAGTGGGGAGAGGCCAGCAGCACGTTGCAACTTGCCCGGCCCTGTGGCCATGGTCCCATTGTTGCATGCTAGCTCGCGGTCATGAAGTAATTGCTAGACGCACTGCAATCAATGCCCGTCGCAACCGCACGCCAATCACGCGCGAGCATGGAACCAACGGAGCAGACACGACTGGTCAAGGAGACGCTCTGCCGACGCGGAGCACTGCGTGGCTGCAGTCTCTCTCGTGCTCGACTGGCGTGGGCATGCAGGAGCAAGTCACAAGCGGTCAGGCAAAAAGCAGTGCTCAGACGACAGTCAGGACCCAGACAGATGCCCCAGCGTGGGTGGAGACAGAGCTTCGGAGCAAATATGCGCAGCGAGGCACCAGTCGGCGACGAGGTGGGTGGTCGAAGGCCCGCGACCGTTTCGTCCCATGTGCAGTGTGGTGAGAACAGAGGCGGCGTGGGCCAATGGGACGTGCAGCAGCGTGCCTTTGCCACAGTCGGTCTGGCCGTCTGCTCTGGAAGGCGTTCGGCCGGGCCAGTGCTGCGTGCGATCGACAGCGACACGGGTGCTGCACAGCCGCAAAGCTGCTCCTGTGGGGGGGGGGACGATCTTGGGCGCAAGAGAGCAGCATCGCGAACCACCCGAGGCCAGCGACAGAGCGACTACCGCGCCGGCCAGCGCCAGCGCCAGAGCCAGCGCCAGCGCGGACAGCCGGGCGCTGGTCGCTGGTAGAAGGTAGATGGGGTGCGGGCTGCTGCCGTGCGAGCAGTCGTCGTCGGGCAGCGCAGATTCTCGATGCGCCACCGTGCGAGATTCCCATGCTGGCACAGTGGCAATCTTCTGCGTTCTCTGTGGGCAGGGGTCTGGATCGCAGCTGCCCCCAAGCTTGGCCAAGCTTTGCCCCACTGACGTAATCGGGTGGCGAAGTCCGCTAGTGCCCGTCGCAGTCGAAGTCGAGGGTCCAACGCCTCAACCTACGCGGGATGGAAACATGGAAACATTCTGCGCCAGCCATTCACAGCGCGCCGACCACCGGCCAGAGCCTTCGCAGTTCCCGTCTGCCGTGGCCGTGCCGCATGTCAGAGCCAGGAGCCGGTTCTGGTGTGGCGCCCAGGCGGCCAGGCAATGATCTGACCGTCGCTCGCCGTCCGTCGGCGTGCAAACCATGCGCTGGCGGGACAGTCCCCGTGCTGGCTGGCATGTCTGATGCAGGAGAGGTCGTGCCGTGGCAGAACGCACAGCCAGCTTTGCGCATCGCCGGCATCATGGCGCTACTTTGGCTTTGCCACGCTGGTGCTGGCACTGGTGGACGGGCGGACGGTGCTGCAGATATCGCTTCGCTTCGCCAACGTGACTCGAAGCGGTCCTCGAATTGAGGCCACAGGCAAATCTATCTGGCCATGGCCAGTGCAACTCCCCCTGGCGATCTCCCTCCCCAAGTTCCGACATCTGGACCCAAATAGCACATGCCGTCAGGGCGACCGGCAGCGAACCCTACCAACGGTACCGGAATACCCCGCCTTCGCATCAACTGGCCGGAGACCACGCGCAATCGAGATTCGACCGTAGGTTGGTGCTTCACCTCCCAACCTGCGCCATTATCATTTGCCACCGCGACCCTCAGAACTTGTTGCCACTACTGCTGCGCCCATTAGCCTCAAACAAATCATCATCGCAAGTCCGTCCCTTTGGAATTCTCCTGCAGCATCCTCGCTTCCCCGCATCGAGTAAATCCAGTTGGAGTACCATGTACGTGACTCGCTTCGGTGCAATTGCCGTTTTCCAGCAGGTGCTTATAATTATAGAACCTGATGATCAATAGATAGCCGACGTGCACCCACCTTGTTCAACGTGCAACATGATCGGTGATGAACCTGTCGATGTGCGCAAAATAACCTGGTTCTGCGACAGTGTCATTGTGACTCCCCTTGGGTAGCTCCTTCCATATTTTTGGTTCCGAGCGACATACTTGGAAGAGTCGTGCCATATGGGACGGACTAAAATGTACGTTAGCCTGTCCTGCCGATGAACCGTCTCCTTGCTCTCATAGTGGAGACAGCATAGGGAAACCTACGGGATGATCTCATCTTTCAACCCACTGAGAAACAGGATGGGAATTCCTCTAATTTGAGGAAGTGTCTCCTCACTGGGCCACAGCTGATGGCAAAGAGGTGTCAAGTATCGTGCGGGAGGAAAAGCCCTATGAAGGTTAGCAACCCTGCTTCCCTCTGCACCATTCAACAGAAGACCTACGTTGGTATCAACTTCCGAATCGAAGTAAAGGTGTTTTCAAGGATAATTCCTGCTATATCCCCCTGTTTCTGGTTTTTTGCAGCTAAGCCTATGGCCACTGCGCCTCCAATGCTCTGACCGTACAGTACTATACGGCTGCCTCGTAGTTCGTGCCGTTGTCTGATGTATTCGAGTCCCGTCTGAGCATCGATCCTGAGGCCTTTCTCGTTTGGAGCACCAGACGACAGGCCGTATCCACGGTACTGCAACATCAGCACGTTGCACCCCAGCTCGTTCACAAGGATCTTGGCTATCGGCAGCCGATATCCAATGTTGCCAGCGTTGCCATGAAACATGAGCATTGTTACATTGCGCGAATGTTGTTTGTTCGCCCGGATGTAGAATGCACTGAGGGATTCCCCGTCAGGAGTAGGAATGAACAGTTCTTCGAAATCGGCTATATCAAACTGCGAGGGTCGCGGAACATTCGTGCGGGCGTCTGGGGGGAAGTTGCGGGGATATATGATCTCGCTGGCATAAAGTCAGTTTGCTGTTACGACAGAGGGGCACTGTGACTATGAACAAGGCCGCTTACTTCTGCTTGAAGTAAAGGAGACCGCTCAGTATAGCGGCCAGTCCAGAAGACGCCAAGAGCGGGACCCGCAGGTAAGACATAAACGTTTGAAGTGCCGCTGACATAGTTCAGGTAGAGAATCCTTCAAACAAGCAATTTTCATAGAATTGGGCGTTATGCTGTTGAGGAGGGAACATGAGCATTGAAGTGGCAGCTGTCCGCATAACTTGGCGGCACGTGATAGTTGATTGGAGCTTGGACCACCAAAATCGACCGGGCCTCGTAGCTTCGTGTTTGCCTGTGGAGTAGGACCGCATCAACAACCTGCGACAACTCCCGAGCTTAGGTCTTCCATCTGCGCCTGAAATCCTCTCACCAACACCTTCTGTCTCGACTCTTAGACACCTTTGACTTAAATTCCCGCCATGATGGCCACCGGCATGCTCGGAGAAGGTATATCCTCTATAATACGGATATGTTCCAGGCTCACCTCTGCAGATGGCATTCACGTCGACATGAATCACCTGAAGAAGGGCGAAGTGAAGTATGCGAAGTCGTTCTCTTTGTCAACAGTAGACTAACAGACATGCAGCTTAGGCACATCGATGTTAGTCCTCTACAGACCGTCACTACTACCTCGAGCCCTCTAATTCGGTACATAGCATGGCGATCAATTTCAAAGACGGTGTAATACTAGGCGCGGACAGCAGGACTACAACGGGTGCATACATTGCAAACCGAGTGACGGACAAGCTCACACAAGTTCATGATACCATCTGGTGCTGTCGCTCAGGCTCGGCCGCGGATACGCAGGCAGTAGCAGACATCGTCCACTACCACTTGGGCATGTACGGAATCAACAATGACGAGGCCCCAACGACGCAAACTGCGGCAGCCATATTCCAAGAGCTCTGCTACTCCAACAAGGATCAGCTCTCGTGAGTGTGGTCTAGCTGACAAGATTGTGTGGCTTCACTAACAGAGATGCAGGGCCGGCATGATCATTGCTGGGTATGACCATCGACACGGCGGCCAGGTGTATTCTATTCCGCTCGGCGGTTCGCTCCACAAGCAGTCGTATGCGATTGGCGGCTCCGGGTCCACGTACATCTACGGTTATTGCGATGCGAACTGGCAGGAGAACATGTCGGAAGCAGAGGGTGTCGGCTTTGTGAAGGGAGCACTACAGGAGGCAATCAAGTGGGATGGCAGCTCAGGCGGCGTGATTAGAATGGTGGTCCTTACTGCCCAGGGCGCGCAGCGGCATCTGTATCTGCCAGACCAGGGCTACGCAGGGCCCGGCACGCAGTAGAGCACCGGAGAGACGTGAGGCGGCGACATGTGTACTATACGGCGACGTGCTCCTAAAGCGCGGGGACCCTGCAGCGATGAAGCGCGGGCTACTTGGTGGTCGCAAGACAGCGAACTCGGCCAATTGAGACGGCGGTGATCAAGCTTGCTGGTGCTACGCCCGTGAAGAGCTTTAGGGTGCCTACTTATCAGCAGATACTGGCGTTTCCTGCTAGCGAAGCCAGGACTTCCAAGGTTGTTAGACAGGCACGTTTATAGAGCAAGCAGAGGCGTGGGATGGTGGGCACGGGCCGCAGCCAATCAGCAGCGAGTACGCGCCCATCTGCCGTTGTTGTTCTCCAGCACTCGCATCGTTGGCTCCAGCGCCGTGCAGTGTATGCGCGCAGGCGGACGGTGAGACGGCGACGTGAAGCTGCAGCAGCGCGGCTCGACTGCGGCGAGACGTGTGCGCTCTCCGTGGCACCTTGGGAGTTGGGACCGGCGAGCGGTGACAGCTCGTCGCGGGCACTTGATCTAGGTTGCGATCGGCCAGGGTTCAGCGCCATTTTATGACGCCCGGGGCCATCCACCCACAACTCGCCACGGACCTCACACAACCTCTGTTCATATCCACTCCGCCAGAGCACCGGCCTGCCCACACCTCGCTCTCCTCTTCCCTGACGCTGCGCCGTCCAATTCACTTTGGCCACGGCAAGCACCCGTGAAGCATGCTCGCCAGCGTCTGCCCGTAAGCCGTTCCTTGGGGTACATGCCAAATCCGGTCATAACGGGGCCCTTATCGCAGCAACACTGCGCCTGCACGCCCGCTCCATCCTCGACCCGCGCCCTCGACCCTCGACCCTCGGCCCTCGACTCGACTCCACGCCTCTCCACCCCACTCCTCTCCACCACCTGGACTCGTGTGCCTCTGGGCAAACCCACGCTCCTTCACCCGTCGCCGCTGCAACCACCAGCTTCGCATCCCCCCGCACCCCACCCGGTGCCGCTCAGAGCTGCTGTCTCTGGACTCGAACTGTGCGGCTATCTTATACGGGCTTTGCCTCGTAACGGCGACCAGACGCTCGACAGCTCCTGCCGCGAGTGCCCACCTGCTATCGCGGCATGTCGATCGTGGTAACCGACGTTGGTGGCCACCACTTCCACAACACCATGTTCGGCGGTGGCAGTGCCCATCAACAGGCTCAAGAATCACCCGTAGTGCACCACTCCCCGGCACGCCCCTCTTCCCAGACCAGCGCGAATCCCTCGCTGCGAGTAGTCGCACCGTCTGCGGACGTTCCCATGGCCGACTCGGGGCCCCCGCGTCCAGACTCCACGCCAGCACAGCGAGCACAGCATCGCAACCTCTCTGCACCCAGCCCGCAAGCTTCTAGCGCTCAGCAGTCAGCCCAGGCGCCCCCTCCCAGCCCGCGTTTCCGGCCGCAGCAGGATACACCGACGGCTTCTAATCCAGCCTCGACTTCTTTTGCAAACCCTCGGCCAGTGCCTTCGTCCGCCACCTCAATTGCGCAGAACTCCCCGGCGGGCTCGTTGCGCTCCCCTTTGGAGGCGACCTCCGCATCACCCCGCCGCATAAAAGTGAAGAGCTTATCTCACATCCAGAGTTTTGCGACGGACGAGTCCAGCACCTTCTCGCAGACACGGTCTTTATCGCGTAGGCAGCGGCGAGATCCCAACGATGTCGGGCCGCAGTATGAAATCAGCGAGATGCCCGTAGCGGACATCATCGAAATGGTGGCAGGCTTGTTAACCAAAATCACCACCACAAACGACCGTCAGCACGATCACATACACCGCGGCATTCCCACTACCGAAGGGGCTACTGGTCTAAGCCAGCAGACCACAAGTGTCCTGGCGTTTCACGGCAAGAACGTCCCGAGCATCACGATCCTGAGCTACCTTAGCCGCATTCACAAATACTGTCCCACTACTTACGAGGTGTTCCTCAGTTTACTAGTCTACTTTGACAGGATGACTGAAAGAGTAAATGCCGGCCCCCTGTTGAGTTTGCGCCAAGCTAACCAACAGTCTATCGAGCGGTCCAATGCCAACCCTTCCACCGAATTCGGGGCGAGCTCGGGAGCAGCCACCAGTTTGGTATCTAAGGTAGCATCCCTAGCCTCGTCATCCTCGGTACAAGCAGCGACTCCGCCGCCGTCAGGTTCTCTAGGGAAGCCAGCCGACACACTCAAACAGGCTAGTCAACCACCATCACCTCCGCAGCAAGATTTGGAGGCAGATGCGTATAATCTCTCCCAATTTTTCGTGGTAGACAGCTTCAACATCCATCGACTTGTGATTGCAGGTGTCACCTGCGCAAGCAAATTCTTCTCGGACGTATTTTACACCAATTCCCGTTACGCAAAGGTATGTGTTTCGCAGTAGTCAATCTTCAAAGACAATTTTTTCAGCTAATGATTGTCAGGTTGGTGGCTTACCGCTAGTTGAGCTCAACCATCTAGAGCTCCAATTTTTGTTACTAAACGACTTCCGCTTGGCAGTCCCCTTAGAAGAAATGGAGGCATATGGGACGATGCTAGTCGAGTTCTACGCGCGAGAGGTCGCTGAACAACATGACCGAGATCCCACTGCAAAGACGCAAGAATCCACCGGAAGGCCGCAATAGCAGAAGCATGTTAGAGCACTAGCCGACCTGCCTTTGCGAGGACGATAACGACGATGTTGGCGATTGGCCTGGGCCTGGGCCATGGAACGGATCATGCATGTTCTGCAAGGACCAGGCCGAAGCCTAAGTAACAGTTTGGTACTGATTCCCGTACAGATACTGGACAGTCTTGGTAGTATAACCGAGAAAAACATAATTTCTAGACGACTTTTCAAGGGTTTTCCTACAGTGCATGCACCCTCCAGGAATAGATTCTCTACTCTTTCTTTCTTATCTTTCTATACTATTACGCAGCTCCTAAAGTCACTTCTGGGACTTTGGTCTTCCTGAGCACAACTTTGCTTGCTTAACTTGAAATTTGGCAACGAAACGAGGTCTGAGATAACGATTTTTGAGCGGCTGAACGGCAATCTTAGATTGGTGAATGGAGGTTGATTTGGTTTGCGGCCTTTGTGTGTACTTCGGGGGCGTTTGTGTTTCCATTTTCCATCTCATAACGACCTCTCCCACAATTTGCTCCCCTTGAGGAGCTGTAGGTCGGCGTTATTAGAGGTGTACGGATGCGTGAATGGTAATTGTGGGTCTGGTTTTTGCAAGCTGTCTTGTATTGCGGCGATGTGATGCTTCTGAATCGTACGGAGTACTTTGTGAAAATTCAGGATGAGAAGGCTAACAAGCCAAGCTAAAAGTCTTGACCAGCAAGCCAGACGGGCTGAACTGGAGGGGCAAACAGTTGAACACAAGATTTAGGCGGCGTTCGCGCTTCACGCTTTTAGAATAAGGTCTAGTCTCTTCCTAGCAACTCACCCTGGCCCCTTTAGGAATCAGGGGCACAGTTCAGGAGCCAGGGTCCAAGCACAACCGGATAACCCTGAATTTCCGATCAAACGAGGCTACCTCAGCCTTTTGTTTCTCTCCTAACTTTCTCCCCTCTCAACCCCTCTCTCTGTCTGTTTTTCACGTCCCTTGTTTGCAATATATATTTTGATATCTTAACAAAAGTATGGCGCCGTCTGTTTCTTTTGGTTCGCTCATCCAGTACACGGTTCTTTGCCTTCTGGCCTATATTCTGGCGGGCGCGCCGTGGCTTTCTAGTATTGTGCCTGGAAGCGCGGATGGCAATGTGGCAGCGCGGGGCAGAGCGGACCTGAATGTTACGTTGTCGGCGGAGAAGGCGCAGAGTTTAGTGTTTCCTGAGGAGGGCTTGCGGTGTGAAGAGCAGGGGTACCGGGTTCATGTCTTTTCGAGGGAACCGCTTGTGCTGTATGTCGAAGACTTTCTGAGTGGAGGGGAGGTCGAGCATGTTGTGCGGATGAGGTATGTGGTTCATTTTGAGTCTTGTCCGGGCCTAGAGTCACGTGTTCCGCCCGTCCCGTCCCATACACTACGCACCCATACACTGCCATACAAAGTACAAAGCACAACACCCTAACATCCCTCCCCATCTTCCAGCGAACCCAACTTCCGCCCCTCAACCGTCTGGACCCAAGGCCACGAGCGCCTCGACCCCTCCGTGCGCCTCTCGGAGAAAGCGCCCCTCGCGCGCGACGCTACCGTCAAGTGCATCGAGGAGCGCGCGCGCACCTTCCAGGGCTGGCGCCCGCACGTCTTCGTCGAGAAGCTGTGGGCGCAGCGCTACCACAAGGACGGCCACTACACGTACCACTACGACTGGAGCACCGCGACGCCGACGGCCGGCCGCGTCAGCAGCTTCATGGTGTACCTCGACGCCAACTGCACGGGCGGCGGCACACATTTTCCGCGGCTGCAGAGGCCGCGCGGCGGTGAGTGGTGTCGGTTTGTGGAGTGTGAGGCGGATGGCGATGGCGATGGCGATGGCGACCTTGTGAGGGAGGGCACGGTGTTTAAGCCTGTGAGGGGAAATGCTGTGTTTTGGGAGAATATTGGGCCCGATGGGAGCGGATATGAGGAAAGTTGGCATGCTGGGTTGCCGGTAAAGACTGGCACGAAGATGGGGTTGAATATTTGGAGCTGGTATCAGGAGGGGTATGTGCCGCAGGTGGCTAAGAGGGAAGACGACAATGTAAAAGAGCTTAGTGGGGAGATGTAGAATCTTCCAGGGGTTCCCATGGGGAAGACGGGGTAGATATATCTTTTTCCAGATCTGAAGGGGTTGCACTGGCAAAAAGGCGTTCGAGATGAAGGAAGGCTGATTCAACCGCTAATATAAGACACTGGGCGTTCAGTTTGCATATATACATACTTATTCTATACCCGTTCTCTCCCTGCCTCCCCATCTCACGTCTTGCCATAAGCCTCCATAAACTTGCCAAAGACACTCGAAAAGCTATGCCAGTACTCGCCCGCCTGACTGACACTACTGATGAAATTCCACTCGACCATTTCCTTCAACTGCGCCACAGTCCACTCCAGCAACTCGTCGGGAATATCCGGTATACTATGCAGCATGATGGCGAAGGCGGATTTGGGCAGGTTGGTCGTGTTGTGGAAGTTTTTCAGGCGGTTGAATTTGGTCCTGTCGAGCCAGTTTGTGAAGGTTTCTTCCCAGATGACGGTAATGTCGGTGATGTCGAGGTAGTTCCACGTTATGTCGGGGAGGACGCCGGGATTGTGAACTGGAGTTCGTTAGGGTGGACGAGGGAGGATTTAGGGAGAGGGCATAAAATGTACCGACGATCCTTTGGCCTAACATCTCACTTCTCTTCACTTCGTCATGGGCTTGTGTCAGGTAGGCATGTTTTTGCCAATCATACGCTCCAGGCGTTTCATCGAAGAAGATGCCATCAACCGCCATCCGGGTATCGTTCAGAATTGATGACCAATTCGCATAGGTATGTATCTCGTTGATAAGATCGTCGATGGGCTTGTTGGTGTAATTTGTAGCGACGTAGCCGAGTGTCCGGATGTTTGGCCATTCTCTTAATCGGGGCATTTCGATGAGATAGGGGGCTTCTGGAGTGGAGTTTACACACGGTCCTGAGCAGGGGTTCAGTATCACAGTGAATTGAACTTGCGGGTTGACGTTTGCGCTGGAGGTATGTTAGTCGTGTTTTGGAGGTACGAAAGGTGGTAAGTCTGCATACGCCCAGTACAGAGGATCCCACGTGCCTGGCCAAGGATACATGTATAGCGGAAGCAGGACAGACATGGCGTGAGTGGGTCCTAAGATCCAAAAAAGTAAAGACTCTAGAAAAGAGCAGAAGAAGTCCGCTGCGAGTACCGATAGCTTAGCCCTAGCTTATGTAGGTAAATCGCACGCATTCTCAGGGACACCCTACGCAAGCGCACCGCACGTGTTACATGCACGTCACATCGCAGTCTTCCAATATTGATTGTACCCAACCACTTCTCTGCACAGCTGCAATACATCGATAAAGTCGTACTCGTCAAAAGGGATTGCGCGGCGCGGTGCTGTCGGACAACGTGCAGGCAATATGGGTAGATTGGAACCGGGGTCTTGGATAATATCGGACGATCGGTGGGCGCGGGATGAGGACAGATATAGAAGCGCAGGAACGATAGAGGGTTATGCGAAGTGAATACGGACATGGTCGGGTACATGTAAGGCGCTCTGATCATATATCTAATTCTTGGCCATATCGCGTTCTCGACGCGATGGTACGATCGAAAAGTGTCGTATCTCTAAAATTTGACTCTAGATGCTTTCTGTAATCTAACACACAGTAAACAGCTTCGGTGATATCATCGCTTCGCAACATGGATGCTACCAAGTAGGGTCGTAGCCGGTGGAGATAGATCGAATTCATGGGAACTTAAGTATTGATAGATGCGTGAGTATGGAACTGGCGTGGATTGATCCTACGCTCAATCGGGTATTGGAAGCTGTCTTGATGGTGGTTTGAGTATTAGATAGGAGACCGTAAAACATGCCGTCTTTAATGTGATAGACTCGCTATTGTAAACAAAAGCCTCACAGGGTTCTCTGAACAGTCAGAGTTCCTTCAGCCCCGTCTTGGAGAGCGATCAAACCACCCGACTCAATGCGCTTTTGCCACATGTTCGCCTCGTACTTGGCAGTAACTACCGTTAGGCGTAGCGCAGGTTCCTCTCCAGAAGGAGACGGTGTCGTATGTCCGGAAGTATTTGGTGTGATAGTAGCAGACGGCGCGGGCGTAGCAGTTGAAGACGGTATGGGCACCCGTGTAAACGTCCAACGACCAAAGGCCCAGTTGAGAATGTATCGTCTTCGCTCGCCGCTTTCGTCCGACTGGGATACCGATCTATTGTCTGACGACTTCGGTGGAGTAGACGCATAGAGAACACCCTTTATTCGATATACAGCGTCCTTCGTTGGTTCTTCAAGAAGATTGTAGAGCTTCTCCATGTCGAGTCCATGTCCGGTTCCTGTTGAGGCCAAAGTGATGGAGATTACCTCGACCTCACTCTGATGATCATGGTCGTGATGGTGCTCGGACTCGGTACCAATACCCTTCGCCAACTTTGCATCGAGACCGAATATGATGTCTTTGTCCACCCAGCCCTTGTCACTCTTCGTCCTGGGTGTCGGTGGATCCACTTCTAAGGAGAGGATGGCATCTTCGACATCTTCTATTCTGCGCTCACTGACTAGCTCCCACTTGTTCAATACTATTAGATCTGTATATTTGGCCTGCATCTTAGCGGTCATAGACGTGTCCTCGTAGCCTTTCCAATTCTCTACATCGATCACTGACATGACTCCGTCGAGGACATATTTGCCAGTCAATCGAGAAAGTCGGTTCACCTCCATGGCTAGAGTGGCCGGGAAAGCCGAACCGGAAGTCTCGATTATGATTCGATCGGGCACAACTTCGCTGGCGAGTGTTTCCAATGCATCGGAAAGCTGGCCCACCAGATTGCAGCATATGCAGCCATTTAGGAGTTCCTGGACTCCAGATATGGCACTTGCGGAAGCGAGCTGAGAGTCGATGGCCACGTCACCAAATTCATTCTTTAGGAGAGCAAGCTTGTATGTTGTGGGGAGCTGTGGTATCAGGTTGAGGATGAGTGCTAAAGGCGCGTTAGAAATTCGCGTTGGTGAAACATCTGCCAAGTAGGCTTACTTGTCTTGCCTGAGCCCAGGAAGCCCGTGATGATGGTGATGGGGATCATGATGATATCAAGAGAAGAAAAGGGCCGCAGGGGCTAGAGCTGAGGTCTCGGAACAAGGTCCTTGGAAAGATGCAGCTGCGGTAGCTAGGGTGGTGCAGGTGCTAAGTCACGTGGACGCACTTGCTTTTTTGGCTAGGCTTATCTCAGGTGCTCAGACGGCAGGCAAGAGAGCGGGGTTGCTAAGGAGTGTACCTCTAGTACACCTCTATAGAGCAGTGCCTTTCTTGCTTACTATCTAAAAAACTTTAGTAATTCTTTGTAGTTATAGATGCGCTTTAACTTAAAAAAAAAACCTTTGTTAAAGAAGAATTACTAACGTAAAGCACTACTAAGTAACTCAAACTACTAAGTAACCTAAAATTGCTTGGCATTAAATCCTTACGTTCAAAACTTAATAACTTTACTAATAGTAGAGCTATCTAGATAAATTTTACACTATTTTAAAACTCTAATCTAGCGCTTTCAGATCTACTAAAATTTACCTAGCTAGGACTAGTATTGCTAGAGTTATTAAAGTTTAAATATAAAGAAATTCGCTTAGCTTCTAACTTCTACTTCTAGTACTAGACTACTATAATAAATAGTAAAACTATTTAACTATCTATTATAAACTCTAAACTATAGTTTTATTTAGATTTTATAGCGTGCAGCTTAGATTTAAAGCTAGTATATAGAGTTAAATTCTATAGTTATACAAAGTTAAGTAGTTTAGAATAATAATACTATTTATAATAATAAGTATTTACTACTTTTTATACCTAATATAGCTAAGCTCAACTATATATTAGAGTACTTAATAGTTTTATAGTAGATTATATAATCTATATATAGATATTTTTACTTAGGAAGTAAAGAAATATTAGTAACTTTCTAACTTTTATACTAGCTGTAAGTCTAAGCTAAACGCTATAAGAGTTTTGCAAATACTTAAGAATAACTATATAAAAGAATATAAAAAAGTATTATTTTTTATTATAACGTAAAGCACTAGCAAACCTGCTACACTAGTAAACTCGCTAAAATTTCTTAGCACTACTACTTTCTCTATCAACGCGATATAGCTTAATTAACTAACGCGTTATTACACTAACACAAAGAAAAACTTTAGCTACTTTAAAGCTATAATTCTAGCTATTCAAAGCTATTAAGCTATAGCTTATTTAAAGCTAATTCTATAGCTATTAGCAGCTATAGCTTAATAGCTTTAGAATTAGCTAGAATTATAAGCTTTAAAAGTAAGCTAAAGTTTTTCTTTGTGTTAGTGTAATAACGCGTTAGTTAATTAAGCTATATCGCGTTGATAGAGAAAGTAGTAGTGCTAAGAAATTTAGCGAGTTTACTAGTGTAGCAGGTTTGCTAGTGCTTTACGTTATAATAAAGATAATACTTTTCTATTTTTTTATATAGTTATTTTTAAGTATTTGCAAAACTCTTATAGCGTGTATCTTAGAATTACAGCTAGTATAAAAGTTAGAAAGTTACTAATATATTTTTACTTTCTAAGTAAAAATATCTATATATAGATTATATAATCTACTATAAAACTATTAAGTACTCTAACATATAGTTAAGCTTAGCTATATTA
The DNA here is from genome assembly GCA_011032825.1 of Massariosphaeria phaeospora. NCBI lineage: Eukaryota > Fungi > Ascomycota > Dothideomycetes > Pleosporales > Massariosphaeria > Massariosphaeria phaeospora. The sequence goes on along the minus strand of JAADJZ010000001.1, from coordinate 288,022 downwards.
GGTATAAAAAGTAGTAAATACTTATTATTATAAATAACATTATTATTCTAAACTACTTAACTTTGTATGTAGAATTTAACTTTATATACTAGCTTTAAATCTAAGCTGCACGCTATAAAATCTAAATAAAACTATAGTTTAGAGTTTATAATAGATAGTTTAAATAGTTTTACTATTTATTATAGTAGTTTAGTACTAGAAGTAGAAGTTAGAAGCTAAGCGAATTTCTTAATACTCAAACTTTAATAACTCTAGCGATACTAGTTCTAACTAAGTAAATTTTAGTAGATCTAAAAGCTTTAGATTAGAGCTTTAAAATAGTGTAAAATTTATCTACATAGCTTTACTATTAGTAAAGTTATTAAGCTTTGAACGTAAGAATTTAATGCTAAGCAATTTTGAGTTACTTAGTAGTTTGAGTTACTTAGTAGTGCTTTACGTTAAGTATATAATTTTATAGTAAAATAGTAAATACAGTGCGCTTTATAGTTTAGCTTATTCAAATTTCTTTAGAAAATTAATAAAGCAACTACGGCGTGTAGTAAGCGCTAGAGTAGCTAATATAAGCACTAGTAGTGCAACAAAAGCTACAGCAAAACTAACACGTTTTTAGCGCTTGTTGTTATATAAAAAAGCGCGTAAAGCTTTTTTCTTTTTTTTTAAAAAATAATTGTATAGCTTTTTTAGCGTTGCGAGCTGCTTTTTAAGCAGCCTGCTTAGTAGCCTTGTTAGCTTTTTTTTTTTTTTTGCTACTTTCGCTGCTTTTTAAGCTATAACGTACTTTATAAGTTCGCCGAACACATAGGTTCGCCGAACACCTGTTTTTACTAAAGAAAATTAATAATCTAAGGCTTAATAACTCTAGATCTACTTAATAGAATTTTCTAAAAATTTAATATGTTATTTCTGTATACATTAACTTTTCAATTCTAATATTACTAAGCTCTACCTAGTCTAATTCTAGAGATACAAAAAATACGCTAAAATAATTCCTGTAATTTAGGCTTTCTTTAATAGCTTTTTAAATACTAAGGCTAGAGCTTAGTAACTTTAGAATCTTAAAGTTTATATAGATGCAGCTTAGTAGTGAAATTTTTAGAAAATTCTATAAAGTAGATCTAGAGTTATTAAGCTTTAGATTATTAATTTTTCTTAGTAAAAAACAGGTGTTCGGCGAACCTGTGTGTCCGGCGAACCTATAAGGTACGTTACGCTTTTTCCTTGCAAATTTTTGCTTGTATAGCTTATTAGCTTGTTGTAGCTCTTTTATTTTAGCTTTTTAAAGTTGCTGCTATTGTTTTTTTTATTAAGTTACTATTTTGCGATACTGCGCTTTTTTTATTTTGCGTAGCAACTAGAAAGTAGCTTTGCGGTAGTACTTCTACTATTGCTGCAAATTAAAAAGCTTACTTTTTTTGTTATAGCGTTTTTTAACTTGTAGAGTTTCTCTTAAGCTAGTAATTTTAGTGCAAAAGAGTTTATTTTGTATAAAAATATAGTAGAGCGAGCTACGTAGCTTACAAGCGTTGTAACTACTTTAATCTCGTACTAAAAAGCGTACAAAGCGGTTTATTTTGCGCTAATTCTCTACGCTAAGCGCTAAAGTAAAGCTTTCGCAAAATAAAGCATTGTAAGCAAATTTCTTAAGAATTACTACGCTATTAAGCAGCGCTATTCTAGTGTGCTTAAAAGCGCTAAGTATTATTTTTTTTACAAAAAAAAAGCGCTAAGCTCGCTAGAAAAGCTTAAAGAAGTTGCTTTTTTTTTTACTACAAGCTAGCTTTAGGCGCGGTAAAAGTAATTTAATAGCTTTTTTGCGTACGCAGTAGAAAAAAGCTCAAAAAGCGTTATATTAAGTAGCTACAATAATTAAGTAAAGTGTAGTAAAAATATACATAGCAGAATTTTGTATTAATAGTAGTAGTTAATAAAGCAGCTTCTAATCGGATACTACTTTGGCTATTCGAACACTACCTAGCATTATTCTCAAAAACACGCTTGAAAAGTTAAAAAACGTAGTTACGTAATTAAGCAACTAATGTTGCTCTAGCTGCGTCGAACGCTAGGCATTGCGAACTAAAGCTTTGCACCTAGGAATTATTGCTCTAACTAGCGCATTTAGCAGTTGCAAGCGACACGTTTGCGGCGAACTTCTAGCACTTTCGAACTAATACCGCTCGACAACGACGCTACGCAAAAGCGCGCTGTTAAAAACTTAAGTAGGTACAGTTTTAGTAAATTAACAGTTCAAATTTAGAACTTTTCTAATAGCGAGGTAGTTAGCTATTTGTACACTAATAGTTTAGCAATTTAGCGCTTTTATGTAGGTAACGCTAGAGCAAGCCTACGCTACGCATAAACGCTAAGTTAAGAGTTATGTTTCATTGCTACGCCTACGCTTGCTAGGCTCGCTACTTCGCTTTCGTTGCTACAGCTGCTTATTCTTTGCTCTTAAAAGTCTCTTTTGTTTTTTAGAGCGAGATTAGTTCTGCTAGGTACTATTTGCTTTTTTAAACGCTTTATCTTGCGCTACAACCTACTCGTTCGCTTGCCTAAACTAGTTAACGTTTATTAGCTTATTTGCTTTGTAGCCTAGCGCTAGTGCTGCTTTATACTCAAAGCTGTTCAACTTAGAGCGCGTTACTAGCGAAGTTAGCGAAAAGAAAGTAGCTATCGTCGTTTGAGTAACCGCTAGGCAGCTTGCTTAACTGCTTCGAACTAGAAAAGTAGTGCGCTAGGTATTAGCCGCTAAGCTAGCACTTAGCTAAAATAACTCGGCACTTGCGAAAAGCATCTAGGTAGCTCGAACTATTTTAAATAGTAAAAAGTTACGAGCTTTCTAGGTAACTAGGCTAGTAGAAATCGTTTGCGTAGTAGCTTCTTTAGAGCGCTTTTTGCTTTTAACTTAAGCGGAATTCTCTAGGCGAGGTAGAAGCTCTAGGCAGCTACTTCGTAGAGAGTATAATCGCTAGTAATCGTAAATTTCGTTTACTAGAACCTTGCTGTTGCTAAAGTAGATAATATAGTAAAGCTAGTGTTTGCAAAGTAATTTATACGTTTTAGTAAACGCACCTAAACAAGCACTGCTATAGTTATTAGCCTTTAATAGCTTAAGTTGCTTATTTAGTAATTGTAAAGCAGAGAGTGTAATTCGCCGAAAAAGCAGCTAAAACTCTAGAACTTTAGCAACTAAGTTAGGCACCTTGTCGTAGGCTTAGCTTATTTTAGTTTTGTACGTATTTACTTAGTTCTTAACGTAGAGGTTTACTAATAGCACTACATTCTAGAGGTAACCTTTAGCTAACACGAAACTTCTTTTAATATAACGATAAAAGCTTTCGCTTTAAGAAGTTGCTTTGTACGCAGTTAGCTAGCAGTAAGCTTAGCTAACTCTACTGCAAATTTAGCTGTAGAGATTAACAGTAAGCTTTACTTAGTACTAAAGTTAAGTAGAAACTTGCAGTAGCACTTCGCTTACTTATCTCAAAATAGTAGCTAGTACTCGCTAAGGTACTTTAGCAGTTTTGAGAACTTTTTGTAGTTGTCTCAAATAAACTAGCAGCGAAGCTCGAACTCTTTAGTAGTAAAAGCGTTAACAAAAGTGTACTACCAAGCTATAAAGCCTAGTCTAGCAGCTTTAATTTTTTTTTCTTTTTTCTATAGGCCTAGCGTATATTCTACGCTTTAATTGCCTAAGCTTTAACGTTTTTATTAATGTGCTAGATGCAAAGCCGTAGTAGAACCTAAGAGAAGTTTTAGTACAAAGCAGCTTTCAACCTGCTATTATTATTAGTAACAAAACAAAGTAAAAATACTTTTACGTTATTAGCGTAGCGCTTAAGCGCTTTTATTGCTAACTTGTAGTTGTTTTCTAACTCGCTGCTAAAAAAGCAGTACGCTACATTAAACGTAGTACTAACGCTAGTAATTCCGTTTATATGCAATAGCGGCATATTAAACTAGTTTGTTTTGTACGTAGCGTTAAGCAATAGTACGTTAGAGTTTTTTTTTAAAAGTTTGCGTAAGAGTAGGTAAGCGAAAAACACGAACTTTAGGTAGTTTTTTTTGTCGTATAGGTGCTTTGCGTAGTACCTGCTTTTCGCAGAATCTCTAGCTGCAAGCAAATTAATAAAAGCTTTTATTTTAGACTTTCTATTGAGCTAGGCGAGAGTTAGTTAGTAGCGTTCGTTGTGTATGTCCTGCAAGTTAATTTTAACGCTTAATCTAATAAGTTTCGATAGTATAGTTCGTAATAAGCAGCGTAACTAGTAACTGTGCTGTATAATACCTCTTGTTGCACTATCTATTTTTCTTATCTAGAGCAGCGCTAATTTAGTATAGCTAGGCTTGTAATTGTAATTAGAATTAACTACTATAAAATTCTACTTACTGCTACTAAATAGCCGAAGCATAGCTTTCTATTTACACTTACTTATACGAAAGCTAGCAGCTTAGCTACTTGTAGCTACGCTTTTAAACTTGCGCTCTTTAGCGTACCAAAGCTATACAAGCTTATTCTTTTTAGAAAGCTTACTTAATTTAATGCTAACTAAGTACTCGTAAGGGCGTAAAATTACGTTGATTTAGTTAACTGCCTTTCGATACGTGTATACTAAGTACTATAAAAAAATAAAATCTTGTTTTAGCACAAAAAGAAAGTCCATCGCGGGTAGAGAAAATAAAAATCAACTAAGTAGAAATAACAGCGAAGCAGGCGCATTTGAACGAGCTCTAGGTAAAGCTACTAGCGTTGCACTACGGTTTTAGCAAAACTAGCGCCTAACTAGCGCAGCTGCCAATTTGCGGCGCGCTAACGCATTTGCTAGCTTTGCAATACTTGCACCTAGTGCAGCTTTACGAGCAGTTGTCCAAAACACTTAGCAATCACGGCAATCGAATATGCTCGCTAAGTTTAGTATTATCCAACTTCTAGAGAAATTGTTGCAGCGCGTTGCAATATTATTTCACAACTAATCGCAATTTGCAGCTTATTGCGCGAGTTCGGTGTTTATCGCCAAGTGTCTAGCGCTAGCTAGCGCGAGTCTAGCGCTAACTAGCGCTTACCTGCTGCGCTTTCTAATCTAGTTTCTGCCAAAAGCAGCTAGCAGCATATAAAATGCAGCGCTAGTGTTGCTACGCAGCGTCAAATGTTCTGCTTTTGCTCGATATCACGTTTTCGCGGCCTAATTAGCGGCCGCCGATTTGCTGCCCGCAAATCTCGATTTTAGCCGATTTTAACACTTGTTAGTTGCCTGTTTAGGCTTAGCGCAAGTAGAAATCAACTAATCTAACAGCTGTTAACACAGCTGTTATTGCTTATTTAAGTTTAGCTTAGTTGCCTTAGCAACTTTTCTACGCGAGTTAGCGTCGCAACTTTGAGTTTTAGTTACAGGCTAGTTTCTGCTAGCTCAACTTTCGCCCAATTACGTAACTGCGTTTTTTGACTTTTCGAGCGTGTTTTTGAGAATAATGCTAGGTAGTGTTCGAATAGCCAAAGTAGTATTCGATTAGAAGCTGCCGTTAATAAAACTACTTGTTACGTACGAGCTATAGCTGTTAAAAATAAATAAGCGCTAGCTTAAGCAAGTTTTTGCTTTTGTTTTGCAATTAAAAACTTGTTTAAGCTATGCTAAGCTAATATTTGTTAACGTACTTTACGAGCTCGCCGGACATACGAGTTCGCCGAACACTTTTGCTAAGCTTCTACTAACTCTACCTATGTACACAATGCTTCTACAACAACACTAAATAAAGCTTTCTAATAAACGTTAAATACAAACTACTCTTTAAGCTTTTAAACAAAATGCAATACTTTTTTTGCAACGCGCTGCAGCTATCTATAACATCTTTTAAGCAACACTAAGTAATCAACGCGCTAAACGGCCTTTACAAGTAAATTACAAGCCTAAATTAATAAATTTAACAAAAACTAAGAAAAGCGTAGTTGTTGAGTATATACTTAAGCTTATTACGCGCGAATTTTCTTTTAAGCTCGCAGCTGTAGCTAATATAGCTAATTTCTTGCGCGCAAAGCGCAATCTAGGCTAGGTTAGCTTAAACTAGCTTAGTACGTAAGTTAAGCACTGCTCTAAGTTTACAATAAAGTTCAATCGCAAGTACAATTATAAAAAAGCGCTTTGCGAGAACTTAAAAGTTACCTAAAGCTAGTTTAGCCTAGTAGCTAACATTAAAGCCAAGTACGGCATCTAGAATAAAAATACGTACAACTTTAACAAAACAAGCTTTATAATAAGCTAGATAACAACTAAAGCAGTTGTTATAGCTTTAGAGAAACAAAAACGGCTAAAGGCAATACAGCAAAGTAATAAAAAATAAACAACAGTTATCTAAAGCATTAACGCAACAAAGTAAGCTATTTTACTTTTTATTATTTTTAAGGGCTGCTATTACCTCTTTGCTTAGTACAAAGAAAAAAATCTGCTTTAAAACTAGGTTATTGCAGTTTCTAAAAACGGCTAGACAATAAATAAACTTAGCTTGCAGTAGTTAAAGCACTTTAATAAGCATACAAAGAAAAAAGTAGTTAGCAGCTACTAACTACTTGCAATTGACAGCTATAAAAGCTATAACTCGCTTGCATTCTAGCAATACTACAAGAAAAACAAAATTATTACTATTTGCATGCTTTTGCACTTATCGCACTTTCTGCAGCTTCTTAATGTAGGTTGTTTTGCTTTTTTAAAAAAAGCGTACGAGCGCTAAGCTAAAAATTTTATGCGCAACTAAATTACTTACATTACAAAACTTAAGTTTCTACTATGCTTTATACGCGCCTATAATGCAGCAATTACTTTTAGTAATATCCAAGAAAAGTTTTAAAGCGCTAGATTAGTTCTATTTAACCTAGAACAAGTTATAACAGCTTTTAACGTTTGGCTACGTACTCTATTACTACTACTGCTTATTAACAACGAGTCTTAGCAGTTGCAAACTCTAAGCAATACTTTTAAACTAGAGTCGCAATTAACGCTTGTAAAAGCAAAAATTTAAAAGTATATAAATAGCTTACTAACGTTTATAGTAAAAGCCTTTAAAAAAGTTTTAAAAAAAGCAGCTATTATCGCGCACAAGCTAGTGTTAGCGCAACGAAAGATAGCTAAACTAAAAATAGCAAATAAAACTGCTACGCGACGTAAATCGCATAAAAGAAAGCAGGTTTAAGCAGAAAAAACTTTGACAGTTGAAAATAAAGCTCGTCTAACTGCTCTAAAAGAGTTTAAAGCGCGTAGTAATAAAAAAAAGCTAAAGACGCAAGTGCGCGCTAAAGTAGGTAAACTATTTTAAAAATAGTGTAAACAGTGTTATTAGGCTAAGCACAACGCGCGTACGTGTAAGCAAGTAGTAAAAGTAAACTCTAAATAATATCTCGTGTTATATTACTCTACACAAAGCTAAAGTAAGCTATTTTGCGCTAGAATAGAGTAGCTTTAGTAGAAGCTTGGCAAAAGTAATGCACGAACTTGTGTAATGCACGAACCCGTAAAGTACATTATGCTTGCATTAATTCTTTGCAGTTTGTAAAATTCCGTATTAGTTTCTATGTATTCTAGCTTTTTAGCTATTTTTACTATTTAACTAAGTACTTCTACTAACGTTTGAACTTTTGTAGGTTTTTAATTTCTTCGACTTCGTATTTCTCGTTCTCGAGTTTGATATTAGTTGCTACTTCGGCGTTTAGTAGTGCTAGTTTAAAAAGTAATTTATAAAAAACTAAATGTATGCGCATACTTGTAAGTAGCTATAGTTTAAATAATACAAGTTTTTTAACTTTTAGAATTTTAAACGGTTTTATCTAAAAGTTGTTTAATTTGTTGCATAGTTGTTTAGTTTTCAAATTTTTTCGTAAAAAAAAAACTCTATTCCTTTATTTAACAGTTAGTTTCTTAAGCTTTTTTTTATTTGCTAACTTAGTTGTTGTAAAGTTTCTTTAAGCAATTCGTTAGCTTAATTTGTTGTGTAATTTTTGCATTTTGAAAGCCTTGTTGTCTACTGCTAGCGAAATGCTTTTAATATTTTTTAAATTTTAATAAGCTACTAGCTTATATCTATAGTTTGCGTAGTATAGCGAGTGTTTTATTATTGTAAACTTTGTGCTATTGTAAACTAGTTGTGCTGTTAGTAGAAGTTTAACTTAGTTGTTTTGCAGCTTGTTAGTATACATTCGTAGGTACTATTCTAGCATTTAGTTTGTTTATTCTATCTAGCCGTTTGTTTGCAAGTAAAAGCTAGTTAATAGCTTCTTTGCAACTTCTAATTAGGCTAGAAACGTATTTCAAAACTTTAATGTAAACAGCTTGTTTTTATTAGTAATAAACTGTTCTAGCAATTTGTAATTAGCAACAAGTGTTTTTGTAACTTCGTAAGCTATTTTTTCTACTGTAATTAACTTTTCTATTAGTACAAATTGTAATTCTTTAGTTAATTAATCTACGATTACCAAGATCGAGTTGCATAGCCGTGCTAATTTGAGTTTTAACAATTTTAAAAGCTTTACTATAAAGTTTATTGTAACGCTAATTTATAAGCGTGCGAGTAGTTCTAGTAGTTAAAGTAATCTATAAAGCTTGTGTTTTTTAGGTTTGTTTTTTAAATAATCTAAATAGTTGCTTACTACTTTCTAAACTATGTTTTATACATAAAGCATTAAGTACTCGTTCAAAATTTGTTAAACTATTTCGTTAATTTCTAGGTATTTATATGCTTGTAAAGCATGTAATTTCTAAATAAACTATATAGCTTAAGTATTGTTTGTAACTATCTATTTTTGCTAGTTGTTTTTGCTTTATTTTTAGTGCATTCTTTTTCAATGCTTGTAACTTTAGCTATTTTAGCTAGTTGTAGTTAGTTGTATTTGAAAGTTTTGTTTAAGTTCTGTTGTAATATTAAGTTGTGCGTAACTAGTTTGTTAGTTTTTATAAAATCTAATGTTCAACTAAGCGCGTTTGCGGCTTTATTGTTAGTTTTTTTGCGATAGTAAATCTTGATGTCGTAATCTACTATAAATTCAGCTTATTTAACTTGTTGTTTATTTAATTTTTTAGTTGTAGTAAAGTTAGTAAAGTTTTAGTAGTTTAAGTACACTTGTACTTAATGCTTTGCTTTTTTTAGCTGCGCTTTTTATTGTTCAAAAGCGTTTATTATTGCTAATAGCTTTTTGTTGTAAACATTGTAGTTAAGTTCTACTTCTAAGAACTTTCTAGAATAGTAGAATACTAGTTTTTATTTCTTATTGTTGCATTATTGTAAAAGTATCGCTTCTAATGCGTAGTCTAAAGCGTTGGTTTTTACTTAAGTTTTTTTTTAAGTTGTGCATTTGTAGCATTAGTGCTGTAATAAACTTCTTTCTAAGTTTTTAAAACGCCTATTCTTGTTCTTTTGTTTATTTGAATTTTCTATTTTTCTTAGTAACTTCTAAAAGTAGTGTCGTAGTCTTAAAGTAATTTTTAATAAACTTTTAATAGAAGTTAGCAAATCTTAGAAAGAACTACACGTTTTTTACTATTTTAGAAGTTAGCTACTTTTGTATAGTCTAGATTTTTTTCGAGTTTATAAACATACTTTTTTTTGAGATAATAAATTCTAGGTAGCTAGTTTTTGTAACGTGAAATTTACACTTCTTTAAGTAAAGTAGTAGCTAATACTACTTTATTTTCTGTAGTACTTTTTTAACATGTTTTTAATATTTCTTAAACGTTTTTTTAGAGTATATTAAAGCAGCTTCTAATTGAATACTACTTTGGCTATTCGAACACTACCTAGCATTATTCTCAAAAACACGCTTAAAAAGTCAAAAAACGCGGTTACGTAATTGTAGTAACTAGAATAACAAAACGCTAGTAGAGCTATAAAGCGCTAATTGCTAACGTTGTACAAAAATTAATTGTTTAATTTCGCTTTAGCTGCGTTAAATGCTAGGCATCGCGAACTAAAGCTTTGCACTTAGAAATTATTGCTTTAACTAGCGCATTTAGCAGTCGTAGGCAATACGTTTGCAGCGAACTTCTAGCACTTTTAAACTAATACTACTTAACAACAACGCTACGCAAAAGCGCGCAGTTAAAAACTTAAGTAAGTACAGTTTTAGTAAGTTAATAGTTTAAATTTAGAACTTTTTTAATAGCGAAGTAGTTAGCTATTTGTATGCTAATAGTTTAGCGATTTAGCGCTTTTATATAGGTAACGCTAGAGCAAGCCTACGCTACGCATAAACGCTAAGTTAAAAGTTATGTTTTATTACTACGCCTACGCTCGCTAGGCTCGCTACTTCGCTTTTGTTGCTACGGCTACTTATTCTTTGCTTCTAAAAGTTTCTTTTGTTTTTTAGAGCGAAATTAGTTCTGCTAGGTACTATTTGCTCTTTTAAGCGCTTTATTTTGCGCTACAACCTACTTGTTCGCTTGCTTAAACTAGTTAACGTTTATTAGCTTATTTACTTTGTAGCTTAGCGCTAGTGCTACTTTATACTTAAAACTATTTAACTTAAAGCGCGTTACTAGCGAAGTTAGCGAAGAAAAAGTAGCTATTGTCGTTTGAGTAACTGCTAAGCAGCTAGCTTAACTACTTTAAACTAGAAAAGTAGTGCGCTAGGTGTTAGCTAGCTAAAATAACTTTGCACTTGCAGAAAGCACTTAAGTAGCTCGAACTATTTTAAATAGTAAAAGGTTACGAGCTTTTTAGGTAACTAGGCTAGTAGAAATTATTTGCGCAGTAGCTTTTTTAAAGCGCTTTTTGCTTTTAACTTAAGCAAGATTCTTTAGGTAAAATAAAAGCTTTAGGTAGCTACTTCGTAAAGAGTATAATCGCTAGTAATTGTAAATCTCGTTTACTAGAATCTTGCCGTTGCTAAAGTTAATAATATAGTAAAGCTAGTGTTTGCAAAGCAACTTATACGTTTTAGTAAACGTACCTAAATAAGCACTGCCGTAGTTATTAGTCTTTAATAGCTTAAGTTGCTTATTTAGTAATTGTAAAGTAGAAAGTATAATTCGCTAAAAAAGCAGTTGAAACTTTAGAACTTTACCAACTAAGTTAGGTACTTTGCTATAAGCTTAGCTTATTTTAGTTTTGTACGTATTTACTTAGTTCTTAACGTAGAGGTTTACTAATAGTACTACATTCTAGAAGTAACTTTTAGCTAACACGAAACTTTTCTTAATATAATAATAAAAGCTTTTGCTTTGAGAAGTTGCTCTATACGCAGTTAGCTAGTAGTAAGCTTAGCTAACTTCGCTACGAATTTAGCTATAGAAATTAATAGTAAACTTTACTTAGTACTAAAGTTAAGTAGAAACCTATAGTAGCACTTCGCTTACTTATTTTAGAATAGTAGCTAGTACTTGCTAAAGTACTTTAGTAGTTTTGAAAACTTCTTGTAGTTATTTCAAATAAACTAGCAACAAAGCTCAAACTCTTTAGTAGTAAAAGCGTTAATAAAAATGTACTACCAACTTATAAAACCTAGTCTAGCAGCTTTGATTTTCTTTTTTTTCTTTTTTTCATAGGCTTAGCGTATATTCTACGCTTTAATTGCTTAAGCTTTAACGTTCTTGTTAATATGCTAGATGCAAAGCCGTAGTAGAACCTAAAAAAAGTTTTAGTACAAAGCAGCTTTCAACTCGCTATTATTGTTAGTAACAAAATAAAGTAGAGATACTTTTACGTTATTAGCGTAGCGCTTAAGCACTTCTATTGCTAAGCTGTAGTTATCTTTTAACTTGCTATTAAAAAAGCAATACGCTACGTTAAACGTAGTACTAACGCTAGTAATTTTGTTTATATGCAATAGTAGCATATTAAACTAGTTTGTTTTGTACGTAGCGTTAAGTAACAGAACGTTAAAGTTTTTTTTTTAAAGTTAGCGTAAGAGTAGGTAAGCGAAAAACACGAATTTTAAGTAGTTTTTCTTGTTGTATAGGTGCTTTGCGTAGTACTTGCTTTTCGCAAAGTTTCTAGCTACAAGCAAATTAATAAAAGCTTTTATTTTAAACTTTTTATTAAGCTAAGCAAAAGTTAGTTAGTAGCGTTCGTTGTGTATATCTCGCAAGTTAATTTTAACGCTTAATCTAATAAGTTTCGATAGTATAGTTCGTAATAAGCAGCGTAACTAGTAACTGTGCTATATAATACTTTTTGTTGTACTATCTATTTTTCTTATCTAAAGCAGCGCTAATTTAGTATAGCTAAGCTCGTAATTGTAATTAAAATTAACTACTATAAAATTCTACTTACTACTACTAAATAGCCAAAGCATAGCTTTTTATTTACACTTACTTATACGAAAGCTAGCAGCTTAGCTACTTATAGCTACGCTTTTAAACTTACGCTCTTTAGCGCACTAAAGCTATACAAGCTTATTTTTTTTAAAAAGCTTACTTAATTTAATGCTAACTAAGTACTCGTAAAGGCGTAAAATTACGTTGATTTAGTTAACTACTTTTTACTACGTGTAACGTACTTTACGAGTTCGCTGCTTACACGAATTCGCTGCTTACCGAATTTTACTAAGGAAAATCAATAATCTAGAGCTTAATAACTCTTAACTTACTTAATAAAATTCTCTAAATTTTTTACTACTAAGCTGCATCTATATAAACTTTTAGATTCCTAGATTACTAAGCTACAACTTTAGTATTTAGAAAGTTATTAAAGAAAAGCTTAAATTGTCCGTGCGCTCTAAGCTATCTACTCTTCTAGACTAGCTAGAGCTTAGTAATCTTAGAACTAGAAAGTTTATATATACAGAAATAATAAATTAAATTTTTAGAGAATTTTATGAAGTAGGTTAAGAGTTATTAAGCTCTAGATTATTGATTTTCCTTAGTAAAATTCGGTAGGCAGCGAACCCGTGTAGGCAGCGAACTCGTAAAGTACGTTATACGCTTTACTATCGCGTTTTTTTAAGTAGCGTAAAATTCTTGTAGTTAAGCTTAAAGTAGTAAATAAGTATAAGTTAAGTTAAAGTTAAGTTAGCTTACGTAAAACTCTAGTACTAACTTAACTTATACTTACGCTAAAACTAAATAGCGTAAGTTAAAGTTAAGTTAGCATAGACTTCTACAATTCTATATTTTAATATATGTATTTTTTTTATAATTATAATAGCTAGTTATAATAAGTTTATTAACCTAAAAGTAGTACTTATAACTTAACTTTAACCTACGCTTTAATTTCTTTAACTTAACTTTAACTTTAAGTTTATGCGACTCTAACTTAACTTATACTTAACAATAAGTACTTTTTACTTATTTGCTAGCGTAGTTAAGTTTACAATTGCGTTGTAAGCGTTGTTTATAGTTTTAATAGTTAAAAGTTTTTTTAAGCACTAAACAAGCTTGCGCAGCAGCTTGTTACAAAAAAAAACGCGTTAAATCTCGTAGCTTAAGTAGCAATAGTTATTTTAGCTTTATTACTAGTTAATATAGTAGATAGTAGTAGTTGCATTGTAATAGTACTAGTGCTTTTAGTACAATTTTAGTAGAATACGTTGCTTAGTAAAGTGCGCTGCTTAGTAGTAAATTACGTTATATAAAAAACTTAATATTAATATAAGTTGTAATATTATGTAAAACTTAACTATAACTTTAAGCTTTAACTATTTTAACTTAACTTTAACTTAAGCTGCTTAGTAACTAGCGTAAGTTAAAGCTAAAGTTAAGTTAAAATCTAACGTAAGCTAACTTAACTTTAACTTAACTTTTATTTATTTACTAGCCTATTTTTTGCTTTTTATATTGCTTTATTAAACACTTGTTTTAACTTGCTTGTAATACTAATTATAAAGCTTTTTTTATTTATATTATACGTATGCTAAGCGTTAACATAATACTTTTTAATTTTACGCTGTAGCAAGTTAAAATATAGCTTGTACTTACTTGCAAACTTAGCTACGTAGCATTTTTAGTTTATTTTAGTTGCTTATTTTAATATAAAATAAACGTTGTTTTAGTTAATAAAGCGCGTAACTTAGGTTTTAAAAACCTATTGTTTAGCTATATAAAAAGCAAAATTTTAAACTATGTTTTTAGTAAGTAGCAAGTAGTAACGCGCTAAAAGTTTTTTTATATATTTTACAAGCTTTAACTTTTTGTATAAAGTAAAGTTGCGTTGCTATTGTATTTTAACGTTTTGTAGCTTTGTAATGCTTTAGTGCTTTTAAGCAAGCGTACGTAGATTATAGCTATATTTTGCTACAATTTCTATATACTAAAAAAATTTGCTAAAATTTAGCAACTTTAAAGCTGCAAGCGCTTTATTAATAAGTAGCATAGCTATAAAGTTATTGCGTATTAAAGTTTTAGTATTTTAATATTGCGTAGGCATTAACTAATTGCAAGTATTAAGTGCACAAACATAGTGTAGTACACAAGCTATTTTAACTTTAAAATATATAATATATTTTAACTTTAACACGTTGTTATTTTACGAATACATACTTAATTAACGCTGCAATTAAAGCAATTAACTTGTGCAAAACTAGCGCATTTTTCTTGTACTACTAAGTTGCTAAATAGTTTAGCGTTAATTGCACAACGTTGTTGCAAAGATACTAAAGCATATTGTAGTTTTAACTAAAGTACTATAAACACTAGCAATTACTTAACTTATAGCAAAAAGTAAAACTTGTTATATACATAAAAAAATGTACTAAGCAAAGCTTACTACTTACACAAAATATAATACAAAATTTTGCAAGTATAGTTGCAAAATAAAAAGCTTTAAATGCGTAAGTTTCGCGCTTTTTGTATTAACACATAAATAAGCTTATAGTTAAATAAAGCGTTAAGCTTAATTACAATTGTTACTAAGCTAATTTATATATAAAATACAACTTATACTTTTAACTACTTTATAAAAAAATGCAAAAGTACGATGTAAAACTAAGCAATACTTACAATATAAATAAAAAAAGCTTTTTTGTTAGCATAACTACACGCACTAAACGCGTTTTTTTAAAGCAATTTAGCTAGCAAAACTGCGTACAGCGGCTATACAAGATAGTAATAGAAAATAAATTACGCTTTTAGCTTGCGTTTGTAGCAATAGAAGTTTACTACTACTTGCTTTTATTTACAAAAAAAAAGCTAGGTTGCAATTAAGCTAGGTTAACTCTATTAAAGCTAAAAAACACAAAGTTTTTGTTACTAACTTAACTTTAAAATAAACAAATAACAATATTAAATTAGCATAGCTTAAGCAGTTATTTAAGCGCTATACTACAACAAAAGCGCGTTAGCAATAGCGTTTTTTATTGTTAATAGCTATAGCAGTTACATTACGCGCAAGTTTATTAACTACTACAACGCTAAAAAGATATTTTTTGTTATTTTTTTTTTTATTTAATTTAACGTACTTTATGGGTTCGCCGGACACACAGGTTCGCCGAACACTTGTTTTTACTAAAGAAAATCAATAATCTAAGGCTTAATAACTCTAGATCTACTTAATAGAATTTTTTAAAAATTTAATATGTTATTTCTGTATACATCAACTTTTTAATCCTAATATTACTAAGCTCTAACTAGTCTAATTCTAGAGATACAAAAAATACGCTAAAATAATCCCTGTAATTTAGGCTTTCTTTAATAGCTTTTTAAATACTAAGGCTAGAGCTTAGTAGCCTTAGGATCTTAAAGTTTATATAGATGCAGCTTAGTAGTGAAATTTTTAAAGAATTCTATAAAGTAGATCTAGAGTTATTAAGCCTTAGATTATTGATTTTCCTTAGTAAAAACAGGTGTTCGGCGAACCTGTGTGTTCGGCGAACCTATAAGGTACGTTATACTTTATAGCTATTTAATGTAGTAATATTTTTGCTACTTTTAAAGTACTATACTTAAAAACTTAACTACTATCTATACTAATCGCAAAAGCATATTAGTATTAAAAAAAGCAACTTTTTTTTAATATTTTAGTTAGCGTAAGGTAGTACAATAAAGCTAAAGTTTATTTTAAAAAGTTTTTAAGCTACAAGCGTATAGCTAATAAATGCAAAAGTTATACTAAAACGCTTTAACACTACTACTTTTAATAAAAATAAAAATACAAAACTACAAAAGCTAAGTAATAAAAATAGTTAAAAAAATTTGCAAAAAGATTTAAACGCTGCGGTTGCAAAAAAAAGAAAAGCTAAAAGCAAATGCGTTGCTACTGCATTACACTTTTTATAAGTTTAAAACAAGCTTTTTTAGTATAAAAACAAAAGCTTGCGCGCTACAATTACTACTAAACAAAAGTATAAAAAAAAAGTAAAGTTTTTAACTTGCAGCAGCGCAAGAAGTTTTACAGCAATGCTATACTATAAAAATTTTGCAAAGTTTAAAAAGCTTATACGCGCAAAATAGTTAAATAGCGCAATAAAAAGTAAAACAAACTTTAAAAAACTTACAATTGCAAGCTTAAAGCTGCAGCTATACTATATAAAAAAAATAACAAAAAAAGTAAAAGCGCTGCAGCAAATTGCAAAAAAGCGCGTAGCAAAAAAGCGTACTATGCTTGTACGCGCAGCGCTTAGAGTTGCGCAACGCTTAAAAAATACTAAAATACTAAACAAGCTAATAACTTTAACGCGTTGCATTTTAACTAATATAATAGCTATAAAAGCTGCGCTTGCAGCAATTAAATTACTTAAACTAAATAAAAAATTTATATACTAAGCAATAGCTAATAAAGTTAACGTAAATAAAACTATACTATTTTGAAAATACTAAAGCCGTTAAAGTACGCAAAAAGCTTAGTTTACAACAAAAAATAAAACTTGTAAACTATATTAAAAACTTTACAAAAAAAAAGCTGCTTTTTATAAAAGAAATAATACAAAATTTTGTATTTTAGATAGCTACAAAGCTAGTAAGCAACGCTTAAGTAACGCGCTTTTTTTACTAACAAAACAATTAACGTATTTTACTATTACTTTAGCTAACTTATTACTTTGTCTAAAAAAGCTTAGCAGCACTAACTTACGTTACGCTTTTTTAATTTATTACTATTAAATAAAAAACCTACGTACGTTGTGCTTGCATTTAATTTAGAATATATTTTTGTATTTTTTTTGCACGTTTGCGCGTTATGCCTAGTTTTGCTATAGTTTTTACAGCGCCGTAGAGCTAGTTAAGCTAGTTTTTAATTACTACTACTACAAGCTTTCTTAGATTGCTAAAGCGTTGCAAACGCTTTAGTAGCTACTTGCGCTACAGTAGTTCTATACTCTATAGTACTACTCTACTAGATTCGCTTGCGCTTACGCAATTTCTGCTTTGTAAACTTTGCTAATTGCTTTTTAAGCTTTTTATTGCGAGCAGCAAGAAGCGCGTTTTGGTATAGCATAAGTTTACTACCTTTTATAAGCTGCAAAAAGCTAGCTTAAGCTATAACAAGTAATTGAAAAAAAAAATTGCGTACTAGCTTTAACTAAGATTTAAACTCGTATGTATTGCTTAGAGTTTTTAACTACTACAGCGTTTCTAGGTATAAAAGTGCTAGTAAAGTACGCAGCTACACTTTAAAGCAATTTAATACTACTTGCGCGTTAATAGAAACTATTTTTAACGCTTTAAAAGTCTTGCGGCAGTTTTTCTTTGTAAATACATTAAAAAACGCGTTTTTAAAGGCTAAGAAAAAGCTTTTTTTGTTGATATAAAAAACGCGTTGGCGTGCTAAGTTTCTAACGCGCTAAAAGTACTTGCGCTTTAGCAGCAAAAAGCAAACTACGTTAAGCAGCTAGAAAATGTGCAACAAGTAAAAAAGTATGCAAAAAAGTTAAAATCTTGTTCTTAAAGCAATAGTTTTTGAAATTTTAAAATTAGTAGCTTTTATAGCTGTCTAGAATAAGCAGCTAGTATACTTCAACCTAGCGCATTTTTGTATGCGCGTTAAAGTGCTTTAACTACTTTAAACTTAAAGCGTTGTTTGTCTAGCTGTTCTTTAACACTAAGAGCTTTCAATTGCGCGATATTAAAGCTTTTTTGTACTACGCAAAAATGTAAACGCGTTTTTTGTAGATAATAAAAAGCAAAATTGCGTACCTAGCAGCGTACACGCTTTAGATAACCGTAACTTACTTACAATTGCCTAGCAAAACAAGCTCTAGCTAAGCGCGTTTTTTTGCGCTTGTAACAACTTTTCTAGAGCTAATTACGCTTATTTAGAAGCTAGTTTTGTTAAAGTTGTGCACATCGTTGTTGTAAACGCTGTACTTAGCTTTGGTTTTCTCTACTAGCTTAAACTACGCGCTAATTATTTCTAGATCTTTCTAAAGTATTCTCTAGTTATTCTTTGCTTAATTAAAAGCTATTTTGAGTTTATTTAAGCGCGTTACAAAGCGCTTAGCTTAGTATTTGCTAACTAGCTCGCTACTACGCACACCTAGCACTTTATTAGCTATATCTACTACTTTGCATAGCTAAAGCGCGAATTCTCGCAAATTAAAGTTGAGAATATATTAGACAATTGTTTGCTCTTTAGTCGTAGTAAGCTTTTGTTAGCTGTTACGTTTTTCAAGAATATGCGTAATTCTATTGTATTAGTTAGTTAAAGTTAAAAAAAGTATGCTAAATACTTTAGCAGCGTAGTAAAAGCTTTAAAATTAGCGTGCAGTATAGGCATAAAAGTGTAATAAGCTAAAAGCTCTATGAATTGCCTTAGTTGTAAGATTTTAGTAGCTATTAACACTATACGTAACAGCTTCGACGATACCTAAAAAAGCCTTGCTAGTTTCTAGTTAACGAAGGCTTTGCGGTATTAAGTTTTTACATAGCTTCTAAAAGCGCTTCGCAGGTGCTTTAAAAGCTAACTAACTATAAAGTATATAAAGCTCTTTTGTTCGCGCTGTAGATAAACTCTATTAAATTTATTACATTTTTTATCTAGAACCTGCTTTCTTAGGCGATTCTTTTTTATTTAAATTCGATTAATCTCTACGCAGTAAAGATTGTAAGATTTTCAAAGAGTACAACACTTTTAGAAGTTAAAAGCAACCTTCAAGAAACTCTACAACGCAGCGAAAAAAGTTTTTAAAACTAAATTGCTACAATAAACAGTACTTAGGATGAGTATATTTAGATGCTAGTTGTAGAAGCTCGCAAGCTAGAAAGCGAAAGCTAAAGCAGCGAAGCAATTAAAAAAGCTCTACAAAAGCTAATAAACAACGACAGAATTAATGTAGAAACTTAAGAGATTTGTTTTAATGCAGCGAAAGCTACATATACGAAAATATTCGTTGCAAAACTCGTAATAGAACTACCTAGAAGAGTAACAAACAATTAGCTACTAGCAACGAAGCTAGTCTTTGCAAAACTTTCGAATTCTAAGCAGCTAGTTAATAACGAGAGTGCGAGAGTTTAGGCACTTATTAAAATACTGCAAAATTAAGTTTAGATCTTTTAGAAAGAAAAGAGAGCTGCGCTAGCAACACCGCTAACTCTTTTTAGTATTCTAAAAGCTTCTACGCTAATTACAAAGCGCAACAAAATGCCTAACCTAGCTTAGTTTAACAAAACAAAGTTAGACTATAAACAGTTTAAAGTCTAGGTAGAGAACAAAATGCTTAATAACAGAAACTTAATTAAAAACTTATGCGGCTACATCTACAACTGCTTAATAAAGCAAGTAGCTACTACTAAACTCGCCTAGTATTAGAAACACTATAACGAAACAGCAAAAGAGTTCTAAAAGTACTTTAACGAGTACTACTAGAACTACATGCGAGCGCAGAAAGCGCTCAACCAACTCTTCGCTCTTAGGCAGAAAAAGATGTTTTTTTAAAAGTACAATAAAGAATTCATGCGCCTTGCGTACGACGCAAAAATAACAAGCAACGTAGCTACATTAAAAAACTAGTACGAAGCAAAGCTTCGCGCTAATCTACAAAATAAAATAGTTAGCGTTATTGTTTTTCTAGCATAGCAACTCTAGGACCTAATAGAATAGGTTACTTAGATTAAAAAAAACCTAAACCGCGCGAAAGCAAACAACTAGTAGTAGATAGTACCAAATTAATTGATAAGCAACACAAAGGCTATAGACTAAAAGCTAGCAACTAAAGCTACTACCTAAGCAGTCCGCGCAGCTACTAACAATAAAGAAAAAAAGCGAGCTAAATAAGCAAACAACGCAGAAATAACGAAACAACAAAAGAATTACTTTTGCTTTTAATGTAGTTTAGTAACTTACATGTTTAATAAATGTAAGCTCGCAGCTTTAAAAAAGCTCGCTACAACTTAAAAAGCAACTTTTAAACTAGTTAAAACAATAGCAAAAGTTGAAAAAGTCTTCGAGTTTAAAGACTTAGAAAACTAGACACTTTTAACTAAAAGCGCAGTTAAAAGTAGTAGAAAAAAAACACAGTTTCTTTATTAAATAAGTTTCTAAAGTTCTGCTAGCGCTAGCTGAACAAGAAACTACTTACAGTACATGCAATTATTAATTAATCTATTTTTGCTTTAGCAATGCTCGACTTTAAGTGCACTACCTATAGTCTTGTTAGCAAAAAGTTTTGTAAAAAAAACTGTTTCTTGCGTATTTTGATAAAAGAAAAGCTTGTAGTAGGCATTAGCGAACAAGTCGTTAAAGTTACAGAAGCTGCTTAGTTTACAATAAACCTAAACGAGTACGAACAAATAGTTTAAGCGTACGTTATAACTAAAGATAACAAATACGATATTATTCTAAAGCGCTTATAAATAAACGGAAGCTAGGTAACGCTAGCTTTGGCAAAGAAATTAATTTTTATCTATTCAACCGAAACACGCGTGCGAAGCTAAGAAAAAAGAAAGCTTAAACAAAAGCCTTAGCAGGTGTCTGCGGCTGCGTTTAGAATAATAATATAGTAGTTTAAAAAAAAATACTTTAGCGTTAAAATCTTCGCCGCGTCTATAGCGAACATCTAGAAAGCTTTTTAGACTAAAGTAGTAGTTAACCTACGCCTAACGCTGCTCAACTAGATAAAAGATTAGTATACAGCGTTTATGCAGTTTAAGGCTAACAAATTATCTCTTTACCAAAGCCTAATAGACTACGGCATTAAACTAATTAAAAAGAACGAAAAGAAAGTAGAGGTTTTATAAGAACTTTTGTATAACATATTTAAAAACAATTTGTTAGTTTTGCAAAAGCAGCTTACTGCGCATTTAGATTGCAGATTTATTAGAGTAAGTTGCTCTTAGGCCGAAGCGCTAGTGTTGTTTGCAAAAAAACCTAGTAAAAAGCTACGCTTTTGCGTAGACCATCGAGCGCTTAACGCTATTACGAAAAAAAACTAATACCTACTGCCTTTGATTTACGAGACCTTGAATTAGATTAGCTAAACTAAATAGTTTACTAAGCTAGACGTTATCTAGGCCTTTTACAAAGTCTAAATTGCTAAAGAAAACAAGTAGAAAATAGCTTTCTATACAAGATTTAGATTGTACGAATAAATAGTTTGCCTATTTAGCTTTGCTAACGCTTTGAGTACGTTTTAACAGTTTATTAACTACACTTTGCGTAATTACATTAACGTTAACGCTTTTGCATACTTAGATAATGTACTTATTTACTTTAAAAGTTTTTAAAAGAACTACTAGCAACGTGTTAAAAAAGTTGTTAACAAGTTAAAAAAAGCGAGGTTACAACTTGATATTAAGAAATGCGAGTTTAAAGTAACTAAAACTAAATACTTTAGTTTTATTATCGAGGTAGGCAAGGAAATTAGCATGGATCTAAAAAAAGTTCGCGCGATTTTTAAATAGAAAGCTTTAGCTTTAGTTAAAAAAGTACAAAGCTTCGTTAGTTTTGCAAACTTTTACTAGCAGTTTATTTGCGCTTTTTCTGCAATTGTTTCTCTACTAACAAAGTTAACAAGAAAAAGCGTTAAATTCTGTTAGAGGCCTAAACAACAAGAAGCGTTTAACACGCTTAAGAAAAAGTTCATATCTAAGCCGTTATTAGCTTATTTTGACTTTAATTTAGAAACTGCTATTAAAGCGGACGCTTTAGAAATAGCTACCGAAAAAGCGCTTTTTTAAAAAGCAAAGAACAACTTGTAGCGAGCAGTAGCTTATTACTTTGCTAAAATGTTACTTGCAAAGTCTAACTACACTATTTACAACAAAAAATTATTAGTAGTAATTAAATGCATTACTAAATAAAAAGCGAAGCTTAAAGCAGTGCTAAAGATTATAGTTTATACTAATTACAAAAACTTTTTGTACTTTACTACAGCGAGGTTACTAACAAAGCAACATGTTTACTAGGCAAACATTTTTTTTAAACACAACCTAGAGTTTGTGTACCGCCCTAAAGTAGCTAATAAAAAAGCAAACGCTTTCTTACAGAAAGAGCAGAATTTTTCTTAAAACTAAAACGATGTTCGGCTAAAAAGCTGTAAATTTTAACTTCTCAAACTAACTAGTGTGTTAAACGAGAATAACATTACAAAAGAAACTTTAAGCGTAATCCGCGCGTTCTTGCTCTATAGCACTCTAATTCCAACGCTAAATATACTCGCTAGTAAGCTTAATGCTTTCTACAAAGTAAATGTAGTAGAAGCTTTAAAGCAAAATGTTTTTTTCTAGATTAAAAGTAAAAGCTTTAAAGAGCAGAATGCTGCGAGTTTTAGACGAAATGCTGCTAAACAAGAAAAAAATGCTAGCACGAAAAACAATTCTAAGGATAATGCAAAAAAGCTATCTTTAGATAAACTTTAAGATAAAGAAGTTTAAAAAAACAATTTGTACTAGGAAGCCTTAGAGGCCGTAAAAAAAAGCTAAACTAAAAAAAGTACTCGTAAGAAGTTCCTTTTAGGCTTTTAATTAAAAGCGTTTTTAGCAGATTGCGCTGTTAAAAACGACGCGCTTTTTTATTAAGAAAAAAGATAAGTGCCAAAAACGTATTAACTGCGTACTAGATTAATTTTTGAAGCTTACAACCTGCCTATCGCAAAGTATCCTAGCAAAAAAAACACTTATAATATTCTTAAAAGAGATTTCTTCTAGCTAAGAATAAGCTTAGATATTTAATAGTACATTGCTAACTGCGATGCATGTAAACGAGCGAAACTATAGCAAAAAATAAAAAGTAGTTTTCTTCGCTCGCTTTTTGTTCTAGATAGAATCTAGAAAGAACTTTTTATAGACTTTATTACTAACCTGCTAAAAAGCGAAAAGTGCACAAATCTACTAGTTATTATAAACTAAATAAGCAAGGATATAATCTTAATTTCTATAGCGAAAATTAACGCAGCAACTGTAGCAAAGGTATTTATTAAAAGAGTAGTAGCCTACTACTAGCTCTCTAACGCTATTGTTTTTAACTAAAAAGCACAATTTGTAAGTAAATTTTAAAAAACGCTTTGCAAAGAGCTTAAGATTGTAAAGCAGCTATCTACAGCTTTTCACTTAGAAACTAACAAAGCTACAAAAAAAGCAAATTTAATAATTAAAACTGTCTTAAGGCCGTTTGTGAATTAGAACTAGAAAAACTAGGCGCAGCTATGCTCTATTGTACAAATCGCAATCTAGAAGCGAAAAGCAGTATTAACAAAAGTAAGCTTCTTTTTTTTCTAGCATAGTTACGAGATGAACTTAATCTAGCTTTGAGCAGAGAAAAGAGCGAATACGCTCTACTAGGCAACTTTAGACTCTTAGCAAAGCGCAGCGGAAATAGCTAAAAAAATAAAAAAAGTTATCAACTTCGCGCAAGCTGCTATGGCGAAGGCTTAATAAGAGCAGAAAAAATAAGCAAATCGACATAGAAAAGAAGCGCTGCTGCTTTAAGTAGAAAATAAAGTGTAGTTGCAATACAAAAAACACATTTCTAATAGGCGCTTAAGCAAGAAACTAAACTAGAAAAATAGCAAATATACAGTTTTACAAGTTAAGTTTCTAGGCAACGTAGTTTTAAACACACTTTTTAAGATAAATCTAACATTTCTAATAGATAAGCTTAGACTTGCAGCAAACAATTCTTTGAAAAGCTAGACAGTATTCGATTAGCGCCTAGAAAGCGTTACCGTAGAAAGCGAGCAAGAATAGCTAGTTAAGCGCATTACGAGCGAGCGCTAAAAAAAAGTTAGAAAAAGCTAGAAGCTAGAATATTAGGTTAAATAGACTAGCTATAACTAGCTTACATAGAAACTAGCGCTAGAACTTGAAAACACAAAAGCTTTATCTACTTAGCAAGAATTTTCGGCAGCTTACTAGAACGCTAATAGAAAATTGCTAAAAGACTTTCAAAACGGCACGCTTTTAGAAAAGACGCTAGGACGCTAACAAAGTAAGTAAATTGCTACAGATTAAAGAAAAAGCTTATGTAATAAGCTAAAAGCTCTATAAATTGCCTTAGTCGTAGGACTTTAGTAGCTATTAACATTATACGTAACAGCTTTGACAATACCTAAAAAAGCCTCGCTAGTTTCTAGTTAACGAAGGCTTTGCGGTATTGAGTTTTTACATAGCTTCTAAGAGCGCTTCGCAGGTACTTCAAAAGCTAACTAACTATAAAGTATATAGAGCTTTTTTGTCCGCGCTGTAGATAGACTCTATCGAATTTATTACATTTTTTATCTAGAACTTGCCTTTCTAGGCGATTCTCTTTCAAAAAGGCAAGCTAAATTCTACTTTTTTAATTAAATAGCTGCGCGTTTTGTTGTTGAAGCATGTTGCGTTAATAAAAGAGTTAGTGCTACTAAGCTTTTTTAGCCGAGGTAATAAGTTAGCTAAAGTAATAGTAGAATATGTTAACGTACTTTACGAGTTCGCTGCCTACACGAGTTCGCTGCCTACCGAATTTTACTAAGAAAAATCAATAATCTAGAGCTTAATAACTTTTAACCTACTTAATAAAATTCTCTAAATTTTTTACTACTAAGCTGCATCTATATAAACTTTTAGATTCCTAGATTACTAAGCTACAACTTTAGTATTTAGAAAGTTATTAAAGAAAAGCTTAAATTATCCGTGCGCTCTAAGCTATCTACTCTTCTAGACTAGCTAGAGCTTAGTAATCTTAGAACTAGAAAGTTTATATATACAGAAATAATATATTAAATTTTTAGAGAATTTTATTAAGTAGGTTAAGAGTTATTAAGCTCTAGATTATTAATTTTCCTTAGTAAAATTCGGTAGGCGGCGAACTCGTGTAGGCGGCGAACTCGTAAAGTACGTTACCTATTTACTACTCTAGTTTTAAATACACTTTCTAAAATAAATCTAATATTTTCAATAGATAAGCTTAGACTTGCGGTAGACAATTTTTTAAAAAGCTAGATAGTATTTAATTAGCGCTTAAAAAGCGTTACCGTAGAAAGCAAGTAGAAATAGCTAGTTAAGCGCATTACAAGCAAGCGCTAAAAAAAAGTTAAAAAAAGCTAGAAGCTAGAATATTAGGTTAAATAAACTAGCTATAACTAGCTTACATAGAAACTAGCGCTAGAATTTGAAAACACAAAAGCTTTATTTACTTAGCAAGAATTTTCAGCGGCTTATTGAAACGCCGATGAAAAATTGCTAAAAAACTTTCAAAACAGCACGCTTTTAGAAAGAACGCTAGAACGCTAACGAAGTAAGTAAATTGCTACAAATTAAAGAAAAAGCTTATGTAATAAGCTAAAAGCTTTATAAATTACTTTAGTTGTAGAACTTTAGTAGCTATTAACGCTATACGTAACAGCTTCGACGATACCTAAAAAAGCCTCGCTAGTTCTTAGTTAACGAAAGCTTTGCGGTATTAAGTTTTTACATAGCTTTCAAAAGCGCTTCGCAAGTGCTTTAGAAGCTAACTAACTATAAAGTATATAAAGCTTTTCTATTCGCGCTGTAGATAAACGCTATCGAATTTATTACATTCTTTATCTAGAACTTGCTTTTTTAAGCAATTTTCTTTTACGTAGAGCATATACTTAAGCTTGTTACGCAAGAATTTCTTTTTAAGCTCGCAGCTATAGCTAATATAGCTAATTCTTTGCGCGCTAAGCGTAATATAAGCTAGGTTAGTGTAAACTAGCTTAGTACGTTTATCAAACGCTACTCTAAGCTTAAAGTAAAGTTTAATCGCAAATACAACTACAAAAAAGCATTTTGCAAGAATTTTAAAGTTATACAAAGCTAGTTTAGCCTAGTAGCTAACATCAAAGCTAAGTATAGTATCTAAAATAAAAATACGTTTAACTTCAACAAAGTAAGCTTTATAATAGGCTAGATATTAACTAAAGCTATTCTTATAGCTTTAGAGAAACGAAAATAGCTAAAAGCAGTATAGCAAAGTAATAAAAAGTAAACAATAGTTATCTAAAGCATTAACGCAACAAAGTAAGCTATTCTACTTTTTATTATTTTTTAAAGCAAAAACTACTTCTTTGCTTAGTACAAGAAAAAGAATTTACTTTACAATTAAGTTATTGCAGTTTCTAAAAACAGCTAGATAACAAATAAACTTAGTTTGTAGTAGTTAAAGCCTTTTAATAAGCATACAAAGAAAAAAGTAGTTAGTAGCTACTAACTACTCGCAATTAACAGCTATAAAAGCTATAACTCGCTTAAATTCTAGCAGTACTACAAGAAAAACAAAATTATTACTATTTACATGCTTTTGCACTTGTTGCACTTTCTATAGCTTTTTAATATAAAGTATTTTTTGCTTTTAAAAATAGCGTACAAGCGCTAAGCTAAAAAATTTATACGCAACTAAATTACTTACATTACAAAGCTTAAGTTTTTACAATACTTTATACGCGCTTATAATGCAGCAATTACTTTTAGTAATATTCAAAAAAAGTTTTAAAGCGCTAGATTGGTTTTATTTAATCTAAAACGAGTTATAACAGCTTTTAACGTTTAGTTGCGTACTTTATTACTACTACTACTTATTAACAACAAGCTTTAGCAGTTGCAAACTTTAAGCAATACTTTTAAATTAAAGTTGCAATTAACGCTTGTAAATGCGAGAATTTAAAAGTATATAAATTGCTTACCAACGCTTATAGTAAAAGCTTTTAAAAAAGTTTTAAAAAAAGTAGCAATTATTGCGCACAAGCTAGTGTTAGCGCAAAAAAAAATCGCAAAGCTTTAAAAAGCAAATAAAGCTGCTACGCAACGTAGATCGCATAAAAGAAAGCAAATTTAGTTAAAAAAAACTTTGATAGTTAGAGATAAAGCTTGTTTAACTACTCTAAAAGAGTTTAA
This sequence comes from Massariosphaeria phaeospora, assembly GCA_011032825.1. NCBI lineage: Eukaryota > Fungi > Ascomycota > Dothideomycetes > Pleosporales > Massariosphaeria > Massariosphaeria phaeospora. The sequence continues at coordinate 260,849 of JAADJZ010000001.1, read as the reverse complement.
AGCGCGTAGTAATAAAAAAAAGCTAAAAAAGCAAGTACGCGCTAAAAGAAGTAAGCTAACTTAAAGGCGCTGTAAGTAGTGCAATTAAACTAGGCATAACGCGCAATCGTGTAAGCAAGTAGTAAAAGTAGATTTTAAATAATATCTTAAATTGTTTTGTTCTATACAAGGCTAAAGTAAGCTGTTTTGCGCTAGAATAAAGTAGTTTTGGTAAAAGCTTGGCAAAAGTAAGTAGCTAACTTGTGTAAGCAGCGAAGCCGTAAAGTACGTTATAGTATAGAAATTTTAATATTATATACACGCTAAGCTTTGCAAATTGCCTAGCGTAATATATTAGCTAACTTAGGCGCTAATTCTAAGTTTATCTTTTGCTACCTACGTCTAGATAACATGTAGCCTTGTTTCTGTACTTCTAATTAGGAAAATTAGTTCTGTAGTGTGTTAAGTTATACTTAGCATTCTCGCACGACAAACTAGCTCGTGCAACAACATGTTTTCCTTTTTGTTGGGGATAGCAAGGCATTAAAGGTTGCTCTCCGCACTCTGTCACGATTATGCTTTCCACTCTGTTACCTACTACGACGACTATCGAAATGCTGCTCGCCGCCCTATTCCTCAGCATCGCGCTCTATGCGCTCTGGAGTCTCGTCACACTTGAGCTCAACTACCGCCGCGCGCAGTCCATGGGCATCCCACTGATCCGTCTCCCGGTCGACCCGCTGAACGCCCTTTGGCAGGTGTCTGAGGAGCACTTCTGGGCCTTTGCAAATTTCCTCCATCTGCCGGTGCATTCATGGAAGAGGGTCCTGCGGCGCGGCTGGCAATTTGAAGCGAAAGCGGATCTCTTTTTTGAATACGGCCCGGCGTTCGCGCTGGTGTCACCACGGTCGATTATCGTGCAGATTTGTGATGCGGAGGCGGTGCGCGAGGTACTGGAGCGCCGCAGGGATTTCGTACGGCCGTCTGAGACGTATGGTGAGATTTTGTGGGCAGCTGCAATGCTACATCTTAGTTGGGCTGACCACCAGCGTAGAGTTGGTTGCTGTCTATGGGCCCAATATCATGACGGCTAGTCCTGCGGACTGGGCGAGGCATCGCAAGGTTCTCGCGACGCCCTTTTCGAACGAACGGATTATGAAACTTGTCTGGGATGAATCGGCCCGTCAGACTAGACAGATGATGGCGGACTGGTCTGTACGCGGGATGCTCTCGAGCATCGGAAAAGACACGAGAACGGTGTCTTTGAACGTTCTGGCTACCGTCGGATTCGGACGGTCGTTCGACTTCAAGCCCTACAACGAGGTTGAGAAGACCGATACAAAAGATTCTTACCGTGACTCTTTACAGGTTGTTCTCGATAACATCCTTCTTATCTTGCTTGTGCCACGGAAGTATCTGCGTTATTCCTTGCTTCCGGAGTGGTTGCAGAGTATCGGTCGCGCGGGGGATGAATTTCAGAAACACATGGCAACCATGTTGGATGAAGAGATGACGGCAATGAATCAGGGAGAGAAGGGAAGCGGCGGCTTGATGGCGTCGCTAGTGCGAGCATTAGACGTAAACCAGAAGGACAAGACAAAAGGCATGTCGGTTGAGGAAGTCTATGGAAATACGTTCGTTATCAACTTCGCCGGGCACGACACTACAGCGAACACGCTCACCTTCGCTCTCGTTATGCTCATGGCACATCCCGAAGTACAAGACTGGGTGGGAGAGGAGATAGCACGTGTAACGGAGGGAGTTGGCGAGGTCTGGGACTACGGCCATGTGTTTCAACAACTCATTAGATGCAAAGCGGTGCTGGTAAGTATCTCTGGTGATATCTCTTCGTAAGCTAATGCCTCATTGCCCAGCTCGAAACCCTGCGTCTCTACCCACCAGTCATGAGTCTCCCAAAACGGACCAACGAACACCCACAGCAAATCCCCCTAGGCGACAAAATAATTACCATCCCACCACACACGGAGATCAGCAACAACACCCTCGCTGTTCACACATATGCACGTTACTGGTCTGATCCTCTCGCCTGGAAGCCCTCGCGATGGGTTGTTTCTTCTGCGGCGGGCGAGAGTGTGTATACGCCGGAGCGGGATACATACTTCCCTTGGTCCGACGGCCCGCAGAACTGCCCTGGCATGAAGTTCTCTCAGGTCGAGTTCGTAGCCGTGCTGGCTATGTTGCTGCGAGACCACCGACTCAAGGTTGAGGCGAATGATGGAGAGAGCCCCGAAGAGGTGTTGGAGCGGACTTGGAGGGTTGCGAACGATTGTAATGCGCATATAATATTGCAGATGAACAACCCTAGTCAATTACGGGTTAGATTTGAGGACATAACCTTGAAGTAGAAACGTAGGACTCCACTATTACAAGTATAGGATTACTATAGTAGAGAGCTTAGTTACTATTTCACTAGTGTTCACCGCAGTTTACATTTTAGAGCTTACTAAAGATAAATGTAGATTATCTACCCCTTCCTAAAAACTCCTCTGCTGTCGAGGGGATCAAGTGTTTGTGAATACCAGAACCCTCGCTCGGGAACCCCAGCTGGCAGAATACAGCTTCAGGCAAGCAATCCACTTGATAGTATTAAAGATTCTAGCAAGATATAAATAGCCTACCTTGATCTTTACGAAACCCTACTGTATCTGGTATAGTAGAGAATGCCTATATGCAATAGTCACACAGGGGTGCATCAGAAATGAATCGTGTTACAATTATATGACTTGGTAGTTGAGACTGCTCGTATGCCTAAAACTACACGAGGGTTGCATATGATGTAGCGTGTGCGTAAGGCACAGCGCGCCTAGACAGAATCCAACCCGGCGCCGTGAGGAAAACAAACTCTAGTTACAAGACATAACCATGAGCCACAATCCAACGCCAGAGGTGCAGAAGCAATGATCCATCTAGTTTGCGCTAGAACCGTGTGCACCTGACGCCTTACATGCTAGACGCCCATCTTGACAAGAAGAGCACTAATGCTTCCTCTTCTTTGAAGCGGGACCGCTGGTACCGGTAGGCTTGAACTCCTCCGCATACACCTTGAAGAACTCGTCTGGCTCCTGCGGATGTCCGCCCGTAACATCGTGGAATGCCGTGGTAGCGATATAGTTGGTCTTGCCCTCCCTCACCAAGCTGTAGTACTCCAGAAGATACTCGAGCTCGCTGGGGTCACTCTCGCTCTGCGCCTTGAGGACCTTCTTCGCTTCCGCCTCCGAGATGTCTTCGAATTTGATGTCCACGCCTAGTGATTTCGAGGCCACCTGCGCGAGCAGATCTCCGGTGCAGAGCTTGGGACCAGTGAGCACCATGAGCTGTCCGCGGTGTCTGTCGTCGAAGCCGTTGGGGCCTTTGCCGGTGAGAACGTGGGCAGCTACCTGGGCAACGTCGCCGAGTGCGATCGGGGGAAAGAGATGGTTCTGTCCGACTGGGAGCGGCAGAAGACCCTCCTTCTGAGCTTGAGGTGCGTACAAGAGCATGTTCTCGGCGTAGAAACCGGCGCGGATGACGACTGGGGAATGACCAGTTAAAGTGCTACCGTCGCCCTTGGAGCTCAACACCAGGCTCTCGAGGTCGATGAACGAGCGCAGGTGGGGCTGCTTGTCACGCTCGGCAAGGTCGCAACCAGCCGCGCTAATGAAAAGGACGTTGGGAACGTTCGCCTTCTTCGTAGCATTGATGAGCTCGACGGTGATGTCGTATTTGTCCTTGTGAGCTGGCGGGATGAGGCAAACAGTGTCGGCGCCACTCTGCTTCAGCGTCTCAACCATCTCGCGCTCGCGGCCTGGCTTGTGCGGGATGACCTTGGCCCCCATCTTCGCCAGCTCTTTGGCTCGGGCCGAAGTTGGGTGGAGGGACAAGACGGCAACTGAGTCGTACTTCTTTGAAAAGGTCTCGTCGGTGAGGAGCAACTCAGCGATAAGGAAGCCGGTGTGGCCATCGGCAGCCGATATGCAGATATTTCGGGACATGTTTGGGAGTGTTTGGCGAGTCCGATTGGGATGTTTGTGGTGGAGGAAGCGTGGAGAATGGGTGGACGGCGGGAGCTGAAGCACTCGCGCACAGCGTTGTTTGTTGACGTTGAGGTGTTTCGGGTGGCTGGTTGCGGGACCTGCGTCATGGCGATCTCATCATGATGCCCGCGAAGCACAGGCCGTCGGGGGTGAATGACGCCCGACATGCGTAATCACGTGGCACAACAACAGCCCTCTGGAGCAACCTTACCTAGGTAGGTGCCCTGGAGCGACTCCAACTCTTCAGGACGTAGCGTTCGCGCAGACGTTCTTGCTAACAAAGGCGTAGTCTGCTTTACGATAGACCTTTACTATGTATTCAACACTCTACATTAAAGACGATCGTAGCCTTTCATCCACCTCTATGTTCACAAATCAGTCGCTTCTACGTTCTACAACACCGAATCACTTCCGTATAGAGAAGCACCAATTAGATTGTGTTTAGATATAATAGCGGATAGCTGGGAGAACTCTACCTAACATGCTTAAAGCGTCTTAGATAAGCGTCTGTTGATGGCTCGCCATCTTCCAGCCTTGTAACATGTCGTGCAAGGTTGGAGTGGAGACGGCTGTGAGTAGTAAATCACCCGGAAAGATGATGACAGGATTGATGGAGAGAAGAGGAAGCAAGTCGGCGCCGGACGAGCAGAGGGCCGACCACGCGCGGTGTTCGAGGGTGCAGATGGTTGCTGTTAGGGCTGGGGCGGAGATATTGGCCATGGTGGGGGATCTGGGTATGGGTGTATAGAGTATATGTAAATCTGCTTGAACCTAGTTACAGCCGTCTATAGGATGTAGAACGAAGTGTTGAGTAGATGGACAGTAAACGTGCGGGGAGACGGGAGACAAGTTTTCGGAAGAGGGTAACACGAGGCAAGCTTGGTGACGTCAGTGGTTCTTGTCGTTGATCCGCAGGTTCCTTGAGCAACGAGTTTAGCACAGTAGATAGATACCCTATCTTGTCATCTACAAGACCTAAGCAATAACGTAGATCCCTGGCGAGTCGCTCACCTGCGCCAAGCCCCCCACCAACACCTGCTCCCTTCTCTCTACTACGCGATGGCTCAACTACACAACGCGCCACGCGCTTCAAACGAGAGCCAAATACAGCTTGCGATCTAGGCTATCTAACGCAACGCAACACTCTTTTAGCAACGCGCTGCATCAATCTACAACGTTCTTTAAAAAACACTAACGTAAACCACCAGTAACCCGGCCAAAAATGCTTGGCACAACCAACTCATCTCAAAGAACATTAAATTAATTGCTATCGAACAAGGAACCTGCGTACGTCGTGCTAGCTTCAGATTCAGAAGCTTCTTCTGTATCTTTTTGGCAGGTTCGAGCATTGTGCCTTGTATTACCACAGTTAGGCTGGTAAATAAGTAGAAGTTGAGTTAGAGTTGAGTTAGCTTACGTTAGACTCCAACTCAACTCTAGCCTTAACTCGCGCTAGTTACTAAGCAGCTTAGGTTGAAGTTGAGTTAAAGTAGTTAAAGCTTAAAGTTGTAGTTGAGTTTTACATAATATTTACAACTTATATTAATATTAAGTTTTCTATGTATATTTATTACATTTATTTATTATAGTTTCTTAACTATTTAGGTAACTCTAACTTAACTTTTAACCTAAAGCTTTAACTACTCTAACTTAACTTCTACCTACGCTAGATTAACTCTAACTCAATTTTAACCTAAGGTTTGTGCGACTTATAACTTAACTTATACCTATTAATAAGTACTTTCTACTTATTCGCTAGCGTAACTATAGTTTCTACAGCGCTATAGAGCTAGTTGTGCTCTTTTTTAACTCTCTTTACTACGCGCTTTCTTTAATAGCTAAAGCGCTATAGACGCTTTAGTAGCTACTTGCGCTAATCTATTACTATACTCTATTGTACTGCTATGCTAAATTTGCTTTCATTTGCGCAATTTCTACTTAGTTATCTCTGCTAATTAATTTTTAAGCTCTTTAATATAGTAGTTCTTAAGCGCGTTCTAATGCAGCATTAATTCAGCTCTTTTTACAAGCTAAAAGAAGCTACTCTGCGCTAAAGTAAGCAATTTAGTAATAGAATCGCGTACTAGCTTTAATTGCGATTTAAATTTAAGTGTATTGCTTAGAGTTTTTAACTGCTACAGCGGTTCTAGTGCAAAAGGTAGTAGCAAGGTACGCAGCTGTACTTTAAAACGACTAAAAACTACCTGCGCGTTAATAGAAACTAGCTTTAAAGTTTTAAAAGCTTTTTTGTAGTTCTTTGTTGTAAACACTTTAAAAATCGCGTTTTTAAAAGCTAGCAAGAAGCTTTTTTTGTTAATATAAAAAACGCGCTAGCGCGCTAAGTCTTAAACGCGTTAAGAGTACTTTAGCTTTAGCAGCAAAAAGCAAACTACATTTAGCAGCTAAAGAATATAAAACAAATAAGCTAGCATGCAAAGCGTAAAAATCTTGTTTTTAAAGCAATAGTTTTTAAAATTCTAAAATTAGTAGCTCTTATAACGTACCTCACGGGTAGTTGGGCTACACGAGTTCGCGGGACACTTTTGCCAAGCAAATTATCTAATATTATAACCTTAATACCTTTCTTAATAGTAGGCCTATTAGAATAATTTATACACTGTTTTAAAGCTCTAAGCTAGAACTTTAAAATCTACTAAAAATTACCTAAATAGGCTAAGTACTACTAGAGTTTTTTAAGTTTAAAGATAAAGAGCTCGCTTAAGCTCTATACCTAGTATCTAGTAGAATTCTACTATAATAAACTTTTATATTCTAAAATATTCTTATTTATACTATATATTAAAGTACTAGAAAGTTTTATAGCGTGTAGCCTAAGATTAAAGCTACTAGATAAGTTAGAAAGTAGTTTACTTTCTTTATACTAGCTAAGTATAAATATCTATATATAACTATTAAAACCTAATGTAAAACTACTTAATAATTTAGTACTTAGTATAATTATACTATATAAGCTTTAAAGAAGTAGTATTATTTAGAGTTATAATAGTACTAATACTTTATACTTAGTAGGTTTTATATATAAGCTCTAATTCTTTCTAATAGCTTTGATTCTAAGCTATATACTATATAACTTTCTAGAACTCTAACTTACAGTATAAATAAGAATATTTTAAAATATAAAAGTTTATTATAGTAGAATTCTACTAGATACTAGGTATAGAGCTTAAGCGAGCTCTTTATCTTTAAACTTTAAAAACTCTAGTAGTACTTAGCCTATTTAGGTAATTTTTAGTAGATTCTAAAGTCCTAGCTTAGAGCTTTAAAACAGTGTATAAATTATTCTAATAGGCCTACTATTAAGAAAGGTATTAAGGTTATAATATTAGATAATTTGCTTGGCAAAAGTGTTCCGCGAACCTGTGTAGCCCAACTACCCGTAAGGTACGTTAGCCGTTTAAAATAAGTAGCTAATACTTTTTTACTTAACGCGCTTTTGTATGCGCGTTAAAGTGCTTTAACTATTTAAAACTAAAAGCGTTGTTTGTCTAGCTGTTTTTAAAGACTAAAAGCTTTTAATTGCTAAGTATAAAGTTCTCTTTGTACTATGCTAAAATGTAAACGCGCTTTTTGTAAATAATAAATAGCGAGATTGCGTACCTTGCGGCGCAAATGCTCTAGATAACTATTACCTACTCTCAATTGCCTAGCTAAATAAAATTAGGTTAAGTACGTTTTTAAAAGCTTGTAACAACTTTTATAAAGCTAATTACGCTTATTTAGAAACTAGTTTTGTTAAAGTTGTGCACGTTGTCGTTGTAAACGCTGTACTTAGCTTTAGTATTCTTTACTAGCTTAAACTACGCGCTAATTATCTTTAGATTCTCTTAGAGTATTCTCTACTTATTTTTAGCTTAATTAAAAGCTATTTTGAGCTTAGATAAACGCGTTACGAAGCGCGTAGGCTAGTTCTTGCTTACTAGCTGTAAAGGCTAAGCGAACTTGAAAGAGTCGTTTATTAGGCTTAGGTTGGTTCTTAGAAATTGAGTAAGTTCGATAGACTAAGAAAAGAAGTTGTATGGCGTTCGATACTAAGGCAGTAGCAAGCTTCGTTCTGCAAAGAGTATAAAAGTCAAAGTAAAAGTTAACTTAAGTAATTGAAATTAAAAACAACGACTGTAAGAGTGCGTTGTCTTTCGTAGTTTATATACTTAGAAAATGTTCTTTGCTTATTCTTAAGCGCTTACTATTGAGCAGTGCTCGTTGCTAAGCGCTTACTATTAAGCGCGCTTATTCTTAAGCGCTTATTAGTAAGCAGTTACGTAACTAAGGTTTAGTTAGCTTGCTGTGTAACTCTATTAGTAGCTTATAACCTAAGCGCTTTGCGCTAGGCCTAGTTGTAATACTAAATCGTAACATTATTTTCTTTTTCTAATAATTCGTTTTTGAATTGTAGAAGCCGCTTATTTTGTACAAGTAGCCAAAGTTACCTCGCATCTAGCTAGTAGCAACTTGCGATGTTTTCGTTAACTTATCGTTGCTTTTGTCTTAGCTCTAAAATTTGTTAAGCTAATACACTTGCTAAAATTGCTTGTAATTACTGTTTTTTGCAAGGCCTAGATTGTTTTGTTATGCTAAATTTCTGTTTAAAGTGCGCTAAGTGCACGCGTTTAGGTTAAGCGTGTGTTAACATGTCGTAGAAGTCGTTAAATCGTACTCGTAAAGAGTATAAAAAAAAAGTAAATAAAAATAAGAAATTGTTAGCAGAAGTAATAAATTGTCTGCTGCAAAATAAGAAAATTCTAAAGCAAGCAAAAAAGCGAGCGCGCAAGAAAACTCTTTGTCTTGCGTTAGAAATAGAAGCGTTGGGCAAAACTAAGCTAGCAGAGAAAATTAACTATCCTGCGGCGTCGATTGAGATAGAGTTTTCGCTTGCAATGTAAGCTACGATAGGCTTAATCGATTTTTCTGTTGCTAGTTATAGTGTTTCTATCGATACTGTGCTAGAATCTAGTAGTAGTTTGTAAAGTTCGTGTTTAGTTCTTATGTATTCTCGCTGTCTAAGTAACTTAACTACTTAACTAGGTATTCTTCCTAGTTATCTACAACTTAGTGTGCAATAATTTTCTTAACTTTAAATTCGTTTTCTTTTTTAGTTTTATAGCGAAAGGTTCGCTGGAGTAGCGTTTGTAAGTTAGCTAGTTCTAACAAGAATATGTAGAATACTAGGTAGATCTTTGCGTCTTTAGGCAAGTCTAATTTGTAATTAACTAGGCTTCGTTGTTTTACTATTAAAAATAATCTAACTTTGACGTTGTTTAGACTCTTGCTTAGTCGTTTAGTGCGCAAATTTTTTGTAAAGAGATAAACTCTATCTCCTCTCTTTAGCTAAAGTGCTATTTTTTGTTTTTAGTTAACATATAAGATGCTTTAGCGTTGTGCTATTTTAAGTTTACTTCGTAGTAACTTATGTATTTCTTTAAGCTTTTCTACTACTTTTGTAGCAGTTTTAGCTTTCGCGCCTAAAAGCGTTTTTTTAAAGAAATGTAAGTGTTTTTTGTAATTTGCGTAGTACAGTGTTTATTTTGTAAACTTAAACAACTTGTTGTTATATGCTAACTATGCTATTAGTAGAAGCTTTACTTAATTAGTTTGTCGTTCGTTGCTGTATATTCTTAGATATGTTTTTATAGTTTAATTTGTTCTTTTTGTTTACTTATTTGTTTGTAGATGATATGCTGTTAATAGCTTGCGTTTCGTTCTAATTGCGGCTAACAAAGTTGTTCAATAGTTCGATGTAAAGAGCTTGTCTTTGTTACTAATAATCAATTTGAGTATTCTATAGTATCTAATAAGTCGATCTAAAAGAATAAATCTTAGTTGTTGCGCAGTATACGTGTTCTTAAACAGTACTATTTCGCGTACTTAGTAAATAGTTAACTATAACTATAATAGCGTTGTAAGCTATTCTATAGCAAAGTCTTTAACGAAAGCAATTCTATTACGAAATCTATAAAGATGTTAGTTTAAAGCTTATTAGTAGCTTTAGAGCTGCATTTTTTCGTATTGCGCTAGGTACTATTTTGTTTTCTAATAGTCCCACATTTCTTACAGTTGCAGTAACTTTGTTTTTATTTCGCTAAACTTGTAGTTTTGTTTAATAAGTTTTATTATTCGTGTTATTCTAAAGTAACTGTAAACTAGGTTATTGTATGTTGTTGTATAATTGCTTTTTGCAATTTTTTTAGAACTGTAATTGCAGTTTTTAAAGCACGTTTAGCGTTCTAGTTAGTTTTAGTAATTGTTTTAGTTAATTTAAGTATGCGATGTGATAATTTTTTTGTTTAGCAATATTATGTTGTTAGCTAAAGCGTTAGCTTTGCTATTGTTTTTTTTAGTGTATACACAATCTTGAACTTGTACTAGCCTAGCATTTCTAACTATCTAACTTGCTTTCGGTTAAGTACTTTAGTAGTTGTAAAATTAACTAAGTTCTTGTAATTGTAAATATTGTGAGTTTTGAGTAGCTTTTTGCGTATACTCTCTAATGCTATAAGCATGCAACAATAGCTAGCAGCTCTTTGTCGTGCACGTTGTATTGTTTTTTAAATTTAAAAACTTGCGTAAGTAGTAAGCAATAGAGTGCTATTTGCTTTTGTGCAATTAACTAGCACATTTTTCTAGCGCAAATCTAATGCGTTAGTTTTAAAGCGTAAAAGTTGTTTTGCTTAAAATATCTAGAAGCATAGTAAACTAATGCTTGCGTTTTTAAGTTGTTGAAAAGCTTTTTTTGCTTTTTTGCTTTATGCAAAGGCTGTATTTTTCGTGTAAGCTTTGTCAAAAGTATAGCAATTTTTAAGTAATTTTTAATAAACTGTTAATTAAAGTTTAGAAACTTTAAAAAAAATTGTATTTCTTTAACGTTCTTAGTTGTAGCTATTTTTTAACTACTTTAATTTTGTCTTTGCTTATGCGTACTCCGTCCGCTTCTACTACGTATCTAAAAAATGCAACTTCGTGCTTGTAAAATTCGCACTTTTTTAGTTTAAGTTAAAAGTTAAACTTGTTAAAGCACTTTAGTACTGTTTTAACATGTTCAACATAGTTCTTTTAAGTTTTAAAATAGATAAAATATTGTCTAAATAAGTAACAACAAAAATATCTAAGTGCGTTTTTAACACGTTATTAATAAGCTTTTAAAAAGTTGCTAGGGCATTTGTAAGTTTAAATAGCATAACAGTGTATTTGTAGTATCTATATCTCGTTTAAAACGCTGTTTTCTATTTTTACTTTTTTTGATTTTAATAAAGTAGTAACTATCTCGTAGGTTAAGCGCTGTAAAAACTTTTGCGTAGAATAATCAATCTCGTAATTCTGTAATGTTTAGTAGAGAGTATTGATTTTTAACTGTAATATTGTTGAGCTTGCGATAATCAACGTATAGTCGTAATACACTATTTTTTTTAGTACAAAAATAATTAAGTATTCTGCAAGTAACTGTAACAGTTGTATGTAACTTTTTTTTAAGTTGTTTCTAATGTAGTTGCGTAGCGTGCTTAGTTCTTTTTTTAATAGTTTGTAAATTAAGTTGAAAGTTAGTTGCTTTTCTTTTTGTAAGACAATTTTGTAGTTTTAAAGCTTGTGTTCTAGTAACGCTTCTGCGTTTTCTACTTTTTAAAAGAAATGTCTAAACTCTTTGTACTCGTAGAGTATTCCTAAAAGTGCGCTGATTTTTTTCTTTACTCTAACTTGTTAATCTAAGAGCTCTAAGTTGGTATTTGTTAAGTTAAACTTTTGTTTTTTAAAGTCGTCCTTTGTCGATGCAATTAAATTAACTATTTTTTTATTTGCTATTAAACTTTGCCGATGCGCAGGCATAGTGTTAGAAGCGCTATTTCTGCAATACTCTAGCGAAAGCGTGTTTTTCTTCTAATTAATCTAAGAGTTGTGCTTTCTTAACTAAAAAAGTCTTAAAATAATGTCGTAGATAGCTAATTCAAAAACGTCGAAAGCTAACTTCTCTTAATGTTGTTTAATGTGCAATAGTACGTTACTTATTTTGTATATAACTACTAGTTGCGCTTGTATAAGCTATTCGTTGGCACTAGCAAGTAAATAAAGCTGTTGTTTCTCTAGTAGGTGTAAGCCGGCTACAAACACTGTTTAAGCAAAAACAAAGTTATTCTAAGCTTCTATGTCGATTAAGGCTTTTATTAAGTAACTGTTAAGCTTTACTAATAGCTTAATTTGCTTCGCTAGGTTAATTACGTTAATTTGTCTAACTTTAGAGTTAAGCGTTGCTAGCCTAAAAAAGAATTTGTACTAAATTTGTTAGCTTTCTTAAAAGTCTAATGCTGTGCGCAGTTAGAGTGTAAGCAGGTTTGCTATTGTACCTAAGTACAGTTGCCGTTTACAAGCATTCGTATTGCAAGTAGTTTTGCTAAGTTGTTTTTTCTAAGAAAGTATAGTGTGTTGCGTTTGTTTTATAAGTAGTATTCGCAAGTGTCGTTTTTGCATTTAAACTACTTTTAAAAGCAGAATTAGCTTTTTCTTTTAAAAAACTATCTTGTGCCTTGCTTGTTAAAGTAATAAATAAAATAGTAGTCGTGAAAACACACTGTTTATGACATTTTCGCGTGTTTTAGATTCTAGTAGTCTAGGTAGTACTGTAGTTTGTAAGAGTTCGCGTTGTTGCTATTGCTTTTAAAGTATTGTTGAAACTCTTTCGTAGCTTTATCGTGCTAGTGCTCGTTAGTAGCCGATTTGTTTAGATTCAAAAGTAAAATGTTTTGTTTAAAGCGTTTTGTTTTTTTAAGCTTTTAATAGATTCCTTGTTTGTTTTTTTTTGTAAGCTATTAGTTGAGCTTGTTAAGATATTTCTACACTACTTCGTTGTAATCAAGTACATTGTTTTAAAGTAAAGTATTAGATTAATAGATTCTTCGTACTTGTTTTTTCTTAGTAATTTGGTTTTTATGTTCTGTGGAATTTAGTAGGTTTAGTTGCTTATCTAGTAACTCGTATTCTTTACTTATTAAAGAATTAGTATTGTTACAAAGCAATTTTCTTTTAGCTAAACTTGTTTCTTTAGGCAACTGTTCTTTCTAATTCTTAACATCTATAAGAGTAATTACTTTCTACTTTTTATTAATACTACTTGTAGTATTAAACAGTACGTTCAACTATTAAACAACTTTGTTTTTTTAGTAACAGTTGCTAGATATGTAGCTTAGCTTGCTACAATTATAGCAAGTCCTTATTTCCTTGCTATACTTTAATTGTTTTTTAATTAGTTTGCTTTTGTTGAAGTTGTTGAGATGCATAAGTTCGTATTTTTAGAGTAAGTTGTATATGCTTATTAAGCGCAAGTGCTAAGTTTATACTTAGCGCTAACTAGTGTTAAGTATATAACTTTTGTTGCTTTTTAGTACGTAGAACCTTGCTTTAGCTCGCGTTTTAATTGCGAGTTCGTACAACTTATTGTTAAAGCGAATTAACTTTTTGATTAAATTGCTTAAGGTATTTGTAGCTGCTCTAGAGCGCATTAGTTTTGCTTTAACGTTATTTTTTAGCTTTTGTTTGTACATGCGCATAAGTGCTTTGTTGTTTTAGTTAGTCTAGATAGAGTACTGTTAAAATAGGTTAGCGTAGTTTCTAGCTAACTTAGTCTAGCGCATTTGTTAAATAGTTTTTTTTACAATAGTAAGTTTGTTGGCAACTGCATAAAATTGTTGCAGTTTGTTTTTAAACATAGCGTAATTTTTGAACATGCGTATAATTATGTTTTTATTATTGTCGCTATTTATGTACTTTTTTAAGTAGAGTTAAACTTACTTAAGAGCTAGCTCTTTTATGTAGAAAGCTATTAGAAATGCCTTGTTAGCATCGTTAACATAGTTATCTTCGAATTTAAAGAAAAAGTCGAACTAGAGTATCTAGTTCTCTAATTTCAATTGATTTCTGTAGTAGAAGTTAGGCTTTGCTACTTTCGTACCGCTAGTGCGAGTATAAAAAAAAGTAGTTATTAAAGTATTACTTATCTTAAGAGTTTTCAATATGTAAAAGTTAAGTAAACTTGAAAAAGTTGTTTATCAAGCTTAGGTTAGTTCTTAGAGAATAAGTAAGTTCAATAGACTAAAGAAATTGTATAGCGTTTAATACTAAGGCAGTAGCAAGCTTCGTTTTGCAAAAAGTATCAAAGTTAAAGTAAAAGTTAACTAGTAGATTGTAAAATTAAAGACAATAAGCTATAAAAGTTTATTGCTTTCGCTATATACTTAATACTAAAGCTAAGTGCTTAGTTAATTAGTCGTACTAATTACACTAATTACACTAATTACTAAGCGTAGTGCTTAGTTGCTTAGTTGTTGCTAAAACTACTAATTACTAAGCGAGTTACGTAACTCTACTTTAGTTAGCTTTGCTATGTAACTTTATTAGTAGTTTATAACCTAAGCGCTTTGCGCTAGATTGAGTTTGCAGTAGCTAGATCGTAACAGATACTAAAGCAGTAGCAAGTTTCGTTTTGCAAAGAGTATAAAAGTTAAAGTAAAAGTTAACTTGTAAATTGTAAAATTAAAAACAACAACTGTAAAAGTGCGTTGTTTTCTTAGGTTTATATACTTAGAAAGTGTTTTTGCTTATTCTTAAGCGCTTACTACTAAGCAGTGCTTATTGCTAAGCGCTTACTATTAAGCGCGCTTATTCTTAAGCGCTTACTAATAAGTAGTTACGTAACTAAAGTTTAGTTAGCTTGCTGTGTAACTTTATTAGTAGCTTTATAACCTAAGCGCTTCGCGCTAAGCCTAGTCGTAATACTAGATCGTAATAGCTAAATTCTACTTTTTTAGTTAGATAATTGCGCTTTTTGTTGTTAAAACATGTTGCGTTAATAAAGAAGTAGAAGTTTTTAGCAGAAACTATTTTACTTAGTAAAGTATTCTACTTAGTAGTTAGTAGATTACGTTATTTTTTTCTATAGTTGTTATTAAGTATTTATAAAGATTTTATAGCGCGCAGCTTAGAATTAAAGCTAGTAAATAAAGTTAGATTCTACATACAAAGTTAAGTAGTTTAGAGTAGTATTATTATTTATAATAATAAATAACGTAAAGCACTAGCGAACTCAACAAACTAGTAAACTCGACAAAATTTGCCAAGACTACTACTTTCTCTATCAACGCAATATGTTTCAACTAACTAACGCGTTATTACACTAACACGAAAAGAAACTTTAGCTTGCTCTTAAAGCTTATAATTCTAGCTAATTCTAAAGCTATTAAGCTGCTGCTAGTGCTTTTAACGTTAAACACTATACTCTCTCTAAACGCGCTAGAGAAATTCTATTTTGAGCTTAAATACAACTTACATTTTTAAAGCTTACTACGACTAAAGAGCAAACGATTATTCAATATATTCTCGACTTTAATTCGCGAGAATTTGCTTTTTAGCTGTTTGAGGTAGGAGATATAGAAAATAAACTAGTAGCTACGCAAAGTAAAAAGCTAGTAGGCAAAAACTAGGCTAAGAGATTTGTAACGCGTTTAAGCGAGCTTAAAATAGCTTTTAATTGAGCAAAAAACTAGCAAAGAATACAACAAAAAGATTTTAAAGTAATTAGCGCGTAGTTTAAGCTTGTTAAGAATACCAAAGCTAAGTACAGCATCTAGAATAATAATATACACAACTTTAACAAAACTAGCTTCTAAATAAGTGTTATTAGGTTTATAAAAGTTGTTACAAGCTTTTAAAAACGTACTCAACCTAATTTTATCTAGCTAGGCGATTGAGAGTAGGTAATAGTTATCTAAAGCATCTGCGCTGCAAGATACGCAATCTCGCTATTTATTATCTACAAAGAGCGCGTTTACATTTTAGCATAGTACGAGAAAAACTTTATACCTAGCAATTAAAAGCTTTTAGTTTCTAAGAACAGCTAGACAAACAACGCTTTTAGTTTTAAATAGTTGAAGCATTTTAACGCGCATACAAAAGCGCGTTAGGTAAAAAAGTATTAGCTACTTATTTTAAACGGCTATAAGAGCTACTAATCTTAGAATTTCAAAAATTATTGCTTTAAGTACAAGATTTTTACGCTTTGCATGCTAGCTTATTTATTTTATATTCTTTAGCTGCTAGATGTAGTTTGCTTTTTGCTGCTAAAGCTAAAGTACTCTTAACGCGTTTGAGACTTAGCGCGCTAGCGCGTTTTCTATATTAACAAAAAAAGCTTCTTGCTAGCTTTTAAAAACGCGTTTTTTGAAGTATTTACAACAAAGAACTGCAAAAAAGCTTTTAAGGCTTTAGAGCTAGTTTCTATCAACGCGCAAGTAGTTTTTAATTGTTTTAAAGTACAACTGTGTACCTCGCTACTACCTCTCGCACTAAAAACGCCGTAGCAGTTAAAAACTCCAAGCAATACGCTTGAATTTAGATCGCAATTAAAGCTTATTACTACTAAGCTTAGTTCCTCTCTATTATCTCTAAAGAATAGAGTTAATTAGCTTGTTAAAGAGCTTTACTAGATAGCTTATTAGGTTAAGCTAATGCGCAATCGAATCTTTAGCTTTAAAAAAACTATTAAAGAAGCAACAAAAAGAAAATTACGAAAACAAAAGCAGATTTAGACAGGTAGCACAATAGAGTATAGTAATAGATTAGCGCAAGTAGCTGCTAAAGCGTCTACAGCACTTTAGCTATTAAAGAAAGCGCGTAGTAAAAAGAGTTAAGAAAAAGCACAACTAGCTCTACGGCGCTGTAGAAACTATAGTAATACAAGGCACAATGCCCAAACTTGCTAAAAAAATACAAAAAAAGCTTTTAAATCTAAAGCTAGCACGACGTACGCAGGTTTCTTGTTTAATAGCAATTAATTTAATGTTCTTTGAGATAAGTTGGTTGTGCTAAGATATTTTGTCGAGTTTACTAGTCTGTCGAGTTCGCTGGTACTTTACGTTATTTATTACTTTTTAAACTTAATATAGCTATAGTAGACTATAAACTAGATTACTTATTAGCTATATAGTAGATTATATAAGCTATATATAGATATTTTTACTTAGAAAGTATAAAAGTATTAGTAACTTTTTAACTTCTCTACTAGATGTAATTCTAAGCTGTACGCTATAAAATCTTTATAAATACTTAATAATAACTATAGAAAAGAATACTAGAAAGTATTACTATTTATTATAGTAGTTTAGTACTAGAAGTAGAGTTTAGAAGCTAAGCGAGTTTCTTTATACTTAACTCTTAATAACTCTAGCTATACTAGCTCTATTTAGGCAATTTTTAGTTAGTTTGAAAGTGCTAGAGTAAAGCTTTAAAACGGTGTAAAAACTATCTAAATAGCTCTACTATTAGTAACGTTATTAAGCTTTAAACCTAAGAATTTAGTGCTAAGAAATTTTGGCGAGTTCGCTAGTGTAGCGAGTTCGCTAGTGCTTTACGTTACATATAAATAGCGCTTTCTAAAGACTTTATCGTTTGAGTTGAAAAGTTCGTTGAGCTGCATAGAAGTTCGCGTCAAAAGAGAAAAGAAAAAGTTAAGCGCTTATTGAGCCAATGGTGTACTATGCCAAGACGAGCTTATTAGTTATCAGGCAGTCGCCAAGAGTTCATCCACTGCATTCTCGTTATCGTCTGAGATGAGAATACCCTAGCTTGGGCTGCTAGTCATCGCCTGCGACCGCGCACTCTAATCAGCATGGCGAAACGTAAACCTACGCTTAATCTTGCGGAGATGGAGAAAGCACTCGGATACGACACCCATTCTCTGTACCATTTCGCTGAGCCATTTAAGCGCTTCTATTCTGACCTCCGACCTATTGCCCACTCTGCCTACGAGAGGACTAGGAGAGAATTCGAGGAGATGCAAAAAAAAATACATTCCCGACAGGACGGGGACTTCCCGGAGGAACTCGTACGAGAGTTGGAGAGGACGCAGGTAAGCATACCTAGTTGCGTCCTTGATACAGCTCACATTATCCATAGGTGATTTCACACAACCGGAACAGGGTTGTTCTTACTCAGACGAGCCTTGTTGGCTTCTACAGATTTGCTGTAGATCTTCGCTATGACTTTGGACTCCACGTGCCGCTGCTCTTCACCGAGGACGAAGCATGTAGGACCTTATCCGTCGCAAAGGTAAGCAGGCCCACAGAAATCGAAAATTTGAAGGATGGCATTAAATTTATGATAGCTGCAACCTTGTGAGACACGCATGGTCACATCATGGTTCTTCAAATTCCCTAAAGAGATTCGTGACGAGATTTACACTTTCGCTGTCTCTGACGGGAAATGGTGTATTGAGGATGTGGATGTCTTTGATAAATTCAGCCTGACAAGAGCAATTGGCGACCCGAGTGGTTTCTATTTCCCGCTAAGCAAGCATCTTGGAATTCTTAGTGTTAACAAGCAGATGCGCCAGGAAGCTCTGCTTCTCGCATACGGCTTGACAACGTTCCATCTAGATGACATGGACGACCTCCTTAAGCTCCTCATTGCGGTTGGGAAGACGGGCCGGGACAACATCGAAGCAATATACTTCCCTTGGGAGAGCAGATCTGACTTAGAGTGCAAATGGGAGGAAAATCCGCGCCTCGACGATTGCTCCTTAACATTGCCGAGCCTTCACGCCATGGAATGTGTCCAGATGCTGAAGCAGTGCAAAAGGCTTAGGTCCCTGCGACTCTATTTTGAACGAGACTTGATAGAGCAAATTGATCCGGAGGTTTTCAAGACCAATCCAAGCATTGCAGAGCTTCGTTTAATCCAGATTAAAAAGGTGGAAGTTTGGAGTTTAGCCCATGAGTCGTTAGAGCACTGCTCCCTGGTGAGCTGGCTGAGAGAAGGAATAGAATGTTCTAGGACTCTTGGACAGGCGTAACAAAGGGATTGGTTGAAGAAATAGGATTTGCATGGCACCGCTTCCGATATGGACTTCAACATTCTAGTGCATACCCCATCTCTCATAAAAACTCCTACTAGACCCACCAGCTCCGGTTTCTGAAGTGGCAGCAGGTCGCCGTCTCCGGAAGGCCGACCGAGCTTGCTTGTTGGCGACACTCACTATTATAGCCGCATTGAGGTGCGCCCTTGTTTCTTCCAACGACTCTCCCATCACCATTCCCGGGATTTTACAGCTTATCCCCGGTCCCCAGCACCTAAAACTTCCTCATCATACACTCGGATGATCTTCATTCTCAAGCCCCTCCAAGGTACTAGTGCTGAAGAACTCGTCGAAACTTAAGAAGCTAAGCGCGCTTTGGTCGACTGATTGCAAGGCCTGCGAAACGGCAAGGGGGCCTTTGCTGCGCTTACGAGGATCGTTCGCGCAGACCTGGCACCGCTTGAGCAGAAACGCGACGTCCGCCCGCAGAATGCCGTAATATGAAGTGTTTATGTCCTTCCAGGTAGCATCCCATCCGGCATGGCCATTGTTATTATGCACCAATTCTACCACGTCCGCAATAGTGTCCTCGGTGACCACAGCCCGGTATTGCCCGCCATTCTTTGTGATCGCGAGCAATTTCTGTGCTTTGTCGTTCCAAGAGAAAGTCCTTTGGGCGTAATTACGTCGGCTGTACTCTTTCTGCGAGGATGGGCGTCTGTCGGGGTTGGTCAGCCATTCGATCAGGCTGTTCTTTTCGACGTGAGAGACGCGACGTTCGCTGGGATGTTCATATGTGTATTGGAGAAAATCAGATTTGGTGCTTTGACTGAACACAACGGAGTGATGTCGCAAGGCTGCGTCCATCTCAACGTTCTCCGGCATGATCGATCAGGCGGCATGTTAGCGATGGCGTACGCGTGCGGTCGAGACTAGCCTCGACTATAGGCGTACGCGTACGGTCGAGACTAGCCTCGACTATTGGCGTACGCGTGCGATCGAGGCACATAGACATTGACTTTCAAATGACTTTCATTGTCATGAACTGCTACCGACGACGTTAGTTTCAAAAAGACCATAGTGCTTCGATTATTGGATCTCCACATGAGTCTAACAACCGAAAATCCTACTGAGATTGGTGCGGTTTGGCAAGCTGCAGTCGCCCGCTACGAAGCGATAGCAAACATCAAGATACAATCGTTCAGTAATCTGCAGGAAAAGAGTTCCGCGAGCTCTCTCCCTACTCTCTCTCTTCTCTAAATCCAAGGAGTTTCCTAAGAGAGCTAAGTAATATCGCTTGGCTATACTAACTTGTATAGGCGTAAGATACTCGCAAGCCCGTAGCTTAAATCTACAGTGTATATCAAAAGTAGCTTACTAAGCGCTATTATTAAATCTATAAACGCTATTAATTTACACTACAAAAGTTACGTTTTCTACTCTACTTTACTTCGCCTATTGCCTAAGATTCTTTAAATAGTACTCTAGTTACTTCAAATAGTAGTCTAGCTGCTTTATCTACTTTATTATTGTTGTTAATTAAGGTTTCTGCTTAGGTAGCGATGTTAGCGTTTTTTCTACTGCGTAGCGCTTTGCTATAGTTGCTAATAACTATAAAGCCTAACGTAAACAATTACTAAGTAGCTAATATTACTAAGTAGCTAGAAATCTCTTAGCACAACCAACTTATTTTGAAGAATATTAAATTAATTGCTATTAAACAAAGAACTTGCGTACGTTGTGCTAGCTCTAGATTTAAAAGCTTTTTTTGTATTTTTTTAGTAAGTTTGAGCATTTTGTCTTGTATTACTATAGTTTCTACAGCGCCGTAGAGCTAGTTGTGCTCTTTTTTAACTCTTTTTACTACGCGCTTTTTTTAATAGCTAAAGCGCTATAGACGCTTTAGCAGCTATCTACGCTAATTCATTACTATACTCTATTGTACTACCTATTTAAATTCGCTTTTGTTTGCGCAATTTTTGCTTAGTTATCTTTGCTAATTGATTTTTAAGCTTCTTAATATAGTAGTCTTTAAGCGCGTTCTAATGCAGCATTAATTTGGCTTTTTTTACAATCTAAAAGAAGCTACTTTACGCTAAAGTAAGCAATTTAGTAATAGAATCGCGTACTAGCTTTAATTGCGATCTAAATTCAAGCGTATTGCTTAGAGTATTTAACTATTACGGCGTTTTTAGTGCAAAAAGTAGTAGCAAAGTATATAGTTGTACTTTAAAATAATTAAAAACTACTTACGCGTTAATAGAAGCTAGCTCTAAAGCTTTAAAAGCTTTTTTATAGTTTTTTGTTGTAAATACTTCAAAAAACGCGTTTCTAAAAGCTAGCAAAAAGTTTTTTTTGTTAATATAGAAACGCGCTGGCGCGCTAAGTTTCAAACGCGTTAAGAGTACTTTAACTTTAGCAGCGAAAAGCAAACTACATCTAGTAGCTAAAGAATATAAAATAAATAAGCTAGCATGCAAAGCGTAAAAATATTGTTTTTAAAGCAATAGTTTTTAAAATTCTAAAATTAGTAGCTCTTATAGCCGTTTAAAATAAGTAGCTAATACTTTTCTACCTAACGCGCTTTTGTATGCGCGTTAAAATGCTTTAACTATTTAAAACCAAAAGCGTTGTTTGTCTAGCTGTTTTTAAAGACTAAAAGCTTTTAATTGCTAGGTATAAAGTTTTTCTCGTACTATGCTAAAATGTAAACGCGCTTTTTGTAGATAATAAATAGCGAGATCGCGTACCTTGCGGCGCAGATGCTTTGAATAACTATTACCTACTTTCAATTGCTTAGCTAGATAAAATTAAGTTGAGTACGTTTTTAAAAGCTTGTAACAACTTTTGTAAACTTAATAACACTTATCTAAAAGCTAGTTTTGTTAAAGTTGTGTATATTATTATCTTGAATGCTGTACTTAGCTTTAGTATTCTCAACAAGCTTAAACTACGCGCTAATTACTTTAGAATCTTTCTGTTGTATTCTCTGCTAGTTTTTTGCTTAATTGAAAGCTATTTTAAGCTCGCTTAAACGCGTTACAAATCTCTTAGCTTAGTTCTTGCCTACTAGCTCTCTTTCTTGCGTAGCTACTAGTTTATTTTCTATATTTTCTACCTCAAACAGCCGAAAGGCAAATTCTCGCGAATTAAAGTTGAGAATATATTAGATAATCGTTTGCTCTTTAGTTGTAGTAAGCTTTGAGAATATAAGTTGTGTTTAAGCTTAAAATAGAATTTTTCTAGCGCGTTTAGAGAAAGTATAGTGTTTAACGTTAAAAGCACTAGCAGTAGCTTAATAGCTTTAGAATTAGCTAGAATTATAAGCTTTAAAAGCAAGCTAAAGTTTTCTTTCGTGTTAGTGTAATAACGCGCTAGTTAGTTGAAACATATTGCGTTGATAGAGAAAGTAGTAGTCTTGGCAAGTTTTGTTAAGTTTACTAGTTTGTTGAGTTTGCTAGTGCTTTACGTTATAGCTATACAGCTTTATTTTCGCAGTTGCTAATTTTAGTTAAAGTACTTTATTAGCTGTACTAGCTTATTTGGTGCATAAGCATTATAGCCTACGCTAGCGAATAAATAAAAAGTACTTATTAATAAGTATAGGTTAAGTTATAAGTTGCACAAACTTTAGGTTAAAATTAAGTTAGAGTTAACCTAGCGTAAGTAGAAGTTAAGTTAGAGTAGTTAAAGCTTTAGATTAAAAGTTAAGTTAGAGTTACCTAAATAGTTAAGAAACTATAATAAACAAATGTAATAAATATACATAAAAAACTTAATATTAATATAAGTTGTATATATTATGTACAACTTAACTACAACTTTAAGCTTTAACTACTTTAACTTAACTTTAATTTAAGCTACTTAGTAACTAGCGCAAGTTAAAGCTAAAGTTGAGTTGAAGTTTAACGTAAGCTAACTTAACTTTAACTTAACTTTTACTTATTTACTAGCTTATTGTAGCTTATAGTTTACGCTTATTTAGTTTTTTAAAGCGAAGTACAATATTCTAAACGAAAATATATACAACTTTAACGAAACTAGCTTTATAATAAGCGTAATACTATTGTAACTAGTTGTTACAAGCTTAAAGAAACTTAAAAAAAAAAAAAAAGTATAGCTAGGCAATTAGAAATAAGTTACTATAATTCAAAAAGTTTGCGAAGTAAAATAAGCAATTCTACTATTTGTAATCTTTACTAGCAAGATTTTTAAATTCTTTTAGTACAACGACTTACTTTACATCTAAGTTCTTAAAGTTAGCTCTAATAGCTAGACATTAAACAAGCTTGCTATTGCGTAGTTAAAGTACTTTAACAAGTATACAAAGCTGCGTATAGTAGAAAAGTATAAGCTACTAATTGTTAATAGCTATAAAAGCTACTTGTTATACAATTCTTAAAGCTTTTTGTTATTAAAAGTGTTCTCTTACCAAAAGTACTAGTATCGAACTCGAAGATTCTGCCTAAAGAATTGTTCTGTGTTCGAAGAGCTTAATAACAACAAAAAAACAATCTCGATTCTATTTCGAATAGAATAACAAAGTAACAATTTGTTGCTTATAGATTCAATCTATGTATAAAATGTACTTAGAAGAGTTAACTACAAAAAATCCAAACTGTAAAAGAAATTCTACTAATCTATATAGTTTTATAATTCTTTGCTAAAAGCTTTTTACTTAGTTTGCTTAGTGTGCTTAGTGCTAAGCATGCTAATTTTACTAAGCAACTTTTGCTTAGTTTGCTTAGTGCTAAAACTACTAAGCGTGCTAAGCACGTTACGTAATTTTTGCTTACTTAACCTTGCTTTGCGCATTGTTGTACTTTTGTTTTACGCACTAGCAAGCTTTAACAACTTTCTTACGTCTTTGCTTAGTTTACAATACCTAGTATTGTTTTTATTTGTAACATTATTTCTTTCTTTAAGAATATTGTTTTAATAGCTGCTTTGCTATGCTGTGCTAGTTCTTTTTGTGTCTTGCATCAAAAGTGCTTTTTCGTATAAAAATAAGTTAACCTCAATTCTCGTCGTGTCGTAGCTTTCTTTTGTATTCTTTTGAGTTTTTAAGTCTAACTATGCCTAAGGTTGCAAAATCAACTAGTTGCCGTTACAATCGTCTAGCTTGTTTTTGTGCAATAAACTACTTTGTTGCAAAGCCGTGCCGTTGCTACTTGTTAAAAAGCCTAAAATGTTTTTTTTTGCCTAAAGAAACTTGTGTTGATTGTATATCGTTAGGTTTTAAGTGTTTTTTTTTCTGTCTAAAGAAGAGTTTGCTGCTGTTGCTAAGAAGCAACGGGTTTTGCGTTAAAAGCTTCGCGCTGTAAAGCGTTGCAAGCTTAATTTCTAAAATCAACTTAATGCTGCTACTAATAAAGAGAAAAAGTTGTTCGCTTAAAAACTTGCATTAATTGAAGAAATAAAAAATCTTAAGAGAGCGCAATTAAGCGCGTTTTTTGATTCTAAAAGTATAGTTTCTACCGATAGTTCTGTACCGCTGCTATTCGAACTGCTTTTAGCTAACCTAAGCTAGTTACAAACTAACTCGTTTCTTCTCGCTTTTTTTTCTTTTAATTTTTTTGCTTTTTTAGAGAACTTGGATTCTTTGCCTCTAGATTTTGCTAGTGATATTTTCGTACTAGTTTCTTGCAGTTCGTAAGATTTCGTATTAGTTTTTATGTATTCTAGCTCTTTAGCTATTCTTGCTATTTAACTAAGTATTTCTACTAACGTCTAAACTTCTATAAGTCTTTGACTTCTTCGACTTTGTACTCTTTGTTTTTGAGTTTAATATTAGTTGCTACTTCGGCGTCTAGTAGTGCTAGTTTAAAAAGTAATTTGTAAAAAACTAAATGTATGCGCATGCTTGTAGGTAGCTGTAGTTTAAATAATACAAGTTCTTTAACCTTTAGAATTTTAAATAGTTTTATTTAGAAGTTGTCTAACTTGTTGCATAGTCGTTTAGTTTTTAGGTTTTTTTATAAGAAAAAAACTCTATTTCTCTCTTTAAGAGTTAGTTTTTTAAGCTTTTTTTTATTTGCTAACTTAGCTGTCGTAAAGTTCTTTTAAGCAATTCGTTAGCTTAATTCGTCGTGTAATTTTTGCATTTTAGAAGCCTTGTCGTTTGCTGCTAGCAAAATGCTTTCAATATCTTTTAGATTCTAATAAGCTACTAGCTTATATTTATAATTTGCGTAGTAAAGCGAGTATTTTATAGTTGTAAACTTTGTACTATTGTAAGCTAATTGTGCTATTAGCAGAAGTTTAACTTAGTTGTTTTGCAGCTTGTTAGTGTACATTTGTAAATACTGTTCTAGTGTTTAGTTCGTTTGTTTTGTCTAGCCGTTTGTTTGCGGGTGAAAGCTAGTTAATAGTTTCTTTGCAACTTCTAACTAGGCTAGAAACGTATTCTAAAACTTTAATATAAACAGCTTGTTTCTATTAGTAATAAACTGTTCTAGCAATTTGTAATTAGCAACGAGTGCTTTTGTAACCTCGTAAGCTATTTTTTCTGCCGTAATTGATTTTTCTGTTAGTACAAAATGTAATTCTTTAGTTAATTAATCTACGATTACTAAGATCGAGTTGCATAGCCGTGCTAATCTAGGTTTTAACAATTTTAAAAGCTTTACTATAAAGTCTATTGTAACGCTAATCTATAAGCGTGCGAGTAGTTCTAGTAGTTAAAGTAATTTGTAGAGCTTGTATCTCTTAGGTTTGTTTTTTAAACAATTCAAATAGTTGCCTACTACTTTCTAAACTGTGTTTTGTACTTAGAGCATTAAGTACTTGTTCAAAATTTGTTAAACTATTTTGTTAATCTCTAGGTGTTTATATGCTCGTAAAGCATGTAATTTCTAAATAAGCTATATAGCTTAGGTATTGTTTGTTACTATCTATTTTTGCTAGTTGTTTTTACTTTATTTTTAGTGCATTTTTTCTTTGATGCTTGTAACTTTAGCTATTTTAGCTAATTGCAGTTAGTTGTATTCGAAAGTTCTATTTAAGTTCCGTTGTAATACTAAGTCGTGCGTAACTAGTTTGTTAGTTTTTATAAAATCTAATTTTCGACTAAGCGCGTTTGCAGCTCTATTGTTAGTTTCTTTGCAATAGTAAATCTTGATGTTGTAATCTGCTATAAATTCAGCCTATTTAACTTGTTGTCTATTTAATTTCTTAGTTGTAGTAAAGCTAGTAAGGTTTTGATAATCTAAGTACACTTGTACTTAATGCCTTGCCTCTTTTAGCTATGCTTTCTATTGTTCAAAAGCGTTTATTATTGCTAATAGCTCTTTATTGTAAACGTTGTAGTTAAGTTCTACTTCTAAAAACTTTCTAGAATAGTAGAACACTAGTTTCTATTTTTTGTCGTTGCATTGCTGTAAGAGTATTGCTTCTAATGCATAGTCTAAAGCATTAGTTTTTACTTAAGTTTTTTTTTTAAGTTGTGCATCTGTAGCATTAGTGCTGTAGTAAACTTCTTTTTAAGTTCTTAAAACGCCTGTTCCTATGCTTTTGTTTATTTAAACTTTTTATTTTTTTTAGTAACTTCTAAAAGCAGTGTCGTAGTCTTAGAGTAATTTTTAATAAACTTTTAATAAAAGTTAGCAAATTCTAAGAAAAACTGCATGTTTTTTACTGTTTTAAGAGTTAGCTATTTTTATACAGTTTAAATTTTCTTCGGGTCTATAGACACACTTTCTCTTAAAATAATAAATTCTAGATAGCTAGTTTTTGTAACGTGAAATTTACATTTCTTTAAGTAAAGTAGTAGTTAGTACTGCTTTATCTTTTGTAGCACTTTTTTAACATGTTTCTAATATTCTTTAAGCGTTTCTTTAGAGTATATTAATACGTTGTCTAAGTATGCTATAACAAAAATGTCTAAGTATTTGTATAGTGCTTTGTTAATTAGGGCCTAAAACATAGCTAAAGCATTAGTTAGTTTAAATAGCATAACCTAGTACTTATAGAGTTTATATTAAGTTTTAAAAGCTGTTAACTATTCGTGCTCTTTTGCAATTTTAATGCGATAGTATTCGTTTCGTACGTTAAGTTTCGTAATTTATTTTACTTTTTAAAGTTAATTTATAAGCTTTTAAATAAGCGGTAGTAAGTATTAGTTTTTTCGTGTAACGTTGTTGAGCTGTTGGTAGTCTACGCATAGTTTTAATTTTCTATTTTTCTTTAGTACAAACAATATTAGCGAAGCTATTAAGCTTTCGCTTAGTTGTATATATTCTCGTTAGATATTTTTTTAAATGTATTTTTTTAATTCTTTCTGCTAGTTGTAAGTTAGAGAATACATTAGTTTTAGTTGCAGTTTTGTTCCTTTCTTAAGGATAATCTTGTGATTTTATTTTTAGTAGTTTGCTAAGTTGTGCTTTTTGTTTTTTTTTAAAAAGCTTTTAAACTCTATTTAGTATTTAGTAAGAAAGTTTCTAAACTTTTTTTCTTGTTTTTTTAAAAAGTTGGATTGCGGTTTGCTCGTTTTTAGAAGCGCAACTCGTCGTATCTATATAACTTTTATATGCTAAAAGTTTTTCTTACAAATTCTCGCAATCTTGTAAAATAAAATTAGACTAATTTTTTTGTTCTTAAGTAAGCTTTGAATTGTTGAACTATTTTGTAGTACTACAGCAACTTTCTTTTTAAGCCTTTAGCTGCGTATTGTTTCGTTTTTTTAATTAATGTTAAAGTTGTGTTTTCGTAGCTAGTTGTACCTAATATACATGTTAAAACTTTTAAAGTTTATAATATTAATACACTGTTAGTGTCTAATGCTCGCAACTTTTAACTCAACTTTTTAAGTTTCTAAGTTGATTAAACTGTTTCTATATTCTAGTAGTTGTCCGTTAGCTAACACTATTCGTATTAGTTTATTTTTAACTTAGTAAAGTATTCTGTTTTTTTTTACTTATTCTAAAGAGACTAATGTCTAGGCAGCTTTGCTATTAAGTAGTGCAATAAGCTTTTAGCCTGCAACTTTCGCTTTTACTTCTATGTAATTTCGTTCTAGTTGCGTTTTTTTGTACGCTTTGTACGGTTGTGCTAAAAGCACTTATACTATTCTAACCGTAGGTTTAGTAGCCCGCTAGTTTTTTGCTAAAAAAGCTTTTAAAGTTTGTTTTTTTAAGATGTTTTATTGTTCGTAGTAGTTACATTTGCTAGCGAAGCATTTCTAAAGCTTTAAAAACTTGTCGTAGTTTTAGTTTTTAAAATTTTATTTCGTTGCATTTTTCTATAGCTTATAGATAGTGCATTTTGTAGTGTAAAAAAGCTATCGTGCTGCTTAGCACGTATTGTAGTTTTTTATACATAATTCGTTGTTGCATTCTAAGTAGTTTCTGTTTTTTAAACTTATAAGCTACTATTCTGTAATATGCTTGCAAAACTAGTGTATTTAACATTTCTTGTTGTAACACTGCGCTTATTTGCGGCTACTGCTGTAGTTTTTAAACTAATTGTTGTAGTTGTGTACGTAGCATTCTGTTACTATACATTCGCTATCTTTAAGCAAAATGTGTAATAGTAATCTTAGCTATTGCTAAGCGAAAATTCTATTGTCTACGTAGTATACACAGTTTTTTTCGTTGCACTAGTGCTAAAGTAGGTTTTTGTAATTATCTTAATTCGCGAACTATATTTTTTTTTGTTAGCTTTTGTTGTGCTATTGCTGCGTTTGCAACTTTTTATTTTTATAGTTCTTTAATTTAAAGCGTATAAAACCTGTTTTTGCAATACTAAGCAATGTAAGTTTTTTAGTTGCACATCTAGCATTTGTAGTTCTATAGCTGTTCGTTAATCTCTTAGACTTGTAAAGTTAATAGTTCTTTGTTGTTTTAGTTTGTTAGCTTCGTAACGTCTTTGAAACTTTCTATTCAAATCTAATTGTTCTTTAATTCTTTGAGGTTTTTTGAGTATAGTGTAGCTACTTGCTGTAGTTAAACTATAGCAATAGTAGCAGCTTGCGCGCTTGCTACTTTCTATAGTGCTTTTAAGCAGTTTTTGCAAAAGTATTTGTTTTTGCTGCATTAAAGACATACTTTATTGTCGTAACGTTTCTAGCGTTCTTCTTTTAACAATCTATTTTTAAAGTTTTGTTTTGTTAAAGTAGCGTTTTTTTTGTTAAACTGCTTTTGTAGTAGTTTATTGTTCTAAACTCGTTCAACGCTGTCGATGTCTATTGAATTATAGTAATAAGTTTTTTTAATCGTAGCTACTAGGCGTATGTATAGTTTGATAGTAAACTTGCGTTTTTACTATTGTTGCTATAGTTAGTTATTAATTTGTACTATAGTTTTAATTAACTTTTTAAGTTCCTTAGGTCTTTTGTCTTAACTAATTTTATTTTTTACATATTTTTTTAGTTCTGCGTAGTAGAACTTGCATAAGTTTTGTTTTTCTACGTTGTCTACTTTAGCTTAAATTCTTTTAAACTTAATTGTATATTTACTTGCAAATTTCTTTTGTTGTAGTAGTTTAAGTTTGTTTATTGCTTATTGTGTTTCGTCTACTTTCTCGTAAATTGTATAAAGCTTTTTTTTAAACAATTTCTAGTTTTTAAAAATGCGTTGCGTGTTTTGCTTTATTTTTTGCTTACTATTGCTTTTAACATAGTTGTTTGCGTGTAGCTAAAACTACTTTGCTACGTCGTCTTTTATGTGCATTCTAGTTGCAAAGATTTTATTTTGTTTTGTAAAAAAGCTCGTTGCATAGTAACAGCAGTAGAAGTTGATATTTGTAAAAAATAATCGTAGTGTTTTCTTTCTTTTGCTATATTTCTCTAGAAATAGTGCTTTCGCGGCACTACTAGTTCTTTAACTCTTTAAAATTGCTACTATTTTTAACAGTTCGCTAATTTGCTTGCTTATTTGTTTTATCTAGTTAGCTTGCTTTGCTAGTACTATTGCTGCGGTGCGTGCTAGTGCTTCGGCGCTGCTACTACTTAAGCTTGCTAAAGTTGTTATATTGTTTTAGTTCTAAACTTAAAGTAGTTAACGTGTTATTAGAAGTGTTCTTTTACTAAAGGTACTAGTATCGAACTTAAAGATTTCGCCTAAAGAATTGTTCTATGTTCAAAAAGCTTGATAACAACAAAAAAACAATCTCAATTCTATTTTAAATAGAATAACAAAGTAACAATCTGTTGTCTATAGATTTAATCTATGTATAAAATGTACTTAGAAGAGTTAACTACAAAGAATCTAAACTATAAAAGAAATTTTGCTAATTTATATAGTTTTATAATTCTTTGCTAAAAGCTTTCTACTTAGTTTGCTTAGTATGCTTAGTGCTAAGCATACTAATCTTACTAAGCAACTTTTGCTTAGTTTGCTTAGTGCTAAAACTACTAAGCGTGCTAAGCACGTTACGTAATTCTTGCTTACTTAACTTTGCTTTGCGTATCGTTGTACTTTCGTTTTGCGCACTAGCAAGCTCTAACAACTTTTCTACGTCGTTGCTTAGTTTACGATACCTAGTATCGTCTCTATTTGTAACACTTTTGCAAAAAAATAAATATTATTACTTTTTATAACTATGCTTGCTTACTTATTGCACTTACTACAGCTACTTAATATAAGCTGCTTTGCGCTTTTAAAGCAAGTATACGAAAATAAAATCTTAGCTTTAGCACGTAACCGTACGAACTACATTAACAAAAAAGCTTTTCTTTTAGCTCTACGAATTACTTTAACTACTAGAACTACTCGCACGCTTATAAATTAGCGTTACAATAGATTTTATAGTAAAGCTTTTAAAATTGTTAAAACTTAAATTAGCACGGCTATGCAACTTAATCTTAGTAATTGTAAATTAATTAACTAAAGAATTACATTTTGTACCAACAGAAAAGTTAATTATAGTAGAAAAAATAGCTTACAAAGTTACAAAAACACTCGTTGCTAATTACAAATTGCTAAAACAGTTTATTACTAATAAAAACATGCTGTTTACATTAAAGTTTTAGAATACGTTTCTAGCCTAGTTAGAAGTTGCAAAGAAGCTATTAACTAGCTTTTACTTACAAACAAACAGCTAGACAGAACAAATAAACTAAACGCTAAAATAGTACCTACGAATGTACGCTAACAAGCTGCAAAACAACTAAGTTAAACTTTTGCTAACAGCATAATTAGTTTACAATAGTACAAGATTTACAATAATAAAACACTTACTATACTACGCAAATTATAGATATAAGCTAGTAGTTTATTAAAATCTAAAAAATATTAAAAGCATTTTGCTAGCAGCAAACAACAAGGCTTTTAGAATGCAAAAATTATATAATAAATTAAGCTAACGA
The DNA here is from genome assembly GCA_011032825.1 of Massariosphaeria phaeospora. Taxonomy (NCBI): domain Eukaryota; kingdom Fungi; phylum Ascomycota; class Dothideomycetes; order Pleosporales; genus Massariosphaeria; species Massariosphaeria phaeospora. The sequence continues at coordinate 229,684 of JAADJZ010000001.1, read as the reverse complement.
ATTGCTTAAAGAAACTTTACGACAGCTAAGTTAGCAAATAAAAAAAAGCTTAAAAAACAAACTTTTAAAAAAAGAAATAAAGTTTTTCTCTTACGAAAAAATCTAAAAACTAAACAACTATGCAACAAATTAAACAACTTTTAAATAAAACTATTTAAAATTCTAAAAGTTAAAAAACTTGTATTATTTAAACTACAGCTACTTACAAGTATGCGCATACATTTAGTTTTTTACAAATTACTTTTCAAACTAGCATTACTAAACGCTAAAGTAGCAACTAATATCAAACTCAAAAACGAAAAGTACAAAGTTAAAGAAGTTAAGAACCTACAAAAGTTCAAACGTTAGTAGAAATACTTAATTAAATAGCAAGAATAGCTAGAAAGCTAGAATACATAGAAACTAATACGAAATTTTACGAACTACAAAGAACTAGTGCGAATATATTACTAGCGAAATCTAGAAGCAAAAAATCCGTGTTCTCTAGAAAAGCAAAAAAGTTAAAAGAAAAAGCAAGAAAAAGCGAGTTAGTTTGTAACTAGCCTAAGTTAGTTGAAAACAGTTTAAATAGTAGTAGTACAGGACTATTAGTAAAAGCTGTACTTTTAAAATTAACAATAGCGCTAAACTACGCTGCTTTTAGTTTTTCTAATTCTTTAATAGCAACCTACTTATTAGCAAAACGCTAATTTTTTTTTTTTTTACTAATAGAAAGCTCTACTCGAAGAGTAGCAGCACAAAACTTAGCCGTAAATACTAACTAAGTAGCTTGGATTCGCGCAAACAGCACTTGTTGTTTAGCTAGCAAAAGCTAATATTGCAAGTTGCAACGCTTTTGTTAAAAAGCTGCTTACTTTTTTTTTGTTAAAGCGAAACTGTAGAGCGCACTAAACTAAAAGCATTTAGCATACTTATCTAACAAGAGATTAACTAAGCACTTTAAATTTTCTTTAGAACAACAGCTGCAAGAAGTAGGTATTTTTAAACTAGTTTTACAAATTCAAGCAACTTAATCGTAACAACAGCAAGTTAACTTGAAATATAAATTTACAAAAAGCGAAAACTTAAGCATAGTTAAACTTAAGAACTTAAAAGAATACAAAAGAAAGCTACGACACGATAAAAATCAAAGTTAACTTACTTTTATACGAAACAGTACTTTTGATACAAAATACAAAACAAACTAGCATAGCATAGCAAAACAACGATTAAAACGATATTCTTAAAAAGAAAAATAATATTACAAACAAAAATAATACTAGGTATTGTAAACTAAGCAACGACGTAGAAAAGTTATTAAAGCTTGCAAATTTGCAAAGCAAAAGTAAAGCAATGCGCAAAGCAAAATTAAATTAGTAGTTACGTAATAGTAATTAGTACAATTAGAGCTTTAGCGAACTAAGCATACTAAGCAAACTAAGCAAAACGCTTTTAGCAAAAAATTATAGAACTATATAAATTAGTAGAATTTTTTTTACAATTTTAACTTTTTGTAGTTAACTTTTCTAAGTACATTTTATACATAGATTAAATTTATAAGCAACAAATTGTTACTTTGTTGTTCTATTCAAAATAGAATTAAAATTGTTTTTTTACGTTGTTATTAAGCTTTTCGAACATAAAACAATTTCTTAAGTAGAATCTTCGAGTTCGATAACAAGCACTTTTGGTAAAAGACTACTTTTGATAACACTGCGATAACTTAGTTGCGAAGTAAGCTATTTTTTTCGTACCAAGCAAAAAAGTAGTTCTTGCTCTAAAAAATAATAAAAAGTAAAATAGCTTACTTTATTGCGTTAACGCTTTGTACTACTGTTGTTTACTTTCTGTTACTTTGCTACACTATTTTCAACTATTTTCAACGCTTTAAGCTAGTAATTACTATACTCGTTAAAATCTAGCCTATTATAAAGCTTGTTTTATTAAAGTTGTAAGTATTTTTGTTTACTACGCTGTACTTAGCTTTTATATTTGCTACAAGCTTAAACTAGTTAGCTACAAGCTTAAAATTTTTACAAAGAGCTTTTTTATAGTTGTACTTTTAATTAAACTTAATATAAAGCTTAAAGTAACGCTTAACGAACAACGTAATCTAGTTTTTTTAAACTAGTAGCTAGTTTCGCGCTGCGAGTAGTAGGTTAGCTTTATTCTTTAACTTAGCAAACCTAAGTAAAAAGCTTCGTGCGTTAAAGTTAATACTATACTTTTTAATTACTATGTTCTCTATTAAACGAAGCTTTATTAAGTTAAATGTGCAATCGCGTCGTAGAAGTTTTTTAGCAAGCTAATTGCTTAGTGTTTTTTTAAAAAACATTGTAGATTAATGTAGCGCGTTGCTAAAAAAGTGTTACGTTGCGTTAAATAGCTTAAATTGCAAATTGTATTTAGTTTTCGTTTAAAGCGCGTAGCGCGTTGTGTAGTTAAGCTATTGCGTAGTAGAAAAAAAAATTAAGTATTAGTAAAAAGCTTAGCGTAGGTAAGCAACTCGCTTAGATAAGCAACTCGCTAAAGATCTACGTTAGTAGCTATTAATTAAAAAAAAACAACTACGTAAAGCTATTTAGTTTTATACTAAGAATTTAATGCTAGGAAATTTTGTTAAGTTTACTAGTGTGTTGTGTTCGCTAGTGCTTTACGTTAGAAGTTTTACTAACAAAAATATAATATAAAATATATTCTAAATAGTATACTTTCCAAAATTTTATTATTGTTAAATTTGAAAAACTAAAATTTTAGTACTTTTATACTTTTCTTTTAAAGCTTTATTATTATTAAAAACTAGAATTTTAAAGTTATAGAAATAGTATTTCTTTATAGCTTTAGTTAAAAAAGTTTTTAAAAAAATAAAGTAACGTAATCTACTACTAAGTAGAACACTTTACTAAGTAAAACAAAAAGCTTTAGCATAACCAACTTATGTTACGCATTTTTAATTTTATTGCTATTAAACAAGAAGCCTACGTACGTCGTGCTAGCATTTAATTTAAAAAATGCTTTTGTATTTTTTTTGCACGTTTGCGCATTGTGTCTAGTTTTATTGCAGTTTCTACAGCGCCGTAGAGCTAGTTAAGCTCGTTTTTAATTACTACTACTACGAGTTTTCTTTAATTGCTAAAGCTTTGCAAACGCTTTGGTAGCTACTTGCGTTGCAGCACTTTTATACTCTATAGTACTACCTTGCTAAATCTGCTTTCTTTTGCGCGATTTTCGCTTAGTTATCTTTGCTAGTTGCTTTTTAAGCTTTTTGTTGCAAGCAGCAAGAAGCGCGTTTTGGTGCAGCATTAGCTTACTACTTTTTATAAGCTAAAAGAAGCTTGCCTAAGCTATAACAAGTAATTAAGTAAAAAACTTGCGTACAAGCTTTGACTAAAATCTAAACTCGTGTGTATTACTTAGTGTTTTTAACTGCTACAGCGTTTCTAGTGCAAAAAGTAGTAGCAAAGTACACAGCTATACTTTAAAACAATTAAAAGCTACTTACGCGTTAATAGAAACTAGCTCTAAAACCTCAAAAGCTTTCTTGCAGTTCTTTGTTGTAAACACTTTAAAAAACGCGTTTCTAAAGGCTAGCAAGAAGCTTTTTTTGTTAATATAAAAAACGCGCTAGCGTGCTAAGTTTCTAACACGCTAAAAGTACTTGCGCTTTAATAGCAAAAAGTAGACTACGTTAAGTAGCTAGAGAATATGCAACAAGTAAAGAAACATGCAAAAAGTTAAAATCTTGTGTTCAAAGTAGTAGTTTTTAAAATTCTAGTTGAAGTAGCTTTTATAGCTATTTAGAATAAGTAGCTAGTATACTTCTACCTAGCGCGTTTTTGTATGCGCGTTAAAGTGCTTTAACTACTTTAAACCTAAAGCGTTGTTTGTCTAGCTATTCTTAAAAACTAAGAGCTTTTAATTGCGCAGTATTAAAGCTTTCTCGTACTACGCTAAAATGTAAACGCGTTTTTTGTAGATAATAAAAAGCGAGATTGCGTACTCTACGGCGCAAATGCTCTAGATAACTATTACTTACTTTCAATTGCCTAGCTAAATAAAATTAAGTTAAGTACGTTTTTAAAAGCTTGTAACAACTTTTATAGAGCTAATTACGCTTATTTAAAAGCTAGTTTTGTTAAAGTTGTACACGTTATCGTTGTAGATGCTGTACTTAGCTTTAGTATTCTCTACTAGCTTAAACTACGCGCTAATTATTTCTAGATTCTCTTAGAGTATTCTCTGCCTATTCTTAGCTCAATTGAAAGCTATTTTAAGCTTAGATAAACGCGTTACGAAGCGCGTAAGCTAGTGCTTGCTAACTAGCTTACTACTACGTATAGCTAGTAGTTTATTAGCTATATCTACTACCTCGCACAGCTAGAGCGCAAATTCTCGCGAATCAAAGTTGAGAATATATTAAACAATTGTTTACTTTTTAGTTGCAGTGAGCTTATGTTAAGCGTAGCGAGTTTTAAAGCAATGCGTAACTTTTTTGCGTTAGCAAAAAAGTATTGTAAAAAGTACCTCAAATGCTTTAGCAGCGCGTTAAAAGCTTTAGAATTGTTAGCTATTATAAGTAAAAAAAGTAAGCTAAATTCTGCTTTTTTAGTTAGATAATTGCGCGTTTTGTTGTTGAAACATATTGCGTTGATAAGAGAGTAGAGGTTTTTAGCAGAAACTATTCTACTTAGTAGAGTGTTTTACTTAGTAGTAGATTACGTTAGTTAAAAAGTTATATAGCTTTAAAATACTTAATTTTCTTTGATTTTTCTAGCAAAAAGCTGTGTATTAGGTAAATTCGTATATTAAATGCATGTACACAGTATGTTACAGTTCTACGCTAGCTAAAGTTGTAATTATTTCAATCGAAAGTACTAACTAAAGTAGTAACTTTCTATGAACGAAGCAGCTCTAGTAGCTTTATAGCTAATTACAGCTTTTTAAACTCTTTATTAAACTCGTAAGTTTAAATAAAAGTAGTTTGTTAGTTGCAATAGTAGTATTAGCGTAGTAGTAGCTTATGTAAAACAATTTTTGCTTTTGTTACAAAAAGTATATAGACAAGCTCTTTGCGAATTAAGCAAGTAGCTACTTAAATAAATGTATTTTTTGTAGTTATTAGCATAGTTGCGAGAGTTTAGAAAACGTTTAATTATATCGTAAAAAAGTAGTATCGCAAAAACTACGAAGCGCGCAAGCTCGCTAGTGCTACGAAGTTAAAGTACTAATAGTTTATTTCGTTACAAAAGTTGTTTTGCTATAGTACTCGTGCGCGCAATAAGCTAGTACAACTAATAAGCTACTTTAACTAAAATTAGCACTCGCAAAAACAAAGCTATAAAGTTATATATTAGTTTAACTATTATAAAATATTCTAGTGTAGTACTATATAAAAGCTTGCGTATCTTTTGCACTATTTAAATTTTTATAGTACTTTAATTTAGCAGCTTTGAGTAGTAGTTTTGAGTAAACGCTATAGTAGTAGAAATATACCATTAACACTACTTGTAGTACCTATAATACAACGTTTTTTTATAAATTTTGCTATAGCGCTAGATAAAGCTACTTGCTTATTTTTTTTTAAGTGTATTGCGAGATTTTTGTAAATTTGCAGTATTGCGTTGCTGCTTTTTAAGCGCGCGCGTAGTAGCTAGCTTTGTAGCTTTTGCTTTTTGCTTTTTATTACGCTGCTTTTTTGTAATTTGTTGCAGCGCTTTTGCTTTTTTTACTATTTTTATTTTATATAGTGTAGCAGCAGCTTTAAGCTCTTTTACTTAAGTTTTTTAAAGTTTTTGCTACTTTTTTTTTGCTATTTAACTATTTTGCGTACTTAAGCTTTTTAGATTTTGCAAGAACTTTATAGTATAGCGCTGCTATAGTACTTCTCGCGCTGCTGCAAGTTAAAAACTTTACTTTTTTTTTTATACTTTCGTTTCGTAGTAAGTACTACGCGAAAGCTATTGTTTTTGTAGTAAAGTAGCTTGTTTTAAACTTGTAAAAAGTGTAATATACTAGCAAAGCGTTTAGCTTTACTTTTTATTTTATTTGCAACTGCAGTGTCTAGAATTTTTTGTATATTATTTTAACTATTTTTATTACTAAGCTTTTGTAGTTTTGTATTTTTGTTTTAATCTAAAGTAGTAGTGTTAAAGCGTTTGAGTATAACTTTTGCATTTATTAGCTATACGCTCGTAGCTTTAAAACTTTTTTATATAGTTTTTTTTCTTCTTGTAGTACCCTACGCTAGCTAAAATATTTAAAAAAAGTTGCTTTTTTTAATGCTAACAAGCTTTTGCGATTAGTGTAAGTAGTAGTTAAGTTCTTGCAAGTAGTAGTTTAAAAAAGAAAAAAATAATACTATATTAAGTAGCTGTAAAGTGAAAGTTAAATAAAAAAAAAAGTAGCTAGTAAAATTTTATTAGCATTGCAAAAGTTTATAAACTTGCGCGTAAAGTAGCTACTATAGTTGTTAACAAGACAAAAGCGCTATTGCTAGCGCGCTTTTTGCTTTGTGTAGCGCTTAAACAGCTGCTTAAGCGAAGCTAATTTAATAACGTAGATTTCTAGCAAGTTGCTTACCTAAGCAAGTTGCTTACTTAAGCAAGTTGCTTACTTAAGCAAGTTACTTATCTAAGCAAGTTGCTTACTTGCGCTAAGCTTTTTACTAATACTTGCTTTTTTTTTACTACGCAATAGCTTAACTATACAATGCGCTACGTACTTTAAACAAAAGCTAAATATAGCTTGCAATATAAACTATCTAACGCAATGCAATACTTTTTTAGCAACGCGCCGCATTAATCTACAACGTTTTTTAAAAAACATTAAGCAATTAGCTTGCTAAAAAACTTCTACAACGCAATTGCATACTTAACTTAATAAAGCTTTGTTTAACAAAAAATACAGTAATTAAAAAGTATGCTATTAACTTTAACGCGCGAAGCTTTTTACTTAAGCTTGCTAAGTTAGAACATAAAGCTAACCTACTACTCGCAGCGCAAAGCTAGCTACTAGTTAAAAAAAACTAGGTTACGCTGTTCGTTAGGCGTTACTCTAAGCTTTAAATTAAGTTTAATTAAAAGTACAACTATAAAAAAGCTTTTTGTAAAAATTTTAAGTTTGTAGCTAACTAGTTTAAGCTTGTAGCAAATATAAAAGCTAAATACAGCGTAGTAAACAAAAATACTTACAACTTTAATAAAACAAGTTTTATAATAGGCTAGATTTTAACGAGTATAGTAATTACTAGCTTAAAGTGTTAAAGATAGTTAAAAATAGTGTAGCAAAGTAATAGAAAGTAAACAATAGTAATGTACTTTATAAGTTCGCCGAACACCTGTTTTTACTAAAGAAAATCAATAATCTAAGGTTTAATAACTCTAGATCTACTTTATAGAATTCTCTAAAAATTTCACTACTAAGCTGCATCTATATAAACTTTAAAATCCTAAGGTTACTAAGCTCTAGCCTTAGTATTTAAAAAGCTATTAAAGAAAGCTTAAATTACAAGAATTATTTTAGCGTATTTTTTGTATCTCTAGAATTAGACTAGGTAGAGCTTAGTAATATTAGAATTGAAAAGTTAATGTATACAGAAATAACATATTAAATTATTAGAAAATTCTATAAAGTAGATCTAAAGTTATTAAGCCTTAGATTATTGATTTTCTTTAGTAAAAACAAGTGTTCGGCGAACTTATGTGTTCGGCGAACCTATGTGTTCAACGAACCTATAAAGTACGTTAGTATTTAAATAAGTTAATATTTTGCGTAAAGCTATATAGTACTAGTATAAATCGTATACAAAATTTTTTCTAGTATTAAAATCTTGTAAAAAGCTTACTACTTAGTTATAGCGCTGCTAGCGTTTTTTACATTAAGCAACTTTTTAAGCATACTTTCTACTTGCTTATTAATATATTTTTGTTTTACACTATTCTAGCTTTTTACTCTAAACTTTTTTGTAGTTTTTACATTCTATTAAAAGTATTAGCGTACGTATTGCTTTATAAAACTCTAAGCGTTTTCAATAAGCGCAAAGTTAAGTAACAATAAGTAGTTAAAGTAAAATTGTAGGCTATTGTTACGCTTTTAGTTTTTGACAATATTACTATAGCTAGAGCTATAGCCAAAGTTTGTATTCTTTTCTAATACAAAGTTTTCTTAGTAGTTTATCTATAGCTTTACTACTAGTTCGAGTATCTAGTTAATATAGTTCTTTTAGGTTATTTTGTCGTTAGTATTGCCTTTAATTTTATAGAAAATTAATAGTAATTTGAATCTATACTTTACTACTGCTTAATAGTAAAGTTTTTTTTTGTTTACATTTGTAGAATTAGCGCTGTATTAAATACAGTTGTTGCAATAGCGCTAACTAGGTTTTTAGATAATTTAAAGCTGCTTTTGAAAACTAAAGCTTATATGCACTTCGTTAGAGAATTGTACATAGTACTAGTTTTTCTTGTGTAAATAGCGCTTGTATATAACTTTAGCGTACTTTCTACGCTTTTTTGTAGTAGCTTTATTAACTTAGCCTTTTTTACAAGCTAAATACTTATAATAATTAAAAGTTCTTATAGCTTTTCTTATAGTATTTTTACTAACGTTAAGTTCTAATTTGTACAAAAGAGTTTTCTAGCTTATTAAGCGTAATTTAACGTTGAAATTCTCTACTATACGCTTAAGCTTTTGAAGCTTAATAAAGCTAATAAAAAAAAGCTTTCTACGAGTTTTATTCTAATTCGTATTAAGTTCTAAATACCTTCGAGCTTTGCTTTGCTTTAATATTTTCTATTTCTATGTTTTTTCTATACTGTATTTACGAAATATTAACTTTTTATAGCTTTTAATACTGCGGTTGTTAAGAGCTTTACAAGCTACTAGAACAGCTACTTTTGTAAGCGTATCGTAATAGGTATAGTAAAAAACAGCTTTATTAGCTTGCGCAATTAATTGAGAACGAGTACTTAAGCTTAAAGTTTTTTCGAAAAATCTCGCAAAATTGCTTGCGCGTAGCGCAAGCCTATTTCTCTAATGCAAATAATTTTCTTAATGCAATTCAAAAACTACTACATAAATCAATTCTCGCTACAACGCTATACTACTAATTTTTAAATTAGTAAAATTGTTTTAACTATGCTTTGCAATCTATTGCAAGCTAAAACATACGCTGCTAAAGTTGTTTCGCTTAAAAGCTACGCGTTGCGCTTTCGCAAGTACGCTAGCGAATAGGTAGAAAGTACTTATTATTAAGTATAAGTTAAGTTAGAGTTGCACAAATCTAGAGTTAAAATTAAGTTAGAGTAATTAAAGCGTAGGTTAAAGTTAAGTTATAAGTACTACTTTTAAGTTAATAAACTTGTTATAACTAGCTGTTATAATTATAAAAAAAAAGTATATTAAAATATAAAATTGTAGAAGTCTATGCTAACTCAACTTATACCTACGCTAAAACGTTTTAGCGTAGGTATAAGTTAAGTTAGCACTAGAGTTTTACGTAAGCTAACTTAACTTTAACTTAACTTATACTTATTTACTACTCTATTCGCAAGTATACTAAGCTAAATATTAAATTTTACGCTACAGCGCACAACTTACTGTATTATTACTTCTACTACGCTTACTTAAACTTTCTAACGCAATCTAATTGTTGTACGCAAGAAAATTAGCAATTGTTAAAAAAGCTAGAGTAGTAAATAAGTATAAGTTGATTTAAAGTTGAGTTAGCTTACGTAAAACTCTAGTGCTAACTTAACTTATACCTACGCTAGAACGTTTTAGCGTAAATATAAGTTGAGTTAGCATAGACCTCTACAATTCTATATTTTAATATATTTTTTTTTTATAATTATAACAGCTAGTTTTAACAAGTTTATTAACCTAAAAGTAGTACCTATAACTCAACTTTAACCTACGCTTTAATTACTTTAACTTAATTTTAACTCTAGGTTTGTACGACTCTAACTCAACTTATACCTAACAATAAGTACTTTCTACTTATTCGCTAGCGTAAAAAAAGCAAGATCTTGCGCTTGTGCGCTATCTCAACGCAATTACGCTAGCAAATAAGTAAAAAGTATTTATTATTGAGTATAAGTTGAGTTAGAGTCGCACATACGCTAGCGAATAAGTAGAAAGTACTTATCGTTAGGTATAAGTTAAGTTAGAGTCGCATAAACTTAAAGTTAAAGTTAAGTTAGAGTAATTAAATCGTAGGTTAAAGTTAGGTTATAAGTACTACTTTTAGGTTAATAAATCTATTATAACTAGCTATTATAATTATAAAAAGAAAATATATTAAAATATAGAATTATAGAAGTCTATGCTAACTTAACTTTAACTTACGCTATTTAGTTTTAGCGTAGGTATAAATTAAGTTAGCACTAGAGTTTTACGTAAGCTAACTTAAGTTTAACTTAACCTATACCTATTTACTACTCTAGACGAAAGCAGCTACGCTAGCAACACTTAGCTAAATAACCTACAAACTAACTAAAGTTTTTAATAAAATGTATATATTAATTATACTAGCTTAATTGTGTTATAAAAAAGCGTATTTCGCTAATAAATTAAAACTGTAGCTAAATATTTGCATTAAGAGAATTATTTGCATTAAGAGAATAGGCTCGCGCTACGCGCAAGCAATTTCGCAAAATTTTTCGAAAAAACCTTAGGCCTAAGTAGTAGGCATTTTAATAATTATTTGTTTTAATTTAGTATTAAATAAGCTAGTAGAAGAGACGTGGCATTTCGGCTAATTTTCGGCGTTCTAAGTTCGGCTTATTTTGCTACTCGCGTAGGTAGAGTGCCGCTAATAGGCTGCCAATTTCTAATTATGTTTCTTGTAAGTAAAAAGCTTTGCTTTGTTAAGTTTTTAATATACTTTATAAGTAATAGCTCCTGTTGTAGGCTAAAAAGCAGCTAGTTGGTTTTTTAAGTGTCTTTAGAGTCTTGACAGCTTTAGTGCCTTCGCGACAGCGTACTGCGCTGCACACCAAACTCGTCGGCAATTGCTTAGTATGTGAAATGTTCTCTATGTTCGCGCGATTCAATTGCTGCAATCGCATTATCAATTGGTGCCATAGTAGTTGAGTTATCGCGTGTTGGAGTTTGGGGCGCGTCTGTTGTTTTGAAGTTCGACCGTGCGCCGCGCCGATCCGTGCGTCGCGCCGACGTACACGTTACCGGAGTAGTAATCATCAGTTCGACACATGACTGTGAGAATGTCGATCAATTGAGGATTAGCTCCACTGGCCAGCCACGTGCCACCCTTTATTTGTGATTCTGGTATTTTTCCGGAGGTAGCTCTTGAATATCAATCACGGATAGCTGGTAAAGATCTATTGCTCTGCCTGCCCGCGTAAAGGCGCAACCCAAGAGCTTGGAACTCCGCCTCAAACATGGCGACCGCACGCCGCCCGGAGTCTGAGCTGCCCTCGGCAGCGCTCGTGGCGGCGGTCACCCGTCATTATAGCCACGCAGGGAATACAGCCACGCACGAGGAGACGGCTGCACGAGTTTTCATGGTTGCCTATCCCATACTCCGTGCAATTTCGAACAACATGATTATTTTGGATCGCTATAGAGGATTCGACATAGGCGCGCGCCGCAAAAGGCAGCCACAGATTGTCTCTTGAGATTCGGGAGTCGGAACCAGTAGTTGCAAAGCATAACGTAAACGATCACCGAGTGGCCGGAAATCTCTTGGCACAACCAACTCATCTCGAAGAACATCAAATTAATCGCTATCAAACAAGGAACCTGCGTACGTCGTGCTAGCCCCAGATTCAGAAGCTTCTTCTGTATCCTTTTGACAGGTTCGGGCATTGTGATCGCGCATTAGCTCAACCTGATGGGCCATCTGGTGGGACCCTTTGACAAGCTGGTTAACCCCATCTTTTAGAGATAATGGAGAGGAACCAAGCTTAGTAGTAATAAGCTTTAATTGCGATCCAAATTCAAGCGTATTGCTTGGAGTCTTTGACTGCCATGGCGTCTCTGGTCCGGGGAGTGGTGGCGGGGTACACAGCCGTACGATCAAGGACCATCTGCGCGTTGATAGGGACTAGCCCTGAGGCCTCAAAGGCCTTATTGCAGTTCTCCATCGTAAACACGTCAGAAAACGCGTCTTTGAAGGCTGAGAGAAAGCTTTCTTTGTTAATATAGAAGACGCGTCGGCGCGCCAAGCCCCGAATGCGCTGGGAATACTTCAGCTTCAACGGCGCAAAACAGACCACATCCAAGGGCTGCAGGATGTGTGATGAATGGGCCGGCATGCAGAGTGTTAGGATATTGTGCTCCAGGCAGTAGTCCTTAAAATCCTGAGACCGGGGGCTTTCGTGACCGTGCAAAATAAGCAGCTGGTAACCCCCTACCTTACGCGCCACTGTTTGCGCGTCAAAGTGCTTCAACCACGCGACTCCAAGCTTGTTGTTTGTCCAACCGTTCTCAGAGACTGAGATCTTCCAATCGCGCGGTATAGGTACCGGCCTCTTCGTACCACACAGAGATATGTACGCGTCCTTTGTAGATATCAATAATAAAGGGCGGGGTCGCGTACCCTGCAGCGCAGATACTCTGGACAACCGTCACCTACTCTCGGTCACCGGGCTGAATGAGCTCAGTCGTGTACGTCTCTCTGCGCCAGTAACCACCTTCATAGACCCAATAACGCCCATCTGGAACCCAGTCTCGTCGAAGTTGTGGATGTCCTCCGGGTGGGCGCCGTATTTGGCTATTGTCTCCCCAACCAACGTAAACCACGCGCCAATAACATCTCGACGCTCATCCAGCAGTGGGTCATATCCAGCCTCGAAGAACCTCTGGGTCTTCCTGCTGTATCCTTTGGCGATCCTTTGCCCGATTGAACGTAGTTTTAAGCTCAGCCGAACGCGTTACAAGGCGTTCTGGCCAATTCTTGCCTACTAGCTTCCCACCGCGCGCACCTAGTGGTTTGTCTGCCATATCTCCCACCACACACAGCTGGGGGGCAAATCCTCGCGAATCAAGGTCAAGTATACATTGAACGATCGTCTGCTCTTCGGGTAAGGTGAGCTTAAGCTGAGGGTGGCGCAAATCTGGCTTAAAAGTGATTCCGTTGTATCGGTCAGTGACCGTCGACGACGGTACATTAAAGGCGGCAGCGGCGCGTCGGAGGCTTTTGAATTGGCGAGACTGGTACGCAGCAAGGGCAAGTTCGATTCTGCCTTCTCTGTTAGCTGCTATCGCGAGGCATGTCGCGTTGAATGAGAAGTTGGTGGTGCCAAGCAAAACTGACTGGGTCAGTGGTGTGACCGGGTCAGTGGTGGAATACGTTATTCTGGATTTGTGAGAGTTTGGCGACAACCTGCTGAAAAGCACCTTGGTAGCGCTATCCGGCGTAGGTAGAAGGGCTACTCTGAATTTGTTGAATGGACTCTGCAGCTAGCTGATGGTAGGATTGACACGCCAAAGGCAAGAGGTAGAGGGTTGTACGGTGTACACAGCGTACGGAGGAAAGGGGGTTGATACAATGGTATTCGTGGTGTTGCACGCTATTCTATCTACGTGCGGATGGGACGGAAGACTCTGCAGCTGCGCACGGGCGTTACGTAAGCAGGCTTACATAACGCAGAGCCGCATAAAGTCTCAACCGTACGGTGTACGGACAGAATTCATGTTTTGTGGCTGTTTTTCCTACTACAAGAAAGGTCCTTGCCACATCTATCATACAGAGACTCTAGCACAGAAAAAGGCAGCTGAAAAGGAGATTGCTACGTATAATAAGGAGTGGGAGGCTCACAAACGTGAGGAGTGGGAGTTAACTACTGCTATGAGGCGTGTGGGCCTCCGGAAAAAGCCAGGGCCTAAACCTCAGTGGAATTGGAACAAGGAGAATGGAAGTTGGTGCGTACTGAGGGCAAAGGGGGCATTGATTGGTGGCGCTATATTAGTGAGGTCCTTAAGCCTCATCTTATTCCCTTTGCAAAGGAGTGCTGTACTACTATGCCTCATACAATCGTACAGGAGGATAAGGCGCCTTCACATGCCCACTAGTTTCAGGAGCAGTTCTATCAAATAGAGGACGTATAGCGGCTTCTTTGGTACGGCAATTCACCTGATCTCAACGCAATTGAAGCTGCCTGGCCATGGCTACAGCGACGTACCACTGGAAAAGGCGTACCTGATAGCGCTAAAAAGATGGAGGCTTTTTGGAGGCACTGGTGGGGAGAGCTTGAACAGTGGAGGATCCAGAGATGGATTGAGAGAATTCCACGCCAAATACAAAATATACTAGAGCTCTACGGTAGCAATGAGTATCAAGAAGGACGTTTTGATAAAGTAACTTCACACGCAAAGGGACCTACTGATAGCGAACTACTACGAAAAGAGCCTATAGCAACTACTACATCATCTACTACATCAGAATGAGGCATGGATGACCCACCAAACAGGCGCCGCTATGGAGATTTTCGAGATGAGCTGACGTGGAGCGAATTAGAAGAATTTGAAGGTGACGGCGATAATTCAAGCAGCTGGGGCTCAGGTGTGGACGCTGATGGCGAAACAGATGATAGTATTCAGTAGCAGAGACAAATTGAGGTCGATTTTGTATACATTATACAGTGTTTTAAGTCGTCGCTGTTGAGGAACATTCACATTTGGGCAGCATCTCGGAGCTCTATTGATCCGAGCCGGCCGCTATGACCCCTGATCGGCGCGCATTGACCAGGTCCATTCATTTGGGAAGCACCTCCGTACCTAATTCAGTTAACTAGTGGATAACTAGCTCATAAGTCATAACGTACCTTTGTAGGTACTTGCGCCTTATTATGGAAGTCCGGATCTCCAAAACGAAAGGGAATGCACTGGTAATCGAATCTCGAAAGCGGGAAGTCGATTGAAAGCCGCTGGCCAAGAAGATCTCGCCGCACGCTGCTCTAGCAGCACCAGGCAGTTACGTCGCATTACAATATCGAGTCATCACAAGCTGCGTGGGCATTCCAAATGAAATTCAATGCTAGCCAATGATTCACGCGCGCGGCTGCTTCTCGGATTCCGAAAGCTGGAAACTGGAGTCTGAAATAAGAAGCACGTCTGGTGGCGTTACCCAACTCTGAGAACAGGCCAAGTGATCTGGGCTTTCAGCCTGGCTGTAGACATGCAATCCTATCCAATCATAACTCAAGCATTTGGAGGGACGCTGCGACGAAGTCTGTTTTGGTTAGCCGTTACATAATATGATGCCCCAAAACCGCCCTAAGTCATCTCAGCGTGCTCAGACGTCAAGCAAGAAAGCACTAGACAGCGCACAGATCGCCGTGCATGGGACCAATACTATATAGGCGATAGCTGATACAGACCCCTGCTAATCCCTGCTAACTACTCACTTTCTTGCTTGACTTCTGATCCATTTACGAACCTTGATTGGCTAGCATATTAGCTTGGCAACACTAGGTGCACGGTTAGCATCGTCAGACGCTAACCTTACTAAATACAGCTAGTAGATCTCAGAATCAGGGATCAGAAGGCCACAGTTGAGTAAGATTCTGTGTGCGAGAAACGAGTTCTTACGTTTGCCTTCTGAAATTCCGACTTCCAGTAGATATATAGTAATTGCGCAGAAGTTAATGGTATAATAAGATTATTGGGCTTGTGGTCTAGTGGTATGATTTTCCCTTAGCATGGGAGAGGTCCGGGGTTCAAGTACGTTCCACACCATATCTTGAGTAGCATGATTACTAACAGCACAACAGTTCCCCGCGAGTCCAACCAAATTTTTTGGCGATTTTTTTTATTAGTTTGTATTTTTGGTGACAGATAAGCGGAACTACAGTGTTTCTCTAACTTCAGAGGGCTGCAGCGCAGCGAGTCTCTACCTAAATGTCCTAATTTTTGTAACGTAATCCACCACTAAGTGGAACACTCTACTGAGTGGAACAAAAAGCCTTGGCATAACCAACTTATGTTACGCATCTTCAATTTCATCGCTATCAAACAAGAAGCCTACGTACGTCGTGCTAGCATCTAATTTAGAAAATGCCTCTGTATTCTTTTTGCACGTTCGCGCATTGTGCCCAGTTCCGCCGCAGTTCCTACAGCGCCGTAGAGCTAGTTGAGCTCGTTCTTGATTACTACTACTACGAGCTTTCTTTGATCGCTGAGGTCCTGCAGACGCTTTGGCAGCTACCTGCGCTGCAGCACTTCTATACTCCATAGTACCACCTTGCTAGATTTGCTTCCTTTTGCGCGATTTTCGCTTAGTTATTTCTGCTAGTTGCTCTTTAAGCTCTCTGTTGCGGGCAGCAAGAAGCGCGTTTTAGTGCAGCATCAGCTTACTACCTTTTATAAGCTAAGAGAAGCTTGCCTAAGCTGTAACAAGTAATTGAGTAAAAGACTTGCGTACAAGCTTTGACTAAGATCTAAACTCGTGCGTATTGCTTGGTGTTTTTGACTGCCACGGCGTCTCTAGTGCGAGGGGTAGTAGCGAAGTACACAGCCGTACTTTAAGACGATTAAGGACTACCTGCGCGTTGATAGGAACTAGCTTTGAGGCCTCAAAGGCTTTCTTGCAGTTCTCTGTTGTAAACACCTCGAAAAACGCGTCTCTAAAAGCTAGCAGGAAGCCTTGTTGATATGGAAGACGCGCCGGCGTGCCAAGTCTCTAACACGCTAAGAGTACTTGCGCTTCAACGGCGAGAAGCAGACTACGTCAAGTAGCTAAAGAATGTGCGACGAGTAGAGAGGCATGCAAAGAGTTAGGATCTTGTGTTCAAAGCAGTAGTCCTTGAAATCCTAGTTGAGGTAGCTCTCATGGCCGTCTAGAATAAGCAGCCGGTACAGTGCCCGTGCACCTCGTGCACGGTTTCGGGTCGTGCACGATTCTCAAAACCAACACCTAAACTTTACCTTACTATAATTCAACAACTACAATAGCTATGGATAAAGCGCTTGCAGCTATCAACGCGCTAAAACTAGAAGAAAAACTTGTATATAAAAAAATTGCTGATAAATATAGTGTTAATCGCACAACGTTGTTGCGCTGCTATCGCCTAATTACGCGCCTACGCAACGACGCGTACAACAACATGCGCGCACTCAACGTACAGCACGAAGCTAAGCTTGTCAAATATATTAAAAGCTTTACAAAAAGACGCCTACTACTTACAAAAGCAATAATACAATTATACGCTTCTAAGCTAGCAAAATAGAACGTTTTTAAGAGCTAGGTTACGCGCTTTCTAGAGCGCAATAAAGATAACTTAATATCTTGCTAGGCACTTGCTATGGATTCTGTACGCTACAACGCTAATTCCTCTAAAAAATACAGCTTGTATTTTCAACTACTCTAAGAGAAAGTTACTTAGTACGATATCTAGCCTTAGAATACTTACAATATAAATAAAAAAAGCTTCGCAATTAAAGTGCTTGCAAAGTTAAAAAGAATTTTTAGCAAAGAGGCTTATACACGTAAGCGTGTAAACTTAGCTCTCTAAAATAGCTTTTGTAAGTAGATAACGCTATTAGCGTTAATTTGCGCTAATAGCACTGCGCTGTTGCTAGCTATTATCTATTTAGCTGCTAAAGAAAACGTACAAGCTAGCTAGGTTGAGAATATCAAGCCTAGCATCTATACAGTACATTTCACGACTTCTCTATTAGGCTAGACAAACAATAAAATAAGCTTTGCGTAGCTAAAACAAGTTTTTAATTGCTATACAAAGCAGAAAGCACGGCGGAAATAGCGATTACTTATTATTAACAAGCACAGCAGCTATGTAACGATTAATTTTATCAACTTCTGCAATAAGAATAGAATACTACTTTGTATATTTCTTTCGCATTCAACTTATACGCTGCAACTACTAGATGTTAAATGCTTTAGTTTACTAGTATTTAACTATAGTTAAAAGCTTACAAAACACTTCTATACATCGCTTAAATAGATTCTAATTAATAAAAGCTACTTTTTTTTATTATTCTAGGGCGCCTAGAGCTCTACATTCAACGAGAAGCTAATACTTAGCTCGTTTAAAGCTACTAGCATATCGCTACTTAATCTAAACAGAATACTCAATAGGTTTAGGCTATCAACACTAAATAGCTTAAAATCGTTAGAATTATCTACTTTAGTCTACTTAGAAAGCGATTGGCAGAAAATAGAAACGTTAATTAATAGATCTGCGAAGGATACGCACTCTAGGAAAACGCGCAAAGTAATAAAAACTCTTTACTACTTTGTAGCTTAAAACGAGCTTCTACACTATAAAATAGCTGCTATAAAAAAAGCTTTACAGAAGAAAAAGCAGCGCTTTACAAAGCGTAAAGCTTTACTTTTACAGCAGCATTAAGAGTATTATAAAAGTACTATTTTCTAGTTACCTCGTGCTAAGAGAGAAGCAAAGAAACGATATAAGATTTTTTAACGCTTTGCACATAAAGAAAAGCTTGCAAAAGCTAATAAAAAAAAGCTTTAAAACAATAATAAGCTACTTAAGAAAAAGCTTGTAGAAAAAAAGCGTGTAGCGCGAAAAGCAGCTAAGTTAGTGCAAAAAAAAGAAAAAGCTAAGAAAGCTAAACAGGCAGCTGCGCGCGCACAAGAAAAATAGCGCCAAAAAGAGAAAAGAAACGCTTAAAAAGCTTTATAGTTATTTTAAAAAAGCAAGAAAGTAGCTTTAAAGCTTTCTATTAAGCAGAAAAAGCGTACGCGTCGTGCTAGAAGTGCTAGAAATAGTAAGTTGTCTAATGTAGCTGCGCTAGCTGCAGCGCCTACTGTTAACTCTCGCAAGCGCAAAATTACTCGGCTAGCTAGGTATATATAGAGTTATTTTATTGCAAAGATCTATAGAGTACTCTACTAAAAAATCTTTGCGATAATATTATTTGTACGTGGCTCTAGAGCCTTATATCTAGAATAGCTATTATTTTCGAAAATCGTGCACGACTCGAAACTGTGCACGAGGTGCACGAGCACTGTATACTTCTACCTAGCGCGTTTTTGTATGCGCGTTAAAGTGCTTTAACTACTCTAGACCTAAAGCGTTGTTTGTCTAGCTATTTTTAGAGACTAAGAGCTTTTAATTGCGTAGTATTAAAGCTTTTTCGTACTACGCTAAGATGTAGACGCGTTTTTTGTAGATAATAAAAAGCGAGATTGCGTACTCTGCGGCGCAGATGCTTTAAATAACTATTACCTACTCTTAATCGCTTAGCTGGATAAAATTAGGTTGAGTACGTTTTTAAAAGCTTGTAACAACTTTTATAGAGCTAATTACGCTTATTTAGAAGCTAGTCTTGTTAAAGTTGTGCACGTCGTTGTCGTAAACGCTGTACTTAGCTTTAGTATTCTTTACTAGCTTAAACTACGCGCTAATTATCTCTAGATTCTTCTAGAGTATTCTCTGCCTATTTTTGGCTCAATTGAAAGCTATTTTGAGCTTAAATAAACGCGTTACGAAGCGCGCAGGCTAGTGCTTGCTAACTAGCTTACTATTACAATCTAGTATTACAACTAAGCTTAGCGCGAAGCGCTTAGGTTATAAGCTACCAATAGAGTTACACAGCAAGCTAATCGAACCTTAGTTACGTAACCGCTTACTAATAAGCGCTTAAGAACGAGCGCGCTTAATAGTAAGCGCTTAGCAACGAGCACTGCTTAATAGTAAGCGCTTAAGAATAAGCAAAGGACATTCTCTAAGTATATAGACTACGAGAAACAACGCACTTTTACAGTCGTTGTCTTTAATTTTACAATCTACAAGTTAACTTTTACTTTGACTTTTATACTCTTTGCAGAACGAAGCTTGCTACTACTTTAGTATTAAACGCTACACAACTCCTTTTGGTCTATCGAACTTACTCAATCCCCAAGAACCAACCAAAGCTTAATAAAAGACTTTTTCAAGTCCGCTTAGCCTTTACATATTGAAGACCTCTAAGATAAGTAATACTTTAATAACTACTTCTCTTTATACTCGCACCGGCGGTACGAAAGTAGCGAAGCCTAACTTTTACTATAGAGATTGCTTGAAGCTAGAGAACTAGTTACTCTAGTTCGACTTCTTTTTCAAGTTCGAAGATAACTATGTTGACGACGTTGACAAGGCATTTCTAATAGCTTTCTACATAAAAGGGACAGCTCTTAAGTAGGTTTAACTCTACTTAAAAAAGTACCTAGATAGCGACAACGACGAAGACATAATTACACGTATGTTCAAAAATCGCGCTGTGTTTAAAAACAAGCTGCGACAATTTTACGCGATCGCCAACAAACCCGCTATCGCAGAAAGAACTATTTAACGAATGCGCTAGACTAAGTTAGCTAGAGACTACGCTAACCTGTTTTAACAGTACTCTATTTAGACCGACTAGAACGACAAAGCACTTATGCGCATGTACAAGCAAGAGCTGAAAGATAACGTTAAAGCAGAACTAATGCGCTCTAGAGCAGCTACAGACACCTTAGACAACTTGATTAAAGAATTAATCCGCTTCAACAATAAGTTGTACGAACTCGCAATTGAAACGCGAGCCGAAGCAAGGTTCTACGCACCAAAGAGCAACAGGAGTTATACACTCAACACTAGCTAGCGCTAAGTGCAAACTTAACACTCGCGCCTAGCAAGCGTATACAACTTAGCTTAAAAATACGAACCTATGCACTTTAACAACCTCAACAAAAGCAAACTAATTAACAAACAATCAAAGTATAGCAAGGAAACAAGGACCTGCTATAATTGTAGCAAACTAGGCTACATCTCTAGCAACTGTTACTAGAAGAACAAAGTTGTTCAACAGTTGAACGTACTGTCCAATACTACGAGTAGTATTGATAAAAAATAAGAGGTAATTACTTCTATAGATGTTAAGAGTTAGAGAGAACAGTCGCTTAAAGAAACAAGTTTAGCTAAAGAAAAATTGCTCTGTAACGATACTAACTCTTTAATAGACAAAGAATACGAGTTACTAGACGAGCAACCAAACCCACCAAATACTACGAAACATCGAAACTAGATTATTAAGAAAAAACGAGTACAAAGAATCTATTAATTTAACACTTTGCTTTAAGACAATGTACCCGACTATAACGAAGCAGTGTAAAAATATCTTAACGAGCCCAACTAATAGCTTACAAAAGAAGACAAACAAGGAATCTACTAGAAGCTCAAGAAAGCAAGACGCTTTAAAAAAAACATTTTACTTTTGGATCTAAACGAATCGGCTACTAAGGAACACTAGCACGATAAAGCAGCAAGAGAATCTTGACGATGCTTTAGAAAGAAACGCGACAACGCGAACTCCTACAGACTACAGTACTACCTAGACTATTAGAATCTAGAACACGCGAAGATGTTATAGACAGTGTGCTTTTACAACTACTGCTTTACTTATTACTCTAACAAGCAAGGCACAGAATAGTTCTCTAAAAAGAAAAGCTAATTCTGCCTTTGGAAGTAGTTTGACTGCAAGAACGACACTTGCAAATACTACTTATAGAACAAACGCGACATACTACACTTCCCTAAGAAAAACAACCTAGCAGAACTACTCGCAATGCAAATGCTTGTAAATAGCAACTGCACTTAAGCTTAATAGCAAACCTGCCTACACTCTAACTGCGCACAGCATTAGACTTTCAAGAAAGCCAACGGATTTGGTACGAATTCTTTTTTAGGCTAGCAACGCCTAACCCTAAAGTTAGACAGATTAACGTAATTAACTTAGCAAAACAGATTAAGCTCTTAGTAAAGCTTAACGGTTACCTAATAAAAGCTTTAATCGACACAGAAGCACAGGATAACTTTGTTTTCGCTTAAGCAGTGTTTGTAGCTAGTTTACACTTACTAGAGAAACAACAGCTCTATTTACTTGCTAGTGCCAACGGACAGCTTATACGAGCGCAACTAGTAGTTACGCATAAAATAAGTAACGTACTATTGCACATCGAACAACACTAAGAAAAGTTAGCCTTCGACGTCTTTGAACTAGCTATCTACGACATTATTTTAAGACTTCTCTAGTTAAGAAAGCACAATTTCTAGATTAACTAGAGGAGAAACACGCTTTTACTAGAGTGTTGTAGAAACAGCGCTTCTAACACTATGCCTGCGCATCGGCAGAGTTTAATAGCAAATAAAAAAACAATTAACGTAATTGCATCGACAAAGGACAGCTTTAGAACACAAAAGTCTAACTCAACAGATACCAACTCGAAGCTCTTAGATTAACAAGTTAGAGTAAAGAAAGAAATTAGCGCACTTTTAGAAATACCTTACAAGTACAAAGAGTTTAGATATTTCTTTTAAAAAGTAGTAAACGCAGAAGCATTACTAGAACACAAACTTTAGAACTACAAAATCGTTTTACAAGAAAGAAAGCAACTAACTTTTAGCTTAATTTACAGACTATTAGAAAAAAAGTTAAGCACACTTCGCGATTACATTAGAGATAACTTAAAAAAAAGTTACATACGACTATTACAGTTACTTGCAGAATACTCGATTATTTTCGTACCAAAGAAAAACGGCGTACTACGACTATGCGTTGATTTTCAAAAGCTCAACGACATAACAGTTAAGAATTAATACTTTCTACCGAATATTACAGAATTACAGGATTGATTATTCTACGCAAAAGTCTTTACAGCGCTCGACCTACGGGATAGTTACTACCTTATTAGAATCAAGAAAGGTAAAGAATAGAAAACAGCGTTTTGAACGAGATACAGACATTACGAATACACTGTTATGCTATTTAAGCTTACAAATGCCTTAGCAACTTTTTAAGAGCTTATTAACAACGTGTTGAGAATGCACTTAAACATCTTTGTTGTTGCTTATTTAGACGACATCTTTATCTATTCTAAAACTTAAGAGAACTATGTTGAACATGTCAAAACAGTGCTAAAGTGCTTTGACAAATTCAACTTTCGACTTAAACTAAAGAAGTGCGAATTTTACAAACGCGAAGTTGCATTTCTTAGATACGTAGTAAGAGCAGACGGAGTACGCATAAGCGAAGACAAGATTAAAGTAGTTAAAGAATAGCTACAACCTAAGAACGTCAAGGAAATACAATCTTTCTTAGAGTTTCTAAACTTTAACCGACAGTTTATTAAAGATTACTTGAAAATTGCTATACTTTTGACAAAGCTTACGCGAAAGAATACAGCTTTCGCATAAAGCAAAGAAGCAAAAAAAGCCTTTTAACAGCTCAAAAACGCAAGCATTAGCTTACTATGCTTTTGGATATTTCAAACAGAACAACTTCTACGCTTTGAGACCAACGCGTTAGATCTCGCGCTAGAAGAATGTGCTAGTTAATTGCACGAAGGCAAATAGCACTCTATTGCTTATTACTTACGCAAGTTTTTAGGACCTAAAGAATAATACGACGTGCACGACAAAGAGCTGCTAGCTATTGTTGCATGCTTACAGCATTAGAGAGTATACGCAGAAAGCTGCTTAAAACTCACGATATTTACGAATTACAAGAACTTAGTTAATTTCACGACTACTAAAGTACTCAACCGAAGGCAGGTTAGATAGTTAGAAATGCTAGGCTAGTACAAGTTCAAGATCGTGTACACACTAGGAAAAGACAACGGCAAAGCCAACGCTCTTAGCCGAAAACATAATATTACTAGAACAAAAGAAATTATCGACACCGCGATACTTAAGGTTAACCAAAACGAATTACTAGGACTAACTAGAACGCTGAACGTACTCCTAAAGACTACAATTACAGTTCTAAAAGAATTGCAAAAAGCAATTATACAACAACATTACGATAACCTAGTTTACAGTTACTCTAGAATCACAAGAACAATAGAACTTATCAAACAAAACTACGAGTTTAGCAGAATAAAAGACAAGGTTACCGCAATCGTCAAAAAATGTGCAAACTGTTAGAAAAACAAACACAGTATCTACGCACTTTACGGAGAAATGCAGGCTCTAGAGCTACTAGACGAGCCTTGGACTAATATCTCTATAGATTTCGTAACAGAATTGCTTTCGTTAAAGGACCCTGCTACAGGAATAGCCTACAACGCTATTATAGTTATAGTTAACCGATTTACCAAATACGCAGAAATAATACTTTTCAAGAACACGTACACTGCGCAACAACTAGGATTTATTCTTCTAGATCGACTTATCAGATACTATGGAATACTCAAATTAATTATTAGTAACAAAGACAAGCTCTTTACATCGAACTATTGGACAACTTTGTTAGCTGCAATTAGAACGAAACGCAAGCTATTAACAGCGTATTATCTACAAACAAACAGGTAAACAGAAAGAACGAATTGAACTATAAAGACATATCTAAGAATATACAGCAATAAACGACAAACTAATTAAGTAAAGCTTTTACCAATAGCACAGTTAGCGTATAACAACAAGTTATTAGAGTTTACAAGACAAACACTTTACTACGCAAATTACAAAAAACACTTACATTTCTTTAAAAGAACGCTTCTAGACGCGAAAGCTAAAACTGCTACAAAAGCAGTAGAGGACCTTAAAGAAGTACATAAGTTACTACGAAGTAAACTTGAAATAGCGCAACGCCAAAGCATCTTATATGTCAACTAAAAACAAAAAATAGCACCTTAGCTAAAGAGGGGGGATAGAGTTTATCTCTTTACAAAGAATTTGCGCACCAAACGACTAAGCAAAGGTCTAGACAACGTTAAAGTCAAACTATTTTTAATATCGAAGCAACGAAGCCTAGTTAATTACAAATTAGACTTGCCTAAAGACGCAAAGATCTACCTAGTATTCTACATATTCTTGTTGAAACCAGCTAACCTACAAACGCTACTCCAGCGAACCTTTCGCTACGAAACCGAAGAAAAAAACGAATTTAAAGTCAAAAAGATTATCGCACACCGAGTTATGGATAACTAGGAAGAATACCTAGACAAGTAGTTAAGTTACCTAGACAGCGAGAATACATAGGAACTAGACACGAACTTTACAAACTGCTACTAGATCCTAGCACGGTATCGATAGGAACACTATGACTAGCAACGGAAAAATCAATTAAGCCTATCGTAGCTCACATCGCAGGCGAAAACTCTATCCCAATCGACGCCGCAAGACAGTTAATTTTCTTTGCTAGCTTGGTTTCGCCCGACGCTTCTATCTCTAACGCAAGACAAAGAGTTTTCTTGCGCGCCCGCTTTTCTGCCTGCTTCAAAATCTTCTTATTTTGCAGCAGACAATTTATTACCTTTGCCAACAATTTCTTATTTTTATTTACTTTCTTTCTATACTTTTTACGAGTACGATCTAACAACTCCTACGACATGTTAACACACGCCTAACCTAGACGCGTGCACTTAGCGCACTTCAAACAGAAATCTAGCATAACAAAACAATCTAGGCCTTGCAGGAAACAATGATTACAAGCGATTTCAGCGAGTGTATTAGCTTAACGGATTTTAGAGCTAAGACAAAAGCGACGATAAGTTAACGAAAACATTGCAAGTTGCTACTAGCTAGATGCGAGGTAACTTCGGCTACTTGTACAAAATAAGCGGCTCTTACAATTCGAGAACGAATTATTAGAGAAAGAGAATAATGTTACGATCTAGTATTACAACTAGGCTTAGCGCGAAGCGCTTGGGTTATAAGCTACTAATAGAGTTACACAGCAAGCTAACTAAACCTTAGTTACGTAACCGCTTACTAATAAGCGCTTAAGAACGAGCGCGCTTAATAGTAAGCGCTTAGCAACGAGCACTGCTTAATAGTAAGCGCTTAAGAATAAGCAAAGAACATTCTCTAAGTATATAGACTACGAGAGACAACGCACTTTTACAGTTGTTGTCTTTAATTTTACAATCTACAAGTTAACTTTTACTTTGACTTCTATACTCTTTGCAGAACGAAGCTTGCTACTGCCTTAGTATTGAACGCTACACAACTTTCCTTAGTCCATCGAACTTACTTAATCCCTAAGAACCAACCAAAGCCTAATAAAAAACTCTTTTAAGTTCGCTTAGCCTTTACACTTACTACCGCGTACAGCTAGTAGTTTATTAGCTATATCTGCTACCTCGCACAGCCGAAGCGCAAATTCTCGCAAATCAAAGTCGAAGATATATTGAACAATTGTTTGCTCTTTAGTTGCAGTAAGCTTATGTTAAGCGTAGCGAGTTTTAAAGCAATGCGTAACTTTCTTGCGTTAGCAAAAAAGTGTTGTAAAAAGTACTTCAAATGCCTTAGCAGCGCGTTAAAGGCTTTGGAATTGTTAGCTATTATAAGCAAAAAGAGCAAGCTGAATTCTGCTTTTTTAGTTAAATAATTGCGCGTTTTGTTGTTGAAACATGTTGCGTTGATAAGAGAGTAGAGGTTCCTAGCAGAAACTATTTTACTTAGTAGAGTGTTTTACTTAGTAGTAGATTACGTTACTAGTAAAAGAATTTTGTAAATCTAAATAAATTTAATGTACTATGTAAAATCTTATTTCTTACTATTAAAAAGTTATGTTCTAATAAACTAGGTAACTTATAGTAACAATATAAAATAACTAACGTAAACTACTAGTAACTCGGCTAAACTAGTAACCTAGCTAAAAAACGCTAAGACTACGAATACTAACTTGCTTCTACTATGCTTACACCTACGAACGCGCAATTACGTAAATACGAAAGCAAACTTCTTTTTGCTTTTAAAGCTTTTAGAGCTAGCAAATTCCAAAGCCTTCGCGCAGCTGCATAGTTTTTTACTATTAATTACTGTCGACTTGCTAAACGCGATAAAGAAACACTTTTTAGCTTAAAAACTACGTTTACTCTTCGTAAGCTTACAAGCACCGAAGAAAAAACAATTGTCTAATATATTCTTAACCTTAACGCGCGAGAATTCGCGCTTTTTTTATCTAAAGTAGCTAATATAGCTGATAAACTACTAAGCGAGCGTAGTAGCAGGCTAGTAAGCAAGAACTAGCTTGCGCGCTTCGTAACGCGTTTATCTAAGCTCAAAATAGCTTTTAATTGAGCCAAAAATAGGCCGAGAATACTCTAAGAGAATCTAGAGATAATTGGCGCGTAGTTTAAGCTAGTAGAGAATACTAAAGCTAAGTACAGCGTCTACAACGACAACGTGCACAACTTTAACAAAACTAGCTTTTAAATAAGCGTAATTAGCTCTATAAAAGTCGTTACAGGCTTTTAAAAACGTACTCAACCTAATTTTATTTAGCTAGGCAATCGAGAGTAGGTAATAGTTATCTAGAGCATTTGCGCCGCAGAGTACGCAATTCTACTGTTTATTATCTACAAAAAGCGCGTTTACATCTTAGCATAGTACGAGAAGAACTTTATACCTAGCAATTAAAAGCTTTTAGTTTCTAAGAACGGCTAGACAAACAACGCTTTTAGTTTTAAATAGTTAAAGCACTTTAACGCGCATACAAAAGCGCGTTAAGTAAAAAAGTATTAGCTGCTTATTTTAAACGGCTATGAGAGCTACTAATTTTAGAATTTTAAAAACTATTGCTTTAAAAACAAGATTTTTACGCTTTGCATGCTAGCTTATTTATTTTATATTCTTTAGCTGCTAGATGTAGTCTGCTTCTTGCTGCTAAAGCTAAAGTACTTTTAACGCGTTTGAAACTTAGCGCGCCGGCGCGTTTTCTATATTAACAAAAAAAGCTTTCTGCTAGCTTTTAGAGACGCGTTTTTTAAAGTGTTTACAACAAAGAACTGCAAGAAAGCTTTTAAAACTTTAAAGCTAGTTTCTATTAACGCGCAAGTAGTTTTTAGTTGTCTTAAAGTACAGCTGCGTACTTTGCTACTACTTCTCGCACTAGAAACGCCGTAGCAGTTAAAAACTCTAAGCAATACACTTAAATTTAGATCGCAATCAAAGCTAGTACGCGATTCTATTACTAGATTGCTTACTTTAGCGCAGAGTAGCTTCTCTTAGCTTGTAAAAGGAGCTAAATTAATGCTGCATTAGAACGCGCTTAAGAACTACTGTATTAAAGAGCTTGAAAATCAATTAGCAGAGATAACCAAGCAGAAATCGCGCAAACGGAAGCAGATTTAGCATGGCGGTACAATGAAGTATAGTAACGAATTAGCGCAAGTAGCTGCTAAAGCGTCTACAGCGCTTTAGCTATCAAAAAAAGCGCGTAGTAAAGAGAGTTAAGAAAGAGCACAACTAGCTCTACGGCGCTGTAAAAACTGTAGTAATACAAGGCACAATGCCCAAACTTGCTAAAAGAATACAGAAAAAGCTTTTAAATCTAAAGCTAGCACGACGTACGCAGGTTCCTTGTTCAATAGCAATTAATTTAATGTTCTTTAAGATAAGTTGGTTGTGCCAAGCATTTTTAGCTAGGTTACTAGTTTGGCTAGGTTACTAGTAGTTTACGTTAGAAAAAAAAACATAGAATAGTAAATGCGTTTTTCAGTGCGTCCTTTCTAGTTATTGTGGTTTCCGAAATACCTTTGCTATAGTCTGTGCGCGAGATAGGCTAAACATCGGCTACAAGCCAATTTTGTATAGAGCAAAATGTATCAATAATTTCTTATCTGTTTTTCAATTAATATCGTTTCAAAACTGTTTAAATATCGTGGATTTCGTAAGGCTACGCCCTACGCCTGTTCAGGCACTTAAAAAGGCGCTCAAAATAGAAAAAGAAAGTAGCAAGAAGCTCAAACCAGAGCTTCTCTAGCGGGTAGTTAATTAAATTGAAGCTAGCTACAAAGACTGCGACATTAACAGAAAGCTAAAAGTTAGCAACTAGAGCCTTCGTAAATACAAGCTCAACTTTAACGTATTTAAGAAGCTATACGCTCTAGTCTTTGTACAAAGAAGCTAGCCGCTGTTGTTGCTACAAGCTTATCTTAATAGCTTTATTGCTTTTTTTCGCAAGAAGCCGAGCGCGTACCTAGAAGAGATGCAGGCGTTTTTGTACAATAAGTTTAATATAACAGTCTTTGTAACTACGCTATACAGAGGCCTAAAGCAAGCGCGATAGAGCCGTAAAAAAGCAATAAAACACGCTTGCGAAAAAAGTAAGCCGCTGCGCGCAGTGTTTCGATATCGCCTTTAAACGTAGAGAGCAAAGCAAATCGTCTGTATTAACGAGTCTACTGCCAACGAAAGAACTAAAGATAAAAAATATAGCTAGTTACTCGTTAATACGCTAGTTAACGTTGCTTACTCTATAAAGAGGTTAGAACAGTAGAGCTTGTTGCTAGTATTAACAGTTAATAGCTATTTCTGCTATATAGTGTTTCAAGGCAGCATTAATAGCAAGATATTTGAGAATTTCTTGCGAGAGCACGTACTGCTTTATTGCAACTTCTACCTACTGCCGCGGTCCATAATCGTACTAGATAACGCGTTAATTTATCGATCTTCGAGTATTGCGGCGCTTTGCGCTAAGCAAGGTGTTTAGCTAGAGTTCCTACCGCTATACTTACTAGATTTCAATTCAATTAAGCAGTTCTTTAAGGTGTTGAAGTCCTAGCTCAAGCAGCATCAAGAGAAAGCAAAGATGTTTACTAGCTTTAAATACGCTTTCGAAATAGCCGTAGAGCAGTGTTGCTATAAAGAAGTAAGCTAGGCAGAAAGCTTTTTCAAGCACTGTAGATATATTGTGGATAGGTAACGATACGAGGTAACTTCGGCTATACACAAAAGTTACTCTCTCAACGCTGTAGCAACAGCCAACGCTATTAGAAAAAAATAAAAATAGTTACTACGTTGCTGCAGAGTTGTTAGCAATTAGCGCGCAGTGTTTTGGTGTACGTAGGTAGCTGCGTTGTTGACTTACTATGTTTTTTCTATAAACGCGCTAAATCTTTAGGAACATTCTTTGCAGAATCGCTTTCGCCGCTAGCGCCGTTAGATTGTATCAACAGCAAGTTCTCTAGGTGCTTCTTTATACGCTTTATCTCTACTTTACGGCACTTTAGGTTCTGCGCGTCGTTAAAGCCGTTGTAAGTTAGCTTCTACTCTAGCGCTTTCTGCTTTACTGTTGATAAAAGAAACACTAGCGCCTTGTAATAAGATACTCAAGTTTCTAGCGTCAAGCCATGTACTAGGTCTATTATTTAGTTCAGGTTCTACTTATCTCTTTCTACAATCTTTAACTATATCTCTTTCTTTGCTATAGGTAGCGTATTTGCGTCGTTGTTAATCTACTAGTTGACAAAGTTCAGTGCGTGATAATACAGCTCGCGGAAGCGATCCACTTCAATATCCTTTCAAAACGGCTTGCGAGATATCTTACGAGCTGCCTTACAAGATAGCTCGCGTTGCATTTAAGTAACAAGTAGCCTATGTTTTGTAAGCGTAGCTCCGCCGTATTAAGCTGCCTGCAACCGGATAAGCTCGTTTATCTAGGTTGACATTATCACCGCCTGCATCTGCTGCAGAGATTGCCTAACTCTCTTACTAGGTTGCTCTTTCTACTTTGTACGCTCGCAATTCTTTTTAGCCTGCTCTTTTGCGCAATGGAGTACTGACGTAACATAATCCGATAGCCTCTTAACGCTGCCGCGGCCAGCGTCAATCTCTTTACACCGTATAGCTACAATATTGCCAAAGACTAGATAATAGTTCTCCTATCGATCTGGCTGTCTATCAACTCGGCTAGAGACCTAGCAAGGGCGTTTGTAGTTCATACAGTACGTATTTTTACACTGCCACTCGTCTATTATCTCTATTGCGTGGCCGTCACCTACAACTCCCGCCTCAATTGTATTGGCAAGGCCTTGCTCTTGTATATTTGTAGCAATCCGCGGACGCTGAGATTGAGATAGCCCAGCCTGAGTTTAGCTAGCAGCAGCTACAGGCGCCAGAGCATCCGCCGGCGCCAATAGCAACTCAAAATCCACATTGGGTGGCCATGAGTATCGCTCAATGATCCTCCGCAGCGACTTCTTGACCTTATAGAAATCCATGAGCGTTTCCTTGCGCAGCGAGATCACCCAACAATCGTTTCTCGTCATCTTATCGTAAAAAACGGTAGCCGTTAGACTGCTAAACTTCACAGGCAACTTATCTCGCTGCTCGTAAATCGTATCGTCAACCCAGCGCCACAACTCTGCCTTATCGAGATTGTACAGCCAAACAGCGTCGCTATCATACGCAGTAGCAATCGCCGCCTTGTCAAAGTTGCCTACGCCTGCTCGCCGGCGTACGTTGACGAGAGTATCGTCAATTTGAGCCTCATCCACCTCATCTCGCACAAACAGGCCCTCGCTGACGTCACAGGCAGCTAGGCGCTCTCTATTAGCAATCTCTGCACTTACGCCCTCTCTCACACCTACACTCTCCGCGCCACGATTTCCTCGCTGAGATCCGGCTGGGGGCGCGCTCTCGACGCCTCTCGCAAACTCTTCGACGGCTGCCGTCGCAGCTACGCCCTCTCCGCTATACAAATCGAGACCCGCGTCGTCAAAATCCTCGCCAAGATCGTCGTCCTCCGTCAGCTCCACAATCTCTGCGTTTTGGGCGCCCGATATCTCTGCGTTTCGGGCGCCCGATGGCTCTGCGTTTTGGGCGCCTGATGGCTCGCTGTGACCGGGGCGCGATTGTTGCCAGACGTAGGTTCGAGCGCCTGCCTCGCCAGGCCTCCTCTGCGGACGGCCGTAGACCGTTTGTCTGCCTTTTTAGGTGCTCCATTGTCTAGCTAGGTCCCGCTGGCAGGCGCCTTACGTTTGCCTGCCTTTTTGGCGCCGGGCGGATTCGTACCTGCGTCGAATGCTACGGTCGCCCGCTTGGCCCGGGTGGCTCGCAGAGAGCGATTTTCGTCCATCCGAAGTAGCGCCGGGCGCCTATCACAGTCAATAATCACACAAAACACCAAAAAACGTATACTGACGTTGAGATAGGCCAAATATGGCTCAATGGGGCGAGGTGGGTGAAATTGAACTCTATCGGCATAATTCTACATACAAAAACGCTAGGACCTTGATGCCTCGGCGGTTCGGCGCCACCTAGTTCCAGCGCACGGTCCATAGCAAAGGTATTTCGGAAAACACCAATACTAATTGCGCATAACCCCCTTCTAGTGTCCTCCCCTGCTATTTCATCGTAAAGTTATCCTAAGCGCCAACGCCGTAGATGTGCAATGCACTTAGCTCTTCTAAACTCTGCTATACTCACAAATCTAAGTTATATTGCGTGTAGTACCTCAGTCAATCGATCGTAGGCTTCTCACGCGCACGCGCCCAATGACACAAATACTACAAGATCTTTACATACAATCAACTGCTACTACCTACTACTATCCTATCCAGCTAGCTACACGTTGTACTCGAAGCTGATTCCCTAAGCACACAGTGAATAACCAGTTAGAGGCCCTTCATTCACTGTTGTCACCTAGAGAAATTATCCTACCCGATGACATATCGATATCATATCGATATGCAGGTATCCGCACCCGCACATCCCCACTTCCCATTCGAGCATCCATGTACCACGTTACTACCCCCTTCCACCTAGCGAGACGTGTTCTCTCACCTTTACCCTTTACACGCACCGTGAGGGAAACACCAATCTTTCAGTCACTTTACTGCGATGCCTTGCCAAACTGGTTATTGCGGCGCGCCGCCGAAGCTTCCTGCGGATCGCGCGCCGCTTGTGGGAGAGAGTATGGAGGGAAATGGTCGGGAGGGGGAGGTTGCTGCGCGCGATGAGGCGGGTGGGGAAGGGAGTGGGGTGTTGGAGAGTGAGGTGGATAAGGGAGCAGAAATCACTGGAGAGGCACGACAATCGCGCGGTTGCTGCGACGCGGAGGTTGGAACAGAAAGCACCGCTTGCCAATCTGCAGAGAAATTGCCGTGCGCAGAGGACGACGACTGCTGCAAACCAAGTACTGGAGGTTCTGCCAACGAGTCGACTAGAACGACGCCGACCTGCCAGAAGAGCTGCGGCGATACAGTGCAGAAAAGTTGCTGCGATACAGTGGAAGAGAATGCTGCGGAAACTACTACTGCTGGCTGTTTGAAGAGTTGCGGCACTTCGGTCACTGCTCTCACGTTCAAACCTACACCCTTGGAGAAGCAGAGTTGCTGCGACTCCAGTCGCCAGGACCGCAGTCCCGCACCTACAAGTACCGGTTGCCAGAAGAGATGCTGCCCACCATCGCCGCCGACAGAAGAACAGACTTCCCGTTGCGGATCAGAAGCAGTCGAAAACATGATACCCCAAGTGTCCGGTGACTCGTGTTGCGCTACTAAGCGCTGCGGTTCGACTGCACTGAGCGCAGAAACTCAACCTAATTCTGAAAGCAGCTGTGGCACTATCACCACGCCGAAAGCAAAAGAAGATGCTTGCTCTGATGGTTGCTGCACTAAACCACAAGCCTCGAGTACCACCCCCTCATGCGCCGACGCATGCTGTGACGAAGAACCATACAGCCCAGCTACAGACAAAACAGGAGATGAGACTTGCTCAGACACCTGTTGCCCCAACCCGCAACCCTCGCCCCCCACGCGCGCCTGCACCGACCCCTACTACTCCGACCCTCCATCCAGCAGCAGCGCCAAAAACCCCTTCACCACCTCCCTCCAACCCCTCGACCCCGAAAAGGGCCTCTCCGGCACCTCGCACATCATCCTCAGCATCTCGGGCATGACATGCACGGGCTGCGAAACCAAACTGCAACGCACCCTCGCCACGCTCCCCGCGGTGCGAAACCTCAAAACGAGTCTCGTGCTCGCGCGCGCCGAGTTCGATTTGGACGTTGCGGCCGGCTCGCCGGATGCGGTTATCAAGCACCTCGAACGCACGACCGAGTTCAAGTGCGAGCGGGTGAGCAACCAGGGCGCGAGTCTGGATCTCGTGTGTGGGGGGAGTGCGGCGGCCGAGGACGTGGTGAAGGGGGAGTGGCCGGTGGGCGTGTCGGATGTGAGGGTTGTGGACAGGAAGACTGTGCGTGTGGACTTCGATGCGAAGATCGTTGGAGCGCGCGACCTCATCGGAAAAGACTGGGAGACGCCTCTAGAACTCGCGGCTCCGCGTCCAGATCCTACCCTCGGTGCCGGCAGCCGACATGTCCGCCACGTCGGCTACATGACGCTGCTCTCCATCTTGTTCACCATTCCCGTGCTCGTTCTGTCCTGGGCGCCGCTCCCGCCGCGGGAACTCGAGTACAGCTCTGCGTGCCTGGCGCTCGCCACGATCGTGCAAGTCGTCGTCGCCGGACCGTTCTACCCCAAAGCGCTGAAGAGCTTGATATTCTCGCGCATGATCGAGATGGACTTGCTCATTGTGCTGAGCACGAGCGCGGCGTACATATTTTCCGTCGTGTCCTTTGGGTACATGGTAGTCGGACGGCCGCTATCGACGGGCCAGTTCTTCGAAACGAGCACGTTGCTGGTGACACTGATTATGGTGGGGCGCTATGTTGCAGCGCTGGCACGGCAGAAGGCTGTGGAGTCGATGTCGATCCTGTCGCTGCAGACGTCCAATGCGATTATCGTCGACAAGGAGGGCGGCGAAACCGAAATCGATGCCAGACTGCTGCAGTACGGCGATGTTTTCAAGGTGCTTCCGGATTCGCGGGTCCCAACGGATGGCACGGTTATCGCTGGATCTTCCGAGCTGGACGAGTCGATGCTCACGGGGGAGTCGAAGCCTGTCGACAAGTACGCCGGGTCTACTATCATTGCGGGCTCGATCAACGGGTCGGGCACGCTCAAAGTACGCTTGACACGGCTTCCCGGCGACAACACCATCAGCACCATTGCGGGCATGGTTGACGAAGCCAAACTGTCGAAACCGAAGATCCAAGCCATTGCCGATCGCGTGGCGAGCTACTTCGTCCCGGCCGTCGTTTCGCTGACTATCGTTACGTTCGTGATATGGATCGCCATTGGCGTGACAGTCCGGCGCCAAAGCGGTTCCACGGCCACAGTCGAAGCCATCACGTACGCCATCACCGTCTTGATCGTGTCCTGCCCTTGTGCAATCGGCCTAGCTGTGCCCATGGTCATCGTCATAGCGTCCGGCGTCGCGGCTGAGAGAGGCGTCATCTTCAAGTCTGCCGAGAGCATCGAAGTGGCATACAAGACGTCCCACGTTGTCTTCGACAAAACCGGAACGTTGACTGAAGGCAGGCTCACAGTAGCCTGGGAAGAGTACTTCAGTGAAGATCCGGCGTTGACCAAGGCCCTTCTCCTGGGTCTGGTCAAGGGCATCAAGCATCCCGTATCGTCGGCAGTGGCAGCCCACCTCGAAGCGAGCGGCATTGCGGCTTCGACTGTGCTTGATGTCAAAACACTGACCGGGAAGGGTGTCGAAGGCACTGCCTCTGGACTCATGCTCCGTGCGGGGAACTCCAGATGGCTTGATGGTCTATCGTCAGACGTGCGTGTCTTACCCGTACTCTCAAACGGCTATACCACTTTCTGCTTCACCATCGACAACGTCCTCGCCGCCGTCTTCGGCCTCAGCGACTCCATACGGCCCGATGCCCTAGACACCGTCACCCAGCTGCGCGCGCTCGGCATCTCCGTGCACATCCTCTCCGGCGACGACGCCGGCGCCGTCGAGCAAACAGCACGCCAACTTGGGATCCCCCTGGCAAACACCCACGCCCGCTGCACCCCCTCAGACAAACAAGCCTACATCCGCGCCCTTCTCTCCCCTCCTGCTCCCACCACCAAGGCAACAACCCCCACCGTCCTCTTCTGCGGCGACGGCACCAACGACGCCATCGCCCTCGCGCAAGCCACCGTGGGCGTGCACATCAACTCCGGCACCGACGTCGCGCAGGCGGCCGCCGACGTGGTGCTCACGCGGCCCCACCTCAGCGGCATTCTGACCGTCATCGCCGTAAGTAAGAAGGCGATGCACCGCATCGCCTTCAACTTCGGCTGGAGCTTTGTGTACAATCTGTTTGCGATCTTGCTCGGTGCGGGCGCGTTTGTGAATGCACGGATTCCGCCTGAGTATGCGGGGTTGGGCGAGCTGGTGAGCGTGTTGCCGGTTATTGCGGCGGCGGTGACGTTGAGGTGGGAGGGGAAAGGGGCGGTAGGCAGGTGAGGAGCGGATGGATTGTGAGGAGTTTGGGCCGGACGTAGTGTCGGTCTACTACACTTTTATTATGGTCTGATTTTAGTCACCCCGTGGACCTTTTCAACACAATGTAGTCTTGCCTGATCTCTATCTTGCCCAAGGATCACCATCATATCAAGACTCGTGTACTGAGGTCAGCATGAGCCATGTGAAAGCATGTGAGGACGCGCACTTACCAATTAGTACATAGTATATAGACAACGGTAGCAACGACAGCTACCCCCTTGGCAAAATCGTTCCCGATAAACACAGACTTTACGCCATCCTCCCGACAGCACATAAGTTTTCAGCAATGCGGAAGCAGTTTTTCGTCTTTCTACAAAACGTTATGTATCCAGCATGCAAGGAAATCGCGAAATTATTGGGCACGATCTTAAACGGACTGGACTGGACACTCGCGCTTTACCAGTGCCTCTCGACTCTAGCCATCGGCAAGCGAAACTGTTTTTTCTTGTTGCACTCGCGAAAGGATCCGATAAGAGGGTGCTCCAACTGCGGCAGGACACAATTTTCTGGTCGTGTACAAATAAGAGAATATGGAAGGATTGACATGTTACAACACGTGAGAATAGATGTGTGAAATAACGATGATGGTAATAGAACAACGTCATTTTTTTTTCCTACCTATATGGTTAACGCCCAGGCGAGATCGCATGTCCCAATCAACTTTATCATACAATCGATACCCTCCCCTCCCACAATCACCCTGTGAATGGGTCGGCCGTAGTGCTTTCTCGGAGCACAAATCTTGCTGCTGATCTTGCGCTCCTCTGTCGGCAAGGTCTCCACCTTGAAATTGTCCTCGTATAAAGATATTCACTCTAGAATGGAGGCAGCCAGAACTGGTAACCGCCGTTCTTCATCCGGAAGACACTGAGCAGGAAGCTGTACATGCACAACAGGACGCCACTCCACAAAAACACGGCGATCTGTTGGGCCCTGGCATCGGCGATGCGCGGGACTTTGAGGGCGAGCGAAATGGTGGCGAAAGAGAGAACGCCATCTGATGAAGGTCAGTCATGTTCCAGCAAGCGCACGCTTAAGACTTACACATTGCGGCCACGATTTGCGACTCGAGACCGAACTGGTTGCTGAATCCGCCCGCAAAATAGTTCATGCCTCCTTTACCGTCTCCTTGCACATAGGGCACCTTCCTAATGTGATTGAACATATGTCCGCTGGTGAAGAGGAGAACAGCGATGAGGCTGAAGGCAGCCCAGAGGTTGCGGTTTTGTAGGATGGGGACCAGATAAGGGGCGGCAACCGCGAGGAAGGTGACTGCGCCGAGAATACCGGTCGACACAGAGACGATCTTGACCCAATTGAAGGGTCGGTGGACGGCGGGCTTTGGTGCGTCGGCGGGGAGCTGACGGGAGACCCAGGAGTGGATCT
Source organism: Massariosphaeria phaeospora (assembly GCA_011032825.1). Taxonomy (NCBI): domain Eukaryota; kingdom Fungi; phylum Ascomycota; class Dothideomycetes; order Pleosporales; genus Massariosphaeria; species Massariosphaeria phaeospora. The sequence goes on along the minus strand of JAADJZ010000001.1, from coordinate 192,275 downwards.
GTTCGGCCGATTGGGGGCTGCCTTATATTAGTCTCCTACTGTAATCGAGTCACACATCACGGGCGTACCCGTTTGTAAAATCAAATCGAACAGGCTGGGCGTCAACCTTCGCATTCGGGCCCACGGTGGGGTGGAAGTAGAGGAGAATCGGAGCGGTTTGGAGCATCAACTGGGTTCGCCATTAGCACTTGAACATGACTGTAACTTGGACTCTTGTACCGATTGGAACGTGTTCTTGCCATCTACGAAGTCCAATGTGCCAAAAATCTGGCGACCCGCACCACTCTTGTCACCCTTCAGCCAGCTCTTGCCCAGTAACTCCCATTCTGGCTGGAATTCCTGGCAGAGCTTACATCCGAATCTTGTCTCCAGGGCCGTAAGTAGCACCGCGACCGAGTAATCCCGCGGCGCCTTCGTCAATTGCGCATATGAGTTGTCGTCGAGCTTCACGGCACCCGAAGACGATGATTTGGCGCGAAAGTCACTGAACCGGTCGCCGGAGGATTTCTTGGCCGCGAGGGCAGTAAATGGCAATAGCGATGCCGTAAGAACCTGGAGCCACCGCATCTTGGAATTGGATATGGGTGGTGGAGACAACAGAAGCTCTTTGAGTTGGGTGCTTGGACGAACGTGGCCTCGAACGGGGATCGGCGTACGCAAGGTGCCAAGGCCGTGACTGAACAGGGATATACAACTGATGAGCAAGACCTCGGGAACAATTCTAGGAAATATATCGTGAACAAGTGAGTGAACTCTTACTGAATACTAGGATATGTCTCGTGGTTGAGTATTTGACCACTCTATAGGGTACATTAATGGTAGGCGTTGCAACAAACTTGGTCTTGGCATTGAACTCCCCCGGAGCGCGGGATTGTTTGTGTTTACGACGCGTCCACCACCCCTCCTCCATCGCTCGCCCACCTACACTTTCGCATCCTTTGTGTACAGATTTAAAAACATGGTGGTTAGCATGGAACCCGAAAATGATTATGAAATGAAAGACGTATGTTGGCCTGCGCACTATCAAAGTAATCCAGGACTGACCGCGCAACCAGCTCCGCCATTCGCTGCGGACGGCAAACCTTGAGCTTAGTCTGGAGAAAAGCAAGCATTCGGTTGAGATTGTAGCCAAAGACGAAGACCTCCGGAAACTACGAGTGAGCCAGTGCCTTCTACAGGACGATAACGGCGAGCTGCACGACCAACTCGAGGAAGAACAGGCGCGCTCCGATGAGCTGGAAGACGCGCTGGATGAAGCGCTAGTGCAGCTGGATCAATACAAGGCGGAGGGCGAACAGGCCCAGAACAGGATGCGAACACAGGCGCGTGAAGTCGCGAACTTGAAGGTGGGTGACCACCCATCGACCCAACAACGCTCTTTCCCCCGCTAACACGCACCAGGCAGAACTGAAAGCAATGGAAAACGTCACTTCCGATTCGAACAAGATTCTTTCCGAGAAGCTTGCTCTCACCCGCGAGATGTCATCATTGCGCCCCGAAGTCGAACACTTGCGCGCCCAAGTCGAATCCAACCACGGCCTCCTCGCTGAAAAATTAGCGCTCCAGCGTCAGTTAACTGCACTTCAAGTGGATCTGGAGAACGAGAAGCGCACTGCCGCACGCGTCGCAGCCAAACAAGGCAAGAAGATGGAGCAGGACGAGGAACTGCGGTCCGAGATGGAGGAGCTGCGCAATGATTTAGCGAGAGAGAAGAAAGACAGGCTGAAGGCGGAGAGCGCTCTTGCAAAAGCGGAGAAGGCCACCGAAAAGGTCCAGGCTGATCTAGAGTCTCAACAACAGGCAAGCGAGCGCGTGCAAGCGAAACTCGAGAAGGTCACTAAGAAGGAAGCCGAGAAAGCTGGCAAGCGAGCTGAAGAGCGCGGCGTCGAGCTTGAAGAGCTGCGTCAAGAGCTGGAACAAGAAAGGAGCGCCCGCCAGAAAGCAGAGAAGGCTAGCAAGAAGGGAACCCAACGCGACACCGAGCTCGAAGAACTTCGAGAAGAGCTTGAGCAGGAGCGGGCTGCACGTCGGAAAGCGGAGAAAGCGGGTCTGAAGGCTAGCAACAACGATACTGCACAGGCCAACGAGCTTCAAACTGAGTTGAATGAGCAGAAACAGGAGCGCAAGAGGTTAGAGAAGGAACATGCCAGGTCATTGGCTGAACTACAGGGCCGTAACACCGTTCTCGACGATAAGCTGAATGCATTCCGGGACAAACTACGGTCGACAAAGGAGAAGCTCAAGGAGACGGAGGCGGAGCTTGAGCGTGCTTCACGAGCGCAGACCGCTCCAGCAGTCAAAACCTCCGTGGAGATAGCGAAGAAACCCGCAAAGAACGCTCGCAAGCGGATGGCAGCCTCTGTCGAGCCAGAAACCAATCTCGGCACTCCTGGAGACGGATTCCCGGCGAAGAAGACCAAGCGTGGTGCTTCTGTCACCGCCGTCGGCGACACCTCAACCTTCTCCTTGACTCCTTTCCTGAACCGCACAGGTAGCGTAGCTCCAGGCAGCCCCATCGCCGAAGAATCCGAAGCAGAGGAAGACGCAGAGGCAGGAGCAGCAGAGCACGGCACCACCCCCACAGCGCCCCCCAAGAAAGCAGCCAAGAAGTCAGCCCAGCCAAAAGCCAAACCCCTCGCACCCTCCGCCTCCAACAAAGCCAACGCAAAGCCCCGCAAAAAGGCCGCCGCCCCAGCCCTCGAAATGGTCACCGAAGAAGCCTCGGAACTCTCCCACTCCAAAGACACCTCCTCCGAAAACGCACCCATCACCGTCCCCCTCAAGGACGCCGACGACGGGCCTTCGAAAGGCAAAGCCAAGTCCCTGGTCCCGAAAATCAAACCCCGCAAATCGCTCATGTCGTTCGCGACCTTCACCGACGAGCCCGCTGCCGAGAAGAAACGGAAGCGCAAGCTCGGTGCGAGCGCCGGCCTGGGCAAGACGCTGTTCGACGCCGAAGATGAGGACGCGGCGCCGGTTAATAAACCCATGGCAAGTAAGGGCATATTTGCGGCGCGGGCCCTAGGCAAGAGCGTGTTGGGTAAGGGGCTGCAGCGCCCGATTAGTGGCGGGTGGGGCATGATGAGCGAGGAGAACTTTACGTTTAGTCCGTTGAAGAAGGAGAGGCGCAGTGCGAGTATCTTGCGGAATTAGTAGGATGATGGGCTGTTTTGAAGAGGCGCGTGGTTGGTTGGTATAAGGGGTTGGGTTGGGTTGGCGTCGTGGTGGTGCATCTTAGGGGCGTCTGCGTAGTATCAGGTGTGGTTGCTGCTGTTATTTTTCTCTGGCTTGGGGTTCGCGTAGTCAGTCTTATACGTATACACATTGGGATTCTTCCGCGAGTTTGGGTTCGATTAGCTTCGGTCGTTGAGTGTATTGCTTGTTTGCTATATCCTTTGTGTCCGATCGATCCAATCCTATGCGAGCGTGCGTGCGTTTGCGCACTCGGAATAATGAAGAAAGGAAAACTAATGATAGGTATGCTGTAAATAAGTGAAAGTAAAGAAATGGAACTAGACAAGTAAAAGGAAAATTGTAAAAGTAAACAATCAAAGGTGAACAAGTGAAAATGAAATAGTAAAACCTGTACTAAATCTACGAGTGTGAAAGTGTCATATCTTCCACTTATTCTTAATAAATAGTCTGTGTGTTCCTGCTACGACAGAGCTTAAGAGTTAGTGAATACTGTTGTGCGGAAAAGGTTCTAGGGACGGCGGAGAATGCAGCCGCTAGTGCTGTTGTGTCGGATAGGAGCAGGACACGGATTTGATAGGATATACGTACTCTGTACTCAAAGAGGGAGTAATACTAGGGTCTCGTTTACTCGGTGAGTATTTGTCAGAATATATCGTTACCCAGCCCAGTAGTGCTCGCCCACGAGGGGACCTTGGTTACTTGATGAACTTCCTATCAACTAGTAGCTTAATTGAAGGTTTGTGAGATGGTGGGTGAATGGAACTCAACTCAAATCGTTCAACGTCTTATTTGCGCAGGGCGTAGTGCAAACTGTTTGGCAATAAGGTAACAACTAGGCAGTGCGCTGATCTCAAGCAGTATACCGCATACTTGATGTTCCTTTCCTTTCCTATCTTATACCTAGCTCGAGGAACATCGAAAGTCCGCCTCGCAAAGTCTCTGCCCAGAGAAAGTTTGCGCGAGCAGCTCATCTGTTCCATCCGCCAGGATCGGGGCGCAAAGGATTGTTTCGAGGCTTATTTGACGGCTATCCTAGATGTGTCCGAAACATGTCTGAGGGTTAACTAACGACGCTAAAATCATTGATGGCGTTTGGAAACATCATAGTAGTCTCGAGGCGTTCGAGGCGTCGATTCCGTGCCGTGAGCAAAGCGACACGCGCTTTGAAAGACAGACGATTTGCGCGAATTGTAGCCGGTGTCTGGCGCTGTGCTCTCGTGAGGCAGTTGCGACTCGCTTAGACCGGCCTAATAGGGGCAGTGCATCGACTCGGGCCCGATTCCTAACATGCTAAGGGAAAATCATACTCATACCTTCGGTTTTAGCGTGCCACTCAGGTCTGGCCTGGAAAGGTAACATGCTCACCGGTCTGGGCTTCGGCTGGATGCGCGGAATGCGAGAGTTTCCTCTTAAGGGATTTGGGTTGCAGAAGTAAATCGCGCAGAATTCAAAAATCTCTCGACGGAGTAACGGTTTATGGAGTATGGAGACTGGTCATGGGAGACGTGAGGCAGATATTGCATTGGCTACGGGCATTTCCTCGTCTGTTTTCGGTGCTAGTCCATTTCGGAATGATGATGTAAGATTTTGAACAGCGATCGAGTGAGATGGATGGGTACCCATTGTTCTCTACAGCACAATTTGCCTATCCTATTCCTAGAAAGTATCAGTACCCGCCGACCGCGTGATGAATTTGGTTCCGTACCGTCATTCATCCTAGCGTAAAGGGCGAACAAACGACCGAATATCCTCCGTCATCAACTCGGGCTCCTCAGCTGCTCCAAAATGGCCACCCCTAGGAAACAGGGTCCACTGGCGCAAATCCGTATGCGCAGCAACTAGAGACCGCGGCTTGTGCATCAGATCCTTGGGAAGCACCGCAACAGCAGTAGGTACACTGATCTCTGGTTTGACATCGTTGGCCAACTCCATCGGCTGGGGGAAATTGGAAGCGCGACAGAACAGCTCTGTGCCGACGAAACTGTTCGTAAACCAATACAGCGACAGGTACGTCAGGAGTGTGTCCTTGTCAAACTTGGTCTCAACATCACCGTTGCAGTCGCTCCAGGCACGGCGTCGTAGAAGAATCCACGCAGCTTGTCCAACGGGGCTGTCGTGCATGGCCCATGCGAGCGTCTGTGGATCAGTGTTGTTGATGAGCACGTGCACAAAGTCGCCAGGACCTCTGCTCTGCTGCCCGATCAAATCACGCTCCTCTTGCGTGAAATCGGCATCATTACCAGCGTCGTGCGGAACTCCCGGTAAGATCGGGAACGAGATATGGACGCCGATGATGGACCCCGCATGCGCGTGTCCCAGCCGAGCGCTCACAAACGCACCCGCGTCCCCGCCGTGAGTGACAAACCGGCGGTATCCCAGCCCGTTCATCAACTTCACCCACAGATCGGCTGTCTCGACGTAGCCAACTCCAGTGCGATCTAGCGGCCCCGAGAAACAGAAGCCAGGCAACGACGGAACCACGACATCGAACGCGTCTTCCGCGTTGCCTCCGTGTGCCGCGGGATCGGCCAGCGCCATGATCACATCCTTGAAGTCCCAAAACGTCCACGGCCATCCGTGGTTCAAGATGATGGGGACAGGCTTCGGGCCTTTGCCGCGGACGTGGATGAAGTGGATGGGGATTCCGTCGATTTCGGTGCGGAACTGCGGAAAGCTGTTGATGCGCGCTTCTTGGGCGCGCCAGTCAAAGTCGCGTTGCCAATACGATGTCAACTCGCGCAGGTAGGTGCCGTTGACGCCGTACGACCAGTCTTCGTTGTCGAGCTCGGGGGCCCAGCGGGTGTTTTCGAGGCGTGTCCGCAGGGCGTCTATCTCGCTTTGAGAAATGTCGATCTTGAAAGGAGTTATCTCCATTCTGATAGTGATAGTAACGAGGTTTGCCAAGTTGAACGTAGTAAATCAATAGGAATGGTTGAATAGAATGACGGATATCGGACCGGTTTCTGAAGAACTTACATGCAGCTGAGAACAGGACTACGATGAACTTAGATATTATTGATGCGCACCTGTGGTCAATATATCAACGTCCAAGATCAATAACGTTATCCTCTTGAGCTATGCTAAACTCGAAAATCAATAACGTTATGTTTCCGAGTTCTCTTGAAGATTCTAGGAGTTTCCATAGAATTCATGATGCTTTACAGAGTACATGGAGTCAGTCAGCCTAAGGTACCAAGACAAACTTCGTTATTCCTAGAGGAACTAGGTCCAACTTTGATGGCCTAATCGCGCATGCAACACAAGCAACATTGCTGTTCTCGAGAAGAAACTGCTGCCTGCTACAGAGAAGTTTTCGCGAGCTCATTTGTATTGCTGCCTGCTACGTTCCGCTGGTATACCCAATATTTATTCCCGTCGATATTGCCGCACCTCACACCACGGCACCACGGCATCATCAAAACAAAATCTACCAGGGCCACGTGGATCGGCACTCAGCAGACACGATGGATGGCCGCAGAAAGACGGCCGAGCATGGGTGGACGGGTAATCGGCTGCAAGACGAGGCCACCAAGCCGGTGATTGTCTACCGGTGAGCAGCACGAGCGAACGATGATGCATACATTCCCCCAAGGCAGAATCATCTCTCGTATTTCGCCTCTCATTCTTCAACTTGCAGACTGTGTTTTTCGGCACCCTGCCGGAGCTATGCACAGTCACGCGCCACACAATCAGTATGGAGATTAGCTCAGCCCTACCGTGGCGAAGAGAACACCGAGGACGAGGCTGGAGCATTTGGGGTTCAACGGTCAGCGCCAGCTCGCCTGTGCCATGTTGGTGTCCAGGTACCATGGCGCAGGTGGGTAGGCCTTGGGTAATCGAAAAGATTTCTTTGGAGAAACTTTGGGCCCGAGTACAGAGTGAGAGTGAAGCGCAGCGTGAGCGGCCGGAAACACAGCCTCGACGTTAGAGGACACCTCTGGTAGTGCGGCGGCCCAAGCTTCTTCGCCCCGGTGCGCAAGGCAGGCGCAGGCAGGGATGGTGTGCAGCTTCCCCGCTCGTCTGCTGCTCCCCTCCGATACATATAAAGACCACTCGCTGCACTGTGTAGCCATGAAAACATTCCACCACCGCGAGTCGCACCAACAGCTCACTACCAACGCCGAATCATCGTCCACACGTCCTATTCTTACAGACACGCCATCCACCAGAAGCATGTCCGACACCAACGGAAAGGCACCGATCAACGGTGCAGGCCGCCACCTCGACGAGCCTATGGTCAAAGTCCAACCTCCGCGCCGGGAAGACCTCCAGCCGTCGTATGCGCGCGTTATCAAGCCTGACGATGCCGACGAGGATGACCACGGCTGGTATGGAAGCATGATGAACTCTCTGGGCGCGTGCATCGGTACTCTCGGAGCCATCCCATGCTGCATTTTCTGCCCCAACCCATACAAGCAGGTCAGCCAAGGTAACGTCGGCTTGGTGACCAAATTTGGCCGCTTCTCGAGGGCCATCGATCCGGGTCTTGTCAAGATCAACCCTCTGTCAGAGCATCTTCTCCAGATCGACGTCAAGATCCAGATTGTCGGTATGTACCCCCCATCCAAAACCCACGTGCAGTCAGTTGCTAACTGACATCGCAGAGGTCCCTCAGCAGATCTGCATGACCAAGGACAACGTCTCGCTCCACCTCACCTCGGTCATCTACTACCGCATCACCTCGCCACACAGGGCCGCGTTCGGCATCTCCAACATCCGCCAGGCGCTTGTGGAGCGCACGCAAACTACCCTGCGCCACGTTATCGGCGCGCGCGTTCTTCAAGACGTCATCGAACGCCGCGAGGAAATCGCCCAGTCCATCCGCGAGATCATCGAAGAAACCGCTGCAGGCTGGGGCGTCGAAGTCGAGTCGATGCTGGTAAAGGACATCATCTTCTCCCAAGACCTGCAAGAGTCGCTCTCCATGGCCGCGCAGTCCAAGAGGACTGGTGAGGCCAAGGTCATTGCTGCCCGCGCCGAGGTCGAGTCCGCAAAACGTAAGTCCGATCCACTCTATTGCGCATGTCAGACCCTAACCCTGTCCCAGTGATGCGTCAAGCGGCCGACATCCTAAGCTCTGCTCCTGCCATGCAGATCCGATACCTCGAGGCCATGCAGGCCATGGCAAAGTCAGCATCGAGCAAAATCATCTTCATGCCGGGTCCTACCAACTCAGGCGATTTCGGTCTACCTGTACCGATGACCGAGGGGGAACAAGGACCATCTACCCAACGCACTGATCCGGTTCAACATGCGGTCAACGCCCAAGTTCTGCAGAACATGTAAAGACTGAGTTGATTCAGCTTGACTTGAACAGTTCGAACCGCCAGTCTGTGCTCACATTTCTTCCGCTTGTATTTGTATCTCTTCGGTCAAGGTTGTTACGATGATGGATCATGAACAGTTGGGCATTGAGATGCCGAGAAGGGGTAATGGTGGTCTCTTTTCATCCAGGCGTCTATGGGCTTTCATGATACCCAGCTGGCTCCTCTTATCAATCACTCATTCATTCTTGTTCTTGTAGGTACACCTTAAGATAATGTAATGGACGCTCCAGCAATAACTTCTCTCCTTGATCCGTTAAGATGTTGATGACCTGGCATAATCGGGTTGAAAATTCTCGTTAAGACGGTAAAGTTCATTATATTCTGACAGTAGAGGTGAACTAGGTGATAGAAGCATGTCGAGGAGTGCATTTTCGGAGGAACTTTGCCGTCCCGCCGTTAGCGCGTCTTTGGTAGACTAGCTCGCTTAGCCCGGGCATGACGACTCTCTCTTCTCACTCCACTACCTAGATACGCGCCTTATCTTCGCTATCTCGGGACATTCGTCCACGCCCATCATTCAGCAATCTTGATGAAGCACTATAGGGGAATCGGATCTTAGTCGATCTGCGAAACCTCTTAACCTCACGAACATCCAAAAGATAGCCATCTCGATCCGAAATCTATCGTACCCGACTCGTGCCGCTCCGAAAGAGTTGATGACTCTAGATATAGGCCCAAATTCTATGCCTACGTCTGCCTCTCCACCGACGCCAAGCTGGAACTCTTCGATTTCGTTCGTTCTGAGATTGACCGAGGTAATGACTGCGCGCCTTGTGGACCGACCGGGTACGTATATTTCCGTTGAGCTAGCGGGATTTCACCGAGAGCAAACATTCCTTGAAGGGTTCCTACGCTCATACACTGACGTTTCTTCTAGGAATAGAACCGCCTGATGAGACCGCGCATGTGGGCAAGCTTTACGACGAGCTTACGGGGTACGTACTTCAGCGGAAGATTTCGAGATATTAGTCGACTGTGACTGTTTGCAAGCTGTGCGCGAACTGAACATAGGTGGGAGACACTCAGGCCCGGACTACGTTGCGCGTTTCCCACGTCTCATGAAGCAATTGAACGATAGCCAGTTTCTTCTCTTCAAGAGCGCCAAAGAGTGTCCCCTAAATTCTACCCAGTTTGTGCATCTACTCCAGCGCCAACCGAATCTTCGGGCTTTTAGTGCGAGGCTGAATTTGTCCGACATACACATGCGATGGAAATCGCACGTCTTGGGTCACCGATCGATTCGTAACGTCACCTCTGCTGGTACTGAGGTCTTTGGGAGTATATGTTGGAGACCGATCTGGCGAAAACGACTATGATCAGGTAGCTCAAGAACTTGAAACGACGTGCGCTTCTCGCTTCATGACTATCTAGAGGAATGTGCTGAGGCTCCGATCCTGGGATCATTCTGATCAAGCATGGAATTTCTAATAGTAGACACGTCAGGTCGGCATTCCTACCAGGATTACAGATCATCTGCAATTTTCGGAAAACATGTCGTTTTCAATCTTTTCCGCGCTTACAGCCGGATTCAAGCTGGTAAGGGTTTCACTGGAAATGTGCAAGTGTTCTGGGTCAAAGTTAGATGACACCGTACTATCTATCAACACACTTGTATCCCTCCCCACAACTCTCGTTTCACAAAAGTCACAGTCTATTCCCCATCCCCTTTTTCCCCCGGAACTCAGCTGTTCCACTTCCCTTTCCTTTCAACCCTCCACTCCCCCTGTCCGCCAGCGCCCTTACCACCAACCCGCCAATGCCCTCGCTGCCGCCCGTCACAACAACCAGCTTAGCTCCCTCTCCCGGTCATACACGTCCGCGGTCCAGTTATTCAGCACTTGGTCGTGCAGCCGCGGTGTGTAGGTGGGTGTAGTGGAGCAGGATAGCGAGGGGGAGCGTTAGAGAAGGGTTTGACGCTGTGAGGGAGAGAGAGGGTGGTAGGGGTTATGCCTGTGATGATCATCAGCGTATCCGTCTATCTATCGATCTATCGATCTATCGATCTATCTATCTATCTATCTATCCATCCATCCATCCATCCATCCATCCATCTATCTTATCCATCTCCGTTCAAGCCAAAATGCTCTCACTCATCTAGACACGTGCCCTCCCCCCCCAAAACCCCTCTAAAAACACTATTGCTACTTGACTTTCCTTCATGCGCGAGCTTCTACTGGCTGCGGAGTCACATGTTGTATATCGGCTCAAATCAATCAAGTTAAGGTTTCTTCTTAACTACTACTACGAGCTATGTACCAACCGCCGTAGGCAGACGATAGACAGTGTACAAAGGTAGTCAGGCAGGAATAGAGAGCGCTCGCTGATCGGGAAATTTATCTATCGGGGAGGAAATGACATGTTGATTATGTGTCTTCGCGGGTTTGCTGTTATTGGGATTGTAGAGGTAGTAGTGGTAGTGATTGTTTGCGGATATAGGTATCAAGTAGGACTATGTACTGTAGTGCGGCAGACGCTACTGTAGTGTAATACGTGGCATCCATCCATCGATGACGCGGGTCGTCCGCACACGTCAAGTCCACAGTCCAACGTCCTAGAACTGCTACAAGTAAAAAGAGATCAATGTGCTATCAGATGTACGTTTACTTGCTCGAGAGAACGAAACTACAAATGAACGTCACATTGCCCTGAGACCCACAACGAATATCACCACAGTAACGATAGAAATAAGTTGCCAGTACTCCAAAAAAACAGGACGAGCGCGCTTTGGCTCGCCCTGTGGTATATAAAGCGCCCCGCGAATAAACGCCTACGCCTACCAATGCCCTCCTATGCTATATATCCAAGTTCCAAGACGCTACTCTACTCGTCATTCAACTGCCGCCACACACATCAGTCAACTCCACATGCTGTACACAGCATTATTCCAGGTCCTCCGGCCGCTTAACGGGGGAAGCCCGGGTCGGGCTATCTATGGCTGGCCGGTCAGCCGTGATGCCTGGAGCTAGGCTCAGATTATTTCTAAGCAGACTCCGATTATTGCTCAAAGCAGCGCCGCCCCGCTCACGGTCGCGGTCCGGATCCCTGGTGAGCACGGGCGCATAGTCTTCCTGCGCGGCAATGTGCGCGTCCATGAGGGCGTCGTCGCGCATCTTCTTGATCTTCATGTAGTTGTACGCCGCAATGCTACCGATGGTGACAACCAGGCCGGTGAGGTTGATGGGCGTGAGCGTGTCCTCGAAGACGAAGTTGGCCGTGGTGATGGTGACGACTTCCTTGAAGATGCCGCAGATGCTGAGCGTTACGACGCTGGTGCGCTTCAGCAGTGCGAATTCCGATGACGTCATTAGGAAGGCCAGCACGCCGGGGAAGAGCAAGATGCCCATTCCCATAAGCCGTCCTTTCATCTCGAATAGCCGCGAAAGCCCTTGGGCGAGCGGGCCGAATCCTTCGACGGGGACTGCCAGGATGAACAAACTGACAAACATGACTGGCGCCAAGAAGAATATCGACGAGAAGGGATTTGAAGTGGCAGGGTTGCGAAGAAGTAGGATCTGGGTCAATGCCCAGCGGAAACCGGAAGAGCAAGCGGAGGTCATGACAAGAATGAAGCCCAAAGGGTGGAACTGGGCCTCGCCTGCTACCATCATCACGACGCCGACCGTCATGATGAGGATGATAAAAACGAGCCGCCACGACGGCTGCTCTAGACGGAAAAGGAAGGCGAAAATAAGTACAAAGCCAAGGGCGGACGATTTGCACATAGCTAGACGACATTAGTTCTCAACGAATATAGGTGCGTGTGGTAACCTACTAAAAAATGACAACGTTATAAATCTCAAACTAGTATTGCCCAAGCCAATGTCCATGCCCGTTGCAACACCACAGGGGCCAATGCGCGAAAAATAAAACCACTTCGTCATCAAAGGCTTCTTGGGGTCTACGGGGTCGAGTCGAGACCCAGGAGCGTGAGGGTTGAGAGAGTCGTGTCGTGGCCGGAAAGAGGGTATCAAGAACATGACGAGCGATGCGAGCGAAAACTGGACAATCATATGCAGACAGGTCGTAAATAGGGGAAAGGGGAAGATGTGCTCCTGCTTGCCGGCCTCGTCTTCTTTGAACATCCATTTGTTGTACACGGAGATGGAAATGGAAAAGAGGTACCTGTGATTTTGTCAGCACTGGCACCGAGGGCTAGACGGGAAGAAACGCTTACCATAGTGCGATTAGCAGGGCGTTTATGAGCATGGAGCGCATCATGCTCTCGGTTGCCATCTTCTGCTCCTCCTTTGTGATTTTGTCGTCCTCGACTATGCGTTGGTCGAGATGGGTGTTCCGCCTCTTCCTCCGTCGCCTCCGCCGCCTATCTCTCCCGGTCAAGCCCGTCTCCTCGTCGTCTTCGAGGCCGTCGCCGCTCATGTCGTCGAGCTCGAGATCGGTGCTCTCGCTCTTGCCCGAGGAGCTGGAGTGGTCGCTGTCCGACCAGGGTTCGTCTCCCTCTTCGAGGATGTGGTCGGATCGGCGTCTGCGGTGCTTCTTGGGGACTTGGTTGGCGGGTAAGGGGAGGCCGGCGAGGGAGGAAGAGCGTCGTCGAGCGTGGTTGGCAGCAGCTGGCTCGTCCATAATAGTTGGAGTAGGGGGGTGGACTAGCGCAGCTACGTCGGCGGCGCGCACATGCAAGTGGCCGTCGTCGCTGTCGAGGTCTATGCTGGACCGCGAGGGTGGGTTGGAAATGGTCGCGAGGGGGAACTCATCGGCCGGGTGCAGCAGGTTGGGGTCGGCGCGCGACGTCGAGGCCGTGTTCTGGTGCTGGAGCCAGCGGACAACCGACGGCGAGTGCGAGGCCATGATGACTTCGTGGGCTGCCCGGTGATGGGCTTAGCGGCTTGGCTCCGGGGATCAGATGCGCAGGATTTCCGGTTCAGCACACGGCCATGATCAGTGAACCAGGAACCACCGCTCGCCAAGTGGGCACGCAAAGAGTCTGAGAATTGCTTCAGCTGCAGGCGCGATCGACTTTTGAGGCACCGTGAGTGCGAGCGGCTGAAGTGTGTTCGGACGCATAGCGCCTCCTGGCTTGTAACACTGAACGGCATGCCAGCTGGGATGTCGCCGCTGCGTGGTGAAACAGCCTTGCAGGCCAATCGAAGTCGCGTGCCTCGTTACTCAGCCTAGAGAAATGAAGCAAGATACGGTGGTGTTCCAGGTTTGTTTGTAGTTTTAATACTTGGGTACGAGTCACGGATATTGTTTGTCTACTTTCGCAGCACTCACACTCGCACGCACTGAGTGAACAAGATGACTGATGCTCGAGACCAAAGGAAAATGTGGTTTGGTCGATTTGATGCGCCTTCGACAGTTGACAGTTCCCCCAAAGCAGCCATGTGGCCTTGCCAACAAAGACCCTTATATGCATATGCCATATGCCACCAAACGCCTGCCACGCTAGAGAGATGCCGCTAGAGTCATCAGATCCAGATCCAGACCCAACCAAACTCCATCCCATGCCGGGCCAAATCGAGAGAAAAGGATGCGAAACACTGTGACTTGCACTATGCTGCAGCTGGCGGCGGTGCAGGTGCAGACGGCAATTGCTCGATCTGCCGGATCAAGAAGCTCTTCTCATCGATGAACTGCTCGTCCTCGGTGCGGTCCTCGAGGAAACTGGGTAGGAACCGGAGGAGCTTCTCTCGGTTGCTAATCAGAATGCGCTGTACCGCCATGGATTTGTTAGGATTAGCAACAAACACCTACGAACGTCAATACCGAAGAATACCCAAAAGATTCTGCGTACTTACCTTGAATACATGGAAACCCTCGTAATTGATCATTCGCCGGTCGTCGCGCAAGAGCTTCATGACAATCTTGAGGTGCTCGCCTGAATCCACATACGTGGTCATGACACTGTAGTTAGCTCTGTCGAGCAGTATCTCTCCCAGCAGCTTGATTGACTGCCTCTTGGTAACATAACTTTCCGACTGTATCAAAATCGTGTTGTATTTCGAGAAGAACATCTCGAAGTTGGTTTGTAAATATGCTGCAACTAGCGACTTGTGTTTCGTCAAGATGTCCTAGAGCTAGATGTCAGTACTGCCTCGGCCGCTGGGAACGCTATCCGTACTCGGAACGTGTTGAAGGCGTCTGCGCTGACTTCAAATGCACCTTTGTCTATCCAGTCGAAGAATCTCCAGAATACGCCCTCTCCTGTCGAAGCAACGTCTGGATTGACACTTGCAAGGTCCCTGGTATTTCCGTCCCCGGTTGGCTCATCGTATAATAGCAGTGCAGCGATTGCATCGTACTTGAGTGCCTCACGCAAGACTCCACCGCATGGCATCGCGCTTTCCCGCCTGTCATAGCCCCTGCACAGCGATATTATGATTTCCGGCCGGTATTGTATGACGTGATGTAGTACCTGGGGATCGGAGGCCCCGACGGGCTTGTAGCGGAACGCGGTTGAGAAAATGACTTGGGCGTCTTTGCGGGACTCGAACGGGAGCTTGTGGATGTTGTTGGCGAGGAGGTAGAGCAAATCTTCCTGGACGATCAGAGTGAGCAGCTGGTGCACCGAATCCTGGCTGACCTCCGCTTCTGCTTATATGTTAGCGAAGGGATCTGGTACGCTCTGCGGGGCTCGAGATTGCGGAGCATAAAGGAAGAGCAGGAGCCATACCGAGTGTTCCTTGGAGCCTGACTTTCATCTGCTGAAGCTCCCGGGCCAGGTCCTCCTCCAGCTAAAAATCTACATCAACATGGGGTTCGTCGCATTCTGCATGCGAGGCAACTCTAACCTTGGGGTTCGGCTTTGGCTCCTCGCTCAGCCGCACCGTAAGCTCCTTTGTTGTCCGCACAAGCTCGGAAGCATTTTTCTGTTTGTTCCTGAATAGAAATGCCATCTTGCCGGCGTCTTAGGCTGTGCTGTTCGGGCGCAAGTGGGATGGTGATCGCAGCGAGGGGCTCGGTGGAACGCAGCTGTGGCGTGCAGCTGCTACCGAAGGGGCGACGACATGCAACTGGCTGTTTGGCGCGAGTTGTGCTCGAGGGGTCCGGATACACGACGGCGCCACTGGGGGTTGTTGTCCTTTCACAGTTTGTGTTGTTGTTCGGGGTCCCCAGTTGCTGCACCCAATGCATGCTCGTGGCTCCAGAGGTGCTCGCCAACTGCACGTCATCAGCCAATCACACAAGGGCACGCCACCAACCTGATTCACTGGCAACTGATAGCGGGGGTTGACGACCAGACAGACATCCCATGTTAATTATCTAAATAAAACCTTGCTCTTACGGAAACGGAATCTCCGGAACTAAAGAGGTGAATCCGCTCACCTCTAAAAGGATTATCTAACGCAGCAATGTAACTATAGAAAGCTACAACCTTATACACGGCGTTTACTTAACTCTGCAAGATATAATATAAAATCTACGTAGTAGATAGGGCTTTAGTTACAGAGTTAGGTAGTATAGCGTATTCAGCCTTAGTTGCGGAGATCCCATTCCCGCAAGAGACCCTGTACCGTAATATCGGAACCTCTAGACTCTCTGCAGATACGGCTGCGAAAGCCGCCGCACTACTGAAGACAAAACAAGCACAACATGGTTTAGCTATTCATTGTACACCGCTGAATCTCCATCCCAGTCTACCGGATACAGATGCTCAAGAACCTGTATCATAACAATTAGATTGCGATGTAGTAAGCGGTGTATGTCTTACCTGGGCCGCAGTCAGCCTCGCTCCACTCTCATACCGAACGAGGCTGCTGACAAGATCGATTTCATCTTCAGAGCACTTCGGCAATAAAACTGACCAAGGCAGAGCTGGATACTGTTTGAATTGCATCTTGCCCCAGTCTGGAAGGTGAGCGGATTCCTATAGTAAGCACATCAGCATCTAGTCCGCATGATAATAATACTGGCAGTCTTACAGGCCACACAGTCGAGTTGGGTGTTCCGAGTTTGGAGAACATACTCTGAATCAGAGCTAGATCGCTCCCTAACTCTCCAGAGTCAAACAGAGTTGAATGGTCTGGCACGAGTGCCTCAGCGACGGTGCAGCCTGCAGCCCAAAGATCGAGACTGCATCCATAGGACTTGTTACCGAACAAGAGCTCCGGAGGTCGGTAGCATGTAGTACCAACATCGGTAATCTTGGAACTAGCTGGTTCTGATCCCGGGACCATGGGAGCCCATGAAATGCCAAAGTCTGACAGATAGGCTGGGCCATCCAGTGATTTGACGAGTAAATTGGATGGCTTGACGTCCCTGTGGATTATATCGTGGGAGTGTATGAATGCAAGCGCAGAGAACATGTCCTTGAGGCACCGTTTCGTCTGGCCCTTCGAGAGTCGCTCATCCTGCAGTAAACGATCCAGATCGAAAGCCATAAAGGGCAAAACAATGACGAACCGAGTGCCAGCCTCGCGGAAAGTCTCGAGGATTGGTATCACGTTTTCCGACGCGGCTATGCGTAGAATGGCGGCTTCCCGCCGAGAGTCATGGGGTGGTTCCATTGCAGAAGGGGTAGTCACTTTTAGTGCGACGAGTCTTTTCTTCGATGGAGTATCCGGAGAGAAATACGTTTCTTCATCCAGAGCAGTTGCCTTGTACACGGCAGAGAATAGGCCCTCCTTGTAGTAAATCGCGTTTTTGTAACTGCCGATCTCCATCCCTGTTGGTGACGGTACAGGCACTTCGTCCTTTAGCACGTTATTGACTGCTTGGAATGTTGTGGCGCAGAACGCGGTGTTACATCTGATGTCGTAGACTCAACGCAGTTTTTGCATAGCGCTGCTACTTGCTCCTCACATTTGCGGACATAGTCTTCCTAGTAGGGGTTAATCAGATATATACGGGCTTGCATGGAAGCGGACTGTACAGCTGATTGAGTTTCATCGTAAAACTGGGTCTCTATTTTGACTGCTTCGCGACGGGCATCTGCTGTTGAGACCGATGGGAAAGAGCTCTGATAAGCGGCTGTTCTGTGGCTTTGGTTAGACCTGGTACATAGGCGAAGACTATGTGAAGGTTAGATTTGAAACACCACATTCGCGTGGCAGCCAGGAGTATCGGACTGTGGCCAGACTGAAGTAATCTCCCATCCATGGTCTGAGCGATTAATCCATAGAACGCGTTGTGAGTACATGTACGTGCTCTTACGGGGAGCTCCATGCGGAGCGCGTCTTTAGTGCAACGGTGGTTTTACCTGCATTTTGGTAATGGCAGACAGCCGGGTGGAGAAATCCAACTTCGAGTGCCAATCGACCGAAGCCATTGTGGCGATGATGTGGGTGAGGGAGCGAGCGAGGGAGTCTAAAACTACGAAGCACATGGCCGGAGGTATAGCGACGGGACGCCGGGCCAGCCAGAGCCGCTGTGCCGTCTCCACAACCTCGAGCATTGCACGCTGTTTTTATGGGTTGCTTGTCCGCAAAGGTCTCGTGGGTTCTGCAGCCAGCCGCGCATTCACCCCACCTCCAACCTCGAATTCCCTCGGCGAGCACCTGGGCAGTCGCCTTTGTCGGGCCCCGTCTATCCTCGAAGCGGACTAGCTCCGTGGAGGCTGGGGACAGCGCAGTCGACGTCGTGGCCAGCAACTCCGCAGCACTCCCGAGCAGCTCACCCAGCACCGGTTCTATGTAAACATCCTGTATTGTTATCTTGCGGCCGCGCGCGCCTGTCTCTCGCTCATCCCACCATGGAGTTACAACGTAAAGAATACCCAGCATTGCTGGTAAGCCTGCCATGCCACCTCCCAGTCGCATCCGCATCCGCATCCGCTCACCCCAGAGCGCTCTAGGAGTCATTGCCGCCCGCGCACGCTGCGACGGTCCTCACCGATCGCATGCGCCATGTCAGCCAGCTGAATACACAGATTGCAGACTGGCTGCAGGTTGGTGGCCGCACCCTGTGGCGGACAAAAGCCAAATGCTCATGAGACGCAGGAACGGCGCCGGGTGGAAGAACTCTACGTGCAGGGAATGCGAAAGCTGGCGCATCGACGTCCTCCCGACGAGTCCTCGGATCTAGGGTACGAGCACAGTGGATTGGGGGCTTGCATAAGCTGTGCTGACTTGCGGTTAGCATCTTCTCGACACCCTGGCAGAAGATTATCAGTGCCACTGAAGCCGTCGCCGAATCCCATCACCAGCTGGCACAGAAGATCGAAAACGATGTCGAACGCCCATTGCGAGAGTTCTCCGCGACCAACCGCGAGGTACAAGCCATGTCGACCATCTCGGGGAACCTCGCAGCAATGGCCAAAGATATTGATACGGCGAAGAAGAAGTCGGAGAAGCTGCGAGAGAAGGGCGCAAAGGCCCAGGCATCCAAAGTGGCCAATGCTGTAGCCGAAGTCGAGAACGCTACCTTGCAGTGGGAGTCACAGGCCCCATACGTGTTTGAAAAGCTACAGGCTGTAGACGAAAGCAGACTCAATCATCTGCGTGACGCTCTTACGCAGTTCCAGACCCATGAAGTTGACCAAGTAGAGCGTAATCGGATCAGCGCGGAAGAGACATTAAACGTCCTACTCAACATTGAGACTGCCGACGAGATACAGACGTGGGCATTGAAAATGCGTAGCGGCGACCGACCTCACCCTTCGCGAAAACCCAGCAGCGTAGCTACGCCTTCAAGAAGTCTGGCACCTCCAATGCCCACCACACCATCTATACATGCCGATGATGATAGAAGCCAAAAGAGTGGTTCCAGTGCGTATTCGATTGTAGAGGAAAACCCTCTTGCTAACGCGATTCTAGTCCAAGAACCTAAGCATAGCTCGAACCCTCTTAAGCGATTTGGGACGGTACTGGGGCGGCGCAGGCAAAGTATGCATCCGTATGGACGTGCATCCTCACCCGAAAAGAAGTCGTCCCCCAATCTTGGTTCATCATTCCCTGGTTTCGGTAAAGGCAAAGCGAAAGAGCGTGATACACCAACCTCATTATCCGACCGTCCTGTATCGCCTGCGAGGCGACTTTCCATGACTCCACGAGAATCGGATGCATCTGGCTCACCAAAACAAATGCGGCGGTCGAATGATGACAGACCTAACGGCACGACCTCAGAACCTCCCACTGTTGCGGAACCTATTCCTTTGGCACCGAGCTCAAGTGTAGTGAACGGAACGACGCCGGTACAGGAAACAATACCAGAATTGAACGAGCCTCTATCGCCTCCTCCCATTTCTGATCCCCAGCCAGAGGTTTGTTTCTAATTATTAGTCTTGGAAAACTTGGACTAATCAGTGGATAGCCGCAGAAAGACGCAGATGGGTTTTCCGTGCCTCCTTCTGCCACCGATGCCATCACTGAAGCGGAGCGAGAAGCAGGCCTGTAAGTCTCTGGCTGTCTACTCTCTTGCAAGTGTCTCTAACAGGGTATCAGAATGCCAAGTGAAATTTCGTCAGCACCGCAGTTCAAACTTGACATCAGAAATGCGCCCATTGAAGAAGAGGACGGCGATGCCGATGCTGCTGTAGCTAATTTGGCAAATACTCTACGTGCAGTATGTCGTTCTATTCGATTCCCTAAACAACAGCTGATTTTTAACAGCAGGCTGTACCACCAAGGCGGGCAAATACCCTTCGGGGACGGAGGGATGTGCGAAATACAATTTTCGTGCCGAATCCTGCCACGCCTGAACTAACGAGCATTGGTGAAATTCCGCCCATTCCTTCCGCTGGTTCTGCTGCCGGCTCTGCAACCTTTCCGGCACCGGTACCTCCACTTCCACCGCAACCAACATCTCCAACTTTCAAGATTCCACACAGGATATATTTGTCAGATGATCATGCGGCTTCCGATACGCAGTCTGTACGATCCGGTCGGTCGCTGAGCAGTTCGGCGAGCACAACCATCAAACATCCGGATATGCATCAGCCCGGGCTGAACTCGTCGTTGGTCGAGACGGTCAGCGCTTGGTTCGAACAAGGGAACGTCACCAAAGCTATGGTGATCGGACAGATCGCACTTGCATTTAATCCGGTCGATCTCTCTGCAGGCCCATTCGGCACGGAAACCATCCGAATAGAGAACTTCCCTGTGCTGGAGAAGGTCGCGCCAAATCCAGCTTTCATCGAATCGGCCGTGGACAGTCCTGGCCAGTACGTCGTGGACCTTTCAAAAGTTACAAAAACAGCAGTGGGATTCCACTATCAGCTGCACCTGGAAGGCGAAAACCTCGCCACTTACGCGCCTATCATTCTTTCTCCCCAATGGAAGTCGGAGCCCTCGCAGACCTCCGTACTTCTCACCTACTCATTAAACCCAAGATTCCAGCTCGGCGATGCAAGTAGCCTCACATTGCACAGCCTTGTGCTGGTAATTCGACTCGAGCCTGGCGTCAAGACTACCTCATGTCAATCGAAGCCGCCTGGTACCTTCTCGAGGGAAAAGGGCCTTATCTACTGGCGTCTGGGCGACGTCACCTTTTCCCGTGACCAACCCGCGCAGACCTTGCGCGTGCGGTTCGTCACCGATGGTGAGGCTAAGCCTGGCAACACGGAGGCTCGCTGGGAGATCATAGGAGAGTCGTCGCTCAGGCTCGGCAGCGGCCTCGGTGTTAGCCAGAGTGTGACGCTGAACCAGACGAAGCAAGAGGGAGATGCGGATCCGTTTGCAGATGCAGATGAGGCTGCGCCGCCAGCCAGCCCGGCCGTTGGGTGGAAGCCCGTGGCGAGCGTAAAGCGCATCACGAGCGGCACCTATCTCGGTGTGTAAAGAAGCCTAGCGGTGGATACTGGCGGTAGGGGTATTTGCATTTGTAGTGCTGCACAGCCACGATGTGTTAGTTGCAGGGCGTCTGTTCGCCATGTCGTAGTGCACCGCTTTTTGGACACGCCTTGACTCATTTTGGAAGTAAAGTAGGATGCTTGTAGATAGGGATAATAAGTACCTGACCGCTGTACTAGATAGCGTGGCATTGTATTGTTTCTCTATTATTGGTAACGATTAAGCTTGATGCCCCATTGTTTTCGACTATCGGCCGTTTCTTGTATACATCTAGTCGTCTACCAAAGTTTCACCAGATCCGTGCTTTCGGTGGTTAGGCCGGATGTCTTTCCCTTACGCAACCAGGCTTGGCATCGTCCGGTGGGTTCTGGCTGTGGCGCGGACTAGTCCCAATTAGCGGCTGTAGCAGCAAGCGCGTGAGCAGCGCGTGGGCGTCCTGGACGCTGTCTGGCGGCAAGAGCGCGCGTCATGAGACGAAACAAGCCAGAGTGGTGCTGTCGAGCGATGGGTTGTCGTGGCGATAGGGCGGCCTGATGCAGTGCGAGCGCGCAAAGTGAATCTATCGGATATTTGAATCCGGCAGGCGCTGGTCACGATGCGCACTCGAGCCTTCCCGAATAGATTGGCGAAGGACCCTGCGCAACAGGGCTTGGCGCACGTCACCACACACCGGTCCCCTGATCCACATTGGGGCGGCAGCGGCAAGCCAATTCACACTTCAGCTCACCCTAACCTCGCTGGTGCCCTCAGTGCCCTATCGTGGTATTTTGGCTCCGCGGCTGCTGGTAGCCTGTCCGTCAGTCATTGCTGCATGTTCGAGTCAGCGGCTCGAAAGCTGTAGTCTACAGTACGGAGACTGCACGCGTCTCTACTCCGCGGCGCCCATGTGCGGACCTCTCTCCAGCTGGGCAACGCAACGATGAATCAGCAAGTCTTGGATGCAGCGTGTTCCTTGAGAGGGGCCCGGGAAGTTCTCTTCGCTTGTCCTGCTTGGTGCTAGAGGTAGTCCACCATCTTGATCTGGCACTTCTGCGTGCCCGTCCCAGCTCTTCCCGGCTTTTGTCCTAGCCAGCCCAGCCCAACGCGCCTCGCAGTGCGGCGCTCTTCTTTTCCAGTGCGGCTCTTAGACAGGCCGTGACCCTAGAGACGGTGCTCTCTTTGTGTGAGGCTCCAACTGCCTCGCGACCGGCGGACGGCTCAAGCGTCGCGTTGCTGCTCGTTGTGTTCTCGGGTGCCGCCCCTACAACGACGTCATAGTGGACTTAGGCCCGGCGACCATTAGGGATCTCCCACTTGCGCCTGCCTCTCACTATACACGCCGCTTTCTAAAACGAATGTCAGCACCAGCGCGCGCTCTGCTCTGGGACGGCCACCGCTCGATCCATCGGACGCCTTCTATCTTGCAGCTGGCGGGAGGAGCATCAGAGACGCAGCAATATGAAGAAGGCACCGCTGCCACCACCCTCGTCGTCGACGGCCGCACGGAAACCAAAGGCGAACACCACCTCCGCCTCGCCGCCGCCCACCGCCATTCCGACGTCACCAATCTCTGGCCGCCCTACCCTACAACGGCAGCCCCGAAGCGCTGTCGCGCATCCGCTAGCGGCTCCTGGGGAGACTTCGAGCAAGTCGACGCGCCCGTTGGTGCGGCATGAAGAGCCGGAGGATAGTGATGTGAATGACAGCACGCAAGAAGAAAGCCGCCAGGGCCAGGCCCAGGACGAGACCAAGGGTGAAAGTGCGGAAGACACACCGCTCGGACAGTCGACCCCAGAGGACTTGGAGATTGAACGATTGCAAAGTCTTCAACTCAAGGTGCTACACCAACAGCAGCGCATCGCGCGCTTGAAGAGTCCTGCCAACATGGCGATGCCGGGGGCGCCTGGGACGAAGAGAGTGTCTCCCATCAAAGAGGAGCCTGCATCGCTCATCTCGCCAACGCTAGAGGGTGCGTTCAGCAGTCCACTACCTACAGGACAGACCGAGTCAACCGAGTCGACGGAATCTGCACGAACCATACGAGGCAGTATGCCACCTACGCCGGCAGGCCAACCTATGCGCACCCCCTCTTATCCATTCCCTACAGTGCCCAATACGCCGCGAGCATGGTCTTCGTCGTTTCACCAACCTTTCACTACTCTATCTCCCACCGTGTCAGCCATGTACTCGAAGGACAATGCAACACCAAATGAGCGAATTGCCTCCGAGACAAGCACTCCCGCTGTATCAATAACCCCATTTGCTCCTGCCGGTCAAGGTTTTCACAGCCCAAGCCCGGAAGACCCTAGGTTCCCAACCCCCAATCTGTATGACTTAGTCTTGTTACTTGGTGTCGAGCCTGGTCTTATGGCTTGGTGGGAATGTGTTACTAAGATCATGCGGGATTGGTACGGTGTAGAACGAGCTACACTCGCAATTCCTGCCGATTCTTCTGACATCGAAAATGTGCCTTGGGGCCAGAAGACTACGTTCCACATCTCGACACAGGATGGTAGCCCTCGAGTATCAGGATTTCATGAAGCAAAGGCCGAAAATATCAAAGTACCTGTTGAGAAGTCGCTCAACCCGCAAGATTCTGACTACTACGACGTCCCGCCAATCCCGGTGATTCCAGAGAGGCGACCAAAACTGCCTTTGCGTCATTCGTTTGCTGGACACGAACGCCAGATGAAAGATATGACGCCCGAAAGCCCCTTGTCTACGCTACCTGTGAGGCCCCGCGGTCCGTTAAGGACTGTTAGTCACGCGCCTCAATCTGGAGTCAGGCCCGAACACCCCTTGAGACAAGTGCTACCCGCGTCGCCAGCGTCACCAGTGTCATTGTCGTCATTTGATGGTACATCGCTCCATTATGGTACCCCTACGCTACTCAAAGAAAGCACTTTTAGTGATCCGGAATTTTCAAGTCTAGGTGACGCTTCGCCCCCAACCGCTGTCTTCTCCGTTCTGCGAGCCCTTGATCATGAGCCCGACGCCCTCATTGACAACGCAGGGGTAAACCGGGTACTAGAACGTGGACGATTGGTGACACTCACTAGAGATTACTCAACTTCGCTATCAACATCTACGGTTAGTTCAAGGAGTACCGAAAACCAAGACGAGCCTACAAGAACGGCTGTAAAACATGCGAAATCTAGTCAGGAGCCGCCAAAGTTATCATCTATTCCAGGACGTACTGGGGGTACGACTAGATCCGGTGCTGCTGAGCAGAGTGAACCGAGGCTACAATCCTATTACGAGGAATATGAGCAATTTCCCAGTTCTCCCTGGGCGCAATCACCTGCCCCTTCGCCGGCCGTACAGAACGATCCTTCGGAGAACCCCTTCTTCTCTACCAGCCATGTCGATGAGGAGACATTTAATCCCTCAAGCTCTACTCAAGACTACACGCAATTCGGCCAAGTTGAAGCGATTGGAGTTGACAAGGCTAGTACCGTTACGCATATACCGCTTATACATCCTACGCTTTCTCAAGTGATGCAGGCCACAGACTCTTCCACGCCATCTCGAACACCCTCGATGTCGCGAAGAATCTCTGAGCAATCAGTCAAAACTGCAGGGCCGCCAGAGGACTTTCAGCGGAAGGCCCCGGTTGCTATACTCTCCATCCTGTCCCCTATTGTTCCATATCCCCGAAACCTCACAAACTCTCTAAAACTTCTTGCGCCACACCTGGCTACAACATTCCATAATGCATGGCAATTCAGCAATGCACAAGCGCAAGCGACGGGTAACCGACAGCGTAATTTTATGGCAGGGCACCATGTAGCATTCGCACCTTATTCGGATCAGGAAACTCTAGACGATTTGCTGCATTTGGATCTTGAAAATATCAATACTTCCGCAGCAGGTAGTGTTACCAGCCCTTCAGATTACTCAGGTCGATCAAGACACAGCCCTGGTGGTTCCATCGGCGGCACTCCGGGCTGGGATCCGTCTAATCTCGGGTTCTCTAGCAAGCACTCCGTCAGTAACACCCCGGCTCACCTCCCTGGCACCGAGGCTGTCGAGAGCTATTTCGACGCTAGAAAGAAGACCATCCGCGGACCTAGCCACTCCACATCTACGACTCAGGAACAATCTTCTCGTCGGACTGAAAGTCGAAACTCTAAGCGAATCAGCGTTAGTAGCGCTGCTGTAGAGAAGCGTGAAGACGATGTTGTGACACCCCGGAACGAAAAAAATACGGAAGACTCTCGCAGAACTCGTGGGGCAGCTTCTCAAGGGACTCACGCCCGAGGCCATTCTCTATTACATTCGTACGGAGCGGATTTTAGTTCATCATTTCAGTCACTCCCAACTGCTACTACACCTGGTACTCGGACACCGGCAGCTATTTCTAGTCGTCCTCGAAGCACCTCTTTCAACGAAGCCCTTGATATGCCTCCGCCTTCCGAAAGTCTTCTACGGACAATAATTGATTCTCTTCCCGTACAAATCTTTACAGCACTTCCTGCAACTGGTGCACTGACCTGGGTAAATTCTAAGTTTCTTGTCTACCGAGGACAGGAATCCCGTCAGGTTTTGCAAGAACCTTGGGACTCTATTCATCCAGAGGACCGAGACGCATATTTGGAGCAATGGCACAAATCGTTACGCACCGGACAGCAGTTACAGCAAAAGGTTCGATTGCAACGATTTGATGGACACTATCGTTGGTTCTATGTCCGGGTTGCGCCATTAAAGAACAAGCGCCAACAGATTGTACACTGGATTGGGACGAACATGGACTTTCACGATCAGCATCTTGCCGAACTGAACTCTTCCCGCCAGCAAGAAACTGCCGCCTCTGAGGCGAAATACCGTGCACTTGCCAATTCAAGTCCTCAAGTTGTCTTCGTGGTGTCAAACCGTCGTGGTCTCACCTTCTGCAATTCACAGTGGATCACATTCTCAGGCCAAGCAGAAATACAGGCACACGGAAACGGTTTTTTGGAGCATGTACACCCTGATGACATCAATAAATGCAAATTGCCAGAGATGAGTGAGGATGGCTCCGCTGCTTTCAATGTTCCAACTTCGCTTCCCACTGAGCATGAACGACAAGAATCTGCTTCTTCTGATACGTCCTCCGAAACCGAGAAACCTGAAACCGTCACTAGCCCGGGAAGCTCGTCACCAGATAGGCTGGACTTGCCTCAAGCGAAGCTGTCTAAACTGGCAAGTACGGGCATATTAAGGGTTTCGAAGGATGCCTCCGGGCGTGCGTCATACTCGACAGAGGTTAGGCTGCGTAACAAGGATGGCGAGTACCGCTGGCATCTCGTACGGATCCTGCTGGAGAAGTCTCTTGCAGAGGAAAGCGGCGAAGAGATATGGTACGGAACCGCAACAGATATCAACGATCACAAACTACTCGAACAGACATTGAAAGAGACCATGGATGCGAAGTCTAGATTCCTAAGTAACATGTCGCATGAAATTCGCACACCGCTCAATGGCATCTCCGGGATGGTGAACTTTTTGCTCGACAGTTCACTCAACAACGAACAATTGGAACACGTCAACATCATCAAAGCAAGTACCGACAGCCTGCTTAATCTCATCAATGATATCCTCGATCTCTCCAAGGTTGAAGCAGGGATGATAAAATTATCCATGGAGTGGCTTCATCTGCCCTCCCTTCTCGAAGAAGTCAACGATCTGAATATGGGTTTAGCCATACAGAAAGGCTTAGAACTCAATTACCTTGTCGATGAAGGCGTTCCACCTGAGGTGAAAGGAGACAAATTCCGCATTCGCCAAGTATTACTTAATATCGTGGGTAACGCAATTAAATTCACGTCTTACGGCGAAGTGTTTGTGCGATGCCGGCTTCAACCTCCGGAACGAAAAGGCTTGAATGAGAATGAAGTCATGGTGAAGTTCGAGGTCATCGACACTGGTAGAGGATTCACCGAACAAGAGGCCAAATATCTTTTCAAACGATTTAGCCAGATTGACGCCAGTAGTACCAGACAGCACGGTGGTACGGGACTTGGTCTGGCCATCTCAATGCAGTTCGTTGAATTACACGGTGGCAAGATGGACGCTCGAAGCGTTCCCGAAAAAGGCTCTACGTTCTTCTTCACGCTCAAGTTTGGTTTGCCTACGGACGACGACTTTCCACCGCCTCCGGCACCTACTCCTGGCACTCCTGCAGTGGAGTCTATTGCTCCGCCCATCCCCCCTCAGCCGACGCCGATACAGAAGCCTCTAATGCATCAAATTGCAGCTAGTATGCGTAAGGACCGCATGCCAAGCTATTCATCCGAGTACAGCGATTCGGTCAAATCACCGGCTCCAAGTCTGACAACATCTGAACGCTCGCGAGATTCTCCCTCAGTCTCCTCTGCAAGCTCTGATCCTTCTTTCACCGGCCTTTCTCTTACTGGCAAACCGAGCATACGCTCAGAGCGATCGTCCGTCTCTTCGTTCTTGCAGGAAGTCACTTTACCGAAAGATCCCAAGATGAATCTCGCTCTACCTGTTAGACGAACAGGAAGTGATCGGGACATTGGGTCAGATAGCTCATCTCTTTCATTTAGGTCAGACGAAACTGCTCGTCCATATGATCTACCCCGTAGCCTCTCTCCGCTGGATAACACCCTACAGCCTCCAATGTACTCGATACTTGTTGTGTGTCCACTTGTACACAGTAGAGAGGCGACAATTCGACACATTAAGAACACGCTCCCGCAAGGGATCCCTCACCAGGTTACTGGACAGGAGAACTTAGTCGAAGCACAGCGCATGGTCGGCGGCGACGACCCTGTATTGTTCACTCATGTAGTGCTCGTCCTCCATGAAACAGCTTTGGTCATTGCGATGATGGACCAAATCCTCAGTTCAACAGTCCATCAAAACACATCTATCGTCGTTGTGTCCGATCCGGCTCAGAAAAAGGAACTAATGAAAGAAGCTCCGGTATATGATTATGAACAGCTGTATATCGATCATCGTCTCCAATTCATCCATCGACCTCTAAAACCGTCAAAATTCGCGGTGATCTTCGATCCTGACAAGCAGCGCGAGTCGAGTACGGATCGTAACCAAGACTCAGCCCAGCAAGTCGTAGTCAGCCAGAAGCTAGTGTTTGAGTCACTTAAGAAACGACTCGGCGATAAAGGACACAAAGTCCTCCTAGTGGAGGATAATAAGATCAACCAAACCGTGGGCATTGTTTACTCTTTATCAATAGATGCGACCGACTAATATCCTTACAGGTCGTACTGAAATACATGGCCAAAATCTCGATCGATACAGAGACGGTAGTAGATGGTGTGCAATGCACAGACATAGTGTTTTCGAAGCCGCCTGGATACTACTCAATCATTCTGGTAAATCGCACAATGCATATTTCCAAATTCAAGACCTAACATTGGTCACAGTGCGATCTCCACATGCCGAACAAGGATGGATATCAGGCTTGCAAAGAAATTCGGCGGTGGGAAAAGAAACATGGCTACCGCCGCCATCCAATTATAGCACTCTCAGCGAATGTGCTGGGGGATGTTTACGCCAAGTGCGTAGAGGCTGGTTTCAACTCTTACGTCACGAAGCCGGTCGAATTCAAGGAGCTCTCCTTGGTCATGACCAAATTCCTAGACCCGTCCGATCCATCGAAGCCTCCCGAACCTATGAAAATCCGCAAGTAATGAGTAAAGCCGTTTACTAGATACGAATGAATTGGCATTCGCGCTGCGACAACTAGCAAAAAGCAACTGGCAACTGGCATTAGCGACTCGGCGCACTCGATCTTTCTTGTATTGTGGCTTTCTAGGATGGCGTACCGCTATGGTAATATGTGGTGCACAAGGCTTGGGCCTATGGATAATGAGTTGCATTGTGGTCGTAATGTTTCCCTTATTCTATTAATCCTCTTCTCCAAATTCGCCCTAGGGTTTATGTGTTTTTCTCCTTGTTCTTTGCATCTCATGCTAAATCGAAATCAAGGGTACTGTAATGTTGGGACGCATCAGCATTTGGATGGGGCGCGGGTGCGCAGCGAGGTCTAGGGAGTGCGCTAGGGAACTTTCTCGAGTTGTTGGTTGAGTTACATATGTTTTCCTTTTTGGTCGCGGGTGTCTAAGAAGAGGTCTTTTGTCACTGTTTCAACGCAGTAGAGGGTTAGGATGGCGGTGGGGGTAGGTGAGATGTAATGGAAATGAAGTGATGCACACGTGTACTATAGAGGAATTCAGGAGACTACCCAGTAGCGACATTGGGCATGCAACGTCAGACTTGTCATCTTCATTTCCTCGGTCTTGGGGACTCATGTCCGGACTCCGCGCTGCGAGAGCCCTAGCTGCTCAGAGGTAAAGGGCTGGGCCACGGGACTGCGGTACGGCGTGATTGGTCGGAGGGCGCACTTGCTTGGCGCCAGGTTGCTCCGCCTGTTACCACGAAACGTCAGCAAACGTCGACACTTCTTTACGCGCACGACTGATTGTCTTCAAATACCTCTCACTTTCACTTTCACTTTCACTTTGTGTGTAGATGTTGATGATCTCGGACAGTTCGCACACCGTAGCGTGACTTTTAGCGCTCTTCTCTGCCGTCATTACCTAGTCTTGTTCTGCGCCACCGTCGACAGTTCACTTAAGACGTATTACCGCATCCGCCCTTTCGCTCTCTGTACAACGCAGTCGCACCTCGCACGCACGCGAGACGTAGCTGCACCGTCTAGCCGCCCATGCGGCCCTTCACGTCTCTCCGCGCGCTCTCGGTCTCGCTCCTCGTTTCCCTCGTCTCTGCACAGCTAGGCATCGAAGTCACAAAGGAGGCGGACTGCAGCCGGAAGACTCAAGATGGCGACAAGATATCCGTGAATTATCGCGGCAGTTTGCAGAGCGATGGCTCGGTCTTCGACTCGAGTTACAAGCGGAATCAGCCGTTCTCGTTTACGTTGGGCACTGGGCAGGTAATCAAAGGCTGGGATCAGGGACTGCAGGGCATGTGCATAGGAGAGGCGAGGAAGTTGACGATTCCCGCGTATCTGGCATATGGTACAGAGGGGACGGGACCTATACCTGGGGGTGCGACGCTGGGTATGTTTGGTCTCAACGTGGATGTTGCAGACGTGGATAACTGACTGGATGTAGTATTCGAGACCGAGCTCGTAGGCATCGAGGGCGTCGAGGTGGAAGCTGCGCCTGAGCGGCCGACGCTGCCGGACTCTTCTGCGGAAACAAGCGATGAACTGGCAGATAAGCCTGAATCTGCACCCGCCTCCTCTACCTCCGACGAAGATATTTTAGAAACCTCGGCTGCTATTGCAGGTACCACGCTCGCACAACCAACATCAGGGAAAGCTAGTCCGATGGACAACGAAGACAGCGGCGAGTGCCACTTGCTAGGACCTTATGCCCTGTTGGTACAGGCTGCTTTGGGGCTTTTGGCTGTATCTTCGCTGGTCGTCAAGAGACTTCGTGAATCGCCCCGCAGGCCTTTCAAGATATGGTTCTTCGACGTCTCCAAGCAAGTGTTTGGGTCGGTGCTCCTGCATCTGGCCAATATCTTGATGTCGATGCTGTCCTCGGGCGCCTTGGACGTTGCCGCAAAAACCAAAGCTACACCACACGCCGCTGGTGCTGACGAGGATGGCAACGAACCGAACCCATGCTCCTTCTACCTCCTCAACCTCGCTATTGATGTAAGCACTTTCTTCTGGCTATTATCTTCTATGCTAACATATACAGACAACGCTCGGTATCCCAGTCCTTGTTCTTCTCCTCAAGGTCCTCCACAGAGCCTTCGCCCATACACCCATGGCGAACCCTCCCGAATCGATCCGCTCCGGCAACTACGGGTACCCGCCCCGCGCCACCTGGTGGCTCAAACAATCGCTCATCTACTTTCTCGGTCTCCTCGGCATGAAGTTCTGCGTCTTCATACTCTTCGCACTCGTGCCCTGGATCGCATGGGTGGGCGACTGGGCGCTGCGCTGGACCGAAGGCAACGAGGCCTTGCAAATAACCTTCGTCATGTTCGTTTTCCCGCTCATTATGAACGGGTTGCAGTACTGGATCATCGACGGGTATATCAAGGATCCGGCTGGTGCAGAGAGCGGGTATACTGCTGCTGCGGCTGATGATAGTGACGACAGTGATGATGAGGCGTGGATGGAGCGGCGGAGAGGGACCAGGGATCTCGACGACGAGGAGGATAGCGATGTTGCGGCTGCGGCGTCGGGACCGCTGAAGGAGGCTAATCCGACGGCTGTGCCTGTCCGGCAGGGTGGTGCGGACTACGATCCTGTGCGGGACGGGGAGCAGGGCGGAAGTGGCCGCGAGGGAAAAGAGAGGAGACGGTAGTAGTATTACATAGCATCTGGCTTGAGGTCGTTTTTCCTTCGTTGTAGCACGCGGAGTCCTTGGTGGCTTACTGTAAATATGTACGTATGCATGGACCGCAGGTTGGGGGTTGGGTGCTTAGGCGGGGTATATACGTGCTACACAGTCTTACTCTCAACAAGTCTATCTCTTGGTTTATTCTTGGTTTGTGTTTATGTCTAAAACAACTTGTGATGTTTTAGGGTAGGGATCCAACCACTCACGTTCGTTCCGTATCAGAGTCATCCCGGCCCTAATTGGCCCCCGCACTGACATCTATCCTGCTTTCCATTCGCCAGAGCGTGCAGGGATCTAGTGTCGTCATTCGGGATCCGGTTCACGCTCCCCATCATGTCGTATACTGTCGATACTGACAAACCACCTCCGCCCTACACCTTACTCGTCCTACAGGCTACCACCTACTACGCACGAGCTACCCCACAATCGTCCCACCCAACGTCCCAAGCACACGTCGTTCCAAACCCTCGGTTCAACCCAGAAAATGGCCTCGGCGACCGGCGTCCCCGAACATGTTCATGGCGGGCGGGGCACGAGTGAGGAGGAGCCGCTGCTGGGGCTGCGGGGCGATGCGAGTCAGAAGGAGGGCACGCCGCTGTATTTGAATCTTTGGCTGGGTGAGTGGGATGTTGGTGCAGAATGGAGAGAGGAGTGCACTGGCTGACGTTGTGGGGAATGAATAGGTACGGCGCCGATTGCTCAGGCGGGTATCTGGATTGTGAGTTTTGGATTGGAGGAGTAAGGATAGTACTGAATGGATGGGCTGACAATGGATGGATAGCTCGCTGCGATTGTCTGGGGCGCGATACTCTCGCATAAACTTATCTTCTTCTCGGCGCATCCGGTAAGTTGTGGTCCAGGACCTCGGATGGGACGTTTGCTAACTCTGCGACTATAGCTGCTCAACTCGGTAAGCAGACACCACAGCACTATGTTTAATCCCTAGCAATTAGCCCTCCATATTCACGCTTTGCCCCCACAGGCCGGCCTCCTCCTCGCCACCCAAGCCGCCCTCATCCTCCAACCCACCCACACGCCCTCCCAAAAACGCGCCGGCACCCTCGCGCACGCCACCCTCCACCTCATCGCGCTGCTCTCGCTCATCAGCGGCCTAATCGTCATCGAGCTCAACAAAGCCGGACCCGGCCACGAGCACTTCGCGTCGCCGCACGCCATCCTGGGGCTACTCTTCTACATACTTATCGTGCTGCAAGCGCTGGTGGGCTTCACGCAGTATTTCACGCCGGGGCTGTACGGCGGCGTGGACAAGGCGAAGCGCGTGTATAAGTGGCATAGGGCGGCTGGGTATGTGATTTCGACGCTGGGGCTTGCGACGGTGTGTGCGGCGAGTTGGACGACGTATAGTTTGGGGGTGGCGCATTTGCAGCATTGGGCGGTGGTGCTGGCGAGTGTGTTGGTGGTGGTGGGGTTGGTGCCGAGGGTGAGGTTGAGTAAGTTTGGATTGAGGGGTTAGGAGGGGGGATGACGAGGAGGGGGTGGAGAGGGGATACGAAGAGAGGATACTGTGAGGATGTTGCGTGGTGGTATGGGTGGGCCGAGGATGCACGGAAGTACATATGTGGTTGGAGATTGGGCAATCTGCAGAACAATGTTAGGAGTACTCTTTAGGAGATCAATGGGTGGCGTTTATGCTGTGGACAGGGCGTTGCATTGCGAGCACTACTATACACGTATGTCCTCTTTGATACCACGACCTACTCTTTCATGTCCTTCCAACCTCGCAATGCGTCCATGATTCTACAATTCCATGATTCGTCTACGCTGAATATTCATTCACGCATTCCGATGACTCCACGAGAAGTAGGGCGTGAGTGTGGGCGATTCGTAGGGTGGAAGAGTCTGCGGAACGGGTCTCGAGCTGATTTTCATCCGCGGGCGAGCGAGCCGTCGAGCAACACGTCTTGGACATGCTAGCCTGGGGTTCCGTATCTTTTTGAGCATCGTGTTGCCATCTCTTCGATCCTCTTTCGATTCCCAAGTAAGGTTCCA
The DNA here is from genome assembly GCA_011032825.1 of Massariosphaeria phaeospora. Lineage (NCBI taxonomy): Eukaryota > Fungi > Ascomycota > Dothideomycetes > Pleosporales > Massariosphaeria > Massariosphaeria phaeospora. The sequence goes on along the minus strand of JAADJZ010000001.1, from coordinate 158,726 downwards.
GTGTTTAACTCAACTCAACTGAACTGAACTGTGGTGCTCGGCACTGCTGCTGCTGCTGCGTTCCCCCTTTGCTGGCCGTCGCATAAGCTACGCGGACACACGTTAGTAAAGATCCAAAACGACACATGGACGTACCTCAGCCATGCATGCCTGAAAGATGACGGAATGAAACGAAGACAGGCTGCGCCAAAACCAAACCACGTAAAACAAGAAAGAAAACCACACGCAACTCACCACAAACCGCAACTCCCCCTCCCCAACCCCCCACTCCCCCAAATCCACCCCCACCTCCGCCACCCGCTCAAACCCCCACCTCTTATACAACCCCTCCCCCATCGGACTCGCCTCGACCCAACACTGCACGCCCGCCTCATCCGCGCGCCTTACCCCCCACTCCACCAGCCGCCCCCCCGCGCCGCGCCGCTGGTGTCCCGCCAGCGTGACCAGCGTGTCGAGCGCGAAGTAGGCGCAGCCGCCCAAGTGCGTCGTCTTGGCGTCGTTGAACAGCGCGTAGAAGTGGCGGAAGAGCGCGGGGTCGCTTTCGGGGTAGGGGGGCGGGATGGGGAGGGTGGGGGAGGAGGCGGGGACGGAGCGCCAGCGGGCGCCGGCGATGATGAGGGGGGGAGAGGGTGGGGAAGAGGTGTCGGGGTTGGGGTTGGGAGTGGAGTCGACGCATTTGAGGTATAGGATTCCGTCGTTGGTGATGCCGGTGCGGATATCGGATGTTACGCGCGCGAGGGTTGCGGCGGAGGGTTCGCCGCGCGGGTAGAGGATTTTGTTGATGGTGGGGCGGAAGGTCTCGTGGCGGATGAACATGTATTGGGGGGCTTCGTCGGGGGTGAGGAGGGAGACGGTGAGGTTGGGGTCTGGCATTTTGGGCTGCCCCTAAAATGGTGGTGGTGTTTGGAAAGGGTGGGATTGTAGTGAAGATTGGGATGAGGAGATAGGAATTTTCAGGTTTGTACGAGGGGGGATTCAGGCGGGGGCTTTATAGTTGCATGCGTTGTCAGTGTGTCGAAGATTTGTGAGTCATGGAAATTCTACGGAGGGTTGAAGTTGAGGTATGAGTAACAACACTAGCTGCAGTCGGGATCGGAATCGGAATCGGAATAAGAATCGGGATGGGATGGGATGCCTGGCTTACCTAGGTAGCGAATTGACGTCGTTGCATGTGACTGAAGCCCCACTTGCAGACAGGACGCTGTATAACATCTGCTCTCGCAGTGGCCGATAGCATTGGCTATGACTGATTAACTCCAAATATATACCTCTTTACTCTAGTGTGCATGTTTGATCGGTGTAAAAGTCTATTTCCTCATCATGCAAGATATCAATTCTATACGATGTATGAACCTGGAAGCCTACTCACTTTCCACGAAACAAGAGCGCATGGAGCAAGTGTAGCTCATCTGCCATCATGCAACTCTCCAACGATGCTCACAGCCAGCCTCAAGCAAACGCGCCCGACCTCGTCTTCGCGACGCCTCGCTCCTTCAATCTCTCCTCCCTTTCAGCCTTCTCTTCAAAGATCCTGAAGAACAGACCCAGCCATTCCTTCTCCCTGCCGCTCAACTGTCTACTCGGATTCTTCCAGGTAGCTGCCAGAATCTCCTTGACGCGCCGCCGGAGGACTTTCAGAGCGACCGCGGCCCTCCAATCCTTGACTGCGAATCTCAATACATTGCCGGGGAAACTGATAACGCCGGCGTGCAGCTTGAAGTCCATCTCTGCAGCAGCCATAAGAACCATAGGAAGCGGATGTACCACAGACGTTGAGTGAGCGTTGTAGAACTTGTTTGTCGTTTGCATGATGTGGTAGTACGAGAGGAATTTTGCGGTCGACGGGTTGATCGCAGAGGCTTTGTTGACCGATGTAGGTGCTAGACTGACGGTCTGATTGTTGGAGATGTTACGCCAGCCTTTGCCTTCGCGAATCATAATTCTCGGATAGAAAGCTGTTGCAATAATGGAGTTTACCAAAATGTCGTTCTCAGAGTGAACGTCGTATCGTTGTGGCACCGTGACAAACATACGATAACGGGTTGCGTTTCGATTTCGGCTCAACGCGCGATGCTCATCAGGTGAAACCTGCACAAACCCGGCCTCGACGAGGGAGGTGAGGAACTGGGCTTTTAAGTCCTCCACGTAAGCGAGGTTTTGCGGACTGAGGAAGTTCTGGTTGCAAAACTGATACTCCGAGCCTCCATGAGACGTGCAAACTCTCTTCCAAGCCTTGTAAGCATTGTAAGTTGTTAATAAGTCCGACTCTCCTTTCTTGAATGCGAACCGTGCGACATCGGCCCGCTGCCGTGCGCCGAACGGTGTGAGAAATGGAGACTTCGAGGATAAGATTGCCGCAATAGTAACGGCTGCATCGACACAACCTGCAACGCACGCTACAAGAACAAGTTTGCTGAGCTGTGCGTCCAACGGAAGCTTCGCAATCTGCCTTCCTAGCGGCGTAAGTTCTTCAGACGGGGTCATTGCGTCAACCTCAATGAGTGCATCGATGGCACGGCGGATGTTTCGCGATGAAGGGGGATCGAGTGCTTCAGACAGGGTTTTCTCAATATCGCCCAGGTTACATATCTTCGTGCGCATAACAAGATCTTGGAGAGACAACCGAAGCATTTCGGGAGTCTGTTGATCAGCCATGAGCGTGTCATGGCGGTGCTTGGTGAAGAGGTGGAAGCACAGACCTTCCTGTACTCGACCGGCCCGGCCCCTTCGCTGCTTCGCATTGGCACGTGAGATGAACGACTGGGTTAGCCGAGAGAGCTGTCTTCGCTCGTCAAACCGCATTTCCTTGTGCTTGCCTGTGTCGATGACGCAGGTTATGTCGGGGATGGTTACACCCGTTTCCGCGATGTTTGTTGCTAGTACAATCTTCCTCACTCCTTGTGGAGGAATCAAGAACGCCGCCTGCTGGTCCTCACTTGAGATAGTAGAGTGTAATGGGTACACAAGCCAACTCTTATCAAAAGACGGGTGGCCAAGAAGCATGTCGTTGAGTTGTCTTATTTCAGCGATACCGGGAAGGAAGACCAAAAATGCATTGCTGAAGCGAGCGAGGTCCGGATTGAAAGCCACACCTTCCATCAATCGGACAATCAACTGGTAGTCGATGGCGTATTCGTCGTAATTCGACAGGACTTTCCGGGTACTAGGGCTATAACCCGGTAGCTGACTGGGAATGCCGGATTTCTTGTTTGAGGTCTCGTCTTCGTTGTCACTTGTATCGGAATCGTGACGTTTCTCTCCGGATGAGCTGGTGTAGTTTGTGAATTCGATTGCGTCTTCCAGGTATTTGCTCTGAACCGGGAAAGTACGGCCCGGTACAGTCAAGATTGGTGCATCATTTAGGTACTTCGAGAAACGCTGGGCATCGACGGTGGCACTCATCAAAACGACTTTCAACAGAGGCCGCCGAGGCAGTAGGGTACGTAGGATAATAAGTAGGAAGTCGGTGTCAATGCTATGAAAGGTTAGCATACATAATGTACAAGATTGGGGGTGATATTACCTGCGCTCGTGAACCTCATCAATAATTAAATGAGTGACGTCTTCCAAGCCGCCTGAAGATTCCAACATGCGCAAGACTACTCCAACAGTCGCATATATAAGCCTGGTCTGTTGAGAAGTCTTAGCCTCTAAACGGATAGAATATCCAACTAGAGACCTAAATGTGCCAAGCTCATTAGGCGCTTCCCCAAGCTCCTCACTGACACGCTGGGCCAACGAGATAGCGGAGATACGCCTGGGTTCGGTACAAAATACCTTGCAGGGTTTTCCTTGGGAAAGCTCATGGTCTAGAATAAAAGACGGTATCTGGGTGCTTTTTCCGCAACCTGTCTCGCCACAGATTATGGTCACTTGGTACTTGTCTACGGTTGACAGAATCGACTCGCGGAAGCCGAAGACGGGCAGGGTCATCCGAAGAGAAAGCATTCGTCGGTACGCTGTGGTCGAGGATTTCTGGGCCCATAGAGCTTTTAAGCTGTCCAAGACCTGAGTAAAGGGACTTCGACAGGGCGTCGACCCATTTGTACTCGGGGCTGCTTGGCTCCTTAATTTGAATCGATTAGTAAGGACGACACCGTCAGATTCTTCCATGTCTACTTGATCTTGGATCAGGGCACGGAAAGACTTGATCATATCGCGATCTTCCGCATCGATACGGTTCTTTCTATGTTCCAAGAAACTTCTGTAAAGATCTCTCCAGTTAGAGGGAAGGCGCAGATATATCTTATCTTCCTTCGTGGATGATGCTAAGATCGAAAACAGAGCAGCGGTGGAGATGAAGCTTTCACTCTGTTCGACGGCGACAGTGGCCAGGGTCGATGCTTCAAACTTTGCCAAAGCAGTGTTTGACATGCAGGTGACGCCTGCAATATCATCATCATACACAATATCTTGATCTTTCGACCAAGCAATGATCAAAGAATGTCGGCACGAATAAGTCGTAGGAGATATCAGCTTGTAGGATATGCGTGCTTTTGGATCCCTCGATGCGCACGTCAGCTAAAAACACTAAGAAGGATAGGGTTACTTACCTCGCACGAACGGTTTCTTCTAATAGCTTTCGAGGACTCAAACCACTCTGTTTTCCAAAATCCCGTAATTGGATATTGTGGGAGTCCGAAGTCTCATCTGCAGTTTTCTCCGCGACCGGTTGATCAGGAATTGCCAAGAACATTTCCCCTAGCATCCCTGACTCGTCACCGTCGGACCCTGTGCCTGGAACATCTGAAGCGGAATCGTGTACTTCCGCGTTCGCGGTGAATGAATCCTCAATAGATTTTTCTCGTTGTCTGGTTCGGCCTTCCCCACCTAGTCGCCTCTCTGCAGCCTTCGTTTCTGAGATCTGGTCGCGGGCGACAACCCATTGCGTCTCGGCTTCATACTCGTCGAATAAAGCATCAGATCCAAGCTGCTGTAGCTGCGAAAGAAGCTTTCGAACAGAATGAGAATGGTTCGCATTGGGGCCCCTCGCATCTCTAACTCTGGACTTCTTCCCTTGTCTCTGCAACTTGGAGTCCACTAGACTAGGTTCGATGTCGAATAATCTGCTTTTAACTTTGAGATAGGTAGGAATCAGCTGGTCAGGTTCTAGATCACTATCCAAGTCGCTAACAGTGTTGTCATCGTCTTCTGATGCAACAGGTGCAGAGGAGTTTGTATGGGATGCGTTTGGTTTGGCAACATGGGACGCTTCACTGTCTGAACCCTTGAGATTGCCACCCTCAGCTGTTGCATCAGTTGAAATGGGAGTAACTATACACTGTTAGCATGTAATCAGAGAAATTAGAATGCAGCCGTGGTGAGAGTAACAGGCCGATGAACAACGAGCGATGCAGCTGTCGACCTTCGATCGGTCAACGTGCGCCTACGATTCGCAGGAATGAGATGCTGATCAATCTTACCTGGACGCGAGGGACTTGGAGAATTAGTCACCAGTTGCTTTGGCTTGTTGTCTTCGTATGAGAATGCATGGCCTTCGCATTGATCTAGAGCCAACCATTCGAGCGCTTCCTGGAACCCCCAGGGGCTGTTCGTAGCATCAACATTGACAGCGTTAGCACAAAGCCACTTCAACACGGGCTGGATGTGGTCTTGGGAAAAGCCCAAGTCACGCAGTATAAGATCGAGAGTCCACAGTCGAGACATGGCATCCTCTTCCGAAAGGATCTTTAAAAGAGAGTCCTGGCCTTGGCGCCGATTTGAATCGTTAGACTCGGCCTGGGCCAGACGGATGATCTCATCCATGACCTTGTCCGGCACCCAATCGCCCACGGTCATGGAATGCGATTGCGAGCGGAGGACTCGCCGATCAGTTTGGAACTTGGTGAGCTGGCGACGAGACTCACGCCGCACTTTGGCGGCATGCTTCTCTACAAGCAATTGAAGTTCATCACGCTCGAGTTGGGCTTCGAACTCCTCTGGAGTAAGATCCTGCTGTGTTTGGGGTGGTGGTGCCGTGGCATCGGAGAGCTGCGAACCTGGATGCGGTATAGCAGCGTCTTCCTTCTCCGATGTCTTGGGCTCTGCGTCGATCGCCTTCTCTGGCTTCGACTTGCTTGCTACGGACGTAGTGGCGAATCCGCGTGCAGGGTTACCGGCGGGCTTCTTCTTCTTTGCCATGCTAGGTGCGTTCGAATTGACCGATGTGGTGGCGTGGACCGGTTGTGGGCAAGGGCAGGCAATCAAGTGGGCGTTATAGAATACCACGGGGCTTGATCCCGGGCGAGATCAAGATTGGCGTTGTCCTGGAGACTGCTCGGACGCATCTAGGGCGCAAGCTGGCGGCGGAGAGGGTCAGGGTCAGGGCCAGGGTCGAGATGTCGCCGTGTCGCGATGCTCGAGGGCGGTGGTCACTGGTCGCGGAGGGAAGGGCAGACGGAAGGGCGGCCTGGAGGGCGGCCGCCACCCGCGCAGCCACTAGGGACCGGTCTTGGCACCGATTCGGCAAAAGATTCCCCAGCTACAACGACATCTGGGCACCTGAAATTTAAATGCTGCGCTCAAGCACCCCGCCGCCACCCCGCAAACCCTCGCATGGACACCTCATAATGGCTGTGGATGGAGCGAGCAACTCGCAGGCCATCGACCGCAACGAGCTGCGTCTGGGCCTCTACACCACCTCGACAAAACGCCGGATTGCGGAGCTCTCCGACCTCCAACACCAGGTCGCAGATGACTGTAAGTCACCTGCTTTCTTCTTCCTTTGCTCTTCCTTCTCTCGTGCCAGGCTAACAACGCTGCCTCTGCATAGCGATCCTCCCGCCCGACCTTCACTTCCTCCTCGAACAGCTCTTCGGCACCTATCCCCTCTACCACGATCGCGAATCGAGACAAGCCGTCGCCCAAGTTCTGACGGCGATCGTTAGCGGACCCCATGGCGACATTGCGCTGCCCGAGATTATCAAGGCTCTGAAGGCAGAGTCGCTCAACACCGGAATCGCATCTGTCAGTGCCCTCGTGCTGGCAGACTGGTGCGCGGTTCTGCTTCAACACTTCGCTACAGCCCCAGCGCGATGGCATAAGTTTGGACTGGACGTAGCGGCCGTGACTGCAAGGCTGTTGGAAACGTGTAGTGCGGGGGACTCTCCTAAGGAGGTGCGCCAACGGAACACTGCCATAGTCATTACTCGCCGAACCTTGCGTATCCTCTTCCGCTCGGACACTGGAGAAGAAGCCCTTACCGAGCTTGTCACTTTTCTCACGGCCAAGGGATCGGCCTCCACAGCTGGATACGCCGTTCTCCTCGGCGTCATCGCTGGCGTCTCCTCCCGACTCCCGAGGGTGAAGCCTCAATTGGAGCGTCACAAGCACGACTACTATACCTTCTATGTGCGCGAGATAATTGGCTCAAGAACGCCGTTGCCGAGCCACATTTCTAGCGCTTTACATGACTTCTTCGATAGCTTCGCCACTGTTGACGAGCTGCGGACCGAAGTCATTCCTTCCATTGAGAAAGCTCTTTTGAGAGCCCCTGAAGTGGTGCTGAATGACCTGGTCGCACCCATGGTCTTGGCTCTTCCCGAATCGTTGGACTTGTCTGAAGCTCTTCTCGACCAGCTATTAAAGCCACTTTTGTCAAATGCCAAATCCACGAACCCTACTATTCGAGCAGGGGCTTTGCGCACGTTTGGGGCATTAGCTTTGCGATCGCGGAATGATGCCAATGTTGGAAAAGTTGCGGACGAGATCCTGAATCCTTTGAAACAGGGAAAAGTTCCTGGAGTTGACCAAAAAGTCCTTCACGCCCAAATGCTGGCATCACTGCCAAACTCTGTGTCACTCTCGCAGAAGATTCCTGCCGGTATTGCGCCAGTGGCGTTGAAGGAGCCTAATGAGCCAGCTGTGCTTGCCGAAGTCTCTGCAATGTCCAAACATCTAACCTACGGTCTACTCAACGGCGTTTCCTTGGACAAGACAATGACTGATGCGTTCATCACTGGAATGACCGACAAGCCTATTCCAGTTCGCCGGCTTTGGGCTATTCGGACGGCAGACATTTGGTGGGGTCTTTCTTCGGAGCAATTTGCTCAGGAGGATATCCTCTCCTTTTGTCAAACGACCCTTCCGAAATTGATAGAGATGTGGCAAGATGTTTCTAGCAATCCTATACTCGCTACACAGAGTGGTATGGTTACTGTAGGCCATTACGTTACCGCACTCTTACTCGCCAAGGTTCGGGGTCTTGAAGACACAAAGCTGGCTTCTATATACAAGAAGTCCGATGTTCTTGTCCAATCCCTCACCATGCATCCGAAACCTTCCTTTTTGTTCAATCCTCGAGTCTATACAAAACTGTCTAGCGAAGACGACGTCCACATTGCTCTACGTGCGCTCGCAGCTGTGGCGCCCTGGCTATCTGCAGAATCAACCCCTGTTGAAGCACGACAGGCTTGGGCACATAATTTCATATTCTTCATTGTTGCCCAAAGCGTCTCACCCGGGGGCAAATTATCGGCTATGGAAACACTCACTAGAGTGTATCTCCAAGCGCCAGCAGAAATTTCTGCGACCCTGACGGAAGGACTCTGGTCTTGGTACAAGTTGGTTGAACAAGGGGACAAAGAAAGCGCGGCGGCAGCTGCAAAGTCGGGTGTCAACAAGCTAGTCAGTGTCCTAGGATGTATCTGTCTTACGGAAGAGTCCCTGAAGAAGCGTGGAGCAACTATTGAGCCGGATATCCTGCGTCAACAATGCGTGGCTCTTCTTGTCTTAGCACGTCCCGAGATTATGCCTCGGATATCTTGGATCGACTTATGCCTGAGAATGGGAGTGGATCCTGGTCAACTTGCTAGAGACCGTATTGATAAGTGTATTGGCTCCATTAACGAAGCTGTCTCCGTAAGCATCCCTCATCCATGGTATAATCAACGTATACTAAACAGAAGTAGAATCAGGACAATACTAGATTTCCCGCGATCAGCTTGGCGGCATACAGTGCTTTCACCGATCTTGCATTCGTAGCACCAGATGTCGCTCTGCCCGCCATTGTTGGTCAATTTAGTCAAGATCTCGACCCTCAGCAGCTCGATTCTATTGGTCCGACTGAAGCAGCCATTTTCCGTACGCCAGAAGGCACAGTCTACGTAGATGTCTTGTCTAAGAAAGCGCCGGTAGCAATTGACAGAAACACCAAGGACTATGATACCTTGAAATGGGAAGAGGAGCTGCGCGAACAATTAGCTCAAAAGAAAGGCCAATCGAAGAAGCTCAGTGCCGAGGAGCAGGCCAAAGTCAATGCTCAATTAGTGAAAGAAGCTGCAGTAAGGAAAGAGGTCGCTGCCGTGGAAATGAGAATGAAGCGTGGAGTCGGAATTATCCAGAGTCTTGCGACTGGGCCGCCGACGGAAGCAGAGCAGTGGATGGGTCCGGCGGTAAATTTACTCATTCACATCATCCGCGCGGGAGCCACCCTTATACTTGGAGACTTACCAGGAACCGCCTTCATCAAGTGTTCCGACCGAATATCCACCAGACTTGGTGTGCTCAGACCATTTGTCGGGGTCGCCACCTTGAGGATCATCGGATCTCTACAGCTTTCAGATGAATTTGAAGCCGAGGATTTAGGAGAATTGGTAACCCGAGTTCTCTATCGACTCCGATTCATGAGTGAGCAGCGACCCTTGGATACTGTTTCTCTTGCCTATTGCTTACCTCTTATCTTCCTTGTTCTTGAGAAAGGCGGCATCGGGCGACCATCACCCGAGGAGTCTGATGAACAGCTCGTATTAGCTCTCGAAGTCTTATCGTTCCACGCTAACTCCTGCTCCGACGACCGTCTTCCGCGCAAAGACCTGCTTGAGATTGTCATCTCATCCATGCAACGGTACAATCAACATTACAAGATTATCAAAGATTGTGTTATGGATCTAGCCAGAGGTCTTGCATCTAGTATATCAGATAAGGAACTCGGTGTTCTTCTTCGTGGGACAATCGTTCCGGAGGTTGCTGTTCGCACAACAACCCTGCAAGCAATAGACTCTGAACTAGACATGAACGATATGAAGTTTAGCGAAGAGCTCTGGTTGGCATGTCACGACGACGAGTCAGAGAACGTGGAACTTGCCCGTGGCATTTGGGAAGACAATGACCTAGAGCTCAACCCGGAAGTAGCCACTCAAATAACACCATACCTTGACTCTCTCGACAAACAACTCAGGAGAGCAGCTGCCCGGTCAATTGGAGAAATCGTTGCCAACTTCCCGAACATCTTCGGTGATTTGTTGGAAACCCTCAAGGCCACTTACAAGGAAAAGGCAAAGCCACGAGTTCCAGAGCGGGATGAGTATGGTATGCCCCGAAAAATTGACCTTAAAGATCCGTGGGAAGCTAGAGACGGCATTGCTTTGGCATTCAAGGAAATGACCCCTGGTTTCAATGACAACGACCTCGTCGATTTCCTGCAATTCATGGTCTATGATGGGCCCTTGGGTGATCGAAGTGCTTCAGTGCGCGACCAGATGATTGATGCAGCTACAGCGGTCATTACCACCAAAGCTCAGTCGCAGGTCGAACCTCTTATGGCGCTGTTCGAAAACGCACTCGAAGGCCAGGACAGGAAATCCGAGATGTACGACCAGGTCAACGAGGCGGTAATCATTCTCTATGGTGCACTAGGCCGGCATCTTGAGCCAGGCGACGAGCGTGTGCCTAAAGTTGTCCAACGTCTACTCGCCACGCTAAGCACCCCATCCGAAACAATACAGTATGCCGTTGCCCAGTGCCTTCCGCCTTTGGTGCGCACATCCGAACAAGAGCTCTCTAGTTATGTCGAGCAAATGACTGAACAGCTCCTCCAAGGAAAGAAGTATGCCGCTCGGCGTGGAGCCGCTTATGGTCTTGCGGGCATTGTACGCGGAAAAGGACTCGGTGTTCTCAAAGAATATCGGACTATGTCTACCCTTAAGAGCGCAGTCGAGAACAAGAAGGACATCAACCAACGACAAGGTGCATTCCTTGCGTACGAACTTTTGTCGCTTATCCTGGGTCGCATATTCGAGCCATATGTCATTCAATTAGTCCCTCAACTACTTGCAGGATTTGGTGATTCTACTACCGACGTGCGAGAAGCATGCTTAGATGCAGCGAAAACCTGCTTTTCTACCCTTAGCTCCTACGGCGTGAAACAGATTCTGCCGATTCTCCTCGAGGGTCTCGACGACCAACAATGGCGCAGTAAGAAGGGCGCATGCGACTCGCTTGGGGCTATGGCGTATCTTGATCCGAAGGAACTCGCCCTGAGCTTGCCCGATATTATTCCTCCGCTGACGACAGTCCTGACTGACAGCCACAAAGAAGTGCGAGCTTCTGCAAACCGAAGCTTGCAGCGATTTGGAGAAGTCATCAGCAACCCGGAGATCAAGAGTGTCGTCGGCATTCTTCTAAAAGCTTTGAGTGACCCCACCAAGCATACAGATAATGCACTTGATGCGCTCATCAAGCTTTCGTTCGCCCATTACCTCGACGCTCCCTCTCTTGCCCTCGTCGTTCGTATCCTTGAGCGGGGATTAGGCGATAGATCTGGCACAAAGCGGAAAGCCGCACAGATCATCGGAAGCTTGGCTCATTTGACCGAGCGAAGAGATCTCATTTCTCATCTGCCGATCCTGGTTGCGGGCTTGCGCGTAGCTATTGTGGATCCTGTTCCAACTACTCGCGCCACAGCCTCCAAAGCCCTCGGGTCTCTGGTGGAAAAGCTGGGAGAAGATGCTCTGCCGGACCTCATACCTAGTCTCATGACTACGCTCAAGTCGGACACTGGAGCAGGCGACCGGTTGGGATCTGCCCAGGCGCTTTCCGAAGTCCTTGCTGGTCTTGGTACCAGTCGCCTCGAGGAGACCCTTCCAAGCATCCTGCAAAATGTTGCAAGCAACAAGCCATCCGTCCGGGAAGGTTTCATGTCCCTGTTTATCTTCTTGCCAGCTTGCTTTGGAAACAGCTTTGCAAACTATCTTAGCAAGATTATCCCAACCATCCTTGGAGGTCTTGCAGACGATGTGGAGTCAATACGGGAGACTGCACTTCGTGCTGGACGACTCTTGGTCAAGAACTTTGCTACCAAAGCTATAGATCTACTTCTTCCGGAGCTGGAGAGAGGTCTGGCAGATGACAGCCATCGCATTCGTCTCAGCTCCGTCGAACTTGTCGGGGACTTGCTCTTCAATCTCACTGGAATTAGTGGCAAAGCAGAGCAAGACGAAGTTGAAGAGGGTGCCAAAGAAGCAGGCCAGTCTTTGCTCGAAGTACTGGGCGAAGAAAAGCGGAACAAAATCTTGTCTGCCCTCTATATCTGTCGTTGCGATACGTCTGGTCTGGTACGGACGGCAGCAATCAACGTGTGGAAAGCACTTGTCGCAACCCCACGTACTTTACGAGAACTCATTCCCACTCTCACCCAGCTCCTCATTCGACGCCTCGCCAGTACGAACATGGAGCAGAAGGTCATTGCAGGGAACGCGCTTGGGGAACTCATTAGAAAAGCTGGAGACGGTGTTTTGGCAACTTTGCTTCCGACCTTGGAGGAAGGTCTGCACACCACGGATACCGATGCGAAACAGGGTATCTGCATTGCACTTCGCGAGCTCATTTCATCTGCGTCACCAGAGCAGCTCGAAGACTACGAGACAACTCTGATCCAGGTGGTTCGTACCGCCTTGGTTGATTCTGACAGCGATGTGCGGGATGCGGCTGCCGAGGCATTTGATGCCCTTCAACAGATCATGGGCAAGAAGGCTGTCGACCAAGTCCTTCCTTACCTCCTCAACCTGCTTCGAAAGGACGAAGATGCTCAGAATGCGCTGTCTGCTCTCCTCACACTTCTCACAGACCATGCAAGGTCAAATATCATCCTTCCTAACCTTCTACCTACACTACTCACGTCACCCATGTCCGGTTTCAACGCGCGAGCTATTGCGTCGTTGGCTGAAGTAGCCAGCTCAGCTATGACTAGACGACTTCCTAATATCTTCAATACCATCATGGATAACATTGTCACGACTAAAGACGATGACCTTCGTTCAGAGCTAGAGACAGCTTTCGACACTGTGCTACTATCTGTTGATGAGTTTGACGGGCTCAACACAGCCATGAGCGTCATGCTAGCTTTGGCGAAGCACGACGATGAACGAAGACGTGCTAGGGCGGACATGCACCTCGCTAAATTCTTTACTGAGAGTGAAGTTGATTTCTCCAGATACTACCCCGATCTTATCAGGGCTCTCCTCATCTCCTTCGACGATGGTGACACGGAAGTAGTGAAGGCTGCATGGACCGCTTTAACTGCGTTGACTAAGCAACTTCGGAAGGAAGAGATGGAGTCCCTCGTCATCTCAACCAGGCAAACGCTCCAACAAGTGGGAGTCGCTGGATCAAATCTTCCCGGATTCCAGCTTCCGAAGGGCATCAACGCAATCTTGCCTATATTCTTGCAGGGTCTTATGAATGGTACCGTAGAGCAGAGAACACAGGCTGCTCTAGCCATTTCAGACGTTATCGATCGGACCAGCGACAAAGCACTGCAGCCGTTCGTCACCCAGATCACCGGTCCGCTCATCCGTGTAGTCACAGAACGGTCCACCGAAGTCAAAGCAGCAATTCTCCTCACTTTGAACAACTTACTGGAGAAGATCCCTACGTTCCTCAAGCCCTTCCTTCCGCAGCTCCAACGCACGTTTGCGAAGTCGCTTGCTGATACCTCGTCGGATCTTCTGCGAGCCCGAGCAGCAAAGGCTCTTGGGACGTTGATCAAATTGACGCCTAGGGTTGATCCGTTGATCGCGGAGCTGGTTACCGGTTCGAAGACGAGCGACCAGGCTGTCAAGGGCGCCATGTTGAAGGCTCTGTTCGAGGTCGTGAGCAAAGCCGGCAAGAACATGAACGAGGCGAGCAGGAATGCGATACTGGGCCTCATCGACACGGGTGTCGAAGGCTCAGACGGTAAGCAAGGCCCTGGATATCTGTTTCCATAGATCCAGGCTAACACACACGTAGACGCAATGGCCATAACCAACGCCCGCCTCCTCGGCGCCCTCGTCAGCACCCTCCCCACCGACATCGCATCCAGCCTTCTCAAATCCCGCGTCCTCACCACCCACTTCAGCAAATCCTCCATCCTGGCCCTCAACGCCATCCTGCTCGACGCGCCCACGGCCCTCACCACCGCCTTCGCCGACGACACCGTCGCCGTCATCTGCCACGGCATCGCGCACCCGCAGCCCGCCATCTCCGACAACGCGGTCCTCGCCGCCGGCAAATACCTGCTCAGCGCGCACACGCTCTCGTCCTTCGAGCACACCAAGCCACTCTTCGAAGCGCTGGGCCCCGCCATCGAGCCCGGCCACCCCGTCGACACGCGACGCCTCGCCCTCGTGGTCCTGCGCACCGTTGCGCGCATGCACAACGAGCTGCTGCGCCCGCACATCGCGCTGCTCACGCCACCTATCTTCGCGTGCGTGCGCGACCCCGTGATTCCCGTCAAGCTCGCCGCCGAAGCCGCGTTCCTGGCGCTGTTCGAGGTCGTCGACGAGGAGGCCGCTGTCTTCGACAAGTACATGGCTGGGCCGGGCAAGAGCTTGTCGGCGGGCCAGCAGCGCAGTATGGCGGATTACTTTAAGAGGGTTGCGGTGCGGTTGGCGGGGCAGGCGAGGGAGCGCAGGGAGGCGGAGGGGGGGGTGGGGGGGCTGGGGTTGAGTGGGGATGAGGTGGAGGATGAGAGGGAGGTGTGGAGTGTGGGGATGGTGGAGTTGGGGGATGTGTTTGGGGGGGAGTGAAGTGACATGGCGGTGGGTATTATCTAGTCGAGTACAACAAAAAGGGGAGAGAACTTCGGATGCGATCATGTAGTGGTTTATTAGAATTTCCTTTTCTTTAACGATGATTATCATGATGATTGGTTGGAATTCAGGTCCAGTTCCGGTGCTATCCGGATTGCCTCTTGCTCTTCAATCTCCTCCCCCTTTTATGATTGTGAAATCAGCTCAGATGGGATTCACGATAACACGGGTTGTAAGCGTGGTCGTGCGAGTGTGGATTTGATTTGCCAGCGAACAGCACATATACCGTTTTGGAGGGGAAACGGCAACGTCCAAAATCCCGAGGTTTCGTAAGAACAACATGTTTGATTGATTGACTGACTGACTGAATACTTGTTGTTATGTGAGATAGTTGACTGAACGAATAACTTGAGTACCTAGGTACCACTCTACACTACACTACACTGACTGCACTGACCGAATTGACTGAACCTGACTGCACTAACTGACCTGTACGCACATAGCTGTACACAAAATGCCTCCAAAGACGCACTGCTCCAAGGCTCGCCATACTCCAATGCTCCATATTCCCATGCTCCAAAACTCCGCAGAAACTCTACTCTACGGCGTAAAGTAGACTAACAGTGCAAAGCTGTAGCCCAAAAAAAAGCTATCCCAGCCCAGCCCAGCCCAACCCAACCCAACCCAACCCGGGGTATCGTCCGTCGGTGTTTCAAAACGCATCGAATCGTGCCGTTTTACCGTGTCCCAACCAAAAAAAAACCCAAACCAAACCAGACTGGATAGATAGATAAACAGGAAATACGAAATAGGAAATAAGTAGTAGTGATAATGATTACGCCCATGCCGCCATGCAAACTGTACGCCGTGGCCGCCGTAGTGCCGTGCCACCTGTCGGAAGTCTAAAGAAAGGTACTGAGGCCTGCATGCAAAGATTGAAAGAAAAGAAAAAGGGAAACCCCGTTGTATGCGGGATGGTGCGGTGAATGGCGAGCCGAGCCGAGCCGGGTGGAGGGAGGGAAGGGCGGTAGGGCGATGGCAAACAGTCTGGCGGTCATGCGAGATCAGAGTCCGAGGTTCCCTCTGGGTCTGGGTTTGAGTCCGAGTCCGAGTCTGCGTCTGCGTCTGCGTCCGTGTCTCCCTCTGCGTCAATGTTTGAGTCTGCGATTCCTTTTGCGTCTGCGTCTACGTCTGCGTCTGCGTCAGGACCATCCCCGCCCTCTGCATCTACACCTGCAGCCCACGCGCTGCCAACATCGACGTCAGTATCTTCATCGCTGCCCTCGTCATCAGCGTCCTCGCCATCAGCGTCTTCGCCAACGGATCCAAGCGGCGTAGTATCAAAGGTCGCCTAAACCGGAATATCCAGCACCGAATCCAGCACGCTGTCCAGGCCATCCATGTCCTGCACGCTGCCGCCCAGAAACTGCAAGTCGTCGTCGGCGTCGCCGTCCAGCACCATGGGGTCGCCGCGGTCGACATGCAGGGCGCCGCCGAACCCGTTGGGCCGCGCGGCACTTGGATGGCGATGTGGTCCCACACTCACGTTTCCGTTGCCGTGGACGATTGCTGCACCTGGCGCCGGGACAACAGTGGGGACGCCGGGGATCGGAATGCCGTTTGTCTTTGGCGCGAGCATGCCGCCGCCGTCGTCGTCGTCGTCGTCGTCGTCGTCGATGCCGTCGGCGTCCCGGCTCCGCGCATTCACGATCTGGCTGCTGACCAGCGGCACCTGGCCCATGTACTGGTCGCCGAGCTGGATGGTGAGCCGCAGGTCCTCCATAGACAGCAGCTTGCGGCGGCGCCGCTCTTCCATCTCGACGGGCAGCTCGCCGGCCAAGCCGCGCTGCAGCTCGCGGCGCTCGACCTTGCGCTCGTCCTTCTCGACGCGCGCCTTGAAGTCGGCGGTGCGGATGTAGCCCGGCCCGTTGGCGTTGATGCGCGAGAAGAAGTTGGAGAGTGCTTCTTTGATGTACGTCTCGGTTGCGATGTTCATGTACTCGGCGCAGTCGGGGGCGTGGCCCGAGGGCAGGCCCGACTCGTAGCAGATGGGGAGCATGCGCGTGGTTATGGTGGCGGAGGTGGGGAATTCGCGCGTTTCCGAGTAGAGGGACGAGGTGTAGCGTTTGCGGATTTCGAGCTCCCAGTCTGGTCATTGTAGTCAGTATTGCTGTTTTGCTGTCAAGGAGGGTAGGCGCAGTAGGGCAGGAAGGGAGGCGGGTTAGGGAGACAAGAAGGGGTAGTTTAGTAGACATACTCGTCTTCTGATAGCCGCCCGCGCTGGCTGGCCCCGTGTCGGGCAGCTTGATCCTCCTGGCATCGTGATACTCCTGCATGACGGTATTCAGCGCATCGTACTCGCCAATCGCCGCCGCGCCACCCTGATGTATCGTCTTCAGCCTCTTGCGCTCGCGGCGGTTCAGCTGCATGACCTCGTGCTTCAGCCGCTTCTCACTCTCATCGCCGGTCCCCTTGACCACGCCTGAACTCGGCTTGTCACTGCTGCTGACCCAGCTCGCAATGCCCGGCTCGGGCGCATCCCGCCACACGTTGGCGTACACGCCCATGACGAGCGCATTGTGTGCATGTTCGAGCGCGGGCGTGCTGAGGATGCCCTTGAGGCGCTGGGTGAGCTCCTCCTGGTTGAGGTTGCCGAGCAGAACGGAGCTGAGCGCGGTTTTATATGTGGTCCAGTCGGTGTCTGAGATGGCGGATTTGACGGCCGTGTACAGGGGCTCGACGTCTACGCGGGGCGCGCGCGGGGCGCTGGGTTTCTTGCTGCTGTTCTCGGTCTTTGCCGAGTCGGGCGCGCCAGGCAGCGATTTGTGCGCGAGGGTCGGCGTGGTAGCCACGTTCATCTCGTTGGGCCGGATGGTGCCCGCCATGGTGGGTGTTCGACTGTGTGGGCGTGCGCGCGTCGCGGCCGACGATGTGTCGTGGTGATGCGGCGCGTGGTGGAGCTCGGGGAAGGTTAACGATGCGCGTGACGCAGCGCTCAGTGCTGTGCGCGCAGGCGGAAGCCGCTACACCGTCTCCAGCGTCGAGCTTAGATATCGCTCGAAGTCGCAGCGACTGTCACCGATGACGTACGATAGAATATCCCGCGCATTAGGTGGTGTGGAGGGATTGCGGTGATGGAAAGCGGGCAAAGGGTGGGCATGGTATGGAGCGTCGCCCGGGGGTGACGTCGGAGTTTGGTCGAGTTCACCGCCGACATTATCCCATGCCGAATAGCTTCACGCATATTATCTATTGTTCCGCCCACAACGGGACGCAGCATTTTATTTGTAGTTTACATAATCAGTCTAGCAGCTAACTGCTTGTCTGATCCATACGCTCCTGCCTTTCAATGCGAAGGTCTTTGCTAGGTAATCGCCTGCAAATTGACATACGTACGCCAGCAGACTCTTAATCAATACAAGGTGATCGGGGTTCTCTGTGATAGTTGTTTAGCCTGAAAACGTTCAGTCGCTAGCTGCTGATCGACTAGACATGATTCCTTCTAAGGTTAACAATCAATTGCTGAGAATGTTTCCGCTCCTGACTCGTATCAAACAAGACTACACCTTATTGGTCACCAAGGCCCATGAGCACCGTCCGTAGAAAGAATGCAAAGCAAAAAAGAGAGCCAACGTACAGTTTCTTTCCAGGGCCAATATCAACCTTCCAAGTCGGAGTTGCCCTGCCAATCCAATGCTACCAGCAAGCCTCCCCGATAGAACACACAAACGCCCGAAGACAGAGCCAAGAAATTGGGAACCCCCACTCATTTCTCAGCCTTCGTAATGGCAATCATGAGAATCTCCTCGGCACTCTTCCTCACATTCTTCGGATCCTTAGCCACACTCTGCCAGATCTCGCCATGCTTCGGCTCGGCCAAGGCAATCTTACTCAGCACTTCGGCCTTCTTCTCCTCCGTCCCATGCTGCTCCAAGAACTTGTAGAACCAGACCCAGCCGTCGCCGTAGTCAGGATCCACCACAATCGCCTTGGTGAACCACGTCGTCGCCTTGTCAAGCCGACGCTCGGCCCAGAAGATCTTGCCGACCACCACGAAGAGCTGCGGGTCGTTTTCAACCTTCTTGATGGCTTCGAGGGCACGAGGTTTGCGCTGCGTTCGCTTCTCGAGGTGCATGATCTTTTCGGCCCAGAGAAGACCCGAGTTTGGACATTCTTGCAGAGCAACCGCCATGATCTTTTCTGCTGCGTTGATGTTGCCCTGACGCCGTTCCAGACGAACAGCCTCACAGAGTAGCTCGGCACTCTTCGGGTTTTGTTGTCGACCGCGGTCGAGCGTAGACCGTGCTTTGACGATAGCACCCTGTTTCTCTTGCATGCGGGACAGGAGAATGTAGAGAACGGGCGCCTTGGGATTTGCTCGTGTACCGATTGAGAAGGCTTCTTGTGCCTCTTTCAGCTTTGACAGCGACTCGTAGATCTGGCCTTTGATAGCATGCAACTTCCAGCTAGCCGGCCATACTTGGAGGCCTTGGTTGCAAAGGTCAAGTGCAGCTTCATGCTCTCCTAACTGTCGTTCAAGAGCTGCCGATTTTGTGAAGATACGATCAGTTGCCGCCGAGGACCGTGCCATGGTCAAAAAGGCTCGTGCTTGGTCATAGTCCTCTGCATCAACTTCGAAATCGACCGCTCGCGTGTAAAGATTTTCGTTACCGGGCAACTGCATGAAAGAGCGAGCAAGAACCGCACGCGCCCCGACTGCGTCATTCGCTTGCCACATCTCACGGGCATACAGAAGCCATAGCGATTCGGACGAGGGACACGCATTGACAGCTCGCTCCAGAACTGCATGGGTCTCCTCAGTCGTGCCATGGTGCTTCGCTAAGTCGGCAAGAGCATGCCACACGGTCGTGCTGTAAATAAAGACGTTGACCGCGTACTCAAGGATGGCCCTTGCCACAGCGTACCTGCCTCTGGCTATGCTGTCTTTCGCATCCTGTAACCACGTATCCCTCCGCTCGTCATCCTCGTCGAGGCGCCATCCAACAGTTGCTTTGATGATGGACACGGCTGTCGTAACGTCACCCTCCTCCTCGCAGATCTCTGCTTGTGTAATCCACTCTTCTCTCTTGATCATGGCATTTTCCTTGATTAGCGCCTTCACAGCACGCTCCATCACCTTCTCGCAAAGATCTGACTTTCCAAGCTCCTCTTGCAACCTACAAGCTTGAACCCAGATAGCCCAGCTCGTTGGAATAGCCTTACGTGCCATGTTGAGAATCTGTTGAGCTGCTTCAGGCCCACTGACACGGGCGTAGGAGATCCAGAGCTCTTCGGATAACTTGACTGTTTCGGTTGCTTTTGCAAAAAGCATCTTGACTTTTTCGATATCCTCGGTATCGTTGATCAGTATCTTCCAAAGCTCCACGGATTGCAGGTTGTGATCCAAGGCCTGTCGTGTGACCTTCTTCCGTGCCTCTGCAGTCTGCTCCAGCTCGATTGCGGCCATCCACAGCCTGATTGCCTTCGGATTTATCTTGATTCCAGAAGCAGCGATGACTTTGGCGTTGTGGAGCACGTCGCGATTTAAGCGGATAGCCTCTTCCCATACGACTATAGACTTCGGACACATCTCGCATCCCCGCTGGATGATCTTCTTGGCTGTCTGAGCCTTTCCAGCAACCTCCTCGAGTCTAGCGAGGGCCACGTAGCCAGGTCCATTGTGCACGTTGGTCCTGACAGCAGACTCAAGGAGCAAGCGCGCGCGGTTGACGTCTTCGACGGGAACCTCTTCTCCCGCAGCCTGCTTCTTATCCAAAGCCGTGATGTAGCCTCGCGGGTCGACCGAGGCAGTGCCCGTGCTTGTGGTCTGGGTGCCAGGGGTTTGTGATGCGGCAGAGTCTAGGCGCACCGTGAGGGCAGACTGTTGCGCAGCTCCAATAGACGCGAAGTTCGTCATAGTTCCGTCTCCGCTATCGTTCGTAGATATTGTCGTTTCCAGCTCGCCTGATTTATTTGCAGCCGCGATGACACTATCCGGGACTGCATAGGATCTCGCGTTCGCCATTCGTGTCTCTCGCGCTCGTTTCGTCTTCCCCGTCATGTCTCCGACGTCTGGTAGAGCCGCCCATTCTTCTTCAGACACGCCACCAAGGGCCCGCTTTAGGTCGGCGAACTGCAGTTGGATCTTCGGATTGTTCTTCTCGTACTCGTCGCGCTCGTTTTTTTCGCGGACTTCCCTGCACGATCGAACATGGTTAGTATCTGTTCTCGCAAATTTTACGTTAATGAACGCTTCAAACATAAAAGGGGGAGGGGTGGAAGGGGGCGTGGGCATGGGTACGAGGTGGGCTACGGGGCAAACGAGACAAGTTACGAACCTTCGAGCACGCCGTCGCTTGTCCATCCTCTCGTCGACTTCCTGGTAGATACGGTCCGCCTCGTCGTCGTCCTTGTCATAGTTCATCCCGCTGGAAAACAGGCCAACTTCATTGTCGGGGTCCTGAAACCGGTCCTCTTCCTCGTCCTCCTCTCTCCGCTCCATGACTCCATACGCAGAAGGGGCTGCTTGTCCAAGCGATGCTGCGCGCTTCGCCAACATCTCCTTCATCTGCTCTTCCGATGGTCCTTCGCGCGCCGGTCCTAGATCACTGCGAGTCGTAAAGCCCGTCGCACCACGCCCGAGACCGGCGACATAGTTCTCGGGCGCGGGCATGCTGAGGAAATCTCGTTTCATGCTCATCTTGACGGTTGAGCCCGTGGGCTTCGGCGAGATCGACGAAGGGTGTGAAGTGTGAATGCGCCTCAATTAGGCGTTCTCGAGAGTGGGAGGTCCGGAGTGTGGGTGGGTGTGGACAGTTTGAAAATATTAAATATCGCCAGGGCCGACAGCAGGCAGCTAAGCTCTCACGTGAGCCAAGGCGCTAGACCCATTTAGCTCTTTTGCGACCACCTCATCATGTGAAAGCGCGTTACCCCACCATCGACCATTATGCTCACATCCACCAACCTCAGGGGTCATGAGGAGCAAGAACAACTATGTTTCCTGCAAGTGTGTAAGTGCAATCACACTTCTGACATAGCATGTACTGCAACTGTGAATTCCAACGCACTATATTCAAGTCTTCACTTAGTCTATCAGACACGAAAGGTTAAACCAAACGCAAATCTACCCTATTATGACTGTGCGGGAATAACTTCATGTGAACAGAGCTATTAAAAACCACAGAAGCATGCCGCCGAATCAATACCGGTCATGAAGTGGTAAACCACGCCGTGGCCCGTGGCGCAAGCGTTACAGAACTGCACACCGAAACCTGATAACGATGAAATTATGCATCAAAACCCCACCGATCTTCACTCTACCGTCTGACTTTCCACCTCACGATCGTTCCATCGCAGGACCTCCATCTCACGGCCCATCTATCCTTTTCGCTGGCGATGCTCCTTTTGGAACGCAATACTTCAACCACCGTCAGCTTCACTCGATAGGAGCGGTCGCGTACATACATGCTGGGCGTAGAACTCCGCGAAGAACTGCACAGCTTGTCGTAGGTCGCTCCGGGAATTGTCAAGGGTGACTAGGGTAATAAGAAAGGTGTTGAAAAGCAGGAGGCCGCAGAGAAAGTTGTGCATCCAGAGGCCAGACTTGAGGAGCTCGAGCTGTCTCTTGACAAGTGGGCCGAGGTTGGGTCTGTCGGCGTTTATGCTGGACTGGATGCTGTACTCGTAGTTGCTGATCAAAGTAGTGTAGGTGTTTCTGTGTCGAGTCCACAGGTACACGATGAGCAGCTCGTTAATGATGAGACAAAAAACGAGAGAATCCATTGGAAAGAGTATCGTTGTAGTAATAGCTCCTTGAAGAAGAGGTGGATATGGGAGAAGTCGAAGAATGAGGCAACGAATTGTTCTGCAGTTCGGTGGGTTGGGAGAGTAGGAACGCAGTCGAAGAACGAGGCAACAGATCTGCAGTTCGGTTGGGTGACTAACAATGGTCTCATCCGAATAGAGAACCAACTACCAAATAGAACGGATAACTAGGGGGGGAAACCACGGAGTACATGCAAACAACATGCGGAAGTGATGACCCCTAACGTCATCTTCGTGAGAATCATCATCTCTTGAGGTTCTTGTTGCATTTTTATCAATGCCTAGTTTTACACACAAGAAATGTATTCGACAACACTGTCACCCGTCATGCTACTACCAACATCGCACGTCGCCTAGAAATCATCGTACGATGGTGCCTGGTGGCAAGGCAGCTTTTCCACTTGCCGCCCTAGGTAGGGGGGCTGCAGGGTTGTGTGGTATATTCGGTAAAGGGGGTGACAAGGGAGCTGTTCTAATTGCGAGTTCACCACCCCGAAGATCTTTCGTACTGGACAGACTTAGTAAAGGGCGAAACCATATGATGCTGGTACTTACCTCTTCATTTTCCTCGCCTTGCCGCCAAACCACTTCTTCAATCCCGATTGGCGTTTTGCCTGTCCAAGTCAACGCCATGCTTTATAGCCGAGGGGAGCTTAGGAAGACGGCATACTTGATCACAGTTGTCTTCTTCGTCTTCGATCCTGCCCAGACTACTCCTTGCACTAGTAGGACTGAACCCGTCGGGAGTCTTACTATCCACGGGTTCCTCGATGGGCGGCGCAAACCTTTCCACATCTCCATTCACAACCACAAACCATCCCACTTTATTCCCGGGTGCGAGTTTATCCCTGAGATCGACCAGCGCACTCCAGGCATCTGTTGTTACGCCTTGCCCACGGATTTCATCAATGTCAACGCCCAAGCGTACTTCGTGGACCTGGTCGCAGACATAGGCATAGGGCTGCGAGATTGTATGCTCTTCTGGATCGTACTGCTCAATAAATTGAAGGGACGCGAGGTTTGCCATGATGTCGGGGTATAGCTGTTTGAAGTTTTGGGTGAGGGCGTCGATGGTCGCGGGTACCATAACATAATCTGGGGCCGCGTCGTCGAGGTTATGTTGGATTACATGAATACGTATAGGATATCGCGGCCAGCGAAAGCCGTGTACAAGCCAAGTGGGCATGGCGGCGGGTGCGTCGAAGCTGCGATGAGGTGAGACTGCGAGACTCGAAGGCGCTGGCTATAGTCAGATTAGTAAGATGAAATCCTTGAGGCTGAGACTATGCAGGCTGACCCAATCCTTCGGTGTGGTATTACCTGAGACGGGAGCCTTGTGGAGCAGCCTGCGAAAGCGCGTAGGGACCGATCTGGCTACGATGGGTGATGAGACGGTCCCCAGAATTCACGTGCTACTCCAGCAGCGTGTGGATCCCGTGTAGGACATGCCGTGTTGTAGTTATGCGTGCGAAGAGGTAGGTTCCAATGCGCGAAGGTGGTTCGAGGGTGCCCGCCTGAAAGCATTCACCGGGCCGAGTTGGAGTACTATGTCGGGTGGACACTCGCTCCACTACGATTCGGGGGGTTCTTGGCTGCTCGATGGCACAGATGACTCTAGGAGAGGCGGGCGCAAACTGCGGAGGTCGATTATGGGCGGCGAGTGGTGCTGCGTGGCATGGAGCGTGTTGAGTTGCACAAGAAGTTTGCCCAGGAAGCTCCCAGGTCGTCTCCCCCGCCGATGTTGGGTCAGATTGGGGTCCGAGCGCTGCGGCTTCCTCCCGCCCCGCCCCCCGCCCCCCACCTTGTTTATTTACCAATATTGTTGTCTCTCCCGCCGCCACTCCGCCGCTAAAGCATGCCGCCAACGCGCTTCCCGGTGATGGCTTGATACGAGACTGCCCTGCCTACGTGAACCTCGCAGTCCTTACCCTCGGTCTCTCACTCGCCACCATGCCTCTGTACGTTTCTGCCCTGGGGACCTGTGCCTTCATTACCTATACTAACACACTTACAGTCACCTACTTGGCAAGAAGGCAGGCACCCCTCGATACTCCTTGCAACATTGGACGCGACTGATCTTAGCTAGTCATGGAATGTCTACAACCCCACAAGCATCGCGCGGGTCAAGGCCGACGAAGCCGCTGCGGCGGCCCGCGAAGCTGCAGACGAGCAGCGCATGCAGGAGCTTGATGCCGAGCGTCGAGCGGCCCTTCTTCGCGGCCACACTCCCCCGCCTCTACCGGAAGAGGACAACGTAACGGACGAGAAGCGAAACACCGCTACAACTCGTGATGGACACGATCGGAAGCGGAGGCGCCTCGCTGGGGAAGATGACACTGACAGAGACATCCGGTTGGCGGCGTCCGTAACTGGTGCTCGCGATGAGGTCGGTGACGACAAGAGGATTATGAAGTTGAGGAAGCCGGCCCTTGATGCTCCTCTGACTGACCATGCTGGCAATATCAATCTCTTTCCCGTGGACCAGAAGGAGGCCATGAAGCATGCAAGAAACGCAGAGGCCGAGAAGGAGAAGAAGAAGAAAGAGCAATCATTTGCAGATCAATACACCATGCGCTTCTCCAACGCGGCTGGCAGAGGCGGACTGGAACAGCCATGGTATGGTGCAACAGCGCCCTCCACGTCCAACGAAGACCATGGGAACACTTCCAAGCACAGCAGATTAGAGTACTCTGGTCTGGCAAGCAAGGATGTCTGGGGCAACGAGGATCCGCGGCGCAAAGAGAGGGAGCAGGCACGCATCACCTCGAGTGACCCCTTCGCTCTGATGCAGCAAGCCCAGGTTCAACTCAAGCAGTCGCGCAACGACAAGAAGAAGTGGATCACTGAACGAGATCAGGAGCTGAGAGAACTAAGAGCAGCTCAGGAAAGGGAGTCGAGGAGGGATCGACATGGCAAGCGGAAGAAGCGCATTGAGGATGATGAGCTGGAACCTCGTGAGAGCAAGCGTAAACTTGGGCGTATGGACTCCAGTCGCAGCCGGGGACTCCAGCCCGGACGTTCTTCGTCTGCTCGTCATAGTCAAACACGCAACCGCAGCCGAAGCCCAGAAAGATACCGAGAGCGGGAACGGGAACGGGAGCAGCGCGAGAGTCGAACATCGGCCCATCGGCCAATTCACAGCACCGAGCGCAAGGATGACAAAGATCGCGAACGGAGTTTACGCCAGAATGTGCCGAGGGCCAGTGGCAAGTTGGACTAGACAGAGTATACTTCCTGTTGTTATTCACCGGTCGCTTGGATTCGTGTACATCCACTCCGGCCGCGAGAGCCTGCATCGGACTGATACATACAGCAAACTGGTGGGAGCCTGGCCCATTCATTTGATTTGCTACCTAGATACGCGTTCCCTACGAGAAAGATATCTGTTCTTGAGTTACATGCTCAGCTATGGGTGATATGGTTCTTCACATTTTAATCTGCGAATTCAGCAAATTATCCAAGCCGCAGCCCAAGTGGAAGCCTAATGTATAGATAGGTCGGCCTGACGCGGCAAGAATCACTAGTGCCCGTTTAGCACGTTAGCGCATGTCATCCTTGTCTCAAGCTATGATGCCTGATGCCCCTCAGCGGGGCACAGGAACCGTTTAACAAGGATCTTGTACGCAAGGTATTTAAGAAGAGCTTGTTCGCCCTGTGTCAGTCAGCAAGTTGAATCATCTAAGCTCTACGGTTCATCTAACTTTTCACCCTACCGCCTCTCAGCGCTTCTGCAACTCCATCCGGCCCGATCCGCGTCCTACGCTCAACAGTGTCAACGATGGCGTCCAATCCTATGGGACAATGCTGCGTCATCGGCGTGAAGCATGAGGGTACTGCTGTGGGAGAGGTCAAGAAGATTGACGAAAGTAAGAACGCGCCGAGTTTACAAACCGAAGTTGAGAATAATGGAGATAGTCCGAACGTACTTTACGTATCCCGACGACAAGAGCACCCAGAAGGCTATTCTGATCTTAAGTGATGTTGTAGGGATGGATTTCATCAACACGCAACTGTATGTTTGCCCAGCCACTCATCGTCCGCCTGCACCACGAAGCGTATACATACAACACCCAGCTAACCCCCTGTCCCAGCATCGCCGACCAGTTCGCCGCAAACGGGTACTTCACCGTCGTTCCCGACCTCTTCAAAGGCGAAACCGTCCCACTGAATCCGCCTGCGGGCTGGGATATCCAAGACTGGATCGCCAACTCCATGCCCAAAGTCGACGCGGTAGACGCTACCATCAAGACCGTGATCAAGCACATGCGCGGCGACCTAGGCGTCAAGAAACTTGGAGGAGTAGGATACTGCTTTGGCGGCAAGTACGTTTGCAGGTGGCTAAAGCCCGGGAGCCTGGATGTAGGATACACGGCTCATCCGAGTTTCGTCGATGCAGACGAGTTGAAGGGGATCCAAGGCCCGTTGAGCATCGCTGCAGCCGGTACGTCACCCCAGCTCCTTTTCTGTTCTCTCTGTGTGTGATCATAACCATCCCATTCATTACTCTACTGCAAAAAGGAAATAAACACAAAAACGAGCAGACAAAACAGCCCAACCAACCAACCCGCTAACAATAAACGACTGACTCTGCGAACAGAAACCGACCACATTTTCCCCGCCGACAAGCGCCACGAGTCCGAAGAAATCCTCCAGAAACACACCGTGCCCTACCAAATGACCCTCTTCTCCGACGTCTCGCATGGCTTCGCTGTGCGCTCGGATATCTCGAAGCCGCGCGAGAAATTCGCAAAGGAGCAGGCTTTTATCCAGGCGGTCAATTGGTTCGAGGAGTACTTGAAGGAGTAGTGCAGCGGTCGTCGGTCGGCGTTTGGTCTGAGCAGTGCGGGGGTGCACGATACGAGAGCGCGGCTTGTCGTAGTGGCGTTGACAGAGCGGTAGGAATGGCAATTGCTCGACGGTCAAACCGTACGGCTCCTCTCGCGCCACTCGCAGTCCCCATACAGCGGCCCCATGGTGCCGACCCCCGACCCATGCGCCATTGTCCCACACTTCCACATCTTCGTACTGCCATCCGCGCCCTCCCATACCCAACCCCCCTTCCCATCGCCCCTCCACATCCCAAACGCGCTGTCCCCAACTTTTTCTGCACTGTAACAGACACCCGCACCACCTGCGGGACCGATGATGTACTTGCGCAGCTTGTCGAGCAGCCACGCGACGAAACACACGGTGATGTACATGAGGTAGAAGAAGGCCCAGATGCCGTACGCTGTCAGCACGAACTGGAATACGTCTTCGGTGATGGTGTAGCGCGAGGGGGTCGAGGTGGTGATGGCGGCGCGGGAGAAGAGGGTGCGGATGTAGGAGATCTTAGGGCGGAGGTCGGGCGGGGTGGCGTGTTGGTGCGGGATTAGGGGCATGGTTGAAGAGGTGGAGGAGCGGAGATGGTAGGTGAGGTGGTGGTCTTGGTGTGTGTGGGCGGCGGTGGGTTAGATGGGTGGGTTTGTGTTGCGGGTGGTCGGGTGGAATAATGGTTGGTTGGCGGTGGTGGGAGGGACTGTGGGAGACGGCAGAGATGTAATGATATGCATGGAGGTGGGTTGTGCGCTGCTTCCCCTCATCTTTAGATCGCTTACTGATACGTGATTGTAGGAAGTGCTTCCACGTTCGGGGATGGGTAGGAGCAATTCGCGTGGCGTCTCCTGCCTTACAAGCTCCCTCGTCATCACTCATGCTCGGGCTAGATCTGCTCGTATGAGACTGTGGATCTGGAGTCCGAATGTTGTTGGTGCTGGGAGGTTGGGCTTTCGAAGGAATAGGGTAAGTAAATTTGGACAAGGATGCATGATTGGTAGAGCAGTGTTTGGCGGTGTAGACCGCGTCGAGGCGCCGTTCATCATCACCACTTATCTCCGACGTCGATGTATGGACTCATCCCCAACGTCGACGAACTGACTCATCCCCGTCTGAGTCAACATGCCAAGGTCTCTGACATAACCAGTTCTCCTTCTTCTTCCCAGGGTACATAAGCCCCTCTTTCAATCATCCTCGTTCTTCTTTCTTTTCTTACACACCTTTGGTTATAAACCTCTAAAAAAATTCACGCTCGCGGTACATGGACTCCGTGGCGGTCGCTCGCGATTAAAACGTACATCCCAAAGTTCTATGGAGTTCTGGCCTGTCTTCTGGCGAATAAAAGGGAGTTAGTGAAGTAGTATATGTCTTGCGCCTAGCTTTGTTTGAGAATGACCACCAAAAATGTCTATGTGTTTGGACCTCGCCTCTGGGAAGAAGATAGAGTCCAAAATATGTGGGGATTCTTTCATGTGTTTCGGCTTTCCGGAGAAGATAAATTGGAAACAAGAAAGCTCCATGAGTCGGGTCTTCCGAGTTGGCCGAATTGAAACCGACTACCCAACAATACATGGGAATTTCTCTCTTCGAGCCGGAACATTCAAGTCTCTGGAAAATAGACTATAAATTCACTGATGACGACGACATGGTTTTCCGCGTCTCTGGAAAAACAAAATTAATTGGTTGGGGTTTCATGAGCAGACTGGTCTGTCGCGGACGATTCCAAAACACAGATTAAGAAGAATATATGGAAATCCTTCTGGGTGAGGGCCAACACTTCGGTCTGCATGGCTATATAAGCCAGGTTTTACTTGTACTCTTTTGGTCCTCACGATTCACTGCACTGTGGGTTTCTTTGTCTCTAAAACTGCAAACACCAAGCTTAAATGGTTGCTGGAGCTTCGGGACTCGAAAAAGATCAAAGAGACCATGATATGAGCGGATCCGCCTGTCCTGAATAAAACGAACCTGGAACGACTTGAATGGTGTCCGGTTCTGCAAATATCTGCCCTGCCAGCCCATGGATCTCGAAAAATATAGTTATTTCAAATGCATGGCTTCTGGGTTTCGGAAATCCGAAACGATACGTCACCATACCCATGGACCTGGACGACCCGGCGTTTTCAAATCCATCAAAACCATCCAGTGCTTCTCGATATGTCTCTTCTCGCCGTTCAACATATCATATCGCCTGCTTAATCCCGCGTCTTCTACAGCTTCCGATTCTTCAATACGACACAGTCTGCATCTTATAAAACCCTACGCCAATGTCTTCATGGTGCCTGGAGTCTTTCGTCGAAAAAAAATTAGCACAGGATGCATGGCTGTGCCCGGCTGTCCTGCTGTATAAACTTTAGCCACGAATGCATTATGTCGAGTTTGAGTTGCGGCATCTTACATTCTCGCACAGGATCAAATCTTCGAACATCACTTTTTATGGAAACCCGCGGTCCTTTTGCTTTTGCTATCTTTGCTCAAACAGGCTGCGACTCAGTTCCGCAGAAGTATCCCGGAATACAATGTCATGGTGCGCAGAGATTAAAACATCCGCAAAATCGAGTACATGGCTCTGCGGAGCTGTTCTGCTGTACAAAAGGGTGCCTCCGTTGCTTCATGTTGGACTGCGTGGAGACGCGGCACTTCGCCATACATTTACGGAAAATAAATGACTACGTCCTTGTTTCATGGAAACTTCGGTGGGCCAAAATGTCTACAACGCATCGATAACAATCACAATGGGATCTGAGAGATAGATATCGAAAAGCTCTTAACAAATCATCATGGCTCTGCTGTCGCTCTCTTGCCCTATAATTGAACTGGATGTAAATAAATGTCGCCCTGAGCTAAGACATGAAAATTTGGTATACCTTTTCAAAATCAAAACCCAGGTGTATACCGAACAATGGGAGCCCGAATTCTCTTCTACCCTCTATATATTCTCTGCCGCCAGATGTTGATGTTGCTACAAAAAGATTGAAAGGTCTACCTAAATTAAAACGGGTTGGCGTACATGGAATGCCTCTGCCGGCGCTGTTCTGGTGTTAAACTTCGGAGGCAGGCATTTGATGGTGTTGGGCTTGTGTCGAGACACGCATTTTGTCGTCTTCCGAAAGAAGGTGATCAAGTCCTCACAGTAGCTTGCGATGCGGATTGCTTGTCTCTGCCTGAATGGATATGCTGCCTTCTTTATGGCACCAATTTGCTTCAGTATTTGCATATACTAAATCCAACATACTGGGGATCAATGAACCAAATAGGACCTTACACGCGAGTATGTCGATGCCGACCTTAGTAGCTCACTTAGGAAAAAACAGCATTGAGGCAATTCGATGTCTGGCTTCGTGTTCTGTTGGGACTTCTCAAAAACGAGGGCGAAGAAGCCATGGTTACGGACTACAGAAACACTTACGCATTGAGAGTCTTTCTTTTTCTCTTTTTCCAGAGTTTACCTACTTCCGAAAGGATACTACGAGGATCATATGGGGCTCGTGCCCTGCAGCGCCGCTCGACTACAACTCAGAAAGGTGTTGTATGGAGTTCGGCAACCGGCAGTTCGAAAACACATCATACCTGGAAACATGACGTGCTCTTCTGTTCTGCAGAAAATGCAAAACAAATCGACTATGGAACATGCCAATGGCGCTATTTTGAGAGAATCGAAAAGTAGAAACATAGCTCATGCCACCGCATGTTGGAGCGGCTGAGGACTTTGTGTGGATTCGAAACTAGAAAAGTGGGTGGTCAAACTCTATAACTTGTTGTTTGCTTCTGGAAAACAAACAAATCGGTCGAAATCACTAGCCATGGGACTTGCTCCGGATCTAAAACATACACTTGTTGGTATTATGCTGCAGGACTAGTGTGCCTCGGAGGTTATCATGACTCTGCTGCCGTTGATCTTCCAATTTTCTACACTTTGAGGTATCTTCCTGTTCAACCAATCTTCGCTCACCTCCCGTTATGGGTGCCGTGGCTCTAGGGAACAAAACGGACGGAACTAGTAAAATATGAGCTGGGAGGCGGAAGATATCCTGCCTCAAAATTAAACACGTCGTTATTAGGAGCATGACCAGTCCATGTTTATGCCCGGGAATAGATGTAAAAAAACAAGCAGTATGAAGCATGTGGTTTGTGTCGGTTTGAGATTGAAGAATGATCTCGGACTCACACTCATGACTGATGACAGAGGATCGAGATGTATATGCTGTTCTGGGATTTCTCTTGTACAAATCTTCAGAATAGAGGTAGAAGAGTGAAACTCGCGTACACCTGGTGGAAAATGACAAAGCTAGTATCGATGATGGCTGGACCCATCCTAGCTTAGGAATGCGTGGTGTTGGGAAGACTGAAAACTGCAGCGCAATGGGTCTATAAATGAACGTTCCTGGATTCAGTATCGTAAGAAAGATACTAAATGAAAATGCAGGTTTCAGAAACTATGGGACCGCGGGTCGTCCTTGTGGTTCAATTCTATCCAGAAACTTTTCATGGAGTACCGTTGGTTGAGGACATGTGAGGCCGAGTTTATAAACCGCTTGAGTCGTCTCTCTCTCCGGATATCTTCCTCGAACTACTAGATTATAATTGAACGTCTTCTCTGAGATGGAAATGGTGCCCTGAGTAGGCTTTCGATAGAAATAAACCTACAACCAAGTCGTCGATGGTTTTGTCTGAAAATCATACGCCACAAGGCAAGGCAATGGTCTGTTCGTCGTTTCTCTGGCAACAAAAAAAACTCGAACAATTAGAATACGTGTGCCGTGGCTAAGAGGAGCTCCTTCCTGCATATCACCCGTCTTCTTCCAGTTCCGGCGTCTGGCATTCTTCACTGAAGAAATGCACGCGGGGAGTGTCGATAACCAAATTACACCGAAGACTGTCCATGGACCAATCGCCAACTTCTCCAGGACTACGAATGAACCTGACCTGGAAAGTTTACATGTTGGTGCCCTTGAGGTAGAGACGAAAAAGTCGGGGACCCGACCGCGATGAGAATTTCTCTTCTCCCTTTGCCAAGAGGAGCAACAATCGTTTATTAATGCTCAGTATGCTCGAGGCAACGTCCTTCGCGTATCGGAAGACTGCGAAACCCGGCTTCGTGCTGGAGCTCCAGGCCTTTCGCACTCCGTATCCAACAATAACTACACCCAAGACCGCTGTCACATTGCCGGATGTCTTTCGTTGTGCAGTGCTCTTTGAATCCTATACAATAGTCAGCTATGTTTTTTTGTTCCTCATCGTGAATACTACAGCTCTTTTTAAACGAAATATCCGTCAAATGAAACGAAAATGGGCATGGAACATGTGCCCTGGGGATGTGTACAACAGGAATTTGGTTGAGGATCAAGATATGTCTCGAAAGGGGGCGAAGCCATCTACATGGAAGGCGATCACCAAAACCCAAGAAACGACACGATCTGGGATGTTTCTAGATCGTACCAAATGTATATCTAATGGCCTTGCTCCGAAAAGAGTCGTTAAGGTAGATCCGGTGAGAGTCAGATTGTTGCGAAAAAACCGTCAGTCCAGAGGTTCAATGAAGCCCAGAGTTCTCGTTTGCTTGCTTGCTCGTAGTGTTGTTGCCCTTGTGTTAGTGATGATGGAGCTGACCAGCCCTGGAGTTCGAACGCGATGATGAATGTATGAGCCACCTGTTCTTGGATATTATCATCTTTAGATAAGACAGTTGGTCAGTTAGCTCTCCCGGTGATTAGAATAGTGTAAATGAACTCTTAATATTAAGATGGTTGTGCAATAGGGGACGTCATCGCGTCATGATACGCCGCTTCAGTTGTGGAGCCGCTGTAAAACCATGGTTCGGCCGGCAACGACTTCCCGGGACACATATCAAACGCCTTGTCTTCTCTTCTTCCACTCTTCGCACATCATCGGGCTTCAAAAGTTTGAGGCGGCAGCCCGCGTTCAACATGCGCGAGGCCGACAGCCACTTGCGATGACCGACAAAGTTTCACAACATGCGCCTCCATCCTGCCAGCCAGCTCCTAAGAGCGATGACCCAACGAATATTCCAACCTTCAACGCGAAAAGATAACGCTTATCGCATAGCTTTCAAAACGAACTTGCGGGCATCTAGGCTAACTCGCTTCTTGATGGTGCTGCGTACCCGCTCTCTCCCTGTAGCTCGGCGTGCCCTTGGGGTTGTGGCGAAGACCCGGGCGCATACATCGGTTCCTTCGTTTGTCCTCCGTAATATTCCGTTTGTTGGGTCGGTGCAGGATGATATTCTGTCCCAGCAGTGGGCGCATATGCACCGGAAGACGCAGATGCGGACTTGCGCTTGGAACGTCGTAGGAGAAAGAAAGCGAGAAGAGCTAGTGCGGCCAGACCGACGACGCCGCCTACTGCACCTCCAACAATAGCGCCTGTATTAATAGCGGTCTTGATATTTTGTGGAGTTCTAGCTGGCGACGGACTTGCGCTTGGACTTGCGCTTGGGCTTCCACTGGAGGATGTGCTGATGGGTGTGTTCCCGGCCGATGCTGCGCCTGTAGAGGATCCTGATGCGGCTAAAAATCGAGTCAGCGATGCTTGAAGCATGGAAAGGAGTCTATATGAGGATAGAGTACATACCAGCCGTGGTTGGGCTTTCTCTGAAGTAAGTTCTGGCCTCTTGATTTACACACCCCACCTTCGACAACAGCGGTGTTGAAGCGCTAAGGCTCGCATACAGGTAATCAGTTATGCAGACGAAGGCGTTGCCATCCTGGGTTACTGGGCTGTAGGCGATTAACGATTCGAAACGGGCAAAGAAGACTTGTAGTGAGTCTCACCATGGGTCTTCACTTCGGGTCCCCGAATAGTAGAGCGATCCGCCACCACAACTTGTCGGAATATCGCAATATCCGCTCTGATCTGCGCAATAGTCTACCCAGTAGCCTGCCGACGATGTGATAGGAGCGACCTCCGGATCGAAAATCCACGCCGAGTCTTTAGAGGAACGTTAGATATGCCGGTTGGAGTAGAGAATTGGGCTTGCTCACAAACTGTGACATCAACATTCATCCCAATGGACCACCATCCAAAAGTCTGTAAATCTGCTCTCGGTAAAAGAGCGCGAGCAGTAACGGCGGGTGGTTGAGGGTCGCATCTTGATGCGCCGAAGAGCATGGCGAACGAAAAGAAAAGAGCCAACATCTTGAAAGCGCACAGTGAACGAGAGCAAGAGCGGACGAGAAGACGCAGGACAAACCCGTTAAAGAGGAACGGGAACTTCGAGCTTAAGGGCGCTAAGGTTTCGGGCGCGGGTCGCCTTGCGCAGCCTCGTGGCTCCGCCCCCGATGTCCCGCCCCTACTGGCTGGGATCGCAGCCATATGGGGCCAATTTCGAACGAAATGACCGTGCTCACTTGTTTAGCACCGTGATAGATGCATGCCATTGGACTCAGCGCGAGGATCTAGCTATGTTGGCTAAGCACGCTGCACGGTGGTATGCCCTAACTCTAGGGGCTGGAAATAGACGGACTGCATTAGCTACTAACCAGGCTAGCTCCGCGCTTAAATCCACAAAGCTTGCTTTCCTCGCCGCAAGATCCGAGATTCGCATCCTGGAGTCAAACGATCAGAACTAAGGCGCAAGATTCGGGATGTACTCCGTACAGTTTCATCAAATCAACACAACAAAAACCATCCAGCAACTTCGTCCCTTTATTTGTACCTCAAACAGGAAAACTCAGTCATCCGTACGCTTGTTTTGTAGTCTGTTTCCAAAAGGGCACGCCTTTATGCAGGAGGTTCGGACTTAGTAAGATTCGTCCGGGCGGAATCAATGACGCAGTGTCAAGTCATCGGAAGAAACAGAATCCGAGACTTGTACTCCATAGGTAAGCAATTGTTGGTGCGAGCATGCGCTTCAAGGTTAGAAACGTAAAATCATGTTGATGTGGTTTATGTTCGAAACCTCCTGCCATACAGCTCAGTCTCTGAGTCGATGTTGAACGCCTGGTCAATCGAAGCCGTCTAGATGGAATTTGTCTACCACGTGACTTCTTTAGGCGCAGATCATCCTCATCTTTCTGCTTTCCTCCATTTCCTCTACCTGTCCTTGTCGTTTTATCTCTCGAAAGAGTATTGTTTTTGCACGTGGCTTATACGATGAGGTCGCTGTTGGACTCGGCCTGTATGATCTGCAGCTACACTAGGGAGGAGCACACCGGCATCGTACGCCCGATGCTGATCGCGAGAACTTGCGAACAAACCTCCTGATCCTACATTCAACACTATATAAGCCCGCAAGAGTCCCTCAAACTTTCAGGCTCTCTGCGCTATCTTTCCATCGAGTCAAAACGGGGAATAAAATACTAAGAGCCAATTCTGATGGTTCCCCTCGGTCGCCACCCCTTCTAAAAGACTATGTTTTATATTTGTTTTCCGGGTTTCCTACTAGAAAACTTGCGACACTGTCAAAAGATGACCTCTTCTTGGTCGCCGCTCGGACCAAATTCCAGAACCTCTAGACTATGATCTTTTCTCCAAGGCCGCCCCGCAATTCAAAACGCTTGTTAGAACCTACACATGGGTTCTGTCCGTGTGTGCTCTTCTAATAAACGGTTCAAAAAGATACATGCTCTCGTTGGATGCGCACAGTTCAATGAAACTCAAGCTTAGTAAACATATAGCTGATATCGAGAAATAAAATGCAACAGCACCCAAACATAGGCAGGGCTGTGCTGACACTCGTCAACTCATGAGAAGAAAGAATTTCACCAGGCGTCAATCAGTATGCGAGTCGGACGCGTTTCTCAAATGTATATACCACTCTGCTTGGACTGGCCTACTCTCTACCACAACTTCTCTATACATCAACAACAAAAAGACTCAACCAGCACTCCATGGCTCTTTGCTTGGTGTTTTCTCTTCTAAGAATAAGGTTGAATGGAGCACCATGTATAGACGCTAAGTGTGCGGCTGCCTCAAACATCCAAACATCCCCGAGGAACCGGATTTTGAATCTTGATGCTGAATGCGCCTGGTTTGAGAGCTCATGGAAATAGTCACCTTATACAAGATTTGTTCCGGATGCTTCTATTAAAAAGTCTCGCTCGACAGACTTTACTCTTACTACATTCTGAGTTTCCTTGTACCTGTTAAAACTGCTTGCCCCTCGACCAAAACTGTAGAGTTCCTCTTCTGTCGATCTGCTCCGAAAAACTTATTCTCACAAGCTGCATGTCGCTTCCTGCTCGCCGCTGAGTAAAAATAATAACGCTTTCTACCACTTGATGACCTGCTCTGGTCTCCTCGTCCCGGGGGCCAAATCGCGATGAAGAAAGTCCATGTTTTGCGCCATGTCACCACGCATTACCGATCTTAACGGAACTGGATCGTATAAATGAACTCCAGCGACTCTGGACCTGGCTGGGAGATGTAAACTGAACAACATCAACGCACTCAGTCACAGCGTACAAAGAATCTTTTCTTCTCCTGGCGCAACGAAAACACCTGATCTTTATTGATATGACCTTCTGCTCCTTTGCGTCCAGAACCATTAAAAGAACACATCTGAGCATTATGCGTTCTTTTCCTTCCCCGCGTTTCTTACTACCGATAAATCTACCGGCATCAACAAACAGCCAGCGACCCCGTTACATGTTGGCCCTCTTCGCTCCCCCCCCCTCAAAATTCCCTTCGACAAACATGTATCGACTCTTTTGCACTACAAATTCAAAGGAGTACCGTTTGGTGTTCCTTCTACTACATTCCCACGGTGTACGTCTACACATAACCGCCATATACATTGATCTCCGCTCTACAAACACTTCAAGGCTTTTGGAAATGCCTGCGTCCAGCATCGTCGAATAAAAGCACAATACACCAGGAAATGTCAAGCTACGGCATCTCGACACAAAATTCAGTTGATGTCGTGGCATGGAGTCTTCTGTCAAGCTCGGACGGTAATCAAAACGTAGTTGGCACTCTCTTTGTGACTAAGGAATCGGTATAAGGCAGTCATAATCGGAGTACCTCCTCACGCTCTAAACAACAAGACTGAAAGTAACACTCATAGACTCGTTATCCCCATTCGATCGATTAAAATCCTCAGGACAGAGCTATGGCCTTCCCGGTAAAAAAACACTGTACAACCGCTTGATGTTTCTCTGCTGGATCTCCGGTCCTTGGAAGCAGTGCGACATCGTCCAGAACCCTTCAAACGTTTCTTGCTACATTTAAAGACTGCATGAAATTCATCATGTGAAACAGGATCGGAAAACGACCCCTAACTGCCAAACTCCATACTGTTATGGAGCGTCAACACGGTTTTCGTTTATTGCGCTCGAGGTTAAAAAGAATTCATGAACGCTCTCGATGATGACCTCCGCGTACCTCCTCTCTACGAAATGTTTCGTTCTGTTACCCATGACCTCGCGGGCATGATTATACTATGCTCGCTTCCGGATCTCTGGATCTCTGAATTGCAGTAAAACGCTTCCATGGTGTCGAGTGGTTACTTAAAAGATTCTTGCAACGGTCACCTAGCCTAGAAGTTCCCGTTCTGTTGGATCATACTCAAATACCGAGCAACAAACTTAATGGAGTCCGTCCTTTAAGCTCGACATTCAAAACACATAACCTGGTGCACATTATGGTCTTCTTGTTCTCCAGTCGTCGACAATATCTCTGGACCTCGAAAACTGACTCAAAGCGTCCCGATGAGGTCAATAAAGAACTCGAAAAATGACAGAAACTGAATCTGATGTTCCCACTCTACGTGTGGACTATGAAACTCAAGAAAGTGCCGTTTGGAATCACTGATGGAGTCTTTGGCTGAGATTCAAATCAGCCAACACGTCGCAAAATGGCACTCTTGTCGCTCGCCGAGATCACAAAAATTACGAACCATGGATATATGGTGTTACTACTTTTCGATGCTATTCACGTGATTTAGCGGAGGACTTCTGGACTTCCCTCTTTGCTCTTGGATGAGAATACGATGCCGAATACCCACATGAGCTTTGCTTTTATCGACTGTATTATACACACGGTCCTGCTGTCTCAAAACCTACAACCTATCGACATCTGTTCTTTGGAAGTCTAAATTTGCCTAGTGGCTCTGAATGCCTCTCCCCCTGAAACTACCAAAACGAAAAAAATATTCAACGAATGTGTGCGGATAATTTGCTCCAGCCCCTCCTTCATCTCCCTCTGAATTTCCAGGTTGAAAATGACGGGTTGTATCTACGACCTACAAAATGATTCGTCCTTGAGATTTGTGGTTTCAAAACTCATGCGCTGTTAGTTAGATGGTTTGTTTCTGAGAAAACTACTATGGCGAAAATGGATGTTCGCTGAACGCGCCGACTGATTGCTTCCTAAGGCACAAATTGGATTACGTTGCCGATCATGTGACCAAAAGCGCCTTAACAACAATTACATGCTCTTGTGGCTTCTCACCTCTACAGAGATGATAACCATAAACTCGATATGTTCAGGAACTGAAAATCAAGAGATATGCCCAGCATGCGCTACAGCAAAACCCACTGCTGTTATTCGGAATGAGCCTTTCCCCGCCTCTCAAGCTCTGAACTCAGCAATTGAAAACGACCAAGGCGCAATGTCTACGCCTCTTCTGCGCCCCTTCGCTATCCCAAGGACTCAAAAAACAACTCATATGTTTCTTTCTCTTGCAAGACTCAGAAAACTATGTGTTATTTTTCACTATGTGTGCTTCTGGTCAGACACGAAAGTATATCGCCTTGACCATGTTTCCGTCTCCTCCTATGAATTCTTTAAACTTGCAAACCTCGAAGCAAACGAATGGCTCCACGAACATATGCGCTTTTACTACTTAAATATAAGAAGTTTGAGACAATAAGCTGTCATCTGCTTCTGGGGATTCAAAATGAGAAAGAATGACACCACTTCTTATGTGTTTTTCGCCTCCCGCGCGCGGTCTCCATAAAACATATCATACTCGCATGGCCTCAAATTCTGTCTTATCTGCACCCTCATGGACTTGAACAAGAGGTTTACCTCCTACTCTAAATCATTGACTGCATTAAACATGTGTGTCCATGCTCCTGGGATCTTTGATCTTACAAAATCGAATGCTGTTGCATCGATGAACTCTTTGTCTCGCACGGGGAATATACCAAAAACGATTATTGGCCGGATCCATGGTCTCTCCTCGGCAGAAATGTACATGTAGAGATACATAGGGGTTTCGTTCCGGACCAAAAAGGATACTCTAGGAAAAGACTTCGTTGATAAAGCACCTATGTGTTGCTCTCCGGCCGTGGATTTAGACTTTATAAATATAAGAACAGCGTCCCCATGTGCGCTCTACCTCGCGCGCGGTCTGCATCAAACATACGGCAGGCCCTCTTGATGTGCGTCTTCTCCGCGTTCATCTCCAAACTCTATAGCCCTAAACACTACTGCGAAATACTGCATACGCTTCTCCCTATCAAAAATTACGCTCTAGCTTTCATGTGTCTCTTCGGAAAGCTTCCAATTCAACCTTGAAGAAAACAGGAAGAAGCAACCATTTATGTGAATTTGTTCGTCTCGCTTGTGTTATCAAAAACATATATGAAGATTATCATGTCTGGCGGCCCTGTCCCGAGCTTCCCAGAAATAAAGTGGGAAATTGCCATGGAATCTGCGTCTTCAGCTTCTGCCATCCTCCAATCTGTAAGGAAAACAAGAGATACGGAGATATGTATGTGGTTTTGGTCCGCACTTGTACGCTATTGAAAAAGATTGGCCAATGATTTTCATGTCTGTCTGTCTTTTCTGTGCTTCCTTGAAAGCCAAGTTTTGCTTCTGTATGGTTCACGCGCTTCTTCTGTCGACGAAAATTCCAGATAGTCTACAACTATGTGTCTCTCTTTTCCGTCTGGAACTCTTTGATTTAGAAAAAAGCGATGATGCGTTTTGATGTCTTTGCGTTTGCAAAAGACTGCGATAAACTTGCATGCTTTCTTCCTTCCGGTGTGGGACCCCTAAATTATAAACGAATACTGGCATGAAAAGACTGCAATGACATCGGATGTTGTGCGCTCCATCAAGTGAAAAAAGGATCGAATACATTGGAACATGAGTTCGTCTTTTCGCCTGCAGACCTGAACTTCGCATGGCGTAAAAGAAACTACCCCCCCATCGCAATGATTTCGCTCGCGGCTCGCGGCTCGCCTCTATAGAAGAAAAACGCAGAAGACAATGGCTTTCTCTCGGCGTGTCTCAAATCTAAGAGTAGACATACAAATGCGCGCTCCTCGTCCCGCCGCCAGAAACGATTGCACTATATGCAAATGAGTCTTTCTTCCTGCCTGGACTTTTGACCTCTTAAAAGATTACACATATCGCTATATGTCTTCTCTCACCCCGCTCTCCTCTCTTGTCCAGACGACAAAGGAAGACGACGATGGCTTCCTCTTGTGTGTCTAAAAGAACGTAGAATTGCTGCCATATGCGCTCCTCGTTTTGGTAATAAATTCAACGATGCTCTTATCATGATTGCGTCTTCTTATACCACCTTAACTTACAAAGAATCAACGATACTACTCCCTAATGTGTCGTGTATGCTACAAAATCGCAGCGCAAGTCTAGCATGTTCTTTTCCGCAGTGTACCGACATCGTAAACGACTCAAAAAGAGAATTCCAGGCCGCGTATGCGCGCTCTCTGTCGCAGGAATTCATACATCCTTCTGGGCATGGTTCGCTCACCTTCCTTCCTGGACCTCTTCAACTCACGCGGAAAAACGAAACTAAATTCAGATGCTTCTATGGCGTGCTCTCTACAATTCCTAATGAAGACTGTCATGCTCCTGTTCCTCACTGTTGTTACCTACCCGATTGAAAAATATACGAAATTCCCTTTTCATGGGTGTACTTCCCGGCAAATAATAACATCGACTTCACAGCCATGGATTCTGCCCTGCCCGCAAGTCCACTTTACATCGTAACTCTTCGCCAAGATCGTTATGTCTTCCCCTCTGCTCGGCTCTTCCCTTTTGCACGAAAAACGAACAAAAGCGAGGGAAATGCTCTCGATGCGCCTGAGACTCAAACTCCTCACAGTGTTCTGAACGACTAAAGTGGCTGAATGTGACTTCCATGTGCGCGCTTTGGGCAAGAAAATACTCTCGTCCAGCTACATGTTTTCCTCTTCGCCCGGCTCTCCTCGTATACAAACGTTTTACGACCTCAGACATGTGTTTTCCTACTGGCTTTTCGATCTAAAGCGACTAAGAAAGAAGGACCACAAACGGAACTATCGAAAAGATATGTGCGTTCTCTCCAGCAACAAAAGCGGTAATCGTCATA
This sequence comes from Massariosphaeria phaeospora, assembly GCA_011032825.1. NCBI lineage: Eukaryota > Fungi > Ascomycota > Dothideomycetes > Pleosporales > Massariosphaeria > Massariosphaeria phaeospora. Next base: position 117,011 of record JAADJZ010000001.1, on the reverse strand, counting down.
GTCGTGACTGCTCTCGCGCCTCTGCATTTTACATTACATCCTCAAACATTTGGCGAGACAATGCATGTGTCTTTCCTCTTGCTCCTCTGCTTCTAAAATAACATTAGGTAGTATACATGTCTTTCCCTGTGTTTTCCGCGCCCGGCCCTCGACACCGGAAACTCTTATAAAGCAATACCTAAAACGATTTATGTCTTGTTCCCACCCAGTCAAAGCTGTTGGGCTACCAAAACAGTCACTGAAGTAAATGCATGAGTGCTTGCTTCCTGCGGTGGCACAAAAGGAAAAGATTTCAACAGAATGATGTGTTTCTGCCGTGTGCTGCCTGCGGTCTCCATCCTTGTATAGCAAAAGCTGAAGTATACAACTTTGATGCTTTTTCTGTTACTTCAAAAATAATCGGTTATATCTGATGTCGTGTTCCACCCTCTCGGAAAACTCTCTATTAGAGATGCAAACAAAGGGAAAAAGGCACAATGCAGAGATTGCATGTGCGCTTGCTGCTGGTACTGAAAGAAAATCTACAGAAAACAAGTAGATGAGTTTCTGCTGTGTGCTGTCTGAGCTCTCTATCCATCTAGAGCACAAGCCGAAAGATTCTATCCCGATGCTTCCTCTGTTAGTAAAGAATTAATAGAACAAGATGTATGTCTTGCTCCGCCCTGTCGAAAAGCCTATTTGAGATGCAAAAGAGAGAGAAAAACGAAATGTGTCGCGCAAACTTTTATCCACATGTGCACTTGCTTCCTGCACTAAAAGACAAACCAAAAATCCTCGACTGATGAGTTTTTGCTGTGTTCTATCCGCGCAGTCTTTCCTTCTAAAATCTGAATACGCAAAACGCTATGTCTTGTCTCCCTCTGTCTTTTAAAATCAATCCTCCGGTATGTATGTCTCGTCCCATTCTCTCAAAGCCTCTAGCTTGAAAACGAAGAAAGAAGACTATAGGATACAGTATGTGCGCTGGCCTCCTGCGGTTAATAAGAGACTGGACAACAGCTGAATGAGATTTCGCTGTGTGCTGTCCGCGGGCTCTATTATACTCTCAAAAAATAGAATACCACCTCGCATGTCTTGCCTCTCCCTCTGCTCCCCCAAATCTGCGTAGCTACACCTTAATGTGTCTTCCAAGTCTCCGCCCTCTCAAAACTCAACTCTCTAGCTTACAAGAACAAAAGTCACACCAATACCACCCGCATGTGCGCTCGCGTCCTTCGGAGACAACAGACTTAGAAGAGAGAGTAAAAACCGCAACACAACTTTGCTATGTCCTCCTGTCTGCCCCTTGCGTCTTTCTTAAAATGCAGCTTCGATTGCACATGTCTTGTCGCTCTCTCTCTGGCTGTCGAAAATCAGTGCCTGAAAGCTTGGATGTGTTGTCCGCCACGCCCCCTCAAAGTTCTCAGCCGTACGAGAACAAAAAAACGACGCATTACCACAAACCATGTGCGCTTGCTTGCTTCCTGCGGCGAAACAAAGATGTCAGCAAGACCTTCGGATGAGTTCTTGCCCTCTGCTGTCCAGGCGTTTTATCCCCATCTTGAGAGTCTAAACCGGAAACGTTAGATAGTTATGTCGCGTCTCTCTCTTTCTGGCCCTGGAAAATCGGTGCCTGAAAGCTTGAATTTTTTGTCCCGCCCCCTCGAAGTCCTCAAGCTCACGGAATAAAAAAGGCGTTGTTACAACATCCATGTGCGCTTCCCTGCTTGCTTCCTGCGGTCAATAAAACAATGGGCCTCAGCCGAATGAGTCCTCCGTGCTGCTGTCCGCGCACTCTACCTCCATCTTATGAGTCTAGATCGCAAGTACCGGTTCTTTATGGCTTGCGCCTCCCTGTGTCCCTCAAAAATTGGGACCTCCGATCCACAATGTCCTGTCCCACCCCCTCCAACTCTTCAACCTCGCGGGAACAAAGAACGTGGTTCCTAGTTCCCATGTGCGTTTGCTTGCTTCTCGCAGCGAAACAACTCGGTGTCACGAACGACATGAGCTCCTGCCGCGTGTTCCCCGTCTCGTAAACGCCGCTTGAAAGCGTGCATGTCTCGGCTCGGTCTGTTCGCCTAAACCAACACAGAACAGATTATATGTTGTCCCGCACCCTTGAACTTCTCAACCTTACAGAACAAAACCTAATATTACAAACAATCTTGTGCGCCTGCTTGCTTGCTTGCTTCTCGCGGCGAAAAAACCGCCTCAATCATGCAAAATGAGTTCCTTCCGCGCGCTTCCCGTCTTGTAAAAGTCTACCAGGGAACGTACATGTCTCCTCCCGCTTTGTCCGCTTAAAACAGTACATCCCAGATCACATGTCTGGCCCCGTCCTCTTCGAAGATCTCAACCTTACGAGACCAAAAGAATCCCCTAATGCCCAAGGACATGTGCGTTTGCCTGCTTGCTCGGTTGCTCTCCGCAGCTAAAAAAGCCAAATCAAGAGCGGCATGAGTTTCTGCCGCGCGCTCCCTGACTCGTAAAACTTCTTCCAATACAATAAATGTCTCGGCTCGCTCTGTCCGCCGAAAATGGCACAAATCCGATCTCATGTCTGGCGCCGTCCTTGTCGAAGATCTCGAGCGTGCGAGACTAAAACCTACTACATCGCATAGTATATGCGCTGGCCTGTTTGCTTTCCGCGGCTAAAAAACTTGGTGTTACGAACGACATGAGTTCCTGCCGCGCGCTCCCCGTCTTGAAAACGTTAGTATAAGAAATACATGTCTCGCCTTGCTCTGTCTGCCGAAAATGGCGTATCCAGTTAAGCATGTCCGGCGCTGTCCTTGTCAAAGCTGCATCGTTACAAAAAAGGATAAAGACATAATTTCATGCGTAAAAAAACAACGATAACAGCTGGGTATAAGTTCCCGCCGCGGGCTTCCTGTGTTCTCAAAAACGTTGTTCCATATGACGAATGTCCTGGCTCGCTCTGTCCTCCAACAAGGACATTGCATCAAAGACGTTCCTGGCCCTGTTCTTGACGAAGCCGCATAGCTACAAAAAAGCTCTACTAAGACATCTATGCGCGCTTGCATCTTGCGGCTCAAAAACAACGATGACAGCTGGGTATGAGTTCCTGCCTTGAGCTCTCCGTGCTTCTAAACGACACTTCTTAGAATACATACCTGTGCTGTCGGTCGAAACAGCAGACTTCAGTCAAAAAACGGAACCCATCGTGCACTATACGCGCTTGCATCTCGCGGCTCAAAAACAGAACGACGGAAACGACTATGAGTTCCTGTCGCGTGCTCCGCGTCCTCGTAAAGAGCTACAGGGGCCAATCTATGTCTCGGCTCGCCCTGTGCGCCTAAAACGACACTTCTTGGAATACATGCCTGTCGCGTCGGTCGAAGCAGAAAAAAACAGAGCGTGTGGTCCACGATGCGCCGTTTGCGTCTCGCGGCGAAGAAGAAAGCAATAGCAACAACGACATGAGTTCCTGCTGCGTGCTCTGAGTGCTTGTAAAAGACACATGCTAAACTTTTATGTTTCGGCTCAGTCTGTCCGCCAAAAACTACACGTGTTAGAATATATGTCTGTCCCATTGGTCAAAACAGCAGAGTTAAAAAAAAGATGACAGACGTTTTATGCGGCGCTTGCGTCCTGCAGCGAAAACCCATGGTTTATAGAGTTCCATGTGCTCTGCGTCCCTCTAAAATAAAACCTACACACACACGCACACAAACACGCATGTTGTTTCTCTCCCTCTCCCTCTCTCTCTACCCGTCTAAAAGCTCACAACATCAAAATTTCATGTCGCGTCCTGCTTTGTACAAGCGGCACAGCTACAACGAAAGAAGGAAACTTATACTACATGACCGACATGTGCTGGTAAAAGAAAGACCAAGTAAAAGCGTTTATATGAGCTCGTGCGTGCAAAAATGTCACCGCACCAGAACCAGATCTGGATGTTTACCTATGTTTGTCACTGGGGATCGAATCCATATGAAATTGTCGGCATGACTGCGTCGGTGCTGCTGTGTGGACTAAACATGAATAATGCTAGATCGATGGATGTTCGGGATCGATCGAATCCGCGGGCGAACGTGGGGATTTCTGCGTCGGTGCTAGTTTTGTGGACTAAATACGAACAGTCACAGATCGATGTGTGTTTGGCGAGTGTTGTTGTTGCTTGGAAAACGTCCGCGACCATGGCCATGGGTGAGGGCTGGCTTTTGAGCAGGTGTGTTTAGATACAGCTGCGGCATACGATGGGTCAGTCTTGATGAAAAAATTGGCAAGGGCCAAAGCCCATGTTGCGGCATCCCGTTTTCTCTTTCTGACCATTGTCGTTAGCTGCGGTAGATGTCAGTCAACACGAGATGCTCACCATCACTATGCCTTAATCACTTCATCACCACTACCCCTCACCCACCCACCCACTGACACCCGCTGACCTCCATACTGCAAAACGGCATCTGCATCACCTCGGCCTGCACCCCCAACCGCACCATGCGCTCCCTCATCCCGCCCAAGCGCAGACTAACCTCCACCTGACTCCTATTCCGGCCCTGCGCATCCTTCGCCCCACTCCACAGCACTTCCGCCGCCGCGCTCGTGCGCGGCCACACCATGCGGTCCAGATTGATCGGGTCGGTCTGCTCGGCCCACATGTGCGCTTCGCCGCCGAGCACAAGGTGTACGTGTTCGGGGGGATGTTGGTGAGGGGGTCGTAGGCGTACATGGCGCGCCAGTTGTGGAAGGGGGCGCAGTAGTCGAGGTAGGGGAAGGCGGAGGTGGCGGAGGAGGGGGGGAAGTCGAGCCATTGGCCTTTGCCGCAGTCGAGGTACTGGTTGTGGTCAGTGAGATATTCATGTTACGATGCTAGATTGTAATGAGGACCGCGATTGAATGGACTCACCCAGTATTTGTAGTTGCCAACAAGCGCTTTATGGCCTTTCGCCACAATGTCCGCAACTGCCTGATCGGATCGCCACGACTGAACGATAACGTCTGCACCGAGGGTGAGGTTCCACTCTAGTAGCATTTCTTCCCAGACGATGGGGGTGAGGCCTTGATCGCGCACGTGTTTGTGAGTGCGGTCGATGAATGCCTGCATGAGTGGTTGGAGAATAGACGGATCGTTCGATCTAACCGTGTCGTCTTTCAAATATGCATTTTTGTTTACTTCGTCACCTCCTGTATGAAAGTGTGACGAGAAGGGGTAGACGCGTGGAAGTAGATCGGCCAAGAGCGTCTCCAGAAAAGCGTCCACAGCAGAAGAATTGAGTTTGAGTGTACCAGACGGTGGTTCTGCAGAATAGGTGCTCCAGTCTGGTTGGATGTTGTATGCCGCAATGAGATCAGGGTAGCTGTGATGAACAGAAGAAGTGTGGCCCGGCATATCGATCTCGGTGATGAGTTCAACGCCTCGGATTGCGGCGTAATATTGCATTTCTCGGAAATCTTCCACTGTGTAAACGAGGTCTGGACGATACGCTCCCTTCTTTGCCAGATCTGGGAGCGATGGGATTTCGAGAGGCCAGGATTGTGAATCCGTGATGTGGAGGTGAAAACGATTCATTTTGTTGTATGCGAGCGCGTCAATGGTGCGCTTGATGTCGGATGTAGGGAACCAGTTGCGCGAGACGTCGAGATTGAGGCTGCGGTGCTGGAACTTGGGCGCATCGAAGATTTCGATGGGCGCTAGTGGCGTGTATATTCCGTCGTGTGAGTGCTCGTAGAAAAGTTGTGTGAACGTCGTCAAGCCGCGGACAATACCGACAGATGAATTTGCTAATATAGTAGCTTCGCCGGCTTCAGTAAGTGTGAGTTTGTATGACTCGTCGACCTTTCCTGCAAGTGGTTTGGCTGGGTTCTCGTCCTCGGATTGCAGGAGCTTTACCTGCACCGTCGAGATGTGTCCAGAATTATCCTTCTGCGGCTCCTCCCACTCCCTAGGACGGAACTTCCAAGGGTATAATCCTCTCTCGAATATTGTTTCACGTGCTGATTTGATCGCGTGATGTATTATGTCCGCCCCGGTCGGCGCGTCGTGTTCCTCGCCGACGCTATCGTAGTCCCTTGGGCCTATCCACTGTTGTTTCCTGAAGTCGTTATTGCCGCCATTTTTGACATTGGGAGTAGCTCCAGGTCGAGCCTTAGACACTTACGCTTGGTATCCATCGAATACCTGAGGCCCAACGATTGCCCCACGGGTTCTGAAGGAAAATTCGACATTATCTGATATCCATAAAACAGTGTTACCGTGCGAGTATTCGGTTGGTATGGGCCACAGGGCGGTGGCGAGAGACAAGAAAAGCGGGACGATCAAAAGCGCTTTCATGTTGGTCGTGATTACTGTACCCGATATAGAGGAGAGCGATGGACTCGAGGCGTGATACTACTAACAGTTGAAACAGGTGTTTGTATGGCTACGATGATGACAGAAGGATATTGGTGAGGAGTGGCTCGATCATCAGCTGTTGGATGTTCCGGCCCAAACAGGGTACCTGGCCAAGAGCGTTGGATCGGGGTTCCCACCGGCCTACGTCGACGGCATCCAAGCTCATTGAAGATGGCCAGAATGTTGGTGTAGCCTGGAGGTCCCTCGCGCGTTGGTGGTTGTAACGTTCCGACGTTGGGGTGGGGGTGGAAAGGCGCGGGGCAGCCATCGGCGCTCGGACTTGCCCAGCCGTCCGGCCGCCACGATCCGCCGGGATCCGAGTCGCCCCGCTTCCTTCGCATCTACTACTCGGGCCTAAAGTTTCTCCGAAAAATCTCGAAAGATTGCCCGCGCTCCGCGCGGGCCTATCCCCCCAATAGAAATGATCCCCCCAATGCAAACGGTACACTGCAGTCTCAGTTTGTTAGCTAGCCACGCGTAATTCAGACATTGTAAACCCGTAGAATTAATCTATACACATTATTGAAGGCCCCAGTCATTTTGCGCATCATTAGGCGAGGCGTGGGTTGCGTCGCTGCTCTCAGCGTCGGATCAGGCCTCATCAGAGACCTCATCCAGCAACTCTGTAGGGGCAGGTTGAGACTCGTTTTTGACGCTTTGTGAACGAGATTGCTGAGCCAGCAGTGAGTCCTCTTTCTCTGCTCTCCTCTGACTGTCTTGCTCCTCTCGTAGTTGATTTTCTGCCTGTAGTTTCGCGATGACGAGTTTGTTGTACGGGTCAATCAGGCAACGCACCTGGCCAGCCACGTCAATAGCTAGCGTCAACTCGTCGGTTACTTTGCGCCTATATTTGAGGCTGCTCGGCTGCGGTATATACTCCAATTTGCTCGCTGCTATAGTGTTGTAGCGCTCGTCGTCAAGGGGGTGTACCCAGCGGGCGACGTTGCGGTAGGCTACAACCTTTGCCTTTCTTCGATTGACGTACTTTCTGCCCCAGTTCCTCACAGGAGGCAGTACCTTGAGGTATTTGTTAAGTAAAACTGTAATCTGGCGAAGTTGTTTAGCTGTAACGTCTCGTACAGCGCGAGCAGCGTCGTTGACGACCCGCTGCTGTACCATCGCGCGCGCGTCTTGGGCGTAGATTGGGCCACCCTTGACGTCAAGCGCACGCCGTTTTCGGCGCCGGCGCTCATCGTTAGCAGTCACAGCTGCCTCTGTTTTGCGCAGCTCTCGCTGCAGCCCACCCGCCGCGCGAGCGAGCGCTGAGACGCCCCGCTGGTGTTTGATAACGCTGGCAGCAACCTCTCGAGGGAGGTGTTGACGCAGCACAGCTTGGACGAAAGGCTCCTGCGCCTGTATTTGGCGTACAGTCTTTGGCGTGCGCCAGGCGGCGTCCCCCAGCTCTGGCTCTGCTGGCTCTGGCGTTGTAGGCGTGTAGGCGCGGCGGACGAGCTGCGCCTGTTGTAGGTCAATCTTGACGTGGTTGTAGCGCCGGGTGGGCGCGCGAGATGGCTCGCGAGATGGCGACGAGCCAACCTTTGGCGGCGAGGAGAGTACTATAGGCGTTGTAGAGCGTACAGGTAGCGGAGGCGTAGGCGAGCGCTCGTCGTCGCTAGAGTTGCAGTTTTCTAGTAGCTTCAGTTGACGAAGTACAATATCAGGTTTGAACGGCGCAAGCCCTGTATGTTGCCAACCGCTTAGTATAGTGCTGCGGGTAAACGTGAGACGTCGGATCTCTGCTACAGTCGCTAGAAAGTCAGCTTTGCTTATATCTTTGGACCCAGCGCGAGCAGCCCAGTCAAGCTGGCGACCGTAATACCATTTGAGTGGTTGAAAACAGCCAACGTCAAGTGGCTGCAACATGTGAGTCGTGTGAGGTAGCAGCGAGTATAGCAGAATACGATTATCCTCAGCGTATTGAGCAAACTCTCTCGTCTCATGAGATCCGTGGCCATCAACGAGTAGTAGCCACCATACGCCTTGCTGTCGCCTAGCTGTCATCTTATCAAAGTGTTTAAGCTAGTCAAGCGCTATCTGATCGTTGCTGTAACCGCTGTCGCTAACGTTAATAAAGTAGTCTTTAGGCAAGTCAGGTATCCAGTGCTCTATTACTGTAGTTGCTTTGATAATAACTAGAAGCGTTATTGCCTCGCCGTCGGCGCTCACGCACTCTACGAGAGTCATCAACTCGCGGTTGTTGGCGTTAGGTATAAAAATCTGGCGCCCATATCGGCTGTAAACGTACTGGCTGGTTGCGACGTCAATCTGGCAGCTAGTTTCGTTCATATTGTACGTATCGCGAGGCAACACGCCCAGGCGTTCAATGTGGCTCTCTAAAGTCGTGAACCAGGCGCGCAGCGCCTCTAGTTGCTGGGCGAGTTTCCTCGCTATCTCCATTGGCTTTGCCTTGACGCGCTTGTATTTTGGGTGCCTCTGTAGCCAGCGGCGCGCCCAATGTTTACCCAACGGCGGAGGGGCCTCATCAACTCCCAAATACGACTCTTGAAGTATCAGGTTTGCCTGCTGCTCAACCTGCACCCGGTGTATCCCCAAACCGATAGCGTCAATCGAGTCGATAAAGCGCACGAGAGCGAGATCTTGGGCAGGCGACAGCAGCTGAGTTGCCTCACGATCAGATCGCGTTGGGAGCTTGAGATAGGCACGGCGCAGGCGAGCGTAAGGGAGGTTGTGGACTGTAGCGTACGATTTGAGGTTGGGCGCTGTGTAGGTGCGAAGGTGCGACGCGTGCAGCTGCAAATCTACCGCCTCTCTAGCGTATTTTTTCGCGTTAGCAGGGTTGCAAGGCATGTTTAAAAGATTTCTACCGCTTTAGAAATTAATTATATAGCGTTGTGGCGGGTGTTGATTTATATGGAAGTATTTTGTTTGCATTGGGGGGATATTTGCGCTGGGGGATAGGCCCGTGCTACGCACGGGCAATCTCTTGAGATTTTTCGGAGAAACCTTTTGGGCCCGAGTACACCATGACCATGCATGCTTGTCGATAGCACAGCATGACACTGGACAGGCTCCTCCAGCTTCCAGCTGCACCATGCATGCTAGGCACCTCAAGCGTGCGCCTGAAGCCTGATGCACTCGCGACGGCTTCCCTGGCCCAACTCTCCTTTGTTTTTCTTGCTTTCCTAGCGAGGCCGAAGCACTACACGCATGTGGCGCCTACTTAAGCATGGCGACATCCCCAGCCGTGCGCGACGTGCGAAGGATTCTTTTCTCGCATTCTGAGTACCACCGTGGCATCACTGGCCGACGGCTGCATTGAAGGACGGGCATTTGAAATTGCCGTCGTGCATGCCCAGCTCGTATCCTAGCTACAAGTAAACACGTCCCGTTGGTCCCTCCGCTATATCAAGGGACCGCTGACCCCGCTGCCGAAGACACAAACTCGCGAGTCGCTATCATGTTCGACGCCCTCCGCTCCGTCCCGACGCCGTACCTCCTGGCCGCCCTCGTCGCCCTCTACGTCGCCTACAAGGTGTCGCGCAAGGTAGCCACGGATGCGCGCATTGCCAAACTCGGCGCGCGCGCGCCCATCCGCCACACCTATGCCCCCCTCGGCCTCGACCTACTGTACGAGATCCTCACGTACTTCTTGGCGGACATGGTCTACGAGTTCTGGCTGAAGCAGTTCTCGGACTGGAGCTACGGCCGCCATACGCTGGAACAAGGAGGGATCCGGCGCGTGATACTGACTGCGGAGCCCGAGAACATCAAGGCAATCCTGGCCACGCAGTTCCCGGACTACGGCAAGGGCGAGCAATTCCACAAAGAATGGCATCCGTTCTTGGGCAGCGGTGAGTTTGGTCTCGGAATCTCACATTAAAGACTGGAGGTATCGGGGCGGGCGCAGGACAAGAGCAGGATACAAAGTAATCGATGCGGATGAGAATCTCGCTAACTAGGGCCGCACCAGGCGTCTTCACCACCGACGGCGCCCTCTGGCACGACTCGCGCCAGATCATCCGGCCGCAGTTTATCAAGGAGCGCGTCAGCGACTTGATGATATTCGAAGAGAACGTCCAGATTTTGATAAGGAAGATCAGCGAAACCCCCGAAGTCAACATGCTCGACCAGCTCTTGCGCTACACCTTCGACGTCGCCACGCACTTCCTGTTGGGCAAGAGTGCGGGAAGCATGGAGCAGCCGCAGGTCGCACTCGCAGCTGCCTTTTCCACTGCTCAACGTACCATGGGCCTTGTCGTAAGAACTGGGTACGACAGACTCCGCCAACGCCCAACTCAGCCAAGCTAACCTATGCAACTATAGTCCTCTGAACTGGCTCGTCCCGCGCAAGCGCATGGGCTTCTACCGCGCAATGGACGTCATCAACAACTTCATAAGCGGCTACATCGACGAAGCGCTCGCTCTGTCGCCCGAGGAGCTGGAAAAGAAAACGAGCCACGACTCCGGCTACACCTTCCTGCACGCCGTCGCGTCCTACACGCGCGACCGCAAAATGCTGCGCGACCAAATCATCTCCGTCATGCTCGCCGGCCGCGACACCACCGCCTGCACGCTCAACTGGGCCATCTACGAGCTCTCGCTGCAGCCGCACATCACCGCGAAACTGCGCCGCGAAATCTTCGACCACCTCGGCCGCGACCGCGCCCCGACGTACGACGACCTGAAAACTATGAAGTACCTGCAGCACATCCTGAACGAGACCCTGCGCCTGTACCCCAGCGTGCCGTACAACGTGCGCATCGCCCTGCGCGACACGACGCTGCCCACCGGCGGCGGCCCCGACGGCACGCAGCCGATCGGCATCCTCGCCGGCACGTCCGTCGCGTACAGCACGCTCGTCATGCAGCGCCGCGCGGACCTCTACCCGTCGCCCGAATCGGGTTTCCCCCCCGTCGACAAATTCGTGCCCGAGCGCTGGGACCACTGGACGCCCAAGGCGTGGACGTACATCCCGTTCAACGGCGGGCCGCGCATCTGCATCGGGCAGCAGTTTGCGCTGACGGAGATAGCGTACACGCTCGTGCGGCTGCTGCAGCGGTTCGAGGGCGTGGAGAATCGGATGGGCGGGGTGGAGGCGGGGTTGCATAATGATATTGTGCTGCAGCCGGCGAAGGAGGTTAGGGTGGCGTTCAAGTAAGGGTGGGGAGGGGGATGTAGTCTATAGGGGGGAGATAGGAGGGGGGGAGGGAGGTGTAGGTATCACGATGTAGATAGGGCTGAGGGATAGGAGGTCGGGATAGAGCTGTGGTGTAGTGTATACAGGCAATTGGATCACGTTCCTCCTATCTCAAATACCTCGATTCCGCTATACTCCTAGTTCTATACGTCTAACTAGACTTTCTGTATCTCTAAACCTCTACGCAGACAACACCTACTATACTAGATACAGTAGGCCTTTGTGCATGCAGCAGCATTCTATCTACCTATCTCTAGTGTAGCGTATACGTCTAATTCAATCCTATTCCTCTACTCTCGAATACCTCAATTCTAGCACGCTTCTGCTTCTATAAGCCTAATTAGCTCTATCGTATTTCTAAACCTACGCTTAGACAATACTTACTATACTAGATATAGTAGGTCTTTGTAAATACACAAGTAGCCTATCTATATACTTCTAGAAACTCCTAGGTAGTTAAGGAGATTGCTTATACTTGTGTATATTAGGTGTATACTCTACGAAGCTCTAGAACTACAAGGGATATACAGCTACGTCTAAGATAGCTATACTCTAGCAGCAGTGTACATTCCAAGGGCTACAATTCGTAATACACGTAATACCCGTCTCGACATTAGGAGATTTGGGGGCTACAAGTAACATAGTGAGCGGGAACAGAGGAAGAGCGAAATTCAATGTAGACACGATATCTCATTTGCTACTCAGCTCGCCATCTACCTGCCATAGCATTAATCAAGGGTATACCTCCAGAACGCCCCCGATATAACTGTACGCCTAGTGCAAATGCTAACTATCTGAAAACGCCGGTCTGCATACTGAACTGGACGCCGGGAATTCGGATGAGTGGGAATGCCTAATAGCCTGTGCGGGGCTTATCGTGTCTTACCGCCGCAAAGGGGATGAGGATCCTGTCGGGGGCCCTCGGGCGGCGCTTGGGTCTATACTGATTAGTCATTGGACGATATTTTCAAGTATTGCCGTGCACTTACAGGAGATGTCCCGGAACAGCCACGTTGTTGTCGGCGAGAAGACGAAGCAGCTGACGCTTCTCGTCCTGGACCGCGGCGAGGCGTGCATCCGTCCGGCTCTTGGCATCCTCCATGGCTTGAACCTGCTCCTTGTGAACCGCGTTCAACAGCTCGAGCTTCTCATCCACCGGAACCTTGGCGAAAGTGGCCTCGTAGACGCGGAGCTTCATTTTCAAGGCCTTGATTCGCTTGAGCAGGGTCTTGTACTTTGGGAGCTTGGCGAGGCTCTGAGCGGCGATGTCGGTGGCGGGCATTGTAATGAGGTGTTGCAGTAAGCGGCGTAGTTGCAATTGCTGGTTGTTGAAGTAGGAAGAAGGTAAAAGCTTAGTTGCTTAAATGTAGACGGAGGTGAGGCGGCGTCATGCGCACGGACTAAAAGGCTGCAGAGATTAGCGACGCCCTCACCGGCGAAGCGCACGGACTCACAGGAGCCTCGGAGTACCAGGTGAAGGTGAGGGTGGCAGCGGCAGGGGCACGGGCCTACAGAAGCCTCGCAGTAAGTGAAGGTATCGGTCGCGGCGGCGGAGTGCACGGACCCCAGGAGCATCGAGGTATATAAGCTCCTCTGCCCCCCCAAACCCACCCTCTTTCTTTCTCCAGCCTACCCTACCTCAGGTACACCAACTTGCAGGTGGGGGTGTTGCAGAGGTTTGTCCCTTCTGTACACACTGCCAGGGCCGCCGAAAGGACCCCCTGGTACTGGTTCGTTCTTCCGAGGTGAGTATAGCCACCGATGGATTGGCCTACATGCTGCGGAGGCCCCCTTTCTCCTATTGGATGAAGGGCCCCTACTGCGCTGGAAAGTCAAGCAACGCAGGGCATCGGTCGGATCGGCGAGCCTGCGGGTGGCAGGAAATTCTTCCTGTCCATGAGACTAAAGCGACATGCGGTCTCTAAACACACAGGGCTGCGGTGTACACTGTGCGGGTGCAGGTCTGCCCACGGTCACTCCCGCGTCCATCCTGGATTGATCTGATTGATATCCAGAGTGGTGTCGCGAGGCATCACTCCCGGGGTTTCCCTGCTGGTCGGGGCTTCCTTTGGGTCGAGCGCTCTTGTTTTTCATTAAACCACTGGCCTTTATGGCCATGGCTTGAAGAAGGAACGAAGAGGCCGGCGTGGGGCTGGCTGGCTTCTCGTCTTCAAATCAGACGAGCCCTCCCCGCTTTGAGCTTGCGAGAATTCTTTCCCGACCTCATGGCCGGAAACCCCATCTTTAACAGTGGCACAGTGGACCGCGACTGCGACAAGACTATCTCTTTCCCAAGCCAAGCTGGCACAGGCGTCATCTACGAACATCAGCATTCAGCCATCTTGTTCACCTCCTCGCCTTTGCCCACCTTACAAGCCACCTGGGCATCCATACAGCATCGCAGCGCCTCTGACTTGCAGACGCTGCGCATCAGCCATTTACCATTGTGCAGAAAGACAGACACAAATGACATACGGGTATGGCGGCAGAGTGAAAGAGTGAAAGTGTGTCGTGGGTGTGGGGAAAGCAAAGTGAAAGGTGCGAGGACGTCGAGATAACCACGCCTAGCCCCGTCTTAGCGGCTTGGCTGACATCACGCAAACCATCAACACCACCACCACTGGTGCCACACTCCCGAGGCCACGACTCTCGTATTATTATTTCGTAACAGTTGCAAACGCGTACCATGCCCATCATGGTCATCTCGATTGATGCAATGTAATGGGGTATTTCTCATCCTAAGTTGATCGCATTGTACGAGTACAGAACCACCGCGCCTACACAATGTCGAAAGCGCCAGACCGCCCGCCCGCAAACAAGAGACCAGACACCACGCCCTACATACGCACACAATAACAGCACGCAAACCAAACCAAGCCATCCATTCGTCAGCACGCTCCTACGCCCCCCTCCTAACCTGACTAACCCTCGTAATCAGCTCCCCAATCGCCGCCACCGTCCTCCCGCGCATAATATCAAACACGGCCACATCCGCCGCAAACTCCTTCCCAATCCAATTGCGCAGCTCGACCGCGACCAACGAATCCACGCCGAACGCATGCAGCGGCTTATCGACGTCGACCTCCTCACTCGCAATCGACAGCGCGCGCGCGAGTTTCTTCGCCAGGGCGTCGACGACGACGCTCGCGCGCTCTTCGTCGGTCTCGGCTTGGCGGAACAATGCGGAGGCGCTGACGGTATTGTTAGGGCCGGTCGCGAGCGCCGTGGTGTTGCGCGGCTGTGCGAAGTGTGCGAATAACGGGCGGTGCAGCAGCTCGACGGGCTCGAGGTTGCGCGCGAGCAGGTCGACGGGTGTGACGAGGCCCATGGCGATTTGGCTCTTGGCCGGCGTGAGCAGCGTCGGCGAGCGCTGCGGGTCGCAGTAGATGTCGAGCAGCGTGAGGAACTCTTCTTCTTCGAGCTGGCCGAGGCTGCGGGCGCCTTTGAAGTTATCGTGGAGACGCGCGGTTTCGGCGACGATACCGATGGTGCGCATGAGGCCGAGGTCGACGGACGTGGCTCGTTGCTGGTGGTGCACACGGTACCGGGTAAGTGCGTCTTGAAATGTGCAGCCGGCTGTGTAGTTCGATTGCCCGACGTTGCCGAGCACGCCGGCGGCGGACGAGAGGAGGATGAAGAAGTCGAGGTCGTGGGGGAGCAATTTGTGGAGGTTCCATGAGGAGTCTACTTTTGATCGGATGGTCGCTGTCCATTGGTCGTGCGTCATGTTATCGAACGTCGAGTCCTACCCGAAAGTCAGCCACGTCTGCATTGTGTACAGGTGTTACAGCACTTACATTCAGCACCATCGTGGCGTTGATACACCCACGAACCGGCGGCATCGTCTTTGCGCATTCAGTCATCACCTCGGAGAGCGACTCGGCGACAGAGACGTCACACTTCGGAGTCGCAACTATAACGCCCTGTTGCGATAGTCCTTCCACGACCTCTATAGCTGCTTCAGACGTGGCGCCAGACCTCGATGGGACAATTAAGTTCTTTGCTCCCTTCGCCACCATCCATTTCAGCATCGATCTTCCAATACCACCCAGGCCACCTGCAACAAGGTAAGTGGCGTTTTCCTCAAACCTCCATGTTCGTCGATGTAAAACTCGTTTCTAACATTGTCAGCATGTGTCCAGTCCGGCACACAGTTGACTTACCTGGACTTCGGTAGAAGGATCTATCTGGATAACAATGCGTCCAGTATTCTTCCCGCTCTGCAGATACCTAAACGCCTCTTCAACCGCCGAAATCGGATAAAGATTCAGCGGCTTCGGGCAGTGAATGCTTCCGTTCCCAGCCAACTCCATTGTCGTACGCATCAAACGACGGCCCGTCTCCTTGCGATGAAACGAGATGTGGCGAAGATCGACCGCGAAGAAAGAAACATTGTTCGCAAAGCATGCCATTGGAAGAGGGGAATTCGAATTGATATCGGCCTTGCCAATCTCCACGAATCTTCCATATGGAGCAACGCACTCCCAGGAGGCTCGCAACCCTTCCCCTACCAGCGAATTGAGTACGACGTCGACGCCATAGCCTTGGGTAACTCGTTTGATGCCTTTGGCAAACGTTGTGTTGCGGCTGTAGAAAATGTGGTCTGCAGGAATTCCGTACGAGTCGATGAGGTGCTGTTTCTTGTGGTCAAAGCCAACCGTAGCAAACACTTCTGCGCCGACCATTTGCGCAACCTGGATGGCCAGCTGCCCGGTGGCGCCGGAAGCAGAGTGAATGAGCACCTTTTCTCCCTTTTGCAGACGAGCTACATCAACAAACGAATGGTATGCGGTAATGCCCGGGTTCAGCACCGCGCAGGCCTCTTCGAATGGAACAGAGTCTGGGATCTTGACTACCGCCCATTCATCGCCTCGTGGATACATTCGCATAGACCCGACGACGGACATACAGACACGGTCTCCAGGCTTGACTGTCGTGCAGGAGGAACCTACTCGCGTGACGATACCAGCACAGTCAGATCCAAAGCCAGCATCGTCTAGCCGTCCAAGAGCTTGGAACATGTCGCGAAAATTGACACCCCAGGCCTTTGCTTCGAGCTCCACGTCCAAGGGTCCGAGGGAGTTGTTGTAGTCCGCATCCTCGGCAAAATGGAGAGTTTCAAGCGAGCCACGACTTCCAATGTCTAGTTTCAGTGGTGGACCTGGCAACCAAGATTCTGTTCTACTCTGAGGTACGATCGAAGAGTTCAAATCGTTGTTCAGCCCAGTCTCTTCTGTCAAACGTCCGGTTGATATGCAGCCATTCTGGATGATATATTCCACCTCCGAGGATTGGTCTCCAAAAGCAGAGTTGAAGACCTTCCAGATGTGGGAAGCCGAGTCATTCGCACCGTTTTCTAGAGACAAGGAAATTATGCGTTTGCTGGTGTACTCTGCACGTATCGTCCGGAGGAAACCGTCTTTCAAGCCGGCATACGGATAGGTATTTGAACGCGACTCGTCAGATATATCCGCTGAAGTGACCCACAATAGGTTCTCCGACTGTCTGACCCAGTCCCGAACCGATTGGAACGAGGACTCCGACATTGACGAAAGCAGAGATGGCTCCATGTCAGCAAGAAATATGACGTAGTCGTCTCGAGAGACATCGGCATCCTTGAGCTGGCTCACTGAATAAACGGCTGTCCGGTTGGTTGATGGGCGAGGACTATAATCGACGAAAGATGAAGCAACGCTCCTCTGGCGTTCATTCCCATCATCGGTAACAAGCACGATTCGCGACCCTTCAAGCCCGGGCTGGACATCATCAACAACAGCCGAGGTGAATATGACGCTGCAGAAATGAGCGGCCTCGTCTTTATAGTCTCTGACAATAAGATCGTTCCCAGAAAATCCATTCTCTTTCAACACACGATCCCACTCGGGTTCCGTGATAGTCGGCCCCCAAGCACGGAACTTCTCGTCACTACACCACCAGCCAGGTAGGATGCCGAACCCGAAGCTCATCACAAAAGAATCCGGCGCAGTGGTCTCATGAAAGATGAGCAGGCCACCGGGTTTCAACGCGCGCCGGAGGTTCTGCAGTGTTGCGGCCAGGTTCTTCGTCGCGTGGAGCACGCTTCCAGCGAGGATCATGTCGTAGCTGCCCGCCTCGAAGCCCTGCGCCGTGACGTCCTTTTCGAGATCGAGCGGCTTGAACGTCATGCGATCCCGGTAGTCCGAGAATCGATCGCGCGCCTTTTCGAAAAAGCCCGGCGAAATATCCGTGTACGTATAGTTAGCGAACGCGGTGCCTCCAGTGTGCTCTTCAACGTCGCTGAGCGTCGAGAGAATGCGACTAGTCATGGCGCCCGTCCCAGCGCCTACTTCGAGGATTTTCTGAGTCGGGTTTTGATGGGCTGCTAGGTTGAGGTAGGTGATGAACTTGTGGTTGTACATCTGGCCGAAGAACTCGTCGTAGATGTCTTGGGCCATGTCGGAAGAAAAAAGCAACTCGAGAGGATCGGTTTCGCCGTTGACGATGGAAACCAGCTGCTCAGCAATCTCGATGAACATCCTCCAGGCGGGCCTTTGGTTTCGTAGAACCTGCAGTCTCGCAGCCAAGTCCTCGTCACTAATCTCGTCTATGGTTTGGCCGGGTATGTGCTGGATTTGCCGCTCCATCCACGTCACAAACTTCTTGAAATGCGGTGGAACCTTGGACCAATCTGTTGTCAGCAAACGGTCCATATCGCGTTGTATTACTGTCCGGAGACTTTTGTCTAGCTCGAGGCAGTACTCGATCGTGGCTGTCTCGTCGTCGGGGAAGTGGTCTACGGCACAGACCTCACGCAGCTGCTCCGGCTCGAGCAGAGACAATCGGGGTTTCCAATCAACACCGTGGAGGAGCTTCCTCTCGCTGTCGTTCTTAGACTCGTTACCCAAAACCGGCAACATTTCCAGGCGCTTAACATGGCAAAGTGGAGTTCCATCGTCAGCCAAAGCGGTGAAGGAGCAATCGAGGCCTGTTACAGTTGCTTTGAACTTCGACGTCGTCAACATACGAATGCGACTGGTTTTAGGGTATTGCCACCCAGAAGCGGCTATCCAGGTGTCGTGGACTCTGTGAGGGATGATTGTGGGAAGCTGTTTCAACATGCCATTAGATGGAGCCGTGAAGCAGACTTGACACGCAGCGTCAAGCACAGCCGGATGAACAACGCCCTCATATCCACTCGTAGGAGTGTTCACATCGACACTAGCGACCCCAGTCTCTCCGCCATCCCAGTAAATATCCTCGGCGAGTGAGAAGGCTTCTCCATACTTCAGACCCTGCTCGCGGTGCCACTTGTAGAACTCCTGCTTACTCACAGCGCTCTTGCACGATTGCTGTGCGTGCTCATAGTTGCGCAGCAACTGTTCGGCATTAGAGCGAGCCTCGAGACCACCATCGACTTCAGTAGCGGTGTCCTCGTACTCAGTGTGCACTGTAGCCCTCACACACTCGCACCAATCGCCATCAGCTCGGGCATACAGCCGCACTTCCGAGCGCACTGAAGTCTTCTCGTACGATTGTTGCAGAGACCGTAGCTGCGTCACTACCTCCGTCTTTCCGCCGGGTCCAGGGCCTACCACGATAGGATTCATGAATGTGGCCTCTTTAATGAAGTATCCAGTGATAGTTTGATCTGCATGCGCTGTTTGCTTCACAGCCTCCAGTACCATCATGAGCATGCCCGTGGCTGGAAAGAGTGCGTTGTCTCCGACTACATGGTCCGCGATCCACGGAATCTCGTCGATGCTCAATGACTTCCTCCACCGCGGCTCTAACGGATTCCAGTCTGTTGCGCGGATGCCGAGTATGGCTCTCGGAGCAGATCCTCGGAGTCGCCACTCTCGGCTCAGCCGTGTCTCATGCCAGTAAGTCTGCGAGTGATCGAAGGGATATTCGGGTAGGTCAACCAAGGAAGCCAGAGGCTGCGTGGCGTAGTTTTTTCCATTGACTGCAGCAATTGACATGGAGTACCCGTACGAGAACAATCGCCCGGCGGTTTCAAAGGTCGTCTTCAAAGGAGAGTCGAACTTAGAAAGCAGGGAACTGTATCTGGCGCGCTTTTTCCCAGCAAAACTCCCCAAAGAGTCGTTCGCAGGCCGTCGCAAAGCACCATGTGGGCCCACTTCCAGAAAATCGTAGAACGTGTGGTTGCGGTCTAGTTTTGGCGCAGTCACTGCGAGGTATTGTAAAGCATCAGCGAATCTAACTGGGGACACAAGATTGTCGATCCAATACTGGGCTGCTGAAAGTGTTCCTGGGATTACGACTTCGCCAGTAACAGACGAGACCATTAGTGCAGCATCTTCGAGAACCTCTCCCTTTTCAAGTGAGGCTAAGCACTCGAGGTACTCCGCAGAAACTTGCTGCATGGCGGGAGAGTGGTATGCGACTCCCGTATTCAACTTTTGCGCAAAGACGCCGTCCTCTTGGAGATGTTCTTTGAGGATGTCGATATCCTGCTCATCCCCAGATAAAGTGATGTTGAACGGACTATTAACGCAGGCGACGTAGACTTGTCCAGAAAGCGGGACCTTCGCCAGGTACGCATCAATCTCGCCTTCGGCAATATTGACCGACATCATGGCTCCTGGGACCTCAACCGTCGCGACGAGCTGACTAGCGAGTCGACCTCTGTGATACGCAATCTTGCACGCGGATTCGAGTGACAAGGCACCAATTGTGTAAGCGGCAGCTATCTCACCAGATGAATGCCCGACGACTGCAGCTGGGATGATTCCAAAACTCCTCAGCAACTCGACCAGGGATAACTGCAGAGCAGTGCACAGCGGCTGGCTAAACTGAGGGGCATTGATCCGCTTCCCATGTTCGATCTCCTCTATATCAATCATTAGGTTTCTGGACATGGGAACACTCTAATGTAAGCTCTTTGTACTTACCAAGCAACGACCAATCGGCACCCAGATCGCAGAACACATCACTTATCCTTGCTAATGTCGATTTGAAAACCGAATAACTCAGCAGCTCCAATCCCATTTTCGCATATTGCGCGCCTTGGCCGGTGAAGATAAACGCAAGGCCGGTGTCTCGCGAGGACCGCGTCGCGTTTGAGGCGGCTGCACTGATGGCGCTGGAAGATGCGCCTGCACCTACAACGGCAAAAGACCTCCAGTTCATGAGACTTCGGCGGGAATCGAGAGTGTACGCTAGACGCTCAATCTGCTCTCTGGCACCGGACATCCCCTCGTAGTACCTGCTATATTGTTGAAGCGTTCTTCGCAGAGCGGCTTCGTCTCTGGCTGACCATACGAGAAGCTGCAGGTCTAGTGGTAATGTTGGCGTGTCGGTGGGTGTCGTGCCGTTGGTTGTAGTTAGTGATTCCGATAGGGTGGAGATGACAGAGTCGTTACGGGGAGGATCGAGGTCGACAACTGACAGTTTATCAGATGTCTTTCTATCGATGTCGGAATGAACAAGCGCCTGGCCATTACTCTGAATCTCTTGCTGCGTTGTTGTAGTACCATTCGAGAGGATTCCTTCTGTCGTTTCTCCATTCGTATGAGTTTCGTTTGTCGTTGGTCCATTTGTTAGAGTTTTTGCATTTACCTCGAGCGCAGGAAGTTGGGAGTGTATTAGTGTATTATGATTACCCTCAAGCTCCAAATCCTTGAGGGCATGGTATGCATCGTCTAGAATGAGGTGACCATTGGATCCACCAAAGCCGAACGAGTTGACCGAGATCCGGCGGATGCCATCACCTGGCCAAGGAATGCAGGCTGTGGGAACCTGCAAACTTATCAGCAGATTCGCGGATGCTAGTTGGCTGCTGACTGACCTGAACGTTGTAGAATCTCGCATTTATCCTAGGATTCATTGTCTCGAACAACGGATTTGGTGGGATGACGCCTTTCTCAAGCATCATGACACACTTGAGAATGCCAGCAAGGCCGCTGCCACCTTCCAAATGGCCAATGTTTGCTTTGACGGACCCACTAGTTTACGCAGTCAGAATCTAACCAATCATTTTACACAAAGATACTGACACGTATAAGGGCTCCTTTGATGATCGACTACTCCTGAAGACCCGGCCAATGGCCTTCATCTCGGTAGAGTCACCAATCTGAGTACCTGTCCCGTGAGCCTCTACATAACGAGTCGATTCGAATCCCAAGTTGCAGCTCTTGTAGACACTCCGGATGAGTTCCTCTTGGGATACAGCGCTTGGTTGTGTAATTCCAGGAGTGTGGCCGTCCTGGTTTGAGCCAGTAGCTCGAACCACGGCGCGGATGGTATCTGAATCCCGAATTGCGTCGGATAATCTCTTGAGAACGAATACGACAACACCCTCACCCCTAGAATAGCCGTTGGCTCGTTGATCAAAACTGTAGCAAACGCTGTCTGGCGAAAGCATCTGCATGTTCGATAAGTACAATGAGCTCTCTACACTCAAGATGACGTTTGAGCCTGTCACGAGCGCCTGGCCAGATGTCAGCGATGGTAAATTGAAACTCGATAGCTCTGTACCATTGAGCTCTGCCCGCTGCGCAGAGATTGGCAAGCCAAGTCCATAGCAATCATGCTTGTTGAGCAAGCCGTGTTCAGCTGAATGCTTGGGCCCTTCAAGTCAAAGTACCAGCTCAATCGGTTGGCGAGTATTGATGGAGACGTGCCAGTGGCTGTATTTGTGGGCGCCTCGTCCGGATCTTTGGCGAGAATTCTCGTGTAGTCATCTGCCATCGATGCCGCGAACACAGCGGTCTGTGTTCCTCCCACCTTTTCTGCTGGGATCCCAGCTGGGACTAGTCAACATGCAGCAATGCTCTCTACAATAAAAGATCATACCATTCTCCAGTGCTCGATATGAGGTTTCCAGCAGCCATCTTTGTTGTGGGTCCATCGACGCCGCCTCTTTCGAGGTAATCGAAAAGAATGCTGCATCAAATGCTGCGGGGTCCTCTTTTACGAAATGCGCACCTTTTGAGTATAGCTGTCGTGGCGTTAGACCCAACAACGCAGCGTAGATCCCGTCGTATCGGACTCACAGTGTTATCCTGGGTACCGGTAGCGCTCGAACTGTAAAACGCATCGAGGTTGACCCGCTGTTCCGGCCACTGGCGCATAACATTCCTGCCGTACTCCAACGTTTCCCAAAAGCTGCAGTCGTCGTTTGCCTCTTGTGGAAGCTTATGTGACAGACCTACAATAGCAATTGGCTCCATGATGAGAAAGATTGAGTGATGTTGGTTGTAAGTGTTGATTAGAACTAGGGAAGGAAACGGGAGAAGGGAGGGAGTATCCGTACTAAGGGAAGCAAACGTACCGATACACCCATGGAGGGCCGCGATATATGATGTAACCTTGTGGAGCTATAGCGGCGAGATCTCCTCACAAGCTGGTGAGCCGGGATGGATGTGGCGTCGCCGCCACCCGTGCACATGGGGGCTCGCTAGAGCCAGCAATTGGCTAGGGAAATTGCAACCGGGCCCCCAACACACACACGTCCAAGGATGAGATCGCGGCTGCAAGTTCAGCGCTTGCGTTGGGAGTCGTAGATAGATTGACGTCTTCGGGTCAGGCCGCACCCAGATTTGGAAACAACGCCTGCCTCGATGCTGTGCGACGTTCTCAGCCGCTCAAAACGCCCCGGTAATATCCCTGTCTACATGTGCTCGTATATTATAGGACATGCAGGTCGGACTCCGAACACAGCCCTGCATGGAGGCCAGAACTTGAGGGTAAGCCGTGCCGTCAGCAAACAAGGGCTGATAAATATTAATGATAAGGTGCGTGAGGGCACTCCGAGCTCGTTTGCCTTTTCGCGGGACGCTATCGCCTTCATCAGCCGTGTGATTGCGACAGCCCGCTTCGCATCCTGGTTACGAGATCCCGGCTCGTGGCGTATACACCTCTCTTCAACCGCTCGCAATGGATCCCGCTCTCATCGCAACGATGTCGCCAGAGGAACAGGCTGCCTTCATGACGGCTCTTCTCGAAGGGCCGGCCCTGGAAGCGCCGCCAGGTGTCATGTACGATTTCGAGAATCCAGGAGGAAACCATGCATTGGGCTACGGAATCGTTATCCTCGGCGGCGTTCTCGCGACGATATCGGTTCTCTTGCGCCTGCATTCAAGATTATTGATTAAGAGAGTAAACATCGAAGATGCACTGTTAATTGCGGCACTGGTATGCGAATTGTAGCCTACGACCACTTTCGATGAACTAATTGTCTTTGTTAGGGACTCTATGCTGGACACGAGTACTGCGTCTATAGCCTCGCGTTATTTCCAGGAATGCAGGTGCACCAGTGGAACGTTCAGTTGAAGAACATGATTCCTATCCTTTATGTTAGTAATTTCTGGGAAAATGTTACTGACCAGAAGCTAACGATTGCGTAGAATATCCACATCGGCTCCGTCTTTTACGGACTGATAATTATGCTTCTGAAAGCAGCGATTTTGCTCGACTGGATCCGCATCTTTGTGCCACACGGACAGCGCAACGCCATGTTCTGGATTTCGCACGCCATGATTTGGTCCAATGTTTTGTTCTATGGGGTCGGGACACTGGTTGAGCTATTCCAATGCACGCCGCGAGAAAAGATATGGAACCCGCTGGTCGAAGGAAGTTGTCCGATCAACATGAAAAGCCACAACATCGCGTCTGGTGTCATAAATCTGGTGTCAGACCTGATCATCATCGGCCTACCTCAACAGATGATCTGGAAGATGCAGATTTCGAGGCCAACGAAGATTGGCATCTCACTGCTGTTCGCCATTGGAGTTTTGTGAGTGCTAAGAGTCGATAGAGCGTCTCGGTCCTCTGCTAACTGATGGACCATAGTGCGTGTGCCAGCGCAGCAGTCCGCCTCTACTACATTTACAGACTGTTGAACTCGCCCGACCAATTGTTCACCGTTTCCGAAGCCGGTTTGTGGGCTATCGGTGAGATGACTGCAGGATTTATGATCATGGGAATTCCGTCGCTCCCGAAGGTCGTCAAGAGCCTGCCGTACTCGGAGTCGGTGCTCTCTCTGCTGCGGTCATTGACGCGGCCCGGCTCAAGCGGACAACAAACCAACTCTCGCCGGGGGCTGCCGTCGTGGTACAAGCCGGCGCCCAAAAAGCGTCCGAACCAGTTCGAGGTCAGCGAGCTGAACGAGCACGATTTGCTATCGTTGAAGGAGACAAACAGCCACCGGCCGAGTGGTAGCACAACGGAAGTCTAGATCACGATTAGATGACAATGGAGGCCGCCAGGCAAGTTCTCGTATAGAGGCTCTTGAGGTTGCTTTGTACCCTGTGCCAAGTTGCGGTGTCGTGCTGACACAGACAACGACATGCAGCTGGGCAGAAGTGCATACCGTGTAAACCTGCAACGGTTGCCAAAGGCTAGCAAGGCGGCTTGTGTACAGCTCCAATCAAACTCTTGCCATTAGTCTACTTTTGTCTATCCCTCCAATGAGATAGCTATTCCCCTCTACGAGCGGTGGGTTCGGCTTGGGGGCAATATCGACGTCGTGTTCCGGACCGTTCGCGGATGACGTGCATCGTAAACAAGTAGGGGGTTTACAAAGTTACGCCACATTCCCAGCGAGCACGGTGGGCTGGACGCACTTTGCCCTGTGCCGACGATAGAGAGATGACCAGGATTCGTGGGGACGTTGGAGGGCGCGGAGAATTAGCCATAAGCGGTGGGGCGGGCCATAGCGCGCCTGCCCGATGCCGGTTGGCGCCTTCGGAACGACTTCCACAGACGTCAGTCAGGTAGCCCAGACGTCCGCCACCATCAACGACGACGAGCATGGCCACGCTCGGCGCATCTCAAGCCTGTTCGGACGCCAGGCCAGAGCTTACGCCAATCCCTCCATCCGGCTGCCCCACATGCTTCGACGGGGAATACCTCACAATGCACAGCTGAAACCCGAGGGCTGATCGCGACTCACTCTTTCTTGGCTGAACGACTCCAGCCTTCCTCCTCCGATGCGGCTTTGCGAGACACCTGCACACCACACCATGGCGACCGAGGCTTGCTCTTGGCCCCGCCGCCGACCGGCCATGTTGCATTCAGCTGGCCGACGGGGGCAAATGCCTGGTGGACGCTTGAGATGCAGCTTTTTGCAGTGTGATTACGCTGCAGGGCTCCCCCTGGCCGTCTCATTCGCCCGCCCGCGACGCGTCGCCAGCCCACGACGGTCGAGAAATAGCCATCGCGATCCGGCCGCCGACGCGCTCAGCAGTCCTCGACGGCGAACCATCTAGGCACAGGCACCTCCGAACCAGCCATGGACATTTTCTCACCCACCGGGCCCCTGGTAACCCGCATCAAGGGTCAGCAGCCGCAGCTGCAGCCGTCGCCCGAAGCCTCGCAATCCTTCTACCGCAATCTCGAAGACGCGCTCGACGCACGGCGGACATCGCACACACTCTACTCAATTGTCCAAAACAGCTGGCAGGTCAACGATGCCGTCGCCGACTTCTCCTCCAACGACATCCTTTCGCTAGGATCGAGTGGTCTGCTGCGCGCCGAATACCTCAACGAGCTAGCACAGAACCCAGCGTCGAATCCTGGCGCGGGAGGCTCACGGCTGATAGATGGCAATTACACTTATCTGGAAGAGACAGAGCAGGTTATCGCCAGTTTTCATGGCGCAGAGACCGCGCTCCTCCTAGCCTCCGGGTATGAGGCCAACATCGCTATCTGGACTGCCATACCGCGGCCAGGCGACGTCATTCTCTACGATGCCTTGGTGCACGCCAGCACGCATGACGGGATGGATCAGAGCCTTGCGGTAGAGCGTGAGGAATTTGGCCACAACAACATTGTCGATTTTCGTCGCGCTTTGCTGGCCATACTAGAGTCCAAGCCGCTCGTGAAGCAGGGTAAGCGGTCTATCATCATAGCTGTCGAGTCCGTGTATAGTATGGACGGCGACGTCTGTCCACTACAAGAACTGGTCGACATCGCGAAAGACGTCTGTCCGAAGGGGAACGCACAATTTGTGGTCGACGAGGCACACAGTACGGGCGTCTTGGGCCCCAACGGAGCTGGTCTTGTCTGCGCCCTTGGTCTGGAAAACGAGATAGCTGTGGTAATGCACACCTGCGGAAAAGCCCTATCGTCTCGGGGAGGTAAGACTGGCTTGCCCTCTGCTCTGCGACATTAGGCTTACTCTGCAATATAGCCGCAATTCTCGGGAATAAGACTATCAAAGCTATGCTGATAAATTTCGCAAAATCTATCATATTCACAACAGCTCCACCATTTGCGCATGTAGCTCTTATGCGCGCAGGATACAAGCTGCTGGGCTCAGAGCAAGGCCAAGAGGTGATACAATCCCCCTAACTACTCTCAATGACATTCCACTCACTCATATACACCAGGCTCGAGATCAGGTGCGATCTCGACTCGAGTTCTTCCTAGAAACAATAACGTCACACCCACTCTGGGAAGAGGCCACAGCGAAAGGCCTTCTCGCCATCCCGATCCTGAAAGACTGGGAAGAGAAACCACTCGCCACATCGCACATCGTGACAATTTGGACGCGACAGCATTGCACCTACTGGTTATACTTCCACCTGCTCTTCGCGGGTTTCTGTGTTTTCCCCGTCGAGCATCCCGTCGTTGCCAAGAACCAGAGTCGACTCAAAGTCACCTTCCACGCCGGGAATACAGAGACGCAGGTCGAAGGATTAGTTGTTGCAATCTACGAGTGGGTGCAAGAGATGCTGGACTCGCAGTGCAGCGGGATCCAAGGCAAAGGCAAGAACAAGGCAACGCGAGCTGCAGGAGAAGTGTATGCCTGGATGGCTGGTGAGAAACTGACTGGCTTTGGAATGCCTGCTGTATAGCCAAACCACCTTGACATGCGCAGCGTCGCGCATGGAGTCGCATGTTTCTGATAAAGATAAGATCCGGCTAACCCCCGTACACATACACCATGGCACACATGCTTCAACCGCTGCAAAAACAATCGATGATGCAAGACGCTCGGGGACTTACCAGTTGCTGACTGCATAATTTCATCGGGCCAAGCCTCCACATGTGCTGACGCACTTGCAGATCACTTTCAGCTTTGCGCGGGGAGATCCGCCGAGTCCGAATAAAGTTCCCGAGACAAACGGTGCCGCGGGCGTGCAGTAGCCTCGGCACACGTTACCTTTGTGCAAATGTGCCGGTCGTACTAAGGGTAGCGCTGGTGATACTGATTAATCTATCTGTGGCGATGGATGGGGGCGGAGAGTTTGCCTTGCTGCAGTCGCATTCGGAATAATTTGTTTGGGGCTGGGTTTGTAGATATTAACCGTTGAGGCTGAGCGACTGGGTCACCGCGATATTGGGCGAGTACTGCAACTTCCTGGTCCGAGGCCTTCGTCGATGTCGACCGTGTGGTCCCTTGATCCCATCCTTCCTGAGTCTACAGCACCAAGCTCGCATCATGGAGATGCGATACAAGAACAGACAGACGACATCACGGCAATGCCAGTTGCGTCGTGAATGGAGCGCAAGCGGAAGAAGCCGCTGGCTTTCCATATGTCCCTCCTCGCTCTTCTTACCATGTGTCTAATTGGGACGGTTCTTGCAGTTGCAATACCAGGGCCACTCCCTAAAACTCAATAACTAAACTGGCATCTAGGCCATAGCTTAGAAACTCAGCGGGACAGCACTAGAGGCCTTTTGTAGGCTTCTTTGAGGTCGTTCTGGCTGTTCTGCTGATACATGCATCAGCACTTTGAATGTACTCTGTCGCATGATGCTGCTGTAAGCTTCTTTCTTTTGGTTTACTGTTCTCCTAGTGACGGGATTGGGAGTGGTTTGGGTATGGACGGGTGGATTCATGTGTTCACGGCTCTACGAAGTTGTAATTGTGCACGAAGTAGATATCGGGAGTTCGTGGGACTAATTGCGTCTTTGCTCTGTTACAGGTATGTTCACGGGCTACAGTCTAGCGATGGCATCGTAAAGCGTTGCACCAGCATACTGTCTTAGCCAGGCCCCGGATGCGCTCGGAACACTTACTAGTTCAGTCCGTCGTCCTGCATGGGGCTTGGCTCCCGGCGCCCTTCCCGGACCCCTGCCGACCGTCCCCTCAACGGTTTTTATCCAGACGTCAACCCCCGCTTCACACTAACACTAGGCTGCGTTTCTATCCGACCGCAGACAATTGCGTTTCTCGTGCGAATTGTGTCTCAGAGTCGTTTGCGTCTCGTCTCATCTCATCTTGCACGAAGCATAGTGTTGCAAAGGGGAAGAGATTGTGGAGGGGAAGATAAGAGGAGAAAACGAGACGGTTGAACAAGAGAGAAGAGTGAAGAGGAGAAGATGGCGCGTGCTAAGAAGGGTGGCACGTTGGAGGGCAAGGTGTGTTTTGTTATGTGATTCATTGGTGATGGCGACGATGCTAACGTTTCTCTGTCGACAGGTTGTTTTCGTTGTCGGCGGCAGTGCGGGGCTCGGCAAGGAGATGGCGAAGGTTATGGCGGGTCAGGGTACGTACTTGTGTGCGCTTGTGCAGTGAAGAGATGGCAGGCAGGAACAGAAGGGCATGGTGGTGGTGATGGCTATCCCCCGTTGTCAAGGACGTTGATGGTCACTATCGACTGACAATCCATCAACAGGCGCGCACATCACCATCTTCGCGCGCGGCGAGAAGCAGCTCCAAGACGCGAACGACGAGATCTGCGCTGCCAGGCAGCATGACGGACAGCGCGTGGCGAGCGTGGCGGCGGATATGAGTGTTGCGACGACGGTACGCATCCAGCTATCCACCCACCCATCCTTCTTCCCCACTCCTCTCCATTCGCCAACCCACCAACTCGCTCACCCCTCTTTAGGCCCACGAAACACTCACCGCGCAGCCCCACCTCCCCGACATCCTGTACTGCGTGGCCGGCGGCACCCCGACCGAATGTGGCTTCGTGCTCGACCTCGAGCCGACCGTGTTTGAGCGCTGCATGGCGAACAACTACTACTCGAGCCTGTACCCGGCGCAAGCGGCGCTGCGGCTGTGGGTGCAAGATGACCGCGATGCGAAGGCAAATGAGCTGGAGAAGAAATCGGAGAAGGATGTGGTGGTGGCAGCCAAGGAGCGCAAGATAGTGTTTGTGAACAGCAGTGCGGCGCTGGTGCCGATGCCGGGCTATGGCGCGTATTCGGGTACGTCCGAAGAGTCCCCCCACTCTATCGCAACCCGTTATATTCCCATCAGCATCCATATCTCTACTATGTATACCCTGCCCCCCTCCTCACACTAACCCCTTCTTCAACCACAGCCGCAAAAGCCGCCCAACGCGCCCTCGCCGACACCCTGCGCACCGAATGCCTCCGCTACACATCCCCCCTCTCCACCTACACCACGCAATGCATCTTCGCGCACAACTTCATCACGCCGACGTTCCTGCGTGAAAACGCGGCCAAGCCCGCCCTCACCAAGCGCATCGAGCGCACGTCGGGCGCCCTCGCTGATCTCGAGAAGCAGTTTCCCTATGCCGCGGCCATTGCGCCGGAGATCGTGGCTGCGGTCGCGACGGGCGATTTCGCGGTGCTGGATGCACGGCTGGAGCCGCAGTTGCTGTGGGCGCTGGCCGTTGGTGCGAGTCCGAGGCGCGGGTGGGGAGTTGTGGATACGGTGTTGGGGTGGGTGATGTGGGGGGTTTGGTGGTGGGTGAGGAGGGAGGTGGAGAGGGAGTGTAGGGGGGATGCGTGGAGGGTGGATGAGGGGGAGGGGGGGAATAAGTGAGGCTGTGGCTGGGAGTGGGTGATGATGAAAAAAAAGGCGTGTTGAGAGGGCAGCCGGGACTGCTTTTGATGTGATATGATGGCGATGCGAGAAGGCGCTTTCCTCGCCACTCAAACCGCATACCACACCATGTTTCAAGAGTTATATTCAAGAGTTATACCCGCTACCGGCTGCAGCACCGGTGATATGGGCTCCCAAAACCGACACTTCAGCTCCATAGAGATGACAAGCTACTCAGATAGGTAGGCAGTAGCATGGCCGACTAACAGATTGTCATACGCCTCGGAATCGCTGCAGTCCATTCAGCCCTCATATACCCAGCGTATACCACTTCCCCCACTCCTCCACCAAGCCATCCACGCCCTCAAATTCCCTCTCAGCCAACATCCTCACCGGCACCGACTCCACGATCCTCCTCCTTAAAACCCTCCCATTAAACACATCGCCCTCGCGCGGCAACAACATCAGATTCCTCGGCTGCACCCTCCCCCGCACATAGCGCGCCCAGCTCCCATGCGTCTGCCGCATCAGCAAGTACAGCATCAGCGTGAGCTCCGAGTCCCGCAGGCTCTTCGGCGCTCGCGCCAGGTTCCCCATCGCGAGCTGGATGCCCATGGCGAAGGCTACGCAGTGCTCCACCGGCGCTTTGAGGTTGATGCGCGCGATGTGCATGGTTAGGGCGACGGTGGGGTGCGCGCTGCAGAAGGTGGTGATGGCGTCGAGGTTTGCGGCGATGGAGTGGGAGTCGTTGCGGTTGCGGTAGAGGAATTCGGTGAGGGTGATGCGGCGGAGGTGCTGGCGCTGCGTGGGCGGGCAGGCGGAAAGGAAGTCGAGGAAGGTCTGGCCGACGGTTGTCGACTCGCGGAAACGGAGCGTGTTGAGGGAGAGGAATAGGCCGTTGGTTTCGGCGCGCAGTTGGCGGCACACGGGGCGCAGGTTGTTGTACGCGGGGATTGGGGTGCGGCCGTGGTGGGTCTGGAAGCTGAGTTGCTGCTCCTGGTCGCAGATTGCTTCGACGGCTCCGCCTTGGTTGTCGGTGCTGTTGTTGTCGTCGGCGGCGGCGTCGTGGGTGAGAGAGAAGGTGTAGATGAATTTGCGGAGCTCGCCTGACAAGCGGAAGAAGAAACAGGTACCGTCCGTGGCGGGAATTGAGGGGTCCATCGCGGTGGGAAATGAAGGGTCCATCGCGGTGGGGATTGACGGGTCCATCGCGGTCGTGTCTGCTCTGCGTGAGGTTGAAGTGGGTAGCAAGCAAGTAGGTGGTGTGGAGAAAGAGCCCGGGCGTGGGAGAAGGCGACGGTGCCAAGCGCAAGCCCATGTGTGTGGACTAGTGAGGTTTATTGTGGAACGATTTAAACTAATCAGTCCAGTGAAAGATTTGGGTGAAGCTCGATGGCGTAGCAGTCACCGCGGAACACGTGATGGGCCAATGCTTGGCACCCAAATCTCGTGTCGACACAACCACAAAACGACTCCCAAATCCCCGCGCCGACGGAAAAGACTATCTATGGATCCGTCAATCCCGCCCTCAGCGGTAGGTGCGCTGTCCTTCAACTACTCGCCGAACCACGTAACTCCATCTACACGTTTGCCCTTATGCAACCAGACGCGATTCTCTTAATATCTTACACCCCTCGGCATTCTGCTATGAACGGGCTTAAGACCCGAGATAACTACCCTTTCTACAACTCTCTTTCCCTTGTCTGCTACTGAATCCGACAGCTCCTAGGCTCTCTCTAGGTTAAATTGCCTGTTGATTTGATCAGTGGACGGCTGTTTGTATTATTCTATTATAAATGCTGGGCAGTATCTAAGTGTTAGAACAGTGATAGATATGTTGCGTGTAGTTGTGTGTACAAAGAGATAAGGAGAACAAGAGAAGTAAGAAGAAGACTTTATTAGAGGTATCTTAACAAACTTTCAGTTCTAGGTAATAAGAGGCTCCTTAAAATACCTGTCTATTTAGCTTCTGCTGAATAGAAATAAGACTCGCTTTAAGCATTCGCGCAAACTTTTATTCTACTACATCCGCGTTTTGTAGCTTTATTGTGGAGCTTTATTATGTAGGGCACCAGACGTCCCAAATAGGGCTGAGAAACGAATTAGGCTAGCTCAACTAGTAATACGGCCAGATTTCAATATTTCTGTGTACCCTGTCGCGGGGCCCCAACAGCTGGGTAGCCCATTGTCTAGTTGCGGGGACATTCGTGCCCTAAGCTAAGAGCCTTGAAAATTGACAAAACCTTTCGATAACCGCGCCCATTCCATCGCTTCACTTACACATCCTTTTCCAGCTCCTCGAGAAGATCATTATTGTATTAGCAGCCGCCATGTCTGAATCTCCGCCGTTGCACATTCTCATCACGGGGTGTAGCGCAGGCGGCATCGGATCGGCCCTTGCCGAAGCGTTAGCATCGCGCGGCCATCATGTCTTTGCGACGCTCCGCAATTCTGCGAAGATTTCGCCTGCTCTGTCTGCTCTTTCCAACGTGTCCGTTCTCGAGCTGGACATAACATCATCCGTGTCAATTGCTGCTGCGGTCGAAACTGTCGCGAAAGCCACGGACGGCAAAGGCCTGGATATTTTGGTGAACAATGCCGGCGCCGGCTATCCGATGCCGCTTCTGGATGTGGACATAGACATGGCAAAAGGCCTGTTCGAAACGAACGTGTGGGGTGTTCTTGCCACGACCAAGGCCTTCATGGAACAGCTGGTGCGGACGCGGGGCACAGTCGTGAACATCAGCTCTGTGGGTGGCGAGGTACACACGCCCTGGATCGGTTAGTTTTCCTCGCACCACGCCTCCTTTTCTCTCTTGTCAATTAGCTTCGCAAAACCTAACACATACCACCAGGTATCTATTCTGCCTCGAAAGCCGCCACCACCATGCTCAGCGAGACTCTCCGTTTAGAAGTCGCTCCATTTGGAGTCCACGTACAGACCGTCATGGTCGGTGTGATCAAGACGAATTTCCATGCTGAAGGGCACAGGCTGGTGCTGCCGCCGGGGTCTCGGTACCAAGCCATCAAGGACACAATTACCAAGTGGGCCGCTGGCGAAGCGGGTCTGAGATCGATCAGCGCTGAAGCTTTTGCGGCGCAGCTAGTCAAGGACATACTATCGAAGAAAAGTGGCCGGATTTACCGTGGACCGAGTAGTTCTGCCGCGAGCTTCTGTGCCAGATATTTGCCTCAGTTTGTTCTGGTACGTCTCGATTCTGCTGGCTGATGCGGATTTATTGCTGCACGTTAGTTCCACGCTGATGGAAATTGTAGGACTCATTCATGAGTAATGGACAAGGTCTTGACGAACTTACTAAATCGATTGAGCGAGATGCTCAGAAACTTTGACGAACGTGCTAGTGGCAAATCTACCTGCACTACGTTTGTTGAGCTCTCCATGCGTAGATTCAACGCCGCAACAACGCCGTACGGACCGAGTACAAGATCCCATTTCAAGCTACGGTCAGACTAACAAAGCTTTTATTCAGAGCGTGAGTAGGAAGTACGACCCGAATGAAGTGTTTCAGACGCGATTTCCAGAAGGATTCAAACTCTTCTAGTAAACAATTATACTTTATCGTTGGCTTGAAGAGTATATACCTCGTGTAAACATAAGTTCCGCTCGACATAGACGGATATCCTCTGTTAAATCATACCTACATACTCGTTACCTAGGAACTTTTAGGTCGGACAGTCGCATCCATAGGGGAGATTATAGATCAGAAAGGTAGATGTTACGTACGTTGAGATGCCGCAAAGCTGCCTACGTAATCGACAATAGATACCCTATGAGTATCTTGATTCAGGCTGAAGAATACCCAAGCTCGTTCCCAATACAATAAACCCGTAGCAGGCGTCTTTGGCGCCTCCGAGCCATAGCGCGAAAAGCCTCGTAAAGCGGGAACTCCTTATCCCTTAGCCGCTCCCCTGAGAGTTTGTCATCCGTGTGCACCGTTCACAGAAACGAATCCCACTTACTCTCCTGGAAACATATAATAACAATTATATCGTCGGCGCCTTCCGTCTGGCCTTCCGCCCACGTCCCACAAAGACTATGTTTGCGGGCAGCAGGGCACTCGAAGTTAGAACCTGCACAGCTGCCCTTCCGTAGAGCGTGTCGCTGTTTCAGCGAAGTAGATGTCGTTGCACCGGAGCTCCAAGCCCCGAGTTTCATAGCGCAGTTAGCGATTGACGTACTGCAGCTGGTTCGCTTCAATGTGTTGCGACTTGTTGGGTGTTTTGATGGCGTTGGCATCCTCGGCATCGTCCGGCGGACTCATTGCGGTAAGTGCGTAGCCGCAGCGAATGACTTGGCCTCGGCTATGGCCATTTTCGGTGTATCGGAGTAAATGGTCGGGCTGGGAGAGCGCGTAGGTGTAGACTAAGTTGCGTATCTCGCTTGGGAGGCGGAGGAAGTGGCAGGATCCGTCTGCGGGTGGCTGTTCTCGGGATGGAAATTTAGATCGCAACCATTTGCGGACGCTTGCCATTCTGAACGTAGTTCGTGGCATCTTGAGGTAGTGTAGTAGCAAGTGCAGTTATAGGAACTTCTGTATACAATCGGTTTTATGCCGGGAAAATACGTGCGCGAATGTGCTCGCAAATTCATGTTCGTAGCCCATGGTCTTCCACGGTCTTGGGATTCTCAACAGTCCAAGGGGTCATGACGACCAATCGAAGTGTCAGCGTTCCGAGACCGAAAACCAATGAGGCTCGTCGCAATGAGCTCGCGAGTATATTAGATCTTGTTCCATAACTCGACAATCGAATGAAGGCTTATTCGCAAAAGCTGCCAAACCCTTTATATCATCATGTCGTCCTATTGTCGTCATGTAGGAATGATCAGATCAACATTGATACGATCGACATAAGAGGATTGATGAAAGTGGCAGATATTCAAAGATCTTGATGAAGTCATAGACAGAAAGAGGGGCACCAGGGGAATGATTGGATGAAGCTTATTAAGCGCGCTAATCTAACTGGGACTAGCCCTCGACTGGGCAAATCTTGCTCCGACCTGACCAGACTGTCCTTTCACCTCATTTCTGCACACATTGCATCGCCACGTATATACCTTGGAAGTCCAATTTACCGTCTCTAGTCCGAAATAGCAACACGTAGGTCTTCACCGCCAGCCATGGCCAGCGGCGCAGTCGTCATTCATAGCCTTGCTCGCGTCAGCATTTTTGGGGTATGAACACCATAGAAAACAGCACTTGTCACCTCAAATTTCACGTCATATCCATGGATCGTGTTTGAAAGCCATCCGTGTAGCCCCGTATCAACCGACTATGGTTGAGCCAGTCGCCATCCCACTCACCGAGATCCTACTCCCGGGACTCGGGATCCCCGTGGCTCTCCACCGCCGCCGCGATCGCTGGTGTATAGTCTTCCCACGTGCCTATGGCATGGCCGCGAGCAAACTGGTAGCTACACTCAACTATCCGCAGCCCAACGACCCGTCGCCAGACCACCCTCATCCCAGCCCAATCTCAATCCGCGCTTCTGGCTCAGGTACGAGAAAGATCACGAGCAGTACTGGGTCTTGTCTTTTGGACGGTTGATGCAAGCCGAGCCGCGTGTGTTCAAAGATAGCGGGTTGAAGAGAACAGTAAAGATTAAGATTCGAGGTGATGTCGAAAAAGATATCGAGGAGAGGCTGGTTGAGGTTCTATTCAAGGAGGAACAGCTTTGCCAGCGCTGTGCGTGGTGTGGGGAGTGGGAGTATAGTTATGCAAGCTCAACAAGGCACCGCAGGGTACGTGAAGGGAAGGACGGCAGGCCAATCTACTGGTGTCAGGTAAGCCAATCCTTTCTCGATGCTCAGCCTGCAATAGAGGAAAGCTTAAAGTTTACATATTGCAGAGTTGCTCAAGGGCTCCAAAACCGTAGTCATGGTACTGGTGGTATGCGCCTGAAAACGTACCTGACAATGTCTACTTCGCGCTCTAAGCCCCCAGAGAAAGTTTTCGCAAAGCTCAAACTTGCTGCGGAGAGCCTGATTTGTTTTCAGCACGAGCTGAAAGGGTGTTCGTTTTGTGGAGCTGCACTCTCAAAACCATGGTTCAGCCCTCCACTAGGCCATTTGGTAAGGTCCCGTTAATTTGATACATCACACTTTGTACGCAAGGAAGTTTTCATTCCGAAGTTACCATCTAACAATTCTCGCAGCATCTATAGCAACAGAAGGACCGATATCTGTTTCCCAGCACGTTCGGCTTCCACAGAACAATGGAGACAGTCAAATCGGAGTCGCGACTTCCAGTGCATATTCTCATTCAGCCCAAAGAAGAGTAATAGAATTTGCACCGACTTGAGCATTCGCGCAAACTTTTACCTTTATGCACTAACCTAATACTCTGTCTTGACACGGAATCATACTTGGTTGATAACTGGGCCGCTAGACTCGCTACCAGGGCAAGATGAGTCACAGTGCAAGTTCCGTACCATCTAATATGTCAACTCGAGCCTTTGGGTCATTGCTGATTATGTCGAATGTTCAACAACATCAAACGCTACGACTCTGATTCGCGATACGCCCCTAGCGTATAATCTATAGCGTACCTATAAGTTTACCCTGCCCCCTGATAATCCTCACTTCTTTTACATAGAACTTCGACACCCCACTTCACCGAACAAACATCGCACTCCACCCGTCCTGAAGATATCAGAAGCCCTCAAAATGTCCGAGTACGTATATTCCTTCCGTAACTTCACCAGACCCATCCGATTAACCCAGCCTTCCAGCCCCGACAGCGCCCCCCAAACATCCCGCCTCCTCAACCTCCCCACCGAACTCCGCTTCATGATCTGGGACTACGCGCTCTCCGAGCCTACGGGCCTCTACTACCGCCACACAGCGCCCGCCCGCGACCGCACCTTCAAGCTATACCCCTCTCTCGCAGCCGCATCGCCCACCAGTTCCGCACCCGCAGCCCCTTGCCTCGAAGCCGTATGCCGCCAGCTCCACGGCGAGACCGCAGGCCTCAGTCTCCGGCTCAACGCGCTCAACTTCGTGCGCACCGATATCACGCACCCGCCGCCCGTGCGCCAGTTCCTCCGCTTCGTTGCGGCCGCGCCCGACTACCAGCTGGAGCAGCTGCGCACCATCAACCTGCGCTCGACACCGGACGTCCTGGCGCAGCTTGCGGACGCCAAGGTTGTCGCTAGCCGGATCAACCGCTATCTAGGCGGCGTGACATACATTGTGAACAGCATAGCGCTCACGGCCTTTTGCGACGCATACCCGCAGGCAGTGGTCTGCAGGGACGGAACGGAGCCACTCCAGAGCGCTCCAGGGACTCTGGAGTAGCTCTAGGGAGTATATAGAGATTAGTAATCAAGCTGTATTACCTGATTAGGCAGTGCTGTAAACGTTCTGCTGCCTTGGTAGTTTTTCGCCGAATATCGGCATACAGCGCCTGATACCCCACATCTATTCTTTCTACTTAATCTTAGTATACAACGCCTATACTACACCTATACAAGTTAGTATACCTAAGTGATAAAGCTTAGCTCTCCTGGGAAACTTCTTGGATTACAGGGAGAGAGAGA
Organism: Massariosphaeria phaeospora; assembly: GCA_011032825.1. Classification (NCBI taxonomy): domain Eukaryota; kingdom Fungi; phylum Ascomycota; class Dothideomycetes; order Pleosporales; genus Massariosphaeria; species Massariosphaeria phaeospora. The sequence continues at coordinate 79,271 of JAADJZ010000001.1, read as the reverse complement.
GAGTGCGGAGAGATCTCGGGGAACTCTCTCCCTGCAGATTACTGCCCGCAGGCTACGCTGCACATGCGTTCAAACTTTTATCCTATTGTAAACACCATGCCCACGCCTTCTCGCTGATCAGCGGTTAGGCCGAATTCAATGCCGATAAAGGAGGCTCCCGGCGATCCTCTTGACGACCTAGGAGTTTTCAGCAGCTAGTATATAGTTTATCTCTACCCTTGCAAAGCCCTACTGTATCCAGTATAGTAGGCATTGTATGTACGGACAGAGCGGGCAGGAGTTTTGAAAGACTGGGACCTGGTGAAATCGTGGACTGTACGCGTACACTAAAAATAAACATTAACTATTACTCCCTGCTCCCTTTTCCCCTATCCTCTCCCTCCCCCCTCCCCTCTCTCCCCTACCCACGCCCCCAACCCATGATCCACCACCGCCCAATACTCCCTCGCCCTTCCATACAACTCCATGCGCGCCGCAAAACTCTGCACCGCCATAATGTCCCTGAAGCCCAGCGGCCGCTGCTCAGCTGGCACGTGGTTGAAGTCGATGGCAGTGCCGGAGTCGGTGCGCTTGGGGGTGGGGCGGAGGGGAGATGGAGAGGGTTTGCGAGGGATTAAAGGGTAGGGTAGGGTTGAGGGGAGGGTTGTTGTTGTTGGGGGGCGGCGGTGATGGTGATGATGGTGGTGGAGGGAAGGAGAGGGCTGGGTTGAGGGCTGGGTTGCTGGTGGGGATGGAGACGTCCAGGCGCGGAGGGGGAGGCTGGAGCGTGCGAGGCCAGGTGGGGTGTCGAGCGTTGGTTGAGGGACGGGGGTCCTATCTGCGTGGTTCCGCGATCGGGGTTTCTGAACGGTTTTTTTGGGAATTGAGATTGGAGCGGGCCGCAATACCATCTTCCTGTTCGGCTCGTTCCACAACCTAGGCTCCTGGACAGGCGTAGGATTCACAAGTGACTGCGCCGCCACAAGCCTCTCAGACTCGTGCTTTATCCGCAAAGCCTCCAGCCCCGCGCTCGAATCCTGCCTCGTCCTCAACGTCGACAGACTCGCTTTCCTTGCCCGACCACCCCGCTTCTCCGCCGCCGCATCCCCCGCCCCTCCTCCCTCCGCACCTTCCAGCGTCGCGCCGCGCTTCCTGCGACACGCACCCGTATCCGGCGAGTTCGACGAGCTGCGAGACCTCAGCCTGGATATCGACGTGCGAAGCCGCAGGCTCGGGCGCCTGATGCTATCGGCGAACGAGTTGGCTCGCCTGCGGGGGACTTCGGTGGTGCCGGTCGCGGCGTTGGTGTGCGACGGCGGCTGGTCGGGTTCCAGCGTCAGGGAACGTTGCACTGAATGTTGCACTCTGGCTGCGACGACGGAAGGTCGCTGGACACCGGGGATGCTCACGCCGCCGACATGGCGGGCGTCGAAGGGCCCGGAAATGGTAATGGGCTTGGAGGCTGGCTTGGATCGTGCCATTATTATGACGGATCAGGGCGGGCGGTTGAGGAGGGCGCTGTATTACGTGGCACGGAGGCCTCCCGGGTGAATTAGATGTGCTTCGTGTGGTCTCGTGCGGCGCGTGTTGAGTAGGTATAAAGTATTAGAGTGCGAGAAAAACGATGTTGATGAAGGCATCGGCCAGCTTTTGTTATTAAGAGCGGTTTCTACGCTATGATATTGCTAGAGAGCATCCGGAGTATCGTGATGCGCACGACGTTTTCCGCTCGCTACGGACAGTTGCGAGAAGCCTCAGGTACCGACCCAGCGTCGCGCCACCGCTTGTCCCTGCATGTGTCAAACCAGGGGGTTGTGGTGAGTTTCACAGAGGCCAAGGCGCGCGAACGCATCCTGAATTCGCTTAGTGGCTGCAAGCGCACGATTCAGCCCCACATGTTTTGCCGGGTTGCTCGAGACGTTGTGTGTCTGGGGTCATCAACGGGCGGCGGTAATGGGGGCCGTGCATCAGGCTACGCCAGCCACAGAACTGTGCAGGAACTGTAACTGAACATCGCAGACTGCGCCGTACGGATAGCGAGACAGCCTACAGCCTACCAGCAGTAAGATAGAGTACTCGTGCTATGACGGCAATTCGGAGCTTCGGAGCTTCTGACCTTCATTCATAAGCGTAGCCAAACCTCCGGGACGTTGAAACCATCAATCTCACTAACCAGTGAGATATCACCCAGCTCAGCATCATGACTTCCAAATTTCTGCGGGCGCCATCGTGGGGTCTATACTGTTTTAGCACCCCGTCCAACGACTCCCTCTCTTATCCGCAAAAACCAACCGCTTGACCTATACAAGGATCTTCCAATCCCGCTAGGCCTTCACAAACTTCTAGGTTCAGTATATGTTGAACATGGTATTCGCGCTAGTATCAAAGTCAGATACAACAGAGCGGAGATCTTGCTGGCCTTGTAGGCTACAGGGACCAATGTATCGATAGCAGTCACCCACTTGTCGTAATATGACAAGAGGTGCAAGGCCAAATATAGTGCAAACAATATCATGCTGCTGTAAATGGTGAAGACTCCAACCCAGACTGCCATCTTCAGTCGTAAAAACATGGTGTTCGAGAAGGTTTGCACCCAACATACTCGCTATGGCAGGCACGGGGTAGCGGCGGTCAGGTGGAACAGCAAGTGCTGATGGGTCGATTCCTGGCGGAAGCGGTTCATTGAGTAGCTTTTCGGCGACATCGCCATTTGTCCTAAGTCCCAACCAAATCACTATATCCGAGGCCGAATGAGAGAACTGGTATGAGAAGGTAAGCACGACGGTTCCCAACGCTTCCAGTACTTCGTCCCAGGAAGAAGACTTGAAGGTCAGGGGGCTGCGCGAGGTGGGATGGCTATCGTCGCAAATTAAGCGTAATAAGAGCTGAAGCCGGCGGCTCTGGGTATTGGGTAAACATGCCATTGGGTCCTGAACGTAGCTAGCAAGAAATGGCCGGAGATTCTCTGCGTGGATAGACTTGTCCCATTTGACTGCTGATATCTTGTACCCATGAACAAGTAGACATCTACCGTCAATGCGCACGGTACTACATGTGAAGTCAGCTTCGCTTTCCCCTTTCCGTATGAATATTCCCATTCTATTCAAGCCTGTTGGGAGTGAAGTCCAGCATGACACCCATGATGGGAGCTGGCATTGCTGGGATTCGTCACGATGATTCGCTTCAGGACAAGGCCCACCAGCCCCAAGTAGGAAGACAAGGCCGCCCGGTTTAACTATCCATGTTCTGGCAAACTGGTAGTAGACTTCTTCGACCGGAAGCTCATAATTGACCTGAATACCCAATTTCATGACACCAAGAAGCGAATATAGCATATCTCTGGGATTTGTCGCTTTGACAACTCGCAGAGCCATGTAAAGTGTGAAGAAGGCCCAGTCTGCTGTATCCATCACTGTATGATCCCGGGAGGTGAGTTCCAAGAATCCTAGTCGTTGCAAGTGGTTTTCCATTCCGAGTAGATGTCGAAATGGGTCCTGGGCCAATTTTCTCCAGAGTGAATGGCTAATAAATTCTGGGCGAACTTGGTCCTCAAAACCCTTCCACCAGTTCCATACGTATCTTATATGAAATAAGAGAGCGACTGCCTTTTCATACTTGAATATTACAGTCTTGGCGAGTGCAAACTCTTGTTGAATCCATGCACGAACCCAATATTCCATAGCGAATAAGTTTTGCATACCGTTCCAGGCCAGATTTTGGTAAGTGCCAGCAGCATCATCGTCCTCAAGGTAGAACTCCTCGGGCCAAGCTTCCTTTGTCAGATAGTTGGTCGGATTATCCTCGTCCAGAAAGCTTTTGACATGTTCTCCAAGCCTAACTATTGCCTCCAGACCGTGCTCGCAGCTTCTTGAACCTTGGCCTAGCCAACACATTGCTGCTTTGGCCGAAGGATATATTTTGGACATCAAATTTACTTGGCTGGCTCGTTCTGACATATCTTCTTGATTAATGCATATCGCATCGATCCAAAAAGATGTATCGTACATCTCAGGTCTGTCCTCCAGAACTGCGCCGTTTCGCCACTCGTGTAGAAATGCCTCAAGATTGACGGTAACCATTCGTTCATGCCCATTGATAGCGATCGGCTTTCGGTCCTTCGCGTCACCCCAAGCGTAGGATAGCGCAAAGTACTGATCCTCAATAGCACCCAGTGATACCGTGAACATGGAGCACTCAATTATCGTTTCACTGGATTTGTCTGACGGAAGGCGCTTGACTTTGATAAGGCGTATCTCGGGTACTGTGTCGTCCAACGGCTTGTAAAGAGGTCCGTCCGGGTGATTGCATGCATTATGACCATCAGTCGCGTATTCATCTGCCTGCAGGTCCATGATGGACTAGTTATCGGATTTTGTGGTCTAGATATCATGAGGCTATGAGGGCGATCTGGCTGTTGCTTATCGACTGCGCACGTGGCGACGTCTCATTGGAGACGTAAAACTACGTAACGCAAAAAGTAATTGCATGTGGGGGGCTTCGTTTCTGCACTACCAAAGTCCACCCGATGACTTCCGTGATATGCCACGAGGTTTTCATCGACTATCGAAGCCTGGACGAAGCGCGCAAAGAATAAAGAATGCCCCGACTTCCGACTTCTTTCCGGTCGATCGCATCCCCCGTGCCCACCGCCTGGCGCCCATGGCGCACCGCGGAGAGCGGAAGGGAACTCTGCCAAGCGTTCAGGCATTGCGGGTAATTAAACCTCAAACCGAGTGAAGAAGGAACCGAATCGAACCGAATCGAACGGGGAAAGAGGGTTCTCGGGGGCGTCATGCTGTGAGATTCTCATGCTGGAGGAAGGACCTCGGAAGGACGTAGCAGGTCGAGGTCGATGAAGTGATGGAAGTTGTTGCGGTCGAGATAACTACAGTCGGAGACGTGTGCAGTTGCTTCGGGTCACGATGCCTTTTGGAGCGCCGAAGGTTGTAGACGTGTGCACGAACCATCCAGGACAACACAGCGGGCGTGCACCAGCGGGAAGGCTGCTGTCAACGGTCACCCCCAGCGCCGCCGCTCGCCAAGCTCACGCCAGAACTCTTGATAGCAGCGGCACGTATGAACCGGGTGTCCGTGTCAGTCGACAGACGTGAGGCAGACGCTGTCTCTACGCTTCGGCAGCGTTTCACATCCGCCGCCGACAGCTTGGCGGTTCCCGACCAATCAGCCGCATTCCTGCCTTAGCCTCCGTGAGCTGATCAGGCTAGCAGCCAGGCTTGGCGCCCACGACGTGAACATCATCCCGACGGCGATGGTGCGCTTGCAGTCGACACCGCGTACAGGAGGCTCCATCATGCGACGCTCGTCCACGCCCAGGCGTAGCAGTGCGAGTCGAGCGTCAGCGTGACCGGCGTCATGGTTCCAGCGCGCCTAGCACACTATGGGCGGCCGGTTGTATATAAGGTGTTATGCGTTGCGCTGCCATAGGGTTTCCTCTTGCATCAACTCGTCCTACCACAAAGGTCTTTCATTGCTTCACTCTCTTCGTTGTGTCCTTCTTTACTTCGCTTCTTAATCGTTCCTGGTGAAACGATTCCGGCCGGTCCCTTTACAACTGTATTACTGTATTACTTTTCGACTTTTCGACATTCCTTTTACACAAACCGTCGGGTTTTTCTACACCAAATCAGCAAAGATGAAGCAACAAATGCTCTATGCTCTCCCGCTCATCAGCGCCGTGGTGGCTCTCCCGGCTGCTGTCATGAAGAAGCGCGAGGTCCCCCAGGAGCACTCTCACAGGAACGTCATCAACGTTGTGAATGAGGTCCTGCTACTCAACAACCCAGACGAGATCCAAGACGCCATCTTCGGTCTTCTCGGAGCTGCGGCCGCTGCAGAGGGAGCCGGCAACATTGCCGATGCTGGTAAGTCGTTCCCTCGGAGTCCTGGGTCACTTCAATATATTAACGCGCTGTAGATTGCCTTCAGCAAGCCACTGCTGACCAGGCCTTCACGAACGCCAAGGAGGCAGGAGATGTCGACGGCATGACCATGGCTCTCATCTTCCGTGCTTTGGAGCGTAACACTGGCGAGGTTGGTCTCGCATCCGTTCCTTGCGAGACTATCGAGGCCGTCAACCCCGAGATTGCTGCTCTCCAGCAGCACCAGGACCCCGCCGGCGAGGGCGCAATCGACCTGAACAAGGAGATTGCTACCATCCTTGCCCAGCAAATCGCCTCCATCGGTGGCGACCCCCTTCTCGCCAACGAGGCCAGCACCTTCGCGCCTGGCGAGCTCGATGACGCGACTGCCGCGGGCAACACCTGCAACGACGAGCTCGACGACGCGGGTTGCATCAACACCGAGGGACTCCGTGTCGATGATCTCACCGAGGACGAGATCCTCGCCGCCGTCGCAGACGTAGCTGGTGCCGGGGCTGCCGTTGAAGATGCCGCCGCTGTTGACGATGCCGCCGCTGTTGACGATGCTGCTGCTGTTGACGATGCTGCTGCTGTCGACGATGCTGCTGCTGTCGACGATGCTGCTGCTGTTGACGATGCCGCCGCTGTTAACGAGGAGGCTGACGCTGCCGCTGTCGATGAGGACGACGCTGCTGCCAACGTCACTGCTGCTGCTGGTAACGCTACTGCCGCCGCTGACGATCACGTCGTGATCGAGAACGTCGAGGATGTTGCCGCCGCCGGCAACTTTGTCAACGCCGACGCCGCTGAGGCCGCTGGCGCCGCTGCTGATGCTGCCAACGCCCATGAAGCTGTCGCCGAGGACGGTGCGGCTGCCGATGCTGCTGGCGCCGCCGCTGATGCTGCCAACGCCCATGAAGTTGTCGCCGAGGAGGGTGCCGCCGCCGATGCTGCTGGCGCCGCCGCGGATGCTGCCAACGCCCATGAAGCTGTCGCCGAGGACGGTGCTGCTGCCGATGCTGCTGATGTCGAGGACGCTGCCGCCGCTGGGAACTTTGTCAACGCCGCCGCCGCTAAGGCCGCTGGCGCTGCTGCTGATGCTGCTGATGCTGCTGATGTCGAGGACGGTGCTGCTGATGTCGAGGACGGTGCTGCTGATGTCGAGGACGGTGCTGCTGCCGATGCCGCTGGCGCCGCCGCCGATGCTGCTGATGCCGAGGAGGGTGCTGCTGCCGATGCCGCTGGCGCCGCCGCCGATGCTGCTGATGCCGAGGAGGGTGCTGCTGCTGATGCCGCTAGCGCCGCCGCCGATGCTGCTGATGCCGAGGACGGTGCTGCTGCCGACGCTGCTGGCGCTGCCGCCGATGCTGCTGGTGCTGGCGACTTCGGCTCCTGCGCCGATCCCACCATCGTCTTCGGCCCTACCTCCGACGGCCGCCAAGAAGATGCCTTCGAGCCCAGCGACATTGCCACGTTCCCGCAAGGCTCGGCTCTCAACATCGACATCATCTCGAACTTCATCTGCGACCAGCTCGTCAACGCTTGCGAGGCCGACGAGGCTGCCCTCGCCACATGCGAGACTGCGGCGGCTGCTGCCAGCGGGCTTGAGGCCCAGGAAGCTGCCGACGCGTTCAACGCTGCTCTTGGGTTCTAGGGTGTGACGCGACGTGACGTGACGTGACTGAGGGGGGATAGAAATCGGGATTGACTTTAGATGGAAATTTGTTTGTGTATTATACCTGAGCCTGTAAAGGACTTGTTGAATGAAGGCTATTGTGAAATACTCTTGATTGCATGATGTGCCTTGCTTCGTGATTGGCTCTAATTCCTAACTCATCCTATTAGCAGTTTGTGCCGATGCCAGCTTCGTGTTCGGTTTGCATTCAGTGAGCATCGGATCGGCTATTGACGAAAGTTCGAACGTCCAAGAAGCTGGAGCACCTCCTAGGCCCTGGGCAAGAATCTAATGCATGTCAATGGCAGAATAAACACGCCCTTCTGTTACTTCACGCGCAGAGAGAAAGCTTCAACAAGCTTCAAGCTGTTGAGACTGGCGGCATATCAGATGACCGATGCAAGCCAACGAAAGTGGTCGGCAGTCCAATGCGCTACACCTGCTTATCAGTACTTCTATCGAATGGCGCCTCAGAGCTGCATCACGATGTCGTTGATGCTAGTGGCAATTTCCGAAAGATACAACCCCGCAGCGGACTGGGGGTTGACGGAAAACGTTGAAGTCGCACGCTTGGCCCAAAGAGGACGTCGCTTGGTGTGACCTGCAGCTCTTCACAAACCAATATTTCCTTTTCGCGTGGAGGCGTCCAGATGTGGCCTTGTGCTGAGTTTATTGCATGGATTGTCAGGCTTGATTGGGTGTTTTTGACTGCCTGGAAAATACAGCGGCGTACTACTACGGTCATCGAGATTGCGGGGCACTGCACGCCGACGATGCTGTATGGCGTCGATGGCGCTGAACTTTGGCGCAATTAAGCCGTCCCGGTGCTCACATCATGGCCTTCGAGGCCGGCCTTTGCTGTACACACCGCAAAACGTGTGCTAGGGTCGACCTGAATCGGTCGAGCGTGCCTGACCCGATACCATACTGACTCCGGTGCACATGGCCAGGAATGTATGAAGGGTTAACAGGCACACTAACCGTCGCATGACAGTTGGACGGAATTCCGACATGCCGTGGGAATTCCAGGTGCTGCATATCTCGATCAGCATTGATTCTGCAGTCAATCGAGGCGCGAAGTGATAGTGTGAATTATGCCGGGGCTTAGAAGGTCAATTGGACAACGAACAGTCCAACTGGATGCGTTGTACCTGTTGCTTTGCCAACGGGAGGCGCGGCGTAGCAGGAAGTGCAGGAGTCGTCGGGGAACGCGTTGTTTATATTGAGTCGGCGGCGAATGGCAGAGCCAAAAGGTGGTGAGGGCCGTGTGATGGGCTCACCGCTGGCATGTCTCGAAGCCACCCTGCTCGTGCCTGCAGAAGAGTGGGGGCGGAGGCCAAAAAGCACGGCGATGCAGCGCGAAGGATGGCAGAAGCCGTTGTGCGCACCGTCGCCCCGCGCGGAGGAGGCTCGGATGGCGTGCCAGCGGAGGGGACGAAGGTCTGTGCCATGTGGTCGTGACAAGTGGTCGTGCAGACGGCCGGGCATGCAGACGCAGGGGCTGATGAGTGGGTGATGTGCGCTCACGGGCCAGGCGGCCTACCGAATCGGGCCCGAGCGCGAGGCTCGGGGGGTGAATTGGCGATACGCGCTAACGACGCGTCCAACGTGTGGCCGTCGGACAGCAGGACAGCGTTTGGGGTGGCGAGACGAAGCTGGCGAAGCGGGGGGCGGCCGGCTCACGTGCGGATTGGACGCACAGCGGTGGAATGCTGTGCGAAGCGGTGCATTCCACGGTTGGCTGCTGCGCGTGGGCCGGCGGCTGTGTGTGTGGACTCTGGCGGCGAGGTTGTCTGGCGGAGAGGTGTCGTGGTGGGTAGCGTGAAGTTTCGGCCGTGCGCCAAGCCGCTTGCAGCAGTTAGCGCTGGCCCGCCCGTAGACCTGCCCCGGCGCACCTGGCGGACGCTCCTGCCCGTTCTCCAACCTCACCTCGCCGCGCCTGCCCTCAACACCACCGCCGACCACCGCCGCCCACCGCCCCCCCCGACGCCGCCTGCCGCCTGCGCGATGCGTTGAGGCCCGTCTCGAGTCGAGTCTCCAGCTGCGTCGCTGCCCCGTTGTGTCTTTGGGCTCTTGTCTCTTGTCTCTTGCCTCTTGTCTGTCGCCCGTCCGCCCATGGCCTGCCCGTAAACCGCCCGACTGCCCCCGTCGCTCTCAGGCCACCGCACTCCCCCTAGTACCACCGGCACCGAACCACGACCACGACCACGACCACGACCGCCGCCCTTCTCACCACCTCTACGGCGCGCGCATCTAACCTGCCCGAGACGCCTGTCGCTCGCTGCTCCGGCGCGCCGCCAGCTCGAGCGCCAGCGTCGCGCCCGCCCTCGAACGAGCCGTCGACGCCGCTCCTTGCCTGCGCCCGTCCTGCAACACGCCCGGCGACGGCAGCAGGCCGATTGAGTCGTACGCGACGCCTTGCCACGACTTGGACGACCGAACAAAGGGTGTGCAAATCTCCCCGGTTGTTTGTGTAACCCGCCGTGCAGCTCGCACAGTCGCGTTCGCAGCCTCCAAACACCTGCTGGCACCCGCCGTCCATCGCAGCCCCCGCCCTGCGCGTCCGGAAACTCGCCGCCGCCGTTGGTCGGACCCTCTGCTAATTGATCCCTGGAGTCCTTGCAGTGCTTGGAGATTGAGACCGCGCTTTGGCTCGTCGACAGCCCTGAGAGCTGCACACCGCCTGGACCTTTAACCTCACCCGTCTTGCCCCCGCACAGCAGCATGGACCCGGAACGCCCCCAGCTCTCCATCACCCTCCCGCGCAACTTCATGTTCCACTACCAGGACGGACAGGCGCCGCGCACGCCGGAGCCCGAGGTGCGGCCTGAGGAAGTCGGCCCGCCACCGCTTCCACGACAGACGCTCAAAGTCCGCCGCCGTCGCACGACCTTTGCCGTCAACCCCGACTTCGACGAGCTCGACGAGCGTACTGCCTACAGGCCCATCCCGACCATCGAGACACCAGAGCCCCGCTCGGAAGCCACCGCAGACCTCCCAACCCTACCCTCTCATGACAGCGCCTATCTGTCCCCGGCCGTGACGTTTGGCCGCCTGCTCTCGCCGCCAAAGACCCCCATCGCCCAGATGAGGAGCCTGAGCGACTTCGACGGACCCCAGCACTGGTCAGACATGGATCCGGCCAGTCAGAGTGAAACCTCTAGCCGGCCGACGTCCTCGTCGGGTTTCTCAGACTCGTCCATGTCCTCAAGAGACAGTTTCGACTCGTTCCCGTCACTGGGTGGCAGCTGCACAAGCCCCGAAGACGACATGGCTGATCCGTTCAGTTTCTGCCTACCTGAGGTCAAATACGGTGGCCTGAGCTCACCTCTTGCTGTGCATCAACCTCGCCTGCCCAAGAAGTTGAAACTACGCGCAACCTTTACAGAGGAAATGGATTACCACCTGTGGATGACCTATATGAGGTATCTCCAGGATCCCACCGTGACTCCATTCAAGGCTCTGCCCAGCACTGTTCCGCCGAATGGTGTGTGCCATCGTGTGGCGAGAATGGCTCGCAAGACCTGGAGAGGGTCGCGGACTGCGTCGTCCATGGCGAGCATTCGGGCAGCTGCACAGTACGACTCCCGTTGCGGCACGCCAGACACCATCAAGCCCCCCAAGAGTGGGAGCAGCACTCCTGTTCCGGGCAGCAACAAGCCGTATGCGCGATACCCCACCGAGAAGCAGTGCCGCAAGCGTCTGCGTGACTTGGCAAAGCAGAAGCCAACTCTTTCTGCTCACTATCAGCGGCTACTCCGCCAACGTTCGCCATCACCTTTGCAGTCTTCACCCCAAGCTTCACCTCGTTCGTCGCACACGCAGGTGCTCTCCTCGCCCTTCTCGCAACCCAAGGCGCCGAGCTTCTCTACGCGTGACATGAACGTATCGCTCGCGACAAGCACTGCTGCTTCCATGCAATTTGGTAATCCTCTACAACAGCTAGCAAGTAATGCATCTCCTCGTCCGACAGAAACCGCTTGGCCAAATACGCGCTCCTCGGCACACCAAAAGTCACAGTCTCTGCACATTGGACTCGGCATTGGCAACCTTGTTGGATCTTCGTTCCAGTCCATGTCGCAAATGACGGACATGAGCATGAACCAATCGACTGCACGAACATGGCATGCACCCTCAGGAAACGCGCCTAAGCTTGGCTCGCCTCTCCGGTTGCATGCACCGAAGCCGATCTCGCGGCCATTCAAGCGCCGTGCTCTTCACAACTTCGAAGAACAGGCTCGATCACGAGGCAACACCTTCGTCGACCAGCTTTTCGGTGCCCCGGCCAAGTCTAGCCACCGACGCGTTCGTAGCCGCGGGTTCAGCCTTGGTGATATGGGCGAAGGAGCCCGCCGTCTCCCTTTGTCTACCACCGGACCGCCCGAGTTTAACCCGTTTGCCGACTTGAGCTTGCCGGCGTTGCAGAGCCCGGCCGACACCGTTGCCTCGGACCAGGAAATGCAAGGGCAGTCTACGATCCGACTTGGCTCGCCTTTTGTGGCACGGCCCAACCACACTTTCCCTCGTGCATCGGCTTCGCATGCATTTGAGCTCCCTGCATCGTTTGAGCAACGCTTTGCCGGTCTTCCGAGCGACCCTGCTCTGTTGCCTCATTCTTAGAGGACCGACTCTTTCGGGTTGACGTTTGAGCATCTGCCTGGTTACTGCATGAACGGCGTTGTCCGGCACCGGTGACCTTTGAGCGCCGCCAATTGCATCTATTGCATCTTAGCATCATCTCACTGTGAGAGGGGACTCACATCTAGCATCTGGCTTGTCATCTGCCATATCTAAAAGCATCTCCTATGTTATTTGTTCATACTTCGTTTATTTACCTTCAGCCCTTGGCCGGCCTTCGTTCTAGTTTGTGTGTTCAGTTCTTCTTCGGAGATTATACTTGATCGCGTCGAGGAAGGCCGATTTCTTCTTTCTTTTTATAACTGTTTCTTCTCGGCGTAGCGGTGGGTTCATGACGCTACGCTTACATGATCCGTCCTTGTGTCGCTTTTCCCCAATCTGATTCCCTAATTCGAGCCACGCGTTGGGAAAGCCGGAGATGTTGCCGGGTCCAAGGCATTGGGCCTGGCAACATGCTCCATTGCCGAGGCGGGATTCCATATCCGCCTCTCATCGCTCTCCCTCACAACTGCGTGGCTCTCTTTGTACATTGCAATGCACACACTGCACGACACTCAACCCATACTTCCTTCTCCCCCTTTCCCTTCCTGGGTTATACTTGTTCCGTGCGGCCACTCCCCCTCTTTCTTCTCCTTTGTCTCTTTCTGCCATACGGCCCAAACTCTATATGACGGACGATGAACGCTTATGACGGACGGATCAGCGGGGTTTTTTTCCCGTTTCCGTGGGGGGTCTTCACGAACGAACGAAATGGCCGACGATTCGCACGATGGGAACGGACAATGACGGGGCGATGGCATCGGAAGCGTGCATTGGTCTAATGGCTAATTCTTTTCTCAATCAATCTTTTTCTTCGGGTCGAGTTTCACTGGCTGCTTCACTTGGCTTTGCTGAGGGAGGGGCTTTGAGGGTGGACTGGCTGACTTGCTCAATTGAGCATGTTCTAGACGGGCGACGACGGGACAAGCACGGTGGCTGTCGGTCGTGAAGGAAATGTCTGCACCTGTCGAATTCAGTTCAGTCCAGTTCAGTTCAGTTAGCTAGTCTGCAATGCTCAAGCAACCTGTCAAGCGGACTGTTAAATCTCTGCTTCTATCTTCCTTTTCCCTTGACTGTGAGAAATGAATTGAGTTGAAATGAAATGTAACCTTTCATCTGTAGGTGGGTGCGCGCTGTCTAGCTACTTCTAGGGGATGGTGGGCAGTGGGAGAGCTGGTCTGTCTGCGCTACGGATCGGGCTGCTACGGAGTCAATATAGGTAGTTGAGACTGCTACAGAGTTAATATCTTAGATAAGACACGCGAAAATCTACATAAAGAAGGTTCTAGGGCGGCAGCTAGTAGTAGGTATAGTTTACAGGTATATATAGTACGCATGTAGAGGTAGCTACGGGTGAATTAACGCGCACGTTTGACGCGATAGGTAGCTATAGGTAAGCTGACATTAGCTAGGCAGCTGCGGGTGAATTGTCGCTCTAGCTCTGGATCTCCTCTACCTCTATCTGAATTGCCCCTCCTGCCCCTCCTTTACGTTAGCAACTTTGGTAATTTCATCTCCCGTGTCTGAATCGCGTTATCTGCCGATGAGATAGATGAGATGGAAAAGATAGATACGATAGATGAGATTGAGATTGAAATTGAGAGACTAAGAGACTAAGAGATTGATAAGAGAGAGAGAGAGAGAGCGAAATCTCGAAGTCCTCTCTGCTAAAAGTTGCTTACTAAGTAAGGTTAGTAACGCCTTGGCACTTAGTCATTAGCGCCTGGATGGCCTCTACCGGGTTCAGCCGAGACTGCCCCTCCTCCTCTTTAGACCTTATACTGCATTACGTGAGTACATGAACATCTCCGCTTCCTTCGTCCCCTTCACACACACAGCAAAGCTCAGAGAATAATGGCGTCAACAAACTCTACCCCCCTCTTTCTCAAATTGCCGGCGGAGCTCCGCAACATGATATACGAGTACGCCTTGACCGAGCAAGTTCCACTATTCGCCACACCGCACAACGCCAACAGGGTGCCTAAGCTGTATGTTGCCGGAGGTCTATTCCCACAACCGCCCGATATTCCGTTTGAAGACTGGGCGCGAGGCTTCGAAGTGAATCAACTGAGATATGTGTGCCGCCAGATGCATGACGAGACAAGAGGTCTCGCTCTCGCGCTCAACAACCTTACTTTCCATGGCCGGAAGTCGGGAGGGCGTACTGGCTCGAGGCAGTTTGAAGATTTCCTCGAGTGCATCTCAAGTATCAGCAAGAACTACATTCACAACGTCACAATACTAGACGAACGGACCCGGCACCCGATGTACGCGTCGCGTGTACTGAATGGCTACTACTGGCCTAGGATCTACGACTTCTGTCGCCAGCATCCCGCGTCTCGAGTCATCATTCGCTACGCCACGGCGGTACCAGCAACCACCGGATTTTTCAGCAGAGACCCCACCAGCTGGCTAGCTCTGCATTGCGCGCTGCGGCAAATGTTCCGTGGGGATCCCGGGGTAACACTGGTACCTCATCACCGCGAGTCGCAACGTTTCGACCGTTGCTGCTCTAAGCTCCGCCTGAACTCGGCGAATACGGGCAACCGCGGGCCTTTTCTGGACAACTTTCGCTTGACGCTTTCCCAGCTACATCCCGATGAGCTGTATCCTGTGGCAATGCCGATGCCTAGCGACGACGAGGCGGCTGTGAATGTGCGGGTGGAGCAGATTAGGCAGTTATTCGAGATTGGATGTTGACAGACAACTCGGCTCTAGACTCTTCTCGTTTTGTCGATAACAGAGGGAATTCTAGCAAGACCTTGAAACGCCACCTCTCCTTTACACCTCTAACAACGCCCTATCGTGTCTGCCGCACTAGGCAATACATATTTCAACCGGCCTACGACCCCAATTTCAACGTCGAATCTTCGGGTTACATGTCGGCAAGAAAGGTTTCTTTGCCGACTAATCGACATGTCTCCCAGTCTTCTCGATATCAGAACGGATTTCCGCAAGTTTGAAAGAGTTGCACCAGCTTTGATGTGCTCCTATCGTATGCAGCACACTAGGCAATAGTTATGTTTCAACCGTTCTACCAATTCCTACAATAGCTCGTCGGACACCGTTTAACTTGGGATACCGGGATGAACGATAGCCGCGAGAGCCTCTTATGCTCCAACAAGCTTCTGCACTCGCTTCAATCTGTTCTACATCACCAATCGGACGAGAGATATGCATGCTTTATTACAGCGTGCAGTTGGCTAGATCTCAGTTCTTTTTGTGGAGCCGAGCTACCACAACCATGGTTCATCTACAAGACTAACTCGCAAAGCCACAGCACAATTTAAATATTCGCCCTCTGCTCCCCCATTCTCTTTCTCCCCCTGTCTCCCACCCCCAACACCCGATCTCATCCTCGAACCCATCCTTCCTACCAACCATGCCATCCCCCTCCGCCAGCGACTGCAATCTCCTGTCCATACCCGGCGAGCTACGCAACCAAATATACACCTACGCGCTGCACGACCCCGCCGGCCTCGTCGTCATCAGCACAACCCCCTCGGCTTTCGCAGCCAACGAAGCGCGTTGATGTCCATGCGCATCCCACGTCGACTTTTACACACGCGTTCATGGAGTGGCACAACTGGCTACCGGTAGGGTCGTGCGGGAAAGCGCTGTACGATATCTGCAAAGCAGATCCCGCGTTCCGCGTCGTCGTGCGGTACGACTAGCTCACTCTGTGCTCCCCGCGCGTCTGGCTGGCGTGCACCAGCGCCGTCGAACATGCCTTGCGGGGGCACACCAGCGTGACATCTGACGCCCACGAGAAGCATTTCCTCATGGGGTATTCCCGATTTGATCCATACATATATGGCGGTGCGGGCTGGCGTGGACAATTTGCGGGTGAGCTTGACGCGGCATCTCGATGTGCAGCTATGTGCTCACTGTGTGGAGCAGCGGATTAGGGAGGTGCAGAGGCTGTTCGACGACGGCGTCTACCCCTATACAAGGGCGGCCTCGCCTCCGATTGGAACCAACTTGCCTGGCACGAGGTATAAAAGTCTGCGCGAATGCCCAAGGGGGGCCTCATCTGTTGCCTGGCCGGAGTCATCCAGCGCATACATAGTACCTAGACAAAGCGCGTCCACAGCTCCGGCGATGCCTATCTTTCGATATATGAGTGTGAAAAGAGCGTGTCAATTAGCAGCCAATACCTATCCCTTCTGCCTACCTACCTTGTCACCTAATCTTCCTCACTGCACCCAACCCAGTTTTTATTCCTCTAGATTTCACAAAGCGCAGAGCCACGACGAGGACGAAGAGGAAGATGAAGAAGAAAAACAACGAAGGCGAAGGGTCTTCTGCATTGTGCGGCCGAGTCATCATCTTAACAGAATTAGGTTTGTAGACGACTTATAATTGTAATATTCATCTACCCCTTGAAAGATTGGACCAATGCAAACCATATTGCTTTCCTTACTTGCTTACTTGATTGCTTTCTTGCTTTACTGCACGCACGCTAAACCCCACATCCCAAAACCCCGCAATCAAAGAAAAAGATTGTTATTACCTACCTACTGCAAACTAGTTTACTTCTCTTTACTTTTGTATGTATACATACACCTAATTCATCTGCGTAGTAAACAACTGTTTGCAATACGCAACAAATACCCATGTAAATCGAAGCCAACTGAACTAATCTAGCCTAGTGTTTGGTTTTCAACTCAGTGCAGCAGAGCAGTATGACTGACTACCAAGGCGGTTTATGTGATACCAACGGCAATAGCAATGGAAACAGCAACAGTACACATGCAGCAGCTAGAAAGACAGATGTACTACCGCATCCCCAAATCCTCAGATCGTAAAATATATACATCACAACCGAATCAGAAACATCGCGACCCGTCCCAACGTTCCTCTCCTCCCCTCTCCTCCCACACAAACCCCCTCACCCCTGCATTTCATCCCCTTCCATCCCATCCAACCTGCTCATTTACTTCGGGCTATCCACCGCCGTCGTAAGCGTCCCACTCTCAATATACACGCCACTGAAATACCAGTCCTCGGCGCCGGTGCCGTCGTTGCCCTGGCGCGGCAGCCGCAGCACACCCAGATGCCAGTCGGCGCCGTTAGACGACGTGGAGCTGGTGAAGGGGCCGGCCGTCTTGGTGAGGGCGTCGGCGCCCGTGGAGTGCCAGAAGGTGACTTGGTTGGAGGAGAAGTTCTGGGAAGGGGGTGGGGGGTTAGTGGGGTGGTGCGTTGGGGATCGGATCTTGGGTGGGTTGTGGGAGGGAACAGGTAGTAGGCTAGGGTGGGGGTATGATCGGGGGGGGGATAGGTTTGAGTATGAAGAAAGGAGTACGCACAATCTCATACGCAACATTATGCCACACATCCGCCTCAAGCGGCACCTTCCACTTGCTCTGGCCGCCGACCATCCACTGCAGGTTCGTATTACTCGTCCCCGCCTCGCCGTTCACCCACCCGTACTTCAGCTCGGTGAAGTGGCTCTCGAAGAAGCAGATCTGGTGCTCGTTGGTGGCGCTGGGCACGTTGGTCGCGGCGCGCTTAATCGAGAAGTGGTAGTAGACGGTGCCCTTGTTGATGGCGGCTGTGGTCTGCGGGATCAGCTCCGTGCGCCACATGTCCGAGTTCCATTTCGCCGTGTTGTCGATGGTGATTTTGGCGCCTTGGGTGGAGCCGGCGTCGGCGGGGTTCTTGAAGGAGGGGGAGAGGTTGACGTATTTGGTTACGGCGCCGGAGCCGTGGATGTAGTACTGCAAGGGGGCTTAGTTTGCTTCGTTGTAATGGTGTTGTTCAGTCGTTGCTGACCTGGTAGTTCCCCACTTGGTTGCCCCAAGACCCTACGTCGTGTGAGTGGGTTTTCTAGAAGGTGGGGTGGGCGGCGTACATTTGTTCAAGTCGGCGCTGCTGGTCATGTCGTTGAAGCGGCCGTCCCAGAGAATAGTGCCTGGCATCGCTTTTAGAAACATTCTCGTGTAGATCGGTATGCAATACCAGCAGAGACAGCACTCGCAAGAGCGCTCAGTATCGTAACTTTCCCGAACATGATGGCAAGGAAAGTAGATGCAGACGCTGGATGCGATGGAGACACGGAGGCGAGGCGCGAGATGGATGCGACGACCGGGAGCTCTATATATAAGTCTGGCTGGACTCTTTACTTTATTCGGAGCGACAGATCCGCAATCGAAGCCCTACCAGGTAATATGCAGGCAGGATTCCAGACCACGATCGCGAACGGGCCATGGTGGCTGCGTGACTCTGTCCTTAATCAATCTATATGTGGCCGCCGGCATCCATGGATATTTCAGGCACATGTGGTGTTCTAGTGGCGGCCAAACGGGCCGGGGCAGGATATATTTCTGAGTAGATGGAATTCGTCGGAGCGAGAGCGACCGCAATTCTTCCGCTGAGAAGGAGTGAGTGAGCTCAGTCGTAGGCATTAGGACGACTGATGCGTTCGTGATGGGAATTCCGTGATAAAAGTAAGGGACATGGAGGAAGAGTCAGGTCGCAATTAAGCTCAGATTAAAGGTCTTAGCTTCCCCACACATTACCGGTATAGGCTAGCCGCACGCGCGCGTGATTGGAGTGCTGGTATGGACATTGAAACATCCATGGACACTGTACCACAGTACGAAAACGTTTTCTAGAGTGGGGACTACATAAAGAGTCTCATCGAGGCTGGAAAATTGTGCCAAAAGTGTCAGCCCATATGTGGTAAACACAGTATTATGGATTTTCCGTGAGAGGTAAAAGAATCGCATCTTGGAGGCACCACGCCGAGCAACATGGCTGAATGATAGTGAAGCTGCTTGCAGTCCTCTTCCAGAAAGGCATTGATAGCCGCGAGAGCACGATTTGAAGCGTACACGGATTCACACACATCATCCGGACACTATCGTGGTGTGCAGCGTCGAGTACTCCGTATAGACGGGATCGTTGCCAGCCCGTACGACGAGTGCCGTTTCGACGAAGCACTGGTGTCGCGAGGTCCACATGCTGTGGTTCGTCAGACTCGCGTTGGCTCTGTGACGGTCGATGGAATTGATAGCGTCCACTAGTTGCGGGTGCGATGATGTCACCGGGTACGGAGTGGACCTCGAAGATGAAAAATAGTGAGATGCATCCCATCGCTACTGCGAGGGAAGCTTTTGAGGGTAGTCGTCAATCCAGACTCGGGTGACTGACGTTGAGATGGATGGGGTGAGTTCCAAGGAAGGTGGGTAGGCTCCGGTCCAGTGTGCACGGGCCGCCCTGCGTCGGTGCGCCCAGTTGTTGCCTCTGCAACTGACATCACAACAAACCGCTTTTCTTCCTCACCACCACCGCCACGACCACCCCCACCGCCAGCCTCGCGCCCACGCCTGCGCTCTGTCCCCTCGCCCGCCATCCCACCACGCACTGCGCAGCTCTATTAGCAGATTAGTATCTGCATCTGCACCCCCTCGCTGCCACCTGCCTCTGCGACCTTGCCCTCCCCCCGCCCACCCACGCGAAGCCACACGCCAGACAGCACCACAAAGAACATGGCCGACGCACGCGGCGAGTACTGGTACCTTGGCCCCGACGTCGACGCCGGCAAGATCACGGTGCCGGAGCTGCGCAGCATCTTGCTGAAGCATGGCGTGACGTACCCATCGTCGGCGAAAAAGCCCGTCCTGGTGGGGCTGTTTAACGAGCAAGTGGCTCCACAGGCAGCCAACATCCAGCGTACCCACGCACGCACAAAAAGGACGACTCGCGGCATCGAGGACATGTCTTCCAGCCAAGCCAGCACCACCACTGACGATGCTGAAGACGAGACGCTGTTGGCGCTGCCCGCCATCACCCCGAGGCGGGCGTCGCGACGCACTACGCGCGCATCCACCGAAGAAGAGACGGGCGGTCGGGCAGCACCTACGCCGGTCGGCCGCACGCCAGCGCGGATGGTGCCGACGAAGCATGATCGAGGGTCCGACGTCGAATTGGACGAAGCCCCCCCGGCCCGGCGCAACCGCAAGAGTGCCGCGGCTGCTCTCAGGGAGCCGCCAGCCCGCGCAGACGAAAGCCCCTTCACGCAGGAGAACCCCTTCCAGAGCGGCAGCTCGCCCTTGGGGCCAGAGTCTGCCGCACGCGACCGTCGACGAAAGACCATGGGCTCCGAGCAGCAGCGGGAGAGACGCAGGACCGACGCCTTCCGGCGCAGGACTGTCCAACCCAACGCCGAGCAGCAGGACGAAGGCATTGTGGTGCCGACGCGCCGCACCTTCGACGTGTCTGTGCCGCGAGCCAGGCAAGAGGAGCCCGTCGACGAGCCCGACTTTGGCGACGCGGGCGAGGAGTTCACAGGCGAGGAGCAGCTGGAACTCGTGCGCGAACGCGCCAAGGCCGGAGAGGTGGATGTTCTGCCCCCGCGGCGCCGCAAGCAGGCTTCCAAGGCCACCGGCACGCTGAAGGCCTTCGGCTTCACGCTCGTGGCCACGACTTTCGCCGTGCTGGGCGGCGTCTACCGCCAGGAAAAATACGCCGTCGGGTTCTGTGGGATTGGCAAGGAGGCGACGTCGCTCGCTGGCGTGGATGTTCCAGAGTGGGCGGGCACCATGCTGCCCCAATGCGAGCCCTGTCCCCAGCATGCCACCTGCTACCAGAATCTCGAGGTGGCTTGCGATCGCGACTTCATCCAGAAGGACCATCCCTTTGCCATGGGAGGTTTGATCCCCCTCCCGCCGACGTGCGAACCGGACAGCGAGAAGACGCGGAGGATCACACTTGTTGCAGACCGCGGCGTGCAGATGCTCAGGAAGCGCAAGGCCGAATATGAATGTGGCGAGCCGGACGCCGAGGGAAAGCCAGTCGAGAAGCCCGAGGTGGCCGAGGATGAGCTCCGGCGGGAAATCGCTTCGCTGAAGAAGAAGGACATGTCGCAAGAAGAGTTCGACGATCTCTTCAGCAGTGCCATTGGCGAGATGGTGAGCCGCGAAGAGATTGTGGAGAAGACTGACGGGTAAGCTTGATTCCTTGAGTCTTTCCGCCATATCTGCAATCATCTCTGACTAGAACCGTACTAATCAGATTCCTTGCTGCCGCTACAGAACCACCGGTGGACGCCAACTCGCATCTGGCTCACTCGCCGAGCTCTCCCTCTCCTGCAGCATCCGACGATCCCTCCGAGCAGCAATTGAACGATATCTTTGGCACCTTGCTTTGACCATCTTAGGTGTTGGGGGTGCCGCTTACGGCCGCTACTCCTACAACACCAGCCGAAAGATGGAAGCTCGGGCAAAGTACTTGGCTAGTGAAGTCTTCGATAGGCTTGCTAACCAAGCCGCGGTGAACAATCAGGACTATGACTCTGATCTCGGCATCAGCATGGCCCATCTCCGCGACGACATCCTCCGTAACGAATTCTCGTCTGCGCGTCGCCAAAAGCTGTGGGAGCGGGTGCAGAAGAAAGTAGAGCTTAACTCCAACGTCCGTGCCGCAGTAAGGGAGGGACGCAGTGGTGATGTTTCGCGCATGTGGGAATGGATTGGCCCTGTCAAGCTCCTCGAAGACGGCCGTAGTGGTGGGAAGCGCGAGAGCGGCCGACGGAGTCTGGGACCCGCTTTCGGCAGCAGCCCGCCTTCTGGATCCAAGGAGATGAAGGACAACAAGACCTGGGATGAGGGTCGCCCAATCTACTAATAACTAGGCTTACACTTTCCTATGTATCGTATGCTTTTCATATCATTGGTACAGAGTGGGGTGGGGTAGGCATATTCTTTAGACGGAGTAGCTAATTTTTCATGAGATACCACGCCGATATGGGAGTCTCGGGGGAAAGTCTATAAAATCGATGTTCATGATTTCCACGCAGTTCGTCTACAGCTATCTTTTAGCCCTCCCGGAGTTTTATGACGCATCACATTGTCGATTGTGATCATCCATCAACCGCAGGGCGCACGCTATGGTACCTTGCGAGCTGTCCCAAAACGGCATGCCGGTGCGGAGTTTTACCCCACCACCGCGTAACGCGTCTCGTCCTTTCCGCCTCCTCCGCTACAAAACGTAAACATGAGTCTAACCACAACTCAGACAAATATTAACTATGGCCGACACTCAGAAGAAAAGCGTGCTGATTATCGGCGGCGGCTCTGTTGGCGCCATCGCGGCACTCAACCTCGAAGTCGGCGGTCTGGCTACCGTGACAGTGGTTCTGCGCTCGAATTACGATATTGTTAGCACGAGGGGGTATAAAATCGAGTCGTGCGACCACGGCAGCTTGAAGGGATGGAAACCCAGTTTCAGTGAATCATTTCCACCCGACTCTTTACTTCTCCTACTAACAACACCCCATCTAGTCCTCCCCGCCGTCCCGTCCCTAACAGATGACTCCCTTCCCCCCTACGACTACATCGTCCTCACCACAAAATCAACCCCCGACATCCCGCCCGCAGCCACCGCCCTGCTCGCCCCAGCCCTGCCCCCCACAAACACCCACACCACGCTCCTCCTCCTGCAAAACGGGCTCAACATCGAGCGCCCATTCCTGGTCTCGCACCCCACCACGCCCCTCCTCTCCGGCGTCTCGCTCATCGGCTCCGCCGAACCATCCCCCGGCACCATCATCCAAGACGACCGCGACCGCCTCCTCGTCGGCGCCTTCCCCCACCCAACACTCCCCGCCTCCGACAGGCAGGCGCGCCACTTCGTGCGCATGTACGCCGCGGGCGGCAAGACGGAATGCACCTTCTCCGCCGACGTGCCGCGCGACCGCTGGCGCAAGCTCGTGTACAACGCGTGCTTGAACCCGATCTGCGCGATCACGGGGCTGGATACGGGGCGCGTGCGGCTGGCGGGCGAGGCGGTCGCGACGCTGGTGAGGCCGGCGATGCGCGAGATTGTGGCGGCGGCGGAGCAGGTTGCGGGCGTGAAGTTGGGGGGCGAGGACGTGGTGGAGGAGATGGTCGAGATGGATGCGCTGGAGCTGTATTTGGCGCCGAGTATGTTGGCGGATGTGCGGAAGGTGTGTGGTTCTAGTGTTGGTTTTCAGTCTGACTCTCACTGACTAACCACCCCCCAGGGCAATTTCATCGAGTTCGAAAACCTGCTCGGCGAGCCACTCCGCGAAGGCAAGGCAGCCGGCGTGCCCATGCCGACGCTCGAAGTGCTGTATAACATCGCCAAAGCCATTCAATGGCGCACCAAGGAGGCGAGGGGTATGGTGCAGATTCCGGAGAAGAGGAGTGCGGGGAAGAAGTTAAATGAGTAGGTAGGTAAGCCGGCGACAAGAAATCACGTGGCACTCCTGAGTCGGGATAGTGCATTCCGGGTACGAACGTTTCTCAAGACATTTAGGAGATGGTTTTAGGCGCGGATCAAATAAGACGTGATGTCGATTATTCGCTGACGTAACTATGATCTATCCACCCTTCCGTATATTTTGTCTTCATCCAATCCAGAGGAGTTTTCTATCTTTGCAGGAAAGCAACTTCGACGAAGCTTGTTCGCCGCGTTTGTAGGTTCTTTTGATGGGCATTCTCTTATACCTTACCATACGACATGCCGTGGTTGATCCAATGCTTCGCAAAGCTAAGCCACGTAACCATCGCCTTCTTGCTCAAGTATCCCTTCGCAAACATCTCCACAAAACTCTCGACAAACTCATCCGTCATCTCCCTCTCCTGCGGCCGAACCCTCAGATTCCTCGCCTCAATGCTGCTAAAAGGGTGTCGCGCCCTATACGCCTTAACCTTATCCTCCCTCAGACCATTAGCCGCCCAGCGCGTCCCCTCGAGCAGAAACCCCAGATTGACGCCATACAACGTAAGCGCTATCGCGAGGCCCTGCGACATCAGTCGCAACGCGTACATGGCCTTCCTGCCGAAGTGGAAGTTGCTCAGAAACAGGTTGATCGTCAGGCGCGGGTTCGCCTGGCTGATGCGGTCCAGGAGCCGCAGGTCGCGCGCCGCGCCGCAGTCGCAGACGGTAGGGGACAGTGAGATGTTGGTTAGCCAGGTGAGGCGCTGCGGCGCGCACGAGCGGGTGAAGCGGACGAGCATGGCTTCGGGAGAGACGCGGCGGTCGTACTTGCCAGGTACTACCCACGCGTTGAGCTTGAGCTCCAGACCCGCGGTTTCGGCGTACAGTTGGCGGCACACGTATTTCAGCTGGTTGTATTCAACGGCGGGGCGGTTGTCTGCGCCGGGGGAGAGTGGATGGATGAACGCGTGGAAAAGGGGCTTGATGAGAGCTTTCTTTTTGCCGGATTGCGGCTCGCGGATTTTCACGATCTGGGTGGTGTGGGTTAGGCCTTCGGGGTTGTGCAGTGCGAATTCGTAGATGCGGTTGCGGATTTCGCCGGGGAGAGTGAGGAGGGAAGGCGCGGTTTGGGATGGGTGGCCGCCTGGCGGAGGGGAAGGGGAGTTGGGGGTGTTGCTCATGGTGGATGGCGGAGATGCTTGTTTTGTGAGTGGGTTGCGATTGTGGTGGGGTGGGAACTTGGGGGTTTGGGAGGGATATGGGAAGGCTAGGAGGGTTCTTATGTATCTGGTTCCGATATCAGAGGGCTTTTCACCGGTTTTTTGGGTTGCCTGCGAGTATTTTCCTCTGCTCTTTCACAACATCTACTGTCTGACGCAGGCAGGCACTTCCTCAAGGGCTCACTATACCGGAAAGCTCACGTGCTCACGTGCCTCAAGACCGCTTTTTGCTCATCGTCAACTAAACTGTGGAGACATTGTTAATAACAGCGGTAAGTCTAAGCTTGCATTGCCTAGCAAGCATATTAGTTCTATCTGAATCTCAATATTTGTTTGTTCCATGCCGTCGGGCGATTGTCAACTCTAAAACTTGCGCACACCTGTTTCACCGGGTCTCAGATTGGAGCCTGGAAGGAACTTAATTCACTATGCTTGCCTTGCGCAAGCAGTCACTCACTGTCTTGAAACATAAAAGTTTTTCGCGTGCTTTCACAATGAGCTGCTTGTCGTTTGGCTGGGCAACTGCGTCGCTGATACAATGATCGTCACCCGCATGGATTCTTTGTTGCGTTGTTTAGCTTCAAAGTGGGTATTTAACCTTTGGGTTTCTCCGCTTGGGATTCTTCAGAGAGTCGGAAACATACAACACGCTTGCTGCATTCTGTTACAAGCACGGTTGATTCTTGAAATCGCAGCCACGGTTACTGGTTCATAACTCAACCACCGATACTTCTTTACCTCCCAACTTCATCTCTCAACCACCGCTACTTCTTTACCTCGCAACCACCGATACTCCTTCATCTCTCAACCACCGCTACTCCTTCATCTCGCAATGGACACCGAAACGAGCAACAACGCGACACCTACCGCGCCACTAGAGCAAGCGCCTGTGCTACAGGAGTCTCTCTTCAGCACTCTGCCTGGTGAGCTACGTAACCGCATCTACGAGCTTGTGCTCACAGCGTCTTCGCCCCTCCGCGTCACCCACGTCAACAAACCAACTGGCAACTTCATCCTCAGTGCCGACGAAATGAGTTTGGAAGAAGAAGAGCGCGATATAGACGAGGATATCGTTGACCATAAAAACCCCCACAAAGTTTCGTCCCTTGGGATAGAATACAATAAGGACGTTACACTCAAGATCGACCCTTACGTGCCAAAAGTCGACAAGGCTTCTACGCTAACCCTCTTCAACCCGTTCTGCCAGGTATCCCGCCTCCTGCGCTTCGAAACCCAAGACCTCGAGTTGAGACTCAACAACCACACCCTAACCTTTAGCCACAAGACTGGCAGGCTTTTCACACAGAAATACAAGCAGTCCCAGATCGTCAACTTCGTCGCCTGCGTCCCCTCTGCGCGGCTGCACTATGTGCACAAAATCGTCGTTCGAGCGTCGAATATGGGTTACACGCGCTTGGACATGGCCGACAATCCAATGCACACGCAGTTGCCACAGCTCGTCGATTTCTGCAAGCGCAATCCACACATCGAAATGCACTACGTGTTCCCCAACTTCAGCTACAAGGCCAAGGGCAAGCGCACGGAGACCCGCTTCTTGGATCGCGGCCTTGAAATGGTGTTGGCAGTGCAGGGCGTGGATCTCTTCCCTGTGGTCCAGCTGTTCCCGAACTTGTACGGGACGGGGAATTGGCGCGATGGACTGTCGGCAATGACTAGGTGGGGCCGGGCAGTGCGCTGGCGGCGTTATGGGAAGCTGGACAAGGTGCTGAAGGGGGTCAAGAACTTCCGGTTCTATCCTGATGAGATTGAGGTTGATGACGAGTTCCGCCGGTATGTGGCGCTGAATGACGATGGCGGGGCACTAGCGGTGCGGTATGCCCAGGAGTGGGTTGAGCATGGCATTTCGGCTGCCTAAGTACAAAGAACACGCTAGCCGTGCTTTCCAAGGGTTGAACCCTTACAAATGAGTTATTTAGTGATGCTAAATCCTAGTACCGATTAAATAGCATGTAATACCTGCAATAGCCGTTGACCCAGTTACCCACGTGACTAATTCTTATACTAAGAGATACTATCTAGCTCTACCGCAGCTATCTGACTAGCTTACCATTTTTCTACTAATACAACTAAACTGCCTAGTTAAGCCTAGATACACTAGTTAAGGTTAGTTTATGTAGTAAACACTGCTAACAGTGGAGCGGAGAAAGTTTTCGCAAAGCTCGAACTTGCTGCGGAGGGACATTGGGGTAAAAGCCCAACGTGGCTCCAGCTGGTTGGCAGGCACATGTTTGTTGCCAAACGGGTGGAGCGGCATCACGAGCAAATCATCACGACTGCGGGAAATGGTGTTGGAGTTTCGGAGGTAAGCCATGCCAAGCTTACGCCGCGTACAGTTTGGGTTTAATGCGGGACGATCTCCACAGTTGCGCTTAGGCTTGCCGTTATGGGTGCCGTCTGCTTCCGTCCTTCATCCCTTTCTGTACCATGCCTTCGTGTTGAACCCCGAGGGCGGTACAGTAGCCCAACAAACGAATGTGATCAGCGTTTAATCGGTCTCTTAGGCGCCCAGGCATTGGGGTCCGGGGATGACGAACTCCGACCACTCGTATCAAGCGCATAATCACCGGTCAAGTGTCCAACAGTAATGCCTAGAGGTGCCGAGAACGGTAGACATGGGGTGGATGCCGATAACGCCACATAAGAAAGTAATTCAAACCCCACACCGTTTTTGCCCGTTTTTCACATCCCTACGAGTTCACGCGCGCGACTTCACAATCGAAACGAAACGGAACGAAACGAAACAATGGATCTCATCACTATCCCGACGGCTATACCCCCGTGGAATTATATCTCTTCACAGATTACTATGTGTACGGTTACGCTGGGCATTATCGGCATTAGGTTATGGGTCAACTATAGTCACTCAAGGAAATTCCTGGCCGATGACTGTACGTGGGGAGCTTACGTTGATGGGCATTCAGTAGTATTTGATGCTTGCGCTAACAAAATACGTAGACTTGTGCGTTATTGCACTGGCTTTTGTAGCTAGTTACTCGGCTACATCGTCAATGATGAATTGGGGTACGTCTCAGGTTCTTCGGCGCTCGACAATATCTATTCTACCTTCTGATTCTCGAGTCTCTGGATGAAAGCGCTAACATATCCCTACAGCATTCAATTCACCACCGACAGATGTATCCATAAAATACATCACTCGAGTACGCTACATCCCCTAAACTAGTACCTCTCCCACGAAACTAACGAGCCCAAAAAGCTAGCAGCAGCATGCATCTTCACCGCCACGTCCGCCATGTACTTCTCCAAGCTCCCCCTCCTAATCTTCTTCCTGCGCACCTTCGGCGTCAAGCGCTGGGTACGCTACACGTGCTACTCCCTCATGACCTTCACGGCCGTCGGCTTCTTCGCCTCAGCCATGTACACGGGCATCTGGTGCAGTCCCGAAATCCACACCGCCGACGTACCCTACCTTTTCAACTGCGTGTCCGCCACCTTCTACACCACCGTATCGCGGAACGCCTTATCCCTCGCCGTCGACGTAGTTATCTTCGTGCTCCCCCTACCCATCGTCCTGCGCCTGAAAATGGCGCTGCACAACAAAATCGGCATAGCGCTCGTCTTTCTCACGGGCAGTTTCGCGCTGATTGCCGGCGTCGTGTCGTTGTATTTCCAGTCGAGTCAGATTCGGAGCACTTCGTCCAACATCACCAATGCAATGCTGACTACGTGAGTGCGCCCCTTTCTCCCCCTTTTTTCGCTCCGCACCGTTCTAACCATACCATCCAGCGTCCTCGAATGCTGCATCATCATCATGGTAAGCTGCGCCACCGCCCTCCACCTCTTCTGGCGCAACCACCTCCGCCGATCCGCCCTCTTTTCGCGCTTTGCTTCCACCGCGTCGACCACCATGGGCACGCGGTCCCGGAAAAGCCAGCCCCGGGGCACGACGCTGGATGGCCGGTCGAAGAGTTCCACGGGCCCCATTCTTGTCACCACGGATCATTACATTGAGTTGAGAGATCATAAGGGGGGTGGGGAGAAGGAAGACGGGCGGGAGAGTGGAGATGGGATGGGGTATGAGGCGAAGGCAACGGGGAAGCGGTATATAGGGGTATAGTAGGGTTAGCAGAGTGAGGGTGTTTGTCCGGTTCTTGTTTATAGCTTTGTACTTGGGTTTCACGACGGATTCGTGAGCAATACAGTGGGATCGCATAATTGGGGGTGTTATAAGATGGCAGGTTAATATTGGTTTTCTGCCGCATGGTTTGTAAAAGTGTCGTTAATAGTGGGACTCTTCTTCTAGTAGATTTTAATAGAAGAATTTCTTTGGAAAAAGCGTGTTTTACTCTGTCGTTCCTAAGTGGAGATGAACGACATATCACTGCGTCAGCAATGAAACAGAACTGGATGACGACCTACAGCGCCCCAAAGAGCTGTGAGATCCAGGTAGTAGAGTCCTTTTTGGACTGGCAGCCCAGGGGGAAAATACAGCGCAAAACAGTTTGTACACAGGCCTCTCGCGTAGGTAAAATTGCTGTCTTGGAATAATATCTACTACACGACCGAGCAAAGAAAAGCGGGCGAACGCAATTTTCTGGATTCTCCACCAGCACAAGTATCATCTTGGAGCCATATCCCCTCCAATCCGGTGCAAAATGTCTGCGAAGGCGACATCGTGCGTGTCGCATTCCGCCATAACAATATCATTTACCCACGACCCTCTCGGCTTGAAGCTGGCCTTGAACGGCAGCGGCTTCGAGACGAGGCCATCAGTGGCAGCCATGCTATCCACAGCCAAACGTTCCCCAGTCTCCGACAGACCGGGCTCGATTTCGAACGCCCACAGGACGCGCGCAATCGTGATCCATAGGACGTTGCGAGCGACATGGCGTCCGGGACACAGCCGTCTCCCATAGCCAAAACCTACAATGGGGAGATCGCGGAGGCCACTGGGGGCGCACGGGGTGCCGTCGTCCGGGTTCGCGGACGGCAGCCAGCGTTCGGGCGAGAAGTCTTCGACGTTCGAACCGAAGACTTCTTCCTCGCGGGTCATGGACCAGTGGTTCGGGATCACCACCGAGTTTGCCGGGATTCTGTAGCCTTTGTAGCTGCTTTCCACTTTCGTAAAGTGGGGGACGCCGGCGGCGCCAGCAGGGCGCCAGCGCAGCAGCTCTTCGACGATCGCGTCGATATACAGCAGCTGCGGGCGGTCTGCGAAGTCGGGCAACCGATCTCGGCCAACCACAGTGTCGAGATGGTTCTGGGCTTTGGCGATGAAACCCTTATTCGACGTGATACATGCAACGACGAACCACATGAGTGTCTCGGTGCTGGCGTCCAGGGCGGCGTCCGCCATGATACCCACGTCAAGGGCAAGTTCCTCCTCGGACATGTCGATTGCCTCGTTGTCCAGCGTCTTTTTCATCTGTTTGGAGAAGTTCCAGCCATTAGCGGCATACCCTTGCTGCAAGTTCCCGACGTGCAAGGCGCGCTGTCGCTCCCAGTGTTTCTCGGCTTCGGCTTTCCAGGGCGCTAGTGAGCCAGGGAGGTTGTTCAACACGGGGAAGGAGTCGACTAGGTACTTTCCGACTTGGGCCAACTGATCGAACTCGTGGTTGACCGAGTGGGCAGTGAGAAGCACAGGGTCCGACGCAGTTTTGAGCCGGAATCCGTAGAAGAGGCCGTAGATGATGCTGGCCGTGGTGCGCTCAAAGTGGCCGTGACAATCACCTCCAGAGCCTCCGGCGTTGCCAAGCAAGTCGTATAGCAACTGCTTCGACTCGAGCTCCTGGAATGGAAGGTATGCACTAGCTGCTCGCATGCTCAACAGCGGGCTTTCCAGCTTCTGATGCACCCTGAACCGCTCGTCATACGGTCTCAGTAGCATATGCATACCTTTTAGCGCCAGCTCAGCGGCCACCTAGAAGGCAGATAACATGTCAACAGCTGCCTTTACAAGAGTTTGGTTCAAAAGACGTACGACAAATCGGGGGCGGTCTGAGAACGTTGCGCCCCGCTTGGCCAGGAGATCGTGGGCTGCGGCTGACGTGGACAGGACAATGACCGGCTGACCTAACATGTTCAGGTGCAGGACGGGCCCGTACGTCTTACCCCATGCATGATATTGCAGCCATGGGTATGATTTGGGGGCCTGATGGACATTGCCGATGATCGGAAGAGCGGGAGGACCTGGAGGGAGAGGCAGAGACGATTTTGCTATATACGCTCGGTAGAGGTACAGGAACAATAGCGAGACGAGGAAGACGACGGTGTAGAGTGCTAGCGAAGCCATCGTGGGTCAAATGGGTGGATGACGGTAATTAAAAACAAACTGAGACTTTCTCGCTATAAGCTCGCGAACAATCTTTCGGGGTGGAGAACGACCGGAGTGGACTTGATTATAATGAAAGGGGCCTAAATCGACAGAGGGTACGCGAACGGAATTCCGCACAAAAGTGTTGCTAAGGAAACTGGTGTGGAAGGTAAAGGAGGCAGAAGGTGAGAGGCGATATTCTAACTGCAAGTAATTACCATTACCTGCACAAGGCAGGCGCTTGCGGGGTGGCGGACGGGCATGTGAATCCGGAGAACGGCATGGGGGCGCCTGGCGCAAAAAAAGGCAACAGACGGGGTGAGAAAGAGGCGGAGTTGCTGTGCCATTTTCACGCCCAGCGGGGCGCCTTGCTTATCTGCAGGTATACCCGTAGCCTTACCCGCAGCCTCACCCGCAGCCTTACTGCAGTTGGTGTTCGCGAAAATACCTTGTGCGGGGCAGGTCTACGTGTTAAATTAGCGGCGTACAATACAGTACACCTAATCTTAATCTAATCTTTTACTTATTATAATTTAGCTTAGTAATATATCTGCAAATAAATAACTTAACTAGTTATAATATATCTAGTACTACTCTTTACTAAATACACCTAGTATAGTGTATACTACTATAATACTACTAAATAATAGATAGCATCTAGTATTAGTTATACATAAATTAGTATAAAAAAATTCTAAAGATAATTTATATCTACTAGTTAACTATATCTATTACTAGACTAAATTGTATATTATCTAATACTAATACTAGTAAAATAAAGAGATTCTGTATAACTAAAGAAAGTTAACTATCTAGATTATAAAAAGTAGAGTTTTAGTTTTCTTGCTTGCTAATATTTAGCTTCCGCTGAACACAAATAAGGCTCCTCTTGAGCATCCACGCAAACTTTTATCCTTGCTAAGTTGCGAGCGGGTGGCTCTGCGCGTAATACCCTATCCGTTACTCTCCTAAGAGGATATCTTGGCATCAACGTCCTCTGTAAAGACCAAACTGCGGTCAGTGCATTTCCACTCGGGGTTTTTGATTGCAGTAGTCCCCCGTAGCGGAACGGGCTCTATATTATAGCTAGCGACTAGTATATAGGTAGATTGCTCGTTGTCTGTTACAATACTTCCATCAATATACAATAACACAAGAGAGTATTTACCTCGACATTGAATCTTGGTCTGCTACCTACCACGAAGTTCACATTCGAATCATGACTCTTTTTACGAGGACAAGTATGCCTGCACCACCCGCGCATAGTGCCGTGGTAGTGCGGTCTCTGCTCGCTGTGAAGCCCGAGGAGCGCGAACGCATCCTCGAAGACGTCGAGTACAACATCTTCGCCTTCCCGGCTGGCCTCCTCACTTGCGATTATCTCTCGGATTCTGGTACCTCGGCCATGACAGACACACAGTGGGCCGCCCGTAAGTCTTCCCGACAGAGACCCCCGGCTCAACCCACTCCCTAGCTACTTTCTTGGTTTCTATGAAAAAGAGCTTGTGTTAACTGAAGACGATGCAGTGATGCGAGGAGACGAAAGCTACGGTCGCAACTGGGGATATTACTGTCTGCTGGACACGTTCCGGGACATTTTCGAGCATGGCAACAGCCCCAGACATGCTTTCCAAGGCATCATCACGGGCATGGTCGACAGCGAGTACTACCGAAGCAAACTCCTCGTATCCTCGCAAGACGGATTCGTCAACGGGGGCCCTCACCAACTGGAGCGTCCGAATTTCTTCATTGTGCCACAGGGGCGCTGCGCCGAGGCCCTCCTCTTCTCTACCTTGAGTAGTATGATTTCCGAAAGCTCCGGAGGCAAAGCGCTGCCTGCGATCATCAGCAACGGGTTCTTCGACACAACGGGTGCCAATGCCGCCGTTGCCGGGTTTGAGCTTCAGACCTTTACCCAGCCAGGCTTGAGCGACGCTTTTCCCCACGAGCTTGTGGGGAAGTCGAACGACTTCAAGGGAAACCTGGATGTAGCGGCGACAGAAGCGTATCTAGATCAACATCCGGGCCATGTCGCCATGATCTTAATGACCATCACTAACAACTGGGCCGCCGCCCAACCAGTCTCCATGGCCAACATTCGAAGTGCGGCAGCACTAGCCAAGCGCAAAGAGATTCCCTTCTTTTTCGATGCCTGTCGGTTTGCCGAAAACGCCTTCTTCATCCACCAGTACGAGGAGGGCTATGCCAACAAATCGATTGCTGAAATCGTCCAAGAAATGTTCTCGTACACTGAAGGTTTCACCATATCTTTGAAGAAAGATGGTCTATCGAACATGGGAGGTGTGCTCTGCTTTCGTGACAAGGGAAGGTTCACCCAAAGGTACGAGGGCATAGGCCTTCGCTTAAAGGAACGGCAAATCCTGAGCTATGGAAATGACTCCTACGGTGGCAGTAAGTCGTCTCTGTTTGCTTGAAGTCTCGTTTTTGATCGATC
Organism: Massariosphaeria phaeospora; assembly: GCA_011032825.1. Taxonomy (NCBI): domain Eukaryota; kingdom Fungi; phylum Ascomycota; class Dothideomycetes; order Pleosporales; genus Massariosphaeria; species Massariosphaeria phaeospora. The sequence continues at coordinate 45,907 of JAADJZ010000001.1, read as the reverse complement.
GAAACATGTCTCTGCCGGATTAGGACTTAGATAGCTAACTTCAATCACCAGTGAGTGGACGTGATCTCATGACCGCTGTAATGGGTCTCAACGAAGTCACGAAGTTGACGTACCTCCGTAACCGCATTGGCCAGGTCCAGAATTTCGCCCAGGAGCTCCTGTCCAACGGGATATCTGTTCTTCTGCCGCCAGGAGGCCACGCCGTCTACCTCGAAATGAACGACTTTTTCTTCGGGTGCGACAGGAAACCGGACGACTTCGCCTCGGTCGGATTCACGGTGGAGCTGATCAAAGATTTCGGTATCCGCGCTGCAGAAGCTGGCCCTTTCGGATGGGAGTGGGACAAGAAGTCGCCAGCGGAGCGTGAAAAGATCCCGAACCTTGTCCGCTTTGCTGTCCCGCGTCATGTTCAGTCCAAAGAACATATTGATTACACAGTCGCGGCCATCAAAGCGCTGTATAACAGAAGGCACACGATTCCAAATATGGAAATCTCGAGGGGAAAGCAAATGAGGCTTCGGCACTTTTCGTGTGGTTTGAGACCCATCCCAGTGACCCAAAGCATATCAGGTAGCTACATGGACGAGGCCTGCAAGCAATTGTCGCGTCTTGCGCAGGCCAGCAATCTCAACCCAGCGGCAAAGGAACAGCTACTCGGGGCTCTGGTGTTATCAGGGGGCGAATTCGGTAAACTACCAGTGCCCCAAAAGCTCGATCCGTCAGCGTGGATCTCGAACGTCAGCAACGATCATGCCTTCTACGAGTACTCTGTGGCACTGGACCAGAAGACCGGGGACGCCGAACTCCGCTTCCTTATAGAAGCTCAAGCAAACGGCAACAGGCTTAAGGACTTACAAGAGAGTGCCGTCCGGCTAAACGACGAAATCGCAAAGAGATACAGCTCAACCGTCTCTCTCGGCCGCATGAATGATATCCGTGACCTCTTCCTACCTGCCCAGCCCGAAGGCATGTTTGCCGCATGGCACAGCTGCGCCGCCACCAAAGCAGGACCGGAATGGAAGGTGTATCTCAATCCTTGCGCAACGGGCGTACCTCAAGCCTCCTCAGTGACTCGCGAGGCGTTTGAGCGTCTCGGCCTAGCCAGTGCATGGCAGCTCCTGACCAGCATCATGACACCCGACGACTCTGTACTCTACTTCTCCCTCGATCTGTCACCGCACCCAGTTCACTCTCGTATCAAGATCTACGTTGCCCATCCAAATGCAACCGCCTCGACCATTGCCCAAAAGCACGCGCAGATCTGCCCCAACGCCTGCGCGTACTCGATCCAGCAATTTTGCTCCTCGATGGCCGGTGGCTCGCTTGGGCCATACACGAAAAAGTCGCTGCTGTCCTGCTTTGCATTCACGAGTGAGGCACCCGATGGTCCGGTCGGCACCGTGCATTTCCCCGTTGTGGCGTATGCGGATGATGATGCGGAGGTTCAACGCCGCGTGCAACATTACATTAGTGTGGCGAGTCTTCCAACAGCTTTCCAAAGACGTTATGCGAATATTGTAAGTGCCGTTCAGCGGAGACCGCTCGATGAAGGGCGCGGGATACATGCTTGGATTAGCTTGAAGCAAGACGGGAAGGGAAAGAAGTCAAATACTTTCTATCTGTCGCCGGAATTGTTCGGGCACTTATAAGAGCTATTATCACCGTAGTTTCAAGAGATAGAGAAAGACGAAGAGAAAAAGAAACGACCTAAGATAGGAAGTAGTTAGTGCTTAAACCTTAACCAAGTCCGATTTCAGAACAAATTTACGCAACTTCCCCATTCAACAAGTTGTTCCCCACAATTACGAAACCCCATATCGGTGCCACGAAAATACCCAGTGGTAGCAAGGCTAACAGATATAGAAACTCAAGAACCGGGTTGCTTGTTAGTATTAACGTGACGAAGCTGCTTTGTTGTCGTAGTCTGATTGCGTAAAGTGGCAGTAAGAGGAACACCATAATCAACTCTTTGAGACTCAGAAGTGGGAGAAGCAAACCAAACGCGCCTTCAGCCATCCATAGCACGATAATGGCCCGTTCAGTACGACTACTCTCCCCGCGAGAGAACCAATGCGAAAGCCATCCGAGGACGACAATAAGAAGGCCGAGTATGGAGCACCCAAGAAGGACCTCAAGAACCATCATAGCCCCGGCATTGCCCCTGCCTTTTGGTGGTCGGTCCTTATGTTTGTCGTCGCGGACAAAAGCAGAACAGTTTGGGACGTATATCACGGTTTTTGGCGCTTGATGTCCGACACTGTTCTCCGGGCTCGCATGTAATGTGTTGTCGGACAGCTTCCTGTATAGCATCACCGTGAGCATTTTCCAGCTCTCGGTACCGGTAGAATCCTGCTTGACTTGCTCAACGGCTGCAGCGAGCCGCAGTCGAATTGGGTCGAGCATTCCAAAGAAGTGGGTGTAATAACGGATATTCAATTGAATCGCGAGATTAAGAAGCCGATCGCGTATGGAGGACTGTGGAGAAACCTCTCCGGAGTTGTTTCTCTTGAAAAAAAAGTTCGGGATCTAGCTATGGGGTAGGACGGAATCCATGTATGCGATATCCTTGGCCGTTTGAGTTTGTCAAAATCATGCATGACTCTTTAGGGGGGTTGACTAGGTTATTAAGGCGGAAATTCTCTGCGGCGAGTTGTGCCTGGGTTTGACGGATACCAGGTATGTCGGTTTGTATTGTCTCGTTAGCTGCAAGTAAACTCGAGTCCCCAGCTAGCGGTTCCCTTGAAAAGATCTGTTCCAGTTCGATGTTGGAATTCTCTTGTAATGTGTGGGTGGCGGATTGGTGATCTTCCTGGTCATCATTGGAAGTCCTCTCCGACTGGAAATAGTTGGTCTCCGCTGCCTCCTTACAGGTAAGCCGAATACAAGAGATCGTGGGCACATTGCCATTGGGCGTCTCAAACTGGGAATTTTCCCAATATTTGCCCAAAAGCATATTGCTTAGCCATTCACCGGACAAGACGCTTGCGATGCGCCGAACATGCTTCTGCGTAAACCCTGTCCAAGATGATAAGTCCTTTGCCGAAATGTCTGGTGACAGAGGTCCTGAGAATTCTTCCAAGGCTGCCACGGTCCCCTCGAACCTGCTGTCTCTATTTCGCGCTTCTTACATGAGCTCCGACTCAACCATATACAGACAGGGGTAGTCTGCTGTAAGCGCATTGCTGGTGAAGTTGACTACGGTCATGACCAAATATGGAATAACTGTCAAATGGAACGATGCATATCCCCAGCGTTCTAAGGAACCGGATCTGCGTAACAGAAGTATGCTTAATGCACCTAGAACTTGGATCAGGGAAGCGATTGCTTTCGCTACACTGTAGCTTGAGCTGATGTCGCTATTTGCGCTAGCTTTACTGCCATTCCTAGCTGTGGGGGTTACAGTATGCTCAGAGCCATGCCCTGAAGTGGTTATACTGTTGACGCTTTGATTCGTTGGCGTAATGCAAGCCGTCGCCGTAGATTGAAGAGTTGCTCTATCAAGGTCTAGGTTTCGTGTAGTGCTGTAGGCGCGATCCACACTGACTTCGGCTTCAAAGGGTCGGCTTGTACCCACAGTTGCAGGAGAAGCGTTCTCCCCGTGTGACCCCAATGGTATAGATCTGACACGATTGATCTCCAGCAAGCAAGCATTGCGGGGTACTATGGCGAATGCGTACCCTTTCGATAGCGAGTATGTACCGTGTATCCTGGTAAGGTCCGGATCCACATAAGCTCGGGAGCCAATGGTATCAAAGTACGCCCAGGCTGATGAATCTTCTCGCGCATGTGTAGGGAAGTAGTTTATCATCTTCGCATCGATAATTTCTGCCGTAACGCTGCTCTCTTCATCAGACTGGCTTTTCTCCACGAGGACCTCTGCGATGGTATCTCCAGGCTCGGGTCGCCACTCCGGGCTTCTCACAACCATGCAAAGAGCCCCTGCTCTACAAGCGTTCTTGAGTTCAGAGCCTCCAAACCGTGCACCGCGAGCAATGGCATTCAGTGCGCGCAAAAGCCCGAACATCGGAAAACAGAGCGCTAAAAAGGTGTTGAATGCGGTGCTGATTATCCCCTCGCCGGGTGTTGATTCGACCGCTGCCGCGTGGGCAATATAGCTCGTGGCAAAGAAGGTGACTACCGACAGCGCATCTTTCCATAGAGGCCCTTGGATACAAAAGGTACGACTGTTGCCATGCTGTATAGCGCCCAATGGAACCTCTATTGTCATATTCTTCAGTTGCATAGTTCTTGGCGGGTGTGTAACGTGATCGAAGAGTCGGATGTTGCTTCCTGGGATGTATTTCTGAGGCCCTCGGAATGAGGGATATGTGTATCAGAGGGAGCTAACAAGTCCAGCTCAGCCCAAGGTGCGGCTGATTGCACAGCCCGGGCGGCATGGGAAGGCTAACACGCCGCGGCCTGGCCCCATTTTGAAGGCGAATTCTCCAAGTGACGAATCTAAAAACGGGATATGATGTATCTTAGAATAGTAGACGAACGCCTGCGTGGCGCTAGCAGGAAGCCTTGGAGGGCGTTCACCGCACTTGACAGCACAAAGACGAGAGAACTCCATGATAAAAAACACACACGCCGAGACAACTTTAGTCATTCCATGAGTCATAGAAGACAGTGGTGGAGGGCTAAGCCACGTGCGGGGTACCAGGAAATCACTTGGCGCTAGCCGGGGTCGTCGATATGAATACACATGACGAATGCAACGTCAGCCTATGCTCTCACAGTGCCAACACCATCTAAAGTGATCTAAAACATCTGCGCACAGATTTAATTGCTTTTTATTGTATGCGAAACTATACACACTTTCGCTTTACTTGCGAATACCCGCTGTTCTATTTTTCTTTTCGCACGTATCGAGGAAAAAACTACACGATCGGATTTTCATCTAATTAGCTGGCTTTGGTCCCAGAATGGCCGTACCATGCTGCAAAAGTCCCATAACATCTAACTTGTTCAACGGCAACGCTTATGTCGGAATCTACAGATGCTCTCTGTGAATTTGCTGAATCGAAACGGAACAAGCCACCTCGATCTCCAGTTCAAGAATCAAGACCGCTTCCCCATGAGATCGGATTTGCGCGGGTGCTAATAGCTCGTTGTCAATCTGCAGGTATTGCCCAGCATCGCGACTGGTTCCTGCAACACTCTCCCAAGCTGCAACCACTCTCGGCTCGAATTGCAGAGCCCAACTAGCCCGCCAGGCAATCGCAAAGCCACCACCACCAGGCTTGCCACTCTTGTACCGGAACACAGCAGCATGTCCCAGTCCTCCGTTCCAGAGCTCCATGGTTTGGAGTTTTGGCATTGTCTTGATTGCCTGTGCCGCCGAATAAATCAGGTCATTAACCTTTGGTCCTTGATACGGTACGAGATCGCGAGAGGTGATGGATAGCGTTTGGAGCTGCTCCCATATCCAGCTTGGTTGCCGAACTTGCCCGAATTGACGCGCGTCGATTATAAACGCCGCAGACAAGTGTTGGAGTCCGAGGCTTGCTTCGGCCAGTTGTCTGGTCAATTTTGTGCTTGTTGTGCGAACGGGTTCTGCATCCATTGTTGCGTGAAGGCCGGTGGAATTCGCAGTTATGTATGTCTCGTTCAAGTCCTCGAATATCGTCATTCGTTTCATGGTATTGAGAACGAGGGATTTGAAAAAAAGCTCGGAATCTATAGAAGAGAGTTAGCGATATTACATATCGGTTGCATCCTGTAATGGGAGTCAATGAGCACTTACGTATGTCTGTGTGTCGTTGGTTATATCGCCCCCATTCTCTCCATGGCTCATAACACATATCTTGCAGACTTGGGAGGTGGCAACTAGTCGACTGAGGCCGATAGGATCCCACCGCCGACGTGTCTGCCGTCGCAACAGAAGATGGGTAACGCAAGGAACTTGTGGCACATAAGTCCAAAAATCGTCCTTGCCTTCGTCATCCTCCTCCTCAAACTCAATGTCCGGGAACATTCTGTCGATGGCAGTGAGAGATTGAAGAGGAGCTGACAAGGTTTGCATTGATTCATGAGGTCGCGCATGCTGCAGTGGACCTCGAGAGCTGAGCGCGTTTGCGGGCTCAAAGCGTATGTACTGAAAGTAATGTTGTGAGTCGGAGGGAGAATAAATGCTGATGTCGAAGGTCATATTTAAATTAAGTGGAAGTTTGCTAAGAGCACAGAGAATCGTCCGTATGCCATCCTTGAATGTGGCATGGTTGGTTTCCCTTGCATTCGGTGTTTCGTCTAGGTCGCATTCCGCACAGTCATAATCCCGAACTTCGATACAGCACCAGATGTATCTGATCAGGCTAAGGTTTCGTGTTGCCATTATTTTGAACATTGGAATATCCTGGGCGGTGAGTTTGAGTGAGTTGAAGTTGTGTTGCTCGATAGCTGCTTGCCACTCCCGACACACTGAGGCACAGTGTGCTACGTTGCCCTCCTGTATCAGCTCCTCGAGGATCATGGCTCTAAGCTCTGCGGCTAGCGACGTCCAATACATCTTGAAGGTGGCGGGAGGAGAGAGAAGGTAAACCTCGCGGCCAGTTGATCGGATAGGCGTTAGAAAAGTCACTGCTTTCGGGGCGACGTAGATGCGCAGATAGAGCGCAGATATTCTGCCTGTAAAATTAGAAGTCAGACTGTGCTTGGGTGTATGTGCGTGAAGATAAGAAAGCAAAAAGAAGCGAAGATTTTATAGTAGTCATCTTGACGAACCATGGTAGTTACTGATAGCGCGCACTTTAAAATAACCAACCACTCAGCTCGTGCTGAAAACAAAACAAGTTTATCGCAATAAGCTGAAAACGTATGAGCCACGTCGTGATTTTTATCGAGACGTCCACATAACGAATCATTCCCCCAGCCTACGCGGAGGACAAATAATGCTCGCGCTTCAGTCCCCAACACCTCATTCTCAACTACCCGTCGTTAAAATACAAGTCTGTCTCTGCTGTGTCAAGCCTCGCTTATCCTCTAAATACAACCCGACCACGACGGATCAGGAATACCCAACAGCGGAGCGCTTCACATTCTTGAGAGACGGCAATAGGAGCTTAGGTAAATAGTCTACCTTTTCCTCTCTGGAAAGCTCTTTAGTGTTGGAAAACATTATTTTTTCCTTGTGCTCATTTAGTTCCATTCACCCCCTTTAGTAATTTGCGCGTGCGGTGACTGACAGTCTCTCGCTTAGGGGCGATCACACAAGCGTACTTCACTCAGGCTTTCACCTCGCCTTTAATCACCTGGGCAACCTCTAGGTGATTCCGAGCACCGCTAGCTTCGCATGTATCTATTTAAAGCTTCTCACCCGCAACACCACTCGCTCTCACCCGTGCTCGCAACCACCGACGAAACCCACCGGCTACGCGATCGGTCCTCCAAGACCATGGTGCAAACTCGAGCGCGAAACTACGACGCCAAGCCCGAGCCCGAGCCTAAGACCACCAGTCAACCTCACCCTCACAAAGCTGAGCGGCCGCCAGCTAATGGAAGGTGCATGCTGTTGGAGCTGCCTGCCGAACTACGCAACCACATTTACGATTACACCCTCTCTGAAGAAAATGGCGTGCGCTACCGCGAAGGAGAGAATGGTCAGGCAATGCTGTGCCTGCGAGACACAACGCCGGAGGATGGAACAATCGAGGCAAACCAACTGCAGTATGTCAACAAGCAGTTTCGCGCGGAAACTCGGTGCCTTGGATTCAAGCTCAATGACCTTTGGTTCAAGACAACCCGCGCAGAAATCGCGTCAGAACAGGGCGGAGGAAAGTCGGCGATCGAGCAGGCGGTAGGTGTGGAGTCGAATGTCCGGAACATGCCCATAACAGACCGTGCCTCACAAGAACACCCTCCCCATCAGATCGCTATATCCGCCGCCTTCTTACCTACCTTGGACTCTTTCTGGACGCAGCATCTGCGAAACATCTTCATCCGCGACCCACGAGGCTTCGTACCCGCACTCACGGACCGTGCGACACTGGTACGCTTCTGTGCGAGGAACACGCACATCACAATCCACTGGGTCTGTCCGACATGGATGCTGTCCGTGAGCTTGTGCCACTTCTTTTCGAAAGGAGTCTCTTACACCTTGGCCTACCGTGACATCGACAAGACCTCGCTGTTCTCTATCTTTCCAGATCCCACCTGGGACAGTCATTACTACGAAAATTCGGCTCACGACTTGCGCCAAGGCATGACCAAGGACGAACTTGTTGGGGCGCCGAACTTCAAAGTGTACCCTTGGAACGTCATCAAATCTCGAGTGAAGTTCGCGATCAAAATACAGCTTGCGATGAGCCACTGTCAAGATCATCTACAACCTAGCAACAGTATCAATAAACTGGAGAAGCAGCTATTGGAGTGGTTCGATTATGGGATTTGATCCGGCGGGGGCTTGAGCTGGGATGGACGGTGCGCGACGGGAGCTTGATTTTTGATTGGTATGGGGATCGGTTTGTGCTCGTGACGCGGAAAGCTCCCAAGACGATGAGTTGCATAGTGCACTGAATGTTTTCAGCCGGGCGTTAGAGAGGCAAGGGCAAAGCTTGTGAGTATTTTCGATATTTCTTACACTGTTAGGAGGACCTGGGGGATTGCGCAATACGCAATACGCAGTGCGAAGCATCTTTGGCTCCAGTAGTCGCATGCATTGAAGCACATGTTCTTACCTTCAATTCCATCAATGTCATCTTGGCCGGCATCGGTCTTTTCAAGCCTTTCTTTCTTCCTTTTGTCAGCCCACTAACTTTCCATGCACTTGTTCACAAGTATGTCCGAACTCTTTTCCGTGGACGCTGTATTGTATCGAAGGCACGAGGATAGCCGGAGGGGGTCGATAAGAAAAGTTCGGTCCGTTCGAGGGGGTAGGTTGGGAGGGACTGGTTCGGTTATCGGTGGAAGAGGGGGTGGGGGCTTACACGACGCCTGCTCTACAGCCAAGGTGATTGCGAGTCCTCGGTCCGCTCGAGGATTTCGCACTAGGTCTCGTTGCTAATCCTCCGTGGGGGACCTGGTGAGATAGGTGTGAGCCTTTGGGCGAACATCGTGGTCGGTGCCTGGGGCCTAGGCGAGGTTAGCTGTGACTATTGCTGCATTGTGACGCGGAATTTCGAGAGATTGAGAGAATGAGAAATCGATGGGGTGGCTTGTGTGTGGCCTTGGGTTGTCATCTCAACGTACCGTGGTTCTGGGAGCTCGTTTAACTTTTCTGGGTTTTGATCTGTTCGTGTACTGACTTTTCTGGATTTTCTAAACGACCTCGCGAAAAACCGAACAAATAACTCTCTAAGCAGGCTGGAAAAATAGTACAACACACAGGCTTCCCTTAGCGGCGAAGCATCCTCGATGGTCTAGTGGTCAAGCAGGCAGGCTGTTACTAGAAACCCGTCCCATACAACCCCCCAATCTGACTCAGTGTGCTCTCCCGCGCCTTCGTTTTGTCCAGAAGGTGCTGATAGAAGGGTGACAGTATCTTGAAGAAGGCCAATGGGTCCCAGACGCCTTGCGGCATGATTCGGAAGTTCGGAGGCAAGTCCATATCGCCGCAGAATTTGCGTCGGTTCTCGACTTCCAGCTCGTGGTGCGGCCGCCCGAAGAAGTCGGTGATGCCCGGAATAGAGGATCCCCTGAAAGATTTGTGCATGGACTGAACTGCGTACGCAAAGTCTTCGCCTAGACGAGCGTCTAGCCCCTGCAACTCGAAGTAGATGGTGATTTGAGGATGCGCGCGGCACACTTCTTGGAGCTGGATGCATTGCTCGGTCATGCCTGGAATGATGAAGCTGAGACGGTGGCGCTCGTTGGCGGGAACGATGGCCTCTGCCGCGACCATGGGGCAGGTAATGTGTATGTTGCCAATGTCCTTCCACCATTTGTCGCAAACCGGGTCAAGGAACTCTAAGACTTCCGCAGTCAGCGTGGAATTCGGGCCGCTGAACCGTACGTCGAAGGTAACCGAGTTGAAGCGCAGTTCTTGGCCTTTAGTCTCCTCGTATAGTTGTTGGCAGACGTACTTCAGCTGGTTGAGTTCTCTGACAGGGGAATTCACGGCGAGTGGGTCAACGGGCTCACAGAGTCCCCTTCTCCCAGACTCGAGTTCGACGCAGATGAGCCCTCCCGCACTGGTGAGGGCGAACTCGTATACCATCTCGCGTAGCTCCTTGGGCAGAGCAAGAAGCGGGGAGGGGTTCACAGCACCATTTGACGTCCCAGTTGTCCCAGGTGCCATTCTGTTCTGCCCCACTCCAGGTCTGTTCTCATGTACATCATAAGACATTCTGGTAGGAACCTGGACGATACGGGCAATGAGGTAATCTTCAATAGGGCATGCATGGGTGTTCGTGTGTGCAAGCGGTTGGTGTAGTTTAGAATCTGTGTTTCTGGTAAGTTCAATGCGTTACTCTTAGCTAGCTTTGACGATCGGTATCTACTGTGGCTTACCTGATCCTTTTGCGTTGCGGATGTTGAATTTGAGAAGGGAGTGAAAATCTTGACGAAGGGTGGTTTTTATAGGCGAACCGCCGCCCACACAGGTAATACTGAAAGGTAAGGTGGAACTGGCGCACGAAGCTAGGCTGCAACGGGACACATCTTCTTGAAGCCATTCCGGACCCCGTACGCAGGTAGGTATTAAAAACGAGCGAACGCGATAGGAAGATATGAACACCATGATGCTGGTACTGGAAAAAGCTTACCAGTTTGGTATATTCTACCAACAAACCCTGCAAGAGGAAAAATCTTAGAGAAGGCGAACGAAGCGATTTTATAGAGGCCGTCTTGATGAAAACCATGGTTTTGAGAGCCACACAAAATGAGCCACCCATTCAGCTTACGCTGAAATCTAAGCAGGTTCCTGACAGTCAGAAATTTAAGGTAAGCGAGTCCACTCGGGCAGGCAGGACTCATTATGAGTCACTTTCCCCTTTCTTCGGTGGGTAAATTACCAGGATTAATTATATTGTCGGGTTTAGCTTTGATCAGGGTAAAAGTCTGATTTCTGCGCTATCCTCGACGTAGCATCGACTGTCGCAACAACCATGTGACCTATGAGTTTCGCCTCAAGGGACTTGTGCGAGTAAGCCACAGCTGAGGATCTCTCTAAAACAAAATAATTTTGAGAGTCATACACCTTTTTCGGAGTTGAAGCGATTCTGCCTGGCTCTGGAGGTGAGATACATCAGGTGGCCGTTCAATGGCGATCATTGACCGGAGCATTAATTCCACCCATGATTAGCTCGCACTAGCTCCATCGCACCACGCGATCACAGCGCATAGGTACTATATTGACTTTCTGGAAAATTCTTTATTCGTCCGGTCAGTTCCACGCTCTAAGTTGTAACCGCATCAACCCGCAAAGGTTGCTGCCTACTGCCACCGCAGGAGGGACAGATAGCCGAGCTTATGTATGATGTGAGATCTATCAGACACAGGTCACAGTCGGATGCGTCTTCGAGTGCATGTGCGCTTCCACGCATGGCACGATCAACTCGACGTTTAGATAAGGCTGATGTTCGCTAAACCCAGGATGACGCACTGGCGATGACAAAAGCCGCGGCGGGGTACTCGGCGTTAACATACACCCCACTCTTCACATCTTTTCGCGGCGGACGAGTGGCCTGACGCGCTGGCTGCCGGCATCATTGTTCGTTCATATTTCCGTTCAGTTTCCTGAGCTGTTTCGCACACTTCAAATGCAGCTGCACCCTCCCCCGAATCTCCGATAGCAACGACTCCTGCCTTTGGACATACTTCAGTCGGAGCAATGGGTTCAGTAAGCATAGGCCAGCGGGGAATCCGCATTGCCATAGATGTAAGTCTCAGCCCTACTCTGATTGCCACGCTGTTGACCGGACTAGAGAGGTGGCACCTTCACAGACTGTGTAGGCAACCCCGGAACGGGAAAAATGGAAGACGACGTCATCATAAAGCTGCTTTCCGTCGACCCGGCCAACTACGACGACGCGCCGCTCGAAGGCATACGGCGCTTGCTATCCAGATTCACCGGTACCGAGATCCCGCGCGGGGAAGCACTGGACACGTCCAAGATCGAGAGCATCCGCATGGGCACCACTGTCGCAACGAACGCACTGTTGGAGAGAAAAGGCGAAGATATTGCCTTGGTGGTCACAAAGGGCTTCAAGGACTGTCTAGAGATCGGCAACCAATCACGGCCGAACATCTTTGCGCTCGACATCAGGAAGCCCGAGGTGCTATACAAGAAGGTGGTTGAAATTGAGGAGCGTGTGACTCTGGAAGACTACGCTGAGGATCCGGAGAGGAACCATACCGAAGCTGAGTCGATTGAGAAGGCTGGAGAAGACGCCAACTTGGTAAGAGGACTTTCCGGCGAAACGGTGCGGATCCTACAACGACCGGGGGAACAAAGAATAAGACAACAACTGCAGGATGTATATGACGGGGGTCTAAGAAGCATTGCTGTATGCATGATGCATGGCTACACATATCCCAAGCATGAGGCTTTGGTGGGCAAGATCGCTAAAGAAATTGGGTTTGAGCACGTCAGCCTAAGCCATGAGCTCATGCCCATGATAAAGCTGGTCCCGAGAGGCACTTCTGCATGCGCCGACGCGTATCTCACCCCTGCCATCCGCAAATACATTGATGGCTTCTCGAACGGTTTCGCTGGCGGCCTCGGCTCCAAGAGTGTAAAGCAAGAAGGTGAATCGAAAGGTGCGCGTTGCGAGTTCATGCAATCGGATGGTGGCCTCGTGGATGTGGACATCTTTTCCGGACTCAAGGCCATTCTTTCTGGACCGGCAGGCGGAGTAGTGGGCTATGCGCTGACTTCTTACGACCCTCAAACCAAAATCCCAGTCATTGGCTTTGACATGGGTGGCACCAGTACGGACGTCAGTCGATATGGCGCCGGAAGATACGACCATGTCTTTGAGACTACTACAGCAGGCGTCACCATCCAGTCTCCTCAACTTGATATTAACACTGTAGCTGCCGGAGGGGGGTCTCGCTTGTTCTGGAAAAACGGCCTGTTCGTGGTAGGACCAGAATCAGCTAGTGCGCATCCTGGACCTGCTTGTTATCGCAAAGGAGGTCCCTTGACTATTACGGACGCTAATCTTTTCCTCGGCCGGCTCCTACCCGAATTCTTCCCCAAGATTTTCGGCAAGAATGAGGACGAAGGGCTCGATGCCGATGCGAGTGAGAAGCTGTTCAAAGAGCTAGCAGCGCAGATAAATGAAGAGGTTTCTGGTGGCAACAAGGAAAAGGAGATGTCGCTAGATGAGGTTGCTAATGGCTTCATCCAGATTGCGAACGAGACAATGACACGCCCAATTCGAAGTCTGACCGAAGCGCGGGGGCACGATACGTCGAAACACAGACTTGCTACCTTCGGTGGAGCTGGAGGCCAACACGCAGTGGCCATTGCGCAAGCGCTGGGCATATCGCAGATTCTCGTGCACCGATACTCGTCAGTACTTTCAGCATACGGCATGGCTCTCGCAGACGTCGTGGATGAGAGACAAGAACCCGAGTCGAAGGTTTGGTCAGAAGAGAAGGAGGTGCGGGACTATCTTCAGCAGAAAATGCAAGAGCTGAAGTCTAAATCAATGGTAACGCTAAAAGACCAAGGATTCTCAGAAGAACAAGTACACTTTGAAGAATACCTCAACCTCCGGTATCGCGGAACTGAATCGGCATTGATGATAGTGAAACCTTCGAAGGAAGAAGCCGAGAAAGATTACAATGGCGATGAGTGGGCATTCGGTAAAGCTTTCGTAAAGCAGCACGAACAAGAGTTTGGTTTCACCCTTCCCGACCGCGACATCATTGTCGACGACGTCCGTGCCAGGGGTATTGGAAAGACATTCGAAGGCTTAGAAAAGACTGTAGACCAGCAGTTGAAGGTAGTGAAGCCGAACGAACTAAGCAAAGGCGAGAAGCAACATGGTTCAAAGAAAGTGTTCTTCGAAGGGGGACGTCAAGACACATCGATTTACAAACTAGAAGATCTAGCGACAGGGGACCGCATCAGAGGACCGGCTATCATTGCTGATGGCACTCAGACCATCGTTGTTACGCCTGATGCCTCAGCCTTGGTAATCGACACTCATGTTGTCATCAATATCGGCGAGAGTAGTGGCCAAGACCAAGCAATTGGGACAGAAGAGGTCGACCCGATCCTTCTGAGTATTTTCGCTCACAGATTTATGGCTATTGCCGAGCAGATGGGTCGCGCGCTGCAGAAGACGAGCGTCTCCACAAACGTTAAAGAGCGTCTGGACTACTCATGTGCGCTCTTTGACGCTAACGGTGGCCTTGTCGCTAATGGTATGACTATGGGACCTCGTATATTTTTACGCCAATACTAACAAGTCTTCAGCGCCTCACCTACCTGTACATTTAGGCAGCATGTCTACATGCGTCCGGAAACAAGCCTCGATTTGGAAGGGCAAGCTGAACAAGGGCGACGTACTCGTTTCCAACCATCCCATGTTCGGCGGTACGCATCTTCCGGACATCACCGTCATTACGCCTGCGTTTTCCAGTGACAATATAATATTTTATGTTGCATCTAGGGCTCACCACGCTGACATCGGTGGCATCCTCCCCGGTTCTATGCCTCCGCACTCCAAAGAACTCTACCAAGAAGGCGCAGCCATCAAATCTGAAAAGCTTGTTTCGGAAGGTCACTTCAACGAGAAACGCATCACGGAGCTCCTCCTCGACGAGCCCGGCCAGTACCCGGGGTGCAGTGGCACTCGTGGTCTGAGCGATAACATCAACGATTTGAAAGCCCAAGTCGCTGCCAACCAAAAAGGTATCAATCTCATTAACACGCTGATGGACGACTACGGCGAGCAGGTGGTTAAGTTCTATATGCACAATATCCAGGCGAACGCCGAAGCTAGCGTACGTAGTCTCCTGAAAGACGTCTACAAGCGATTCGAAGGCCAAGACCTGTCTGCGATCGACTTCATGGATGACGGGTCACCCATCAAGCTCAAAATCACTATCGACCCCGAAAAAGGCGAGGCAGTATTCGACTTCGCCGGCACAGGTCCCGAAGTCTACGGCAACATCAACGCCCCCGAAGCCGTCACCTACTCGGCCATCATCTACTGCCTCCGCTGTCTCATCAGCGAAGACATCCCGCTAAACCAAGGCTGCCTCGCGCCCATCCACGTGCGCATCCCCAAGAAATCCTTCCTCTCGCCCTCGGACAACGCCGCCGTCGTCGGCGGCAACGTCCTCACCTCGCAGCGCGTCACCGACGTCATCTTCAAAGCCTTCCGCGCCTGCGCCGCCTCGCAAGGCGACTGCAACAACCTGACCTTCGGCTTCGGCGGCACGTCCTTCGAGGCCGGCTCGTCTGAACGCAAAGAGACAAAGGGTTTCGGCTACTACGAGACCATCGCTGGCGGCTCGGGCGCAGGTCCCACCTGGCACGGTACCTCGGGCGTCCACGTCCACATGACTAACACGCGCATCACTGACTCGGAGATCTTCGAGCGCCGCTACCCGGTCCTGTTGCGCGAGTTCGGGTTGCGGTCTGGTTCGGCAGGCTCGGGTATGCACCGCGGCGGCGAGGGTGTCGTCCGCGACATCGAGTTTCGCATTCCGGTGCAGGTGTCGATTCTGAGCGAGCGCCGCGTGTACCATCCGTACGGTATGGCGGGCGGCGGCGACGCAGCGTGCGGACTGAACATTTGGGTGCGCAAAGTCGACAAGCGGTCTATCGACAGGAACTCAGACTCCAAGGCTGGAGACGCTAAGTCGGATACCGACAAGAGTGCTTCGTTGGACGAGGGCGGTGTGGTAGAGGACCTCGAAGCGCGGGAGAGGCGTATCGTGCATGCGGATAAAGGGGATGGCGAGGCAGAGGGAGAGGTGGAGTACCGGTATATCAACCTCGGCGCCAAGAACACGGCGAGCATGAGGCCCGGGGAGCGCATTATTGTGTGTACGCCTGGGGGCGGGGGATGGGGCAAAGAGGGCGAGAGGAGCCAAGTTCTGGATAAGGTGGTGGATCCGAAGGCGGGGTGGAGGATGGGGAGTGTAGCGGGGAGGCAGAGTGAGGCGGAAGCGAGTGCGTAGAAGAAGAGGCGGACGGAGAAGAAGAGAGGGCGATAGTGAGTAAAAGGATGTTTCTGGTGACGATACTAAGGCTGCCAGGATCATTGTCGAGTGAAATATATCAGTGTATCGTTCGTGAACAGTGCCGTGGTATTCGTGTATACTCGTACAAACCAGAAATATGCCAAACCAGAGCCGTGATATTCGGCCTTCCCAAATCCCCATTCGCCGCCAAACCCAGCGTGTGCACATCGCATGAGCCAACGCCAACGCTAAAGCAAATGCACAAGGGACAGCATCACCGATACTCGATGACCTCAACCTCGCGCTCTCGCACGCCCCTCCCCACAGACGACGCAGGCGCAGGCGGCGCCACGGGCGGCAACCCCAACGGCACAACCGCCTCCCGCAAATCGGCATCGCGCTCCAACTCGCCCACGTCATGGAACCTGCCGACGTGGTTGACCAGCGCCTCGACGCTGCGACACAGCGCATCGACGTCGCGGTACCGGCTGCACAGCACGCACGCGTACTCGCCATCGGCCGTGTGGCACTTGAGCACGAAGCGCTGGCCGAGGTGGAACTCGCGCGTCTCCAGGACCTCTTTCTCGTAGCCGCCCTCGGCGATTATGACATGCGCGCTCTTGCCGATCTGCCAGAAGTCGGCGGATGTGGCGCCGAGGCGCAGACCGCAGTCTGGGCAGCGGCAGTCGCCGCCGGGGGCGAAGGACGCCGCGAGCGGTTTCGACGGCGCATGTTGCAGGGCGAGGGCGTAGCGGCAGTAGAGTGGGGAGGTGGTGTCGAGGACGGTGGAGGCGCGTTTTGGGGGGCCGGAGAGCGAGAGTGCCACGGAGGGGGCGCGCGGGGGCTGCCGCGAGGGGGCGTCGGAGAGGGAGAGGGCGCGCTGCGGTGCTGGGTCGAGGGCTAGGCGGGCTTGTTGCTGGCGCAGCGCGTCGATGGAACCTTCGCGCGCGGCGGTCGAGGCCGCGACCAGCCTAGCCATGTCGGCGCGCGAAAGCGGGCGGTCGTTGTACAGGGCGTCTTGGAGGACTTGTATGACGGTTTGTTGGAGGGCGATGATCTGCGCTTGCAGCTGGTTCTCCGTCACGGCTACAGGCACGCTGCATTAGCATATATGTATATCCAGCCGGTACTGCACTGATAGTGTGCGCGCGACGTACTGTCTCCCATGGCGAACTTCCTGCCCATGCGCCCGAAGCCCTCGTCGTACTGGCGCTGGATCATGGCGCCCGAGCGCTCAAACGTCTCGCCGACGTCGTCGCGGTCACGTTCGCGGTCGCGGTCTCGCCGGCGCGGCGCCTCCGCCTCGCGGTTCTTGGTGTTCTTCTCGACGGCCTCGCGCAGCTTCTTGACCTCGTCGTCCTGGCGCGAGTCGCGTTTCGACTGGCGCCGCTTGTTGATGCCGTCCCAGAGGCCCATTGACGAGGAGAAGGTGCCGACGAGGGTGGAGCAGAGCGTCGCTATGATGAAGGTTTTCTGCGCGGAGGACGGGTTAGAGGACCATGGAAAGCCGGAGCCGGTGCCGGGGGGCGGGCGGCGGCGCGGGGAGGGTGCGGAGAGCGCGGAGGGGGCCATACCTTGAGGTTCTTCTCCTCGATCATGTTGGCGTAGTTCATCGTGGGCGGTGGTGGTGGTGAGCGCGGTGAGCGGCGATGCGCACACAGCTCTTTCCGTGGGGTATTGGGTCCGAGGACCGGAGACGACGGAGCACCGTTGATGCTGTGTTTAGCCTTGGCCCGTGACAGGAAGAGCAACGCGGAAACGCGAGTGGAGACTTTGAGGACTGAGAACAGTAGTGGATGAAGGAAAGAAGGGAAGACGGCAAGATGACGAGGTGTTATCGCCCACCACGCCTCAGGCGCCCCAAGCTCGGGCACCAGAGAAGACGGAGGCCGCTGATTGCACAATTCGCAGCATGGCACCTGGCACCCCCGAGGATGAGTGCTGCACGCTCCGCACGCTGCGACTTGACCGCCGCTTCGTCGCAGTTTCGGACAGCTGGTCTTACGTCACTGTGCCGCCGCGCATGGACCAGGCTTGCGGCTAGCCTTGATCGGGGTTAGCGCAAGCGGCATGTTCGACGACCCTCGGGATGCGCGCTCTCTCAATATCCGTGTCCACCAGTATCGATGTTGTACATTTCTTTGTGCTGCTGTGACAGCGAGCCTTCATACATACGACTGCATCAGTCCAGCATCGAGGTGTTGAGTCGGGAGTCTTTAACCTGCAGTCCACCCATCTATCATGAGCTCGCCGCAAATGCTGTCTTCGAGGGAAGCAGTATAAATTCCCTGAGGGTTACTTCAAGCGTCTTGCGTGCGCGGGATCTACAGTAACTGACCTGCTTGCCCCAAGTTCCACGGCTCTTCCGCTTCCTCGATGGTGTGTACAGGACGCTGCGCCGTGACTGTAGTCATGCCGGGGGCATCCCAGCAAGCTCCATGCAACAGAGCATCATCGTCATCGTCTTCGCTCAACCCCCTCTACCCCTCCATATACTTGCCCAATACGATGCTGGAATACTGTAAGACATTGGTGTGACTGTGACGCGGGCCCTTTATCAGAGCTTCCTCGAGAAGTACGATCTGGTCGTCTTTTACATGCGATGGAACGGGCTCTCAAGCTAGTTTGCTCGTCCCGGTAGCTCTATCGCTATCAAGAAAAGCTTCGTTCTCGAAGATACCTAGCCAAGCGGACGGGTATGTAGATCACACCCTGGCACGCTCCCTACCCTCGTGCCCTCAGGCGGGTACATACATTGGGCCGCGGAAGACAAAAGCAACGCAGCGAGGGCATCCGCCACAGTCGTTGTCTTTTGGTCATACCGAAAAAACAAATACCCGGTGTCGTCATGCTTGAAGAGAAATCTTTTTAGTAAGTAGGATCTTCTTCAGAAAGCTTGACGACTCCAAGCTCTTCGGATCGCACCAGCATGGTCCGCCAGAAGAGCCGTGTATAGCGGGAGCGCCCGAAGGCTAGCATGAAGGCTTGAGTTTCAAGGTTCAAACAAGGCGAGAAGGGGATATAACGAGATCGTGCCAGCCGGAATAAAATATGTGGGATAGTGTCAAAATCAGAACAACAAGGACCGTTTACGACGGGCGCGATGGAGTAGATGTAACGACGCCGACAGTTTGAAGGTGGTCGGAGGGAGGGGCACGGACTGATCGGACCGGTGATCCGTGGTCCGTTAGCTCAGGCCCGTGCACCGCTAAACCCACGTCATGTCGCATTCGTTCCCTTCAGCCTTCACCAACAACAAAACGCTCCATCTCCATAGCAGTCTCTGTTACTCTTCCCACTAATCAATCACTTCATCGCGTACCTATTTTCCCTTGACCGCGTTGTCTACTCCATTTCATTCGAATTAGTCTCGACAAGTCTACATCTCCACACCTTTCTGCCTGCGCAGTATAGGGTCTTCGTCAAGCCTTCACGCTTTCACGCATGCACGGGGAGGAAATATTTGACACTATCATAGAGAAAGATCGTCCATGGAGTTGAGAGCCATGTTCAGACATCGATTCAGTTGCCCTTCTCAGATATCCTTTCCTCCGTTCGTACTTTCTATTCTACAACGTCATACATAAGCTCTGGAAGCTTTCATATTTGGTTCGAACTCCATCACTGATTGCTGGCATTGAGATGGGACCAGGGGTCCTCATGTTCCCCTTGGCCGAGATACTGCTGCATCCCATAACTCTGATTTCCGTTGTCCTGCCCTCCAGTGCTAGGAGGCTGACCCTGCGACTGGCCTTCACTTGGAGTCTAAGATAATTAGCAACAACCGCTGCTAAGAGTTCCGAGTACTGACCGTTTGGGCATGTTCGGTCCCACCACCGGTTCCATTTATAGCCGGAGTCTGGTCTTGTGGAGTCGCATTGTATGCTGCAGTGTTTTGGGTCTGGTTGGAAGCCATTGCGAAAGGGTAATTGAATGGAATATTGGAGAAAGGCGTGAGCAGAAGGAAGTGTTGGTAGCCGTTGTGTGAGTTTTCTGGATTCCCAGGGCGACCCTTTTATATCATTCACTGACAACTCAGCCTACAGAATGCACTCCAGCTCTGTCCAGGTCGCCGCAACCACTTCAACCAACCTCTAAGACACCATCTGTAGCATCTATACATTCGCCAATCAATCGCAGCTGGCGTGAGCGACCTTCCTTATTCACAAGCTCGGAAGACATACTGCCACCCCATCACGGTCCACCTCTCGGAGCGCAAGTGCCATCGTAAGTCCGACGCTTCACCTGTAGAGGTCCTCCGACCGCTTTAACCAGGATTTCTCCCTAGTTCAGTGTGTATCGCTACTCACTGATGCTTTGTGGAGCGTGCTTTCACGAGTACCTCTTCAATGGACATCGCAAGACAAGAAGACGGCTTCACACAAACCTACTCACTGTTCAAGTACTAAAAATGGTATGCCTCACCGGGCCGTCTCTCCAACTGGGTTAGCTTCTGTATGACAAGGCAGAGCCCGTGGTCGGGCGAACTCGTGTTCGCAGGGATTCTTCATCCTCTAGGAGATGGAAGCACACAAGCTAAACAGCGTTGACACGCACAAAGCAGAAGACGTCGCCCCCTATACTGCCTCAAAATTGTTCTGCATGCAGGAGCATAGCCTGCCGCAAGAGCGGATAATGGCCGTTTCGGGCCTAGCGCGCTGCAGTCATCCATATCCTACTTCCACGGGCACCTGGGCGGGCGCAGGCACGATCCAAATCCCACACTGTCGGGCATGGGGCTTTTACAGATCTCTCATGGTTGATCCGCCCGATTCTTTGCACGACCGTCGCCCAGCTCTTTTGGGAAGCTCGTTGAGTGTTGGGGCCATCGCGTAGCCTTTAGCCGTCGATGATGCCATAAGCCTGGAAAATCGGGCCCCCATCATTCTCTCTTTCAGCCTGCCGCCCCATCTACATGGATTGTGGTTATACAAGAACGTCCGTCTCCGCCAGCGCGGACTAAGGAGTGGGGGGTTCAGCCGAGCCCCAGATTCTATAGCGCAAGACACAGAATGGCTCGTTCCACCGCCCGGAAAACTCATAATCGATAGGATAATGTTCCAAGCTTGTACGGCTACGACCAATATCTCGACTAACGAGGTCATTCATCAGTTGTTCCAAAGCCAGATTACCAAGTGCAACGCACAGCTCTCCCCAGCGAGAGAAAATGTATGGACATATACTCAAGGCGAATGGAACGAACGGCTCGATGCCCCATCACCTGTTTCAAAGCTGTCGGTCATAAGGAGGTTCTTCGCCGAAGAACTCCAAAATGAACATGCTCGCCGACCATGACCCGGCAGCAACAACGACTCACATCACACAAACTAACAAGACGCCCGCGCCGGCCGTGCTTTCTGTCTGATCCAAACGTGCCGGGTAGCCTGGTCAATGTTACTAGGTTCATTGCGGACACGGAAAACGGTCTGCGAGGCTTGGCCTACAATGAGCCACAGTGATGACTGAAGTGGACCCCAAACCACGGCAATCTACACCCCTTTGGTCCCTCAACTCGTTGTCCGACACCTCTCGCATTCACGGCTTGACTTGCCACAGCCACATTGCAATGTCCGTGCTGCGGTTCTTCTTCTGCAGGCTCCATCCAGCATGAAACTTCTATGCATGGAAACTTCTACATGCCCCGGTCCCTCCGAATCCAGTTAATCGACTTGAACTTAGCCCGATGTCCGTCCGAGCTCATCCGAATCCGACCTCCGGTAGCGTCTCTCTCATTTTGACGTACCCACAGCGGTGCTATAGTCATTGTGAGTAAAGCCCCGAGGGAACACTTCATGCAAACAACTCGCCGAACAGTGTGCCAATATGTTGCGCCTCGCTGCCTCGGTACTAGGGATAATCATTACGAGCTAGCAGTCCGAATACTAGAGACACGCCATGAACGTCAACATACACCTAAGTCGCTGGTCTCTACGTCAGAATGGAACACGGTGGCTGTATCTTTGTGTTGGTCTCGGCTCTTCATCTTTGTTCAGGTCTCTTCTCCGCTGACTCTACAGTGACTATTCTGGATACCGGGCAGTTCCCCGAAGACGACTGCTGCGGCCCTCCACCGCTTGCACACACTGGTTGATCGCCGACGAATAAGGAGGAAAACCGCCTACGTTGGTCTTACTCGAGCGATGTCGGCCCAGCACATGCATGCAGACAACTATGATGCCCCCAGACGCTTGCTAGTACTCAGCTTCCTATTGCGGTCTCTTGATTGTTCGAAAGTTTACGGTCAGTGCACACTCACCACCTTTCACCACTCGGGCCGCATCTGAATCCCCAATCAAACCAGCAGTTCTGTTTCATTGCCTAGCTGATGACATGTACGTCGTCGCATCTGTCAACTTTCGCCTTTTACACACGCATGCACAACTCTCCTGCCATCAAACACGCCTTCTCTTGGTCTTAGACTTTCTCCTGAAGGACCTCTGCCTTACCGCTCGACGGCCTATGATGTTTATCCCGGACAGGGCTGCATGACGCTGATTTGGCCGGTTTTCCACGAAACATCGAACTCGGCAGTGTTGACCGAAGCTGCGCCTGAGTGATGCGGTTCACCTGGTACATGGCGGCTTACGGATCTATGTACTATCTTTGCTAGAGACATGATTGATTGTCCATGGGGTCCCAGAAGAGCTATGAATAGAATAGTGTGGTTGGGCTGTGGGTGGTGAGAAAATTGGCTCAGGCTACGTGGGCACGTGGGCCTGTGTCTGGGACATTGAGAGGGCTGTAGCTAACTAGGTATCTATTTTTGTCTTGCGAGACTTGGGAAATCCGACACTGTAAGTGCATCTTCCCCAGAACGCATAATAGACTTTTGTCGCTCCTGCAAGAAAGAGACACATAGAAGTAAGAACAACAACTCACTTAGAATACAAATGAGGCTCCCCTTAAGCATTCGCGCAAACTTTATCCCAACTCACTTAGCCGATGCAATATCCAACCAAGCCCGAGGTCACAAGAACGGCAGCAGTATGGATTCTCTCTGCAGTGTCGAATTATTCCAGTGGTAAAAAAAGATCATCGTGGCTTTTTCCGGGCTTGCCATGGTGGTGGTGAGCACCGTCAAGGTAGATGACAGATCGCACGTGATTTACGGCACGTGACTTGACACATCCACTTTCAGCTTTCCGGACCGCTGCTGCTTACTCACACAGGGTCTAGATACGTATATAAGCCCCTTTCCAGCCTTCCTTTCTTCTTCACCGACTTCGCTGATGAGCACTAAAAACGCCGTGGATCTTGTTCCATGGCGGACTTCCTGGACTTGAAAAAAATGATGTCATACCTGACTGATGGCCCGCTCTGCTCGTCTGGATTAAAATTTACAGACAACACTATCATGTTGCAGTTTTTCCCTCCTCGGAACTCATCGCATTGCATCGAGTGGAGTGGAAAGGCTGAGCGCATGTGGATATGCGACGAAGCGCTGTGTGCGGACGAAAAAGCCAAGCCAAAGAGTTGTATGTTCTGCTCTTCTGCTTCTCAAAAATTTCAATACTTGGATTTCATGTTGCGGTTTTCCTCCCGCTCGGAACTCTATCATATCGACAGGAAACATGCCCGATGCCCAGGAATGCGACGAAGCGATGAGTGTGAATGAAAACATCCAAGTCAGGAATTTCATGTTCTGCTCTTCTGGCGTTGGAAATCTAAAGTCTTGAAGTATAAGGATGATGTTGGGGTTTTCTGCTTCTTGGAATGTATGACACGGGGACGAGTGGAAACATGGCTGGTTTCTGTGGATGTGATGAGAGGCTTGGGTAAAAACGTCCAGGAAGATCATGGTATGTGCGTTCTAGGGGGAGAACATTGAAAGATTACTGCAAACGGTGTATGGGAACGACGTGTTGAAATTTCGGTACCGAAGATGCATGTGAGCGGCGTGTGGAAAATCTAGAAGAGCGTTGATGTGAGCGACGTTGAAAAGTGCGCGCGAACCTAAACATGCGAGCGATTTGTCAAATAATAAGAGCTGCTGTCACATGCGAGCGCTGTGTCGAAAAAATTGCGCAAACATTACCTATGTGCGCCGTGTTAAAAGAGATGCGCAAATAGTACATGCGAGCGCCGTGTTGAGAAGAAAATTCCGGGTTTTCGGACCCATGACTCGGCTGGCGGGCTTTATACTCAGATGGATATATAAGGCCCTGAGCTTCTAGGTCCTTTGACGGTTGTTTACTTCGGTCGTGGGTTCTACTTTCGGGTACTAAAACTTGCCGGTAGCGTCTCATATAATATACGGTACGGCACCTAGCTTGAGGTTATAGGGGTTTAGAAAAAGGCTTAGGATACATACACCCCTTATCTCCGCTCCTCTGCCTCTCTTCTCTGCATTACTATACACCAACTTCTACTAAGAATCCGCGAACACCATGACAATGGGATTGTTTTGGGCACTCTAAGATTCAATCCGTTCCCCGGTATGTGCTCGTGGTCTGGAATCCGATAGTTCGTCACTGGCGAGGACATGCAATGTATGCCATACATATACAACTGTTCTCGGCAGAATCAAAAATATAACAAGCTGAACTCATGTGCTCGCGGTTTTGAAGTCTGGAAAACTGATACTTTGTTTCGGAAATGGAGACGAAGAATTATGAAAGACCTCAAAACAGAACCGCTCGCTCACTATGTGGATTCCCGTCTCTCCTACAGCTCTTGATGTATACCAGAATTCCATCGCCAGGTCCTGATGCGACTGTTCTAGGCACAGCGAAATATACTCTTGGTCTAACGTATGTGCTCAAGGCCTCCGGTTTGGAAACTGATATCCGAACAATAAATGGGAAGAAAGAGTCTAGAACAACTCAAAACATGATCACTACAATAGTATGTCGGTTCCTGCTTCTCCCAGGCGGCTACGAGGTGTACCGAAACTTCAAAGGCATGGTCTTATGTGACAGTTTGCGGGTACGAAATAAAAAATCACCAGGACATCTGATGTGCTCGCGATCTGGTATCTAGAAACCCAGAACGTACCGCCATATAGAGCGAAAAAGCTTGGAAACACGTTAAAAAGGCCTAAAGCGAATGAAATAACTGTGCTATGTGGTTCTTCGATCTCCCCGCGGTCAAGATGTGTACTTGATTAAATCTCTACGCGGTTCTCAGATGCGACGGTTTGTTGGTGCAAGGAAATCGTTCAACACACACATATGTGCTCGCTGCCTGGGTGTGGAGAATGTGAACTGTGTCTGGAATCGACGTGACGTGCTCGGAAAACTTAAAATCCAGGTGACCATGAGTAATGTGTTACTTTGGATTCCATAGACTGCTATCTCTAACGGCGGCTACGCTATCAGATACGAATTAAAACTATCTAGGATAAAAAAATGGTCGTGGTCCTGGTCGTGGTCTCGAGTTCGGAAGCCTGGAATCTGTGCTTCGGCGCAAACATGCTGTCGCTGCACGGAGTCGTGGAGAGAAACGGTCCGGTCAATATAATATGCGCATTCTGGTCTGGCGGTCTTCCAAACGCCGCGGTGAGAATGGCGATGTTGGTAGCTCTTATCAAAAAGTCCATCCGGACCCAGTACATGGAGAATTTGTTGGCTTGGGGGAAGGAGCATTATTATATATGCTCTTGCCTATTCTCTCCCTTCTAGTTGAACTACACTACTAAAAGGCCCATCAAAAATGCGCATGGCCTTGGACACTCTCTAGCACAACTAAAACTGTAGAATTTCCTTTGTTGTGTGCTTGCGTTTGGATGACTAAAATACTACCAATCGAAGAATGATGTGTAGCAGCTTGGACGAATAAAACATCTCTCAACTATGCATATGGAGCTCTCTGTTGGTCGTTTTCCAGCTTACTTCATGAAGTCGTTCGCAAGATTAAAGAATACAATAAGACATGAGTGGATTTGCTTGCTGGGAAATCAATGTCGTGGACAGATGTGACGAGAGACTTCTGACGTGTTAGAAGTATCGAAAACAAGGCCAGGACAATTTGTATGTGAGAGAGTGTGCTTCCTAAAAGAGAACTCATTATGTTAGAAAGATATGCATAAGACTTCTTTGACATGCTACTCGCGCAAGATATCTTCGGTGTCTAGTCTACGCGAAACAAAACACCATAAGCCCTATACATGAGTCTTTGGAAGATGTACTCTTGCAGTACTTGACCGCCAAAGAAAGATCCTTAAGATATTCTCGTATGGTTCTCTCCCTAAAAATCCCAAGCATTCAAACTACATGGGGCTTTCCAGAACTCTGCGCAATACCGATAACCGAAACAAACTGAGCTTCTAAGATCGTTACACCGCTAAGCATCGTTTTATAAGATAAAAATGTCCGGATACAAGGTGATGGTGCGGAAATCACGATAGTGAGTTTCGTGAGCGCACATTTTCAAAAACTGCACGCAGGACCGAAATGTCTGGGTCATCTCTTATTGAGAAAGATATCTAAACGAAAATGAATAGCCTCTATGACTAGTAATTTCTAGCTGCGAGTCTGTCTACATAAAGCCCGGCTGTTCCAGCTCATTGAATTATTCTCTTGCACCGATCATTTGAGTTCAAACCTTCTGGAGTAGACGTCTATATCGCTATATGCGTTTCGTGTTTCAAAGTGCAAGGAGACCAACAAGATGCCCGGAGTTCAGAATAAAAGTTTCTCTGTATTACGGTTTCCGAGAGCCTTGATATAAATCGTTCGTCTGGTCGAATTATGAGTCGTGCTGTTTAGGAGAGACAGTGCCCACGATGTTCAGTAAAGAACATGACTTTACCAAATGGACGACGTTCTGCCGTGCTGCACTTCTTTTGCGCGTACATCCTGGCTATATCTATTCCAGCTTGTCACTCTACTATTTCCTCTACACCCATCCTCAAAGTCCAATATATCTTAAATCAGATTGTCAAAAGGTTTATGCGGTTACTGCGGTTGAAAACACACTCAACACACACAAGAATGCTGTTTGAAGAGCTAGACTACCGATAATTCATTGCCACATGTTGATTTGTATAGTTGGCAAAAAAAGTCACCAAAAACGAGGCACGTGGAAGTTGGGAAATGGTCGACTCTCTCCGCGTCAAACATAAGAGCAACGACTTCGATGTTCAGCTGGAGTAATTAGAAAGATCATACTTCTGATAAATATCTGTTCGACCATTCACATGGCCCTGTGTTGCCGTATTTGCGAAAAAACTGGAGGATGACGAGACATGTTCTGAAGGCTGCGACCCGCTGCGATAAAAGGACATCTTGCGCAGAGCTTATGCGGTCCGGAAAAAGAGAGTTCGATGCGCATGATCCTGTGGTCGCGAAAGGAAGAGGGTATACAAGCGGTTACAGCTCTCCTTCTCACATCTCATCTGAAAGTCCAGGAACAAAACCACTCTGAGAGAGTACGATGTTCTTCTGGAGACTAAAAAAACTGCTCAACCGAGTCATGGCGCTGGTTGGCAATCTTAAAACCTACCACTGAAGAACTATGAGTTCGCTCTGGTGGAAAACATATTATCCTTCTAGCAACCAAAAATCCGGCTTTCTAAGAATTCATGGGCTTCCCGGTTTGAAAACACCACACTGAAGTTCATATGTTGCGGCCAAAACACCTAACGGCAAGGGCCGATGAGTTCGGAGACGTCCGCGCCATCCATCGTCACTCAAAACCAAAATTTGCCAACTAATGGAGCCTGTTGGAGAATGGATTTTTTGCATTAGAAACTCAGATCTGGCATGCCTATGGAGTTCGCCCGAGTTGGAGGGCCGGACTCTAGAGTTGGAAAGCATTGGTCACGCGCTACATGGACCGGTTCTCTGGGGACGTCGCGCTTCTAATGCGATCGTTGGAAAGAGTATGGCATCTTCGTCATGTGGGAATCTGGAGCTGGAAGACGGTGAAGAGGGAAAAGTGAAGTTTGAAAAAGAAAGAGACAGAAAGACCAATGATGAGTGTGTTTCTCTGCGGCTGTTGAAATAATGAATGACCGCCATGATGAACGATGAGTTGGTGTGGTTGCGGGAAAGACGCGGCCATATCTGTGTAAGATCCTTAGAAGGATCTGCAAATGACGGTGGGATGTTTCGCTGTGGTAGGATCCGTCGAAATCCAGTCAGCAGGATTTGGCCATGTTCTCTGTGCAACAGGTAGATGATGAAGCCGACGTCTGCTATCGAAAAACCTCGCAGACATACGGCAGATGTGGATCTCGAGTAATACAAACCGAATACAATTCATGACTGCGGCCTGTCCTGTATCCAGAAATCTTTCACCAACAAGCGCATGATTTCGCGAACAAAAGCGGGAACCAGTTTTTTCATGGAGAGCAGACATATTAATCCGTTTACTCTAATCCGCTGAGCGGTCCGTCGCAATTCCCAACCTCTTAAAAACGCCAGACCTCCATTCGTGATGAGTAGAACTCATCGCAAAATATGCAAATGGTTGCGCGACCCGTTGTCTGGGAATACAAAAATAGCGTTCGACATTCTCATGGGATAGAAAAGGCGCAGAAAAGGTATTAGCATCCAGTGAATGGGCAGAATCCGCCTTCTCTTCGACGAATGGCTGCAACGTGCCGCTGTTTAAGAATATAAAAACACCTTCCTCATGACCATGAGACAGAAAGAGGGTTATCGCTTCCTTAAAACGAGCCTGGCACGAAACATGATTGAACCGGACGTGATATCCAAAAATGGCCGCAGTGTTCCAACGTCCGAGCGTATCTAAACTGCCGCTGCTTTCGCTCATGAGACACCGAGTTGGTTCAAAGCGCCTCGAAATCAGAGACCCGGACAATGATGATCTGAACTTACGATAGAGTTCAAGAATGTCAACAGCCTTTCGTCGTCAGAATATATAGATTAAAACATGGCTGCACACACCCATGAGATAATGCGACAGTTCTTTGAATGTAAACTCACAGAAAATGCTTGCGATGGCCGCCGTCTAGGCGGAATGCCCTTGCATCATAAGCAGAAACAGCGGTGGTTTATGTCGAATTTCGAAGCGAAAGAGGTACACCGTACCTCCGCATGCCGGTAAAGTCAGAATGCGGCATCGCTGCTCAGCTTGGAAATGTCTGTTCCTCACATGCCCCGGGCTATTACAGCTATCAAGCTCATCAAAAGTTGTCTCACAGGGTTTATATGGGTGTCCGACCAAAAACAAAAGGTTCATCACCGTATGAGTGAGAGGAAATGAAATTGCGCAAATTAGCTCACGATGTGCGTAGAATAGAACGAAAAACAGGCGATGCCGTGTTGTTGGAGGGCAACGAAAACAAAAGTCAATCGGCGTGTTGATGACCTGGGAGATGGCCAGCGAAATTAACATCGTTATGCTGGACTGAGCGAGTCTGGATTTAAGACTTACAGGCAGAAACGGGAGAGGAAACTGAGAACGAAACGAACGGAGGACACGTTCATGGAAGGGAAAGCAGAGAATCGCGTAGGTGTACGGTCTACCACGCTGTACCCGCGCCAAGTATGATGATCATCACCATGTATTCGTAGCGAAGATGGAGATACTCCGAAGCACCGACTGGATGTAACTCAGCATCATTTGTAAGATGGAAACACGAGATTCCAGCACGCCCATGCGCGAGACGTAGACCTTCGGCATGCCAGCTGGTATTTCCCACAGCCAGCACATAGTACGCCATGAACACCGTCTTCATAAACCCAGCCCACATATAACACGCACCCACTCCAGCCAAAGCGAGAGAAGTGCAGGGGATATCAAATGCCCTAACCCTCTTCCTCGTCGTCCTCGTCCTCCTCTTTCACCTCCTCATTCATATCTTCAGCTTCGTCCTGGTCTTGGTCCTTCGCAGCCGCAACCTCTTCTGGCGCCTCCTGTTCCGCATCCTTATTCAGCGCTGCAAGAGCCTCCTCGCTATAATCCGGCCTCACGACCGTCTCGTTCATCTGCTCAAGAACCGACCCAATCAGAGGCGCAGCAGCGAGGAGTGCGTTGTACTGTTCGACCGACAAGGAGATACCCTACGAGTTACAACGTCAGCACAGAGCTCTACGTGCATGGCAGAAGGACACCCTCACTTTCTTGCCCGGCATCATTTCGCCGCCGTCGGTTTCGTAGTATTCGCGGATGCTCACGAGCGTGGTGCCTTTGAAGTCGCTGACCGTGGCTCTGCGCATGCCGTTGGGTTTGATCTGCAAGACTCGAATCAGTCGTTGCTCCATGCGTTTACTATACTGCGATCATCGGCAGGACAACTCACATTGACGTATTGATTGCCCTCGGCATCTCGTAGCAGGGTTCCGAGCGGATGGACATCTGGCTCGCCGTCACCCTTCGACTTCTTGAACGGGCGCGGAGTGCCTTCTTCATCGTCTGGCGACGTGCGCTTTCTCGAGAAGCTCGTAGAGGGCGCGCCACGACTGCCGCGACCACGAGCACGACCGCGGCCGCGGGTAACGCCACGGGCCATTGTTTACAGTTTTTGGTGCGAAAGAAAATGGAGTCAGTTACGCTGGAGCGCCGCGTAGTTGATGGTGAGATAGCGAGGGACAAGAGACGAGGTGGGGAGAACAATGGCGGCGCAAGGGAGTGAGGTTGGAGAACAATGACGCGCGCCGAGCCAAAAATCGCGCTAGGGCCTAACATCACGTGCTGTCTTACACAGGTGTCAGAGATAGGAGCTGTCTATGGTGGTCAATAAATCAGTGCGCACTACTAATCAACAGTATGCAGGTAAACGAGAGTCATCAGCCCTTACCATGATGTAAGCTGGCCTGGGACACTCTATTAGCATCTAGATCATCCATTCTACACAATTCGCTGAAACCTGTTCAGCCAACGTCCCATCTCTCATCCGCCGCGGCACCTCCACGCCGCCACCACCCCCTTCAAAATCATCTCCCAAGTCAAAGTTGCGGTCCCCAGCACGGTCCTCTCCCTTCGCGACCGCCAACGCCCTTCCAGAGATCCCTTCATCCGTGGCAACTCTCAAAACCCCCGCCACCACATCTTCGACCTCGCCTAGCTTCCCACCCGATCCCAATACGGACGACTCAATTTGTGTCGTCATTGCCGTACGGATGAATGTCGGCGCGATGAGATTCGTGCGCAGAGGCGGCTTGTAGTGCCCGAGGATAGATACAGAGTTGCGTAGTGATCTCCAGATGCCTCGCACGCCGAATTTGGACGCGGTGTAGTCCAGGGTGTTGGGGATCTCGATGTATGCCGCGAGGCTCGATACGAGAATTAGCTGTTTGCTAGATGCTGACGATCCGGCAGAGACCGTTTGTCTAAAGTAGTGCACGGCGAGGTGAGCGGTGTAGAAAATGCCCGTCAGGTTTACATCTAGCGCAACTGTACTTGGAGGCTCAGGGTCGGCGGAAGGGGAGCCATTGTCCAGCCACGGAAGGATGCCGTTACCGGGTACCCCGGCGTTCGCAACGACGATGTCGATAGTTTTATTGGGTGAGAAGGCGATAGCAGATCTGAAGGCTGTGGTTTGGGATGTGAAGGAAGCCATGTCGGCTCTTGTAAACTGAACACTGTCGGCGCTTAGAACCGATGCGATGCGAGATGAAACAGTTCGGCAAGCTTACTGATGCCCGATCTCACTCAGCCTGTTGGCCAGCGCCGTTCCCATCTCTTCATTGATGTCGAGAATGCTCACATATGCACTAATGTTGAATTAGTCGACGATAGGAGGGCCATCATGACTGTTGGTTACCCGGCTTCTGCAAAAGCTGTTACAATCCCAGCACCGATCCCGTTGGCACCACCGGTTACGATGACATTCTGGTCCTTCAAGGTCCCCGTATCTAGGTCCTTACTAAAGTCAATCGTATCCGTCATGATTAGGTGAACGATATGCGTCGGCGATGATGCGTCGGCGTATTTAGCTGGGGTTGTAGATATGTCCAAAGATAATCACAAGGTATCGACAGGACCGTTCTCCAATACCGAATTTATAATGGCTAGGAAAGAGTCGAGGGCGGGATAGCCGCATAATGCATTACGCGTCACGCAGCGGTGTAGCTTGTTGCAGGTATGCTGCCTGAACAACACCCGGGTTCGGTCTTCGAATTGACCAAGTTCCGAGTAGGCAATCATAGTCCACAGGTTCGTGCGAAATCCGGAAGGGCTAGTTGTACTTGGTTGTAGTCGCGATGGTGGTGGGGCCGCATCCCATGTGTCAGATCGGGCGACCATCGCGATTGGCACCGTGTCTCGCTTTTTCCAGCATATATCAGAACCGCAACCGCTTCGTCCAGTGGAATATTCCCTGGCTTTACAAAACCTGCTTGCTCTAGTCTGGTCAAAGGGACTTGAAGTCTTCTCTTTGACGTGTGCGTGGCCGCCCATCCTAGTTTTGCAATCTATGGTACTTGTTGACTCTTCCAACCCGCCTCATATCGACAACCTACCCGTACCAGTCCACCCAGCCCATACTCCTCCGATTTCTTTAGCCAGGTCTTCGGCAGTCTTCCCGTTCGCATCCTTCAGACTCCTAATATCGGTCTTGTCCTCGGTAATCCCCCTCATGATGCCTAGGGCTTCAGCTTCCTGGAACACCTGAAGAGGGAACTCCAGAAGGTCCAGATTACTTGCCAGCAGCAACAGCAGCCATGCGACCTCGCGACTCCCAGCCTGCACAGCAGCGTGCAGACCGGATTGCATGTCCCCGATGGGATCCTGGTATCGCAGCAGCGCGTCCACTCCAACCTCGCGACCTGGTTGTTCGTTGTCCTCCATTTCCTCGTCGTCATCGTCTTCATCGTCGTCACCGTCTTGCAGCATGTTGGTGATGGCCTTGATGTCCCCCTCGCGACAGAATTCGAGGAAGGCGCGGCATTTGCGCTCCTCGGGGTACGCCTTCAGATAACTCTCTTCGGTGAGCAGCGGAAGGATGTCGAGGTCCTCCTGCAGCCCGCCCTCGTTGTGCAGGTGGCAGAAGACCTGCTGCGAGCCGTCGGACGCTGTTGCTGCGATTTCCTTGCCGCAGCTGGGGCATTGGGTGATCTCGTAGGCTTCGAGGAGGCAGTCCCTAGCCGCGGGCGCATTAGCAGGTATGTAGAGTCTGAGCTGTGTGCTCTCTTACCAGTGGAAATGGCAGCCGCAATTCAGGTGCACGTCGTCGGGCACTGTTTCGGGTTCGGGGGCGGGCGCTTTGCCGGACGATGCAGCGGCCGTGTCGAGGTTCTCATCGTCCTCATCAGGCTCGAGCCTGATCACGAGAGGTTGCTGGCACGCTACGCAAGTTGCCATGCTGGTTGTTGCTACCTGGTGTCGACGTGTTGAAGCCGCGGGCGTTGTTGGCGCTCCAGAGCAGAGGCGCACGGCAAATTTTGGCGGGGCTGGAGTTTTTGCGCCAAGGAGCTGACGTCATCCCACTTCCTCTTCACCCGTGCCGCCCGTGAACCCGTGGACCATCCATCCCAAGATCCATGATCCATCACATGCCGCAACGGAAGCGACCGGTGCTGCCACGACACAGGAAAAGCTTCACAAATTGGAGCTACTGCGCCTTTGCACATATGCCACTAGAACCTGATATAGCAACCGGTCTCGTCTCTGGCATGCAAGCTCCACGATACCTACGACCAGTTCCCGGAACTCATGTGATACGCGGCTGCAACTCAATAGGAAGTGGCCGACATCGGTTTCCGCCGCTTGAGATAATATGGCTATCCGGAGTTCAGGAGGAAGCGAGCCCCAGCGGTGAAACGACATGGCATGTCCAGGACGATGGCTGCGATTACGATGAGCAGTGCAACCTCTTGACCTGAGAGCGAGGTTTGCATACGAAACTGTTGTTCCAGGCAAGAGCTATGAGCAGTGGATAGTACGAACGAAAAGAATCGACTTTTGTGGGTCCCACATCAAATGCTCCTTCCTAATAACCACGGTTGGTACATTTGTTCTCTACCACTCGGCGTCGACACTACACAAATCATGTCCTTGCACTGGCTAGGTTCTGGTTGATGATACGTTGCATTCATGGCAGCTCAAATGACCTTGACTCCTCCGGTCGCCCGTAAGCTGTTCACACTCCAAAAAACCACACTCATCGCGATGGGACTTCGCAAGTTTCTCCAACGATTACGACGGCAGAGAAAGTCAACGCTGCAGTCGCGCAACAATGGTGTGTTTTCAACCCTTGTTGTATCACGCTGTCTTCTTACTGATCACAAAACAGCTGGAACTGCGGCGGCAGTCACGGAGATAACCCCACTCAACATGCCTCCAGCAGGTCCTTCTGCCAGAAATCTAGCCACGGTTATGGACGAGACATCGCCACCCGCAGCACGTGGATCCATGCTGCCTACTGAGCTCTTACTGCAAATCCTCCGCGAAGTCGACCCAGCCACCCTATGGAAAAGCTGTCGTTCCGTCTCGTACAAGTTCAAGGAATGCACCGATTTTGTTATTGTTAGAAGTTCCATACCAGCGACCTTCCTCGGGAAAGTTCTCTTTACCAATCGTGGTTCTGATTATTTCACGATGAAATACTGCATGAGAGCCCAGCCGACACCCCCCAGTACTTGGGCAATATATACTATACAGATCACTGAACGAGTCCACCCTGACACAGCCATTATCTGGACGCCTGACATCGATCGCCCGCCTCCTTGGGGGCTGGTTAAGACGCCGAGTTACACGCTCCCCCACGCTTTGGAAATACGATGGAAGTTGTCGGGACGTGCACCGCGACGCACCACAGCTAGAACGAAGGGAGATTGGGACGTTCGATTTAGAGTCGTAGCCCTGAATTGGAAATCGCTCATGCGAATCTACGCGATGCATGCACGGATGTAGGGACGTATAGTACAGAGAACTTCGCAACGAAGCATCGCAAGAGAACGAGGTATCGAATCTGCCAACGCGGTCCTCTGGAAACTGCGCGCTGCCACACGGAGGTTATGGAAGAGGCTGGTGAAAGTTTTGGACAAATAGTATCATGTGCTGAGAGTGCGAAAACTTCCTCCGCACATCAAACACCAGTGACGGAAGGATCAATAACAGATTACATGTTTATATAGTCACTAACGCAAACGGCTTTATTCCCAGAACCACCCACCCTCCGCCAACTCCAAGGCTGATGCTTCGTTTCCTCCGCTTCCTCTTCGTCCACCTCTCGCGTCTTCGCATCAACATTTCCATCCTAGGTCAAAAACCTGCCCAGCGGCCTCTCCCAGTAGTATCTCTTCACCGTCTGGTCCGCTAGAACTGTGGACAAGGACACCAACCGCTCGCCCTCAGCCTGGGACCCGTGCTTGCGAGTCACTCTCGCGTATGATCCGAAAGGGCTACGGATGTGAGTGCAGACTCGCTATCATCATGTCTAGGCTGCAACTGCAATGAACCAGTGCGAGTGGTAGTCCTGCCCAGGCACAGCTCTCCAACCGTGCAGTTGCGGGAGGGGCAGGACAGGCTATCTTCTCTCTGCACCAGACCAGACCAACAGCCGGGCATCTTTCTTGAGACCAATACCCAAAATGACCCTCTTTCTTCACGCGAGTGACGGTAGACATAAGCTCTTCTTTGAGACGGGGGCCGCCGAGCCCGGCTACGTTGAGTGGCACTCAGTCGTCCAATCGCCTACTCGCCACCATCGTGTTCAGACTGCCAAACCGAAATGCTCCGGTGCGGGTGGCAGTACTGCCCCGGAGGAACTCCCTGGCCGTTGAGTCGCGGGAAGAACGTGACCTCGGTCCTCGGCGACCGACGTGGGCTGCTGGAATGGGCACGTGGGCGTGCAGCACGCGGAGATGGCGGCTTGTGGTGCGCTGACGTTCTCTTCTGGACCGGTGGCTTGTGGTACACTGACGTTTGCTTCGGGGTTGGCGGCTTGTGGTGGGCTGTCTTTCTCTTCGGGGTTGTCGGCTTGTGGTGCGCTGCCTTTCTCTTCGCGACTGGCAGCTTGTAGTCCGCTGGGTTTCTCTCTCGGGCTAGGGCTTGGTGGTGGCGAGGGTCTGGGTCGTGGGAGGGGTTCGCTGCGGGGTGGGGCGTGGCACTTGAAGATGCGGTGCTGGACGTGGCGTGGTTGTGATGGGGCATCGTCGAAAGGTGGAGGGCTTTGAGGTCGTCGTGAGCGCAGGTGGGAGATTGAGCGGAGACGACGAGTGCCAGATTGGAGCAGTTTCTTGAGTGTCTTTCGAAAACCCATGACTTGGGCTGTTCAAGCGGAAGCGGGCTTCTGATCTGAGGAGGGAAGAACTAGTCTGCGGTTGACGTGTAAGGGTCCTCCTGAAGCGAGTTTGCAAGAACTAGATTATGTGGAAAGGAGAGAACTACGAGAATATTGACCTCGCG
Source organism: Massariosphaeria phaeospora (assembly GCA_011032825.1). Classification (NCBI taxonomy): domain Eukaryota; kingdom Fungi; phylum Ascomycota; class Dothideomycetes; order Pleosporales; genus Massariosphaeria; species Massariosphaeria phaeospora. The sequence continues at coordinate 9,565 of JAADJZ010000001.1, read as the reverse complement.
GCTGTCGTAAAAGGGAAAGAATTCGAAAAACCTGGAGACAAGCGTGTGAGCCGAGGGCAAAACCTTGGGCATTAGCGAAACACGTAGGCTACTCGTACCTGAAAGAACAAGCCATTCATATCGTATTTATATCTAATCCGCCGGCAAACGATGGGGATTTACTGGCACTGACCGGGATGGAGTTTGGTACTGGGCAGCACGTGGGGCCACACGAAAACGGCTCTGAAAGCTTGGTGAGAGCACGTGCACACTGCGCTCGTCTATTCATTATCTTGCTAAGTAAAAAGTTGACTATTCGATTATCCTCAGCTATGGTATTGACAAACGAGTCGTGCTTTGCAATGGAACACCAAATCTCATGGAGTCGATACTAACACTGATTCCGAAGACTCCACTCCGCTACCCATGTCAGCTTTTGCGCAAACAACATCTCGCATCTTTCATAAGCCTTATGACTGCTTTGTGCGCTAATAATTCAGGCCGGTCTATCCATCTCTGTGGTGCTTCTGCGGCATGCCTCCCAATGTGCCTGGAATGGCATGGAGCGGAGTCGCTGGGAACTCGGTCCGTGGGTGCGATAAGTTTTGTATAAGGAATCGTGGCAGTCCAACGGTCTTATAAATTGTAGCTCATCTGTAGTGCTCCGGAATGGGTTGTAAAGCATCATGCACTAATCGAAATAGTAGACAGAATTTTGTTTCATGTGTCTTTTCGCGCAGACGGACAATGGTTCAATAGAGCAGATAGCGGAGCAGGTTCAGAGCAGGTAGATCAGATAGACGAGATGAGTGAGATAGGTGAGATGAGGGGGCAGAGCTGCCTATATAGTTGCCTCCTCGGGCGCCGGCTCTCCGCGCGGCTATCTCCACTCGCTGGCCATCTCCGAGGCCATCTGGACGTTGATTACATCAACCAATTGTCTTCAACTAAGTTCAGAGAACTGTTAAACGGCTTGTAGAAGTATCCGCATATGGATCTCACGAAGGGTTGTGTCATGCGCGGCAGCTTGCGTTTTGCGTTTCCGCAAAAAGATTCACTTTGCCCATAAACTCGTCGACCGGGTCCAGCGCGCACACCCAGATCGGGTATACCCCAGGACTTCGTCGAATTTACAAGGACGAACCGACGATTTTCAACGATAGATATCATCAGGCCGGAGAGGTTGTCTATGTCCGGACGAGAATTTCTAAGGGATGGCCTCCCCGCTAATCTGTTAAATCTGTTCGGCTCGGGTATTTCGAAGCATCCACGCGACTTGTTTCCCGGTTACCATCTGGCCTGGAAGATGTCATAAATTAGGATCCTCATGGCCCAGTACTGTCTGAGCATGCGTACGAGTTCAGCGCCGGTATAGGCCTAATCCTGATTCCATCTAGTCGAATGTACTATTCTAACAAAAAAGACGATATAAAAGAAACAATGCAAAAAGAAAAACCCAAAAACACGATATGAAAGCAAAAACAGATTCAAAGAATGACCAAAATTGTATGCGGGAAAGAGAGAGGCTCGCGATGAGCTCGTGAATACCACTCTAACAATTGATCTTAATCGTCCCGATGATATTATCTGGTTTTATGGGTTAGCAAACGTGACGATTTTCAACGCGGATCGCATGCGTCACTTACCACCACCATCATGCAAATACCCATCAGACTTCAAATAAACGTCGCCGTATCCCGCCGGCCACATAAACGTCGCTTCCGCGTTCGGGCAAGACGGCGACCAATACTTGACCCAGCCATCCCAAACTCCGGTATAGCCAGCATTGGCCTTCGATGTAACGGTGTGGTGAGACCAAGTGGATTGTACCATGGTAGCACATTCTATGAAGCCGTCGTGGAGTTGATTGTGCTATGGAGACGATTAGTTCTCGGTATTGTACTTGAGAGTAATGGTCAGGTAAGGTGAGGTGGATATACGTACGAAGTTGGATGATTGGGTCATCGGGTTAGCCCAGTGATGCCAGTCGTCGAGGTAGGCTTTCGGGTACAGCGAGTCGTCGAGGAAGGAGTCTATTGTGGCGACTTCAAGACCCTCTTGCGTGGAAAAGATTTCGATGTCTTGCGGATACGTAGTATTGGCGAAGACATTGCCCGTGGAATCAATTTCAAATGCATTTTCGTTGTGGAAATTGGGTTCCTTATTCGGCTTGGTGTTCACGAGTGGTAGGTGCGGGTATGCGCCGAGCTGGCGGCTCATGTAGATAGCGAGCGGATAGAGCGCGAGGTTCTCGGCACTTCGGGCAATGAAGCGGCCGGGCTGGGGTGTGCTTGTTCTGTCGTTCCAGCGCGCGAGCGTTTTGGCCATCCGAGCGCCGTAGACGGTGCGGCTTTCTTTTTTGTCGTGGTTTTCGTGATCGTAGAACTCGACTCGCCAGTCCTTGACGTGGAGGTTGGCACCGTAGCGTTCGGCGCTGGCTATCCAGTCGATGTGAAGGAACTCATGGATCATAGTCACAGCTATTTTGAATTAGCAACCTAAGGCAGGTGTAGTAGGGCAACCAATACCTCGTGCATCGGAGTATGTGTTCATACTGTATTTCTTTTGCCAGTCAAACTCATTTCTTCCGCGGTCCACCACTTCGCTGAGCGATGGACTATCGAAAAATTTCTGGCAGAAGACAATGACTCCGGTGTTGTAGTTGGATCCACTCGGGCCGCGTTGGGTTGTGTATGCATAATTGCCATCACAGTCCTTTACCCAGTCATCGCATCGGACGTTTATACTGAAATCATCATGTATACTTCCTCCATTCACCTTCGCAAGGTCATGGATGATGCCTGTATTCCGAATCGGATTAGCTATGAGTTCTCCATAATCCACTGCCAAGAGTTACGGGAGGCAGCTAATATGCCCTCTCACCTTGGATCTTCTCTTGCTCACCTTGAATAACTGATTGCATGTTCTGGTTGAAGCCTGGCGGGCCCAAGAACTCCACGGCCGCAGCACTGTTCCAGTCGATGTTCACATCTCTGACCACATCGAAGACATCTTTCGCTTGTTGAAACGCTTCGTTAATTTTGTCTTTTTGATCGTTGCTACATGCTTCGTAACCGACAAGCTGGTTGGTAGCTGAGATACAGGCGATAAGCGTGGAAGCGAGAAGCAAAGTGTTGGAAAACATATTGACGTAACGAAATAAATGACAAATTGAGAAGAATGAATGACTTGGTTTGAAAATCTGAATTGTATCGGTGTATACTGGCTCTTTTATATCAAGAAGTTAATACGTGGAAAATAGTATAGCTGACCTCTGTTTCAAACCGGGTCTGGATACTACAGCTCCGCTTATCGCCTAACGCGAATAGGCAAAACAAAGCTGCACGTGGCCCTAAATTGGCAGGATAACTCGTTTCTGTACTATCACTCATCTATCCTCTTGTCGCACTTAAGGTAGTGTAGCATCAGCGCCTATCTATTATTAGCATACATACGGAGTATGTTCTTTTACATAAGCTGACACCATAGCCTCAGGTAAGCTCTGTGTCCAAGTTTAACATATACTGAAAGCGGCGCTACTCTGCGCATCTCATGATGTTGGGCCTTACATATTGGGGGCCGAGGCTTGGCATTACTCCAGCGCGCAAACTGACTGGCAGTGAGTAATCAACCCGTCTTATGGACGGCGGCATCATCCAAACGTATTGGATCATCCTCAGCGACGACGGCATGAAACAATGCTGCCTCACGACCCTTCATAATCTGCTTTCCTCCGTCGGACGTCCCGCACCCGGAAGCCATGGCATGCCGCGGTGAACCTTGACTGCTCGCTCACTACTCACCATTCATAAAGCATTACTTTCCCAATCGACGCCATAGTGAGGTCTGCGCGCTCTCCTCTGCTGTTGAAGCGCACACGTTTGTCGAGCAGAGGACTAAGGCCAACGAGGACGAACTCAACAGGTAACTGATAAATGGCAGGAAGGAGTGTCCATTAGGTTATCCGAGGCGATGCTTGAGATGGAGCGTAGCATTCAAAGCATAGTCCAAAGGCGCTCTCCTCTATGTCGGGGTATGTTTGACTATGTGAAGCAGGGACGTTGTTAAGTGTTGATAGTACTGGTCGTTCTCGCCCGGGTGTCCTTGCATAAGTCATACTCGGTACAACATTACTTTCAAAATCTACCGCTTCGCTCCCGTCGATACAGAGCCGGTCAGGCCCATGTAGACCGAAATCCAATACCGCGTAGAGTCATAGGGACGGGGCAAAGTCTTTATCGACGAGGACTCTATCGAAAGGATTCGCGGTTTGGTTCCGGGCACACCTAAACATGTTCCGCTAAATTTGGAACGCTGCGTCGTAAGCTAGAAACTGGTCCGAACAAGCTGCGGGTGGTATCGACCTCCTACAAGTCGTTCACATAGTCTTTGTAAGCCCTTTGGTAGAACTCGCGCCACTCGTGCGGGGCGATTAGACATTCGTACCACCTGACATATTCGACCACGTCGGTGTACATCCACCCGACCTCTTCGACTCCGTCGTCAGTGTCGCCATCTTCCCAGCCCTCGGTTACAACAGCCACTCTGTCGTATTACCAGTCTGCAGGATTTTGATGGCTGGAAACTGCGACACAACAAGCGAGCGAGAACAAGCCTCGTCCACAAACAAGCAAAAGTTCCACCTCGAGGGGAGAACCGGGAGAATCGCCGCGAGATGTGTCGCATAATGCGCGTCGTTGCTAAGCAACTGCTACCGCGTCTGCTTCACCGTATCGTCAAGCCGTGGTGACAGGTCATTAGCAACCCATGCGCGAAATGCATGACGCACTGTATGCGAATCGGCACCAGCGAGCGTCTCTTCGTCCTCGATGATAGTCAGCTCGTGGCGGGTGCTGAGATCAGTCCGCTGCACGGACAACAGCGGTTCTGCGATAGAGTCGCGCAGATGTTCGATGAAGCGGGCCCAAGGCGCCTCGCTGTTGTCGCCGTAAACGGTGCGAAACACAACGAAGCCCCATGGTCCGCCTGGTCGCAGGTAATAGTTGTCGAGGCTGTCCTGGATGCTATCAAGTTCTCGTCTTGTGCCTGCTAGTAGATGGTCTTTCCATCCCTCATCCTCACGCATTTTGAGAGTATGATGGAGATCTTTCTGGGTGACCGTTGGCATCTCGTCCCGCCAGTTGGGTACAGATACGGGCCCTGCGCTGGATCGTCGTTGTTAATTCTGAGGCCTGATGAGTGACGTCGGAGCGCCTAAGCCTGTCCGGCGTGATAAGACATCGCCAGTTTGCAGCTCATTCAAGGATTGTTGCAGAGACTGTGATAGTTCGCATGTTTTCCGGATGTCTGCGCGTCTCATGAGGTTGTTCCAAGGTTGTTCGAGTTCCTTCGGGCCATTACATAATCGGGGTTCCATCGGCTCAATCTTCGGTCGGGGCTCGGCATTTTGACTGCCTGTCGATCAGTTCCCAGCTGCATCTCATTCACCATCGATGGTCCGCCATTTTGTTGGTGACTCAGATATACGCTGATTTCAAGAAATTGGCTGGGGGCACGGCGGTTTGCTGGGACATATCCCAGCGTGGTCCGACTTGGTCAGATGTCAGAAACTTCCTCTGGTAGCAAGGGCTCGCTTCATTGGAAATTGGATATCAAGAGAATCATGATTCCGGAACGCTTAAAACCAGACTATGCATCTAAACTTTGAAGAATCAGCCGGCCGCTTGTTTCACTTTCACCCTCACCCAATTCTGGGCCCCTCTCCACTGTGGCCCAAACCATCGTCTTCATTACTGGCGCCAACCGCGGACTTGGCCTGGGCATGTTGAAGAGATATATCACCCTGCTTGAACATACCGTCATTGCTGGCAACCGCAACCCTGCGCACTCAACGTCGCAGACGTCGGCTGAACTGCCTAAAGGCGACGGCAGCAAACTCATCGTCGTCAAGCTCGACGCCTTGATCGACCAGAACGCCTTTTCCGCCATCCAGGGGCTGCCAGATAAGCACGGGATTGACCACCTCGACATCGTCATCGCCAACGCGGGCGTTCCGTACGCCTGGCCGCTTGTAGCCAAACTCAAGTTCGACGACTTCCGTGGCCACATGTCTCCGATCGTCCAGGGCTTCATCGCCCTCTACCAAGCCACGCAGGCCCTGATGCAGAAGTCGTCGAGGGAGCCTCTCTTTGCGCCTATTGGGTTTTCTGCCGGCAGTATTGTGTTCGTTGTCCTCTTTTTTTTGTATACCTGAGTTGATTGCGACAGGAACCAACACTCAATCCCGAACGCAGCCTATGGACCCACCAAGGCGGCGGTGAACTGAGTGACGGCGCGCATCAACAGCGAAAACGCCTGGCTCAATGATTTGCCATGGATCCCGGTTTTGTGCAGACCGAGCTCGGGAACGTAGCGGCACAGCATTTCAATATCGAAACGGAGTTGACCGCGGAGGCATCTGGCGACGGCGTGATCAAGGTCTTTGGCGAGTCGACCAGAAGTACGTCGGCAAAGTGGTTGGGAGAGACGGTAATGTTAAGGGGTATTAAAGTAGAGCGATCCCGGTCGTGCAATAGCTCCGCCGTCGGCGCATTTATCTCGTCGTCGCCTCATCCTCCTATTACATATACAGACCGGTGCAGCGCTAATGGAAACCCATACAATCGTCACATTATCTTCACCTCTGACTCGTTGCTATAATCAATGCTCACGAGCGAGGACTCGTCCCCATGGTCCCCCAACCACTGTGTCGCCGTTACACCGTTATCATCTCTTAATTCTCCATCAGCGCCCCTATCCAACCACATTTTCACAGCCGGAACATTTTCACACCGCATAGCTTCCTGCAACACCGTGTCACCACTCTTGTTCTTCGCGTCAACGCTTGCTCCCCATTCGAGCAGGAGTCTGATGTGTGAGAGACTATCTGCGGCATTCCAGTAGCGGGGTGGAGGAACTTTCATTGCATGGAAGAGCGGAGTTCGACCTTTAGCATCTTGGGCTTCTATATCGGCTCCGGCTTCGAGGAGTTTCAAGAGGGCGTCGCTTGCTTGAGCATGTGCGGCGTGCATCAGGGGAGTGCACTTATCTTTGTCTCTTGATTCGATGTTGGCGCCGTGCGTTAGCAAGATGTCCAAGCAGATAGTGCCTCTATTGCACGTATAGGTAGCCCTTGAGAGAAGCGGTACGAAGCGGTCATCCGGAACATCGGCATTGGCGCCCTTGCCCAGCAGCAGAGTTACAATACTTATGAGTGCGTTGATCTCCTCCTCACATTCATCTCGAGCCTTTTTTAGCAAGCGTGCCCTGTGACACAAACCGATGCATGCATAATACAAGATTGGCCTCTTCCAAGCTACCACGGCGTTGACATTGGCGTTATATTCCGTCAGGAGTTTCACCATCGCTACGTTGTGCTGCTGAACAGCGAACGCTAAAGGTGTGTTTTGAGCCAAGTCCGGTATCTCTATATTTGCTCCCATCTGGATTAAGACCCTTGCAGCTGCATCTTTTCCATTTGCCACGGCCTGAAAAAGTGCGGTGCGTTGCTTTTCGCCCTGACGATTCAGGTTTACAGCTGCAGTGGCGACCAGAAGGCGAATGATATCCACGTTGCCGTTTTCTGCAGCCGATGACAGTGGAGTTCGAACGAGATCTGGTCTCTCCACCGTGACGCCCGGTGTGTTGAGTAGAATCTCAACAATATCCGTTCTTCCGTTTTGAGCCGCTCGGCTGAGCGCAGTATATTGCTCAAGGTCAGTCCCGTCCACATCTATGAATCCATTATTAAGCAGTAGCTTCACCATACTGGTCTGTCCGTTCTGGGCTGCGATATGAAGAAGCACGAGTCGTCGGTGTTTTTTAGAGAACGTAGAATCCAAGGATACTTGATGACCGAGCAACAGTTTGGCACAGGCGTCGTTTCCAAGTTCAGCACAATGATAAATGCCTCTTTTGCCTTCCTCGTCGGCGTCGTTGGGGTTTGCCCTAAGCTCGAGCAAAGTGGCTACAACCTCGATCCAGTTATTTCGCGCAGATAGTGCTAGAGCGGATGCTGGTACGGAGAAGCTACGCTCACACGCGGGGGTAATGAGACACAACTGGTATAGCGCTTCCGTTAGGTCACGACTCTCAATCGCCCGCACAAGCCGTGCTTGGATATTCGACAAGTTGTTCGCGCTCCTAGGCTCTTTCTGGGGAGAACCATTTTTATACCTCTCGGCGATTTCCTGATAAGCATCTAGCATCTGTTGTAAAGTAAGAGTATTGCCAGCCTTGTTTGCGTATGTATCGACGACGCTATCGATGCCGTTTAGTCCGAAATCTTGCTCTGGACCAGAAGATGTCGAGAGTGACCATCTGTACAGCTCACACAATGCTAGTAAAGCTTGCTCGAGATAGAAAGCATCGACACCTTGCTGCTCCGTTTGGGTGATCCCAAATTGTAACACTTTTCTGGCTCGTTCCCACTGTCCTGCACGACGATAGGTTTCAGCCGCCTTGATGAGCTCTGGAAGCATGGTCTCGGGATCCAAGGATGGCATCTTATCGCGCAGTGCCGGGAGTATGCACAACAATGCATCCGAGTATGTGCCCAAACCACCTTCTACAAATGCTTCAGCGAAGGTTGTGACTACCGGATGCTCTAGTCGAAGTAGATCGTCATGTTCAACAAAAGATGCGTTTCCGATGGGGACATCTTCGAGCTCGATGAGCGACATGATCAACGTCACGAAGAGCTCTTGACAGCAGACATCTAGGGGCGAAGTATCGGTGGCGTCCAGTTGAGTGTGTTGAATGCGAAAGCTAACTGTCGCATCTTCTGTGGGTTGCGCTTTAGTCACCGTGCCGGGACTGGCTGTGTTCGCAACTCGTTGAGATGATATCACGCGATGTGCCGGATTCCAACCAGAGAAACGCTGCGAGCGCGACGGAAGACCATCGAAGTGTTCTTTACGCTGTTCCCGTGGTTCCCACTCGTTACTATGGCGAGATTGTAGGAAAAGGGTGGCGAGGCCGTAATGTTGCTGCGTACGAACTGTGAGTGTACTTTGGCGGAGCTTGATCGAGCTGCGACCAAGCCAGAGGTTCATTTCGCCCTGCACATCGGTGCTTTTTGCCCAGTCAGAATCATCGAGACCTATTGACACTATCCTCGCAGTGGGTACGTTGTCAATAACTGATGAGACAGGAGCTTCGTCTGAATTCACACCAGAACCCCAAGCATCAGTACCAATGACTTCCGTGTCGTTGACCATTGTCCACATCCACAAACCGAGTATTGCTTCCAATGGTGCAGCGTCTAATCGCCAGCCTACCTGGGAGAACTCCGGGGGCGGTCTTAATGTAATGCTGATTGGGCCTTGCTTGAGCTTACCTCCGCGAAACATACTCTTGCGTAGGCGAAGCATGATTTCTTGATCTTGTCGCACCGAGCCTCTCGAAAACCAAGCCGTCGCAGCGAAGCCGAGTGCAGATGCAAGGTTCCGCGCCTTTGTGCGAACCTTGACATGTTTGTCGGCCCAAATCTGGTCCTGATTAAAATGGACTTCTCCAAAACTAGGCAGTCCAGTTATGTTCGCAAGCTTCATCCGAATTTCCAGAATCTCGTCGTCGGTGTCTTTCA